>OY282516.1:0-2400000 GCA_958296145.1 Hydrotaea cyrtoneurina | reverse complement strand
ATTAATTTGTGTTCCCACTGAATGGAGTCCAGATTTTAGAGACGCCTTCGATACAGGTTAACGCCAAGGACGAAAACCATAAAATCAATTTAGCCACTGACTCTAAATAAATTGATACGCATCTGAATGTGCCACAAGATGTGAAGTTCCACCGGGTTCCACGAAAGGGTACCACTGTGCGACGACTCATTAAAATCGTTTGTTAAGGCGACTGGTCATTCATACGTGCTGGCATTTATTTGCACAGACCGTCGTCGGTCTATGGCCGTTCAACCAAACGTCGAGGTGACCCATCGTCTGACCGACCGTCCATCGGTTTGATTATGCGTTCGTCGTAAATGTTTTGTTGACGGCCGCACTGGTTGGTTGTCGGTTAGGCGGAGCATGAGACTGTGTGTGTGAGTTGGGGTTTTTTTTGTTGCTGTTTTTGTTCGTGCCACAGTGTACTGTTAACATAAAGACACGCAGCTGTATTAAACATACGTGCATATATGTGCATGAATGAGTGTGTGTGTGTGTGCCTATGTAGACATGCAACAACAACAACAATTGCCCACACATTGTTTGTTAATGCCACTGCTGGTTTTTTCGGTTTTTTTGCTGCTGCCGCTGATGTTGCTATTGTTGCAAATTGTTGTTGTTCTGTGTTTTTTTTTTGTTCTTCCCTCGTTTTGCATAAATTAATGTTGCAACCACAGCAGCAGCAGCAGCAACAACAACAAAACAAACTATCCACCATCGCACGAACATGAAACTGCCTATTAAACGTGCCCCACAAGGATGAGGTTGGCGACGACAGAGAGGGGGAGGGCGACCCGGGGACCTACTCCACGAGTAGGTGCCCACGTTAATAATATTTAAATTAATTTAAAACTCACTCAAAAACACCAAATATTTCCAAACAACGGCCGCAACATGCCACAGGATACCCCGACCGACCGAACATCTGAGGTTTGCATCATATTTACTTAATTGGCTGTTGGCTGCGTCGATGCATCCTGGCGTAGCGCCACACACAAGTCGTTCTTCCGTACTTCGCGGGATTGCCTCATTGTGCCGCAATGAGGATAGACGTGGTCACGCAATTAGGCGCAGTTATTTTCGCCTAAACAAATTGGTACGGCTTACAATTTAATATGAGTAAAAGGGATTTAAAGGGAGATAGAAATTGGGGTGCAGAGACATCGTTTGGGGTGAATGTGATTCAACTGGACAACTCATGTGAAGACTTCTCAGTGTCATACGAACTTATGATCCCAAGACTTGGATTACATCCTGACAAAAATTAAATAAATCACGCCCTGGGATCTCCCAACAGGAGACATTTGAATCATTTACCAGTCTTGGCAGAAAACTAATCTAATCAAGCCGTATACAATTCACTGACCAGATACTATATGGTCCTTCGACCAACCCCAGTTTACAGTAATTGGATCACAGCCTGACAAAAATTAAACAATCTTCACGCAGAAGACTTTCAAATCATTTACCAGTCTAGGAAAATCAAGCCGTATCCAATTCACTGACCAGGTACTGTATGGTCCTTCGACCTACACCAGTTTACAGTAATTGGATCACAGCCTGACAAAAATTAAATAAATCACGCCCTGGAATCTCCCAACAGAAGACTTTCATATCATTTACCAGTCTAGGCAGAAAACTAATCTAATCAAGCCGTATCCAATTCACTGACCAGGTACTGTATGGTCCTTCGACCTACACCAGTTTACAGTAATTGGATCACAGCCTGACAAAAATTAAATAAATCACGCCCTGGAATCTCCCAACAGAAGACTTTCATATCATTTACCAGTCTAGGCAAAAAACTAATCTAATCAAGCCGTATACAAATCACTGACCAGGTACTGTATGGTCCTTCGACCCACCCCAGTTTACAGTAATTGGCAAAAATTAAACAATCTTCCCGCAGAAGACTTTCAAATCATTTACCAGTCTAGGCAGAAAACGAATCTAATCACGCCGTATAAAATCCACTGACCAAGTACTGTGTGGTCCTTCGACCTACCCCAGTTTACAGTAATTGGATCACATCCTGACAAAAATTAAACAATCTTCACGCAGAAGACTTTCAAATCATTTACCAGTCTAGGCACCGATCAGGTACTGTATGGTCCTTCGACCAGAGCACCACACACACAATTATGATCGCGGTCTTAGTTCTCGGGAGGGGGGGAAGAATGTTAATTAAATATGAAATATTTAAAGAAACAATGATTTAATGGAAACAATCAAAACCTTGACTTGATGATAGTGCAGTTTAAACAATTTTTCTTTGCAAATAAAAACAACAGCAACAACAAATTTAACATAAATTAGCAAAAAATGAAAACCAGGCAAAAAAAAGTGATTGTTGCTCAAAAAAAAAACAACCGAAAGAACCTTGAGGCTGAGTGGTGTGTGTGTGAGTGTTTGACTTTTGGTAAGAAGCCGAGCAAAAAAAAAAAACCACCACAACCAACCAC
Source organism: Hydrotaea cyrtoneurina (assembly GCA_958296145.1). Classification (NCBI taxonomy): domain Eukaryota; kingdom Metazoa; phylum Arthropoda; class Insecta; order Diptera; family Muscidae; genus Hydrotaea; species Hydrotaea cyrtoneurina. Next base: position 2,397,517 of record OY282516.1, on the reverse strand, counting down.
AAATGTTTAATGTTGCATTGTTAAGAAGAAGAAGAAGAAAAACAATCGCAGTTGTTGTTGTTGTTTAAGATATTATTAGAAGATTGCAAAAAGTAACAAATACACGTTTTAGAGTCTGAACCGATACCAACGACGATGGCGACGACGACGAGTGAGAACTCGTACCAATAAAGCTTACAACCTACACTAAACCAAAACAGACGGACGGAGGGGAGCGGAGGGGAGGACAGACAGACAAACAAACACATGCAGTCATTCATTAACTCATTCATAGTCGCTGTACCCGTATTTACCTCCTCATGTCGTCCATTATCCATCACACAAGACTTATATTGCTGTGCTATGTGTGTGTGTTGTTTTTTCGTCATTTATTTAATTCTTTTTTTTTTGTGATTGTTAACATTGTTTTTTGTCTCTTTAATAATGACTTTAAATTATTTTTGTTTTTCGCATATTTCAATGTGCAATAATCATAAAGGCTAAGCCAACATTGCCAATGCGATGGTGATGGGGAGGGGGAGGGGTAGGGGGAGGGAGGTAGGGATGGAGTATATTTTTTATAATCACAAGAAGCATCAACAAAAAGATACAAAAAAAATGGTTTAAACATTGACATTAACATTAATTTCGCTTAATTTCATTTCAGAACGACAACAGAACGTGCGATCATCTCAATAATTTGCTGCATTCCAAATATGAAATCTGTTGTTTTATTTAATTTTGTTCTGTTGTTTTTTTTTTGTTTCGTGGAAAATCATTAATCATTTCGAATACATTAATTTTATGTTTTCTTGTTCAGTTCGACGATTATCAAAAGTCAATTCAGGCCAACTGCATTAAATATTCGGGGCAACCGAAGCCAAAGGAGTGGTTTGCGCTTTGGAATGATCACAATTCTACACCAAACAAAGAAAACCCAGTTGAGTATAAAGAACTCAAGTTGAAGTTTAATTGAGAATGAAGAATTCAGAATGCATGATTCATTTACAAGACAATGACCAGGTACTGTAGGAATCTGCCAACAACATTATTGTAAAATACTAAGATCGCTCTTAAATTATTAGGCGGCTTAAGACAAATTAAACACAACAGGTCCCTCCCCCATATACAGTACAAGGACCAGGTACTGTACGGTCCTTCGGCCTACCACAGTTAACAGTGCTGGGGATAACATTCAAATCGATTGACAAAAATTAAATAAATCATGACGTGAACTCCCAATGCGGAAGACTTTTGAAGACTAATCTAATCAAGCCGTATACAATCCACTGACCAGGTACTGTATGGTCCTTCGACCAACACCAGTTTACAGTAATTGGATCACATCCTGACAAAAATTAAACAATCTTCACGCAGAAGACTTTCAAATCATTTACCAGTCTAGGCAAAAAACTAATCTAATCAAGTCGTATACAATTCACTGACCAAGTACTGTGTGGTCCTTCGACCTACCCCAGTTTACAGTAATTGGATCACATCCTGACAAAAATGAAATAAATAACTCCCTGAGATCTCCCTGCAGAAGACTTACAAATCATTTACCAGTCTAGGCAAAAAACTAATCGAAGTCCTTTACAATTCACTGAACTGTATGGTCCTTCGACCTGCCACAGTTTACAGTAATTGGATCATATCCCGACAAAAATTAAATAAATAACTCCCTGGGATCTCCCTGCAGAAGACTTACAAATCATTTACCAGTCTAGGCAACAACTAACCTAATCAAGCCGTATCCAATTCACTGACCAGGTACTGTATGGTCCTTCGTCGGGTCTTGATAGCGGCAGCATTGTGTGTGAAAGTTTCTTATCTAATCAAAGGACATCGGTCTAGATTCGGGCAGACGATCATCTAATGTTTGGCAAACTATTACCACAGACAGGTTGAAGGACCGAGTAGGGGGAGCCGCCTTTGGACTATTTGTAGTCTCTAGCTATCACTAATTTTTGCAGAGAAATCATTGCAGAAAATACCACAGCTGTCCTCTGGTGGAAAGGTTTGCAGGTGACTTAGGACGTCGGATGTCTAGAATGTCTTTGGTGCTGTGTCAATTTTCAAATAGACGGATCTTGAGACTGTTCTCCAAATTTTCTTCCACTTGGTCGTTACACAGGAATTTCTGTCTTCCGACAGAATTTTCTATCTCACCAACATATCGACCGAATGAAGCGAGTTCTGCTTGTTCGGGTTCTTTGAAATACACTTCAGACTATCTTAACGGCGATGTAGCATGAGAATCCTAGACGGGCACCTTCTGTTTACTTCCCCCACAAATCAGGAGTTGTAAGTCGCTAACCGAGATTTAGTCGCTAAAAAGCCCTTTAAAAAAAAACACTTGAATCTTTTTTTTTTTTCAATCGTTTACAATCATCAGAAATGACTAATAACGAATGTAATATTTGTCAAATGATTTTCATATTTAATCACCGCCAGTCAATATCCATCATTCCACCACCACCACAACAACAACAACAAAAACAAGCCCTCATCTCAACAAAAGTTATTGTTTTAATAACAATTTGATGGCATTCTCACTAGTGATGCACAGGACCGAAGGCCCGGATCCGGATACCCGGGTCTTTACAAGAACCGACCGGACCGGTTCTTACAAGAACCGAAAAACGGGTCCAAATACCCGAACGGGTCCAAATACCCGAACGGGTCCAAATACCCGAACGGGTCCAAATACCCGAACGGGTCCAAATACCCGAACGGGTCCAAATACCCGAACGAGTCCAAATACCCGAAAACGAGTCCAAATACCGAAAACGGGTCCAAATACCCGAAAACGAGTCCAAATACCGAAAACGGGTCCAAATACCGAGAGCGGAAAAAATACCGAGAGAACCGAAAACGGGTCAAAAGAAGTGTGTGTGTGAGAGTTTGAATGTGCGTATTTTCATTTGTTGATGTCTGTGGCTTGGTAAAGCGAACAACGAGGAAAAACATTTGTTTTTTAATTTTGGCTGCTGCTGTTGTTGTGACTTCAAATTCTGTGGTGTGTTAGTCATTGTTTACATGCAAATATACGTTAAAATACCGTTAGTTCGCAGTTTGCAGAACGCAGCTAGTTCTTTGGCTTAGTAGTGTTTTGTTTTTGAATGTAAGCAAAGTGCATATCTTTCAGTGGAGAATAATAGTGAAAATAAACAATAACATAACATTCAGTAATAAAATTATCTCATTGCTATACTGAGGAACTAATTTCTAAAATATTTGAAGCATAAGTGTATGTATTAAGAGTATTTAATAATATATAATACATATCGAAGGCTTAATATAAAAAGGGCCTAACTCGATTTTTTGTTACATTACAGGAGAAGGAAAAAACTTAATAAAATTCGTAAAATTTTTGAAACAAGAAAAATTTTAATACAATTTTTAATAAAAAAGCAATACATTTTATTTCTCATTTAATAATTTTCTTATTTTAATACGGATTACGGATTTCTTTTAAGTTTTTTATTTCTCCCGTAAATTAATCAAAAATCGAGTTTTTTATATTAAGACATCGATATTATATATTATGCATGTATAAATTTAACTTTGTTATAGTTTAAGGCAATTAGTTTTATATTCATTAGTAGTAACTCTTGGGTTAACCCTTTATTAAGAACCGGTCCAAATACCCGGGTCTTGTTGGAACCGGACCCGAAAGACCCGGGTCTTAAAATACGAGGAACCGCACATCACTAATTCTCACCGTTCAACGTTCACGTTGATGTTTCGCTGTGGTGCCGGTCGTTTCTGCAATATTATAAATAATATTGAAAACAACAACAAACACACACACACACACACATTGATAATGTGCTGTTTATTGTGGCATTTATAAAGTTTTATTAACAACAACAAAAGCCAGTAAAACAACCGCAAATGAAATCAATCAATCATCAACGAAGCGGAGTGGAGTGGAGCATTGGCGTTGCCAAGAGAGTCGCCAATTTGATGGTGGGTGTGTGTGTGTAAAGGACTGAAAGTGATTCTCAATGGGGAGCAGGGGCGACCAAGTGGAAGCAACGCTTGAAATGATTAACTTATGACAGAGGATATCAGAATGCCTTGCAGGAGCAACATAAGGCTGTAAGTCTGTTTGGATAAATTCTGGTCGTGACTTTTTGAGGCGTTAGAGCCATGTCTGTCCATAATAAGTCTCGTAAGTGATGAACAATTTCGGTGGAATTCATTATTGCCACCCTAGTTATCCTCGGAGCTCCTGACCACCCCTTACCACATTTCAGACTCTAGTGGGCATAAGTACTTCCAGTTTCAGGCCAGCACAGTGTAACTGCGGAGTCTGGTAAGCGGTTCAGCCGCTACTTGACGAAAGACACTCTGGAACGAGTGTGGGCTTTTCGAATATAAGCAGCTGCTCGAAAAGTCCTTCTCAAAGAAGGAAGCCTGGAATGAGTATGGGATTTAGGAAAATAGGAAGACCACTTAAAAATGCATCTACCAGAAGAGCCTTCTAAAAGACCTTCTGGCAGAACTCACAGAAATTGTGGAAATAGGAAGGTCTTCTCAAAGGTGGCACTCCGGAACTAGTGTGGAATTTGCAGATTACAAAGTCTTTGGTAAGGACTTCTTTGTGGGTGTTCGAAGAAGACCTTAAATTTTCGAAGGTCTTGCTGGACGACCTTCATAAGTACAAAGTCTTCTGACAGGCCTTCTTTATGAATATTTTGAGAAGGGTTTCCTAAGTCTTCTTAAGTTAAACTTAAAGACAGCGAATATTTTCGAAAAAGGCTTTCTGGAATGAAATTTTTGTTAAATTATTTTTGTTCATTAATTGCCAAGCCTTCAGACATGCCTTGTTGAAGAGACATTGAAGAATTCATGTTCAAAGGAGACCATTTCCTGGCCGCCTTTAGAAGGTTTCTTAGAATGTGTTTCGCTTGGGAAAAGAATCTTGATGATTTTATGTAAAAAAAAAACACGTCCCAGTTTCCCATCAAACCGAAGTTCTGTGAACAGGAGCTGTGATCACATTATGCGGGTGTAATTTTACAATTATGGTTGTGTGTGTGTGTATATATTTCCTTTTGCCACTTCATGGTTCAATGAGAAGAGAATAAACATAAAATTATTATGGACTTTTATTTCGTTTTATTATTATTACGATTCGGTTTTATTCAATGGACAGACAGAGCTCCATTGGACAACAGACGAGTGTTCACATGAACAATGACAAATGTAAGGGGGAGAGGGTTGCCATATGCCACCCAGGCATGTATGGATGGACCGATGAATGGTTGGCCTGCCTTGGGTTGCTGGGCTTATGCTGAAGGGCTAAATGGATGGATGGATGGATGGCTGGATAGATGACTGGTTGTTTGGCTTGCCCATTCGAACGCACAACAAGAATAATGTCATCTTAATCTTTATATTACACACACCCCCCCCCCCCCCCCAAGTCCCGCACACCCACATTTCCCTTGGTTTGCCCTGTTCGGTGTGGTGTCTACAACATCCCTTAGTTGGTTTATTTTCCAGTTGCCACACCACGACAAATATTATAAGCAAACAATCGGACGGCCGCGGTTTCACTTACCACAGCCTCGTCGACTTTAGCAGAAATTTGTTGTCGTCCTCGTGTCGTTGGTAAACCAATTGCCAACCTTATTCCCCCCCCCCCCCCCCCCCCCTCGAGCTCCTCGACAACATTTGCTGTCTCAATGGCCACTTCAATTGAAATGTAAAATATAATAAGGGAACATTATGTATTTGCAAACTAACAAAAGAAATAAAATATGGAATCCGCACTTAATTCGCAGGGCATGAATGTAAGGACGGGGGGTTGGGGGTGCAGGAAGGCCATGCCGATTACAAAACCACGCGTTGAGAAAGTAAAACAAGTCGCTGCTCGTTGATTTCGGAAAACATTTAAATGGCTTAAGCGTTGCCATCAATTGTGAAATTTGTTATTTCTTAATGTTCGGCCTCGCTGACATCGCCATTGACTTGCCATCACCACCCCTTGCAAAGAAGTCGAAGTGATCTGGCCCCGGCCACCAACTCAGAGGGTTGAGAATGGCTGATACTTTTTGGGCTTTGCTGAGTGAGTGAGTGTGTGTGTTGCTCTTTGGAATTGTTGTACTTGTTAAATATTACAGTTACTTAAGGACTATTTAATTATGTGCCAAGCAATTTCCGTCTTTCCACTTCTCCTGTTCCCCCTGCCTTGGCTGACGGAATGAGTTACCAATTCTTAATTGACACACTTTGTGTGTGAATGTGTGTGTGTGAGTGTCTGTTTGTGTCAATTGAACGGAAGTGATTTCTTAAATGGGCATATCAATGCCGTATTAACCACCAGAGGGTGAAATGTTTAATGTCGTGACAGTATTAAGGGAGTTTTTTTTGTTGTTTTTGTTTTTTTGCTTTGCAGACTCGCAGGGAGCAGCTGAAATAGAAATCAAGGAAATTTGGAGCGAATCCAGAAAAATACAGGACTGATACCAAGGGGAGAATGCCAACATCTAAAGACAAGCATTCCAGAGGAGCTGAGATGGACATGAAGAATGCAGGACTGCTCCAAGGAGAGCTTGGATCTAATACCAGTTGCTAATTTCGTGGCCCGAGTTCTGGCAGACCACCAAAACATTCCATTTGACAAATATCCAACAATCTGCTCTGATTCGCTTTTTGGACACTGAACCGAAGCCGTACGTCTCAGTGATGCCACTAGTTCCGTTCGAAAGACTTAGAAACTCCATAAATTCCAAAAGGCCTTCTTATTGACCGAATTAATAGTGAACCTCCCAGTGACGGGCCCGTGAGACATTCCCAACAAATTACACAGATTTTTTCTATTGAAAGTCCTTGATAAATCCTTCCTTTTAACAATAAAAAAAATATAATTCCTATTGCACTTAGATGGTTTGTTAGAATGTCCGGTCAGGGAGGGAAATGAGTTTCAAGACGTACCAAAACGAGACAAAAAAAGGGACAAAAAGGATGAAAATAAAAAGGGCGAAACAAATTGTTGGCAGCAACAGGTGGAAATGAGTTGGAGATACGACGAAAAAGGGGCCAAAACGTACCAAAGCGGGATAAAAAAAAGTGGAAAAAAATGAAACCCCCAAAAACCAATGAATCTAATTTCAGGCAACAATTGGATAATAGTTAGAGAAGGGACAAAATAGGGTCCAAAACGTACCAAAACGGGGAAAAAAGGGCGAAAAATTTTTTTTGGCAAGAATGGGTGGAAATGAATAAATAATGGGATGAAAAAGTGTCCAACACGTACCAAAACGGGATAAAAAAGAAGGGACAGAAAGGGGAAAAAGACATGAAGCCGTAAACAAACTATGTAAAATTTAATAACAATAAAAAAAGTTGGCCAACAAGTCGATAGATAAAGGGCCCAAAACGGGATAAAAAAAGGGACAACAATTTAATAACAAGAAAAAAAAGTTGGCCAACATGTGGATAACAGTTAGATAAAGGGCCCAAAACGGGATAAAAAAAGGGACAACAATTTAATAACAATAAAAAAAAGTTGGCCCACAAGTGGATAACAGTTAGATAAAGAGCCCAACACGGGATAAAAAAGGGACAACAATTTAATAACAATAAAAAAAATTGGCCAACATGGGGATAACAGTTAGATAAAGGGCCCAAAACGGGAACAAAAAAAGGGACATAAAGGGATGAAATATGTGAAAAATAATCGTCTTGCTGTTAGAATTGGGATATGAAGGCCATAAAAAAGGAGTAAAAACATACATAATGGGGCCAAAATAAGAAAACTAAAAAAAAGTGCGAAACAAATATTTTAAAATTGACACGAGGCACCAAAAACTGGCAGAAGGGGATAAAGGGGCACACAAGGAGCCAAGACAGATAAAAAATATTATAAAAAGGACCAAAAAGGTCCGAAGCGTACCGAAAACGGGTTAAAAAGGGACAAATGGTGACTTCTATAACTCGAACCACCATTATGCCGTAATAAAGTTCGTCTAACGGAGACTTTATGTTATGGAATTACTTGCGGGAAAACTTAAATGTGATCATAAAGGGGAACAAGGAGAAATGTTCCGGAAATGTTGAAAATTGTTCCGTGCTTGACAACAGAAGTGGCAAAAAAAATCAAAAAAGCAGCGAAAATTAAATAGGATGAAGAAATATTTTCAACTAGTAAGTTGTAATGCGCGTATGGCGCCCGTTGAAATATGGGAAAAAAATTTTGTTGAAAAAAAAAAAAAATTGTGGAAAAAAAAATTTTGTTGAAAAAAAAAAATTGTGTTGAAAAAAAAAATTTTTGTTGAAAAAAAAAAATTGTTGTTGAAAAAAAAATTGTATTTAAAAAAAAAATTTTTCTTGAAAAAAAAAATTTCGTTGAAAAAAAAAATTTTTGTGGAAAAAAATTTTTTGCAATCTAATAAACTTGAACGAATATTTTGTGTGTTACTGGAAAGGGTAAATTTACGCATACGGCATTTGCAAGTTTTCTATAATTCTATACTCCTTCCTGAATACCTTCTATTAAAAGAAGTTTCAGAAAGTCATATGTTCAAAAATCATGTGGACACCCCTGTGCTAGAACAGGGTGAGTTGCATGAGGTCTGTAATCTGGTTCGGATTGTATTGGACATCCTGTGCCAGGACAGGCTGAGATACGGCTAATTCGGCTAGAGCTAAAGGGTGTCTCTGTTCTGGTTTTGGATTGATCCTCGGTATCTCAAAGAATCTAATTTTTCAGGTACTTCGCTTTAGCTCCGAATTATCGGAATGTTGAGTTGGCAAATCTACGATCGACATATGAAACGAATTCCTTTGAGGTATGTGTGCCAGATTGTCATCGGCGATAACATTCAAACATTATTATGGGCTGTTTCTTTTTACAATCTCGAAAATTTAGTCCTGTTGCAACCAACTCACACCTACAACAAATTCCAACCAAAAACACACAACCAGACAAATGACCAGAAACTCCTTAAATCCGGAGAGAAAAAAACCAGAAATCCTCATAAAAATCTCTTTAAATTTTACACAGTAATAAAAGATACGGAACAGAGGACAACAACAAAAAAAAACTATTCAGGCGGCCGACAAGAGTAAATAAAGGCGAGTAAAATACCCAAAGGTAATCTTTATGTGTCTGTTACACACACACACATACACACAAACACATATTTTGATATAAAGAAGAAGACGAAAAAAAACAGAACAGACTAGATAAAGAAAAGCCAGGCAACAAAATACACCTTCAAAGGCAGTAAATGCGAAAAACCATAGAAAAAAAAAATGAAAAATAAAAAACAACCTCGAAGAAGGAAAGCCAAGAATACAGCACAGACTGCTGACTACACCACCGACAGCAGACACTGCCCGCAATCATCAACGTGGAGTCACCGTCTTTACTTAGCCATACCCATACAGAGTCAAGGGGACTGATTACTTTTTCTCTTCATTTCGTGTCTGTTCCTTTCCACGCCAAACATCACACCGCCTCAACACTGGTTTTACGAAGGATTCGAATACAATGGCTTTCTTTTAGAGTTCTGCTTTTATTACAAGACTTCTACGTGAAATGGCAATCAGGGCACAGTGGTTTTGAGAGGGGGGAGTTTATGGTTGGGAAAATACATGCACCAAAGAGTGTGAGTATTTCATCGCAATAAACGCTTCCCTTGAAAACCACCTGACGGGCTACATTTACCGCTTGGGAAGTGGCAGCGATTATAATCACGCCCTGAGCAATCGATAATCTGAGGCCACTAGAGTTAGCCGCCACTAGAGTTAGCTGGCAGCAGCTGAGAAGCCTAATCTGGCAGCTGAGAAGCCTACTATGGCAGCTGAGAAGCCTACTCTGGCAGCTGAGAAGTCTACTCTGGCAGATGAGAAGGCTACTCTGGCAGCTGAGAAGCCTACTCTCCGCTAACTACTTCATGGGAGCGGTATCACCAGAAACAGCCACAGGTCACATAAGGCCGCATTTCCTATGAGTCCTTGAAACCGTACTCGACTATTCGGCCTCTCCTCGCACTGTTACAGTTATCCCTTTCGTCGGGAGCAGAAAAATACCAAAAAAATATCATCAGGACTCTGGATATTTTTGATATTTCCTTCATTTCGTCTGAACTCTCAATACGACCAATGCGCTGTTAATGACATCAACAGACACAATCAACTATTCCTGTTTAAAATTCCCGCTAAATCGAATCTATAAAAAAAAAACCCTGAAGAACAAATAATTTCCCTCAAATAAGCGTTTCCAAACCACTGTGGGTGGGTAACGAATTTCATGAAGAGGGGGAGTGGGGTGCTGGGAAAGAACATAAAAATAAACCTTATCAAATGTAAATAATAACAACTGATTACCGGCATTTCAATTTTCCTGGTTTTTTTCGGGCGGGTTTTGCTCTTCTTCTTTGTCTTCAGCTTGAACAACTTTCGTGAGTTGTTTGATTTAATTCTTTCGAAGAAATGAGAACGAAAAACCATAAAATTTTCTTTACGAACTTTGTAAATATTTAGTGATATAACACAAAATATTTAAACAAATAAACATTTGTTTATTTTTGTGAGTAAGTGAGTGTGCGTGTGTTTGTGTGTGTTTGTGTGTGTGTGTGTAGACACAAACGATATAAAGTGTTGCCACCCATGTCGCATGCGTCTGTCACAGAGAGAAATGACAAACTGTCAACACCTTTTCTTTTCTTTTTTTTTTTGGTTTTGAAACGCCAGTGCCAGTAACAGAATCGGCGTCAGCAGAGACAACAACAACAACAACAACTAAGTTCTGTCATTATTAATGATGATTATGAAGATGATAATGATGATGATGACGATGACGTTGTTGTCGTTGATGATGATGTTTTTATGGCCATCGTTTGAATATGTTAAAAACAGATAAAAATCAAATTAATTTAATTTATTTAAAAAAGACACACAGACACACACAGAGAGACAGACAGACTGGCAGGCAGGCAATAATCACAAAACCAACAACAGAACAGTTCGCACACAATAGATCAACATTTCGCTGGCTTGCAATAAGAAGAAGAAGACATTCCCCATTAACATTGGGCGGGCAGCTTATACGTCGCAACAATTTCAATAATCAGCCGTTGCAATTGCTGGTGGTGCTGCTGCTGCTGCAGCTCCCGCAGATGATGTTGCCGATTCGGATGATAATGACAATGTTGTTGGTGGACGATTACCTAACAAACGCCCCAGTAAACATTGGCGGTGTCTTCGGAATGAACCCCCAGCATAGACGGCCACAACCAGTTGCACGTTACACTGGCAGCAACGGCAGCTGAATGCAATACAAGTGCCCCAATCAATGGCAGCACACAGGCGACGGCACAGGAGACGACCAACGGGAAGGCAAAGCATGCACCAAGTGTATTCCCAACATGCAACATGAATACCCAAAAGACAATCACACACACACAATATAAGGAAGAACAGGCGGACAGACGGACGGACGTATAAACGGATGGCTGGACAGACAGATACAATTAACCAACATCGCTCAGTATACCAACCCATGCAGCTGGGAGAGACAGCCACAAAGGCGGACGGACGATGGGACAGACGGACAAGCGAACGAACGAACGGGCCGGCATGTTGGCACACCGGCCAATGTGTTAGTCAATCAGTCAGCTTTCTGTTGAATTAGCAGTCAGTGTAACAATAACGGACTATGTGTGGAGAATTTTAAAAATACAATTCGCATTCTCGCATGAGTGCAGCCAAAGTACCCTACAACGGAGGTGGAGCGCAATTAGGTTCCACTTAGACTGGGGACGATCGCAAGTCAAACCCAAAAGTTATACATCGATCTCTTACTGGACAATCGGGCAATTCGTCAAGGTTCCACAGAAGCCTGCTCTCACTCTTACAGTGAACTGGAATCAATTTATTCTTAACTATAGAGTGAGTCTACGATCACTGAAGACAGCATAAGTTAGCGATCCCTGGACGTCTCCACATTGAGTAGTGTCAGTTCCTAGACTATATTAGCTATCAGCTGAGGTCTTCAGCCAACCGTCTATGTCAGCCTTCGATCCCAATAAGTCCATCAACTATTCGTATGCATTTAGGGACAAGAAGTTTGGACCCAAATGGTTCGAGTACAAAGGAATAATAACTTATTTTCTAGATTTCCCATAACAATTTGTCTGGTCTCCATGGTTCACCGGTTCACTGATCCACTAATCCTCTTATCCAACCGATAGGGTGTTATCGACGGTTGGTGTAATTCGACTTAAGCCATCCTTCGATGTTCTTCAATTAAACATAAAACAAAAATATACACGCAGCACTTGGGGAGGAGGGAAAGTAACCAGGGAGATCATTACACAGACACTGACAGTGGCAAGGATGGATACCGGGACAGGCGGGCACACACGCACACACACACACGAGCTTCTTCTGCATTCTGCCATGCCTTACTTTGGCTGAGGTCAATGACAACTGTTGGTATTAGGCTGGCTGACTCAATCGCCACGACTGCTGACTGGTTGAACGAACGAACGAACGGTCGAACTGGACCGGGCTGGGACGAAGGGGGGACCGCACCGTTGCTCTCACATGTGGCGATGACTGACTGAAGGCCTCTCGTTGTCGTTGTTGTTGTTGTTTTAACTGGCTGATTACCTAAACGGCAGCGACGGCTGTAAATGCCTCGTCGTTTACGACCGACAAACATAAACGAATGAATGTGTCTGTGTGTATGGACAAGTGTGTGTGTGTGTGTGTGTGTGTGTGTTTGTATTAACCTGACCAGAACTCGTGCCAGTTCATCATATTGTTGCACTGACTTGCACGTTCATGTGAGAATGTGTGCACGTACGAACGTACGGATGTCTGTTGTCGTCTTGTGGTATCCCGAGTATTTGTATACAAAATCATAAAAACCATATCACAAAAGACATCAACAATGCCCCCGTTGACTCTGCTCTGCTGTGTTCCGCCTCACCACCCCCCACCCCCCTCCCCACCCACTGAACAGTGGAGCAAATGATCAATGAGGCAAAGCGGAAGACGCAGGCAGAAGAAGCCGAGGCCAAAGAGGAAGAATGCTTTATTGTTTTTTCTTGTAGGACCCCTACATTGATTGGTTGTTGTTTGCCATTGGAACCGACAGACAGACAGACAGACCGACAGAGGGACAGACACCCGTACACACTACAGAGACTGAAAAAAGCTCTACTGGGTTTTGTTATCGATGAGCAAAGAATGATGACCAACGCATTGCTGTTGCTTTATGAAAAAGATACACATGTTTGATAACCACACCAAACTACACACACCACACCGTGCCACACTGCATTGCAGCACACCAGTTCACACAGTGTTGCACCATACACAACGTATGTACGTCTGTGCTGCTGCACTTGGCAAGCCACCTCTCTCCCCCCCCCCCCGCCCTTCTCGCAAACACTCGTCACTGACTCTGCAGTATCCGTACACTGAAGTTTAACTATGTGCTGCCCTCTCTCTCACTCACTCACTCTCACTCTCTCTCCCGTGTAAGAGATACAGGCCGGTCTGCTTACACAAAAAGGGCCACTAAAGCACAACAACAAAAACAAAAAAAAAGATCAAATGGGTGTGAAAGCATAAAGTTTATAATTAACACCGACAGTTGCCATACATTGTACAGCGGGTACAGCGGGTACAGGAGGGCCAGTACAGGAATCACCGTCTCTCTGTATATGTGTGTGCGTGTGTGTGAATCATTTAAAGCATTGCTTGTATGCGTGTGCAGTTCAAAGGTATTCCATTAAGAAAATCATTAATAAAATTGAAATTCTTTTCAGTTTCAAATGCAAATTAATTATGAGAAATATTTGTGTACCTTTGCAATGTAAGAATTTTTCAAAAGATTTTCGCCAGGCTGGTTGGGGAGGGCAATGGGTGAGCACTTCGGGATGGGGTCTTAATGATGAGCAATTAGTGTCCTGTCGGGCAAAGGGGCAAATTGTCGACGATACCATAATGCGGGTGGCAGTGCTGTGATAGGAAGTGTGTGTGTGTGTGTATGTGACTATGCCTGGTTCATATCCTGGCATGAACATTGGAAAAAAACAAACATTTTTCCTTGGTCATTTCCCAAAGTCGGCGACTTTGTGAGAAAATGAAAAATGGCAAAGCCATGTGAACTTCATATCCTCAACAATTTTTTGCGGAAATCACAATTGATGGTCAGAGATGATTTTTTGATTAAAGATTTTTTTTTGAGACTGTAACCCCACACAGCTATGAGACTGATAGCTGATCCATTGGATTGGTTTAATTTAAGATGTTGAAAGAAATTTAAGCTAAGAATCGTGAACGATCTCGATCATGCTGAGAAGAAAAAGAGCAAAATTTGAAATGGAGACAATTCAAAGCGCCATCTACATGTTATTAAGAATTCATATGTAGATGGCATTGGAATGGGGGGAATCTCAAAGACCTTAACCTTTAACTGATGAGGTGCATTTCTTGGACATATTATGTGGCCTAAAAAAGTGTAAAACTCAATTTTAAAAAAAACCAAATATGATAAATCCCTAAAATTGATATGTAGATGGCATTAGAGAATGGAAGAGAGCTTAATCTTTAACTTGTTAACTTTTAGTTGTAAAAAAGTGTAAAATTTAATTTAAAAAAAAACCCAAATATAATAAATTGAAAGAAATACAGATAAGTGAGCGGAGACACCAAGAACACAAACATAATGAATTTCATTTAAATCTCAATGACTCGAATCAAATTGACGGATTATGGAGAACAACAAAGAAAATAAGGAACAAATTTATTTATGACATCATTCCAACGATCTCATACAAAACTAATAACCTCATTAATACACCGCACATGTAGATTAAGGTGTCCAAAAATCGAATATGTGGCGACAAAGATTTGAAGACCATAACTTTGAAAAGCCAACGATATTTTTTTTTTTAAAGTACTTAGAATTTCTCCAGCTTTCAAACTGCATCATTAGTTTTTCACACTTTCATGAAATTTTTAAAAGTTCTGTAAAATTTTTTTGGAGTTTATGTAAAATTTCCCAAACAATTTTACAAGCCGACAGCGAAACGAGCAAAAATAATTACAAAACTTATGATTTATGTACATCCAATTAAAGCTCGAACATTTTTATTTTGAAATGATGACACAGCGACTTTGAAATTGTTTTTTTATCGACCGGCTTGTGCTTGAAATACGAAAACCTCAGAAAAACCCATTTTTTTCGCAAAACTACGTTTTTTTTTCCAAAAAAATCTGAAAAAATTCTCAAAAATAATTTACATCATAAGCTATCAAAATCAGGTTGAGCCAAAAAAGTAATTTTTTTTGGACACCCTAATGTAGATGTCTTACAATGTTTATCAAATATACGCCGATTCTACTCGGAACTGTTTATGAAAACATTTCCAAATTTCCAGTACGTTTTGCTGGACCTCCATTGCAATAGGTTGTCATGCTCTGGTCGAGCATGTATCGATGTTCTCAAAATGACATGTAGATGGCGTTAAAGTCACAGAATCGCAAAGGCCAGTATCGAAAGGACCTATAATGATAAGAAGAACAACTTCATTTTTGGCGGTGAAGATACAATTCCTCTTCCCGAAAACAAGTTATAACACGATTGACATATAGAGGGCGCTAAACTGGCGAGAATCTCAAAGATCGAAAAGTCGAAAGGGCCGTAGGGGGAAAGGAAAATCACCTTATTTGTGACAGTGGAAATACAATAACAAATTGACATGTAGATGGCGTAGGGGAAAAGGAAAATCACCTTATTTGTGACAGTGGGCGCTAAACTCGACATATATAGGGCGCTAAACTGGCGAGAATCTCAAAGATCGAAAAGTCGAAAGGGCCGTATGGGGAAAAGGAAAATCACCTAGGACATACAATAACAAATTGACATGTAGATGGCGTTGAAAATCTAAAAGTACAAAAATCACACAAACCCACAATTCGCATACACATTCTGATCTAAAATTGTGTGGTAACAGATTTGTTTACAAATTTTCAAAATTCTTATTAAGAAACTTAATTAAGAACAATATTCTAAGCGGACAAATACAAAAATCAAATTTAATACACTGACTGTGATATTTTTTTCTAGACTTTTGTTCGATGATCTTTGTAATTATTTCTATTTCTATGGTCGACTTCAGGTCAGCGGGGAAACAGATATGCATATATACAGAAATTTTCATTTCTCGACTTACTCATTAGTCTTCTTCTCTCTCTCTCTCTCTCTCCATCGTGAGATTATAAACGTGAGTCTTACCTGCAATGAAAAGAAATGGAAACAAAGAAAATGTTAATTTTTATCAAACAATTGCCGCTGTAAATGTCACCATTACAGCATGAATTACTAAATGAAATACTTAAGGATATGAAAAATTATGAAACCGACTGCATCGCCACTTGGGACAACGACTTTATGATTGTTTAGGTTAGCAGGCCATAAAATGGAACTCTCGACACACAATTTCCAAGAATGCAAAACCGAAAGCGACATTTCCGCTCTCATAATCTTGAGCTGATATCCTGTTAAGTAATTCTTTGTCCCCCCCGCCTCATGTCTCCTCCGCCCAAGAGCGAAATGCTCAAGTGGCAAAAATGCCAATATCGGCGACATATTTTGCATCTCAACAACAACAACAACGACAACATCAAAATGGGGGGGAAAAACTTTTATTTCCTCATCTTTAAACGACCCAATTTGTATTGAGATTGAGTTTTGCATATTCTCGACAATGACGGCAACAACAGAAAGCCGCCTAAACGACGCTGACAAAGATGAAAAAAAAAGACAACAGAGCGCACAAAAACGAACAAAAAAAAGCATGAAAGACAACTTTTCAATAAGGAAACCGAACAACCCCCCACCCCCTTTACAAAAAAAAACTAAAAAGAAAAATAAAACGAATGTACGGGGAATATCCAAAGGGATGAGAAGCAGCCAAATGATGCTGATGCTCTAAGGAGAACGGAAATTGATTTCTGTTTCGTGTCCCCTCTCCCTCGATTGATTTGCCAGATATTGTGGGCAAACACAACGAAAGTGAAAAGAAAGGATATTTAAAAGTCCACAACAATAAGACCGACGTTCTGCTGCGCTCCATTGGTGGGGCCCGTGATGAATATCGCGCTTGGTTGCCCTCAAACGCATGGACCGCTCAGTGTGGGCAAAACTTAAACTGAAACAAATTTCAAAACAGACGTTTTTGTAGTTGTGGCTGCTGGAAAAGCCAAACAGGTTTGAGGTTTCTACAGAGAGCGTGGAAGGAAAACACAACAGCCGCAGAAAAAAAGAAGACGGAAATCATTCATTAGCGGCTTTGTGACCGCACAGGCATTTATCCATGGGATTCTTTGGAGTGTTTATGTTTATTTTTTTTATAATTTGTGCGGTAGTGGAAATTGGCACGAGGGTTGTCGTGCAAGTGCTTACGGCGCCAGGCATCAGCAGAAGGTAGACGTAAGAAATCAACTGTTTTAAACCGCCAGTGATTGTCCAAGAATTGTCCTATGTGTTCAAGAATTGTTTACAAAAAATGTTCAATGTAGATGGCGTTCAGGTGTTTGAATCATAAACCTCTAACACACCTCAAGGCACTTCTTTAGAAGCACATAATTTAGTAGAATTTAAAAATTTGGGCGTTAGAGGCTTATGAGAGCGCCAGCATATTCCTCAGAGAGTCAGTCATAGATTATACGGAATTGTCATGTAGATGGCATTCGCTTGTTCATATTAGATCATCCCTGATGAAGTGGCAAACCAAGCTGAGCTCAAATCAAGTGACAGCTGCCAAAAAAAAAAACAATAAATTATTGTGTATTTTTTTAAAAAACATTTTTAATTAAATCCAACATAATTATTTTTTTTCTAATTTTTTTCCATTTTTTTTTTAATTTTATTTTTTTACTGAAATTCACATTATTAATTTTTTATACTTTTTTATAAATGTTTTAAAATAAAATCCAACATAATTATTTTTTTTAATTTGTTTCTAATTTTTTTTTTATTAAATCCAACATAAATAATTTTTTTTAATTTTTTTACTGAAATTCACATAATTAATTTTTTTATAATTTATTTTAAATTAAATCCAGCATAATTAAATTTTTTTTGAATTTTTTTTACTGAAATTCACATAATTAATTTTTTTCTAATTTTTTTTATTTTTTTTTTACTGAAATTCACATAATAATTTTTTTTATACTTTTTTTAAAATTTTTTTTTTTTTAAATTAAATCCAACAAAGTTCATTTTTTTCATTTTTTTTCTGAAATTCACATTGTTAATTTTTTTATATTTTTTTTTTAATTAAATCCAACATAATTATTTTTTTTTAATTATTTTTTTTATAATTGTTTTTTTAAATTAAATCCAACATGATTAATTTTTTTTAAAGACATTTTTTTTTATTTATTTTTTTATAATTTTTTTAAAATTAAATCCAACATAATTAATTTTTTTTAAAGACATTTTTTGACCTTTTTTTTAATTTTTATTTGGGTTCTACCTTTACCAGCTGTCAAGGTCACTTTCAATGCAAATAAAAGATTATTATTTGATTCATTCCAGCCGACATTAAGTCGTGATTTTCCCAAATTCCTCAGGGATGAGAATGTATTAAGTCTGGCAACCACATATTTACAAATTAACAACATTTAGTTTGAAATTATTAGTTCAACATTCTGCTGTAAAGTTCTCTCCAGGACAGAAAATTGAACAGAAATTAAATATTTCCATTTTCTTTGATTTTTTTGGATTGCAGACTACAACTTCCTAGCTAGCATCTTCCTGCTGACTTCACAAAACAAACCACCTCCATAGGGACACCTCCATAGGACAAGTCTTCTTCTTTGCCCAGGACATGTCGCATACTCGTCTATTTTTCAATGGCTTTTGTTGGAACACCAGATATTTCATTTTCTCTGGTATTTTGTGGCTTTTCCCTCGTCTTTTCTAGGCGAACGGAGGGCAAACAACAATGAATTATGGCTAATTACCAACTCGAAAATGAATAGTGGACAAAAAAACGAGACGCCTTAAACTTAAACTGTTTGGTTGTTGTTTTTTTCTTTTGTTGTTGCCTCAGAGACGATTTTTTCCATCACCATCAAAACCGAGCAGAAATAAAAGCGATATTTTACATGTGGTGTCAGTTGTGGTCTGTTTTCGGACGACCGACACGAAGCGACTCACTGACAACTGGCCGCAGTCAAGCAAATGTCTGAATGTGCGCCAGAGCTTTTTGTATTTCGGTGACTATTGCCTAATAAGGCCCACGGTGTGGAGGTTGGCAAGATGGTCGGTAATGGTGGCACAGTGCCCCCAGGGTGCAATAGCAAACGGCAATAACGGCTGATCATATATTTTAAGTTATTTATGGATGAATGAATTGGATGGATGGCCGCACGGTCGGTTCCACATTTGAGCACACGAAACCGAACCAACGAGGGCAGAGGTGGTTTCATTTAGACTCCAACATCATCGAACCTTAATAAATAAAATTAATTTGTATTTAAAAGATGCGAGAACCTGTTCCAACTCGGTGTTGGCGTTTCAAGAACCAAAGCCCAGCAAATCTAATAAAGATTAATCATATTTGTTGGCTTTATTCTGTGGACGGTGTGGAGGGACGATTTTGTGTATTCAAATTAGTACCTAATAAATAAAGATGAGAAATATGTAATTTTTGAAAGCGCCTAATACTCGCATGTATTCAAATCTCCAGGTTTACCTCCCCCTAACAGTTAACGAACACTTTTTATGGGCCCGCAATAACAACACACAGAAAATACAGAAATCTTTGTGAAAAATATGTGTTTATTTATGACCATTTAGATTTTCATATTCTCACGTCCCCAGCAGCCCACGGTTATATCAGAGCGTGTCTGTGTGTGAGTAAACAATTCCATAAATCTTCTACATCGTAAAATGTCAACAATTTTTAATACGTTGTCAAATGAGACAAACAAAAAAAAAAGAATAGAGAAAAAAAACATAAAAACATTTAAAACTTTTGGTAGTAGAACAACGTAAACCGGCTGTACGATGTAAAGGGTGTGCCGAAATGCATGTAAAAGCCAAGTTACCAGTAAAACTTATATTGAACATTTGAAGAAAAACATATCTTTCGGACAAACTTAGCCAAAACTTTGGTACTCATCAAAGGAGTTTCTGTTTCTTAAACCAAACTTGTGATAAATACCGAAGTTATGGACAATTGTCTTCGAGGCACATGGGCGATTTTAATAGTAAAAATTGCTCATGCAAATGTAGTTGGACCCAATAGGTCAAAATTTTGGTGTTTATTTTCTTCCTATAGATGTACCACAATTTATTAATTAATATTTCCATGTTTATATTTTTATTTTGGAAAATATTTTTCCCATTTAAAATTCAGGGTCCTGGTGCCTGGGCAGAATTCATTATAACTTCGGTGTTTATGAATCGATTATTCTCAAACTAGTAAGTTGTAATGCGCCTATGGCGCCCGTTAATTTGCTTGAGAAAGTATTTGTTACTTAATTTTAAAAATTTTGTAAAAAAAAAATTTCGAGAAAAAATAAAATTTGTGGAAAAAAAATTTTTGCTGAAAAAAAAAATTTTGTTGAAAAAAAAAATTTTTGTTGAAAAAAAAAATTTTGTTGAAAAAAAAAAAATTTGTGGAAAAAAAAAATTTTCTTGAAAAAAAAAAATTTTGTGGAAAAAAAAATTTCTTGAAAAAAAAACATTTTTGTAAAAAAAAAATTTGTAAGAAAAAAAAATTTTGGTAAAAACACAATTTCTGTACAAAAAAATATTATTTTTTTTATTATTATTATTTATAGTAAGTTGTAATGCGCCTATGGCGCCCGTTGAAATATGGAAAAAAAATTTTGTTGAAAAAAAAAAAATTTTGTGGAAAAAAAAATTTTGTTGAAAAAGAAAAATTTTCTTAAAAAAAAAATTTTTGTGGAAAAAAAAAATTTTGTGGAAAAAAAAAATTTGTTGAAAAAAAAAATTTTTCTTAAAAAAAAAATTTATGTTGAAAAAAAAAATTTTGTTGGAAAAAAAATTTCTTGAAAAAAAAATTTTTGTGGAAAAAAAAAATTTTTGTTGAAAAAAAAAATATTGTGGAAAAAAAAAATTTTGTTGAAAAAAAAAAAAATTGGAAAAAAAATTTTGAAAAAAAAAATTTTGGAAAAAAACAATTTTGGAAAAAAAAAATATTGGTAAAAAAAATTTGGGGAAAACAGAATTTCTGTACAAAAAAAAAATATTATTTTTTTATTATTTATTATAGAATTATAGAATGCCTATTTAAATTCCTACGTACTGCGTGACAGAGTCAGTGAATCAGTGAATCAGGGAATCAGTGAATCAGGGAATCAGTGAATCAGTGTCGAGGGTAAATATATATTAAGATGTGACTTATTTTCCTCGTAAAGATGTACTCTATGCTACAAACGTAAACCACAATTTACTTAATCAGTATTTATATTTTTTTAAATATTTTTTCCAATTTACCCCAAAACGGAAAATGGAAAGTCTGTGTCCTGTTGCCTGGGCAGAATTCATCATAACTTCGGTGTTTATGAATCAATTATTCACAAATGTGACTTATTTTCTTCGTAAATATGTACACTATTCTACAATCATAAAACACAATTTACTTAATCAATAGTTCTATTTTTTAAAATATTTTTTCCAATTTACCCCAAAACAGAATGTTAAAATTCAGTGTCCTGGTGCCTGGGCAGAATTCATCATAACTTCGGTGTTTATGAATCAATTATTCACAAATATGACTTATTTTTTTTTTGGAAAAAAATATACTTAATTCAATATTTTACATTATCAATCATTATTTCTATTTTTTAAAAATTATTTTGCTTATTTCCCCTAAAACAAAAATGGAAAATTCGGATTTCTGATGAATTCATGGAATTCTCAATAACTTTGGCAGTTATTCATTGATTCCTTACTATTTTAGCTTATTTTATTCATAGAGATGTACTAATAGTTAACTCCCTCAATATTTCTATTTTTTTTTTAATTTTTTTTTCCAACTTCCCTAAATTTGAAAATTAGATTTTTTGTGTTTTCGCAGAATTCGCTATAACTTCGATGTTTATCAATATATTATCCCTAGATATGATTTATTTTCTTGGTAAAGCTGTAGTTTTTACTGAAAAGATAAACAACAATTTCGCAAGTTGTTATTTATATTTTTTTTTTAAAAAAATTCTTTAATATTTTTTTCTTAATTAATAATAAAAAAAAAATCCAGATTTTTTTTTTTTTTTAATTTATTTTTATATAGAATTTTGAATTTTGATTAAAAATAATAATAATTTGATAAAAATAATTATTTCCTTGATCCTCTTCCAACTGCGACTAGTTTCTCAGTTTCCCAAAAAGAAAATCGGTGAGCCGTCCTCATTCCCCCAAAACAATTTGCCTATTCTCTTGCAGTTGGTTAGAAATTCATTTCAAATCCACTGGAAATGTTCAATTTCAAGTATTTTGAAATTTAGTGGTTTGTTTTTCTTGTTTCAGCGTTTTTTTTTCTGTCGCTGTCGGAATTTTTTCGCTTGATTTGTTAGCAAAATAACAAAAAAAATCATTTCACTGTCTGTCTATCTGCCTGTCTACGGATACTCGTGTTGGAGCGCTTGAACGACTATAATTTGTTGCATGCCACAACACATGTTCTTGGCTTAGATGCCGGTGTGTGTGTGTGTTTTTTTGTGTGTTGCCACTTCGACAAGACAAAGAACTGAGGAATGAATTGAATGTTGAATGCTGCCAACAAACATTATTTTAAGTATTAAAAACAACAACAGCAACACAACACAGAAACTGTAAACGGCACATAATGACAACAAGAACAGCAACAACAAACGCATCGAGCCAACTTGCAACTGGCAGCTACAAAATGTGCGTGTTGCATTTGTAAAGTAGTTTTTGTTTTGTTTCTCATGCGCCGCGCCATCCTTGTGCCTCAAACTCATGTTGTGTGCTCAGCCAGTCTTTTGATACGAGAGGAGTTCATGGCATGCAACAGCAGCAGCGACAGCAGCAGCAAAAGTTGCATAAATTATGGCCATAATACAGAGTCATGTTTACAGCCTATAATCAGATACTCGTTTCGTACACGGCGAGTATCTCTACGTACACTCAACGCCAACAACAACAACACACACAGTTGTGGCTCTTCACCGGTAGGTTGGGGGGGGGAGGCCAGGCAGGCCATGAGGGCTGGGGAGGGGTTGGCTGTTTGGTCCAATGAATTACGGCGTAGAAGAAGAGTTAGAACAGAAACGACGGCAACGCTGACGGCAACGACGACAAAGGTATTTAAGAGGAAAAAACGTGTTCTGAAACAAAAGAACATGGTCGCATTAAAAATTCACCAACACAGGTTGTTTCTAACAACTTTTTGTTGTTGCCATCGCCATGTAGCCAATGGTTGTTGTTGTTGTTGTTGTTGTTGCTGTTGCTCTGTATCTAAGACAACCTGTTGCAGTTGTTTGCCAACAACAACCACAACTAACCGATAGTTATAATGTTAATAACAATTATGGGAAGACGAATGTTGGCAGCAACGACTCCCATCCAGCCAACCGACGTTGTTCAGCATGATCTTCCGCTCGAATGTAATAATAAGCCCTGGGGTGTTATCTTTGAGACCTTTCGCAAAATGAATTCCACCGAACATTGTTAAAAGACACACACACACACACACAATAGACAAACAACAACAACAAGAGATGTTAAAGAAAAAGGAAAACCAAGCAAACGATCAACTTGTTCTAAGTATAATTTAAATGTAATTTATGCTTTGAAAACTTGTGAGCATTACAAAACTAATTTGGCTTTGGCTGCAGAGGCTACCATCCCACCAACCAACCGACCCAAACCACCACACAGCCAGGTCAGATCCGACCAGACCGACCCCGGGTTACATTGCACAACACACAGAGACGGCCGACGGCCGTGTTAGTTCGCCTTTGTCTATCTAAACTGGACTGGTTTTGGGCACGTTTATTTTATCGTTGCTCTTCTGTCTCGCTTTTTTCTTTTATCTATTTTGTGGTACGAATACCGCGAACAAATGGAATTGTAAATATCCACCGACTGGCCAAAAACCCCTACAAATGTAGTGACGAATTTTCGACATACACTGGAACATGTGACCGCTCACTCTACACATGTTCCTCACATTCGATGTGTGGGACGTGTAGTGTATTAGATTAGGTCGGTGTTTGGTGATGTCTTCAAAAAAAAAAAAAAAAAACAATTTTAGAAGCTTCCAAAATTAACGAATAATTGTCTTATTCTCAATGTGGAATAATTTCAATTGGTACAATTTCTCCAAAACGTTCGGTATTGGATTTTAATTGGCGAACATACTGATAAATATTCATAATGATTTCTATTTTTTTTCAAGCCGTCGAGACCCAGTATGCACGACTACTTTGTGTTTGTCCCATTTTTCGTACTCTGACGTATGTCTCTCCCCTATTTTACTTTCTTTTTATAATCAAAATCGATTTAAAAAAACTTCGTTTTTTCGTTGTTCTCTCGGCTGACTAAACATAAAAATATGAGTCTGTCTCTTAATCTCCATCTAAAGAAAACTCTTCCTCACTCTCAAACTATTTTAGTCACCTTCACGCTCTCTTTCTCACTCTCTCTGCCATTCTTTCTCTCAGTCTACCTCACTATCTCTCTCTCATCCTCCCTCAATTGTGCTGTCTCTCTCTCTCTCTTTCTCCCTCGCATTCTCTATCTGTCGCTTTCCATCACTATCTCAGTCTCCTTCACTTTCTGTTTCTCACTCACTCAGTCTCCCTCGCTGTCTCTCTTTCTCACCTGACCTTCCACCCTATGTTTCTCCTTCCCTTTCTCACTCTCTCAGCCATTCTTTCCCTCAGTCTCCCTCAGAGTCTCTCTCTGTCGCTCTCCCTCACTATCTCTCTCAGTGTCTGTCTCCTTCAGTTTATCTTTCTCATCCACCTAGTCATTCTTACTCTCAGTCTTCGTCACTAACTCTCCCCCGACATTCCACACTATCTCTCTCCTTCACTTTCTCACTCTCTCAGCCATTCTTTCCCTCACTTTATCTCTCTGTCGCTGTCCCTCACTTTATCTCTCTGTCGCTCTCCCTCACTATCTGTCACATTCTCATTCTCAGTCTCCCTCACCATCTCTCTCTCACGCTCTCTCTCTCTTCCCCCCCCCCACACTTTCTCTCTTCACAAAGCACGATATTTTTCCAGTAGTTTCTCTCAAACTCCCAATTAAGTTCATCACCCGTTTCGTTTTATTAACTTATCTTGAAAATCGAAAACATTTCCTCTAAACATTGATCCATCTCTACTGACATGCTTCAGCATGATTTAATTAAGTTTGTTGTTTTAAATCCAAACAATAAATTATGACGTTGGGAACTGCCCCTGGTTCTTCGGCCCTCAGCCGAGCCGAGCAAGCCATTAACTCCAGTTCCCATTTCGTGCTCTGTGAACATAAACGAGCGCCCAACTGTTAATACCCAACGACTTGGAATAGAGCGGGCCAGAACGGCAGAATGTTGTAAAGTGCATGGTCGGTCGAGAAAGAAAAGCGATCAGATAATGAACTGAAACGGCGACGCGTCGACTAAGATTGGGCACTCTAACTTTTATGTGATAAAAAAAAATATTAGATTGTTTAGCAGCAAAGTGAGTGTGTGTGTGTTTTCTAAAACACACAGACACACATTTTTTTTAGCCCAACATTTACATTTACACATCACATACAAATTTACACATTTACACGGTCAGATAACTTGAGATACTCGTACATGTGACTTCTTTATTTCGCCCCGGCCGGCCGGGAGCGGGGGGGGCAGGGGTTAAGGGAGAGTTAAGTTGTGCGGTTGGAGAAGAAAAATGATAACAAGTCATAAAACTACCTACAGAAGAAAAAAAAAATAACCTGTTACAAAAAAAACACTCATACACACACACAACCAAAACGAATCGTTAGATGGTCTTAAAGATTAAAAAGCCATTCGATGTTAATGTCTTTAACTTTTTCTTCTCAGCGTTTAGAGCCGCATGCCGCCGCAACACAAAGCAGCAAGCAGCCGTAGAGGAAAATAACAATCATTTAAAATTCACTTCATGATTGTAAAAAATACAAATTCTTACAAGCATATATTAAAAATGCTCTCAGGCGAAATGCCCAGCAATGTGTTTTGGAGCGAGAGAGAGAGAGAGCGAGAATTTTGGTTAATTCGAATTAGAACTGAATTACGAGATAACGAGCGTATTAGTGAAACATAATTTTCGGGAAAATATTGGCAAAACGAGAGACATGTCGGAAGATAATCTCTAAGTGACGAGAGACATTCTGTCGCTCCCGTTATTGCTCTCTTCGCTTTCTCTCCCGATGGTTGTAGTTCCGCCTTCTCTCATTCATCAACTTAATCTTTTGGACGTTTGAGCTCTTGTGCTCCTCAAAATATCCAAACCATTCCTCATGGGTATCTGCAAATTTTCCATGGAACATTAAGGAAAAAAAAAATATGTTTTTGTTTCCTGTTTCGGCTTTTGCAACCCAAAAATGTCGCTGGGTTCTGTGCTAGAACTTTGCCTTGGTTTCTTCCTTTTTTTTCGTGTCTATTTTTCCTTCTCAGCTGGTTTTTGTGTTTTATTTTGCTTTACGACCACAGTCATTAAAAGCAACAACAGCAAAAAACGAATCTTGTTAAAAACAACAACTGTTAATTTACTGTAAATTTAATTACTTTCCTAGAGCGACTTTACGTCTTCTTCGTCTTCTTCTTCTCAATGGGTAAGGAAGAGGTCTATTTTTTGCCTATTCCACACACACTCGAACAAACGAACAGTCTGGCAGAGCAGCAAACATGAGACAAGAAAAAGAATTGAATCAATTTAAAACTTTGTTGCCACAAACACTCAACTCGCTCGCTCGCTCACTCACTCAGTCAGTCGGAGATGTCAAGACTACCTCAATACGAGTTTGGTTTGGCTATGAATGGTCGGTATGGACGCGGTCATCATCGCGGACAAACGCTTTGCCTTCGGTATTTTTACTTTTCCTTTGGAGAGGGGCATGAAGCGTTGGGGGTGGGGGGTGTTCGTTGGTGGTGGTGTTAAAAACGAAAATAAAAATCGACAGAAACCTGAGCGGTTGTTTGCTTGAATTTGCATAATTTTAGCATATTTTTTTTTATTTATAGTTCCCCCCCCCCCCCCCCCCCTGGCTTCTTCTCTAGACCAAACAAATGCCGATGTCGACGTTTTTTCCTCCTCCCTCACCACCAACTTTTGGGTATCGATTGAATCTACCTGTCTTCGCCAAACTGAAGGGGGTGGGGGGTGGGGGGTTTAGCTTCAACATCTATTAGATAATAGCCCAGAAGGGGGAGGCCAGAGATGGGGTCGTCGAGGGGTTAGGACGGGCATGAGGTTGCATGTCAGGCCGTCGACAACTGATGATGACTACTACTCTTTGGTAAGGTTGTGTTCCACTAACAACACCACTAACAACAACAACAACAATTGGACAAATAAATGAGGGAACAAGCAAACACCGAAGGTTGTTTGCTATTCTAAGCTGGCCGGGCTAATGCTTCAGGTCTCCTCCGCCACCGTCTCTCTGCGCTTTGCCTTTACCGGCGACAGGTAGCACTGGGTGTTGCTGAAATGCACATGCTCTGCCTTTGCTGGCTGACTCGACAATGTCTCTGTTGTTGTCTGTCCATCTGTCAATTCGTTCGATCGTCCGTCCGTCCGTCCATGTGCCGTCTTTAGTCCAAGTACACAAATAATGATTTTTCTATTTGGATATTGACGAAGAAAGAAGAAGGAGAAGAAAGAAACAGTTCATTAGCACCTTCTGTTGTCGATATTGCTGTTGTTGTTGTTGTTGTTGTAACAATTGGTTTGGTTGGTGCTGTCGTTGTCTGCTCAACGACTTTCGAGTATCTTTCGAGTTTGTTTGGGTATCTGGGAGGTATAAACTATTTTATTTAAATGTTTGTCTGGCTGTCGGTCGGTCTGTCTGTCTGTCTGTCACTTCTTTTGTTTGCCTAACATTCCCTGTCGTTGTTGCTAATGTGGCTGCCGTTTCTGCTGCTGCTGCTGCCGCTGCTGTACTTGTGCTCATGGCCTCCTTCTCGGCAGATGCCCGTCCGTGTTCTCTTCATTCACATCATTATGCAAATTCAATTTATTGAAAGTGAAGAGGGCCAAGTAAATATGAGGAATGCCAAAAATATATCATTGTCATGCTCATTCACGTCATATTTGTAGTTGCTAAAGCCGTTAGCCGGCTTGAGAGATGCCACTCGAAAATTTCAAAAATTAAAATATCTAAAAGCAAAAAGTGTCTTTTTTAGATCTTTCTTGATCTTGAGCTTGGCCAATCGTTCCACTGTAAGACTCAACAAGAGTTTGTAGAACAATATCACCCATGAAACTAATATTTGAGTATTTGAGAAGCTCCTTTTCTTTTACAGTAGTACATGCTATACATTTTTTTTTTAGTTGCCTCTACCATTTTTGTTAATGTCTTTGTTCAGGTGCCTTCGAGTTGTCTGGACTAACGTTGCAAGCAACTTATTTCCAACAATCGCACTGCAAGTCTCTACTACAGACAAATATACATTTTTTTAGTTGTTTCTTCCATTTTTTTTTAAAAAAATTTTTTTTATAAATTTTTTCTCTCTTATATAGAAACTAGTAAGTTGTAATGCGCCATGGCGCCCAAATTTTGTTGGAAAAAAAAATGTTGATCAAAAAAAAAATTTTGTTGAAAAAAAAAAATTTGTTGGAAAAAAATTGTTTCTTGAAAAAAAAAAATTTTTGTTGGAAAAAAAATTTTTGTGGAAAAAAAAAATTTTGTTGAAAAAAAAAATTTTGGTAAAAAAAAAAAATTGTAAAAAAAAATTTTGTTAAAAAAAAAATTTCTGTACAAAAAAAAAAAATATTATTTTTTTTTATTATTATTATTTATAGAATTATAGAATGCCTATTTAAATTCCGACGTACTGCGTGACAGAGTCAGTGAATCAGTGTATCAGTGAATCAGTGTCGAGGGTAAATATATATTAAGATGCTGAATTTTCTCATATAGAAATCCCATATTGTAAGAAAAGACACATTTTAAAATTTTTAGTTGCCTCTACCATTTTTTTTTCGAACAAAATTTTTTTTGTTATCATTTATTTCTCCCTTATATAGAATTGTTTAATTGTAAGTAAAGATACATTTTTATATTTTTTTTCTTGTCTCTGCCATAATAATACATTTCCCTGTTACAAAATGTGTTGTTATGGCCGAAATGAATTTAGTTGTCGCTGCCATTTTTGTTATTTTCATTTTTTTTAAAAAATACCTACAGTGTATTTTGCTATTATAGGATAGGATGATATTACGTCTGATGGAACTGATTCCCAATAGTTTTAAAATTTCTTGCATCTACCATTTTTTTTTTTTTTGAAAAATGTATGAAAATTCAATTTATCTGAACAATATAAGAGATAAACTAATGTAATTTTTCCGGTCCTAATGGATGCGGTAATTTAAATATTTTTTAGTTGCCTCTACCATTTTTTTTCTGTAGAAAATAGTTACTATAGCACAGTAATACAGAATTGTAAGTAAAGAAACATTTTAACATTTTTTAGTTGCCTCTACCATTATTTTTTTCGAACTAAATTTTTTTTAATCGATTATTTCTCTCTTATATAGAAATGCGAATTGTTAAGTAAAGACAAATTGTACAATTTTTTTTTATTGTCTCTACCATAATAATACATTTCCCTAGTACATGAAATGCTATGGCTAAATTGAATACCAATAAATTAAAAAAAATTAGTTGACTCTACCATTTTTTTTTTGTTTTTTTTTTAAATACCTTTAGTCTTTTTTTTATGGGAAATAACGGAACTGATTCCCAACACATTTAAACATTTAAATTTCCAGCAAATTGTTTTATTCTCTCTCCTAAAATTCCTTATTATATTCGACAGTATGCCGTGCCTGTCTGCGGCGACATCCCTACACTGTCCATACGTGTATGTGTAGATATTTTTACGTGATATGTAAATATCGTGTATTGACATTATTTATTCATAGGTTTTGTTGTTGTAGCCTTTGTTTAATAAATAATTTCTTAATAAGTTTTGTCAGACATTGACGACGACTTCAATATCAGAGGCTAATGCACTTCCGTAGGACTACAATGATGGCGATGACGATGGCGATGGCGATTACACGTTAATTGGACTGAAATGATATTTTCGATTAAACACGTAGTGTATATTTTTGTGGTTTTACGCTTTTCAACTTTTCATTTCATGGAAAAGCCAACGAAAAATTTTACAAATTTAATGTGTAAGAAATCGAAATTATTCTAACAACGCCACGGATTGAGAGTAGTGGTGGAGTAGCTTCGGCCCTTGGGGAGAACAAAACAAAACAAAAGAAAACAAATTCCAAGGAATGAAAAGATTGGGAACACTTGGAGTGCCACTACTCACAAGTTCTTGGAAAATGTCGCCAACTTAAGGAGTTGCTGCTGCTGATGTAAATCAGACCGACTCATCTCTACTCAAGACTTAATTATTTACGACGACTCTTCGGCACACACACAAACGGCAAACGGGGGCAAAAAACCAAATGAAGACAACAATACGAGCAACACTAGAAACATCACAAAACCGGCAGACCCGAAAGTGTCTGGAATGGAGGCTGGAAGATTTGCTGCAACAACAACAACGGCAAGGACGGCATTACAACATAATTTCAATAGACATTTCTATGTCTTTCATGGTGACAGGGAAGGGGGGGAAAAGGGGGAGTGGAGAAAAAAAGTGAAACACAAAGTTGTAAGTAGTTTCTCAGAGTTGATGTTTGGTTGAGACACTGAACGAAAACTCGTGGTGGATGCAATGTAAAGTTTCGTTAATGTGAAAGAGTCTCAAATCAATTACTCATTTCGCCAGAGATTCAATGGAGCTAACAGGCTAAGCCACGATTTCGAACGCCAATGGACGCTGGCTTTCTAAGCCTTTTATCAAATGTTTGTTGCTCAGCAAGCCTGCCTCAATTTGGGTTTAAAAAAAAATATTATTTTTTCTATATTTTATTTCTTATTTTTTTAAAAAAAAAATAAATTTTTTATAAGATAAGTAAAAAAAAAATATTTTTTTTTTTTGGTTTCTGTTGTTGAAGGTCATTGGTTTATTTCCATATTTTATTTCTTATTTTTATTAAAAAAAAAATAAAATAAAAAAAAAAAATTTTATAAGAAATTTATTTTATTTTTTAATTTCAGATTTTTTTTTTTTTATAAAATTATTTTTTTTTTTCATTGGTGAAATGCTAAATTTTCTTTCAGTGTTGTTTTTGTTAAAAAAAAAAAAAATTTATAAGAAATTTATTTTATTTTTTAATTTCAGATTTTTTTTTTTTTATAAAATTTTTTTTTTTTTTCATTGGTGAAATGCTAAATTTTCTTTCAGTGCTGTTTTTGTTTTTGTTAAAAAAAAAAAATTTATAAGAAATTTATTTTATTTTTTAATTTCAGATTTTTTTTTTTTATAAAATTATTTTTTTTTTTCATTGGTGAAATGCTAAATTTTCTTTCAGTGTTGTTTTTGTTTTTGTTCTTGTTGTTTCATTAAAAGAAAAGTTTACCTAAAGCCAACAACAGAAACAAAGCCGACAACAAAACCTACATGAAACAAATCTTTCTAAAGTACTTTTATGAAGTTTAAAAGTCTTCACGAAGGAGATGAACAAGACAAGCCAATCCAACGGTAGACGGGCAGACCGACAGACGGACACACAAAAGTATGGGATGACTACACGGTGTAGAGTGGGCAAAAGTAAACCAAAGGTTAGCGAAGTAGAAAAAAAAAACAAGCAAACAAACAAAACGATATGAAATGAAACAAAACATAGGGACAGACGGGACGGTGGGACGGAGAAGGGCCTCGGCAAATAAAATACAATTTAATAAATCTTCACATGTATTTAAGACGTGTCTCAGATACAGATACCGACCAACGTCCTCAGCAGTAGGCTGGGAGTGCGGTAGCAGCACCGGCTACAACAAAGCGGCCGCCTCTAAAGTGGCTAAAAACACTTTGAGGCTTCAAAAGAAAATCCATTTAAGAAGATTCCCCGTTTTTTTTTCGTTTTTTTGTTCCGTTTTTCTGTTGTGTTTCGTTTATTCTCTGGGCTTTTTTTTCTTTCACTAATAACGTTTGTGTCTTATGACGAAATCGGCTTTCTGGTTTCAGTTTACTGACTGACCGTGTCAAGGATAGAGGTTGTGGGGTGGCGGAGGGAGGAGAGAGAGTGCGGCCGTCATAATAATCGCATTTTATTGGATATTTTTAAAATCTGAAAAAAACTGAAAAGCTGACAACCGCAGGTTTTTTTTCTGATCAGAAATAAAAAAGAACAACACTATTTTCCAGAAGAGGAAGGCAAATGTTGTTTTAATTTCTGAAACTGAAACTTTTTATCCCTTGAAAGGCTTTCCAGGACCTCGGAGAACGGACCCAAGCAAGACGACGAAGGAGTATGGCATCGAATTGGGTGCACTCGGAAGTCAGGAGTTGACCCACTTTAACCCTTGCCATGGCAAATCATTTTTATGAAAAAGCTAAAAATCATATGAATTGTCAAATATATTTGACAAATCCACGGAAAGGGTTACTGGCCTTGGTTGGCGGATGATGGAGGAGTATCTAGAGATTCGGCGACTAAAAGGGTGTGGCAGTTTTCTTTGGCTTTGGCCTGTTAAAATTTAGTTGAAGCCCACACTGCCCTACGGAGCCAGCATATGTGCCGGAACTCTAATGCCCTCTAGAGTTCAACATTTCACTTAAAGTCGGACAACTGAACTTGGTTGGTCGATGAAAGTTTGGGTCATTTTTCTTGGCATCTCCGAAAACGGCTGTGGCCTGTTAAAATGTATGTGTTAAAACGAGTAAGTGGAAAAGTAATTATTAACGCTGATCAGAACTCTAACGCCCTCTATATTTCACTTAAATTTAGGCAACTGAATGCTGATCTGACCGGATCTCTATTTCGATAATGTCAATTTATGAAATAACTCTAGCAGACGTGGTAATGGAAATCGTTCATTTTGAATTCACTCCAACGAATCTCTGATGAAAATAACCTCTCAACTTGTTGGCCACCTGTATGTCATTTTTTCTCACGACGTTCAAGTCATTTCGATATTTCAGAAAATAGCTAGCTTAAGGTCATCTAGATTTCAATACATTTTTAGAATATCGTCAAATCAACTCACCCTACAAATGACATATAGATGGCGCTAATAAGCAATATATTGCAATTTCGAGAACGTTCAAATTTAATTCACGATAATATGTGAGCCCTGTTGCAGATTTCATTAACCTACACATTTCACACTTTATTATAGGATACGCTGGCAATTGAGATGTAGATGGCGCCAAATGTATACGTATAGTTAAAAGGAAGGGGAAAGGGAGATGGTGTGGATGTGGATGTGAAATTTTGATTCGTCCTAAAAATGATGTTATACATGTCATAAAGAATACAATTTAGAACAGAAAGCTGACAGTGAGCTTCGAACTCAACTAGTGATTTTGAAGCATGAGTCTTTGAAACGTATGGATTTGTTATGAACTGAGATTATTCGGTGAAAGAGAACTCGAAAGAAGAAAACATTTACGTGTTCCCTGACTATCTTTGTCAACCGTACTGTGTTGACTCAGTGGTCCATAAATCTCGGTGTTGGAGAAGAACCTCAAGAACAAAATAACTGTCTGTCGTCCAAACAACCGCGTGCTTGGAATATTCGGTTGACGGAAATCCAAAATCAATGCCCGACAATTTTAATGGAGCAGCATCTAGTCTAGGCAGTAACTTCCTTTTTAGGCTCCATTTGTTGTCGTTAACTTTGTTCAGATAACATTTCTCTACACCAACTAATAAATGCCGTCATCGACTCAAGTCTTCAACCAGATCGGCAGCAACATCAGCCCCATCAGCGTCAACGGCAGCGCTGCTTCAGCATGACATTGGGAAGTTCAAAAACTTTTTTTTTTTTTTGGACTAAATACTTTTGTTACCCTTTTTGTCTTGGTCGTGCCTTCTCTGCTTGTTCTTCTTCTTGTGAAATGCCATGTCTTTGCTTTTTGGTTTAGTGGCCTAAACGTCCAAACGATACTAAGACACAATTCCGGGAATTTCACACAGTTCTTTTTTTGGTTTCAGTTGATTATAAAATAACAGCACCAGCCAACAACAACAACAAAAAGAATGCACAACGGAAACTTTTAAGGAAGACCTGAGCAATCTTCAGCGGTTTGAAGTGGGGCAGTGTTAGCCTTTAAACCGTTTAGTTGACCTTAATAAGGATGAAATAATTACGGAATCAATCAGCTTCCCGGTGTTTTTTTTTTTGGCTTTGGGACCTCTGCTGCCATCTATGGCCACGATGTGGCGTTTTTATGGCTTTCGGCAAATTATGACGGTGCATATGAAATCGACAAAAGGACACCAGAAACCAGAGAGAAAAAGAAAGCAAACAAGAATGAAAACGAAAATGAGAAAAAAAAAAACTAAAACAGAATAAAACTCCTCCATTATAACTAAGCGGAAGAAACGAGAAACGAGAGCACACCCTTTTTGTGCAAAAACACAGACACTGACACACACACACACACTTACACATACGCTGGCAGGCGGTTGCTAGTGAGACCCACAGCCTCCTGTCGAGCATATCAGCCAACAGTCGGTAGCCGGCAGTAACTCAGCCATTTTACCACTTAACTGCAAACACACACACACACTCACACACACAAACACATACGTGCACTCGCCGGCAAACCTTGCCAACATTCACAGACACACTGTGGGCACGGACACCAAGCAACATGGAGACCATAACAGTTAGTTAAAGCCAACAGGCAGACGGACAGTTGCCAAAGAAGGACTACCAGGAAATCGGGCAAAGAGAGTGAGAGTTTTGCCAGATAGCGAAAGAGGACAGACAAACTAAATGGCAACGAAAAGAGAACATGTGAATGAAATAGAATTTGGAGCAAATGTCTGTTGAAGAGGAGGGAAAAAAAACAAAAGGATCATATGGGAGACCAGGGATTAAATACAAAAAAGTAACCAAGCTGGGGAATATGGGAGACCAGGGCTCAAGGAATGGAGTTTTAAATACAAATAAGTAACCAAGCTGGGGAAAAGGAGGAAAAGGATCATATGGAAATGGAGCTGGTTAAAATCTCCTCTACAGACAGATGGACAATTGGGTGAGGTTAAAAAAAAAATAACACAAAATAAAAAGGCAACTTAGTTCGATCGGAATGAATCTCTGGCTCTTACTCTCTGAAGTAAATTTTTCTCTGTTAGAAGGAAATAATACCTGGCAAGACCAGCAAACATTTTCCATCTCGTAAATGTTGGGCATGTAAAAACGTCTCTAGAAAAGCATTGGTCATGAATGGGTTAAGGGGAAAGGAGCAGAAAGGCATTACTTTTTCAACGGGGCCCGAAACAAGATTAAGTGTAAGAAGAATTTTTCTTTTCACAAAAGAAAACATATTTAAAAAAAAAGAAAAAAATCTGGTCCAATAACAACTTCGGGGAACATTTAAAGAGAAGACAAACAGTTGGAGGAAAAACTTCAATCCCTTTAAGGACAAAGGAGTAGAAAATAAATGCCGGTGTTTGGTCACAATCGTTAACACATAGATGACATTTTTTTAAAAAAAAAAAAAAAAAAGTTTTATATTTTATAAGAAAGAAACTGGGACCCGTTCGAATCCCTAGACATTTTTAACTTTACGAAATCCCTTTCTTTGTGCCATATGGCATCGCTGGCTATGAATGGGTTAATATTAACGTGTCAAAGACAAAGAGCGTTTTTTATTCCTTGCCCTATCAGATTATCTCCCCGTTTCCCTGAAAACTTGAAAAATAGAAATTTCATGAAATTAGAATTTTGTAAAAAAAAAAAATTATAAAATTGTTTTTGTATTTTCACACATTTTCCTTAACAAAGGTTTATAATGGTGTTATAAATTTCTATGAATACGAGTTTTCTATGAAAAGACAACTTGAGGCGGTTTCCAGGACATGAATTTGATTCCCAATAGAAATTACAAAACAAAAATTTTCCACACATTTTTCTTATCAAATTCTTCAAAAAGCTGTTATAAATGTTTATGAATACGAAAAAATTTATACAAAAACAATTTTTACACATCTTTCTTAACAAAGGTTTTTGACGAAATTTTGACAATTTTTGAATATTTTCTCCGAAAAGACAATTTGCTGCGGTGGTTGACTTACTTTTAATTCGGTTTCTAGGACTTGAAATTTGCTTCCCAATAGCTGACATTCGCAAGGTCTTTGTCGGCCAGCTGCCAATTGTAAATTAATTAGCAACAAAGAAATTCTCTGTGTCTTGGCATTCTGAATTTATCAATAAGGACAAAGGACAATGGAAAATGGTAAATGGAAAATATCGCAGCTATTCTAAGGACATACATCCAGTTTAATCTCTTCTAACTCGTTTGCTGGACCCATAGAAAGAAAGGAAACAATTGAAACAAATTCGATAAACTATGGTGAATTTTTAAAAAAAAAACTCCAACGGAATATTGTATTTTTAACAAAACCCTTTAAGTCTTCACAACTCCCAATTTCACTGTCCCCAACTTCTCATTAACCAATCACCTGTCTAATGGGGAGATTTTCAAAAACAAAAATCATCAACATATTTTCGTAAATTTGGAATTGAAAACTTTTCCTTTCCATTTCCAATTTCAAACAGACGCTCATCACAAACGTGGTACCTCCGCCGCCGCCGCCGCCTGTGTTCCTTCCACACAAAAACGTTTCGACAAATTTTTCATTGTTGTTGCTGATGTGTTGTTATTGTTGTGTTTCATTACACTCGGTTGTCTAAACTCCGCCCATATTTTCGTTGTTTTTCTTTGTTTTTTTTTTGTTTTTGGTTATTTTCAAACTCCTCCTACTGGAAGCACACACACACACACACATACCACAGTTGAACATTGAAACATCCACAGACACAGACACAGTCAGACATTGTGGCTGTGTGCGTATCATGACAATGGTACCCGCCCATCACTGTTTGCCGACGGCATATTTAACATCATTCAGACAACGCAACAGTGGCTGGCGGCACAATTAGAACGGCTGCCAATTGAGAGAGGATGTGTGGCATTGGTCGAGTTAGCTAAAGATTTTAAAATCGCTCAGAACTCAGACTCAGATTATTATGGCCGACCTCAATGTCAGAGTCAAAGCCCTATCAGAAATGCCTTCAAATTCCATCGTTGAGTCGTAAACGTGATTGATGAGATGACGAACGGTTTCATTGCTGGTTGAAATAATAATGTAGGGATAATTTGAAGGCCTGTATGGGCTCTCAAATGATTGCAGGTGGAGCCATGAAAAGTGCTGCCTCGTCCATAGATTTAAAGGCAAGCTTTATGTGGTGACTGGGGTAGAGTAGTAAAGGATTACTTGTGGCGCCATCTGTGTGTGAATATTTTCGAATTCCATTTTTTGGAAGGAAGTTTAAATGGTGAAGTGAACTTCTCAGATTGAAGGTGGCGCCATCTATATGTGAATATTTCCCACCAACAAAATTTATATTTTTGTGGAGAAAAATTCACTTTGCATCTTAAAAGTTGGCGAACTTCACAGATTGAAGGTGGCGCCATCTAGGTGTGAATATTTCCCACCAACAAAATTTATATTTTTGTGGAGAAAAATACACTTTTATCTTAAAAGTTGGCGAACTTCACACATTAAAGGTGGCGCCATCTAGTTGTGAATATTTCACACCAACAAAAACTCTATTTTTGTGAAGAATAATGTAAAAGTTGTCGTCACGGACGCATTAAACAGAGAACAGTGAACTTCACAGGTAGGAGGTTGCGCCATCTAGGTGTGAAATATTCTAGCGATCATCGACTCTGTTCCAGTCATTGGTTGGGTGGACTGGGCTCTGTACAGACAGTGGATTTCGTTTGAAGCTTCTTTTTAAAAATTGTCTCGCCCTTTGGTCGTGTATTCCACAAATCGGACCTCGGTACATAACGACTTACGTATATGGGTAGTCAAATTTTATAGTTGTGTCGATGCCAGCCTTCGCTTGGTGTCCTGGGTTGCTCCTTTTGCTTGTCATCTGATCAAAATTACGACATTAAACAATTTACTTGTCAGAAGATCTGAATTTAAGGTCTGCTGTCGAATAAGAAGTTTATCGGCCGATAGATGAACGAACTGATGAATGTGCAGACAGCTGCTGGATGGACGAACTAATGAATGGATGGACAGATGAATAGAACATCTCATGGACGGACAATTCGATATACGGAGAGACAGAATAGCAGAGAGACACAGTAAAATCCACTCAGCAGGTGGTGAATGGGTTCAGTAATTCAATGAACTGGCTCCCCAATACGTAGTCTGGACACGTATTTAAGTGGTTGAGCTTAAATGAAAAAGCGGAGAGAGAGAAAAGCGAGAGAGATAGATTTTGACCCACAAATATTAGTTTACTTAACGAGGACTGTCTCAAATCTATTTCCTGTCTACATGAACCAGGTAAGTAAGTAAAAGAACCAGGCTACGGTAAATAAAGCAAATTCCCTCGAATTACATGAACCTCATGGCCGAGGACCACATGGGCGAACTGGATGATTCGCCAGTGGTTTTACTTGTTGACGAATTAGGGGGGGGGGGGGGGGGCAGAGACAACAAAAAACAAAACAAAACAATTCCAATCAAGCAAATAATTGTAAACCAGCACAGCTGGAGGATATTTCCCATACACTCCGTCAGTCTGTCAGCATTTATACAGCGCCTTACAGGGTGCTTAGTCTAGAAGTCCTGTTAGAAAAATCCCAAATCGATCGTGGCCACACTGGCCACCCTGTTAATGAGGATATCAAAACAGTTGTTCATGTTTCCCAAAACGAACCCTTCACACCCCTGTTGGCGAATACACACACACACGCAGAGAGTTGAGAAAACAAATAATCATAACAATGGTGGCAAAAAATAAATTATTTTTGACTGGCGTCGTTACACTGTAATTTCGTTAAATGTTTATCAAGATAAGCAAAGTCACACACACTCTAAACACGAAAGTCGGGGGGCGAAAAAAAGTAACCCCCGCATGTTGTCCGGCCACCATGAGCAGTGAGGCAGTGCGGACGGACGGACGGACGGCCAGGCAGTGCAACTTGGAAAAGGGCATTACGAACACACGAGAATCGAGAATGGTGGCGGCTTTAACATTATGCACCCACCCCCCCCACCCTTCTGCCTGGCATTGCGAGCGTATGTGTCAGCTTTTACAGGTTTCGTTTTTTATGTTTTGTGGGCATTACGAATGAGAAAGAAAGACACAACAAACAAAGAAACTATGAACTTTAATAAAAACAACAACAAAAATTATAAATGAGGGGAATTATATGTTAACCCCTTGGGGGGTAAGGGGGAATTATTATGACTGAGGGGGGGAAAGGTACAAAAAATCCTGTGAAGAACTCAGAATGAAAGGAAGATGTTCGGACGTGATGAAATCCCCTCGGCCTACGAGTCAATGGGAATTATGCAATCTTGTATTTTGGCCAACCAAATTGTTGGACAAGACACGGACCAAATCATGTTTACAAAATGTTGGACTCATTTCGGTTGAATGTGACATTCACGCAGAACAAACGTCAACTCAACTCAACACATTCAGATTTTTCTTGAGCTAAAAAAGAAAAAGGGAACTTTGAATTGAATTATGGGTACAGAAACTGTAGGCCGTGGAGTGGAAGTTTGTGTGTGTGACAATCACACAGAAGAAGCCGACTTCGAAACCTGGTAAGACCATGAAACATTTTTCAGCGGCTTTTTTCCACCTCGTACGAGTAAGAGAGATTAGTCTCTAAGCCATGTAAAACATCTCTAGAAAAGGCATTGGCATTGACAGTGGGACCCCGGTCAGTGAGTATACACAATTATATCGTGCTCAGCTCCCTGATTTGAGAGAAATTCCCCGTCTGTTCCGTCATGGAATGTTAAGGGAAATAAGTAAGTAAAACTGTAGAGAATTTCGTTACAGATCCTAAATGGATATGGTTTTTCAAAATCCCCAGTGGTCACAAGCCATAATGGCCTAACTTGAGTTAGAACTAACTGGAGTCGTTTAATTACAAAAAGTCAAACAAAAACATAAACACCTGCCGACATTCTGTGAGGATTGGAAAATTTTCAATGCTCTGCTGAACAAAAGAATTGAAAAATAGACTAAGGACGATTTTTTCTTCCCAATTAAAAATATGAATATTTTCAGCCCCCAGTGGGTTAAACACAAATATGAATATGAACAAATTGAGGACAAGTTATGAATGCTCGCTGTCGTATGTATGTGTGCCTATCTACGTGTGTGTGTGTGCGTGTGTGTGAGATGGTGTATTGCATTTCTGTTAACAACAATTACCACTGGCCCGAACAACAAGTGACAATTTATCGGTGGCGTTCATCGACAGCACAACGTTCAAAATAGGAAGTCGAAGACAACAAACGGCAGTGAAAAAAAAAATCACCAAACGGAAGGGAACCTTTCGGACGATACACAGAACCGGGGGGAAGGGGGAGGGGAAAACAAAAACACAGAAAGTGTAATGAAAACGCCAACACACGTGATGTGTATTCAGGTGGTTGGTCTCGCTGGCTGGCTGGCTGGCCAGCAGTCCGTCCGTTCACCCACCCGTCCGTCCTTATGGATGACAGGGAAGAAGGCTTAAGAACACAAAGTGAATGTTAATTGTTTGTATTGTTTGGCTGGTGCGGATACTCGGCATTGTCGGCGTTGGTTACTGGTACGCGGTGTGCGGTGCGGTGGCCTTGCGTGTCTTGACTTGTTAAATTGATACTATTTAGTTATGTTGTGCTTAAATCAAGTGTCAAAACAATTTTCATAGAGATATACCAGCACCAGCACTCCCCTCCCTCTCGCTCTCTCTCTCTCTCCCCAGCAAAGTGAACCTTTCAATTGTTATGAGGGAAAACTTAATTTGAATTTTGATTTTTTGTTTCCTTGGACTGAGTGTGTGTGGGGGGTTGTACTAGTTGTACTACACCTCTTAACAACAACAACAACAAATTCCCACCCAACCTTAGATTGTCCCAACAAAAGGTGTACACTAAAGTTGTCTCCATATGTTTGGGCCACACATGACCGAACTCTGCTTACCCTAACCAGCTGTAGTCGTCCCCTCATCCAACCCCACCCCTTTGCAGTTGCACAAACACCAGAAACCAACAGCATTAAAAACCGGAATTTCTCTAGACTTGACAATGTTATGGCCAATGTTGTTGTTGTCGTGTTCCTTTGTTGCTGGCTGGCTGTAGTTTTCCGTCCGTCCGTCCGTCCGTCCTTCCGTCGACAGCTCTCTAAGCCATCAGCGAGGCAACAACACAGCCACCGTCCGTCCAGTAAAGGCTCTAAAGTGGCAGCTGTTTGTATTTGTAACTTCTTCTTGTTCTGCTAGTTGTCGACATCATCGTTCTCTCGGAAAATGTAACTAAATACGGCGGACGTGTATAGAACGAGTAGAAATTTTCGTTTAATTTTATTTCGTTTTTCTTTTTTGTTTTGTTTGGTTTATTATTGGCATAGAGCTGCTGCTGCTGCTGGTCGTGTTGTTGGTTTTAGGTTCTTATTTTCTTCGAACTACTGGCTGATGGTGAACATCGTAGTGCTGATGGTGAACATCAAAGGAAGATGCTCACAGGCACCTGACAAATTGACTAACTCAACAGTTGCAGTGCATTTTGCTCGACAATGACACGTCGCACATTTCACTAGGACATTTTGTTTTAGGTTTATTAGAAAAAGAAGAAGAAATGGTTGTCTATGGTCAATTTGGAAAAAATAAAAAACGGAAAAATATAAAAATATTTTCAAAAAAAAAAAACATTTTGAAAAAATATGAAAATATTTTCAAGGAAAAAATATTTTAGAAAAAAAAATAAAAATAAAAAATTTTAAAATATTTTCAAGAAAACAAAAGTTCGGAAAAAAATTAAAAAAAAAAATAGTTTGGCAAAAATTTAAACTGAGATTTTTTAAAATATTTTCAAGAAAACAAAAGCCAGCGCCATCTATCGTCAGTTTGGAAAAAAAACTGGAAAATATGAAAACATTTTCAAAAAAAAATATTTCGAAAAAAAATTAAAGTGAATTTTTTTAAATATTTTCAAGAAAATTTAGCGCCATCTATCGGCAGTATTGAAAAAATTAAAAACTGGAAAATATAAGAATATTTAAAAAAAAAAATATTTTGGCAAAAATTTAAACTGAATTGTTTTTAAATATTTTCAAGAAAACAGAATCTAGCGCCATCTATCGGCAGTATGGAAAAATGAAAAACTGAAATATATGAAAACATTTTCAGGAAATAAAGAGGAAAGTTTGGAAAAAATTAAAACTGAAGAATTTTAAAATATTTTCAAGAAAACAAAAGCTAGCACCATCTATCGTCAGTTTGGAAAAAAATAAAAACTGGAAAATATTTAAAAAAAAAAATATATTGGCAAAAAATTTAAACTGAGATTTTTTTTAAATATTTTCAAGAAAACAGAATCTAGCTCCATCTATCGGCTGTATGGAAAAAATTAAAAACTCAAAAATAGGAAAATATTTTCAGGGGAAAAAATACAGTTTGGCAAAAATTAAAAGTGGAAAATTTGAAAATATTTTCACGAAAACCATAGTGAGCGCCATCTATTGTCAGTTTCGCAACAAAAACTGAAAAATATGAAAACATTTTCAAGAAATAAAGAGGAAAGTTTGGAAAAAAATTAAAACTGAAGAATTTTAAAATATTTTCAAGAAGACAAATGTTTGGAAAAAAACTGAATAATATGAAAATATTTTTAAGAAAAAAAATATTTTGGAAAAAATTAAAAACGAATCGCCAACACCAATGGCCTGGCACTGTATGGTCCTTCGACTCAACACTTTTCCACAGAACTGAAGAGCTTTGCCAGCCTAATAATCCCCAACTCCAAGCCCAACACATTTCACTATTGGCATGTTCCACACAAAATTTGTCATTCACATCGCCTGTACACTGAATTGTGTTGGGCTTGGAGTTCAATTTTTGTAATTGCAGTTAATCACTTTGGCTCATGAGTGAGAGCCCCAGTCCCCTCTTCTGTATTTCATTTATATTTGAGACACTTTATTATGTCGCTATACATGTTTTTCAATGTCTATGACAACGAAGTTTTTTTTGTTCGTTGTCTTCTTTTTTTCCTTAAAGTGTAGAGTATACTATTTCAGAGTCCGATTCTCCATCGTCGTCTTCTTCATCGTATTTTACAATCTGTTTGTCTTCTGCCTCTAA
The DNA here is from genome assembly GCA_958296145.1 of Hydrotaea cyrtoneurina. Taxonomy (NCBI): domain Eukaryota; kingdom Metazoa; phylum Arthropoda; class Insecta; order Diptera; family Muscidae; genus Hydrotaea; species Hydrotaea cyrtoneurina. Next base: position 2,354,066 of record OY282516.1, on the reverse strand, counting down.
TGTTGCTCGGTGTCAGTCATTGTGTGTTGAAGTCTAGACTTTTATTAAAGTCTTAGCGAACTGAAGCTGAAGCAAACTATTAAACCCCAACAAGTACTTTATGGTGCAGTAATAAAAAAAGGATATTTTGTTTATTGAACAAAATATGTTTATCGCACTTAGTCTGTCCACTTTACACCCACCCACACACACTCAAACAGGATGTACATACATCCATACAGTCGTTTAAATACTTAATCGTATCAAATGCATGAACATGTGTGCGATGACACATTAATATTCTTACAAATTGACATATTCCTCGATTACAATTCTGATAAACAATCAAAATATTACACAGAATTGATTGATACCTTCGGTAGATTGTAAATGACTGAGCGAGCGAAGGGGCTAGATAGGGGCGAGGACCAGAGTAAAATATTTGCCTCGTTGCTGTAAGCCCAGTTAATATTATTACACGTTGTCAACGTCATCTCCGGTGGCTGGCAAGCAGCTACTGAATGTTTGGAAAGACGTTCCCATAGTTTGAGTTGAGAATGATTGGAAATTTGTAATTTGCATTTGGCAATTGTTTGTAATCGCGTCTTAAGTAGTATCTCACAGCTTTGATTGTAAACATCCGACTGGCGTTTAAATGACGCACAGTGGGAGAACAGGTAAACTTTGTCTGCCTTTTCATTTCATTTAATGTAATTATTGTAATTATCATTGTCTGTTGACGTTTTGAACAATTGCAAATTGACTGATGGAGTTAATGAATTATGACGATACCTTTGCGATTATTTAATTAGACAACGTTGTGAATTTGTGTGTGTGTGTGTCTGTGTTTTCCACAACTGCCGTGTACAATTATAAGGGCGAACCCAACGGGAAATACCCGGAAATAAAAGGCACTGAGTTTATTAACCGTTCGGTTAACAAATTTATAAATATTCAATTAAGTTGCTGAATTAGCTAAATGATTCAGTCTAAACTAAAATGATTTAATGTTGTTGTACAGAATACAAAAACGTCCTAAAACGTGTCATGTTTATAAGGTCGCCGACAAATGTCTGGTAGCATGAAAGTTGCACGCACAATCCAACACAATCCACGGTCAAGCAAGCGCGCAATTTTTCCGGCCAGTCCATAGAGAAACAATTATCCCTAATGCAAGTGGCTGCTACTGTATGGTCCTTCGAGCCGGTATTTTTTTGAAGTATTATCGTAAATCGAATGAACAACGAGCAAACATCCTCAACAGTCTATTGAGAAACAATTAGCAATAATAGAAAACAAGCACTGTCCCTAATGCAAGTGGCTGGTACTGTATGGTCCTTCGAACGAGTATTGTTTTGAAGTATTGTAGTAAATCCAATAAACAGCGCGCAATCTTCATCAGAAATCTTCAAAGAAACAAGCACTGTGCCTGATTGTAGTAGCTGGTACTGTATGGTCCTTTGAGGCAGTATATAAATACTATCGAAAAACAAATGAACAGCAAGTACTCAACTACACATTCGTGGCATTACAATGTAAGGACTCTACAACGCATGTTAATGCTCGAACAGCCAATCCTCCACGACAACGCCATCTACAGGTTTCAGTTTGGAGAATGATAGACAAGACAATGTCATACAATGACAATGGCACTGCCATTAGTAGCAATTTGAAGTTGTTCTTTCATTGGATTTGGACAACCTCATAATCAATTCGCCGGCTGCTGTATGGTCCTTCGACTAACTAAAGACAACTGCAAAAAGTACTTCCAGCAATATTTTTGTCATAATTCAATTGTTCAAGACTCAAGACAAAGGAAAAAAAAGTGAAGAGGTTTTCTCGAAACAATGCTAAACGGGTTTTAAGGGACATTTAATCGAAGGAATTGAAAAAAGACGTTACGGAAAATCATCAAATGTACATTTAAAAAATGTAATGAATTATATCCCCTATAGGCCGGATAATCTAAAATCTGAAATCCTCATGCCAAGAAGAAATAAATCCCCCAGAGGGTTTTCTGTGTGTTTCCCTCCATAGTTTATAAAACTCAAGATGTTGCTCGATTTGGCGAGTTTACAAAAAAAAACGACGGAGATCCCTCTCCAATTGTAATCAAATCCGTTATAATTATGGTCGTTATGTAAATACATCTGTGTCCATATGTATGGATACATGTGGATTTGCCCTTACATACATATTTCGTTGTTGTTGTTGTTGTTACAAAAGATTACCCTCAATTACAGAGAACTAATGATTCTCATAACATTTCCGCCCCTTGAGGGAATACCTCAATTTTTTAGAGTTGAGCTGGCAGAGAATCCAGCAAAATGGTCACACACACACACACACACACGAAAGAGGCCAGTCAGGTCGCCGACTGCCCGCTGGACGCGGCTAAACCTGTTCGGTTTGTCCGTTTGCAATTACGAGATTTGCTGTAGGCTGTTGTTGTAGTTGTTGTTACTAGTACATATTTATTATACAGGCTGTGGTTGTTGTTGCTATTGTGATTCAATACTCGTATTAAAATCACAGCTGTCAAGATACTTCCACATTTTTTTTTTTTTTGTTTAATGGAAATTGAGATTTTTCAGATTGGTTGTTGGTGTATCGCATTTGTCAGAGTTTGTTAGTTGCACAAACAAACGCACGCACACACAATCCCATGAATAATGTTAAACAACATTGGAAACAGCAGACGAAGTAGATGGAGAAGTAGAAATAGAAAACAAAAAATAACAGATTTTGCACGTGGTTTTGGATTTCTGTTGCTGGTTCGCTTTGTTGCTGTTGTTTGCTATTGTTTTTTTTTTCTTCTATAGTTTAATCTTTTATGCAAGCCCCCGCAAAGCTCCACAAAACAGACAAAAAAAAGTTGTCGGTGTATTGGTTTGATACATTGTTTATTTTCCTTATTATTTCGTGTGTGTTTTTGTTTGCCCGTGTATTGAATTGATTTGCAATTATTTGGCTTTTTTTTCGAGAAAAAAAAAACAACAACAAAATTAACAGCAACAAAAACAACAACACCCAGCGACATACAACTCGCGTGCTCCACTGCTCCAATGCCATCCAACCAAACACAATAAAACTGAAAACATTCAGGCACACACACACGCACTCACACCAACCCAACGGCCATACAACTCTGAACAGACACAGATCAGCGGAGCAAGAAACCCGAAACAGATACATTCGTCGGCCGTCCGTCATGCACTCACTCATCGACAAACACCGATCGACACACATAAATAGAAAGAAAAAAAGACACAGGGATGCCAGGCACTAGAGTAGAGTAGAGTAGAGTAGTAGTAATACTCAGTTGCACACAACAACAACAGCATCGACGGCCACAGCCACACAAACCAGTGAGCACGCCCTCTTTGTTTATAAACTCACCAAACACCTCGAAAGAGTCCAACTAACAAACAAGCACCACCACCGCCACCACCCCCCGCACACACAACTGGCCAGCCAGACCTTCTTGCATATCGAAACCCCCCAACCCCCTCCGCCATCCTCAATCTAACAATGTTTAAATGTGTCGTTTATCTTTTATTATCATTTTTCGCTGTAGTCATCGTTGCCTTCGTCAACGTGGTGTCGTACGTATGGAAACAACCGAAGTCGGACGGACATGGTATACACATGTCATACACACGCACATAGCTACGTACATACCCAATAAACATTGACGTAAACTAGTTTATTAACAATTGTTTTCCAAACACTATTTCCAAACTAGTTTACGAAAATTAAAATTCACAAATTTATTGTAATGTATTTATAATAGATTTGTAAAAGATGTACTAAACTAGAAATTTACAATACTTTCGTAAGTATACTGCCATGCATGAATTACAATCGTCGCCGCCGACACCAATGATACGGTTTTACACGGTTTTTGATTTTAAAGAGATTCTAAATATCAAATCCTTTATAAAATCAATATCAAAAATATTTATTGAAGTCGGAAATTGTAATTCTAATTATTCTTGTTTTTTTTTATTAATTTTGTGGTCGCTGACTTAAAAATACTCTGCCGCCAGCGAAAACAATGGATCGGCTCGTATCTCTGACTTTTGTTTTGTTTTTATTTGACACTTGTCGCGTTGTGGTTAAAATTTAAGTGGACTTTTTAAAGTAATTTTGTGTTGTATATAATAAATAAATATAAGGTAAATATGCCTTATAAATATAAACAAAGTGTAAGAAAAAGGAGTGAAGGAATAGTTAAAGCATTAACGATTAATGCAAACGTCGATGATTTGACTATTCATCCACCAAAGGAAATAAATATTCGTGGAAGGGAACCACTGAAAAGAAATCCATTCAAAACTTAAATGTTGCAATGGCTATAAAGAGTAAGTAGTTTCAGCACATTTATAGCAAATGTAAAAATAATATGTTTTTTATTTTGAACAGATGCTGCAGTAAAGCGTGGTTTTGACGAGGGCCACTTTATTCAAGAGTCAAAAAGTTTTTTTTAACAGTATTTACATCCAAAACAAATATACACATTTACAACAAACTTTCCACATGATTTATTAAATATTGTTTTTTCAAATTGATTTCCAATTGTTTTCCAAGCTTGGATACAATTGTAGAATAAGAGATATATAAAATTACAACAAACTTTCCACATGATTTATTAAATATTGTTTTCACAAATTGATTTCCAATTGTTTTCCAAGCATGGATACAATTGTAGAATAAGGGACCGTTTTTGTTTATCCGATAATTGGAAATCAACATGTTACAATGATTACCGTAAAGAATTTCCAAGCTTACGTTTACTAATGTAAGTTTATAATCAATTTATAGTAAGTTTAAAATGTTTATTGGGTACCAACGGCGACGACTACGTCGACGACGACATACACGACGAAGAAGTACGAGCGTACAAGTTGGTTAGCTTCAATGTTCAGTGTGTATATTTGGTTTTTGTTGTTTCGTTTTTGTAAATATGTATTTTGGTATTGACTTCAATCATCGTACAATACTCATAAATATGCAAACATACCGACATACATATCACATTTGTGTGGTATACACGTTGTAGCGTATACAATTTATGATAGTCACAGTGAACGGAAGGAGCTCAAACAAGTCTGTCACTCTCTCTCTCTCTCTCTCTATCTATCTCTCCATAGAAATTTATGTCCTTGCTGGGAAAAAAAAGTGCCATAACTTTGGCAATTTTCAGTGGATTTTAACAAATGAGGGCTCATTTTAACCGCAATTGAACAGACTTTAGTTCTTTATTTTGAGAGAAGACATAAACTTGTAGATGTAGAACAAATAATCAATTTAAGATGGATTTTTGTTAAAATATTTGTACAGGGTTCTCCAACAAGAGGTGTAATTTTAAATACTCCGGTATTTCGGTAGCTGTCACTTTTGAAGCTTTCATTCGTTAATATTTGACAAGTAGAAACTACGCCATAACTAAAAATGGAACGATACACGCCTCAACAACGCATTGAAATTATTAGAATTCACTACAAAAATGGTGAAAACCTTGAAGTCACAGTTCGCAAAACTAAAAAAAATCGGGACCATGTTATCTCTCGAAGAGGTGATCACAAATGGCCAACGAGATCTTGTGATTTAACACCTTTGCGACTTTTTTTTTGGGGGGTCACGTGAAAGATAAGGGGGGGATATAATTCCCGTGGAATATAAATTTTTCAGAGAAGAAAATCTTCCTATTTGAAACAGACCAGGAAACAAACTAATCGTTTGACTCTGAATATTCGAAATTGTATGTCCCTTATTAGTATTCGCTTGGTTTGTTTAGAAAAAGAGGATATTTTTCTCGAATAAAAGTAAATTCCCCGGGAGTATTCATAATCGGTCTGTATAGCGGTCATAGGGCAGCCACTTTGCGATTTGGTTATGGTAAAGTTCAAGAACGGGATATGGTCCTGAAAGCTTGGTCGTGGTGGCCATTTGGCTGATGTTGTTTCCTACTATTAACGGCATACCTTCCTCTTTATTATGAAATAAATATCCCCTCATTTATCTGAAAAAATTTCATTTTTCTTTGAATACCAAAATAACACCGAAATAACATCGCGTTAAAAAATAGAAAATAAATAAAAATCTATGTGAATTCACTGAAAATTAGAAATTAGAAAATCACCTCAAACATTTCAAAGAAATCTCTTTTAAACAATAACTACATTCCGGACTGCCGCATGGAATACACTTGTGTTTCCCTTAATTTGCCATAAAGAAACAGACGTGGAAATTTTCTGCTAGGACGTCTTCGTTTTCATAAAAATTTAAAACAGAGAAATGTATGAAAATACAAAAACATTTGTCGTAACAAAGCCCTTTTTTATTTTTAGGTCAGACTTAGCTCTTCTATTCGTTAAGTCACCAGCTCCAAAAAATTACCCAGTTATTTGCAAAATCAACAAGCATATTAACGATATCGTAACACTGTGCAACGGCCAAACATACATGGGCATACATAAATGTATGAGAGTGAGTGAGTGTGTGTGTGTGAATGTGCCTCCATGACTGTGGTTGATTATTGTTATTATTATTATTCAGCCTGTTGTTGTTGTTCTTGTTGTATTCAATATTCGTCGGTATGGACTATAAAATAATCTTATTCATTTATTTATTTATATTTTATTTTTGCTTTTTTTTGTTTGTTTCTGCGTTTGTAGTATTTTTTTTTGCCGTTGGAGTGTATTTATACTTTCCGTTGCTGCGTGTTGTTGTTGCTGCTGGATGTTTGATTAAATGTGAGAACAGTGAACAACAGTCATTGATGATGGGTGTGTGGAGTGGAGTTTGTGGACGATTGCGGTGGCTGTGGTGCTGGTGGCGGTTGGGGTGGTGATGGTAGTGGCAGTGACAGTTAATAGCGTAACGTTGTGAGTTGCCTCCACCAGTGACCGTTTCCCCCCCAAACCCCAGACACTCCCTCTCTCTCTCTCTCTCTGTCATTCATGATATTACTCCTCCGCGAGAACGACCATATGAGTATGTGTCGTTATGACTGGTTGTGTGCGTGTGCGTGTGTGTGTGTATTATGATATTGTGTAATCGCCCACATGATGATTTATATCATATTTCAAATTGTTATAATGTAATAACAGGAATTGTAACTTGTTTTGTTGTTGTTGTTGTGGTGGTTCGCTGGCTATTCTTCGTCTTGTTCTTCCACATGGTATATCTTATTGGCGCTTTAGTCTATAAGACATTTGTGTGTGTGTGTGAGTGTTTTGTTTTCAGTTCTTTTTGAAACATTTGCCATGAGCACAGATTTATGGGAATTGTTTTCGGTGGTGTTTCTGATTCTGCTTAGTTTTTTTTTTCGTTTTCTTTAAACTTAACATTTGTTTGGGGACAAGTTGTTTAAGATTTCTTTGAAATTGTAAACAAATAGACGGGTACATGTGTGTGTGTGTGAATCCAACTAATAATATCAGTCCGTGACCGGGAGACTGGCGCTGCAGTTGTTGTTGGCTTGGCGAATAATCTATTATTTAACATGTTTCAACATGCACAACATGAGGAGGTCATTGCATTACAGGAAGTCCCTTTGCAACATTAACACAAACCCTACACCCCCCTCTCCCCTTCCACCCTTCTACAGTTTGCTAGAATAGACGACAACGACACCAAGAACCTCAACTCCACTCAGGGGCACAAGAGTATACAGCGTATAAGGTATAAGCGGTACGTACATTTATTTTCACACACACACACGTACGTACGTACATAGGAACATGCATGGAGCCACAGTTGATGAACTATTTAATGTAATTTAACCACACCACATCATGTTGCCGCTGTTGTTGTTGTTGTTGTTGTTCTACAATATTGAAGATAATTTTATGTAAAGAGAAATTACACAAACACTCACACACACACACACACTCTCGCCAACACTATGTAAACATAATCATTTATATACAAACACATGAAGATTACACAGCCATGCACAGGCACATACTCGGTTAGAACGCTACCACCACAGTCAGACATGACTGTCATAAAACATATATTTCCTTGGCAGAGCTTTCACATGCCTGAGTCTGACTCTCTGTGAGTGTCTGTGTGTGTGTGTGGTGCATCTCGTGCCATGAGAAGCCCAGAACCTCGGGCATTTTGTATAATTAAAATCTAAAGTGTTTTACACAAGAGGAATTTAAGAGTGCCGGGGGAGAGAGAGAGAGTGTGAGATTAGGCTTTCGATTTACACCGACAAAAGGGAGGGGTATCGATGTGCAACAGAGAGCATTAATAATTACCGTTGAAGATGTTCACGACTACTCTTTGGATTGCGGCTAACAGAGCTGACGGTTATACAGACGGTCTAGAGACGGTCTTCGGTAACATTAATTTCTAATGGTTAAAGGGTTTCATTTCAGTGTTGAAATGGTTAAGGGAAATAAGAAAGTTAGGTCAAACACACGTCGCCAAGGCCACAAACACTGCTCTGTTCTCCGGAATACTCGTGAGGATGTTTTTCGGATTAAAAATCGTAAGTGATTTCTCAGCCGTCTTACGAGAACAAATCGTACGTCGAATTCATGTCGACAAACCCACAAACGTTGAACTCCTCCAGATCTGAATAATCGCTGGCATAGATTTCCTAGTCGTCCTCGAAATGCTTCCAAGTGTAGGTGATCAAATCGTAGTGCTCGTTGGGACTAGAATGTAACGGCTAGGCCGTCTTTTTTCAGAGAGCCTTCTACATATTTTCTTTATTTTAAATTAAGGTTTTGTAATTTTTTATAAATATGGAGGCAAGACTTTAAACTCTAGAATGGTTTAAAGTCTTGCCTCCATATTTATAAAAAAATTACAAAACCTTAATTTAACCTAAAGAAAATGTGTTCAAATTGTTTTTGCATTTTCATACATTTTTCTTAACAAAGATTTTTTTAAATTTTTAATGAACATGGGGTTTAGTATTTCCTGGCTATTGACTCTGCATTATTCTATAACAGTCACGTACTGTAACTACAATAGCGAGGCCGACTACATCGTATCAGCGGTTACAATTTAATCTTCTTAATTTAAAAAAAAAAAACACTCTGTCTCTGCTAGAATCAGTTAATTCCTTGAATTTACTTCCTAAATGACTCGCGTATGACAACGTATCGCCAGCCAGTCGCTCTTATTAGGAGAAATCATGATACGCTCTGACATGTTGCTCGCTTAAGCGTGAAATGAATATTTAATAAACTTGTGAAAAATTGGGCAACAATGTCTCACTACACGCTCGCTACCACTTGACAGCGGCCCATTCAAAACACTTCACGGCGCTGCTCTTACAAGAGTGCCGAATGGCGGGGGAGGCGGTGGGTGTGAGCGCTGATGTTCGCTGATAACACATTTGTTGGCTTCACTTAAATTAAACATGCAAAGATTCGGAAGGTGTGTGTGTGTGTGTGTTGTGTTTATTATAATTAGCACTGAATGACAGTTTAAAATGCCGCAAATTGTAGTAACGTCATAAACAACTAGTGCAATGTATGGCAGCATAAAACTAACATTACCAACACATATATGTATGTGTAGATGTGTAAACCATGTAAATGAGGTAAATTGCTTTGCATCAACATTATGAAATGTCATCTTACAGCATCCAGTCAGTCATCTGTTCATAAATACGTTATGCGTACTCTCACCGCCTCCTTCTAAGATGGTGACTATGAGTTCGCGTGTGTGTGTGCTTTCTCTCCCCCTCCAAAAAAGTACAAAACGATGACGTTTTCATTTGATTGTTGTAGTCACCAGCGTCGTCATCGTCATCATCACCATCATCATCATAATATGGAAATAGTTCAATGACCTTCAATACATTATACACTCTCTCATACACATTTTGACTATGTGTGTGTGTGTGTTCTGGTGTGTTGATCGAAACCCCCCCCCTCCCTTTCCCACCCCTCCAACAACAGCAAAAACAATTAACAACAAACGAAAGCAAAGAAAATAAACACAAGCACACATGTACTCAGAAATCTCCGCACGCACACACACACCCACACACATACACACATGCATAACAACACGGAAGATAATGCGGCCGAGTGTGCTGCTCTTAACATTTCGTTAATTTTCGATACAATTCTCGGCTTCTCTTTCCGGTACATTTCGTTAGAATTCGGCGGGCTCAACAAGAAGCAGCAGAGTCATTGGTGCGATGGTCGACATACCGACGAAGAGATACATGTGATGTAAACATGACGTATACGCCGTGTATTGCAAAAATTAATGACTTCAGCGTGCTGCTGCTGCTGGTGCTGCGATTTGTTCGTTCGTGTCGCACACCGAATGTTTTGCCGAACAGAGGGCGCACACACAGACGGCACGTTGTGCCTCTGCCATAGTCGACATTTCCAAAACACAACCATAACTGTCATCACTGAGTTATTGAGAGTTAAGCCGTAAATTAATTTAGGCCCCAACAACAACAACCTCCAACACCAGCGCCAAATCAATGCGAGGCGCATATAAAACAGCGACGCAACTGTGTACGTGTGTGTGTGTGTTTGTGTAATTAATTAAACGCCAAAACGGCATTTACAGAAATAAACACCAACACACACTGTTTCTTTTGTTTTGTTTTGATTAAGTCTTTGTTTCGTTTCATTTTTGTAAAATTCAAAATTGAACCAACACGAATTTCCGGGTGACCTTGTGACCTTACGCTAGACGTGCAACGTGCTACAGTGAGCAGTTAAGAAAAATCCACGGGATAAGATAAAATAAACTCACACACACACACACCGAGTGCAGAGAGTTTACTTAACAATTTCCACGACCACGCGATGTCCCTAGAAATATTTCCCAAAACAGTAAGTCAGAGAACTTTTTGTGAACAAACTAAATGATCAGAGTTTCTGTTGTTTTTTTTTATCCGAAAAACACTTCCTCAATGGATTTCATGGTTTTCCTATTAAACGAAAAATTATAACAAATTCCGCAATGAAAGTTTCATTGGAACCTTTTATTGTAATTTGCTGAATAACTCATCAATGCTTAGCGATAGCTTCTAAATGCGAACAACAAGTTGGTAGCTAAGTGATAAGCAAAAAAGACTTATGGACATAATACCGGCTGGTCCCTCTTGTAGTGGCCTACTGGAGGACCAAACTCAAGGCTGGTCCTCTAGTGCTGGCCTACGAGAGGAGAAAACTCACAGCTGGTCCCTCTACTGGTGGCCTAGTAGAGGGCCAAACTCATGGCTGGTCCCTCTAGTGCTGGCCTGCAAGAGGACCTAACTCACGCCTGGTCCCTCTAGTGCTGGCCTACAAGAGGACAACACTCATGGTCACCGTCGTTGTACCGCCAGCACTGACGACAATGGGGCTGCCGTAGCCGAGAGTGTGCGTCTCAGTTTGCGCATCAGCCTGATGCACAGACGTCTGCTGCTCCCAAGGCCCCGCATTATTCGATCCAATTGACTTAGCAAAATGGTAATTTCCAAATAGTTTAGGATATTGCCAACGGAATGACAGATTTTCCGTAGACATACGTTCCATTCTATGGTGGAGAAGACATTTTTATTTCATTTTCATTTATTTAGATTCATGTAGTAATCGAGCCCATGGGCCTTCTATGCTTACAATTGCCTGAACCTGAACTCTTTCGTCTTCTAATTCCTTTTCCCAAAGGTTGAGATTCTAGTTATTTTGACCAGTTGCCCCTTCTTGCCATTCTGTGTACACAATTCTTCTGAACCCGCAATCCACAACCTTGCAAACCGCTCGGATTTAAACCTCGTCAATGGCTTACACACATAACATTATGTTTGTTAATACATCCGTTTGATCGTCTTGGGCTTCTGTTTTTTCTTTTCTTTCTTGTTGTCGTGTGAAAACTTGTGAGAAATTTTCACAGTTTTTCACACAAAAGCAAGCCCGTTCACATTATCCCCTGAATATTTGTAGTGTGTGTGTGTTTTTTTTCCATTCATGCCTCTTCAGATTTGTTTTTTTGTTGTTGTTGTTCTTTCTGGGGGGTAAGACAAACCATCGCATGGCCTTAAAGCCACTAAACCATACAATAAGACCTCCTACCCCCCTCCCCATCCCTACGACCAGGGAAGAACAAGTGCACCCAACAGTTCCACCAGAGAGCACGAGAAATGGTTCACTCACTGAATGAGCCCAACGGACTGGTGATGGAGATGATGACGATGCTGATGCTGCTACTGATGCCCTGCCATAATGTTTAGCCTGGTTAAGAGGTCTCTTTCATGGCGTTGCTGTTCATGGGGAACACTGAATCCACAGCAATTTTAATGACTTTTTTCTTCATCTTCTTCTTCTTGTTCTTGTTTGGGAACACTTGTAGGCATTCCATGCCAGAGAATCTGAACACACCGAACAAGCGTAATTGCGCCACAGCCATCGCTACAATGAGATGCCAACAAAAGCTCGGCCATAAACCGGTATACACATAATGTGTAAATGTGTGTGTGTGGGGAAAATGAGAAGCAGAAGGAAAACCCATAGAATCATGGAGCAGCAGGAGGAGGAGGAAAAACCTTTTTATGGTCCGGGGAAAAGTGGCAAAAATCAAAGGAGAGAGAAAAAAACACACACACACTCACAGGCTAAACGATGAAACTGATGAAAAAGCCAAGAGAAGCAAACAAAAACAAATACAAACGGCAAAAGAAAATGAAAATGTAAAAGAAAAGGGAAAAAGGAAAATAAAGAAAAAACGAGGTACTTTAAATGAAAGTCATGCTCAAATAGAAGGAAGCTGAAAAAGTAGCAACAACACGAATGAAAACATTCTACAATGGATACGAATATAAAACTGACAAAATAGCGACATAAGAGAAAATAAAAATAAACATCAACATCAACGAGAAGCAAACATGCATAAGGGAGACCCACACACACCAACACACCAACACACGATACACAATAGATGGTGGTACATATTTGCAACAAATCGCCGTCGATGCGGCACAGTGGCTGGTGCGGACACACTTTGTCAAATTGTGTGGAAAAGACAAATATGAACAAATAGTTTTTTTGTTCCATATTCAAAAACAAATCATACCAAAAATCTAGAAAATGATTATTTTAATTACAGCGGAACTTCCATAACTCAAGAAAGACGTAAGCGACAAAAAGTGCATTTTCCAGCAAAAATACTAAAGAAGTTTTCCCGCAAACCCGGTCAGAGAAGGAAATATTTGTTTTTAGGAGTAAATTCCATGAGATGTCTTTGCTCTAGAAACAGCTTTAGCCATTCGGAGTCGCTTTTAAACCCTAAGCCCCGACCAGTGGGTATACAAATTATACTGATAGGGATTACGTTATAGAAACAGCCCTGAGAAATCTTTCGCTGACATCTCTGACTGCTCTGTCTATAAGGACAAACGTGTGACCAACCGAGTCGGTGTTTCATGGCTGACCATCCACCAGTCTCTCAGCACGACTATGCGTCCCTTTTACCTTGGGTCTGCCATCTATGGGGAAATTCTAAAATTGTGATAACATATTTTTGTATTTCTTTGAGGAAAATGCTCCGTAGCGTATGAGTAATGAAGATATAAGATATTAAGCGGAACTTTTTTGTCACTTATGCTGAATTTTTTCGTAAGAAGGACTTCGGATAGTTGAGCCTTCATGCATTTAAACAAACAGAATATGTAGTTTTGTAATTGTTCTATAAAACGAAGACAGAAACTTGTTCCATTAAACGAAGATAGAGTCGAACTTCCATAAGTCGAACCACCATTATCCCGTAGAAAAGTTCGACTTACGGAGACTTTCAAATTAACTATAAGACTGTTTAAGGGAATTTGTCTCCTAAAGTGTCACTAGAAGAGCTTCGACTTATGGAAGTTCGAGTTATGCAAGTTTAACTGTACATGTATGTAAAATTTAAATTCAAAAGATGCGGCGTGCGTTTTTTAGAGCCAGAAAACGACAAATCGCTAACTTTCGTTGGCAAAATGTTCCAATGTTTATTTTTTTTTGTAATTTTTTCAAGTTGTTTAATATTTTTGTTGTTCAATCTTTTTTTTGAACTTCTCCATATGACCACATTTTTTTTTTATTATTATTGCAATTTTGTTGTTGTTATTATTATCCTTCCCACTGTGTGTACATCTTAGTAGACGTCTATGGCACATTCACACACGTACGAGATGTAATCCACCGTACATCCAACCATTGCCTCCTGTGGATGTTTATGTAAATACATGTGTGTGTGTGTGTGTCAGAGTATTTTTTGTACACATACTCATATGAAAAGTTCCAACAAGACTACGAGTATTATGTATGTGTTTTTTTTTTGTTCATATTAAGTTGCTAAAAGTTTACGTTCTTTTGCCTTAAATGGCTTAAAAAGTCTTAAAGCCAACAAAACGAAAAAAAAAGAACACAACAGCGTTTACAACAACATTGTCGGTCGGTTGTTAACTGTCAAAACATCAATGATCAAATCGACAAACACGAGTTGAACTAACTAACGTCAAGTCAAGGCAACAAAAACACACACACACACACAAAAGAAACCACAAATAAGCAGACAACTTTTTCCCTCCATCTGTCACATAATTCATGTTGGAACACGTACCCAAAATGAGAGATGTCTTGAGATCGAGAAGTCTGAACGTCAACAGATAGACCAAAATAGCTGGATATGAGCTGGCATTAGGTTTCAGATGGCGAATAAATTATGGAAAACATCAATTTCAAATTCGAATTATGAAATTGTTCATATTTATTGTGAACCCTCAGCCTATTTTTAGTCGAATCACAAACGAACGGACTAGGGCCACCTTTGGCTGATATGCGCTTTACTAAAAATGCCATATCCTTCAGAATTGCCCACTGATTACGAAAATAGTTATTGAAAAATTGACCCTAGGGAACCAAAAAAGGTCTCAAAATCGAAAAACAATTACCTTAATCTGCAGAAAAATTACACAATATTGAAGAAAAAAAAAGACATCAGTCGTGCAAAAGTGAAAAAAATATATTTTTTTTAAAATTTAAATTTTTTAAAAAAAAATTTTTTGTTTAATTAAAATGTTTTAAAATTTTTTTTTTTAAATTCAAGTTGTTTTTTAAAAAAATATATTTTTTTTAATTCAAGTTTTTTTAAAAAAATATTTTTTTTTTTAAATTTAAATTTTAAAAAAATATATTTTTTCTAAATTTAATTCTTTAAAAAAAAATATTTTTTTTTAAATTCAAATTTTTAAATTTTTTTTTTTTTAAAAAAAAAATATTTTTTTTATCTGCAATACAATTTGCATTTTATTCATTTTTATGCACCCACACTTATGTAATAGGCGGCGCATCGAATTCAAGTAGTGGCCTACGGCCACCTGTTGTCACGCCCACAATTTTTTTGTTTTTACTTTTTTCCATCCTCATGCGATTTTCTGAAGTTTGAGTACCCACTTGATTGTGTTAGGTCTTGGGGCCCTAGTTGGCCCCCGAATCAACCCCCTCCCCCCTTCACATATTGATTTTCCCTCTCTTTGACTTTCTCTCACTATTTCTATCTCTCACTATTTCTCTCTCTCACTATTTTTCTCTCTCACTACTTCTCTCTCTCACTATTTCTCTCTCTCTCACTATTTCTCTATCGCACTAGTTTTCTTTCTCACTATTTCTCTCTCTATCTCTCTCTAAAGTGCAAATGTCCTCTCTCATACTCTCTCCCCCCCTCTCATACTATCTCCCCCTCTCTCATACTATCTCCCCCTCTCTCATAATCTCTCCCCCTCTCTCCCTTTATGTTGCAGATGTCCTTTTTTTGACAAATCTGTCGCTAGAGTGTTTCGGTTCTTTAAGATGGACCAAAAGGGTATTCAGAGGTGTCTGTGCTAAAATACTAACACTGAACAACATTTCGCCAATGCCCATTTCCGGGCCCAACATTATCTATAGAATCCTATAGAATTATTTTGTAGATCTCTTAAAGGCGGGCTTCTGTTGAATACTCCTACTATTACTGTACTGTAATTCATCAATTTTGACACACAAACGCATTTTCTCACACACGCCATTCGTATGACAATGCGAATTTGGCAAATATCGCAGACATTGAAGCGACAGTTTGGTTGCGTAGGCGTTGCCTCGCCTGCTGCCAGCTCTGGCCATAACGACAAATGTCTGACCGAACGACGGAACGAGCCAGAGTTTTCTATCTGTCCGTCCCAACGTTCGTATGTTCTGTCCGTCGGAGCCGCAGAGCGCTCCGTAGTGCTCGTCAGAGCGTTGCATTAGCACACAGAAATACGATAAAAACTTAACGAAGAAAATGCTTCCTCAATTTATTTTTAAAAATTAACAAAAAAAAAAAAAAAGCGCGCACACACTCACTCTATTTACTATTTGTGTATGTAAACACTATAAAGCCATACACATACATACATACATATGTATGTATGTATGGATGTATATAGACATCTCAAGAATATCGAAATGTATTTACAGATAAACACACATAGCCAGTGGTACATGTACGAGCACGAGTACGACTACGATATGTATGTTCATTTGTCCGTCTGTCCGCCTGTATGTGCTTTCTCAAACTCTCTGGCTTTCTTATGATCTTTGTTCGCAATAAAGACGGAAAAAAAACAAATACAAATATTTAGAAAATAAAATAAAACGCGATTTATTGCCTGGCGTCAAAAAAAAACGTGTTAAACTATTTTTAAATAGACTTCGAATTTGTTAAAGAACAATTATTAGAAATTGTTTGTTAATTTTCTTTTCTCAAAATGAAAATCCTTCTGAGAAGCAGAGATTTCCCCGATCAAAGCCGTTCGCCTGGAACAACGTGACACAGAGCAGCTTGGATTTAGAGTCTGACTCAACATGTCGTTTGTGGAAGTAGTAAATTCTGAATACTCCCAGGGAATTTACTTTTTTTCGAGAAAAATATCCTCCTTTTCTAAACAAACCGAGCGAATAATAATAAGGGACATACAATTTCGAATATTCAGAGTCAGACGATTTGTTTGTTTGCTGGTCTGTTTAAAATAGGAAGATTTTCTTCTCTGAAAAATGTAAATTCCCCGGGAGTATTCAGAATCGGGCTGAGAGTGAAGGAGAGAGGCTCAACTGTGTTGCCAGCTGAAACCAGCGAGCAACAATCCTTCAAAGTTCCCAGCTAGCTATTGAATACTCCCCATATACGTATTTCCTAGCAGGGCAATTTTATAGGACAAGAAACTGCATCACTTGTGGAATTCCAGAGGATGGAATATAAATCGGACGCAGCAGTTGAATCTACTATTTCTGTCATATCACCAGATACAAATCTGGTTCATGAAACTCACATACAAAATTTCCAAAAAAAAAAAAACCAACCCACAGAATCTGTGTTTGCTGGAATGGAAAACCGTGTCCTTTGTTGCCTATCCCTAATCTATTGTTTAAGTGAGAGCAACACTTACCTGTCAGAGGACTCCGATGAGTCATAGCGATCGGTGCAACGTTTCTTTTTAGCATTGTGCGTGATAATCGATGAATTGCCAGCATCCGCTGCTGTTCCGGCTCCTGCTGATGACAGCCTCAAGGCAGCTGTAGCTGCGGCGGCAGGTGATGATGCTAAGGGTGTCGACGTTGTCGTCGTCGTCGATGATGCTACAACTGCTGCCGCTGATGATAATGAGAGCGAACCAGTCTTTTGTGTTGCTGTTGTTGGCGTTAGTGATGTCGTTGATGGTGGCGGCGGCGGCGGTGGTTGAGATCTTTTCAGTGATCTGAGAGTCGTAGTTAGGTCCCCTCTTATATTGGAGTTGGGCGATTTGAGTGGGAATTTCGCGTTTGAGTTACGCTTGGCCGACGAACTGACATTTAAATTGGAGCCGACGATACCGATTGAGGGCGGCGGCGGTAACAGAGCGGGCGCATGAAATTCCGGTTTATTTGTAAGACCCAAAGAAGGCACCGACAACGTTGACGAGGTTTTCGCCACGTTTATTTGTTCGACAGCGACTGTGGGCGCTAGGGGCGGTAGGGCCGTTTTTGTCACACTATTATGATCGACACTGTTTTTCAGCTGATCGAATAAGGACAGAGACGACGGCGGCGGCGTCGTCGTCTCTTTGGTTTTGAGTTTGTCTTTAGGTTTGCTGTGCGAATTGTCTTCGACGTTGGAGGAGGACATTTTCCTGGCGGTTTAATTGGTTGTGTGTTGTTTGGTTTGCTTTGGTTTTTCTTTTATTGGCAAAGAATTGTTATTGTGGAATTTTCAAGATGTACGGTGGTTTACATTTTACCGCTGAATCGCAGTATCGTATTTAAGATTTCGCAATGGTTGATAAAAACAGAAATGTCCGGTTTTGATCTAGTAAAAATGTTTGTGTCTCTCCGAGGGCTTTTCCGTGGCATTGGTTTATTTCTCCAAATATCTTTTAATAATATTTAGGAAAAATTTGCAATAACATTTGCTTCACACTTAACAAAAGATACAAAAATGTTGCGTTCTGCATTGATTGTGTTCGCGGGCAATGGAGATCGGCACCGTTTGAGATCAACAAATTTTCGTTATCCGAGTTTTGGCTACAAATCTTACGATCGAACGATACAGTGAGTCCTCTCGCACTAAAATAACGTTTACAGTAGTGCGAAACAAAATCAATTGGTGGTGTCACCAGCGGGCTTCATGTTCAATTCGAAAAGATTATCTACAACTTTGAATTTGAATTCCTCAGCAGCGGTGGTGAGTCCAATTTTTCGTGCTATGAAAATGTCACTTGTACGTGTACGTTATCAACTTGAAAATTCGGAGGTTTGGACAATTACTTTGTTTTGGCGTTTTTTTCTTTTTTCTTGTTTCTTCTTTTTCTCGTCTCGTCTTACGAAATTTTATTTTGTATTATTTTTCTGCACTGAAATTTATGGGTGGGTTTGCAGTTTTTTTTTTCTCTTTTTTCTGTTTTTTTTTAAGGTGCGAGGGGTGGGGGCATGGGACCGCGGGTTACTAATTCGCTTAGGTTGTTCTTGTTGTTGTCGCTGTTGTTTAATATAGAACAGAGTGGCCGACGTCAGCTTTTATTTCCGGCGACCCGATATTGGCTACATTTTCTTGGGCCCTGTATTCATGCATGTGCAAGTGAAGTTAATTTGAGATTGTGGTTGTTCGTCGACGTCGTTGAGCTCGCGCGTCTCGCTTCTCGCTTCTCAGGTCGCGCGTTGCATCGGCTGACTGGCTGGCTGCTTCGCCGTTGCTGGCAATTGTGGCGTTTGTTTGCTTTTATAGAAAATTATGCGTTTTTTTTTGTTTGTTTTTCAAGTGTTGCCGTTGCTGCTCGAAAACGAACAATGTTTCGTAACCGGTTTCAAATGCATGGGTTGCTTAAGCAACGAATATCTCGCGTCTACAAAAAGCAAAAACAAAAACATTGTTCAACACACACAAAAAAACGATAAACGTATGAATGCATTCATGTTTTACGCCGTTGTTGTTGTTGCTGCTGTCTTCTGTGGTTGCTGTTGCTCGTATTAGATGGGCCGAGTTGGGGTTGGAATGGATGGCTTTGGCCGGTTGCCCGAAGACCGCTGCGGTTCTAGGTATGCCAGTGTTCAAGCTCCAACAACATTAGTCATTTGGAATTATTTTTCTTTTCTTTTTTCTTTTTATAGGAATATTTTCGTGGAGCAATTACGGCCACCACAAAAAATAAATAGGTTTTTTTCTTTCTTTCGTTTGTGTGGCAGAGCTCACTCGGTTATAACGAGAAACCATAAATTTGTTGCTTTTCACTTTTGTTTCCACTGGCAAGAAGAATTTGATTTGTTTTCATTTGTAATCTTTCCATAGGCTTCTTGACAGATTTCTGTTGTTTTTGTTTTCCATTCTTACACTTGTTTAGATTTTATTTAAAATTTTTTGTTTTCCTTTCTTTCTTTTTTCTAATTTATAATTTAATCACATTTAATTATCAGCAATTTAGCTGAAATTCTCACGCTCACAAATACACACACACTCACACACAGAGTATGTACTCGAATGTGGGGAAAAATCACTATAACTCTTCTGCTTGTTCTTTATGTGGCGTATTCTGCTCTGCTTCTTTGGCGGCCCCAAAGATATTCCTGTTTTTTGTTTGTTTTGTCGGTTGTTGGTGTGTGTGCGTTTTTTGTTTGGTTCTGCAAAAAGTTTTTGGAAAAGAAAAACCAAAAAAAAACAAAAAACATTCGTAATTATTTCACATTTGTTCAAATAACAACAATAAACTAAACACTGTATGTTCTGTTATTCATTACAACAAAATCAAAAATCAAGAGAGAGAGAGAGTGAGTGCGAGCAACAAAACAACACAATTGTAGGTATGGCCGAGTAGTTGAGTACAGCGTGTGTCTGTCGTCGATAACTTTTCGGTTTCGGTTTCGGTTCCACGGCACGTTTTCACAGACCGGACACACACTCACATGGCTTTTGCTATTCAAAAGTTAGCGACGAATGCTTAACAAAGACTGAAATTGTTGTTAATAAACGACATCGTTGGAGTACATTCTGCGCTGTCGTATTGTGCCCTCGTCTTTGTCGTCGTCATTCGTTTCCACATAATCGGGTTTGGCTTTTGGATTCCCACAACGAACAGAGGTTCGTTGTTGTTGACTTTATACGTACCACAGAGATGGGATTAGGGCGATGATCTGGTCTAACAAGTGCTCACACAACAGGTTTTCTTTTTGTTGTCCCTAACCTAAATAGCTCATGTCTGATTTTCATAGATTTAAGCGCTTGAGAAATCCTTCCTGCGACTCCTGGCACCTTTCTAGTGCAATTATAAGTACGAAGGTTGGCAACACTTGTAGGTGCAACTCGGTGTTTTTCTCAAGAGCACAAAAGTGATAAAGAAAGCACACATGACATTAAATCAATGAAAATATTCATTTGGTCACTAATGTGCAGAGCGGATGTTGTCTTCTCCATTGAATCAATAAAATGTTATCCAATTTGTCATTAGATCAATGGAAGAATTGGATAGTTTTATTCTTGCAATACATCCGGTACTAATTTCTTCAAAAAGCTCATAATCGTTTAAAGAATTGCTACTCTAACTCGAGTGTTTTTGCCAAAGAAAAACTGCTAAGCATGTTAATTTTTCAGGGAAATTGGTTTTTATGATCAAGAGATCAGCTGTGAATCATTTTCCATATAGGGTTTCTTTTTTTTAGTTCAAAACCGGTCATATGCCATCAAAACATTTCCCATTATTTTTATGAACAATAGATCAGCTGTGAATCATTTTCCATATGGGTTTCTTTCCTACCAGTCGAAAAACGGTCAACAAAATATCTCCCAATTATTTGTGGAAGATTTTCCCCCTTTGGACATTTAAAATTGGTTTTTATGTTCAAGAGATCAGCTGTAAATGATTTTACATATAGGCTTCTTTCTTTCTAGTTCAAAATCGGTCATATGCCCGTAGAACACGGGGCAAAAAAGAGCAAAGTCACGCTCTCAATTAGCGATAAGTTTGTCTTTATTTACGAATGCCACTCTCCCAACCCCGATGAATATTTATTTCAAAATTCTTCGTGTTTCAGTTTTGTTTTGTTTTTATTTATTTTTTTGTTGTTGTTGTATTCCGATCACCACCAACAGTGGCGGGGGGAGGGGGGGCAGTGGGGCACAATCGTGCGATTACTTCTGCTCGTGCCTTCGTGATAGAACGAGTATTTTGTTGGTGGCCGTCTTTTGTGAGCTCCACACCAAAACAACATTTGAGAGAACATAAGATTGCTCGATACTCTCGTCGCGTCGCGTTGTGTTGTGTTATGTTTGCATTTTGGCTGCTCTGCGAGATATTGATGGGTAATTCTCGCAAATACACATTCTCCATATTCCCCACCCGTGTGTGTGTGTGTGTGAACTCATACATGAAAGCAGAGCTGAACGTTCAGAACTCATTGCTTCCCCATTCTTCTCTTATCAGGGGAATGAAAACTATTTGCACTGAGGAAAATAAGAAACATGAATAGTTTTTGTTTTGTTTTTTTTTATTGCATTTGCAATCATGTTTGTAATTTTCCCGTGGAAAAGTCAAAAGTCCCGTAACCCAATAACCAACCATCGATCGCTTCAGGGAGAACTGGGTGGTGGCCCAAAACGAATGACAGTCACTTGCCATGTGTTTGCTATCTGTGTAGCTGACAAATGCTAATGGAAATCGTTTAACGCTTTTTAATGCAGTTTTAATTTCTTCTAATTTGCTGTTATTGCCAGCGGAAATTGATTTCCTCTGCAGGATTGTTTAAATGGCTGGCTGATCTTGTGATGGTTTCTCTTATGGAAATATTCACTTCCGTGTTGCAGAAAGGAAATTGCAATTAGTTGCAAATTGTAAGCAAATGAGGACTTTGCCCCCCAATAAATGTCAAGTTTCTTAGAGAAAATAGTGAACAATTATGGATTTTTGCTTTTGATGAAAAGCTGCATACCTTCCTCTTTATTACGAAACAAAAACATTCGATCACTTATCTCCAAAAAATTTAATTTTTCTTTGAATACCAAAATAACACCTCTTCTTGCAGAAGCCTGTATATTGTAATTATCTAGAATGTAATTAAGCTTTGTTATCAATTTAATTATTGGCCTGAGGCCAGGCCTACTATCTGCTATTTTAAGTATGACTTTGTCACTATTATATTACTATCCCGTTAACAATCATTAGCTGAGCCCAAGTCGCTGACAGCGAAGTGTTTTTCAATATGTCCATGTCCAGGATTAGCGGGAATTTTTTGTATTTTATCAGGCTAACATTCGATTAATTTCCGCCTAAAAGAAAATAAATCAAACAATTTCACATTTCCTTGAAATCTCACTGATTGTCCCATTGACCTTACAACACCTCGCTGGTGGTTCTCTTCTTAGCCCACATTTGAAAATTGGTCACCCCGATTTTATAGGTCACCACAAGACAATTTCAATACGACAACCTTTCCCACCTCAACTTGTTTTCAATACAAGTTATGTTGTTTTTGTTGTTGTTGGTGTTTTCTGTTTCGGTCATGCATCATATGACGAAAAGGAACGAACGAACGAACGAAAAAAAAACAAAACACGAATTAACAACAACAACAACGACGACATGTACATAAGTGGTCAACACGTGCTTTTATTACAACATTATTATGACAAGTTGTTATGGCCGCAGTAGCCTGGGTTGTTGTTGCTCATGTTGTTGGAATATTAACGCTCGCTGCCGACAGAGTCAGTGAGTGACTGACTGATTGTTGTAAGTATTGCAACCGACCAACCGCACAAAACTTGTGCGATTCAATGAAAACTGCAGTTAGTAGCAAATTTTCCTCAATCTTTTTTTTTTCCTGTTTGTTTTGTTCGTTTGTTTTCTTGTTTTTTTTTTTGTTTCATTTTTCTTTCGACCGAGTGTGTGAGCAGTTGATGTTGTGAGTGTGTGCGTGTGTGTTGCTCGATTAAGCTTTAAAATGCACCAGCACACCAGAACAACAACAACAACAAAACACCTTCGTACATAAGTGTGTGTGCACGTACTACGGCCAACCAACGAGTATAAGTAGGCGCGATACCCTTCCATTGAAACAACAACAACAGCAGCAGCAGTGGCCAGAACAACAAGAACACCATCAAGAGAGCAATGACATGTAGTTGAATTTAGTAATAGTGCAGTTGTTGCTGTTGTTGGGGTTTTTGTTTTGTTTTGTTTTGTTTTTATTTCCAACGACGAGAGTAATGACTCTTTACTCTCCACCATTTGGTAATTTAAAGGCGCAAGGCTCATCTCTGCTCTCATTATTACTGTAATAAAAATGTTTCAATGCATTGCACTTTGTTTTCTTTTCCACTCTCTGGTCTCTCTCTCTGCGTCCACATCCAATATATCCACTATTTATGTACATGCATGTGTATATTTCGGTCTTTCTAGCACTCTCCTTGAGTCCCCCACGTCCCCCCATCGAACACAACATAACCATTATTTGCTCTCACTCACTCTCTCACATTGCTGGTGTATTTATTTCGTTCAACCGACCGACCGGTGCAATAAACAAAATTCTTGTTTTTCCACATCTTTTCTTGGTGTTTTTTTTTTTGTTGTTGTTTGTTTCGTGTGTTTTGTCTGATGTTGCCTTTTTCTGCTGTGTTGCCAACAATTTGAAACGAGGTGTGTATGATAAAGAGGTAATTTTTTTTTGATTCTGATAGAAAATGGGAAAACAGAAATGCCACCTCAAGGATTTTTCAAAAAATGTTTGGTGCTGGAATTATTTTGAGAACATGCTTGCATTCAGCAGCTTGACATCTACAGGGTTCTCCAACAAGAGGTGTTATTTTGGTATTCAAAGAAAAATGGAATTTTTTTGAGATATGTATATGATCGGATGTTTATTTCATAATAACGAGGAAGGTATGCGGTTAATAATGAAAACCAACATCAGCCAAATGGCCACCACGACCACGCTTGCAGGACCATATCCCGTTCATGAAATTTTTCATAACCACTCGCAAAGTCGCTGCTATGCCATGTTATCGTTCGCCTCACGAATTCTATCTTTGGGGTCTTGAATCGACGCTGGCCTGTTGGCGTAGACCTTGGAAGATGCCGCAAGGTGTTAAATCACAAGATCTCGGTGGCCAATTGTGATCAACTCTTCGAGAGACAACACGGTGCGGAAGCTTTTTAGTTTGGCGAACTGTGACTGCAAGATTTTCACCATTTTTGTAGGGAATTTTTGATAATTTCAATGCGTTATTCTGTTTTTCTATTTTCCACTCCTGCTATTTGATTTGCTAATCGTCTATTATTAGGAGGAATTTTGCCGTCTGTGAAACTTTAGATGCATTTATTACACCTCACGCTCGTTCTGTCGTCTCCCTCTACGGCGACGAACATTAGCTGGCGATTGTAGCTGTATTTGTTGCCTTCAATTCTCTTCCCGTTGCCTGTATCCTGTCTAAGTCTCTTTGTTTCCGTTTTATTATTTTGGCCCCCTGACTGGTTGTTGTTGTTGTCGTTGGTCTCACTATGTGGCTGGCTGCATGCCGTCGTCGTTGTCGTTGTCCGCTGTTGAGGCCTTCGGTCGGTCGGTCGTTCGGTGGGTCCGTCTGTCTGCACAAATATCGCCAGAGCCGAAGACGAAACCCAACAACAAAAAGGAAATGAAAAATAAACCATGCAGCGAACACTGACACGCAAATATGTGTGTATACCGAAATTGAAGCACACAAACCAACCGACGCAAAAAAAAAATAAAACATTTTCTCTCACTGTATGTGTGTGTGTGAGTGTTTTCTGTTGATGTTGTTGGTTCTGCCGTCGTCCATGCTTCTGAAAAGAGATACTACGTCCCGAATGTCCGCCTGGCCGTCCTTTATATTCCTTTAGCCATAAGTTTGCAACACACAGAACACACACGACAAAAAGAAACATGTCCAGACACAATGTAAGGAAACAAACTTTCGAAAACCTTTTACCTCGTCTTTATTTCAACAGAATAACGTGCAGAACGAAGGGACGGGCGAATTCTGGGATCCTTTTTTTTCCAGCTCACTGCACTCACCCGACGTAATTTGCAACAATGTAAGCGAAACTTTTTTGTCGGCTATTTTGGATTTGATTCCTTTAGCACTTTTTCACTTGATTTTTTCCTTTTTACTTTGTGTGCAATCACTTTTCATTCATTGCTATTTGCTATTGCTTTTCACTTGTTTGGGGTTTTTGTTTTCTCGCCACACACTTTATGTAGTAATTCGCAATTCTAGTGATGTGCGATGGGGGGTGGGGGGACTCTCTGATAATACATAATTTTTTTTTTTGTTCAGCAAAAATCCATCATCACTTTCTTATACACACACACATAATTTGTATTTCACTGCTCACATTAACTTGGGCCCACATTACATTTGTTAAAATTTGTTAATTGGCTCTTTTGGGGTTTAATGGAAATGTGAACGTATTTCGGTTGTGTTTAGTTGGAGACAGAACAACTAACAACTAACAGACTAACAGTTAATGGAACAACGCCAAATCAACGTTCATCGTTCATCGCAAACAACACTCCGAGACGTACGACGTACGACAATGAACTGACAATACGACAGGCCAGACCGCATTTCGTGTTGGGGTAGAGCGTTGCAATTTTTGTTTTGGGAAGGAAATTGGAAATTGCATTACTGCTCTGCTCGCTCAGCTCAGCTCAACAACAGCAAAAAAGTTCTTCACTCACTTCTTTTCATATTCAGTTTATTTGTTTTGTTTTTCTTACTCTTTCTGTTTCTGTTTTCTCTGCCATTCGTTCTGCCATAGTTGAATACTCTCGTTTGCGAGTATCCACAGAAAAGCTCTCTCTCTCACTCTTGCTATTTACCGTCCCCATTGCCCACCAGTGATGGAAAATGTGGTACAATTGTAGCAATCGTGGTACAATTGATGCCTGAGTGGTCCCATGGTACACACAAGACTTTTTTGCTACAATTTCACATTAACTACAAGTACAATATTGGTACAATTCCAGGTCTTCCCTGAAAGTTCGTTCGTACGACAGGATTTGTACCAATTGTACCTACTTTTCAAAAATTGGTAATATACACATATTGTCCCCTCAATTAAATACCAGTGTATAAAAGGAGACGTTAAAGCTCCACTCAACCGACTTCTGGTAATACACGCCCATCCCCCCATTTAAAAAACCCTATCCGAACTTAAATTATACCTAACAGAAATTGTTCCACAGTTAAACAACATTTTCTTAGAAATCAACAATTCTCTAAAAATCTACAATGTTCAGTTTCTGAAAACGAAATAGATATGAAAAATTACGTTTGGTTACATTTGTACGCATTGGTTCCGGTTCGACTTTAGCGCCATCTATTTCCAACACATGCAGCTCATCAGACGATTGTTTGTGTCTCGACTACCAGCTACAACAGGGAGACTCAGAGAAACATCTTTAAACCCTAATAGGCTGAATGAAAAAGTAACGATTCTTGATTATTAGCAAATGTTCGATGTTCGTCTACAGCAGACGTTCCCAAATGGTGGGGCCTAGAGTGAGTCACAAGGGGGGCCGCGATGCCATACAAATTATTTGTAATCCGATTTGTTGGAATATATTTCTGTTACAGTACTTTCATGGCTTTGTACTGCTTGTCCCTTCTCAGGATTATCGTCGATCATCTGTTGTTGGTTTTAATAATTTTGAGTTAAAACGACAGCCCTCGTTTTAACCCTTAAATTCGCAGAGTATACGATGAGTTTCATCAAAAAAATCTTCCTAAATTCCGTTTTTTTATACAAATTAACCAATTATAAGTTATTTTGGCTACTATTTGCCAAATATGATTGATTCCCTATGATAAAAGTTGAACCAGGTGACGAAATCAAAATTTGGTTGTATCCTATAGGATACATCGCGCATTTAAGGGTTAATACAAATGAGGCTACTTAATGAGGATTCTGATTATAATCCTGGACGAACAACAACTACCTCAGTATGTTTTCTTCCACAAAGTTCCTTCAAACGATAAAAAATAAATATTTTATTTTGTTTGGTTGGTCTAAAGAGGGATCTACTGGTCTACCGTAAACTTTATCCACACAATGAGAGTTTGTAATGATGTTTTTGAACACCTTTTCGGACTAAACAAAACCTGGGGTTGTTGAAAAATTTAAGACAACCGGAAATTCGTACAATCAATTTGCTTCTTCGCCTTAAAGATTAATTCATGCAAACGTTGGTCAATTCATGAAAGTCCAAATATGGTTTTTTTTTAACAAACAAATTAATTTAATCTGAATAACATTTCCGAATGGTCTTCTCTAAATTAACATGTGAATACCCCGCAATAACTAGAACAACAGAAAACAGATTTTTATATAAAACAGTAAAACAGTTTTTTGTATAATTTTCAATAGTACTAACTAGTACGTTTTTCTTTTTTTCACTAAATTATCATTACAAAAATATATATTTGTACAATTTTTAAATAAAATAAATTAATTGCATATTGTATGAATATGCAGATAGACTTTTTGTTTAAAATGGTTTTAAGAGTTCACTAAAAATACTGTATTATTTAAATTTGTGCAACGGTATGGAACACAAAGGAATGTTGGAACATCTCTATTGACTGGCTGATATCTTCGAAAAACTTACAACAAAAAAACTTAAAATACAACACAAACAGCGTCATTATTTACACAAGTAACATAAACAAAATATAAACTAAGGAAAAAAAACAATAAATTTTAAAATAAATAGAAACAAATTTGTTGAGTAAACGTAATTAACTAAGTCCAGACCGAGGTGGGAATTAGGCCCTCTTTGCTGGTGCCCGGAGGTGTCAGCACTTCTTTGTTAAGAAAGTCTAAGGGCAGATCAACTAAAAATCCCTGCAAAAATCACACATTAATAGCAAAATATCAACCATTTGTATCGAGCCTATGTCGTACCTGAATATTCATGATTCTTTTGGTGGCTATGTCTGGATCGGTTTTGCACAAGGGCGGACTGTCTTCCTGATATTTTCGCAGATGGGCGAATGTCTTGATGTTGTCGTTGGGTATGCACTTGAAAACTTCGTCGTATATCTCGGTATTGCGTGTCGATATGCGTCTCCACATGCCGTTCCAAAATTGATCGATAACCGGATCCGTAATGTCAATGGGCATGCGATCAGCATCCGGATCTAATAAACCTGAGAGCAAAAAAAAAAACCAATTGAATTACTACTAATACACAAAAACTCGTCCATCTCATTCGTAATTACCCAAATGTTCTTTGAACAGATACTTTCGCAAACGGCCGGCAAACACACCACTGGGATACTTGCGGCCATTCATGCGCCCGTCCTCGAATTCATTGTCTGTTATAATGGCCGCTATTTCTGAATCCCGCTTACCAATCATCGAACGATCGTTGATGTTGGCCGAACCGCAGATGACCACACGATCGTCGGCGATCAGCAGTTTCGAATGTACATAGATAAGTTCGGTAATGGGTACGTTATTCAGTTGCGAATTAGTGCGCAGTGAATGGAACGATATATATTCGCCGGGATTCGTAATGCCGATCTCTTTTAGACGCACCAGTATCGCCGATTTGCCTCTGCAATGAAAAGAAAAGAAAGAAGAAAGCAACACGTAAGAATGCTACCAACAAAAACTGTGTAATTTGTATACGCACCTTGAGATGGAGGCATAGTTCCAGTGGGTTATGGCTCGGACGGCATTGCCACTGCTGCCACCCACATCACCTTCAAAGCCTGGCAGCAAAGGCATTATCACATAGACACGGAATACTTTACGTTCCCTTTAAGAGAGCAACAGAAGATTTATGTTTAGTCTACCAACATTTAGGTTATCAGGATCGCTTATTAAGGGACATTTTCACAACCACCAGTTAAGAGGTAACTTGCAGATATGTCATATTTATAACCCAATCGGAGTTTGTGCAAATGATTGTCAGATTCTGATCAGGTCTATCACATATGTTCACACAATTAAAAGACAATCGATTAAATGGAAGATCCTTTACGAGAATTTGTCAAAACTGTCTGAGGTCACAACTGTTCAACCTATTACTGACATGGCGAAGTCAAAAGCGCCCCGTTTGCCAATGTCGTTGGTCATTTATAAGATATTTGCAATACAAATGTCCCATTCCAAACTCCAAGTTTGCCAAAAAGTGTTAGCATTTCATGCAAGTCAATTAGTAAAACCCTGTCAGACGTGGACAAATGAAATCTTTGGGAGCCAATCTTTCCGTTTCACATATTCACTTTTGTGAATATTATTACTCTGTGTGGAAATAAGAATTCTCCGAACAGCAAAGACTTTCTCTAGAGATGTTAGACATGGTGTAGAAAGCCGCTGGAACAACATTCTCGCCAGGACTTAAACCTTTTAAACTGAATGTGGTTCTGGGACCCTCATAAAGTAAATTTCGATGTTTTCTAGTTGTTTGGATTTCATCGAATGTGTTTGGCTCTGTTCCATGAGATGCTATCTAAGGAATCTTGCAGAATTCCAAGGCATTTCGTAAAAATATCTTCGCCAGAGTTATTTTTTTGGAAGAAACACAAGCGAAATCACATGAGTGAGTATTGTGACTGTTTTGGAGAGTCTGTAATCGGAAAAACCTCTAATTGATCGAGTACATCTCTAATAAGACCAACATCAGTGACAGTAGTCTTTGTTAATTATTGCGAACTAGCACAGTGCTATTACCAACCAATGACCCTTTTGTGTGGAAAACTCTTAGTGGCCCCGTTCATACTTACTTGTGCGCTCTCACGATTCTCTTAAACAACGCCTCGCCAATTTGATTTCGCACATTACTCAAGCCTCCGGTGGCGCCCAGTTGCATTGTGATAAAGAATTGATTCTCAATGTAGATATAATGCTGGGACTTTGTTATCGTCTGTATGTAAGCATCGTGTATACTTTGCTCTACCAGGTCCTGTTCAATGAAACCGCAACTCCAGGACGAAACACTGCGGAGCAGCTGGCACGATACCCGGTGGGTGCGTCTAAGCGTAATATTTGGATTCAACTTGATTTGTTTGTAACTCTTTGGCATTAGATAGGGAAAGGAGAGATTTTCGCGAGTCTTCTCCAATTTCATGGCATTCCAACGTTGTATAAAGTGCCGGGCCACATCACGAGCCGGTGCGCCCACCACACATATGCCGACATCGTGCCAGGGCATACGCGGTGTGGTCGAACGATCGATCATGTCGGCGAAGGGAGCGTCCAGATTCATCCAATCCTTCATGATGAAGTTGGAGTAATCTTTACCAAACCAATATTTGGCCTGACCGTAGAAGTCTTGCAGCACTTGCGTTTCGAAGGGTGCGGGATCTTCTAAGCCGCCCTTACGTCCCTCCTCCAGTTCCTGTATGGTGAACACAAGTTGTTTGGGATCTTTCAGGATTTCGGGCGTCTTTTCGCCCTCGTTCATTGTCAGACGTTGGACTAGATCCTTGCCCTTCTTCATGGCGTTGTCCTTAAGATGTTGCAACATATTTTTGCGTTCCATTTCGGGTGTGTTTAATTTCATGCCCTCCAGGGGAAGCGACTCGGATATCGCCAATGAGGTATTCGGTAAAATAAGCTTATCACCCGGCAACAGAGTGGGCAATTCCAGCCATTCCTTGTTCATTTCACATTCAACCCGTACCGGTTCCAGTTCAGGCTTCTGCACTTCCGTGTTTAGGTTGCGCGAAGACTTCTGTGAACCAAACGCTGAGTCGACTTCTTCCCTGTTGAAAAATCCACCCTGTCGTCGTGTGCTGCCCGAAGCCGAAGCTGTAGAAATACTGCCCAGATCTGTGAGACGGTGCCGGTAATCATCCCAACGGCCGTAGCTCAGATCGATGCCACCCAGAAAGGCGTACGTCTGATCGACCACCACGATTTTCTCATGATGGGCCCAGAAGAACACTCCCGCTCGGGCATGATCGGGATGGCGCATAACCTAAAAGACCGCAAATAAATTAGTTAATCAAGCAGTTTGCCCCGTCTCGAACGTGCTCACCTTAACGTTTTCATGCAGACTGACCAGTCGTTGTTTACTGTAATAGCTGTTGATGCCCAAGGCCATTTCAACCTCTTTGTAAAGCATAACGAATACTTTGACGCCCTCCTGGGCTTTTCGCAGTAGGATTTTGTCCAAACGCCAGTAGTCGCCGTCGATGGCCGGTCTCTTCATATAGATCTCGGGACTTAACCACCAGTCGGTTATATAGATTTCCTCGGTGGCCGCCTCCAGAGCATCGGCGACCATTGCCATGTACGAGGAACCGTCGACAAACCACTGGGCCTCTATGTCGGATCTCTCGGGAGCATACGAATTATGCGGATTGGGAGCTGTAAAGTCACGTGCTGTTGTATTGGCAGTCAGCTTCAGATAGTCGTTCCATTCTTTGCATTTTCGCCGTGTCCAACACTTTAAGATAATGTGCCTGTTGTTGGTTAAGACCTGCAGACCCTTGCGCATGCCGGTCTGATAGATGCCCGTGGAGACATCGAATCCCATGTCAAATAATATCACAGCTCTTATAACGCCATCCGAGGGCCGTATGTAACCGAAACAGGTTTCTTTGACGAAAAACCAACGATTACGCCACTTGCCACAGACCACATCGGAGCAGAAGTAATTGCAACGCACGCAACATTTTTGTTGAAAGCAACCGAAAAAGTTGCAGCCAGCCTGGCCGGGACGTGTGGAACCGGTGCGTTTCAGAATGGCACCCTCTTTGCCCTTAATGCCCAAGCCATCCACAAAGGAAACGTTCGAAACTTCAACGAAATTGAGCTGGTGCGAAAGACACAAACACATTTATCATTTTTATTATATTACGGACGTTGATTACCTCATGATCATGATCATGATCATTATTATACTCACAGTCTCATGATGATTCCTGTACAGACTTATATTCAACAGATTATACAGATAATCTTCCAATTGCCTCATGCGCAACGGCATCGACTCCAGGGTGACCAACGATTCCGGCCTCTGCGGAAACCGTGGCAGTTTACGTTTTTTTCGCTTCTTGCGCGTGCTGCCGCGACCGACATCTGCCATAATGGAAATGTTATTGTTGTGTATGGGCGTCAGGGGCAGGGATTGCGGTTGCGGTTGGGTTTGGCCGGCCGCGGTGGTCGCACGGCCATTAGCTGTGGCATGTTTAAAACTGGAAGACTTTTGCAATTCCTTAAGCCGACACTCGTCGGCCATTTGGATGGCAGCATTTTTAATGGTGGCCCGTTTCTCTTTGTGACTGCGCATGGGGAAGGGTATATTCAATGAGGTCCGGAATAAACTCAACTGTTGGTGCAATGAACTGAAATGTTTGTAGCGGCGCCTGATGGTCCATGAAAAGGGGCCGTGTGTCAGTTCAATGGTGTATCTGAAAGCAAATGAGATTTGTAAACAGAAATCTCACAATGTCGAGTTCAATGGCAAACTTACAAATTCGGATTGAGTAGGTGTGTGGTGACGCTGCGATCAATGTCGATGATTTTCACATGTATCTCAGTGCCCGGCATGAATACCTTGCGCTGAAACGAGGTAAACTTAATGCTAGGTGCATAGATGCGGGTGAATGGTATCTCCGTGAGACGTCTCAACTCCACTTCCACTTCTTCGTCGTCGAAATCATCGTCGTCCGTGCATTCCTTTCGCTCCACCAACACCGGTTTATCACCACCGGCCGATATGATTGTCACCGAATCCGGTATATTCAGAGCCTCATCGTACTCCGACTCGAGCACGGAAAATTGAAAATCTGGCAGGCAGCTCATATCACGGACCACACTAACATCCATCTCCTCCTCTGCAACTACACTGCCGTTTTCTGCGGTGGTTTGCTGCTGATAGTGCATGTGGTGCGACATGGTGTTTGTGATTTCAACATCAAATTGTCCGTACAGATAGTTGTGATCTAGTTCGTCGTACTCGTAGGCATTATTTACAAAACCTTCGTTGCGCCCATCAGGTGTACTATGCTGCTGTTGCTGATGATCACCTGGAAGATGAGAGGGGGGGAAAAATCAGATTTGTGTTTGCCATCAAGTGGGAAAGAAAGACAATTTGTAATCGAAGTAACGATTTGCTTATTTAAGAGATTTAAGTGAAATGATTTCGTCCGTCATTACGTTGTTCGGTGCGAACACCGACAACTTTGATAGAATTAAAAATGAAGAAACATGGGGATCTTTTGAGAGCCTTAAAGGGTTACAACCAGTATCGTGACATTTGACGGTATTAGGTATTGTTAGATCAAGTAGCAACCGGGATCTACTGGAATGGGAAAATAATACTGATTACGATTTGAAAGCTACCAATTCTCGAATAGAAACTGCAAGAGAATATCTACGAGGCACAGGCTCAATTTGGACCAACGCTCTATTGTCACAATTGTTAATGTAGATCGCAGTTGATTTCAAGAAAGCGATTATCCAAAGTGAAGTTTATAAAAAAAAGAGCGAACGTAGAAACCATTTCAGACTACGAAAGAGGAATTATTGAAGGCGAAATATGAGTAATCTCGATGAGCGTCTTGCCTGAACATCTTAGAAGCACAAACTAAAATAGTCTGCCAAGCTGTTATTCTGAAGAATATTTAGTGTGTGCGTCAACCACACAGCAGAACTCAGGTTCGAAACCTGCTGAGACCATCAACAGTTTATCAGCGACTGCTTTCATCTCGTAATTGCTGGCGACTTTACGAGTATGAGATTAATCTCTAGGCCATGTACAATTTCCCTACAAAAGCATTAGCCGTTGGGAGCCGGCTTTGAACAGTTTTTCCCGGTCAGTGCGTGTGAAAATTATAAAAAAATAAATCCATATGTTGAGTCAAGATCCTCCATTGCATTTCAAAAAAAAGAAAAGTGCCTGAATGTAATTGGGCCGTATTTCATTGTCGCTGAAAATGATTGCCATGTTTGGAAGATTATTTTTGATCAGATGTTTGCTCAGGACTTGACATCAGTCTCACACATATGCGCAAGCCACGAACCTGTTGTAGACGAGGTTCAGTCATGCGGTATTCTTGGCAAAGGAAAGTTGCCCACATTTCGGGCGATATGTGTGGAAGATGGGTGAAATGTTTGCTTCACAAAGCGGTGGCTGTAACTGTGTCCGCGGTGCCTGACACACAACGAATCTGTTGATTCCTTAAAGGAGTTTGAACACCGGACTTGCGGAAGTCATAGATGGCCTAAGGTACTGTTGAAACCAGCTAAAAATAGTATTTAAAAAAGTACAGAAAACATTAACGATTGATGTGAGAGGGTGAGATGTTGACATCACCAGGTTGACAATCCCACAGAAGAAAAACACTACTTGGATGTAGGTTTGTCTGATGGTGGGGTCCACAGTAAAATTCTTTAATCCAGTAACGATTATTGAGTTCTGTAAAAAATAGATTGAGGTATAAACATTTAAAATCGAAAAGATTGGATAATTTTAGAAATAATCAGCCCTATTGCGGGAGTCAACGTCGACACAAGACGGCGTCGTTTCGGCTAATTTTCGGCTAATGCTGAATGTTCCTTCCCAATCGGAGTTCATTTGCTGGTACTATGGGACCAACAATTTCCGTATTGTCCAATTTAAGGAAAGCAAAACTAGGTTTACCCCAAAAAGGTCAATAACAATATTCGAAAGTATAGCACCACTGTATAGGAATCGGTGGCCATTTGCCGGAAATAGTATTCGCAACATAGAGGTGGCTCATCATCGTTTAGTATGAGTGTTGGGACCTCTCATACAAATGTGATACAAAGTGATATAAATGAAAAAGAACCGGCCCATAGAGGCTCTATAAATAACTTATCAATGGGGTGTGAGTTCTTCCGACTGTATGTCTTCATATTTTTTATTTTCTTTTTGGTTGGTATCCCATTTCAGCTGCTTGTAAATATAGAGTTGGCTCATGAAACTAACTAACGCCTATTAAAGTCCAGAATTAAAATTATGAAAGCTTTACATTTCAGCTGTAAAACCTCCGACGGTCACCTTCATCAACGTTCTCAACAATCGATAATTGGAGTTTCTCAGGAAAAAACCAGCACCGACCTTTAATAAACAAAACGATGGGGGGGAAGGTTTGGGGTTTTTTTGGGGGGGGGTGGTGAACTAGAAGTACAAATATGTATGTGCCATACTACATTCAGACATATACTGCCATTAATATTATGTAACAACACTTTGTGGATATTACACACACACACACACACACACGCACGCACGCCGATTTACATACGCAGCTACATGCACTTGAACTTGTGTTGGCTCCGGTCGCTGTTCGCGTTGCGACGATACGCAACAACACCATACGCTCACTATGCTTAAGGTATGACTGAGTAACGGGGAGGTGGAAGGGGAAGGGGGATGGGTACTACATGGGTATGTACCACTATTCGGCGCATACAACACAAAGACTAGAGTTAACCGAGCGAGTTAGTGAGCATTTAAATTGAGGTTATAGTTTTATGGCAAGTTCACCATAAAAAGAATATTTTTTTTCGGTTGACTCGATGTCGTCTACGCTCCTATGTATGTTCGTCTGACGGTGTGTGTGTGTGTGTGCTCTGCGTTTATACGATTTTGTAAGATAACAAATGAATGAACGAACGCAACAACTTCATGTGTTGTATTTGTTTGTATTCTTTTGTTTTTGTTTTCGCTTCTCGGCAGCACATGATTTCAATCTAAATTATGACTATAAAGCTAATAAATTAAGAATAGAGGGCCAGAGTGCGGTCCGAAGAAAAAAAAACCTTAAACCACATTTCGTGTTTTCGGTGTCAAACAACAACAGAAACAAAAAATTGTTAAGTAGGCCTGCAGCATGACAATTTGTATGGTGAAATGAGCACAGTTTACAGGAGACACCCTTGGTGGCAAAATACTTGGGGGGGAGAGGAAGATCAAGAAGAACCATTAAAAGTAACGTGGGAAGCAAAGCTTAGGTTCTGTCTTGGGGTCGACAATTAGAACGGTTAGGCGCAATTATCTGTGTTAGACAAACGAAACGTTTTGTACTTTCCACTGATTATCTTCAGCAACTATACAATTCTTAAGGGGCACAGCTCAGTGAAGCTGCCGCAGGCCTTCTCCATCGGACGACAGCTTTGACAATCTGTCATTTTTCACAATTGAAGCTGAAGTATGCGAATAGGTCGGGATTGTGACGGGCTGTTTACATTGATCCCATAATTAATAGGAACTTCAAATCCATTGAAATCTAGTTAGAAATCGGTGGTCCATCGAAACCATTCTTGCTGGAAACAATAAAGATGCGCTATAAAACCATAATGTTGTTCATCTCAAATGAAAACGAAATATTTGTGCGCGTCCACGAATTTGTCATTGATATGTTAGTAGAAAATAAAATAAAAATCAACTTTTAGTTTGTTTACTTTCTAAAAATGCAAATTTGTGCGGATTAACTAGATGGAAACGCAAAATACCGATTTCATTTAGATCGAACCGACTGAAATCGTATGCACATTCCAACAGAGAGCCTCGCAGTCTAAATTGAAACATGTGGAATTATCTTTCACACATGTGGATTAGTGGAGGCGACATGTTTTTTCATTCTCCAGTCCAGTGTACCGTCTCCTTGCGGACACTTTTTTCAGTACCAATCCGCTTCAGTCCTAAGCGAACAAAATTCTCAGTCCCTTAGGTGTCCGCTTATGAGAGAGTACACTGTACTCATAAATTCCCCCATGGAATTGGAAACTATTTTTCATATCGAATTTTTCTATTTGAAATTCGAAAAAAAAAAATTCCTTTTAATTTACATTTGGTATTTATTTTTAAATGGAACTGGTTTTCTTCCCCATTGCCCATTGGTTCAAAACCTTTTATCTGGACTACGATAATGGGTCTATATTTATGGCGGTATGTCGATTACATTGTCTGATTATTTATTTATACAATTGTGCTGAGTAGAGTCCAGTTTCTTTTTTTTTCATAGACGTAATTGTTATTAAACTTAATTATTCAACCGGTTATGTGAAATTAAGCTCACGGTAGAGCGCAATACTAGTTAAACAGAAACTTGAAATCAAGTTTAAAGATTTATTGTAAAAATTCCATTAGCAAAAAAAAACATGCCATTGATGAGATGGGAGTTGGGCAAGGGTAGACGAGAAAGGGCGGAAGGGTTGGCCTTTAATTACAATAGAAATTAAACAGAGGTTTGATGAAAGACAAGGCGAAGCGGTTAAGCGGTTAAACTAGACTTCAACCACCCTGTGTGGTTTGGTACTTAACCCTTTCCGTGTCAAATATTTTTTGTAGACGTTCTAAAAATAATATGAAGTGTCGAATATATTCGATAAATCCACGGAAAGGCTTAAGTCCAATAGGTGAGTCGGGGTTGATATTCATTTTTTTTTCTTCATTTCATTTATTAACTTGTAATGCAAAGCATTCAATCAAAAATCAATCAAAATGTTAAATAATTAAAAGGTTAAACTGCAGTTTAAGGTCCAATTAGTCTTGACGGTTGACGTTAGACTCAATATTGTGCGATTAGTTATGACGGTCTACCGACGGTAAGACAAATCCAAACAAAAACAGCTGATCGAAGAGCATTTGTACAAAATATCACTTTGTCTTCGTTTATAAGAATATTACTGATAACTTTAAACTTTTAAAATTGTATTTACAACTTATAAACAATTTTCGCTCGCAAAATGTCAAAGTGAAAGCAATAACAATAAACAGCTGATCGGTGTTGACGGTAGATTCTGTCTACCGTCAATTTTAGTTGTCTCTCTCTCTCTAACACATGCATAATGCAAGCTCAACTCAAGCAGCTGATCGTCAAACGTCAAGACTGATTGGACCTTTAAACATCCCAAAATGGGGAGTTTATATTTAATTTATCTGATAAAACTGTGAAAACAGCTGAAAATGTGAATTATTTCGATTGAAGTTTAAACTCAGTTTTATTGGGTAACAGGATTTTTGGGCCTTAGGAGAATTTCTATGTTATTTCATTCGTCAATACTTCTGGTGACTGTTTAAACTAACGCCGAACGTTGAGGATTCTCTGGGGCCTACAGTATCCCCCTGAAAATCCTCACCGTTCAGTTATGAATTTATTAAAATTTCAATTAAAATCGAAAAAAGATCTGACCAGACCCGTGTGTAAGTCCAAGACTTAAGTTCTACAAATATTAAGTTAAAGAACTCCTAGGAATCTTCACACAGTTGACCTTAAACTTTTTTCATTTTGTTGTCCCCTACAACAAATTCGGCATTACGTCAGTTTAGTGTTTGTGCACTCAATCATTCAGGCACACACTTTTGTTGCGCTATTGACAAAAAAAACAGAACAAAACAAAAGTTAAAAAACAACGAATTGTTGCAAATTTGCCAAACAATGTTTATTAATTTATGACTTTGCTCCGTGCTCATTGTGGTCATTAATTGTTTATACGGCAACAAAAACAACCCATGAACTTGTACAACCTGAGCGTAACATCCACTAGAGGACACTGGACCGATGGGCTACAGTGGGCCACAAAATCACGGCTCAACTTAAAAAGGGAAATCGTTTTGTTTTTTTTCTGTTTAAATTTGTTATGGAGCCCATAAAGTCATTGCACGAATACCAAAGTTATGACCCATCACAACGTGAAAGTAATGAAATTGAAAGTGTCTCCAATTTTGTCAATGTCTCCTTATAAGTCTAGGGTGAGTCAATGATTAGTAGCGCATAATTAGACACTAATGCAAAGAAAATACTACAATCAACTTAGGTGCTTTTAGTTAGTTGCGCGAAAAAACTTCCCCAAACCCAATTTTTTTGATTCGTTTTTTTTTCAATTTTAGAATTTAATGAAAAAACGAACCATTGGTGAGATTGGACTTGGTTTCAGCAGGATGGCCCGTCATGTCACACGCCACATTCGATAGTTTGCGTACCATCTTCGGTCATTTGGAAGATATCAGAAATGGTAGACACACTCCTTTGGACATGCAGACGATAGATTTCCATTCAAAAAGTGTGTGTTTAATTTTCATATGAAAAAGGAACTCCAACTTGAAAGACTCTGTAATACGTTCTGAATGTCTGCTGGCAGAATGATGGATCATATTTGAGATTGTGACGAAACACAAAAAGTACAAAGTCCGCGAATTTCTACTATCTCAACCATAGATGTGCTGTATGTTTTGTCACCGACTGTATGGCGCATGAGAGTTATTAATCGCACTAGTAGCATATTGAATTTTATTAAATAAAGCTCAAGTGATTTATCTGAGATTACAGAGTAACATATTCCACCTATCACC
Organism: Hydrotaea cyrtoneurina; assembly: GCA_958296145.1. Lineage (NCBI taxonomy): Eukaryota > Metazoa > Arthropoda > Insecta > Diptera > Muscidae > Hydrotaea > Hydrotaea cyrtoneurina. The sequence goes on along the minus strand of OY282516.1, from coordinate 2,314,296 downwards.
GGCTACATATGTATCTATATATCTGTATATATATATAGTCGATTTGATAGATATATGATTTTACTACCAACCCCCACTCACTGGACTAAAATCCCTTGTTGTTTGTTTATTGTTAAACTATTTCGACTTTGGCAGTGACACCATGAAAATATTATCGGTATCAATTTATTGATAAACGACATACAAAACATATTTGTGCATACACACACACTCGCATAACACTCTATTATCAACGATTTATTAATTAATGACTGGTATATGAACAAAACCAAAAAAAAACAGCCAATAATGACAGTTATGTTTTTTTTTTTGGAATCGAAACAGACGAAAAAGCCGACAGACGATCGCGCCAACCAACAAACCATAGGTTTAAATATAGACGAGTGCGAAATAATCTTGAAAATTAACTATGAATGAATCATTTTTTATAATTCACTAAATGTGGAATCATTGAACGAGAAGACAATGTGTGGAGAGCAGTGAGGTCACAGCACCGATGATGTTTGCCGAAAAAATTCACCAAAAATTGTTAACAAAACAAAAAAAAATCGCTATTTATCAAGAAAAGGTCAATGATCAAAATTATTTTCCAAGTGCAGGCATTCGAGAGACTTGTTGTTTTTGTTGTTGTTACTATTATTATAAAACAGAAATTACAGTTGAAGCCTTGTTTTAGACTCTGACACAGATTAATTCAATTTGAGATTTGTGTGCTCTTTAGTGTGAACTGGCCATTACATGTTGTAGTACGTCGACTGTAGAACTAATTATGTGAACGTTAATGAGGGCAATTTTTAAAGATGAACATTTGGTTCTTTTTTTTTTTTGTTTCGTTCGAAAATAGAAATAAGAAAGTTGCAGCAAATTTGTGGAGATATTTTCAAAAGCAAACGAGATGGCTGGATTGCGAAGAAGAAATGGCTTAAACAAATAAAAATTGTAGGCAAGTTACAAAAACCAAAAATCAATTTATCCAGGTTTTTAAATAATTTTTTTTTTAAAAAATGTATCTGTATTTTTGAAAATTATTTTTTTTTCTAATTTTTTTTTAATTAATTAAATTTTTCATAGATAAAAAAATATTTTTTTCGAAATTTTTTTTTTTATTTTGAAAAAAAAAAATTATAATTATGTTTTGAAATTTATTTTTTAATTTAAAAAAAAAAGATTTTTTTTTTTTTGAAAATTTGACTTTTAGAAATCTATTTGTTTTGAAAAAACAAATAAAATCCAAATCACCATTTTTGAACAAAAATTTTTTTTTCGATATTTAAGTTTTTTGAAAATTATTTTTTAATTTAAAAAAACTGATTTTTTTTTGGATTTTTTTTTTTTTTTTTTGAAAATTTGATTTTTAAAAAACTCTTTTTTTTTTAAGAAATTAAAATCCAAATCACCATTTTTGAGAAAATTATTTTTTTTTTTTAAATTTATTTTTTTTTTTTGAAAATTTGATTTTGAAAAAATTATTTGTTTTGAAAAAAGAAATAAAATCCAAATCACCATTTTTGAACAAAAAATGTTTTTTTTCGATATTTATGTTTTTTGAAAATTATTTATTAATTTTAAGAAAATGATTTTATGTTTTTTTTTGAAAATTTGATATTGAAAAAATTATTTGTTTTGAAAAAAAAAAATAAAGTCCGAATCACCATTTTTGAACAAAATTTTTTTTTCGAAATGTATGTATGTTTTCGGAAATTATTTTTTTTTTAATTTTATAAAAATATTTTTTAAATTTAAATTTTAAAAAAATGTTTTTTTTTATTAAAGAAAAATCTATATTTCAAATTTAAAAAAAAAATTAATTTAAAAAAATGAATTGTTTTGAAAAGAATTAAACATTTTTGATGAAACAATATAAAAAGTCTCCCCAGCAAAAACTACAACGTACACTGAACTTTTAACGTCATTCTAATTGAGAGTCCCTCGATTTTTGGGTTTTCCAATTTACTTCATTAATATTCATTTTACTTGCTAGACATTACTTGCTCCAATAGATACCGTAATATTAGGGGTTATGTGAAATAGTTGCAATACTTGTTACACCCTGTGTATTTAATGTAAATACGCCTCTGAAAGCCGTATTTAAAATGTCTACGAATTGTACAAAACACGAATATTTTATAATCCTAACAACAGAACATTTAAAACTAAAGGATAACAAGTTTGTGTAAGCGCATTAGTTTTTCAGGGAAACGTGATCAAAACTTATCGCTGTAATCCCCACAATAAACAACAAATTCAGAGATTAGAAAAAAAGTTGTAAATACTCTCAAGATACAAATGAGTTGGTAAGCGCCCCCATTGGGCAGCTTGACAACCGCTTCGCCTATAAGCGGTTTAGTCTGTCGTTACGAAATCTAACTAAATGGTCTATTGTGTCACCAGGATCATAAATTAACATATAAATTTACTTTGTGTTCCAATTGATAACGAACTAAATAGAAAATGTCAGTTGGGAACTAATTTTTCATTATTAACAGCATTGAAGTGGAAAATTCTACAAAAGGCTGGCGGCTTGTGAAATAATAAATCGAAATGATGGGATTTACATCAATCAAAATTATCGCTTATTCAGTGATAAAAAAAAACACATAAATCATTAACGCTTAATACAAAAGGTCTTGACGAGTGTTGGGTAGTCAAGTCAAATAAATAATATTTATAAAAATGCGAACAAATCTTCTGTAGTCGAATAGAAAGGAAATTCTGTTATTCTTTTGACGACACAAATTTCGATTCAAAATAAATTTTCAAATTTATTGAAATTGACGATTATGAATTTGTGTTCGCTGCTTGAAAGAAACGAATGAAAACCGGGAGTAAAGTGACCCCGCGAAGTGACTTTTTTTTTTTAAAAAAAAAAGGGCATAGAAACGTTTTGACTCCGAATTTTGTTGTTACTATCAAAATTTGTTTTGAAAAACAGGATTAGTTTAAAAATGAGGATCATTCTGTAACGCTACGTGTTATTTTCTTTGAATTAAATGCATACACGAGCTACCCAGTTTCCATAAATGCATTGTAAATAACTTCAGTTCGTTGATTTTGTTATTAAAAACCAATTGTTTTGACTTTTTTGTAGCTTTCGACTGAAATGCTTAAATTGTCAACGATAAAGAATTTCAGGAGAAAAATGTGTGAAATACTACTGGGCAAATACACAGTACTTAGTACTTATTAATTAATGTGACTAACAACATTTTAGAGATTAAATTGAGTTTTGTGCTTCTGTCAGCACTGAGGAAAATAGCGGCGTTGCCACTTGTTTTATGAAATTTGCAATTATCGCGAAAATTAGAATAAAGAACGCCTAATAATTTAGAGATGGAATAGACAATGGAACAGTTGGATAGTAAATGTAAATTTTAAAAAACTTTTTTTTCTAAATTGAATTTTTCAAAACATCTAAAATTATTTTTTTTTAAATTTTCTAAAACCGTAGAATTTTTTAAAAAAGAAATATTTTTTTTAAAATTGTTTATAGTGAACAAACAAATTTTGAAAAAATGAATTTTCCAAACCATTTTAAATCTTTGTAAAAAGTTAAAATCTCGAAAAAATTAAAAACTTTTTCAAAAATTTATTAAGAAATTTTTCAAAAATTTATTAAGAAATTAAAAACTTTATCAACAATTTATTTTATTTATTTATTAAAAACTTTTTAAAAAATTTATTAAGAAATTAAAAACTTTATCACAATTTTATTAAAAAACTTAATTTTTTTCAAAAATGTATTAAGAAATTAAAAAAGATTTTCAAAAATTTATTAAGAAATTAAAAACTTTATCACAATTTTATTAAGAAATTAATTTTTTTTTTTAAAAATTTATTAAGAAATTAAAAACCTTTTCAAAAATTTATTAAGAAATTAAAAATGTTTTTCAAAAATGTATTAAAAAATTAAATTTTTTTGCAAAAATTTATTAAGAAATTAAAAAAGTTTTTAAAAAATTTATTAAGAAATTAAAAACGTTTTTCAAAAATTTATTAAAAAATTTAATTTTTTTTTCAAAAATTTATTAAGAAATTAAAAACTTTATCAAAAATTTATTAAGAAATTAAAAACTTTTTCAAAAATTTATTAAGAAATTAAAAACTTTTTCAAAAATTTATTAAGAAATTAAAAACTTTTTCAAAAATTTATTAAGAAATTAAAAACTTTATCAAAAATTTATTGAGAAATTATTTTTTTTTTTCAAAAATTTATTAAGAAATTAAAAACTTTATCACAATTTTATTAAGAAATTGAATTTTTTTTCAAAAATTTATTAAAAAATAAAAAACTTTTTCAAAATTGTATTACAAATTATTTTTTTTCAAAAATAAAACGGTAAATTTATTAAGAAATTATTTTTTTTGATTCTGCAAGGTTTTTTTTATGAAAAAAAAAACTTTTTTAACCCATTATTACCAGAAATTTTTTATTTTTTTTTTTTAAATTAATTTTGTTTTTGTCTTTTGAAATTGAAAAAATGAAAATTTAATATAATTTAGAGATACGAGGCCTGCAGACGTCACAAATACCCTTCAAAATCATAAAATTCAACAATTCAACAACTGACACGTCGTCTTATCACTGAAATGGCAAACAAAACGAAGACGTTATGGCTAAAATTACACGTAAATATCTCGTCTGCGTGTGTGTGTGTTCGTTAAATGTGATACAGAAAAAGACAATTGTTTTATTTGACAACAAGAACAAAAACATGCCGTATACAAACTTTAAAGTAAACATCAGTCATTTGTAGGGTTCTCTTATCAATTGTCTGCGTACAACTGGTACCTAATAAATAGCGCATGAAACTCTTGTTCGAATAGTAAATTTAATTTTTTTAACTTAACAAAAAATCACTGAAACAACCAGAACAATCTACGATTGCCCCGTCTGTTTATCATTATTTTAAATGGGAAATGGGCTGCAAGTGTAATAAAGTGGGTGCGGTATTGTAAATGTCATGTCGGTCAGGCGACAAATTTGAGCCATGGGAACAAAACCGCATTTGATTTAATTTTTCAAATTTACATGAGCAATAAAAATCTATTACAAAGACAACTCCTGCTGCTCTCGTTATAATCTCAGAAGGATTCAAGGCACTTCGATGTGAAAGAGAAAACATTTTGCTAAAAAAATTGCCACCAACTGACTAATGTTATATTGGGTGTGTTTTGATGGACAAGCTAGAAGATTTCCTTTTTTTAAATTCGATTTTATTCATAAATTTATTAAAATGTTATCTTGCTCGGGTAACAGAGCTGGCTTATAGGATTCTCACATGATTTAAGACTCGTATTTTGCATCTAATTTAGTTATTGTTATTAAACAGTCGTTTTTTAAAGTTTTCTGAAATCTCTTGCTCGTAAAGTTTAATATGTTTATGTTTTTCGGTTTGTTTTGGGTTTTTGGTCTTTTGTCATGGCTATACTTGATATGGATCTGGTTCAAGTTCAATGCCGTTTCTATTTAGACAAAAAACATTAACAAAAATTGGTGGAATGCAGTGACTTTGATTGGCAGGCAAAGGTAAACAGTATAAACATAACGGTAAAAGCAAGGCCTAGACAAAGCCTTCACTACACTAATTTTAACTAATTTCAAATTATTTTAGTTAGGCCTTTTAGTGATATGATACAGTCGAGTCAGTCGAGTGCTGTGCTACTCTACACACGTTAGAAATTAACGAAGGCTGGAATTGAACGTGAAGCTATTTAAAAAAATACCCTGCAATTTATTGGTTTTACAATTGTAACTTTGCTTGTCAGCAAAATTTTGGAATTTGGGTTCATTTTATGGAATTCAGATAATAACAAACAAAAAAATAGTGTCCATGAAAAATCTTCACCAGAACACCAGAATACTGAAACCCATTCAATGATCTTCCATTTCACATTAGTAGGCTGAATCTTACTAAATCTGTGGTCACAAGTCATAACAGCCTAAATTGTTTTTTTTTTTACATTTTTTTAGGAGAGCAGTTTCAACTTTCAAATCTTCTCTAAAAGGATGTACAATGGAACTTCCATAACTCTATTTTCCATAAGTCGAAATGTTTTAAAGTCGAAGCACTTCTTGTGGCATTTAAGGAGACAAATTCCCGTAAATAATTCTATTATTAATTCCATAACTCAAAGTCTCCGTAAGTCGAACATTTCTACGGGACAATGATGGTTCGAGTTATGGAAGTTCCACTGTACATCCTTTTCACTCTGTGGACTAACTGGCTAAAACACAAAAACAAAGTGGCCAAAGATTGGCCTATCTTTGAACATCCGCAATTCCAATGCGGACACCGTTAAATCGTTACTTTACGTCCTCACTTCGAGACTAATTAAAGCTTTAGTTAGTTTTTGGATGGTAAACAAAAAAACACATTAAAATCACCCACTTTGAATATTGTCGTCATTTTCTTGTTGAATCCTATCAAATCCAAACATCATAAAGATAATAATAAAATAAAAAATGTGTATAAAACACCAAACCAAAGACAGTTCGTTGTGCGTCACTAGTGTAAGTGAGAAGAGACAAAACAAAGAGACAAGACAGAAACTGGAAACATTTGCAAATAAACAAAATATCTTGCAATTGAAGAAACCGCAATTATTTCATTTCAAAGCAATGCTGGTGTTTTTTTTCTTCTTCAGTTTGTTAAATATAGAACAAAGAAAACAACGAAGACGGGGAAAAGGTTTTTGAAACGAAATTTAACACAAATACAAAAGTGGCCAAAGATTGGCCTAACAAAATAATTTGTTGTCGTTGGACTTTGTTGTTTTTTTTTTAAACGAAATTTAACAAATTGGCTAAAACACAAAAACAAAGTGGCCAAAGATTGGCCTATCTTTGAACATTTTGGAACAAGTCAATTCCAATGGGGACAAAATAATTTATTGTATGTGTGTTTTTTTTGTCGTTGGACTTTTGTTGTTGTTTATTGGCTGTTTTTTTGTTGTTGTTGTTGTATGTACTACCTATGTTGGCTATAAGTTGAGAAATACTGCGACGATGGCGCGGGGGGAATTCGCGCAGGCGTCCGTGCTCGTCATCATGAGTTTTGGCGGCGGCGGGGTTGTTGGTATCCATTCTTAGAGCTGTCTGTGCCAGCAATTTCAGAAGTTTTAATGTGTTGCTGTCGTTTGACTTTTCTTCCTCTTCTTGCCAAAGAAATGCAAGGGTTTTGGTTTTTTCTGTTGTTGGTTGGTTGGTTGGGTTGGTTTGCTTACAAATTTCACTTTTAACTTTTTTGCATAAACTTTTGTGAAAGGCATTCATTCAATGCAAAGATAAAAAAAAAAACATACGTCAGTGTGTACAACACATGTGAACGAATGTATTTCTTTGGGACTTTAGAAGGCACTTCATATTAATTTTTTTATAATTTCAACATTTGTCTTTTGCTTTATTTTTTTTTACTTCTTCTCATTAAATTCTTAATTTTGTTTTGCAGCCAAACTTTTATTTTCTTAACATTATTAAATATTTGTTTTAACAAAACAAAAAAATCGAAAAAAAACGTCACGGCCTCAATGTCGATGTTCTACTTTTGCCACATTTTTTTTTTTTTTTTGTAGTTGTTGTTGAACAAAACCCCGTTTCAGACTGTTCCGTTCAGATCATCACGTCAAAGGCGTAAGTAGTGTACGTAGACATGAATGTGTCTCGTACGTAGTGCCGTACCGTGCCGCGACATACACACGTAGTGTATGAGTAACAGACACCGCCGATGTTACCGATCGAGTCGAGTCGAGCCGTTTTTCGTTCGTCATTCACCGCCAGCCTCATCAACCGAAAACCGACACAACCGCTCGCAAAGAACTTCGTTTTGTTAATAATATTAACTAAAAACAAAATACAAACAACAATACACAACAAAATAATGTGGCTAAAAGAGTCAAGAGCATATTAAACCACACACACACACACACACTCTCACCGCACGACCGACCATCAAAGGTAAATAACAATAAGAAAATAAACAACGATAATAAAAAAAACCAACAAAGCCACGATTTGAACTGTAGGAAAGTAACAACAAATGAGCAAAAAAAAAACTCACTCACACACAAGCACACCCGTCGAAGTTTGTAAAGCACCTAAAAGTCTCTATGTTGGTGATTTGATAGAGGAGTTCGTTGATTTTTGTTAGAATTTGTTTTATTTTGTTTGGGGGACGGAGGGGCGGTGGGGTTTGTTTGCAACAAAACGGAAATATGCCAAATGTTTGTTTGATTTCCATAACTCTCTCTCTCTCTCTCTGTCTCTCACCCTTGTGCTCTCTTTGGCTGGCACTGACACCTCACTTACTTTGAAGGTGAGTAAATAAATATGCTGGAACGCAGGCAATGGAGTCACACATCACATAAATTAACGAAAATTAACTAACAAATACATGCCCCCTCACAACAACGGCCAAAACTGATTGATTATTGACCAACACACACACAGGCGAGCATTAAACGACAATAAATATAACGGTTAAACGTTAAAGAATACAAAAGCAATTGCTCAGGTAGGCCGTCAGCCAATTGTTTGGGGCATACAACGCTCATATTTAGTATGAAAGGGCCGCCCCCCCCTCGATTGTAGTGTGGAGTGTGGGCAGACAGAACATTCACAGTGAGAGAGCCAGAAAAGAGATTGTGATTAGTGAGCATAAATAATGAATGTGGTAATAATTACACTACTTTACAAATATTTGTGTATTTTTAGTCCAAGTCGAACAAATGTGGGAAAATTAAATTAGCCTACTTGTTTGCTATGGCAACATGGCCAGACGGTTTGAGAATGTTGCCATATTAACCAAAAATCATTGAAAAAGATTTTTAGAAAAAATATGAGAATTAAAAAAACTGCTAAATGAACTTGGGTATGGAACTGGGTGGTGGTCGGAAACCACTTCCAGCATCAATCAGTTTAGTAAGCCAAATCAATTAGGATAATCTCCGCTGAAGATCTGGCAAACATTCCATTGATACTGTTAGCTGCTCTTAACCGGAGGTTGTGAAAATGACCGTAATCAAATATTTTGGACGGTTGTTCACAAAAAAATTTAAAATAAAACAACAACAAATATAGTTAGTTATGACCAAAGTACGCTCTAACAGAGGAATGAAACTTATCAAGCCAAGAAATAGCACTTTGGTATCTGAACTACAATTCTTAATATGTCGTATCCGTCTCTGGAATAACCTCTTGTCAAATGCCTCAATATTTAAAACAGAGCCATTTAAATTCTTCAATAATTTGTAAAATCTAGTACATATTTAAATTTAATTTGTAATAATTTAATTGTCAAAACAAAAAGATTCTCTAGGCCGCACTGAAACATATAAGATGTAATCGTCTTGCGTGGTGAAACAAATAATAATACCAGTGTCGTTATTATTTAATTTATATTCCTATTACCTACAAGTCCACTAGTTCGGCCTGATTTAAATTCGGATAAGAACAGCTGACATTTTGCAACGATCGAAACAAAAACACAATTTGTCTTTGCTTCTTTGGTGGTCCGCCTACTACTTGGAGAGGCCTAAAATTGATACAAACTATAAAATCGTTTTCTAATTATTTAGATTCTAAAGCTGGACCTTGACCTTGACATATATATGGCACACAGTCGAGTCGAGGTTTTTCCCATTTATTTTATTGGTATTTAAGCGAATGTTTTTCGTGACTGCAATCACCTTTTCTATGCTAATTTCTTTGTGAACTTGAGTTAATTGTTTTAACCCGTAATTTAATTGATATTTATGGTAAATATAAAAGTGTCATTTACACTACAACAGCAACAACAACAACAACTGAATAAAACACAAAAATCTAAATACACGTTACAATTGTACAATCATAGTCTTAGTACAAACGTACACAAGACGTCTGAATACATACAGACAGACATACATATGTATATAAATCTGTGTCGACATGTAGTTAATAGGCCCATCTACTACGTTTGCACAAGCTACAAATTACTACATACAATTTTCTTGAAAACTACACACGAATTGATAACAATATTTGTGTCTAATGAAAGGGTGTTGCACATGGGCTGTATCATTTTGAAAAGCTTCACTGAGCTAAAATGTGTAGAAATCTCGGAACTATAACTTACATCGAAGGACCATTTGAAAAATCGTAGAAAAAGTTATCTTCTCTACGAGCAATAAAATCGTACATACCTCGTAGAGAAAAGAGCAAAATGATTTGTTTTTTTATAATAGTGCTAAGCAAAGCAAGTTGTCAATGAAAAAACGCTATTAACTCTATAACTATCGGGTATTATGTGAATCCAATTAGGCCAGCCAGGTCAGAGGATAACAAGTTCGGTTGAAGGTCTCGAGCCCCCGTGTTTCTTGATCAATTTTCACACTGCTTTAAAAGTAGGGAAACTATTCAAATGAAATTAGTTCCTACAATTTGTTATCTAATTGTTTACTCCTAATAGAACTGAATCGTATTTCTTCGTTGTTGTCCCTACCATATTTACCAACATAAGATCCTCGTTGAAATTCATTTCATTTATTTCTTCCAGGCTTGTAATTATAAACCTGTAGGCCAAATTACAAAATGCATATACAGAAATCTCTCTTAGTAAGCTAAACAAAAACTACTCATTCTTCGCACTTGAAGAATTTACTTCCGAATGTCTTTGGCAAACACCACCAATCAAATGTCGATCTTGACTGAAGGCCAACCTGGCGTTTAATATCACACTAACATCGCCTCTTTATGAACTCATTCAGCATAGTAGACGAGTTGTAAATTTGTGATTATTACGATTGGCGAAAATCACAATCTCTTTTTGTCGTTTTTGCCAATCGTAATATTATTTTATAAAAAATTCTACTTGACGACACTACTCTGCCAACCGTAATCAGGCGGATTATTTTAACATTAAGAAGCTTGAAACGAATTGCTATTGATCATTTAAGAATACATGATCGACTCTTCTTAAAAATATTCAATTGTTTCCATAATTGGCGCGCCAAAACCAATCAAATCATCTTCACCGTATTCTTCGCCTTCAACAGTTGATGGGGAAAAAATCCAAAATGTTAATTGCCATTGTTGTAAAATTTCATAAAACGGTTATTGTAAATTATTTCCTGTTTTTTTGTTAATGAAATCATTTAGATTAAATGAAATCATTTAATTATAACTAAGGACCATTTATAAATGCGAATCAGAATTACTCTGGAATGTACAGGACATACGTGCGAATCGACGAGCCCTTTGAAAAAGGGCCAACAAAATGCGGAATATTCCACGATTAAAATAAGTTTCTTTAGTAGACGAGTTTTTTTTTTTTTTGGGCCAAAGGCCACAAATGTAAATGTCATTTGAAAATTACTGGCTTTCATCATTTTAAAAATCTGCAATTGAATAGTTTTTGCCATCTGTCCACAAATTGGAACGAATTAATTCATACACAGCCCACACACAACTACGGTTTTAATTCATTCAACTCATGATACTCGTAACATTTTGTAAAAGTACTTCAAGTACACAAAGTATGAAACTAAGTCAAATACAATAGATGACTTATTTATAAAGCACGTCCGAGATATGAAGGGAGCGGCCTTAGTGGATTGAACTAAGAAAGTAGGAGAGTAACCGTGGATAAATTACAACCATACGGTATGAGATTATTAAAGATTTCCATCTTTAAAACACATCTAATTGTAGCTCGAATAGGATCGATCATTTTAAGGTAGATGACTACGATATTTGTTTACTTAATATATAGAAAGAAACCTTTCAGACTAGATAAAAAAAAAATTAAGTAGCTATGACTGCTAAAGAACATGGGTCATATTATTGGGTCACAGTTTTCGAAATCTTAATATTCTAGATGATAAAAACTAACCTGCGTATTCATAAAAATGTAAAAAACCTTTACAATACAAAAACAATGTTCACACTTTTCTTAACATTTTCTTTCACTTTTCTTCAATTTTTATGAATAAGGGGATACGACTTTTTAAAAAAGATATATAAACTTGTGAGAAAATAGATTTTGGGTGAACGAGACTTTATTTAAGTTAGCGAAATGCCTCATAAAACCCCCCTTCCGAAACAGAGTTGAAAAATGTTCTAGATTATAGATTTTGATTTCACATTCCCATTCGAAATCTTAAACTCAAAAGTTTCTACGTGAGCCACCCTAATGTTGGTATACATTCTATGGACGTATGTGTGTGTTTGTAATGGTTTTAATGTTATCGGATATTCTACAGTTTTATGTTTCTCCTCTGACTGTCGTCCATGTAAATTCAAAATTCTTAATGTTTGACATCATTTCGATATTTATGCAGTTCCACTAATCGAGTTAAACTTGACCGACTTTTTTTTTGGCCAGTTCAATTCGATTATTTATTTTCAAGAGTCAAAATAATAATAAAAAACAAAAAAACTTTGCTTACATAAGAGGAGTTTGAAAGGTGATACTGGTGGTGGCACCCATTCAATTCAGCTGACTTTGCCAAATGGATTCGTATGGCTGGGAGTTACTTGCAATTTCATGCACTATTTTTTGTGTGTTGTTGGTTAGTCCACGTGTAGGAGGTTGTTGGTTGTATGGAAAATCTACACCGTGGATCTTTTCACAATTTCACTGCGCTTCCACATGTAATTTCATATTTGATGATAGCAGCAATCGATCGATCGATCGACCGTGGTCTTGAGTTGTTACAACTTGTTTTCGTTTGGACTATGTCTCTCTGTGTGTCGTCACAGTTTGAGATTCGTTCACTCACTACTGTTGGCAATGTATGGACAGAGTCAGCAGCCGCAGTCAGTCAGCCACAAGTTGTGTGGATGTTGTTGGAAACTCAATTTGAAAGTGAATTGACTTTTTCTTTTGTTTGAGTGTGGGGGGGGGAGGTATGAAAAGAGATGCAAATACATAAGTAAATAAATAAATGAATTAATAAAAATAACAAGCAAATGACAGCAAAAATAAATAAATTAAAAATAAAGAACGAAAAAAAAACACAACTAACAGCGACGTCGTCACACCAAAACAAATTCCCCAGATCTATGTGGTATCTCACGTCTCCAGTGCTAGAGCGTTGTTTGTCATGGCGTTGTTATCACTGTCTGGTCGTCGGCCCGTCCCCGCAGTGTTTGTTGTTCAACGAAAATCGATAATCAACGTCACACATCGTCTGTGACTGAGTGAAAGACACTTGATTTGTTGTTTCCATTCGATGGGGATTCAATGGATAAATAAACTAGTCAACATTATTCATCAATTTGAAGTAATTTTTTTTTGTAAAGCAGCTCTACCACTTGTGTATTTTTGATGAACTGAACAAAGCACCATTTATGTTGTTGTTGTTTCTCTCTGCCCCAAGAAGTTTTTATTTTTTCTTTACTTGGTGTGTGATATTTTCTTGCTACAGTTTTTTTTTTAATTCACTTTTAATTACTCACACTTTGTCATAGTAGCACCACATTTTTTTTCTTCTTCTTCTGGTATTTCTAATTTATTTTTATAAGCGCGTTTATTTATCTTCTCTTCGGTGATGTGTCTAATTTATTTTAAAAAGAAAATATAGATCTCGTCGTTGGCTCCTTAACCACACAAACACGCACACACACACACACTTCAGCCGACCGATCGCTTCAAAACAAAGTCAATCTTTTGAATTCTGCGCGTGTTTTCTTTTGTTTTGTATCTTTTTCGTTGTCTGCTTTGTGACTGAAAGTCGTAACGTAACATAAACGCGTTTCAGTGCTGCTACATAGCACTTTATTTTTCGTTATTTCGTTTTGTGTTGTTCATTCCGTCTAAGACGAACTTGCCAATGAAAAAGAACAGAGCTTTTCTCTCGAGCACAGCATTGTCAGCATGAAATATTTGCCAAGATCTCGTAACGCGACAACTTCTGGCTCGCGTGTTATGTAGTCGGTGGGGGCCCAGCTGTATGTCAAGCTAAACTGCGACTGACAACGAGAGAGCTGGAGCACCATTGATTGGCGACGAAATAGTTTCAAATGTCTGTAGTTGGGGCAAAAGTTAATTAAAATATTGAATTTATGAGAGGCGTCACATGGAATGTTTTTTATTGAGAGGGAGAGTCATTAGTTTAGACCTTTTAATTTTTTTTTGCTATCGATCGATCATGTCGCATGCGTTAAGCTGTAGAATTTGTTTACAAGTCAAGTCCTACTGCTGAATAAATACATAAAAAATAAAAACTTATGACAGTGCGAAATGTTGGCGAAACACGTGTCTCCAAATAACTTATGGATGCCTCATGTATGGAAATATTTCCTCCAGCACTTACTAATTTCGTCTGCGAATGGTTTAGGGTATTCCTTAAGATTTGTTAACATTCTCGAAGAACCCGGTAGTTATGAACGTGTACACCAGGGGTGGACCATAAACACCCATTATCCTCTTCCCAATACGAGCCACTGAAAATGATTGCAATCGACGTCATATCCAAAATACTTTTCACTGAATACATTTGTTTTTGAATATCCATTTTCTTTCCAAATACATTGATGAATGGGGTTCGCACAACATCGATGCTTCACGATACCCCACAAACTTCTAACGGCGACTAATAACCAAACTTGATGGACCAAAGATCGATTGTGGTGTGGGGTGTGTGTCATGGCGCATTATCCTTTAAAGATCACCCAAGTTCATGTATTCAATCTCTGGTGAAAAATGGTTTATCATGCCTCTGTGATCGAAATGAAGCAGAGGCGCAAGTCAGCGAAGTGTATGTTTTACTCTATGACTTCTGTGGCAAACCCTACTATAGATAGATTTACACTGATCGACGCAAACATCTTACCTTCCACATCAAATGATAAATTCTTCATGTCCTAATACATCATCATGGTATTTTGTGGCAGACTCTTGTTGTGGTTAAAGCACCAGATTGATGGTAACAAAGACAATAATCCTGAACTCCGATTTCGTTGTATTTTCACCAGAGTCTCGGTAAGGCTTGTAGCCTTCCGAAATACTAACGAATGCCGCCACATAACGACTATGTTGGTTTTGTAGTGGGTGCCCAATTTGATACATTTCCTCTCTTGTATGTGGAATATTGTTGACAATGTTGCGCCGGTAAGTGTACGATAATCAGGAGACTTGATATTTGCAAAATTAACCATCTTTCCAAGTGCTAAGTTTTAAACACCATGTGATGTGTTTCCATGTGCAGAGTTTTTGAATTCCTTGTGCTGAGTTTTGTCAGTCAATTCCAATTTGTTCAAAGGGTAATTTGCTTCCGCACACCCATCCACTGTCGACTTCAAACAGTAAAACTGAATTCCATTTAACTTTGTTACATCTTCCCTGAGAGAGGAGTTCATTTTAACCTACATGAAATGGAAAACTTAAAAACTTTTCACAAGCCTTACATGCAACATTACCGATTGAGTCATACGACGTTGGCCAACTCCTACCTCATTTGCGGCGGTTATTTGCAAAGGCGCGCCTCTGCAAGTCGATGATAAGAAAATGAGTTAACAACGTAATGTGATAATGCCTGCAATGATGATGGTGGACGGTAAGATAAATAATAACTGAAAATATATTTGCTAAACGATAAAGAAATACCAGCATATTCTCCCAAATTAATCATCAATGCGGTGTTTAGGTGATAACCAGCAGACATTTACGTTAAACTTATTCCATTGTTGTTTTAATTTTCTTTTTGTTTTTTTTTCTTTCGTTTTTTTTTCTTTTGTATAATTAACTTCATTTTAACTTTATTTCATATCTTTGTTTTGTTTGTTTTTTTTCATGCTTTCTGTAGATAATTCATTAAAATTCTAATACGAAACATATTTAAGATTATAGGAAACTAAAACAATTCATATTTTTGCTTTAAATCAAGAAACAATCGAATGTTGAGTTAGAAAATTGTGTAACGAAAAAAAGTACAAGAGGGTACACCAAGTCTATGGATTCATCTCATTTAGGCTAAAGTTTAATTGTCTATAAAAAAATCTTTGGCTATCTTAAGGCTGGGACAAAAATGATGGGTTTATTTTTATCCAAGCTTTTTATATTGAAAATCTTTAACAATCTTTACCAGTAACTAAAGAATCTTCTACAGAAATCTCTCGCCCTTATAAGATTTGGTTTAGGGAAATATATTTGGTGGCAACCAATAAGTTTACAGCTCAACATTTTGTTTTAACAGAAATTTCTTCAAAAGATGTGTTATTTAGTTGTGTGTGTGTGTGTGAGAGAGAGTGCTTTGTTTGTTTTCTTTCAAATCAAGGGGGGAAATATACAAAAAAAAAATTAATAATTTTGAAAGTAGGTCCGAACATTTGTTATTTTTTTAAATCTTTCGATTATGTATGCATCCATATTACAAATATGTGTGTATATAATTATGTATAGCCTTAAGGTAAGTTATGTATACATATATGTATATATATATATATATCGAAACAAATAAATATGTTTATATAAAATATTTAACCCCGGCTTACAAAAATAAAATCATAAAAATAAAAATGTATAAATATTTCTAAACTTATCCAATTTGTTGTGTTTTTACATAAAATTCAATACAATATGTAATATTTTTGTATATAGTGGTAATATTTCTCAAATACAAAAATATCAATAATAAGCGTTTTAAACTTTTTATCTATCTTTGTCTTCAAAAGCTTGATTTTTACTTTTTCGCTCTACTCGACTTACTATTGAGAAAGTTTGTCTTTTGCTCATTTTCAAGAAATGAGAGTGACTGGGAGCCAGGCCTGGGCCTGAGACGGCTCTTATTGGCTCATTAAGCTTCGCTTGAGTCACAGCCATTTGGTCGACTCTCTTCGTCCAGCATTAAGACTTCCTCCGTGTCGCTCGGATTCAAGTTGTGTGGATGTGGCGATGATGAACTTTCACAGGTCGTGGCATAAACATGAGGCCGTTGCTGGTTGGAATCATCGGTGTCCGGATCACGTATGGAATTGAATGCATTCCCCGCATTGGCATTTGGTGACGATGTCTCATCGTTTGGTGGATACACATGACGGTGATAGCTGCCGCCAGGCATAGCATTACCGTCACCCTCGAATTCGGCATCCCGCACACTACCAAAGACCGGCGTGTGTGATGAACTTTTGCGCATGCTGGTCGGCGGTGACCACACGGTTTGGTAGAGTGGTGAGGCGAACACGTACATATGATTCAAATACTCCATGTCGTACGAAGGCTGATACGAGTCCGATTCCAAGGGATTGTAATATTGTGAAGTGGATGGCTGATGCATGGGTGTCTGTCGACAGCTGTACGGTCCCGATGCTCCACCGCCACCCGTATAGTGTGGCGTATCGTAGTTTTGTGACCTGGATGAGGAAATTAGGGGATATGAGGACTGCATGCCGGTAGGTCGGGGTGGCATCGTAGCATAAATGCCACGATACGCCTCGAACGGTGTTTGAGGATAGTACGCATCGGACCATCGAACATGATTTGGAGTGTAATCGCCTTTGGCATAAAGCTACAATACAAAATATGACAAGTGTGTTAATTGATAGCCAGAAACATTTGAATACATAACAGTGGCACAATTTCAGTTTAAAATCTTTGAATGGCGGTGAGTTTGACTCAAAATATCTGCCCAAAGCTCAAATCCCTATTTATTCAATCATAATATTTCTAATATTTGCTAGCTTCCTGCATGAGTTGCTGTCGCTTATGTGGTAGCTTTTCCCCTACCGTCGCAATCAAAATCTGTTAGAAAGCTTGCCAGTGTTTTTGTTTCATAAATATCTTTTATGCTCATCATGACTTCAATGTAAATCTCCCTTTAGCCAAAGTTTTTCATCACAAACATTTCTGACCAGCACAAAATGTTCAACAATAAAACCTCACCGACTGTAAACATGTAAAAGTAACTATCGAAGTTTAAACTTCAGTATAAAACCCTGTCGACAAGACAACTTGTGGAATAGTTGCTGCTGAATTGAACCCCATAGATCAACTAATCGACTTTTCTTTATTTAAATAAGCAGAAATATATATTTTAATTGATATGGGTGTTCCTTCATCGAATATTGTGGGAAATAAGTAAGCATTTTTAACTCTGACTACCACTTACTATTATTATTATACCGGGTGGCCGATTATTTGTCCGTAATTCTGTTAATAGATCCAGCTGCCTCAAGAACACCTCAAAATTTCATAAACAAATATTTTCCTAATTTACATTACAATACAAATCTGTCTAGTAAAAATTTCACACCAGCTCTAACTTCTCTAAATAAAATGAATCGCTTAGCTCACGAGTTTGAAAACACGTTTCTTTACAGTCTCCAGTAAATATTTCTCATCTGTTAAATTAACACTCTGTGCCACCTTTGATTTGTTCACTGAAATTGTTTCACTGAAATTGTTGTTTGTGTACCAACCTGAATGGGCCGGCTGAAACCCTTGCTTAAATGTTTTGGTATACCCAAAGTGTAGCTGTGACTGAAGCCCACCTCTGAACTCAATAAATACTCATGAAATTTATTCGGAAAGAACTCAATGTTGTTGTAGTTGTTGTAAACGTGTTCCTAGAAAAGAAAAAAAATGTTACAAATAGAATTGTCATCTGTCGGCATTTGAAGCATTGAACACATACCGTTAAATTCTTCTTTTTCTTATAACTCGCCCAATTTTGTGCTTCCAGTATCAGTTTTCCACCCGGTCTCAGTTGGTTGAACATACGTTTGAAGGCGGACTTTAAGCCGGCATCGCCAAAATTTAAATGTATCCACTTTGTCACCGATAAACATAAGATGAGATCATACTGCTGTGTGTCATTGGCCAAAAGATTTTCATCTTTGAGCACATAGTTTGTCTGACGAAAGAAAACATTTTGGGGAAAATCATTTTTTACTCTCCCCCATTGAGGTTTAACGGTGGCCGAGGAATTGTTGGTGTTGGCTTTGTTGCCGCCGCCGCCGCTGGTGGCCGGATGACCGGGTGTACTTCGGGTGGCGGTACTGGTGGAGGCAGGAGATTGAGATTCTAGATTTTGAGGACTAGTGGCTTTTGCTGTTGGCTGGGTTATACCGCCGTAGCTCAAGGGAAATGATATGGGAAAGAATTCGGATGCATCTATGTTTGAACTATCCGCCGTCTGCATCTTGTGACCCGGATGGTGGTGATGATGATGATGGTGGTGGTGATGATGATGGTGATGCAGTAGGTGGTGGTAATGCATTAGATGGTGATGCTGGAATTGTTGCCAATTTGTTAAGTTATTCGACTGTTGATTTTCCATTGGGCTCTTTTTCTTTTTGCGTCTACGCCTGCCTGGCTTAACCTTTACATCTTTCATTTCCTTTGAGTCGTCCACCTCGACACTCTCTTTCTTCCAGACTTCGGCCGGTAAGCGGACGTACATAGCCAAATTACGTCGCGCTCTAGACACCAGCTCTTTATCGATGTCAATGCCGAGAATTGATTTGGGTGCCAGTTTCCTGGCTACGGATATGGTCATATGACCCACGTTGCATCCAATGTCGAGGATGTCTTTGTTCTTGAACAGTTCCGGATATTGCAGGAACACCTGTAGGCGTATATCCATGAACTCATTTAAATGCCTTAGGCCCGCATATCTGTCATAGTTTCCGTAGCGATATCTGGGGCCGTCAGCACTAAATTTCGGCTTGATCGCACTCGGGATTGACTTTACGGTGACCAGTTCTTTTTTGACGTTCTCGGCCAAGTCTAAGGCATTGGACGCACAACCGGATTCGACTGGCAAATCACCGGTGGTCGTCTCTGCTTCGCCGGCATTTATCGATGTAGCAACGGATGTCGTGCTCAAGGGACTGCCCAACACACCAGCATCTGACGTCGAGTACACCTTCATCAAGTCGGGAGTATCATCTCTTGGTATTTCTGTCACATAAAGGAAAATTATACTTGTTACTTGGTCTCTGTGAAAATGGGAAAATCGTTTCGATGTCTTACCGTCCACTAAACCTTTGGCATTTTCCTCAACTGGACTTAGATCCGTGTTGGCACTTTCACTGATCGACGTGGAACGTCTGTTGGGCTTTCGGGCTCCCGTGGCTGTGGTCCTCGGAGGTCTCTTCCATGCACCCGGCTGTGGTACAACAGGACTAACAATTTTGTCCATAGAATCATTACGGAAATACTTCTACGAGAAGACATAAAGAAATTGACAAATGTTTCGGGTTTTCCATAACACGGTGTGAACTTACCTTCGACTTTTGGGAGTTGTTGCTCTCACTTATTTTGCGTTTTCTTCCGGCGCCACCACCGCCGCCGCCTCCAGTGCTGCTAACCACAGAACTACCACACGATGTCGTGCTGCCTGTCGTGGTGGATATCAAGTCCAAACGCAAATCCCGACATGCGCGCTCTCTTATGTCTACAACCGTGCCAGCACCAGCACCAGCACCTGCACCACCAACACCAATACTAAGATTAACAGGCACACCACTGCCGCCGACACTAGTCGCACTGGTAACAGTAACAGCAATGGCCGTACTATCAACAGTTGTAGACTCCTGTTGTGGTGGCGATTTGGCGTCCACACTATTGGCCACATTTGTGTCAGTGTTGTGTGAAAGTGAGAGCTGCTGTGGTGAACA
This sequence comes from Hydrotaea cyrtoneurina, assembly GCA_958296145.1. NCBI lineage: Eukaryota > Metazoa > Arthropoda > Insecta > Diptera > Muscidae > Hydrotaea > Hydrotaea cyrtoneurina. The sequence continues at coordinate 2,293,700 of OY282516.1, read as the reverse complement.
TGTACTACGCTCTGGCAAATCGTCATCGTCTCCGGCGCCACTTCCACCACCGCTACCACTACTGCTGCAACCTTCATTGTTGTGTTGGCTTTTGTTTTCTAAATCCAATGAAACCGAAAGCACCGATGTCAACGACGAAAAGCCCTTTTCAGTTGATGTCGAAGCGTTGATCAGAGCACTCGGCGTTATGTCATCCAGCGCATCGCCCAGCGTGCTTGTGGTGGAGTTGAACGAATCGAAACGCTTACGTTTCGGCTTACGGTTTTTACGATGCCTGTGTTTGTGCGACTTGGTTTGGCCTCTCAGGCCCAGAATTATACCAGCACCCACACCCGTGACGGGCAACCCAAGCAGACCTCCCCTCTTCATGGGCGATGTCAGTTGCTTTTCATATTCCATGGAGTCGACGGGATCCAACAGATGCAACGGATCATGAATGTTGGGCGGTATAATGACTTCCACCTTCGGTGGAGTCGTTATAGGTGATTGACGTGGCGTTGTTGCCGGTGTGGTGTTCGCCGACGCATTCGAGGCTTCGTTTTGCAAAGAACTCAAATTCAGAGGATCGGAGATATTACCGCCCAGTAGAAATTTGGTGGGCGGTATAAAATTGCCTTTGCGTGGTCTCTTGTCCGGCAAAAAGAATTTCGAACGAAGGCAACAATAGTGCAAAGTGGTCGAGGTGTTGCCCGAGGTGGAATTATTCACTGACGATTGACTATCTTTGGCAGTGTGACTGCCGCAGCCGTTTATATGACAACAGGACATGTTGTTGGAGTTGACAATGCTGCCACCACCGCCACCTCCTGGGACATTGCCAGTGTTGGTGCTGCCACCAGTTCCAATGGTATTGTGAGCTGATCCCGCGCATAGAATATGATGATGGTGTTGGTTGTGGCCGCCGCCACCGCCACCACCACCCCGATGAGCAGGCAAAGGCTTTTTGTGCAATTGCTGCTGTTGTTGGGCCTTCAAATGGCCGTGACCATAACCCAATTTTTCCGATGTCATCGGCAACCCACCCATGCGACTGTCATTGGGAACAGCGGCGCCCGCTCCACCATGATGGTGGGCATGATGTTGCTGCTGATAATTGTGGTAATAATTGTGACCACCAACTTGATTTTTAAGATTTTGTATATTCTCGACGTCGGCTTTGGCGGAAAGGCCCTGATTTTCCTCGGACGTGGAGTGGCTGCCCAATACGGAATTCGCGGGTGGCGATGTGTTGGTGCTGCTGCTGACATTGTTGGTGCCGGGGGTGGTGGGGGTGATGATGGTGTTGCTGCTGCTGGTGCCTGTATTCTGTTTGGCAGTTCTATTTTGGCGTTTATTCCAGCATTTGTTCTTTTTGTTGTTGTTGCTGTTGGTGTTGCTGTTGTTGGTGTTGCTGCTGTTGAGACTTGAGGCGTTGGCTGTGGCAGTTGTTGTTGATGATGTATGCGTTGTTGCCGAGGACGAGGAAGCCTTCTTATGTTTAACAAATTGTTGCGGTGCACGAAATTGATGGTGCTGATGCTGCTGCTGCTGTGGCGTCTGTGACTGTTGTTGTTGCGATTTTAATTTATTTGTTGCCAAAGGCATTGAGGAGGAGGAGGAGGATGACTGTTTCCCCTCAATGACGGCCGTTGCTTTGCTTTTTTTTGTTGTCGTTAGGTCCAGACCAACAACGCCACCAAGCGCGACAGCGGTCGCTGACGGACTGTTGTTCTCATTGCCCACCACCTTGGTTGAGGCATTCTTTGATTGACAATCACCAGGATTATCCAAATTAGATACGGCGGTTTCCATTACTTTGTTGTTGTTTTTCGATTTTCGTGCAAAAATTACATTTTCAATGAACAAAGAATGGTCTTTATTTAACGCGTCAACGCTGCAGGTCCTCCTGCTTTTATCATTTGCATCAAGAGTCCTTATATTTTGTGTAGCCTGTTATGCCCCTGCGGCTGGGCCGACTCACTCCTCAACCGATGTTTTTGTTCACTTTTGACTTTCAATTATAATCCTTTCAAGTTTCTTCACACACTCGCTTACTTGTCGTGTTTGTGTTCTGCTGTGTATTTGTTGTGTGCGTGGGTGTGTGGGTGTGTGGATGGTATATCCTTTAATTATTTTCTGTTTTTGAAGATATGCTGAACGAATCTGAAAGTGGAAAGAAGGCAAAGCTTGTATTATTTACACAACATTAACGGATATAAGACTGTTGTTTTTTGAAAAAAAAAAATATATGAAATATACGAGGGAGATCGAAATTTATAGTGAGATACATTTATCAATACAACCTACATATATATTGCATACATGTATATACATGTACATATATGTATGTCTGAGTGTATGATAAAAAAATATGCAGTTGAAAAAAAAACAAATACTTTACAAAAACCACAGAAACCACGAAAGATTCTTAGAAATCCTTCCGAAACATAACGACTGCCAGCCCAAATGCAATTCACCACAAAACATTCACTCACACAGTAAACATTGTAAATGTGTGCATATATATGTGTGCAATAGGTACTAGGTATATATATATATATATATATATATATATATATATGTTTGGCAGTATACATACTTATGTATATACATGTAGTGTAAGTTCTTACTAGCGGGGAGTTTGAAACAATTCCACTTGATTAGGGCTCAGTGAAGTTGAGTACCCAAGTCTTCAGGAAATACTCTGTGCAAACTGGAATATATGGAATATACAAGATCCCGTTGCGAAACAATGAAACCACAACAAATCAATAAATCCAAATCAAATGTTAATGTTTTGGTTTCAACAATTATTCTGTTTGGATACTCAGTCGCAACATACCACCACATGCGAAAGAGTAAACTTGGATCTAAAGATTTCGAAAATGAGTCTTGGCACGTTAACAATTACTCTATACTAATGCTTATTTTCCCCAAAGTATCTATGGTCATCCTTAGTACATTTTTTTGTTTTTAACATGGTAATTTTGTGGGTCTTAATCCTGCATGTCGAAATGACGAACACTATGCATGAAGGGTTTATTCGTCCTAACTTGAAAACGACTTCTCTGATTTAGCTGAAATGAATTTTGAAAAAATGATTTTTAATTTTAAGCTGTGTTTTCTTTGTGATAGAACAATGGAAACATACACCGAGTTTAAAAAAATATTATTTTTCTCAAAATACAAAAAAAAAATTTTTTTTACAGAATACAGAACAATATTTTTTTTTACTAAAAAAAAAAAAAAATTTTTACTAAATACAAAAAAATATTTTTTTTACAAAATACAGAAAAATATTTTTTTTTACAAAACACAAAAAAATATTTATTTTTCTTACAAAATACAGAAAATTATTTTTTTTAACTGAATACAGAAAAATATTATTTTTTTTCACAAAATACATAAAAAAAAAATTTTTTTTACAGAATTTTTTTTTTTACAATATTTTTTTTTTACGAAATACAAAAAAATATTTTTTTTACTAAATACAAAAAAATAAATTTTTTTTAATAAATACAAAAAAATATTTTTTTTTACAAAATACAGAAAATTATTTTTTCTTACTGAATTTCTGTATTATATATATAATACTTTTTTTTCAGAAAATACAAAAAAAAAATATTTTTTTTAAATACAAAAAAAAATATTTTTTTTTACTAAATACAAAAAAATATTTTTTTTACCAAATACAAAAAATATTTATTTTTTTACGAAATACAAAAAAATATTTATTTTTTTACGAAATACAAAAAAAATATTTTTTTTTACAAAATACAAAAAAAAATATTTTTTTTTACAAAATACAGAAAAATATTTTTTTTACAAAATAAGAAAAAAAATATTTTTTTTACCCCAAATTTGTGTTAAACTCCGAAGCCGCCATTCAGAAGAAAATGCAATCTAAATGGGTATTTTTCAACAAAATCGGACGAGTTCTTTTCGTGTTATTTGAAATTTAAAAAAAAAACTGCTAACAATCCTCTTGGAATATCTGCAGACAGGTCCCTGACGTTAGAAAATGTAGCCGGAATACGCGGCTATCCATCCCTTCATTGTCAAATGGCCAGTTGATAGACAATATTTTTCAATATTATTTGAATTCGAATTAGTGTGATTTTCTTTAACGAAGGGTATTCCCAGAAATTTTGAAAAAAAAAAAACAAAAATTAAAGTTACTTATAATTAAATTAAAGTGCTTAAGATAACAATGGTGGTTTCATGTTGCTCCCAACCGGCATAACTCAATTAGTCTTACTGTGACGACGTAAGCACATTTTGAATTTTGCATATTTCTCTAAATACGTTTTCACACACTGCAAACGATTTATCAACACTTGAGCCTAAAACGATTTCGTTACTTTGGGAATATCAATAAATGAACTGAAAACGAAATTAGTTGTTACACTTTTGTAGTTCTAGCTAAGGACATGTATTGAATGGCAGATTTTCGTCTTGAATGTTGGCGACAACGCCATGTCGAACCTTCACTCAAATGCGACTTGATAAGCGGAACCGGCTTTTAAGTCGGATAGTGGCACGAGTGCGCTGCCTTTGAGCCAGTGAGTATACAACTTGAGATACCTTCTGTGACTTACTTGAATGGAAATGCATCCCTTGTTTCTGAAGCCGTTCAAAAAAAATGATTGCTGGTTGTATTGAACAAAACAACAACAACCACAAAATACGTGAATATTGGTCTGCCAGTAAACATTCAAATGCTGCATGTTTGTGTGTATTTTGGAAACTGTTGTGTTGCTGTGGCTGCTGCCTTAACAAGTTGTAAACTTATAAAGAAGAAAAAAAAAGTAGTAAATAATTGGGGTTTCGCCTGGGTAAAAACGAACACAAGAGGAGCAGGGGAACATACGAACGAACAAACAAAGTCATAACAAAAACGTTTTCTATGTTGTGCTGGCTCTTACGTTTAGTTGTATTTTATCATCGTTATTTGTGGCAAATGTTCTGCTTCAGACGGACGAACACACACAACAGTCTCGACTGACTGGCTGACTGACTGACTGGCTGATTGACTAACAGAGTTAACGAAGCGTTACCTATTTCTTTCAACTCGAACTAAGTTTTACATTCAATGTCTTCTCAGAGGAAAATGTAATTTTCCACAATATTTTTGTTTAAGGTGTTGCATGAATTGGTTTGCCGGACGAACATGCTGCAGCAGCTTATAACGATTTATTTTCTCATTACTCACTCACCATTCAATTCACTCAATTATTATGTCGAGCAGAGCAGAGCAAAGAAAGTTACTTCAGCTATTTCTAATATTTTTGAAACAGGCGAGCGAGCGAGAGGTCATTGCCGAGAGTTTTTGTACTGACACTGGGATAAAACATTTAAATCGGTTTTTTGTCCATTTTTAACAGCGGTGAGTGAGTTTAACACACGCTTTTATTGTAATCATCACAAAGTTGGGATTTTTATTGTGTTTTCTGTTTAATTTACGTACTACACTATTTGTTTGGTGGCGACAACACCATTGCACGCGGTATAGTTGGTCTTGCTGCTGGCTGGCTACGATTCACTGGCTGGGCAAAGGGAGTGGGGAGTGGGGAGGGCTATGTGGCGGAGAGGTCATGTGGTTACTGTCGGTGGCGGCCACCGCTCTGTTCCTAGTTGCGGTGGCTAGTTATCTTTGTTGTTGTTTGTTTTTCTTTCGTTTTGGTTGTTGCTTTTTTTTATGAGGTGTCAGTGTCATGTGCAATCCATGTAATTTTTATGTTGAAAACATATGAAACCGCCAGACATGCAAACACGTTGAAGCGGCAGGATAACAGCAGAACAGGCCGCCTTAAAATTTGTGGCAAGCATTTGTTGGGGGTTGGCTGGGTGGAATCCTTCGAAATAGCATGTGTGTAGTACAATTTAAAGTTGATAGGCGAAGTTTAACAGCTCCAGTTATTCAATAAAATTATCCTGGGAAAAGTGTTCAACTACGTGAGATATAAAATAGAATATCTTCTAATAAAAATTCCGGTTTTTTTATATGAATTGAATTGAATTCGTTAGTAAACCTCCCAAGCAGAACTTTCTCGCACTTTTTGTATTGCAGTAAAAAAACATTTTAAAGTTAGAATAGAATTTTGTACAATTAGAATATTAAAATTAAAATCTCGTTATGATTTGTTTCTTTTTTAACTACTTTTTAATTAAGAATCCTACTTTACACGATGACTTTTCCGCTCGGTTTTTTTTAATTCCTTTTTGGCTTCCAAAAGTCATACGTTGACTTTTTGCCGGCGACTCTGTTTGATTTGACGTTTATAACTGAATCTTGACGATTCGTTACAATGCCAAAAAGATCCCAATTTACTTTTTGCTTTGACTTTTTTATGTAGTTTGAGGCCTTTAATACTTTATTGCTGAAATTGTCCAGAAAACATTTTTTTTTCACGCTAGATTACGATAAGGAGTAAAACAGAATATTATTATTCAAAAAAATAGTTTTCCATTTCGATTTTATGTTCTTCCCCCTACAATTGGATAATTGGAGTGCCTCAAGTGTGTGATATCCGATTGGACGTTATCTGATAAACGCCAACACCCCATAAAAAGCAAGACCGAGTTGTACAAAGACTTTCCAACGTTGGTGAGCAGTAACGACTCGTGGCGAAAGGGTAAAAAAACAGTCACGAAATGGAAATTCGAGGGAATTTGGATAACTTTCCCCTAGTTTTTGGAAATTGTCAATTTGTATATTTGTATACAGAAAAATACACGTCAAAAACAGGCGAAAGGTTTTCAAATAGAAATATCGAAAACCCTGGAGAAAAAGTCATCGTGTACGTGAAACAAATTAAACACAAACAATTTCCATATTCGATGTTTGAATTTCTATAGAAAAGAATCCTAGAATCACTGCAATGTTGAAAGAATCCCAAAAAAAAAATGGATTCTTTACCAGTTTTGGAAAGTCTTACTTTGCGAACAGAGAACTGGAGGATGAGTTGAAAAAAATTGCCCAAAAATGGCTGGGGGGGAAATATGTTATTTTTCTGTAAACACATTTCAGAGTTTGTCTGTCAGTCGGTTGTTTTATTCTTAGGTTTGTAAATCGCCATGGCATAGTAACTAAAGGTTAATTTTGACAGAATTTTGATTGTCAAAGTCATTGTTTACATTTCAATTGTTTGTTAAAATTTGTAAATTCGTATTAAACATTAAAATCAAAGAATTAGATTACAAAAAGCCCCCCAAAGAAGTTTGGGGGCTTTCAAAACCATAAGAAATAAAGTTATAGTTCGCTGAAAATTGTCCCGTGAATTGTAACTGTCTGCCATTTATATATCAGAATTTGACAATCAAAATACTCAGGGTTGTATCTGAATTTTTGTCGTTGGGCAATTGCCACTAGCTTCTATTATTGTGCCATGGTAAATCGCCAACATTTCATTTCTTTTAAAATTGCATTTTCAATGTTTTACTGATATTCGCATATCTTTGGAGCCACGGTCCCGAATAGTTTTATTTGAAGGAAATCAAACCCTCGAAAGCATTAACATAATTCATATAACTGATAAAATATTGCATACATTTTTTTTTTTTAAAAAATTATAGGCTACAGTGTTTTTCTGTCGAACATGGCCGAACGACTAAATGACACACCCACAACTTTAAGTGGGGAATGGAGGCATATCGCCCGTATTGGCAGACCATTACACTCTAGTTCTTTCAAAAAAATATCATTGAAGTTGAACTTGAAGATTGCATAGACACAGTCTTAAAATAATTTGAGTAAGTAGTTTTGTTGTAGCAGCGACTGATAGTGTTTTGTGGTGCGATAATACTGCAAACGAATACGTAGCCGTTTTTCGATATGACACGGTCAGTGTCAGCATAGTGTCAGGCAAAATTGCGAAAAACATTTTGTGGGCATCAAAACTTCTGTGTCCATTAGAGAATTCACTACAAGCTGTCATTGATCTAATGCAGATAAATCGGGTCAGTTTCTAAATGGTAAGGGACGATAAAAAAAACAAAACCTTCAAACGATTCTGTGAATATTTGTCCAACGATGCCATGATCTATCACCGAACTTTCCAATGATGAAAAGTTCCTTATCTTGTTTCTCCACACCAAGTAGTTTAAGGCAAACAACAAGCTCTTTTCTCCAACATAAGTAGTGGTCACTGAACATACACAATAATATCAATGCTGTTTGGGCACATTCACTTATTACATACATAGTTGCACAAATTTACAAAAACTAAAAAGAAAAATACAAAGCCTTTCTAAAAATTAAAAATATGATCACTGCAATTTAAACAAACACTACTACGAGACTGTAACTATGTAGCCAATTGATATCTCGGCCAGCCGGCACCAAATTGTTGCCATAAAATTGCTTCATTTGTGTAACTACGTTTCTAATTATCAAATTTGGGCTTAACAAGCGTTAGCAACGCAGGGAGAGATTCCTATTCGTTGAAATTGCGACTTTATTAAACAAAATATCTAAGGAAACACGTTTTTTGAGTAAACATTCCGAGTGTGTGTGTGGTGTTACGTCAAAGAAGCAGAACTTGTTGTTGCAGCCGGCTGGCCCGTTTGGGAAACATCATCGACATTCCAAAGATATCCCCAAAACTTAAGGCGTTTTCATGGGTCAGCTGAATTTGCCGCAACCACTGTGACCGCTTGATGAGCTGCACTTTTGCCTGCCAGTGTGCACGGACGACGGAATGCGTTCGTTCGCTCATGTGTAGCTTTATTAAACTGCCATGTTTTCACGGATATTCTTATCAAAATATTAGCATTATTTTCTCGTATTGAATGAAACAAAACACAATTGTTCACCAGTACATGCATATGTATGTAGGTACCTAGTAGAATGTGGCCACACAACACATGTGTTTATGTACTTTCTTTCATACGTACATATGTACGCGTACGTACGTACATGTAAATAAAAATTGTGTTGTTGTTGTTGTTTTTGGAGTACTATTTCATAAAACGAAGTGGTGTTGATTACAACCATCATTAATGTTTTCTCCCCCACCCCACCGCACAGTGGGTGACGGATGAAACTGAAACAGTGGCACCGAGACGCACGCCCGCACGGACGGACGAAAGTTTGAACGAATTTGTTTCCAAAAAAAAAAAATCATTGCAGAGTAAATGTCATTAACATGAAATGAAAAGACGACGACGACGACAACAAGAATGTTAAGACACAAACGAAACTTTTCAAAAACCAAAGAAAAAAAAATGTACGAAAAAGTGTAAAAATACGACAATTTCGATACAGAGTCAAGCCAGCCAGGCAGGCAGGCAGGCAAAGCGTTTATCAATGTGGTGTTGTTGTCGCTTTTTTTTTTGGTATTTTGTTGTTGTTGTTGCTCTTTTTGAAAAGCAGTCATTTGTGGTATTGTGGATACAGCTTTTTATGTTAGTAGTACACGCAGTCGTATCACAGACAGACGGCCAGTCAGTCCGACAGACATGTCGACCGACAGGCGGACAGACGGCGCGGCAGCCAGATAAACAAACTGTTGTGGACCCAAAGAGCTTGCCATTGTTGTGTAGTGGTGTTTGGCTGGCTGGCAGCATTCGTAATTCTTCCTCCTATGCAAGTTTTCAAATACACTTGTTCTGAAGACCCCACCATGCGAGAGAGCGAGAGTCACACACACACACACACACAGTGTGAGCGTGCCAGAGAGTGTTGCGGCAGCGAGGGGGAATGGGGGGCTGCATAGACACTCGGAGAACTACGCAACGACAGAGAGGGGTCGTCGACCATTGAACGATTGCAAAACTCTCAACTAAATTGCAAATGGAAAATACAACTGAAGACAAAATAAAAAAAAAAAAGCTTTAGCCAAGCAAGCAATTTAATGTTTCACCTATCTGCCATTCCATCCATAAACTCAGTTTAAAGTGAAATGAAAAACACTAATTATTTAAATTACGACTCTGAGCGCGAGAGAGTGTGTGCAGGGCCATAAATATTTGACCTTCATTGAGTTTCAATTGATTCTTTCGTTTTCTAGGGTAAATCTAGCAAGCGAAGCAGCAGAAAAAACTCTGCCCTGAAATCACCGGAACAAAAGTTCACAAGCAAACATCATCCTGCTGTGCCCCTTCACTTCAGAACACTATTAAATTTATAGCATCGGCGTGTGTGGGGCCAATTTACTTTCCAATCGAAAGTGAATTGAGCTTTGTTTTTTAGCAGCGCGAATAAAATGTTTTGTTCTGAATCATTTCGCTTGATTTATAAACCTAAACACCGCTGTTCTTTGCCTACGCAGAACAATCTAAGAAAGAGGCGGGCAGCAACTTCTCCAAACACACTCAGCTGGGCAGATTGGCATTTGATAGCTCTAAATGTTTTTGATTTTAGCAAAAAAAAAAAAGTTTTTATTTAATTTATTAAACCGTCTTATCAAAACTACTCGACGAAATTTGATGATGGCACAATTATAATTTCACCGTTGCATTGCTTTGATGGCAGTGGAGATATGTATGTCTGTATGTCTTGTGGGAGTATCTCTCGTTCAAATGTTAGGTGTGTTTTATTAGACAATATCAGTCATTGCTAACAGTGCTTTCCCTTAGACGTACAAGTATTCGAACTCGCAGACATCTCTGGTAAACGCAGACTTGGATTGCTCTCAGAATTCAACTCGACCAACAGTGTACTTTCGTGTCAAAGAACTAATTTTATCGGTTTCATAAGAAATCGGAAATTGATGTTAGAGATGTTATCGTTTTCTGTCAACAAAAATCCAATCAGCTGTTCGACCTACTGGGAGATTTACAGTTTTCTTTTAATTTCATTGCAATTATTAACTTTCATTAAAATAAACAAGGGGTCTGAATTTTAACACTCAATGTAAGTGGAATATTAACCAACTTCAATGAATCTGTAAGCCCTTTATTTCTGAGTCTTAACATAACTTTACGGCCGAACTCCCAATATGAACTTAAGCCAACTCAGACAGTTCAAATTGATTGCTATGATCCCTCACTATTTCTTGTTACAGCCTTTCACAGCATTCTTCCTCAATCGGTGAAAAAGGTACTACAATCACAACTATTTTATACTAGTAAGTTGTAATGCGCCTATGGCGCCGTTGAAATATGGAAACAAATTTTGTTAAAAAAAAAAAATTTTGTGGAAAAAAAAATTTTTGTTGAAAAACAAAATTTTTTCTTGCAAAAAAAAAGTTTTGTTGAAAAACAAAATTTTGTTGAACAAAAATTTTTTTCTTGAAAAAAAAAATTTTGTAGAAAAAACAAATTTTGTTGAAAAAAAAAAATTGTTGAAAACAAAAAAAATTGGAAAAAAAATTTTGTAAAAAAAAAAATTTTTATAAAAAAAAAAAATTTATAAAAAAAAAATTTTGGAAAAAAAATTTTTTTGGTAAATAAAAAAATTTGGGGAAAACACAATTTCTGTACAAAAAAAAAATATTATTTTTTTTATTATTATTATTTATAGAAAATTATAGAATGCCTATTTAAATTCCTACGTACTGCGTTACAGAGTCAGTGAATCAGTGTCGAGGGTAAATATATATTAAGATTCGTTGCTGGAATTATTTAAATTTAGACAAAAAGCAACTTTGTGGAATACCTGACGAAACAAGGAAAATTCACAGTCTAAGCCACGATGTCCAACGACACGGAAACGATAAAATTTTTTAGAGACAAACAGCTGATTTCAAAGCCACTAAACAGCTGTTGGTCTAGAAAAAAGAGGCGAGCGACAACGATCGCATGCTTTTTTTTAGAGACAAACAGCTGATTTCAAAGCCACTAAACAGCTGATTGTCTTCACAGAAGAATGCGAGCGTTGTCGTTCGTCATTGTGGCTGAGGCTGTAAAGTAGACGAAAGAGAAAATACTAACTTGAATCGGTCCTCATTTCTGTCCGAAAAAAAATTTAGAGCTATAGTTCGGGCTCTCAAAAAGCATAATTCACAAACTACAACAGATTCTAGACTAACTAAAAAGAGTGTGTCCAACATAATTCCACATTATCCGATCTTCGGTAATAGGAATATTTTACAAGTTCGTTCGTTTAGAGCAAAAGAATAATTTGAGAAAAGCTGTACTCCGGCATCGACCGATCGGTTAACAGCCAACTCGCTGGTATGGAAGAGGATTGAAGAAAACGGAATTTTCTTACATCGCAGTTAACAACGTCATGGGTTTTATCTTGTCGCCTACATGAGTCACCCTGTTATCAATTCAATTTATATGTTTATTTTCTTATTGGACAATATTAGGCAAACCAACTGAACGTTCTTCGTGAGCACACATTTTTATTTTTACAATCGAGTTTACGGCATTGATTCAAGTTAACAAATTAACTCTTCTGCACTCATTTATTACTAAATCTACTGAATTGTTTTGCTGGCCAAATAAAACACACCCACTATACATGTGTGGTATTAGTCAGATAAAAATCTTATAAACAAACAAATAAAAAAAAATGAATCGATTGATTTGTTTAGTATTTGGTGGGATTTACGGGTTTACGTTTGAGAAATTATTGAGGACAAAATGGCATTTTTTCTAATCGTAAAATTTGTCACATTTCTCATATATTTTTATTTGGCTCTTGCAGAGGAAAGCGAAAATCCAAACGGAGTAATGGTGAAAATGGAAAATAGATTTGTTTTCTATATTTACAAGCGCATTTTGATGTTGATTGTTGTCGCGCTGTGATGCTGCCGGCGCAGCTTTTCGTTTAATTCGTTTTTTTTTGTTTTGGTGCATAGTTTGGCTTTTGGCCAATTTTATTTTTGGTTGTAAATTTCGTTTGTACGACGAATATTTGTGTTGTTCTCTCACTCACCGTTTGATTTTGTTTTTTTTTTCTGTTCTGTTTTAGTTGAGTGTTTTCGGATTTCTTTCGTTTGATTTACTTTTTCTTTGACTTTCATTAAACGATGTTGCGTCGTCGTTTGTTGTTGTTTTCTGTTTTCGCCGTAGGTCGGTCAACGTTGTCGTTGTGTGTTTGTTTAAATATTTTTTTTTTGTTTATGTCTCTCCTTTTCGTGGTGTTTGTGCGAAATTGTTGTTGCGTTGTAAACAAATACAAAAAAAAATAAATCTATTTAGTTTTTGTTTTTCTCTCTCCTTGGTGTTGAGTGTTCTCCGTTTTCCTTTTGTGGTTTATTATTATTTTCTTGCTTGTGTTTGGTTGGTTTTATGAGGACATAAAATGTGTGTTTGCTGTTGTTATTGTTTCAAATGGCGCTCTATCTCTGGCCATCCATAGTGGTCGCGTCGTGGCTCGTTCGTTCTATAAATACAACTCTAGTCTGCCTGTCCCACTGACGGACTGTAAAAATCAAATAAGTTGACAATATTATTTCATAACTAAAACATCTGTTGTATACAATATCAATAAATTCGGAGCTGTTCGTTGGACGCAACAGCAGAGCCAAAATTACAATTACACAGCAGATTACAAAGATAATGATGATAAGCAGTTGTAAATGTCAACTAAAAACGGAACAGCGCGAAACGTACAAATTATAAGTGCATAAAACCGGAACGATTTATTTGTTTGTTTGTTGTTGTTATTATTTATAGGAATGACAGCGAACAAACGAGTGTTTTTTTTGGTAGAAAAAATTCCAGTAACGAAATACTTTGTGAGTGGCGAACTATGAAACATTCAGCATTTCAGTTAATTTTTGACAAATAGTCTGAAATTCCTTTTGGAAATGGAATCATATTCATATTCTTTGAAAACTATAGTGTACTCTCTCCTTGCGGACACCTCTCATAAACGGTCACTTTTTTCAGTGACAACTACTTCAATCCTCTTGTGTACTTCTCCCATAAGAGGACATCTGTCATAAGCGGACACGATTCTCAGTCCCTTAGGTGTCCGCTTATGAGAGAGTACACTGTATTTTGTTCATCTTTTTTTTCATAGTAATTTACACATTTTCTTTATAAAAAAAAACGTACAAGGGAGGAAATATTGAAATAAATTATGAATTATCCATAACTGGAAATCAATGAATACAATTGCGAAATCGACTGGCATTCCCTTTTTTGCACTTCTGCCTGAAACCCTCCTTTGGTGGAAACTGAAACAATCGAATGTCATCGCGGAACATTGTCCTTTTTATCGAATTTATCGAAAACTAGACAAACACAACACATACACTCACGCACCTAAATGAAACAGCTTGAAAATCCAGCCAAAATTCAGACACTTCTCTTCTGCCATAAGATAATTAATTAGTTTTCATTTGTTTTCAACTTTTCTGTTACTATTGTTGGTGTTGTTGCTGTTATAATAACACTTATAAACAGTCTCTCAACTCATTCACTCACTCTCTCCCTCACTCTGTTTCTCTGACACCATGCCGTTGTCCGTTCACACACGTTTGTTGTTGATAATAAGACTCTATTTTTAAGTTTGCAACTCATATTAATTGCTTTTGTAGTTTTTCTCGTTTCGCATATGAAATCATTTACAAAATCTCTTGTGTTGTTCATGTTGTTGTTGTCCAAGTATGTCTGCATGAATGTGTGTGCATTAAATGTCTATAATAAATTCATTTAAATGTTTAATAAATAAATTGTAAACAACCATCATTGATATGATCTCAAAAAGTCATTATTATCGTTTGGTCCGAACGACTTAAAACTCCTCTCAGAGGAGGTACACACACATCGTGGTATTCTGTACCCCAATGCGTTGCGTGTGTCCGTCCTTATTCTGCCCGGTCTTGTCGACTTGTTGCGAGTTCAATTAATATCTATGCATGGCATGTGTCTGTGTGCTGCTGCCGTTGTGTATGGCTGTGGCGTTGGTATTGAATGCGGTATGGTAAATATGCATAAGAAATCAAATTAAAAGAGTTTTGCCAAAAAAAAAAAAAAAACACGAAACAACAACATAAAAACATATGTTTGCATAGTGTCTGAAACACTACCGACCACCACCAACCGAACGACTCATAGCAAATAACAAAACTATCTTAGTTCCCCCACTCTCTGCGCTGGCATCAACCACGTCGACCTGCAATCATTTGGTCCCCACACACAATCAACCACAAATGACACTGTTATGTAGGTATTGAAAGGGACTTAGGCGACTTGAAATTGCCCTACAGTCGTACTGCATACAATAGATCTTTGTATTAAAGGATTTCATCACTTAAAATCTGGTATGTAAAGGAGGGAGTTCCCAAATGGAATTACGCTGACAGTTCTATAAAAGAAACAATCTTTTTAAAAACCTTTTGATCTATGAAATCTTTGGGACACCCAAAGTATGGGAAACATTTCGTACAAACCTTTTCTTATGAAACCGTTTTGTAAAACGTACAGCATTTCAAAAATGTAAAAGACAAAAACGTTTACGTTTTAAATGATGACCGCAGATTTGAATGCCTTCGACTACTACTATGAGAATCCACTATGCACACGTATACAAACGGATTGACAAACGCAATACACCCGTTCGCCTCTATGGTAGAGCCAGTGACTAATAAATACTACTCGAAAAAGCAAATTTGTTGCTTTTTATGGCACACAACGAATTTTATTAATGATCTCAGAAGTTTCAGCCAATCCAGAATTAGCTTGAACAGATCAATCGATGTTTGATTGAAAGTGAATCTGATTCAAATGGCACACATAAAACTCATCTGACAAAAGATTTTATTTTTTTATTTTTAATTAACAAAGTAAATCTATATTCAAATTTTGGGTGACACAGAACATATGGCTAGATTTTTTTTTTGCAGCGACAGACCACAGTCTTTGTTGGGAATCGATCCCGCAACCCCCATGCTGATAGGCAAACGTGCCACCAACTCGCAACCAACGGGGCGTTTAAAAAGATTTTTAACTAACGATGGTTAAATTAATAAATCTTTTAAAAAATATTCCCTTCGCACATCTCTCGCAATCAATCCACAAAATTGATTACGGACGTGGACATGTTGTCCATATCGTACAAACGACGACATTGTTCTTCTGGGTTATTCATTTAAATTATTTTCATCGTAACTTGTAAAACCCTACGGTCAGTTTCAAACAATGTAGTGGCATAAACAACAGCTCCGCAAGTTAAATTCCTTTACACCTATTTTTATTGACTTCAGGGATTTCACAACACTGCAGTCACGTCACTTTTATTTACGATTTACTGAGTCTGGCCGGTACACATTGCTGCTACGGAAGATTGATGTTCCTTAATCCATACTGACCCAGCGTTGGATAAATGTAGCCAAAAAGTAGCTGGATATAAATTTCTATATGTGCTCAAAAGTCACCCTGTTAAAGGTAGGTCGGATCTATCTCTAACAGGGTTCACTCTCGCTATAACAGAGTCAAATTGTATTTAATTGTTAATACCTAAATCAGAATTCTATTACAGCGCTCATTACGACTTGTAGGATAAGAATTTCATTATTTATGTAAATCACAAAATATTTAATTGAAAATTTGTTTTATTCATTACACAAACAAATACATTTCCACTGTGTGAAAAAGTGATTTGAAACACGAAAACCAGAATGTAAGTTGAGTCGCAATTGCTGTCAACGCTTCTTATTCAATTCGTTTGATTTGTTATAGCTTCTGAATAGGATTTTTAAGAATATAAATTTTTTTCCAAGACATTTGACATTTAAAATTTCTGTAGAAAAACCGTCTCAGACGGAGAGTATGCAAATTTTGTATATCGTGCCCACTGTTTTGAGAAAAGTGCCGGGTAGTCATACGTATGAATTTTGTTTGAATAGTTTTTGGTAATCAGTGCCATGTAACGTTGTAATAGAGTGAAACTTCCATAACTCGAACCACCAATATCCCATAGAAAAGTTCGACTAATGAAGACTTTAAGTTATGGAATTACTTATAAAATTGTTTAAGGGAATTTGTCTGGTTAATGGCCAGTAGAAGTGCTGCGACTTAAAGAAAATATGACTTATGGAAGTTCCCCTTTATTTTTAAAAAGAACTAGTAAATACTCATCAATGACTTTCATTTAAAGTTGAGCGGTCTACGAGGAAAAGGCCGAAGAGATAATAATTCATGCTCTGAATATATTTTCCCAGCACATAAAATTTGATATGACGTTTGCTAGGTACATCTTGAACTATTGATCTAAATATTCGGGATAGTTTGGATGTTTTGTTTGTGTTAATAGATCGTTCTTCCCTTTGGCAAGACTTAATATTTCCCATCACGTCTGCGTCTACGTCTAAATAAATTTGCACCGAGAATTCATCAGTTCCTCTGCAAAAAGACTGCTCCCCCCTGTTGTTTAAATACACGTTTGGCTGTCTTAGAATTGTATCCAGATCGCAAAATACAAGTAACTTTGGTGTACACAATCTTGAGGAGATCTGTTGTAAATATAATGAAGGTGTTGCAAGTGGTATGACAAAATGAGTATACGCCCCCCCTAAAAGATAATGATTAATGTATTTGGTTGTTGCTGTTTTTGTTTTTGTTTGGCATATTTTACACATGGATATTCTCAATAAAGGACGACCCCTCCTCCTCCTCCTCCTCCTCCACTGAGCTGTGTGTAAATCTCTGTACACAGAAAGCGAATAAACACCGAATGAGAAAAATATTGTTGGCTTGTTTGCCCATCTCGTCTATCTATGGCTTTGATAAAAATCGAAAGTTTTCCCCCAAAAAACGACGTTACAATTGAATCGTTGAATCTAATATATTCCTCCATTTGACCGAAGCGGAAAGAACGGCAAACTGAGTTTACTCATTCGGTTCGGTTATCAATATTACGTAGCAGCAGAGAAAGATTCTCCCTCCAAAAACAAAAAATAAATAAAAAGCTACGTATGTATGTCTGTATATACCGACGTCGTACATATAGAAATATACATCCATCTATAAACATACCAACAATATTAGACCATCATCATCATCATAGCCCCGAACGTAAGTTTGTATGAATGTCGGGTATATTTATCTCCAAACACGACTGACTGACTGACTATGAAGGTAGAATAGTAGTATACACGTAATACTTATGGTTGTACGTAAGTATGGTAGACGAACCAGAAGGGGGGAAGACGAACGTATGGCCGGGTTTGTTTGTATGGAAAGCTGCTGCTGCTGCTGTAGTGCATCATTATCATCAACATCATCATCATCGTTGTCGTCGTCATCCAAAATTGTCGAGAAGAGCAAGTTGAGTTGAGTTTCTGTTTTGTTGTGCTCGTACATTCATTCATACATACCTACATACATACCTACATACATATGTATGCAAGTTTTTTTTTTTTTTTGTAGACAATTCGTTCTTTCACGACGCATTGTATGAGTACGTATGTATGGTATGTACATATGTTTGTGCGTACGCATGAAGATGTATGTACAAATGGTAAGGCGAGTTCACACTATAACATGTTTGCCCGAGATTTATTGGATTTGATAAAACAAAAACAAAAAACAGAAAAACACTATGACAGAAGGCAAATGTTCCAGCATTGTTTGTTTTTGGAAATAAATGTTTCGGCATTCGTTCGACCTAATCATATGGAGAAAAAAAACTATACATATAGTGTAAACGCCCCTTTCGTTTACACCGTATAACGTGCTCAATATACCTAGTTTGAAAACTCGATTTCTACTCAATACATGAAAATACTTTTAGCGGTTCATATTTAATAAGTTTTAGTCATATTTGCGTGTTCGATCGTGCCGAACATTATCTACCGTAAACCCTGATACCGCCCACGGTATCGTCAAAGGTATCTCAAGCGAACTGAAACTAAATGAAACGATTGTGTGTCGTTGCCGGTCCGAATTAGTATAACGTTAAGCAAATGAGTCAAGATAATGACAGCCTGATTATAAACACAAAAATGAAGTGGACGACATAGGCGTCAAGGCGTTTAACACAGCCACCACTGAAGGCTTATGAAATACAGCAGCTTATGAAAATATATATTCTCTTCAAACTACAACACAGCGGAAATGTCTTCTTTCGGTTGACGAACCCATAGGGAAATATAAGGCCTACTGATAACACACAGATGGAATCAAATAGACCCCCTGTAATACTCAATGAAATGCATATTCGATACATCGCAGAAAATGTTCAGTTGTTGTGGCATCGAAAAAATCGAATTTGTATACATTGTGCTACCAGCCAGAGTGAGCTGGACTCGAGCTGGAAGTACGTAATAACGCTACACGGTCTCATCTGTGTCTGCGATGTAGCACCTCAATCTGAGACAGAGTTTCAGTATTGAAATTGTAACTTCAATACTGAAAAATAGTCGTTGATATTTTTTAAGAGAACATTTTCAGTAACAAGCTTTTACTTCATTGTAAAAAAACACCCACAAAGAAGTTTAAATTCCACCTTAGAGGTGAGCCACGTAACATTGTTATCAAATCGTTGTTATCGATATATTCGATAGTGTCAAACATATGTTTTGTAGACATTATTTGTTTAAAAAACACACTTTGTTGTTTTCGAAAAAAAATGGTAAGAAAAGTGTTGAAAATTTTACAATTCAAGGGAAACTTGATAAACTTTTTTTTTTGGTTGAAGTTCGACAAAACACTATTGAGGATTTCCAATATTAGAAAAGTATCGTTGAGCAAAGGTTAAACGAAATAGTTATCAAAATGAAAAGTCAAAAAAAAAACAGATGATAAAAAAGAAAAGGAGTCTCTGTTTCCAAACAAGTCCAACATCGGTTACGTCAAATAAGTCTTACTTGTTATTGGCCGACAGTACCCGTGGCAAAATTTTCATTAGGCGATTCCATTTTTATAATTCAGT
The DNA here is from genome assembly GCA_958296145.1 of Hydrotaea cyrtoneurina. Lineage (NCBI taxonomy): Eukaryota > Metazoa > Arthropoda > Insecta > Diptera > Muscidae > Hydrotaea > Hydrotaea cyrtoneurina. The sequence continues at coordinate 2,273,947 of OY282516.1, read as the reverse complement.
CTGTGTCTGGAACAGAACTTCGCAAATATATTAAATTGTGTGAAAACACTTCAGAGAATATAAAAACAATTTGCCAGTTAAAACATGATTTCGTTTGATTATGTTAAATAGTTACAATTTTAACATAAATGACACTATTTAACATAATCAAACGAAATCATGTTTTAACTGGCAAATTGTTTTTTTATACTCTCTGAAGTGTTTTCGTTTTGATGGCATGTTGTGTTTAGTGGATCAAAAATCTATGTTTAGAAAAAAAAAATATCAATCATGGACCTAGGAGATGAAAATAAATTGACTGATAATAGTAAATTGACTTTATAATAGTAATGGTTGATAACACACACCTAACGCAACGAATGTGCACAAAAGCTCTATCTCTGTCATGGCATTTGAACACCACCATTGTTGTCTTTTATACTCTATAGGCCGTTATCAGGTAGCTTCATTAGAGCTAACATTTACTCGTATAGCAATAAAAGTCCATAACAACACCGCCGCCACCGAGTTCGATTTGATGTTCAAGTTGTTATTAAAAATAGAATAAAAATCTAAAGAAATAAATAGATTTTATTAGACGTGTTTTAGTTTCGGCCAGAAAGCATTTCCCTCAATTATTTTTTCCATCAACATTTTCAATCGGAACACAAGACACAAATCACAATGTGACATTTTGTGGGAAATGCGATTTATTTGTCACTAAACAATTGCAATTGTTGTAATAGTATTTGTGGTATTCATGAATTGTCGTATGCAATGTCAATGCTGTAAGCAACGGCGATTATACGAGTACGATAGTAATCGTTAAGGCCAGACGTAAGTTAAAGGCATTTCCCTCGCTTCTTACATGGGGGCCGTGATCTGCAAAAGACCCAGAAGACCTTGCTAGACATAAAGAGATAATAACCAATACATTACACTTCACTGATGTAAACAAAACTTTCTACCGCAATCGAAATTCAGAACTCAGAAGTGTGTACGTATATTTGAATCCAGAATACAACTCTGTAAGTACCATGTAATTGATATTACAACAACGAAAATAGCCGCGTAGTCGATATGAACACACTGCTCTTGCGGCTGGCACATTGTGTGTGTGTGTGTGTGTGTCCGTTTGTTTAACAATCATATAATGATGTTTGTTTAATATTTATTATTATTAAAACAATGCATGTATTTATTGTTGATTTTATTAATACGAGCACATATCACGCTGCATGCCACGGCGTGGCAGAGCAAAACACAACAACAGCCATACACATTTAAAAGAAGACCCAAACAGCAGCAGCAGCCGCCAGCATAACCACCATTTAAAATGATAACATTTTTCCTCTTGTGTGCAAAATCTCAACTCGGCCACCCAACCGCCCAATTACCTATCCAATTCGCCCCATCTGTCGGTCCGTTCATCCATCCATTAAAACCGTGCTTGCTTTCTTCTTTGTGCTCATGGTTTGATTCCCCCCATCCCCTCCAACCATTGTTTTGTTGTGCTGTGCGCTACAATTTCGGTACGAACGTTCCCAAATCGTCGAAAAAGTGAAATAAACCAACAGCCCAACAACAACCACAACAAACATGAGAATGCCACAACTTGTCTTGTTTTCATTCTAAACGTGTTTTTTTTCTTTCTATGTTAAATTTATGGAAATTATGCAAATTTTAACACTTTAATGGAGGGAAAAACAAAGCCAAAGCGCAAAATGTGTTTCAATTACAATCGCAAATTAATTAAAACTGCCGAGAGGAAAATTGAAAGAGCGAACGCAGACGAGAGAGATAGTGAAAGCTCAACAATTTTCCCATTACGTCATGGAGGGAAACAAAACTTGTGATAAATTGAATGCTTGCAGCCGACTTTTTCTCCTGATCGGAAACGGAACCAAAAATCGACTGACATTGGAAGAAAATCAGACGAAGTGCAAAAGTTCCCACGGAAGCTATCGATTGTTTTATCAAAAATGTATATCTTTTAAAAATATTTTGGATTGTTCTATGAGAAACATATTCTAAAACAGTTGTTGATATAGTGAAGCCGCTATCTATACACCTTTCTTTTAATAGTGAAAAGTTATTAAAAATAAATATGTAGTTTAAATCAAAACAAATGATCATGATTACAATTCAACATTTCTGAGGCTGCATGACCCAGGTAAACTATTTAATAGAGTAACTGAAATACAAGCAAAAATGTTAATGTGCAAATAAAACTATTCTTGGAGATAAAAACTCAATTGAACTCGAATTTTAATTAGAGGCTCAGTTAACCTGACTCTGAGGCAATTTAGTAGACTAGCTGGAATACAAACAGAAATGTAATTGTGCAAATTAAACAATTCTTTTTTTTTTGTATAAATTGGCGATAAAAAGTCAATTGAACTCGAATTCTAATTAGCAGCTAATACGAACTCAGTTAACCTGACTGTCCCAGATTTATCAAAATGGTACCGACCTGTTAATTAAACCATTATTCGGTTTCCTTTAGTGTTCTTTTGCAAAACGGAAGCATATTTTTTTTTAAAAAAATTTCGATTTCAACATTTTTTTTATTAAAATCTAGACTGTGAAAGTTTCTTGCATAGGCAATTGCATAAAATTGTTTTTAGAAAAAGATTCATGAGAAATTGTTGCCATTTTTTTTAAACAATTTGAATAGATAAACATTTAGATAATAAATTATTGAATAATATGGAATTGATAACAATGACTTCCGATCTCACCGAAAGCACGATTTATACGACGTTTAATTTTATAAATTTAAAAAAAAAAAATCAATTTATCTTTCGACTGTATATGTGTTTATCCACTAAAAGTTACTACAAGCAATTCACAAAAATATATATTGTAAAATAACTCCTAAGAGATGACGATAAGTTGTCATTATATCGTGATAAGTCTCGTTAACATGCATTTACTTTCGCCGAATATTCGGCCAGACTCTATTACGCAGTACTCGAGATGCATAGCCGTCGTTCGAAAACACCTAAACGTGGTACATCGTTTAAAAGATTCCCCCTATGAAACCATTTTGCATAACATAGTTATCGATGATGACATCAACTTGGTCGATAATTCATAATTCGTTCTGTGTGAACTCGACTAAATTGGGCCGACTGCAATAAATAATCATGAACAAATTCACACATAAACTACACTTGTCAAGACTTTCAAAAGCGCAAAACAAAGTCGTAACATTAGCAGCAACAATCAATTTTCATGTTCGTAGGTAAAGAAGCAGCCACAACAGACTTAACGAACAACGGAAACAAACAAAAATACACGAATAGATGTGTGTGATAATCTCCGCCAGTATATTCTCAACCCACAACGAATTCCCCACAAACCCCAAAAGCAGTAATATCAGTCGAGTTGGCACTACTGAAAATATGGCGACAATATTGCCATACGAAGGGAAAATTTCCCTCCAAAAAGTATGTGGGGAGAACCCCCAAAAAAAAAAAGTTATTACCCATATCAGTGAGTCCCCACTGCTACGTTATACATATGAAGTATAGTACAAATCCCGATATGAATTCCATAACCATGTGTTTTGATGTTACAATTGTTTTGGTGCGCATATCCGATTCTCCACCCTTTCTTGCCAATAATACTAATTGCCAGACATTGGCAACCCTAATTCGTGCAATACTAAATAAAAACAAAAAAATTTAAACACCAAAGTAACTGTCTTCATGAAGAAGCATGCAAATGACTACATTGGAAAGAGACAACCACAGCACAACTCACCTCACGGAACACTACGTTCAGCTCACTTCCGCATAAGTAAACTCGAGCACAACACTGCACAACACACTAGTGTTCGCAACCAAACGATTTAACAGAAAAAAAGTTGCGAAAAATGAGAAAAAAAAATTCGGAAAATCTATTTTTTCACAATAAAAATTGTTTAACAATCTTTTCCAGACAATTTTTTTCACTATACTTTACACTAAAAATATTTCATATTTTTTTTTCTTATTGTAATTAAAGTCGCTCAATTTCTTATACGTTTATCTATCCGTGATCACTTACTACCGCCCATAAACAACAAGACTCTTCGATGTCCAAAAGTAAACTGACTACACGAAGAAAAATAAATTCTCGTTGCAGTACGATTTTATCAATAGTGGCGGGTGGGAAAGAGATAGCAAAAGATATGGTGTCGAATTGCGAGTGTGTAAAAGAGATAAAAGTATCTAGTAACAGTGTTGCTAATATGATTGTGTACTGTTGATTTTGACGCATTAGTAAATCGAAGATTTACTTTACTGTAAATTGAATTCAAATTATTTGATAAAAGTCTGTTAATCAACAATATTGAAATATTTCCTTATTCGGTTTTCTATTTCATGCTGTCATCACGAATACTATTCTTGTAAACCAAAATCTAGGGGGGGTCTATGGTTTTCTATACGAAAGTACAACTAATTACCCATAAAAGAATTAGTGACATCTGGATGTTGCAGGTGAACTAATGTGCAGATATATGTCGTCTACCCTCTATGAAGGTTTTGTGTGAACAATTGGCTTCAAATTTTTAAATTGTTTTTATCAAATTTTCTATGCGGCTGTATTGGATTAATTCTACTTTGGGGACATATTATGTGCAATTTAAGAACTATAATAAAACAATACGGAAAACAAGTTGAATATATTCCAGTTATTTTGTCATGGGCTTTGTCAAAGCATAGAAAATCTTGTGGAATTTTTAAAATTCTTAAGGAATTTTACGAAATTAAAAAAAATTTACTTTTTGTGCACATCGTTAAATCGTAAAAGTTGGCAGCACTGGATGTACATATGAAGCGCTTCAATAAGTCTGAACCTCTTAAATTAGGTAATGTATCAGCTGATTTGTTTGACTTCGGCAAATGTGTATAGACGGGGATTTCTCTTGAATCGGTAATCTGTATCTTTTGGTCGATCAATTTCTATCTATTTAAGTTAAAAATCGATTTGGAGTTTCCAAGTAGAGTTTATAGTTTCGATTGTTTTTTTTTACTTTTGCATAAGCTGTCCATGTAAAAATTTAAAAATGTAACAAATTAGAACGACATAGTTTCGGCGGCTTATCACATACATGTATGGAATTGTACATTCAAAATATGGTAAATATGGACCGCCCACCACCTAATTTTTTTCAAAAACTGCATTTGAGAATGAAGTCGTACTTAATCTATTGTGAATGATTAATTTTCAGGACTCTGCCACATTACATTGTGGCAGAGTCCACTTGTGTTGGCTGTCATGACGTGACCAGACAACGAAGCCGCGCTTTTTAACGTCGACAACAAGTTTCCCATGATTTTCATCGGCGGCTGCTGTTGCTCGTATTGTTTTAATCTAAAATGATCAGCGAATATTCTAGGACATGGGTTTATGTTTTTCTCGTCAAAACAGTTTTAGTTTTAATGCAAATATAACATTTAATCTAATTGCAGAGGCCTCGGTTTTAAAAAACATTTGACGGCCGACGGCGTTGACGCTTATTTAACGATTGGCTTCGTTCTCTCGGCATGACTTGCGACAAGAAGACATAACAAAAAGAAGAATCTTGACATTTTGAAGGAAACAAACGAACGAAAAGGCAAAATTATACAAATCATCGCGAAATTTCGCAAAGACAAAAACCAGATCACAAAATATTTTCCTCAAATCGTGTTAAAAGTTTACACAAAATTGTTTTATAAAAATTTCTCTACAAAAGGTAGGCTGTTCACTCGACATTTATCGCCGTAAAAAATCGTAAATCTCGTTAACATTCTGGAATTTTGTTTTTGTAGCAAAAGAAATATGGCCGGAGCAACTTTGTTTGAAAGAGCTCAAGCTCTATCAAATACCAACCGCGAGGAGGGCATTTCATTATTGAACAAAATAGTACGGGAACAGGAAGTGGCCGAAAATGACGAGGAACTCATACGCATCAAGGAACAAGGGATACTGCAATTGGGCGAACTCTATAAACAGGAGGGTAAGGCTAAGGAGTTGGCCGATTTGATCAAAGTAACCCGCCCGTTCTTAAGTCTCATCAGCAAAGCCAAGGCTGCCAAATTGGTGCGTTCCTTGGTCGATATGTTCCTGGACATGGATGCTGGCACCGGAATTGAGGTGAGTCATTTTCAAGAACAACAACTTTTGAGGACAAAGGTAACTGGGGAACTCGTTACATTTACCTACATATACATACATACAAAGGATTTTATTTTTGGGTTACATTATTGACAACAACAAACTCTCACAACACCATAACCTACGACTGATAAACAAAATTGTCTGCACCAATTCCGCACAATTTCTGTGGATGGATATTGAAAGATCGACGAAGCTCGATTTTGAATGTGTGTTCGAAAATACTATATTCGAAGCTGTGTTGGTATTTAGAAGCTATATTTCCTTAAAGCATTGTTGGATTGTCTCGAAACGGTTCAGATTTATATAAATTTTAAGTTTTACCGAGGCTTTGTGTTCCGCAACAGATATTACAGTGGATCCGTAGTTAGTCATCTCACACATCAACAGCTAAAATATTGTTTCGGGGTATTGTGAAAAATTTAGTTGTTTACATGATATTTCGTAAACTAGTAATGTTCCGATCTGAATGAAGATATTGCAAAGCGGACCCACTTTATTCCAAACATCAGCAGTGAAGTTAACATGACCAAGTATGTTATCTTAAAATAACTCAACTTTGGATAGGAAATCAAATATGCAAACTTGTTTGTGTTATATCTGGTAAAATGTAGCTGATGAATTCCTATGTAGCTTCAGAATCTGTTGTGTAAATCGAAAACTACAACCCTGTACCCTTTTTATACCACCAAAGTGCAGTAAGTCTTATTTTGCGCAACCAATGAATTTTGCTATACTTTTTTGATTGTATTAACGTCATTCGCACATGATGGGTGTAGTAGACATTGATGATTTCCGGAGTGAGATTTCTTGTGGTAGTGAATGTCTTTCAATGAGGATCAATGAAATAAATTCATTAATCGATATAGCGTCAGACATCAGAATATCGAAGGCGGATGAATGTTATTATGGAGAGAGTGGAATACTTGGAGTTATATGGTAGTCACATGTTTGTTGGTTAACGCCTACGAACTCTTCATTATTTGACATGCAATCTAAAAAAAGATAAATGTATGTACCTCTCCAAATGAAGTAAAATACGTTGGCAGCATAAAACCGAGGACCTCGTGTAACGTGATTATAAATAAACGACTATATACATGTAATGCTCTTGTGGCCTTGGATTTCCTGCCAAACTACACTTGCATAATTGCATAGTTCCCTGAAGATTTCTTTTGGAAATATACGTGAAATTTCTCTTAAATCTCCTTGCTGGCACGATATAATTTATATACGTCGTAATCGGAACTTTCTGTTTGAAGACGTCACCGAACTGCTAATGACTATATATCCATTAGTATTGCATTGTTGTCATATATTGACTAGTCATAGTAGACATACAAAACATTGGACGAATTACTTTATTGGAAGTACTTACTAAAATTTTCGGCAAACGCATAATCTGATCAAAACGGTTCTTGAGTAACTAAATAAGCGGTTATACGATACAATTGGTGTAGTAATTTAAGTGCAGTAGAAAAATTAAATGGTTTTATACACCAAAAGATGCCATATTTTGTACGTGGAGCTAGTATAGAAAGATAATGATAATCTGTATATAATCTAATCGATGTTTTCTGCAATTAATTAAAAAAAAAACAAGCGTGAAGTATGTTTTTATATATGTATATACTTGCTTGAATAACTCCAAGGCGCATGAGTGTTAACATACACTTTCAAACTATATTCTATCAGGCGTCCATGGGGACTTGTACAAGGACAAAGTTGATTATAGTTCCCTCCATTTACTAACATGTATTCTTGTTTTCAGGTTCAATTGTGTAAAGATTGCATCGAATGGGCCAAACAGGAGAAGCGTACATTTCTGCGTCAGAGTCTGGAGGCTCGTTTAATTGCCCTGTACTTTGACACCGGCATGTACACAGATGCCCTGCAATTGGGTTCACAACTCTTGAGGGAACTCAAGAAATTGGATGACAAAAATCTTCTAGTAGAAGTTCAGCTATTGGAGAGCAAAACCTACCATGCTTTAAGTAATTTACCGAAAGCCCGTGCAGCCCTCACTTCGGCACGTACCACAGCCAATGCCATTTATTGTCCACCAAAAGTTCAGGCCTCATTGGATCTGCAGTCGGGTATACTGCATGCCGCCGATGAACGAGATTTCAAGACCGCTTTCTCATATTTCTATGAGGCTTTTGAAGGTTTCGACAGTGCTGACAATAGCAAGGCCTTGACGGCTCTCAAATACATGTTGTTATGCAAAATAATGTTGGGCCAGTCGGATGATGTTAATCAAATTGTTAGCGGTAAATTGGTGAGTGATACACTTGTTGTTGTTGTTAGTTAAGATTCGTTATTCTTTTGTTGTGTGTTGTGCTTACAGGCTATTACTTATTCCGGCCGTGATATCGATGCCATGAAGTCCGTGGCTGAGGCTTCACACAAACGATCATTGGCAGACTTCCAACTGGGTTTGAAGGATTACAACAAAGAATTGGCCGAAGATGTTATAGTCCAGGCCCACTTGGGCACTCTGTACGATACAATGTTGGAACAAAATCTTTGCCGCATCATCGAACCCTACTCACGCGTACAAGTAAGTTGTACAGTTGTCAATCAGAGTCTCTTGCTTTGCAACGCTCTAACACTTGTGTTATTTTGCAGGTCTCCCATGTTGCGGAATGCATTAAGTTGCCCATGCCTCAGGTAGAAAAGAAACTGTCACAAATGATTTTGGATAAGAAATTCAGCGGCATTTTGGACCAGGGTGAAGGAGTTTTAATTGTGTTCGAAGAGACTCCTACCGATAAAACCTACGAACGTGTTTTAGAGACCATTCAGAACATGGGCAAAGTTGTTGATACCCTCTATCAGAAAGCTAAGAAATTGTCGTAGACAACAACGTCCCTCCCCCCATTCCTAAAAATACACAAATAACAAAAACAATTAAAAAAAAACAAATTATACTTCTTTTTTTAAAAACAACAAATATGTAATATTCATTAATAATCAAGAAAAGCCGGCTTTCGACACTCTCCCTCTTTACTTTATACAATCTTTATTATTTGCTTTAATTTAATTTTCTTCGGGTTTTGTTTTCTTTTGTGAGATATGAGAAGCAAACGGTATTCAAAATGTTTTTTATATAAAGCAAGCCCACAACCATCCCCTCCCCCCCCCCCACAAACATGGTCAATATATCCCACTTGATTGGCATCAAATATAAACATAAATTAACAAAAATAAAAACAACAAAAAAATAAATAAAAACAAAACATTAAATGAAATGCATTTTCGTTTTTTTTTTCTGCTTGCTATTTTTGACGATCCACATTTATAGTTTCTCTGGAAAAAGTAATAACCCCATTCGGGACCACATGTATACTTAGGTCGCGATCATTCATGAGTATACAAATTATATCCTGCAATGTAGTGTGATTTGAGAGAAGTTCATAACTGGTTCCTTTACGGGATGTTGAGGGGAATATATAGATTGTGTAATATATTTTATTTTCAATTAATAAATATTTTTTTTTATTTTAATGTATTTAATAGCAATCTTAAAGATTATCCGAAAAGCAAGCTTTACCAGTGTTGTGCGTTAAAACCAAACCGCAGTTCTTTTGGCCGCTGAATGAATCTCTGGTTCGTTTGGACGCTGTGCCAGTTAAGTCCAAGTGTGTTTAACATCCTGCGATGCCCACAAATTGCCAAAATTCGGTATAGAACTCTGGCTCCATGTACATTAACGTACTCATACGCTCGAACTTGAAACCGTTGGCTGGAGTATTATCCGATTTAAAAGATTTGGCATTGACACTATGACACTGTTGTTGATTACATTGGCATTAACACTTTGTGTTACAGTAGAAGCATCCCAACATTTTGTCAAAAACTCTAACAGTTCTTGTCCTGTTGGTCTAATATAAAAAAATGCAACTTTTATTCCAAATAATATGCAACTATGATGTTATTCATTGAAGCCTTCTTAGAGTCCTTTCAAACGCTAATCGACTGCCCACAAGGGATATTTCTTTCCTGATCTTCATATCCATTAGCGTTCTATGGAACATAAAATAGGTCTTATTTACTGAAAGAGATTCCATCAAGTTCGAAAGTAAATATCGATGGAATGAGTTCCGTCTGCGATTAGAGGTGGGAAAACTCTTAGGGAGAGAATTGCGAAATTATCGGGTATGTGCTGGTTTTTTAGTGAAAAATTCAACGAGAGCAATGACAATTGTAATAAAAATAAAACAAAAATTTAAAAACATAAGAATAGAATTGAAAACAAAAAATAATAACATGACTACGCGATTACTGCCCTACTCATAAAGTCGGCGGTATTTAGCTGGTGGAATGTTTTCGATTGTCTTTTCAGACAACGAACCTGCTATTGTTAAGAGATATTCGCCAAGGTTTACAAACTGATAAAAGAAATCTCTGGCGAACTCATTTAGACAATATACACATTTCCATTCAACCACAATACAGCGAGCTCTATTTTGTCCCTCCCACACCTATTTACCCACTTGTTGCATCATCTCACCATCCTCCTGCCACACTTCCACTTAAAGACCTACTTATGGTGAAATCCGTCATTAACTATTATCCTCCCGATTGACAGATGACAGCGGCAATCTCTTTTTATCGACACATTTCCTTCCGCATTCCCTTTGTCTGTCAAGTGACTCTCAGTGTGGAATCGTTTTGACTTTTCACGAAACAATTGAAGACGGAAGTGCTTTGGCCAAAGCTTATGTGTAATAATTCAAAAGGATTTTTTTTTGTATTTATGACAGACAGACCGACAGACATAATAAAGTCTACTGTCGTTGTTGTTGTTGCCTCTAGGTATTATATACAAACATACATACATAGTCGTATAATGGGAGCACAGTTTGAGCGCATGTCATGCGAAAGCATGAGTTGAAATGTTATTGAACTGAGCATTTGTTTATGTTTAATTTAACAGTGACATTTAAAAGCTCTTCGGTTTGGAATTTAAATGCATATATGTACTCGGAAACTATTATGTGCTTATCATCGTTTCTGTTTCACTTAAATTTTGAAAGCAAATCCATTCAGATAGCAAAGGGTTTTATGATCTTAACGTAGACTTCGGAGGGGTTTCTTCTGATTCTAGGATAATGACGAGATATATAGGAACACGATTTTTGGCTGAAACCCAACAATGGGTAGTACTGGGGCATTACTGTAATCTGCCAATTCGATACGGCCTGGTTATCCTTGTTGGACTCCCAGCTCACTTTATCTCAGACTATACACATATTGTCAAGATTTTAAACTAACTTTTAAGAATTAAATGAAAATAACAGAAATACAATAATTTGAAATTACACTTCCTTTTCCTCTTCCTTGTTAACTAACATATGCACACCGTCTCTCTCTCTCTCTCGCACTCTCACTTCCGCCTCTCATCAGTCTGTTGTTTAACATCAGGAATTTCACACACAACTGACAGGTAATTTGAGGGGTGTTTTGTTGCTGGTCCGACAAAAACAACGTCAAAGAGGATGTGAAGAAAATTCAGAAAAGCTTTGAGTGGAAAAGTCGTTGTTGAAGAAGAAAAGAAAAAAGCTGCAACAGCACATACCAACGTCAGTCAGTCTGGCATTCTAGTTACGGACCTTGCTAGCAAAGAATACATCGAGACCACGGTAAAATCAATAGTCATTGTGAGAAACAACAAGAAACACACACAAAAAAAAAAAAACTAGTGAACAACTCAATGAAAATTAAGGAAAACTCTTAAGAATTGTAACAGTACAAGGTAAATATTAAAGGAAACCGAAATCCTCAGAAAGAATTTTGAAAAATACCGAACAAAGTGCGTGTACTTGCATGTTGAAGGTACAGAAAATTACAACATTCTCATGGTTGGGTGAAAAGAAAAAAAATATATGAATTTCCTTGCGACGTTGGCCCTGAAACAGATTAGTATTTAATAATAAACACATCAGTTAATATTGCCATTTAAAAAACATTTCAATATTTCCCACAAGATCGTAGACAGAAAAATAGCTGCTTTAATAACCTTGAATTTGTGCAAAAAAAAAAAAGAAGAAAACTGAGGAAACCAATTCATGTGTTTGGGGGTTTCTTCACATGAAAACCTGACGTGAGTATACCTACAAAAAGTCCATAGGAATTTTTGACAGCTACAAGCAAACATTGCGTTTGACATGTACAAAAATAAGACGAAACGCCAAAAAAAAAAGAGACTTGAAATGAAATGACAAGCCATGGAATGGGTCTGCTGACTCGGCCAATGCCACTGGCGAATTATGTAAAATTAAGCTTAAAGGCCAACTGTAGATACTGTGTGGGCTGGACCAGTTGGTGGTGCATCATTTATTTCATTTTGAAGTACATGGATAACTCAAAAGTAATGAAAAGAAAATTGTTGTACTACAATTGAAAAAGTCACGTTTGTTTTGAAACTCTATTTTTGTGTATGACTTTGCGTGAAACGTTTCTTGACACAAACAAACATATTTCAATGTTTCGAAATTTTCCAGTTGAAGTCACTTCCACTTTCCAGTTGTGGGCAAATAAAGTTAAATCACTTCACTCGGTCGTAAAAACTGACTGATGAACCACAATGACGTGTATATCCCTGAGATCACGTGCAATTCGTAAAGAATATTTACTTAGAAGAAATGCCAGACATTCTTCTAAACACACTCTACATCGCTGTGGTTCAAAAAACAACGAAATGTTTTTTTAGAATGACGATTCTCTTAATGAACCATTCCTTATTTTGAAAGCCTCACTGTAGGCTTTCGTTTGTAACATTTGTGTTAAATTTTTATCAAATATGAAAATATATTTTTTTATATATTTCATAATTTTTATGAAATATTTCATAGACGTTATGAAATGTTTCATAGACGGTATGTAAAGTTTCATAGACTGTATGTAATTTTTCACAGAACTTATGAAAAGTTTCATAGACTGTATTAAATGTTTCATAGACTTTATGATATGTTTCATAGACTTTATGAAACGTTGCATTATTAGCTTATGAAAATATTCCGAACTCGATCGTGTTTTCTCTACGAATTCGTCATCAAATGACAAATTGCTACTCTGGCTGCTCTGCATGTACGACCGTATACACATTTCCCCCAATAGTCGATAAATGAACAGACAAGAAAATCCTCTCAGTTATCCAAGCGGTGTACGACAAATTTGTATACTCACTGATCCGCACCTACTGCTTAAGCCGAAGGGTTAAGGCTTTTTTTTTCTAGAGAAAGTGCTGACCTTCTTACTGGTCTGGTAATACTTAACATGACTTTTTTCCACGAATAAACGGTTTGGCTATCGGTGAAAAAGCATGAGTTATCATTTTCGAATAAGTACCGGTGTTTATTTGAAGATCAATTTAAAAAAGTAGATACTTCGATCGGAATTCATTTGCCAAACTAAAACTTCCTCAATCCTTTGGACAGACTTACAGGCTAAGCCGCGATATCGAACGACAACGTTCGCATGCTTTTTTAAAGACAAACAGCTGTTTAGTGACTTTTACATCAGCCGTTTGTCTCTAAAAAATGCATGCGAACGTTTTCGCTCCCCTCCTTTTTTGGAGACAAACAGCTGTTTAGTGGCTTTGAAATCAGCCGATTGTCTCTAAAAAATGCATGCGAACGTTTTCGCTCCCCTCCTTTTTTGGAGACAAACAGCTGTTTAGTGGCTTTGAAATCAGCCGATTGTCTCTAAAAAAAAAGCATGCCAACCTTGTCGTTCGACATCGTGGCCTTTGGCTGTTAGACTTATTTTTCCAATCGATATTCGTTTGCGACAACTGGAATGTTTCATAAATTCTGTTATATCTCTGTCACACATAGAATTCCCAGCTGTTGGTAAAGTTACTTTGGAAGCGTAAACGAACAAACCCATAATGGATCAATATGGGGGAGGTGCTAATCCCTTTGGTGCTCCATCGGGTGTGGGAGGCGGCGGTTACGAGCAACAGTCCACATTTGGAAACTATGGCGGCGGCGGCGGTGGTGGCGGTGGTTATGACCAGTCGGCCGGTTATGGCCAAGATATGGGCTACGATCAGAGTGCCGGCGGAGCTGGGATACCACAGCAGCCGTATGGCGTGGCCGCCAGACCTCGGGTGGACGTTGAAGCCGAAGGAGAGGTGGATCCATCACTGTAAGTAGTCTTTTGTGTGTGTTAAATCCCATAAGCACATTAATATGTTGCATTGCAGTTATCCGGAACCTAAGGAGGCCACCCACAAAATACGCGGTCATTCGGACGTACTGGAAATGTTGTTTGGGCCCACCGAACATGAACTGATACCGGTGAAGAGTTTTTACTTTTTCTTCTATGCCGCCTTCGGTTCACTCTTCCCCCTCATGGGTGTCTACTTCAAACAGATGGGCATGAATCCGGGTCAATGTGGCATCTTGATAGGCATGCGACCCTTTGTGGAGTTTCTGTCAGCCCCCTTTTGGGGTTCGTATGCCGATAGGTGAGTCCTCAAAATCGTGTTTCCCTTGCGCCGACTTACTTTGCATGTGTTGTAGATGTCGCCAGGGCAAAAAGTTGTTGTTGGGCTCGTTGGCCTGTTGGATCTTGTTCACCATTCCGTTGAGTTTCATCAAACCGGAACCGGTGAAATGCATAGAACGCAATCAATCGGACTTGGTTTTAACCTACACCCGGACCAAACGTGATGTGTCAGCCTTTAATCTGGTCGACTTTGGTGACGACAGCGTGGAGACTTTCGATTCGGATGCAGCTCTGACGGGTGCAAATACACGGCCTGCCGAAGAAGCTCTGGAGGACAGCCATAGGCGGTTAGTACACCCTGGATCATGTGTAATTTATGAAAATTTGTAATTTTGTCTTTGTTTTTAGAAGCAAACGTTCGATAATTCCTCGCATCGACGCGGGTATATCGCCCGTGCACATACACTTTGTGAGCAACTACGATCACAAGCAACACAGTGACTATGTTACGCCGATCTTCTCGAGCATGGTCTATCGCACACCGGTAAGCTTGGCCAGGGAAATGCGTTTTGTTGGTGTTGAATTAATTGTCGTGGTTTTTCGTTGTAGGATATCCAGAAGGCTTTCTTCCTGTTGCTGCTGGTGATTTTGATAGGGGAGTTTTTCAGCGCCCCGGCCATCACGCTGGCCGATTCCGCTGTTATAACGCTGCTGGGCGAAGACACCGACAAGTATGGCCATCAACGTATGTTCGGCTCTCTGGGATGGGGTATCTCCATGTTCATTGTGGGCATCGTTCTGGATCACTCGACTTCGTTCTCCCACCATCCCTGCGGTGCTGGGCACATGGAAAAGAACTACAACGTCTGCTTTGCCATCTTTACCGTCCTGATGACGTGTGCCATAATCTCGGCGACTAGAATCACATTCAAATACGATCCCATAGACGAGTCTCTGGCCCAGCAGAATGTCATCGACCCGAACAAGAAAGCGGAGGAAGAATCCATGAACCAGTTGGCGGCTCAATTGAATTTGCCTTCGTTGGCTGTGGCCGGCTCCAGTGGAGGAACTGCTCCCGCCACTGGTGGCCCAACGCCAAGCATAGGCGCTGAATCGAAGATATTCGCACAGACCAACAAGGAAATGCCGGAGTGGATGACCGTGCTGACGCACATCAAGGACTTGAAAACCGCCTCATTCCTGTTTGTGGCCTGGTTCATGGGTTTCGGCATTGGCTTGATATTTACCTTTCTGTTCTGGCATCTGCAGGACTTTGGCGGCACCCCCACTCTCTTCGGCGTCGCCTCGGTCATTAATCACGTGTCGGAGATATTCGCCTACTTCTTCAGTTTCCGTTTGATCACCCAGATTGGCCACGTCAAGGTGTTGTGTCTCGGCTTGATGGGCAATGTGGTGCGTTTCCTGTACATCTCGTACATCACGAATCCCTGGATGGTGTTGCCGTTCGAACTGATGCAGGGCATAACACACGCAGCGGTGTGGGCGGCTTCGTGTTCATACATTGCCCACAATACGCCAAAACATTTGAGGGGCTCGTCTCAGGGTGTGCTGCAGGGTATACATCATGGTCTGGGACGTGGTTGCGGCGCCATTATTGGCGGCATGTTTGTGACATACTACGGCACCACGGTGACTTTCCGCGGCTATGGCGTGGCCTGTCTGGTCGTTTTGGGTCTGTTCATCTTTGTGAACTTTTATCGAAAGGAGCAAGGATTTATTTCGGAAATACCGGTTACCGAAGATCCCCGTCAGGTAAGTCTGGGAAAGTTAGTGGGGGCGACCGAATTGATATGGTTTAATGGATATGTTTTTGTTTTATTTGTTCGATTTAGGTTGCTGAGGAAACTTCCCATTTGGCTCCGCATGGCGTGCCCAGTAATCCGATACCTCGCGCTCTATCCAACACGCGTCTGAACGAAATGAACCCCAACGGCGGCACTGGTAATACCTATGGCACCTATCAAACTAGCGGTGGCAATCTGGATATACCCGGAGCTAACCCCTTCGCTGCCTCACAATAAGTTCACGGCATCATTATCACATAATCATCATCGTAATCAAACCGATCATTTCACATCTGGTTGACCGATTATCTGGTTTTATTAATTAGTTGGCTTCTTTTTCTAGATAATTTTACAAAATCATAGAACTAGTATAGACCCCCTTAACCCCCCATGGAGGGGAATATGCTAATTTAAGGGATCGTTAAGAATGAGTTCATGTAGTGGTCATGTTCTGAATAACACGGTGAATTGAAATCGGGGGTTTTAGGCAGTGATCGTGTTTTAGCTTTTTATTTAGCATCGGAACTGCAATTTCCCTTGAAGTATGGGAAAAAATAAAACAATGATTTGATCCAAAACCGCCAAGCTCAATTCAACGTGACTTTTGGAGCAGACACTTATGTTTACACTTTTAAATATTAAACCATGTTTACATTAGACATGATTTAGTGACTGCAGGTAAATGTTTTGTCTTTCTGAGCAAATATATTAACAGTAGATTCGTCCAGAAGGACAAACCATTTAGTTGCCTTCACTAAATCACGTGTAATCTTAACTTTAACACAGGGCTGAGTTTACATTTTTGCATGATTGTTTGACTCCACCTAAAGTATATTGCAAATCCTGTGTAAATATCACCAATAATGTCTCAGCTTACATTAGTTTCTGTTTATCTTAATTACAGTTTATCAATTTATTATTAACGATCCCTACTTGGCTAAAATAAGAAAAAGGTTATTCAGTCAGAGAGTTCTTCCACGATAACAGTTAAACACAAACATAACTCTCGAGAGAGAGATCTTGAGATCGTCAAGAGCACAAGATTTTCTCACAAACTGTTAGAGTAAATCAGCTGTTTGTCGCTGAGAAAGCATGCGAACGTTGTCGTTCGACATCGTGGCGTAGGCTGTAAATATTTTGTAAAGCTCTGCGAAGGACAACTTATGCTCTTGAAGTCGCTCCTCTCTCAGTAGCTGAAATTGTTGCATTTCCGTGAAAATATTCACCATCATCATCACGAAAGCATTCATTTCGTTTACATCGTTTTGATGACGATTTTTAGTACAAACAAACTAATTACATGAAAAGTTTAATTAAAATATTTTTGGGATGGCAACACTACACTGATGACACTAGTTTACAAACTAAAATGAAGTAAATTTTTTTTGTAACCTAGTGTTTTCATGACACAACAAAAAAATCACAAAATGAAAAAAAAAACTCTAGTCGGAATGCTAGGTACGACCCTTCCGCCCATTGCCACAAACCTCCTCTCCCTCCCATCTCCTGTGTAAAAGCTTTGTTATATAGCAATTGTTCACTGTACGGCGGTTCGACAGATCTCTACAAAATGCAACTGCAATATAAGTCTACACTCTATATACTCCAAATACAATCACATATATACCTTATGTACAGACCGCCAGACAGACAGACAGATAGACAGACAGTATATGGCAAATGTTGGAAACACTTAAAAGCATTATAATAATTAGACGAAATCTTTATATAGAACAACGGGATTCACTCGAATGCTACAGCAGAAGGACGAAACATAAAAAAAGACACTATCAAAACATATCGTAAAAATTGGCCTAAATTGAAAGAAACAAAAGGAAAAGCAAATATTTTTCTCAGTTGTTATTTTGTTTTGTTGCCGAAGCAAATTTTTTGCATGCAAAACTTTTACTAATATTTATTTTTAGATAAAATATATTTCATGTTATTTGTTAAATTTTGTCCATTTTTTTTTTTATTGTTTTTGGAAACATATTGTTTTCTTAGTTATATTTACAAAACAAAAGCGATCCCTGGAACCAAAAACCCTAAAGAAAAAGAAAGAATAATGAAAAATCATAAAATCATTATTACCGACAAAAGCATACTTGATATATGTGTATAAAACTATTTTTAATATAAATGTATTTTTTAAACAAACAAACAAAAATGGTCCATAATAATAATTTTATAGAAAATGTTAATGAAAAACCAACAACAACAACAAAAACAACTACTAAACACAGACACACCGGCACAGCACAGTGGTGACGATATCTCAGAGAAACCTCAAACCGAAAACGATTGAACGACAAACTTATTTTGTCGCTGAGACAAGAAAATTGTCGCTGGCACACATTTTCTTTAAGCAAATTGTCGCTGAGACACATTTTCTTGAAGGAAATTGTCGCTGAGACACATTTTCTTTAAGCAAATTGTCCTCATTTTCTTTAAGGAAATTGTCGCTGAGACACATTTTCTTTAAGAAAATTGTCGATGAGACACATTTTCTTGAAAGAAATTGTCGCTGAGACACATTTTCTTTAAGGAAATTGTCGCTGAGACACATTTTCGTTAAGGAAATTGTCGCTGACACACATTTTCTTTAAGGAAATTGTACCCAAGACACATTTTTTTTTGATTTCCGTGCTGAATCCGAAAAACCTTCTGAGATTTCATACCCCCTGTAGAATATCGTTAGCCCCTGTGCCCACTACCTATAAACTAACACAAAAATAGACAATGCACTTTGTAATATTATTTCGCGTTTTTTTTTTGTAATTCGTTGCTCTTCATTGCCCCTCCGACACCGAAAGGAGGGGAGTAGTGAATGTTATTAAAAAGTAAACATACAAATCACTGGTAGCATTGTATCACAGATCACTCACCTACACATATTACATATACATACATATATACATACAGACATGAAATGTTATAAACGCATACATACATACATACATACAGAATATACCTTAGTATTGTACCTTCTAAGATATTATATTTACATATACATACGTACATACATAAATAAAAACATATACATAACATCATATTGCATATATCTATAGATAAATATACATATACAACACACACATACATACCTAGTATTGAATGTCCTCAAATACTCCCAGCTCACTCATACATGCATAGACGCAAACCAAAGATTACTTACCTATTACATAGATATACTCTCACTCGCCCTCTCGCTCTCACTCACTCATGGCCAACACAAGGATGTTAAACGACGGTTACACATAGTCGCGCACACTACGGCCAGAGAAATGTTAGCAAACGTAACGCAACGCAACGCACCGCAAGGCGGCTGTGTAACGTCGTATCGATTGAAAGAGTATTAAACAAACAAATTGATATTATGAAAATCCGCCTCATAGTAATCAAATATTTTAAATGTTTAAATTAATCTTAAATACCCCAAAATACAAAACAAAAAAAATACAAAAACCAAATTAACAACATTATAAATATTATACTCGTACGTTTAAAAGACAACAAAGACAAACGAAACAAAGGAAAACAAAATGGTTTAATATTTAACATTTAACAAAAACAAGCAAAACCAACTGAACAACAAAACTTTACTGTATTTATATGAAAAACTTAAAACAAGTAAAATAATCATTATTTTTTAATGTTTGTTTTCCTGCAAATGGCGAATAAAAATTGGAAACGAATTTGGACAAAAAAAAAAAAACAAATAAGTTAACTACGTTCGTTAGACCTAAACAAAAACTATGTAACAACTCATAATTTTATTAACTGACGTTCTTTCTGGAATCTCTGTAAGTTCGAGAAAGCTTTAAAAAAAAGGCGTAAAAATAGATCATTGATAAATAGCAACAAATTGATATTATTTACATTTAATTAAAAGTAAAAACAAATGAAAATATAATATACAAATGAAGGAAATATATATACACATATATATATATATATACTTAAAAACAAACCAGAAAACAAAACAACAAAACTTTAAATGTTTATTAAACAAAAATATAGTTATAAATAACAAACAATATGATTAACAGGAAAAATGTGTGTTTTTATTATTCACGCCGAAAAATGGCGACGCAACGAAGAACACAAAAGTTTCTTAAAGGAAATTGCCACAGGGACACATTTAAATGAAATTTGACATACCGACAAGATTCAATAAGAAAAAGAGCTATTTTTTTGCCGATTCAAGTTTTCAATAAGAAATGTGTTCAGAAGAATCAGTTTTAGTGATAAGAATCAGTTCCAGTGAAAAAGCAAAGCGGTGAAGACCCATTCGCTGTGAATCACAGAGATATAAAAGAATTTATGACAAAGGGGATTTTTTCAAAAATATAAAATTAAATAATAAATAGATATTTTTGGTATTTTGGATGTTTCCAGAAAAGCGCTGATAAAGAGGGCATGTTGTTACCCGGAACCATCAATTCCAACTATATTGCTTTTCGTCTGAGTTGTTTGCTAATAAATTACTAGGAAAAACAAACAAAATATTATTTGTTAATTAAATTTTATTTTTCAACTCCATGATTCACGACAGATGGACATTCACAATTGTGCTTTTTTGGTCCAACTGATAGAAGAATCGGAATTCACAAAACGGTTGGCAGAACATATATAAACTCAATACGATCTCAATACAAATTATAGTCATTTCCAGGTGATCAGTTAAAACACATCGATTCTTAACACTTCCACACTTCCAAGATGCAAATTTTCAACTATTTGATTGTCATCGCTTTTGCATTGTTTGCTGTCGCTTTGCCAATGGCAAAGGCTCAAGGCGTCTGGAACACACCGTCAAATGGTTTCGGACCAAGAAGACCACAAACATTGCCACCAAATAGACCTGCTCAACCAAATTTCAATGGATCCCCCAAATGGCGTTTTTAAAAACTGTTATTTTCAAAATGACATATATAAATAAAATGGTTTAATATTTAAAATTAATTATATTGTGTTGAATATTGATTGTTGGCTTCGAATAATTCATGCGTTTTGTGTATGACTGCATTACGGACATACAGTGAAGACTTTAAATAAAGACTTAGAATAAATTGCTGGAGATATAAATGTGGCAAGTTGTAAATCAATTACAAATATTTGAAAATTGTTTATTTATACATAAGTTCGACAAACTCTATTCGAAAATGTTTATTGCAATCATTCGTTTTTTTTTATTGTAACACACACACCATTGCAACGGCCACATTGCAATTTGCTGTGAACAAGATTTCCACAAACTACAGCTTTTGTATTGAATGTGTTAAACAAACGCAGAATTGCAATGCCAGAATTGCAAACTTTTTAAGTTCCTAATGAATTATGCAGACCAGGACTTATTGAAATTTGGCTCCTTTATGAAAATAATTAAATAATTGATAATTTATGAAACGTATACAAATTCGGTTTCTGCTGGAAATCGGAAATGCTGTCAGGGGTAGTTTAATGCCGACTTTGTACCAGGCATTGCGTAGAAATATTGTTTTCCCTCTAGGCCATATTCGTCCATTTACAATCACAATCAACTAAATTCCAATGTGACTTTCCAATTCAAATTTAATGGTGCTCAGTTTGTTTGGACTTTTTTTCAACAGTCAGACGGACGGCAATGGTGCAATGTTTTAACAATCTGCCACATCTGAGGAAGCTGAATTATGAACAGAGCTAGAATAGTGCCGTGTGTCCACATCTAGCAGAAGAGATAATATAGACGGCAGGCGCCCTAACAGATATTCGGAGTTATCCAACTGAAGGCAGCTATAGGTGTTTCTATGGACGAGATACATATTTGCAATGCCTGACTTGTGTTTGCAGACGTACTACTTCTTCTGCCAACAGACTTCGGTCACTGTTCCCAAGATTGTCTTCGAAAAGGTCTACAACTTGCAAATGTTGTCAACTAAAATTTTGCTGTCTTTGAACGCGTTCATCATACAAACCAATGACAATCCAGTGGGCGAACTTTTTCAATTACTGTTTTTTTCTTTCAGAGAATATACCTTCGAATTTCTCTAAAAGATTTAACGACAACAGAAGGTGGTAGCAGATCGAATGCGTCGGCAAACACATGTCGGTCGTCTGCCCACGACATTGTCTTTGATTCCAGCTCACAAGTTTGTTTGATCTGGCAATGCCGTTGTGTCTGCTGATAACATTAATTACAAAAGCTGTAGAGTGTGGAAATCTTGTTCACAGCAAACTATATCGTAACTGTGACCGTTGAAAGGCTGATGGTTATTCAAATGAACTCCATACAAAAACTTATTGAGAAATTTGGAGGAGAATCTGTTTAGGTAAAAGGTTTAAGAATAATGCAATAATTATTGTATTGCATACAGAAATTTTAGAATAATTTAGTATTCATAAAACAATCCCACAAAATAATTGCCCAACAATAGAAAACACAATTTAATTTCTAATAGAATTTTATTTATTTATTTTTAAAAACGTGATCTGGGTCCGTTGAAATTCGGCTGAACAGGTCTATTAGGTGGCAATGTTTGTGGTCTTCTCGATCCGAAACCATTTGACGGTGGATTCCAGCCGCCTTGGGCCTTTGCCATTGGCAAAGCGACAGCAAACAATGCAAAAGCGATGACAATCAAATAGTTGAAAATTTGCATCTTGGAAGTGTGGAAGTGTTAACAATCGATGTGGTTTAACTGATCACCTGGGTATGACTATAATTTGTATTGAGATTGTCTTGAGTTTATATATGTTCTGCTGCTGACTTCAGAGATTCAGATTCAGACTCTTCTTATCAGTTGTTGTGAAAAAGGCAAGCGGTAAAGACCCATCTGCTGTGAATCACAGAGATATGACAGGTTTTCTATGAACGGGGATTTTTTTCTTTAAATTTCTTATCAAATAGAATAAAATTGTTTTTGAATAGTAAGCTGTGAGTATTTTTAGAGAACGAACGAATTCAACATTATTGACCCTGGACCAATTTTCTATACAACTTTGTATTTTGGCAAGGTTAAATTGTGTACGATGAGAAATTGTCGTTATTTTTTCATATTATTATTAACAAAATAAACATTATTTGATAATCGTTTTTGTAAATCCCCCTTGGTATAAATTCGTTTTTGTCTGTGTGAATCACAGCAGATGGGTCTTTACCGCTTTGCTTTTTCACTACAACTGATAAGAAGATTGTGAATCTTCAAAGTCAGCAGCAGAACATATATAAACTTAAGATGATTTCAATACAAACCATAGTCATTCCCAGTTGATCAGTTAAACCACATCGATTGTAAACACTGCCACACTTCCAAGATGCAAATTTTCAAGTATTTGATTGTCATCGCTTTTGCATTGTTTGCTGTCGTCTTGCCAATGGCAAATGCCGAGCCGGGCTTCAACTCAAGGCCAAGTGGTTTGGGAATGGAAAGAAGAAGACCACAAGTCTTGCCACCGAATAGACCAGTACAGCCGAATTTCAATGGACAAAAATCACGCTTTTAAAAATACACTTATTTGAAATCAATAAAAATAATAGAGAAACCATAAATTGTGTTGAATATTTAGTTATGATACTTCCCATGAAGATTGCATTTACTTACGTTCGTAAGGATGGACAAGATTTTGTTATGAAATCTTCTTCACTCTTAATTGTTTGTTTAAAAGTGTTTAGCTTATGCGGGACAAATGACGACACTTGTGTTTCTTCATCCTTTGCTTGTCCTCGGTGTTGATGAGCGATGCTTCTAAAATATTCTCATTTGATTGGTTAAACATAGATAAGAAACTAGATTAAAGATTAAAATTCGACTATTTATGGTTATTTTCATAATGAAAGATTTAATAAATAAAACTATAAGTTAAAAAAATAAATAAGTTGAAAGGATATCCAACATTTACATAAACCTCCTGAGGGGATTTCAAAGGAATATCTGGCTACTGCCTTTTAGGAGTATCTTTGAATAAGTCAGCATTTTGTTTATTCATGAACAGTCGTTGAGAATTCAGTTATCATTCCAATATAACCGCTAACACTGATTCGATTCCAGGGCATCTTTGATAGCCAAAGAGCACACAAGGACTTGACATGTACATAAACCCACTAGACCACTTCCGTTGTAGTGTATATTTGCTTTGCTTAGAAAATCTCAACTACTTTTGCCCGCAACATTAAAATTGTGAACGTTTTTTTTTTTCTTATATCAATTCATGTAGAATTTCATTAATTTTCAATACAACTTTCTTTTATTTAAAAATAAACCACAAACTAAACTACATAAATACATTTTCAATAATCCCCATACACTGCCAAGCAAATCTCTAAACAAATTGCAAGTTCGTTCTTGCAATTCACATTGTAAGGAGGGGGGTAAAAAAATAACCTACACAGCCAACAACTTTTCCATTTATTATATATCATTTCCCTTGATATTGTAATTCAGATGAGAAGTCGAAAAAAAAAATATGAAAAGAAACGTACTCATACACAGAAGAACACATACATACATGATATAAAAAGTCATTTTATATTTTCTTTAGCAGACAAAAGGAAAGACAGAAAAACACTCTTGAAAACAGCTCTGCATGGCATAGAGTGGTAACATACACAGACACGTATATTATAACTCACACACACACACACACATAGTCAGCCACCAATAATGTACAATGTATGGATATGCATGCACATGTCTAATGTACGTGTGTGTGTGTGTGTGTATGCACAATGGTCACACAAGATAAGATCCTTCAAATGAAACACTTTTGCCAAGAGATACGGTTGGACGGAAGAGATACGGAGAGACAGACAGACAGACAGGCCAGTGCAAGCTACAGAACAAACTACTACAACAACAAAAATAGATTTGAGACAATCTTTCAGCTCATAGTGGCACTTAATTACCAATGTCAAGAGAGTCGCCGAGAGTGTCAGTGAGTGTTCCAGTCCAATACAGTTCGTTCTACACGAAGGCTTCATGCAAAGCAAAAAAAAAAATAGTTTAGCAGGGCAAACTCGGTAAACAAGACAAGCGATTGGCCATAAATTCGAAGCTTTGGGGAAATAGGAGTTACGTAGGAGTAGTGTTTGTTCAGCGTATGAGTGTTGCCACTTGCATATCAATCATACGCTCAACACATTAGACTGCATTGCGCAGCTATCGGCCAGGAACTGATAGATAATCATAGGCCAGTAGTAGTAGATTTCCGGTAGAATTTTCATTTAGTTTCCAAAAACACAAAACAATTGTTTATGAAGTGAATTATTGAACAAGGAAAACGAATGTGAGCCAGTTTGAACCGCTAATTCCATTTGTTAACCAGACTTATAATACCACCCTCCTGCCCATTGCCACAGACACTATTTAGCAAGTTGATTATTGCTGGCGTTTTCCGTTGCACCGGCTGCATTCTTTTCTTTTCATTTCATTTCGTTTGTTTTCTTTTTTTTGGGTGGGACCTTAAGAAGAATAGAATAAACGAATGACTGCTGAGATTATTGTAGCTTTCGTATTTGTATAATTACCTGACAAAGTGAAAAATGTTTAGTCACGTGATTACAAAAGATAACTTGAAATTATAACATAAATTATTTGACTTTCTTTGAGTACAAAGAATGTCAGGGGGGAAGGATACGAATAGATAGACATATTTTTTTCAGTTGAAACTTAAAACGCAAACAATAGAGAATATGATGAGTAAATGCATGATTTTTAAGCCAATAACTAAACAGTGTGAAATATACTACAAGGCACATTGTGAAAGGCATTGTCAGAGGGAGGCTTATGTTAAATCTCTGCTCTTGAACGGAAGAGCACAAGTACTCACTTATGTGTGTGTGTGTGTGCGTGCACGCCTTACTATGATTTCCTATTAAAACTGTTGCTGTAAGCGCCTTAAATGGTTTGTTGATCTGTGCATGTGTGTACACTTGAGATTCTGTTACTATCTACATACCATTTACATACCCTACCGCTCTCCGTCGCCTTCTTACATGATTTATGTAAATTGTATGCTGTGCTGTAATATTTTCTATCTCTTTTTCAAACAGAACATCAATCATTTATAACCGAAAAAATGCAAATCTGGCCTTGTCCCTCAATCATGTTTGCTGTCGTTGTTGTTGTGTGCTAGCAATGGCAGCAGCAACAGCAGCACGACCATCAGTTGTAGCGGTAGAATCGATTGGGTTGTTGTCGTCGTTGTTTGTTACTGTTATTATTATTCATTGAAATCAGCTGAGCGTACATAGCAACACACGCACATTTATAGGTATGCGTACATCGCTGTACACTCACTGTACATACATATGTACATGAGAGTACGCTCTTACAATGTTTACAGAGAATGCTTAAGTTTACCATGCACTGTTGATGGGGTAGTTGTTGTTGTTCTTGGAGTTGGCTGTGCTGTAAGTACACACACACATACATACACAGTATTGTTTGAATTTACTCGTACAATGGCAAAAAATGTTTCTTAACCTGGGGGGACTTTATTTTTTTTTTCTTGTATCATTACGAGGCCCTGCTGGGCGGAAAACGTAACTTGGCGTAGGTGTTATTCTGCTGCAGAGGCGTAGTAGGGGGTAGTTGTAGTGGACAACTCGTGCTTTCCGTGTAAAAGAATAGAAAAAAACAAAACAAAAATCGTGTTGAATGGTATGTTTTTTGCTTTCACGTGCTCTCTGCAATGTTTATCGTTCTGGGGTATATTGAAGAAACTGATCTTGATCGCTGAGTGCTGTCAGCTTCTACCACCCACTTTACTGCTTCACCCGAATGTCATTGTGTCATTGTAAATACAGAACTCTTTTATTGTGGCCCACAAAAATTAGAAAAAAACAATACAAAAGTATTAATGGAGTAATTCGTTGTAGAGCACCTTCGCAGCAGTTAGCATAACTTTCTAAAGTAATCTCTGGTTGTATGTTCAGCTTCTTGATATCTAAATACCTCAGGTGGTGGTTGCTGTTGTTGTTGTAACGTATTAGTCGACATTATTACTCGGCGACACATTGCTGAATATCCAGATCTCGTTGTACAACTCCCTGGGCTCTTTGTTTTTGTGTAATTTTTCAAAGGCTCCCCCTCGACTTGCCAATTAAGCAATTTGCCTCCAGACCATGTTCTGCATTAAAAATCAACAACAGTTTCACCCCCCGCAACACCCTACCACACGATATGGCAGCCATTGTACAGCGGTTCTGTATAATTCCACGTCCAACAGTTTGTTTGCAGATATTTTACGATGGTCGTGTAACACGCAAACTCACAGAGAGTCTACAAACAACTTCGTTGTGGGGGTGGTTCCAGGGGAAATTTCCCGCTGGATGTTTAGCAACATTGTTGGGCCACAAAGCGACAACAGATGGACGTGAGACAATACCTGATGAGGACATTTGTCCATTAAGGCCAAATGGAATGGAATATCGTCCAAAACAAAATGACATTTTTGATTTATATCTGCCATGCACCATTTGTCACACATACTCAGTCAAACGTACACTAACACACAGACACATACGTGGATGCCATTTATTAAACAGAAGGCAACATTTGTTCCATTCGCATCTTTTGGCAGGTTTTCAATGGTGCTGGCCAAAATTTTTGGTCGGTTGGCTGGCATCGCTACCAAAGATTAATTGCAATGCAAATGTAGCAAATATCCGACATACCTAGTGTGGAAGCAAATGCCGAATCTAAGGCATAAGCATAAGTTGCTGAAAGCAATTAAAAATGCGTTAATTTCGCAGCCATTGAAGCATTCAAGATTGCTCATTTGCCGGTGTGAGCAAAGTTTTCAGCTCAAGTGTAGCTAAATGAGGTTCGAGGAGAGATAAAACTCGAAAGTTTTGCGTTTAAATTAATTTGCAAAATAACAACACTTTGGCCACATTTATTTAGAGCTGAGTTCGGTTGGCGAATTCTTCATTAACTTTTAATTGGTTTCGTTTGAGGCAATAAATTTGTTCTAAGACGAAATTTTCTTCTTCGTGTTTTTTTTTTTTTACTTTGGAGGTTATGTCAGAATGGAGTCTGTCAGAATGATTAGATGGCAAATAAAACTATGCGGGACGAGACAGTTGAGGAAATTGCATTGAATATTTGTTGGTTCAGTGAAAGTAAAGAAAATTAATTGCCGGTGTTGTGGTTGGCTTTGTATTATAACTAATGAATAATTCGTACAACTTACCATTAAGAGATCACGATGAACTGCGCGTGTCAGTGTTTTTATTCACAAATGTTTACCATTTTTTAAGTTTGAGATATGCCAAGCCAGTAATTAATCCACTGAATATGCGTGATTGTCCCAGTCGATTTAATACTTCTGGCACCAGTCTGAATTGAATTGGGCACAAAGATCTCTCAATTGGGAATTTAAAGGTCCAATGGACTCAGCAATTGAAGGTTTTTCAACTCGAGCAAATGGGCAACGATTTTGCTCGAAACATCATCGTTTCTGTCGAAGCACATTTTTACAACGGCGGCTATGTTAGCAAGCGGAAAACCAGCACGTGATCGTCGATTAGCCAATGCATTTACCGAGAGTGACAGTTTGTTGCGGCTTGTTGGCTAATTTTGGCTTTGGAAAGGCATTGTAAACCTTTTCTTCTGGCTAAAGACTGAAGACTGGGACTTGGTAGATCTTGTGTATCAACATGATGGCGCTCCATATCCCCCAGCGTAGAATGTTTGGTGTAAAACGTTCATGGCAAATGTGGGCTGTTTAGAACTTTAATTTAATAAAAAAATAGATTTTCTTTCACCTGGATTTCGAACCCGATACTTCCTAATGGTCACAAGTAACTTCACATTTGCTGTATCATGTCTGTTGATGTGAACAGCCACCGGAGTGGTCCAGGTGAGGATTCAGCGATGTTGATGCGATTCAACCCGGTTGTGATGTCCGTCCGGTGAATGGTAGTGAAACCTTTGCGTTGCTACACCCAGAATCGTTGAACCACCACCATGAGGAAGATGTAATAAAATACCGCACTTTGTTTTACTTTGAAATTAAATCATTTTGCTTTAAATTGGAAATTTCATTAAAATTAATGTTGTGCCTCGTGCCGATTGCCAAAAACATACGAGCGTCCTATGAAAAATTGAGTTGGCAACGCACAACGGCGTTGAATCAGCTCTGTACTGTGTGTTGAAAATTGAATACAACACAATGCGATCGTTGGCGATTTACGGTCGTTCAATTGACTAATGAACACAGTGCGGTCGTTTGCGATCAGCGTTCGTTGAGGGGCGACATAAACAATGTAGATATGCCTAAAAAAGTACAAAGCAAAAAGAAAAAAGAAGAATACTTAAAACCAAAACATAAAGAAGGAAAATAATTGTGTTGTGCAACAAATTGCCATTTCCATTTCCAAAGAAATTTGATAATAATTTACAATTATTGTTTTATTGTGGCTGTTAGTATTCCCCGGAACGTTTCTAAGGCAGTTGTTAATGCGGTAGTAAAGCACATCATGGAAATAACAACAGATAATGCACAAAAATGTGATACTTTAGTTTGAATACTCGTGTAGTCTCACTGACAGGCAACTTTTCACCCAACATTCAACAACGAATTCATAAATCCGGCTACGCCTCACAGTGGTTCCAATATCCATACACCATAATTTGAATTGAAATATGTAAAGACCACTTTCCACTCCATAGAATCGCAGTCAAAATCCAACAACTAATTGAATTCTGAATTATATATTCAAAACGTATCCCTGCTACTATGAGGAATTTTTTATAGCCACAAATATTCCAATTTTCCACTATAACAGAAAATGATTGCCTTCAAACATTTTCCAGAGAAGTGCAGTGTGTCATTTAGCACCGCAATTATTTCAGATTGATTTCAGTTGGTCTGGGAATTTTTTAATTAGTTCTTCACATAAATCCCTACCTAGGTTCTGTCGTTTTTCAGCAACCCATGCCCTATTTCTAGGAATATGCCGTCGCCCATTGCCCGTACTTATGATCTCATGTTAATGTCTATCCATTCCATGTACTTCCGCCTCTTTCCAACATTTGTGTACAAATTAAAGAAAAACGTTATGAATTCAAAATAATCAAATACAAAAAAAAAGTACAAGAGAATACTTAAAAGCGAAACAAGAAAGAAGGAAAATAATCATGTTGTGCAACAAATTGCAATTTCCATTTCGAAAGTAATTTCGCTCCATTATTGTGATAGTTTAGTTTGCATACTCGTGCAGTCTCACTGACTCAGTTTGGCGTTATTATTTCCACCTCGGATTATGCTGTTAGTTCCGCATCCTCGCCCAGCCATCTCCATCTACACATCCACATCCGCAATCACATCCACTTGAAAGTTGCCGAGGTACGTACGTTTCAGTTTCAACTGAAATTGCACATTGAGTTCAGTTAAGACGAGCAGAGCAGCAGCGAGAACAAACAAAATAAACGAACAGACTTGCATTACAATTGAATGAAAGCACCGAAGAATGCATAAATGAATGTGAGACTGGGCATGAATGGATGCGCCACCAATTGTATTAACCAACTCGAGTTTTGTAGCAGGGAGTATTTGGAATTCATAACAATTCCAAGGAGCAACATTTACATTTACTCCATCATGTGAACTGCCATTGCCGGTGTGTATGTAACACGAGTATGCCTGAATTGTGATGTACTCCTGGTTGTTGTTGTTCTTGTTGTGCATATAATTACAATTATTGTTTTATTGTTGCTGTTAGTATTCCCCGGAACGTTTCTAATGCAATTGATAATCCGGTAGTAAAGCACATCATGGAAATAACAACAGATAATGCACAAAAATGCTCGGTGTCCCCCATGGCGTATGATTAATATTGTTTTCGTTTGAAATTAAAATATAAATCATACATACAGCGGGTACAGCGAACTGGGCCACAAGGCAAAAAAACAAAACCTTAGCAGAGCTGGATAATTGTCGATACATCTTGTAAGTTACATAAATATTCCTGATATTGGAATTGAGCTGGTCTGTAGCGATCACCATGTTTTTAAGTTTTTTTTTGTAGTAGAAGTTCTGTTGGAAAGAAATATTTATTAGCTTAATCATTTTATTTCAGTCTTTTTTTCTTAATTCAATTAAATTTATTCATTTCAAAATACTGCCCATCCTTACAACATCCAACGATGCTGGCTATATGTGATATATGAATGATCCGGCTAAAGGAGGCGTGTTTATTAGCGTATACCGAAAATATATACCTTTGACATAAATAAATCCTTAATTTCCGTCTCATTATTGTGTGGCTGCCTGGGCCAAGTACACACTTTTGCTCCTTCACATGAAAAGTCATAAATTGTGTCCTTTCTTTTCTGTTGAAGTCATTCAAATAATAAACGACAAGACTAGAACCACAAGAAGATGGTAGAGAGAGAGAGAGAGAGAGAGAGAAAAAACCGAAAAGCTATAAATTCTGAAGAACCAAACCATATTTTCCTTTTCCCCTCCGCACGGGATAATTCCGATGTATTTACTTGTAAGTACATGTGTGTGTGTGCGTGTCGGTCTATAAAAGTGAATTGCTGCCGAAAGGATATGAGATATACATACATAGGATTTATGTGTCTACAGCCAGATGAGAGAATTATGAAAAAAAAACTTACTTTGGCTGTTGGCTTTTCTACTTGCAAATGCTTTTCCTCTGTCGTGTGAAAGTATGCCCTGTGCGAGTTGTGGTTACAAGTGATTAAGTATTCCTCAAGGAAATATGAAATTTTCATATAGAGGAAAAAAGGCTTAAGACACAATGCACCAAAGCGAAATAAGTGTCAACGAACAAAAGTATTATTGATGCTTTTGTCAGGGAAAAAAGTATGCCAACGGGAAAACTTACCTGTAGAGGCGCGGAAAGTTAAAAATCTTTTACTGGTAATTCTTTAACAACTGGGACACAGCATTGACAAAATGAATAATTGGACGGAAATACGAAATAATCATTTAAGTAAACACATTTTGATTGATGTTCGTTCTGTCGGTATTGATTTGATGGAATTTTTCCAAGTTTGGAGACTCACCAAACACTGTTAGTCCAGGCAAAATATTGTCCACCCTAACTATAACTTAAGAAAAATGGAAATTATGTATAGAGGGATTGTATTGAAACACTGAATTTTTTTTTTAATTCTACAATCAATTTGTTGTTTCAGACACAGTTCTTAAACGAGTATGAAACTGCTTTCATAACAGAATAAGAAAAAACCCAATCTCATTTTGAAAATGATCATACACTGGACTATGAGGAGAGAAATCGCCCGGCAGGCGAGTGCTTGCCTATCAGCCTCGGGGTTGTGGGCTCGATTTCCACAAGACACAAAAATCTAGCCATATGGTCTGTGTCATCCGGTTTACCCTTGGACCCAAAATTAGAATATAAACTCACTTTGTATTGTAATTAACAATAAATAAATAAATATTGAGTAGAGTTGAAAAACAATTTGCGCCATCTACAGGACAATAGTTGTACCGCAAGCGACGGCTGTCGATGAATGGCAACTATAAAAGGGATAAACAGCTGATTATTGCAATACATGTGATCAACGAACAGCTGACGACTTAATATAAAATAAAACAGGACACAGCACAGTTTTGAGAGTCAAAAATTGCTGAGGCAGTTGGACGAGCAAATCTATCCTTATCCATCCATGGTGTAAAGGAATGTGAGTGTCGCCTTAACCACGTTTATATCCTCGAAAGAACATGAAATAATTTTCAACAGCAGTTTTCCCACTTTGTAAACGTCGGCGAGTGAGAGAAAGCCATGTAAAACACTAGATGTTCCTACTGGGCTATGTTCCGGTTAGTGAGTGATTGAATTATATGGTGAGAAAATCTTGGTGTACAGAGGTGCCGGCATTCATTGACCGAGTAGTCTGCCAGAGGTTAGACGTGTAACCAGCCTAACGTCATTCGAGGGGAGCCGAGCTCTGAAGCTGGACTTTGATCACAATGTGTGCACTAGACTCAATTTCATCATTTCCTCAATAACATTTGTACTTTGTACATGTGCCACCAGTTTTGGGCGTATCTGAGTCATTGTAACCTCCGACGTTCTTCACTCACTCAAACTGGATGTCAGCTCAAAGATTCTTAAATATGGTGAGTACTGATATCGTTTACCTGGTAAATAACATAATGTTGTATATAAAGACAATTGGGTTGGCTGTATATTTAAAATGAAACGACATAATTTCCAAATTATGTTTTTTAATGGCCGAATTAGTTTTTTCTTTAATAATTAATTTAATTTCCTTTAATTTACTTTGGAATATCGGACAAGTGGTGGCTACTTTTGTTTGCCCTATTACCTCATTTACAATTGTTGTGGTAAGAAGTTCGGGCTCGCACTTTTGTCGGATATTTTCTTCGAGAGTCTGTGTCTTATTAATACAGGCCTGTGGTTTGAAAACAAAACAAACATGGCATTCCCGAAGTGTATTCTTTGATACGATCACTTAGCCAGAGAAGTGTGTGAGGTTTTGTGTTGGAACCAACCCAACCCAATTCATTACATTTTTGGGAACATCAATTTGTGGCAATCTTAATATATATTTACCCTCGACACTGATTCACTGATACACTGATTCACTGATTCACTGACTCTGTCACGCAGTACGTAGGAATTTAAATAGGCATTCTATAATTCTATAATAAATAATAAAAAAATAATATTTTTTTTTTGTACAGAAATTGTGTTTTCCCCAAATTTTTTTTTTACCAAATTTTTTTTTTTTATAAAATTTTTTTTTACAATTTTTTTTTTCTACAAAATTTTTTTTTTTACAAAATTTTTTTTTCAACAAAATTTTTTTTTTTACAAAAAATTTTTTTTTACAAAAAATTTTTTTTTACAAAAAATTTTTTTTTACAAAATTTTTTTTTTCCATATTTTTTTTTTTCAACAAATTTTTTTTTTCCACAAACATTTTTTTTTTCACCAAATTTTTTTTTTTTCAAGAAAAAATTTTTTTTTCAACAAAATTTTTTTTTTCAACAAAAATTTTTTTTTAACATAAATTTTTTTTTTCCCCTAAATTTTTTTTTTCCATATTTCAACGGGCGCCATAGGCGCATTACAACTTACTAGTAAAAAATAAGTTCCAATTGGTTTATAAAACAAACATGCACTTAGGGTGCTGACAGAGTGCGCGCTCAAAGCGGAGCCGAGCCGAGCCGAACATATTTCATGCTTATGTGAAATTTGGGGATGGCAGAGTGAACGCTGAAATTCGGCGCTGTTGTTGTGTGTTTTGTATTTATAAATGTTTATTTTGTAGTCTTCAAATATCAGCACGAAAAACGCTTCAAAACAGTTTTGTTCCATTCAATCAGCTTTCAGCTTGGCTCGGATCGGCTCCGCTTTGAGCGCGCACTCTGTCAGCACCCTTAGAGTATTTTCAAAGCTCTTAGCAAACCCTCATGGGGTTTGCCAGCGATTTTGATCTATAGAATATGGTGAATATAGATTTTTTTTCTTGTCGATTTATTCAAGATAAAATAATGCTTTTTTTTAAGGAAATTCACTGGATATTTCTATCTTCTTTCTACGGATTTCCTCTTATCAAAATATTTCTTTTTAGTTTCAAATCTTCAACTGTAGAGGTTGACTTTTTTTGAGCTCTAAAATCTCCTCTGTACACTAGAGCCCCGACTTGCGTCGTCCCGATTTGCGTCGTTTCAAGTTGCGTCGCTTTTTAAAAACTGGAAAAATTTGATTTGCGTCGTTGCAATTTCAAGTTGCGTCGGTCCGAGCTGCATTGTAGATTACCATTTTTTGCATTTGCAGTGCCTGATTTAGCATCTTTTCTGTCTTTTAGCATTTTTACAACTTCTGACAACACTGATCGTCACCTGTACGCATAGATTAATAACAACAAGATGAGACTTTGCTCTCTTTAAAAATTGTATTTTTTCCAGAGGGCTCTGGGTGTCATGACAGAAAAAAATTCCCTTGTTTCTCTTATTCTTTCCTAAATCTAAATTAAATACAAAAATAGTTAAAATTGTTTGCTTTGTTTTGAACATTTTCCCGAATAAATTAAATTTCAGTGCATTTTGTATATGTATAGAAAAGGTGATTCGATTTGCGTCGTTTCGAGTTGCGTCGCGTTCCTCCGGTCCCCATTAACGACGCAAGTCGGGGCTCTAGTGTATTCAATTAAGTTTTAAAAACCTTAGAACTTCCACCAGTATCTTTGCTGCTTCTTATTCTCGTCTTCATTTGTTCCACATCAAAATGTTTCATTTAAAAAAAAAAAACACTTAAATACTGCAAAATCGTTTTACTCACCCCCAAATGAGGCAGAACCTTGTCGCTTGTGTCTCTTCCAAATACGCTTTATTTTCCTTTTGAGCATAAACCACGTTTGTCGTAAACATTTCACATCGCCAAGCGACCGACACGATTTCATTTAGGTCCTTTCCTTGTTAACACTTATAATTAATCTAACATATATTTTTAGATTGAGTCATAGTTTTTATGAGAGTGCAGTTGGGTTAAAGAAAGAACACAATAAACACATTTCGGCAGCTAAACTCATGTGACAAGAAGCGTAGCTGTATCCTCATCAGCACATACCCTCTGCTGACGGCAATTAGTACCAAGACGTAGTAGAGGTTTAAAGGGACTCCATCCGAAGCAACTGTACCTTTGAGGTTTTCCTGTGATCTTAACATGAGGATTTCGTAGAAATTTAAGAATATAAATAACAAAAACTAATTAAGTTGTGTGTGATGTTCTGACGGGGCCTCACCAAGGGCTGATTGGGAGACACAAGACTTAGTCTATCTCTCTCGCGCTCTGTCTCTCTGTGGTATCTCTCTTGCTGTATGGAATACAACAATATTTACACGGTTGTTTTAGTTGATATTTATCAGTTGCAACACTAGTTTCATGCAACATATTCTTGGTGTATAACATTAGAGGGTGTAGTTGTGCGAAATAGTTGATGTGTGTTGAGAGTGCAGCTGTGCGTGTGCACATGTTCGTGTACGTGTTAAAGTAACTTTGCTAAATAATTGCATGTGGCAGGGTGCATTTGAATTCGAGCGTGTGTGTGTGTGTTGATACACATATACATTCATATGAACATATATATGTGTGTCTATGTTGATGGTAGCTTGCATGCATTTGTTCATGTAGTTTTATACATACACATATGCGTCTGTCTGTCGTTCTGTCTGTATGCATTATATACAAATGAATGTTTATGGTTCTTTTTGTTGTTGTTGTTTTGTACATCCGCTCATTTGTCGGCTGATTCATGCTTGCATTCCCTGTCACGTCTGTGGAGTGGTTGGGCGGGGCCGGACGCTACGGGACTGGATGGGGCAAGTTTTGTTCGTGCAAATAGTTTTTAACAGTTTTGTTAATTGAATTGCAAATTAGTTGATTACACTTGAAAAATATGACTGACTTTTACACGCCACATTTTCCTTTCGACTGCAATACATGGGCAATCGCAAAGCCACAGCGGCATGCGTGCGCCTTTAGGAGGTGATTGTACATTTTTGTGTTCTTTTTTTTCAAAATATATGTATGTATGTAGCAATTTAAAAAGTTTGTACTCTCGTCGTTGTTTAACGATTGTGCTGAAACAAACATGTGTTCGTTCCAACCACAATTTTGTGGTCTACTAAACACAAGTTGACATTCAAAATGTAAGGAATGTGTACTTTAAATATTGAAGTCTTTGTAATGCAATTGAAGGCGATATGGAATGCAGCTGGATGGAATCTTATGTGGCCTTCACAATGGAGGATTGCATTGCCATTGGTAATGGCATTTGAAAAAAAATTTTACATAATTGTGGCCTGCAAACAATGGCGACTATAAACCCCGATGCTGGCAAAGTCGCCGATGTTTTTTAGGCATATTGTTTTATTTAGACACGATCTTCTGGTGAGTTTCTGGTCGCCTCCATCACCAGTGTGTTTAATACTGCTCAGCTTCCAAACCCACAGTGCAGAGTTTTAAATCTCTACAGTTTTGCTTATGTTTTCCTTCATTTAATGAGAATTTTTAATTTCTTTCGAATAAATCCTCAAACTTATTCATTAGCATAACAAGAAGAATTATTAAGAACGATTTTTATTCCCTCAATTCGACATTCTGTGACGAAGATAAAGGTAAAGCAAATAAATAAACAGTGGGCATGACGGTTTACTTTGATGACTTCAACTGAATATTTAATTTTAATTAAAAGTTTAAAAATGTTTCTGTTTCTTTTCTTTTGTTAAACATACGAACATCCGTTACGTTATGAATTCTTTACAGAAATTGATGGGCCTTGATTTCATGCCACAAGCGGTCGATGTTTGCTAATCCTTCATTCCCATTGTTTTTTTTTTGTGTAGAATCTCACTATTTCGCTGAAACAAAAAAAAAATCATCATTTCGTAATACATTTAAACGTATTCACTGATTAGTTTGCCTTTTTTTTTGTGTGTGCTTGTTTTTGCTTCATTTGGTTCAGTGCATATTGCACAATGGACTCGCGGGCCATTTGGGTAACATTTCATTCTGAGCGCATACGAGCGACGACGTTCGCTTTGAATTGTTTTTAATCTTTTTTTAATAGTGTTGCTACTTCTCGTTTCTGCTTTGTTTATTTGGCTTCTTTCTTTTGTTTCGTTTATGTTGTTGTTGCTGTTTTTTTTTCCCTACGAGTATTTTTCACTATAACCTTTTGTTTGTCTTCCATGTCAAACGTTACGAGTGGGCTGGGGGAGCTCCGGTTGAGCTGGAACGTACTAATTACACTCTGCAGCCACAAATTGCGGTATTGAAGAGGCCTCACGTGTGTGTGTGTGTTTGTGTTTATTTTACAGAGGCAACGAGCAACATGTTTAGATTAAAACTTAACTTGGCTAGCAATTTAATGATGTTTTTGCAGGACGTCAATCTGACAATGCATGATAATGTTGTGTGGATGTATGTGTCTAATCGCATGCATGTCAGAGCAAGGATAATGTCAGATATTAATATTAGGCGAAAATCTGAGGCTCATGGGACAAATTAAAAAAAGAAATGCAAAAAAAAAATATTTTTTAAAACCGAAATCTTCATAGAATTCAGGCTCATGGGACAAATTAAAAAAAAAATGCAAATAAAATATATTTTTTAAATCCGAAATCTTCATAGAATTCAGGCTCATGGGACAAATTAAAAAAAAAATGCAAATAAAATATATTTTTTAAAACCGAAATCTTTATAGAATTCTCCTTTGTTAGAATAGTATGCAGCATTCCATAAGTGCAAAAGAATGGGCATCTCCTCATTAACGAATTCAAATTTAGTAATGCTTCCGTATGTTTTCTATGATACGACGTAAGTTTTCTATGATAAACAAATTAAATCGATTTAAATTTCATTTTAGTTCCCTGCAGAATGCCCATACCATACAGAAGCACAACCCCCCTCTGCCAACCCACCTGAATTGTCACAGACATAAAGTTGCCTTAAATTTCCTAGAGCTCATTGACACGGCACGTGTCTAAGTGGTCGACCAAATGACACAGAAAAATCACTGATTTCGGAACACCAATGTGCGATGGCACAACTGACAAACAACAGAGCAAATGATATCCGTCCCCCATTACAAGTATTAGAGCGAAATGTGTATTTTTACGATTGTAATTTGCCAGAACACCAAATTGTAGATGTCACCCACTTCGAAACAGGTCACCATAAATCTTGTAGCTTTTTTTTTATGGCCTGGGGGCAAAACGCATTTATATGTATCTTAACTTGATGGCGAGGAAATATTCATTCTTCTCATGCGGCGCTGCTAAGGAAATCACTTTAAATTGCGTTAAATAGTTTCCAATTATCGAGAGGGCAATAAATTTTCGCAACACACATACACTCTCCAACGAAAAGAAAAAAGAACCCAAGGCCAACAAAGTGGAGACATGTGTTGGAGGTGGGCTTTGTGAATATCTTCGCGTGTGTGTGAGAGTTAGGTTTTATTGATCTCCATAATAATAAATTATTTTGGCAATTTAACACAAACATCATAAATTTACAGCACGCTCTCATATGCACAACACAAATTTCACATATTTTTATGACTTTTTTTTTACGAAAACATAGAACACGTTTCTCTTTTTCACATGTTGTTTGCAATGGTATGTGTGTCTTAGGCTGGGAACATGGATCGTTAGTTTTATACATTTGAGAACAGCCTTCAGTTTGTTGTTTTCGTTTTGGGTAAAACAAAAAGAATGCAGCGCAGAAATGTTTAAACAAAAAACTTGGTCTCACTGGAATTTTTAGAAATTTTTGGAGTCATTTCTGGACTGGAATTTTTAGAAATTTTTGGTGACACTTCGGCACTGGTTTGTTATTTTCCCCTCTGGGTTGTATCCTACTCCGACTACACGAAACAGCGAGGAAAGGGGGCAACAAATGAACCAGGTCGAGCAAGTTTGTTTCGCATGCGACTCCAGGAATTTTACATAGTTCGACTCCGACTACAGCTCCTGAGTCGACTCCGACTTCAGACAAAATTTCGAAAATTGTATTTCCGTTTACTATTCCTATACTTAATGTCAGAGTATAGGAACTGACTGAGGTGCGTTTGTATCTTAAGGATAACAAATTTAAAAATATTTCTGATTTTTAAAATATTAACAGATTAGGAAATGTAGGTAAATAAAACTAGAAGTCGAGCAAGTGCGACTCCCAAAGCTCTGTTTAAAACCGCCAGAGAAAATTGAAAATTAGCCAATTAAAAAAAAGAAAACGATGGGTCGAGTTTGGATATTAACTCCTCTGTTGTTTATACAATACCGCTAACATGAAATAATGATTTTCTATGTGGCCTTCGGGAGGTCTTCTCTCGCTCATAGCGATTTTCTGTTCATCGTCATCCTGTGCCTGTCATCCTCTAGGAACAATTTTAACCCAATAAATCTGATTTTTATGTAAACTTCGGTCTAGAAGGGCCTTGTTCTGAATAGTTCTAAGACTGTTTCTGTTATAGAAATTCAATGTCACGCCTGTAGAAACAAGCTGCCATCTAACGGACAAATAGCATCTGATGTCTGCCCATGAAGTTCTCTTGGCGCCGGCAGATTCACATTTTCCTTTACAGTTCCTAGTAACATTTCGGTGATATTGGCAATTTTGCAAAATGTACTTTCAATACAAGTGCCAACTAAATGTTTCCATTCGCCACCTGATTGTGCTGAATCAGTGCCACGGAGCGTATGCTTAATGTGAGAATGCGCCAGTTAACATACGCCATGATGTCACAGGTGCTAATCACAGCGGGTTGTGCAATGGTTGGACTGGGATTAAAATTAAATATGCGCCCATTTCCTCCTCCCTCCCATTTCCACTGTGCACCTTTGGTTTCTCGTTGTTGTTGTTGTGGCTGTTGTAAAATAACAATTTAAATCCATTGTATCCGCCTATATAATGTATGGAGAGTATAAAAAGAATTTCATTTTAAATTTATTTACATGTGTGTCTCTCACACAATAACACGCCAAAACACACACACACACACACATGCATAAAGAAAAGAAATGACGAGGAGAAACTAATTTAGTTACGTATATTCACGCAGGGTATGAATAAAATTCACATAAAATACAACAGAAACTCATAGTCTGACAGACACGCACACACATACAGCTATTTACATGTGTATTTAAACGTTAAATGTCTATATGTAAGCCTGAGTGTGTGTGTGTGCGTGTGTATTAAAACAGATACGGGATGTTAATTATTTTTCATTTACGGCCATTATGAAGTCAAACAGCACATAATGACAGGCTGAGTGTGTGATTATGGTTGTATACACACACACACACATGTTTAAGTGCATTAGTTGAAATTGTCATAAAGCCTGGGACACATTTGACTGGAAACTAAAACTACAAAAAAAACGCACAGTTACCAGTATTTGCACTTTAAATTAGTTTTCATGCTGAATACAGTGCACATACGTTTAATAGGCAATTTCAAAGTCAATTTAATAAACTTGACACTATTGCATTAACCTCCCTTCTCTCCCCCCCCCCCAGGGCAAATACACAACTGAATAACCTCATACCCAACGGTTGTTATAAATAGTAGCCAATTGTTAATCAACAATTCGCATAAATTAAACAGTGACACATAGCCAAACATATGTACTCACACACATGCACACGCACTCACTCA
This sequence comes from Hydrotaea cyrtoneurina, assembly GCA_958296145.1. Classification (NCBI taxonomy): domain Eukaryota; kingdom Metazoa; phylum Arthropoda; class Insecta; order Diptera; family Muscidae; genus Hydrotaea; species Hydrotaea cyrtoneurina. Next base: position 2,232,385 of record OY282516.1, on the reverse strand, counting down.
TTGCCAGTAATTATGAAATTTTTAATTAAAATAATTTCTCATATTTTTTATTTGCTATTGTTTTTTTTTTCAGTTGTTTGTTTTCCTCTTACACACAATTGCCATGAAAACAGCGATTTGCGGTTTTATTAAATGATTTTAAATATGACAAAAGTTCCGTTTTAATAACACTCACTCTTGTGTGTGTGAAAAAATCCCATATAATTTATTTGAAAATAATTAAAATGAACTTTAATCCGGGAGTTTAAACCGGGGGCACAAAAAGTGCCAGCATGAACGCAATGCGACAACAATTAATTGCCACTTTCAAACTGTATTAACGGAAACTTTTCAACTTATTTACATACGAACGCACATACACAGTCAGATTCCAAGAGAGCGAACGAACGAACGAACGAACACTTTGGCAACTGTGGTTTAGGTGAGAACAAAAAGAAAAACACACTCACTCGATGAACATTTAACCTGGAGGGGAAGAGGTACCAGAAAGGTCTAGGCTAGAGCTGCAAATCTAGTTTATTTAACAAACCTAGAGAACCAATTACAAAGGCAGTCGATTCGACCATTTCTCTGTAATCTATGCAGGATCGATCTAAAGGATAATGTGACATAAAGGGGTGTTTGGTTGGTGGAAACTGAAGAAAACACAGAAAACTTCAGCAACTCAATGAAATATCTATTTGGATCGATAAACCAATGTCTTGCATTTAGCCAAAGCTTTATTAGCAGTTGGCTAATGAAATTTCTGACCAGCACCTCATTTATCCGGCATCTGCTGAGTTTCATCTCAGCGGATAAGGAAGAGTTACAAATGAGCACACTATTGGGCACACTATTTCCAACATTTCCTAGCCCAGAGTGAGTTCCCTCCCCACCCCTCGACCACTGTGTACCCGGTGTTGTTGTGGCATATGTGTGTAGCTATGGACATACCTCCGTATAATGTTCTTCTTCACTTCAGCATGAAGGGTTTATGTTAGCGAGTGGTAATATTAAAATTTGGTCCTGTTGTTGTTTTCCTTCCTTTCCTTACGTTTGGAACATTCCTGTATATGTGAGTGTGTGTGTGTGTGTGTGTCGCATATGTAACCATTAACATCAGCAGTGGCAGTTTTATAATGACACGAGTGTTAAATGTGATGTAAAACTATGTGCCCTCTGCCTCAGCTCTGTCTCCCTCTCTCTCTCTCTCTCTCTTGCGCTCTCGCAGGCAAAAGTGAAATGTGTAAAAAGTAAACGTTCTTAAGCGGAGATGTTGCGGATGCTGGTGTTGCTGATGATGATGATGATGCATGCGTGCATGCTTGTGCATGCATTTTGTCGTAATGCCAAAAGTGGAGCATTTACACAGAAACCCCAAAAGCTGGTGATGCTCTTAAAAAGACTGTGTGCTGCATGTATTATGGCTTCCGGTTGCTTAAAATATCACACATCCCTCCCTCTCGCTCTCTCTGTCTGACACACACAGAGCTGCTTGCCTGAGAAATTTGTTGTTTTCATTGTTGGCTGATGTTTTCCGGGTGTCATAATTAATTTTCACTGTGCCAGCCAAGCCAGGGTGTCATTTAAAAAAAAACAGAAAAACCTAAATAAATGAGTCGAATGAGTGAGTGAGTGCTGCTTGGTTGATTTTACTCAACGATCATAAATTGTCCTTTGTCAGAGTCGTTAAGTGATTAATGATAATATGTATCCTTGTCTGTTGGCACTTGTACATACCAACGTTGTACATCTTCGGTAAATGTGAGCAACTGAACTGAACTGTTGAGGGAGATTTAAAGGATTGACGTTGAAAAAAAAAAAACGGTTTTCAATAAGATTCGTTTGGTGTTGACATTTATCATGCGACACCAAAAGTGCTAGGAAGCTTCATACGATTACAAATTGTCCTTGTTGTCACTCAGGATATCATGGAAGAACAAGGTAAGCGCGTAGAGAGTAATGCTCTGTTAGCAATTCTATTTAAAGTGTTGTAAGTTTATCTAATTGAAGATAGTGACCTTTTAGGCGAGAGAGACACTCTTAGGCTGAGCTCTGTCAGGCTCTGTCGTTTCGGCATCTTTACATAACAATGAAATGCAGCATTGGCGGCCGAGTTGATAGTGTTTCTGTCTATGAGGTTGGTGGTTGTAAGCTGTGATCCCAATCATTTACAACCACTTCAGCGAGAGAAAGTTGATGGGAAAATCAAAATCAATGAGAACTCTTCAGTGTAGACAGAAGTTGCTACAGATAAACTTGAAAACATGACTCTGTTTACGTGTAAAGCTGTGTATGAAGAAGAGGAAGAGTCAATGTAGCACCTGCCAAGAATGATAGAAACAAAGATTACGCCATCCAGCGCAGAACGAAAATGTTCTGCGAATGACGTCACGCGAAGTGTGTTTCTATTGGCTAATACTCAAAGCGGTTTCAATTACAGGGTTGCCAACAACAGATCTTACGCTGCATTCGAATCTGAAACTTTTTTCTCGTTGTAGATACACGTAGATTTCGCAATCCTTACAAGGGAACAAATACGTCATCTAAAGGGAAATCATGCGCATGGCGTAATATTTTTTCTATCACTCTTGGCACCTGCTATGTCCATGTAGAGAAGTGCAAGAGTATGGTCTAGCCTATGTAGGGCTCAGGCTCTTTAAGGACCTTAATGATCTTCAATTAAAGCCTTGGTAAAATTCATAAAGAAATCTCTTGGGTTCAACAAATCCTCATTCTCTCTCTCTGTGTTCTCTAGATACGGTAACCTTCCCATAACTTTGAAACGGCAAGAGTAAAATTGAGAATTTTTTTTCAATGTTCTTAGTAGTTTTTCCAGCTTTAAAACTGCATCATTAGTTTTTTACACTTTCTTGAAATTTTTAAAAGTTATCTGACGTTTCTTTTGTGTTTTATGTAAAATTACCCAAAAATAAAAATTTATATGTGACAGCGAAACGAGCAAAGAAAAGTTACAAAACTTATGATTTATGTGCATCAAATTAAAGCTTGAACATTTTTCTTCTGAAATGATGACTAAACGACTTTGAAAATTCTTTTTATTGACCAACTTTTGCTTGGAATACAAAAAACTCAAAAAACCCGAATTTTTCGGTTTCAGGCACCTCTAAACCGTTTCCAAAAAAATCGGGAAAAACATTCTAAAAAATACTTTATACCACAAGGTGTGATAATCAGGTTGAGCCATCTGAAAAAATTCTCAAAAATTCTTTACACCACACAGTATCAAAATAAGGTTGAGCGAAAAAAAAATGTTTTTTTTTGGACTCCCCCGCAACCTAACCTAAATTCACTGATTACACAAACTGCTGCAAGGATCGGATAAGTATTTATATGATAAAAAGGAATGTCTACTGCCACAAATTTGAAAAGTCCGCCACATAATTCAAAAGAACGATTCAATTTTAAAAGTATCCATAAGCTATAACATCCAATGGCCACTTGAATGCCAACTAATGCTCAACTTTAATCCACCATTCCCCCCCCTCCCGTGGCAAGTCATCACTAACAAGCTTAAATGAGCCCCTCCCCTCCATTCCCGCCACACCAAGTTCAATCTAAGCAGTTGCATATCGCTTTCACATATCACTTTCACTTAAAGTTACATGGCCAACTACTAATCCCTCGAATGTTGTAGACCCTGACATGACCATAATCCCCACCCCCACCCACCCAGTAGACAACATCTTCGTTAAACTACTTAAGAGTGTGAGCTGCCAACTCAGAGAACGAAGAGCAGCATCTTCTTCAAGTGATATCGATAACACAGAAGTTTGGTGATTGTCGACGGGAAGACCTTTAATTTCATGTGAAATTGTTGGAATTCTCCAAAATAATCTGTGTAAAGTATTTGCAATAAAAGCGAATTTCAGGAATTTCATAGAAAAAACACACACACACACACACAGATGTGTTGTGTCTCCTTTGGCTGCCATCCTACCATCCTTGTCTATTGATGTCATGAACAAACTAATTGAACAACAATTTCATTCCAATCCGGGTGTTTTGTGTATGTGTGAGGGCGTGTATGGGTGTGGAATCGCAATTTTCCACTCACAGTTTCTTTACATTCGGTAGAATGTGAACGAAAAGTAAGCACAAATGACATTCATGTCACTGCAATTTCACACATACCCACAAAAGTAGTTGTCTATGACTGTGGGTGTGGGTGTGTGTGTTTATGTGTATTGTCGCAACTATGTCTTTCCTTCAGTGTGATGGTTGTGTTGTTGTTGTTGTTGCTGTTGTACCATTTCCATGTTCATATTTGATTTCACATTTTAGAAAACCTACTCTGTGAGTTTTCTGCCGAGTGGTGCCGGAGTGGGCACCATCTGGCGAAGATGGATGTGCTACAATTGTCATTGCCCCGTTGTAGTCGCCTCGTTCATGCTGTGTTGCCATCGCCAACTACACTTGTGGTAGAGATGTCTCCGGTTAAAGGATGTTTCTTCTTTTCTTTTTCTGTTTTATTGTTGTTGTAGGGGGTAAAATATCCTTCTCGCGTGTGTGTGAGTGGAAATTTAAGTCTTTTAAAGGCGTTTCTAAACATTGTCGTTCCGAAAAATTACTTTTTGATTTTCATCCGAAGCCGCAGTAGCTCTTTCACTTCAGCGACTGAAGTTTATCGCCCATTGAGCCCGGCATAGTGAGTCGGAACACGGAATATGCCATCTGCCGCATTAGATTGCGTTTTTGTCGCGCTTGCCACCAAAATGAAACCAACAACAACACATACATACATGTTTGCAATCATGTCGATGTAGTGTGACACAGTTATTGGAAAATTTGCACTCGTTTAAATATATTTTCCCAGCCTGGCTGCCGCTGCTGCGGTTCGATTCGGTTTGTATTGCTGCTGCTGCTACTATTTTTGTCGCCGTTGTTGTTGTTGGTTGGTTTGCAGTACACGCTCCTCCTGTATGCATTCGATTTGATGGCGCTTCCTTTGGATGGCATTCGATAACATTCAATTCTCCATTTCGATCCGGGCAATGTTTACTTTTTATTGACAATATCTATGAATGTCTGTCGCTCTGACTGTCACGGCTGTTTGGCAATTCTTTGTTGTGTATTTTCGTTTGCCTGCGTTTGCGTAAACGTATCGTTTGTCTGGTGTTAATGTGTGTGGAGTGTGTTGGCTACACTCGAGGCGAGTTTGTCCGTTCAAAGGTATTTTTTCTTTTTTTTTTCAAATCACAATTTCAATTGTTGAGTGATCACAATAAAACTCAGAGTGTGAGCCACAGCTCAGTGGGCTAAGACCAGTGTATAGAGGAAACTGTACTCTCTAAACCCCGGATGCGGACACAGGGGTCGGCATCTGAAATCCAAAATGACCAATCATCGAAAAACCCAAAATCGAGTTTTTGAATGATTCTTGTAAAGTGATCTGGCAAAATTATCTCCAAAATTTACAATTTTATAGACGACGTAGCAAGAAGCATGTTTAGACTTTACACCACTGTTTTTTTTGGCTTCTCCGGTAAAGTTATGAAAGTGTTTCTCCGGCAGGTACGCCTTTCTGCAAAAACATATGTAATTTCTTAAAATTTTAAAATTTCTGATGAAATCCAGCTACCACCTTTTTTTTTTTGTTCGAGGGTTTTTCTTGTGCTCCGTTCTCTGCGAACTTTTATGACTGTGATTTCCACAAAATTGTCGACAATAAAAACACATGCATGATTGTGTGCGTGTGACTTTTATTAAATTTTCAATTCTCTGCTCTGTTTTCACTTCCTAATGTTGTTCCATGTTGCCAATTGGCGAAGGAGTGGGGAATTGTTGAATTAATAAAAAATCAATATTTGCTTTGGCAGCAGCATCTTTAAATACACAAATAAAATTAATTGAATTGAATAGCTCGCAGGTAATTTGATTTGTTTATAAATAGTAACATTTAACTCTGAATGAAATCCCACCCTGCTTTGCTTAATAAAACAACAAAACAGAAAGGTTGTAATATTTGCAAATTAACATAATTTTCTCTCATCGCTGTTGTTGTTGTATGTTTAATTTTTGCTATTAAGACCTTCAACTTTACGGGACATCAATGACATTAGATTTGTTTGACGGTGTATGCGTGTAACAATGGAGCTCGTTATCGCACACACACACAGAAAATAATCAACAAAGTAAAATAACAAAAGTTTGGCTTTTTCCATTTTAGACGTTTCTTTATTCGGGCGGTCGGTCGGTCGCCCAAAAAGGTAACGAAACCCTTTTTTCAGTTTATCGCTGCAAAACTCGGTTAGCTCTCTTATCGCTTAATGAATAACAACAAAAAGTCGTTATTTTCGTTTTTTTCCCCTTAGACTGCCGAACACTCTCATACAAGCATTCAGACAAACGACTTCTTGTTCTTCTTGATTTTCATTTTGGTTGCTAATGTTTAACAAGCACACGAGAAGCAGCCACACAATCGCAAACTCTCGCTCACATTAAAGAGTTATGTCAAACATTGCAAATATATGTGTGTGTGTGTGTGTGTAGGCCAATGGGGTGGGCTGGGTGTGTCGTGTGTATTTGCCGAGATTTGTGGCATAAAACATCTCATTATAGTTCGTATGAAATTAACCTTTGGCGGTTGCTTGTTCACCAGCCAACATCGGAGATAATGGACGAGGGTGGATCTCCAATGAGGTTAATGGTCGGTGAGGGGAGCGAGAACAGTCTAAAGCTGTTTAAAAGGGTACTCATTTAAATGTTTGGATAAATAATAAAAAAATAAATCGGTTACCAGTTAAGCGGTTATTTTCCTTGAGTAGGCCTGATTGGAACTTAATACAGAATGGCCTTTAAAATGAATGAAGTAAGGGACAGACGGTAGAAGGGACATACAGACCGATAGATACACGGGTCAATACATGGATGAGAATATTACAGGTGAATGGAATAAACGACTAGATCATAATCCAATCTTTAGTTAGTTAGTTAATAGGTAAGTCGTAGTGCCCTCTGATGTTATGCGCCAAAAACTAACTCGTAGTGAGAGTGAGCAAGTACTGACGGCGCAATGGCGCAATAAAATAGAATCTTATCAGTAACTAGTAAGTTGTAATGCGCCTATGGCGCCCGTTGAAATATGGAAACAAAATTTTGTTGAAAAACAAATGTTTTCTTGAAAAAAAAAATTTTTGTTAAAAAAAAAATTTTTCGTTGAAAAAAAAAATTTTGTTGAAAAAAAAATGTTTTCTTGAAAAAAAAAAATTTTGTTAAAAAAAAAATTTTTGTGGAAAAAAAAATTTTTGTTGAAAAAAAATAATTTTGTGGAAAAAAAAAATTTGTTGAAAAAAAAATTTTATGTTGAAAAAAAAAAATTTGCAAAAAAAAATTTTGTAAAAAAAAATTTTTTTGTAAAAAATAAATTTTGGAAAAAAAATTTTTTGGGGAAAACACAAAATATTATTTTTTTATTATTATTATTTATAGAATTATATAATGCCTATTTAAATTCCTACGTACTGCGTGACAGAGTCAGTGAATCAGTGTCGAGGGTAAATATATATTAAGATGAGAGCTTATTGTTTTTGGAATTGTGTTCCATTTGTCCATATCTAACATGTATCTGAAAACCAGAATTGAATCATGTCTAAAATCCATTTTATAACTCTTCGAATATTGACGATTTATAACGAACGAATAAATTCGTTTTATGGAAACAGGCAGTAAGATTTTTTTTAAAATAATTTCAAGCCCGACGTAAAGAATTTTTAATATTTTTTTTTTCCCAATATTTCGTTCTTCTTTGAGGAGTATCATTAGGGAGTACAACAACAAATAAGCAATATATAAAACACACACAATAGAACGTCGGTGCTTCTTCTTCATCAGAAGTTGCTGTTGTACTCCCTGCTGATACTCTTCAAAGAAGAACGAAATATTGGAAAAAAATATTGATTAGGAAAAAAAAATTATTTAAAATTCTAGACTTCAAAAATTCTAAATACATAATTGAAAATTGTCGACACAAAAAAATGGAATATTAAATTACATATAACTTATATGATGGAATAACTGAAGGCAGACAGACAACTCTGGGTGTCTTCATTGTCAAATACTGACACAAAAACGGGCGACTGTAGACAGTTACAACTCATGGCACAATTTTTAGCCAACTATAAGCTTTTTTTAATAGTTTGGCTTTTTGTATTTCAATTTTCAATACGAAAATGTATTCGGCCTTTGAAAAAAAAAAAAAATAAACAAGCAATTGAAATGTAAACAATTAAAATTCTGTTGAAATGACGAAATTGAAATCAGCTATTTGCATGGCTCTACGTTTTATTATGGTGCCATTTTGGTTAATGGAAAACTTACACGGTTCGTAACGTAATAATTTTCCCAATAACATTCACATTTCCCATCACTTATATGTTTACTTTCGTCCGCTTTCCCCAACCGCCCTCGTTGGCATTTCCATAAGGTCCCTTAATATTTGGATTTTACAAATGTGTGGGCGTATGTTACTCATCTACCTATGGAATTTTCAAAATTTATCGAGGGATTTCTAACAAATTGAACCTTTGGTAAAGTGAGATGGTGGCAGACAGCAAACATAAGGGACACAATATTGAACAGGCCTCGGTCCTGGCTCTTGTCCTCAAATGCCGCTACACTTACACACACACACACACACTCACACATTGAAGAAAGCCAATACAAAATGAATTACATAAAAGTTTTCCGGGCTTTCGTTTGCAATCTGCTTTGGTTATCTACAAGACAGAGTTCTTACGCTCAATTCCCCGTTGGGGCATCATGGAATCTCAGACGAATCATAACCGGCGAATGAAGGAAACTTCAAATCGAAATGTTCATACGCTACGGTGGGTGGCGAGATATCACTCATACGCCGTGTGGTACATATTTGCTTTCAACAACTTTGTATTTAAAGTCGTTTCCTCCATGGCAGCGCTGACAGTTTGCATGTGTGCGAGATATGCATTTACACTCATGTGTGTGTGTATGTGTGTGTGTTTACTTTTTTGTATCTGTGTGTTTATCAAGTTTTATTCAAATAAAATAACAACTTTTTGTGGTTTTATGATGATTAAGTTGTTGTTAGTCTCATGTATGCATGCTCATACACACGACAGACTACCAATTTCCATTCCCATTCCCATTCACGTTGAGTTTCTCTTTTATGGTGCCACCACAAACTTCTCGCAACATTGTCTTGCTTTGCGTTTGTACAAGGCTGTGAAACTTCTGAATATTGCTGTGTGTGTGTGTATGGGGTAGGGGGTGGTGAAGGGGCATGCTAAGTACATATTCACACTGACTGACAACAAGCAGAACGACTAAATAACACAAAGATTAAGACTTAAAACCGCTAAATGGAAATAAAACCAAAAATTCCGTTGTTAACGAATAACGCAAAAGTTCTCAGATTCGTGGCTTCTTCTTGGCAATCCAATGGCGTTGTTGAAGTTTTAGCAACAACACCCCAGCCACCAACACCATCTCCGTCGGTGTTCCTTGTCCGTGTAGGACAGGGGAGGATAAAGCGGAATCATAAAATCGTATTGAAATACCATAAATCTTGGCGAGGAGGTGTCGTTTGACTCCAGGTGTGTTTCCAGACACCGCAATCGCAATCGTACATGAAGCATGGAGCTCATGCTTTAACACATCCACCTCAAATTAGTGTCTCTTACCCGCCACCCGTTTCGATTTGGCAATCATTTTAATTAAAGCTTAATATTGTTGTTGTCGTGAGACAATTCCACCAACTTGCCAGTGGGTGGTGTCGTTTGTTGTTGCTGCAGCTTTAGTGACATTTGAACATTTCGAAGTTGTTTCCAATTAAATTAGCTTTTGCGTACGTGACATACATTCGCTTGTACATTTAAGCTGTCGTTAAGCAATTCTGTGGCAGCTGAGGCTGCACAGTGGTTGGAAAGCAAAAAAAAAAAACGTTTACTATTCCTTGGTCCTTCTAAATGTTGGTGAATGTTATTTGAACTATTGAAGAAATCCACGGCTTTGACCTTTGCAATTCAAATGGCCATCCTGTCTATCGGAAAAGTTAAAACTGTACTAAATGATGTGGATTTTGCGGGGTTTTTAATTTCGAAAAATTGCTTAAAAAGCATTCTAAATACTGGTGTGATTTCTGAACTATTGAAAAAATCCACGAATTTGATATTAGCAATTCAAATGGCCATCCTGTCTATCGAATAATAAATGTTGTGGATTTTCCTGTGTTCGCCGACTGCAACTGGCTGTCTATGACATTTCCACTGTACGCTCGTTGTCTACACTGAAGTTTGCAATCACTCAAGTTTGCAATAGACAAGAAGAAATATTAATTTCCTCTAGATTTTCCACCTGCTCTACAAACTCTGCCTTCAAATCTTTGCCACTAACGATGTCGATTTTCTTTTTTTTTCTTATCAATTTTTAACTATTTGGGAAGCCTGTGTTTCAACTGGAGTCGCTTGTAATGATGATGTTGCTGGTGTTGTTTGATGATTTAATCTATGACACATACATATGGACTAACACACTGACACACGCACAGGCATATGCCAAAAAGAGAAGCTTCTCCGCTTCTAAAGGTGACATAGGTTTAAGCAAATATTTGCCAGCTTGAACGAAGGGGTTAAATGAATCTGTCGTCCTTGATTTGCATACATGATTTACAGCCAAAAAACGAGGGATGTTGGGGTGTTGTGTTTCACACACACACACACACTGATAAACGATCAAACTCTCATTAAACCAGGATGACTTGGTGTTGTTGCTATTAGACAGATGGAGCAGACAGAAGAAGCCCTTTAATTTTGAGTTTGTACAACAAAACAACAACCACAAGACACGTTTCCCATTTCTGCTGCTCTCCCTTTTACTTGTCTATCCCTTTCACGTTGTCTACATTATCTTATGTTTCTAATTAATTACGCCATCTACATCGAGCTGTGGGAATTTTTGCTGTTTGGTATTTTTTTTTTTATTATTTCAACAAAGTTGTAGAGGAAGTTGGTAGCCAGCATTGAACATAACACGTCTTATATTATATATCGCTATCTCTCTCTCTATTTCTCTTTCTATTTCTCTTTCTCTCCCAAGGGGACGTTAGTGACTCGTGATGTTGTGCTCTGTTTAAGCATTTGCTCATTAACCTTGCATTCGGAGTCAGCGTTGTCGTGGTATTGGTGGCCCTGATGGCGGTCTTGTGTGCTGCCGCTGTTCCTAGTTAAATTTCATTTTGATTGTCTTCACGTCCCTTCGTACTTTATTTTTTTTTTTTTGGAAAATGTTCATGTGAAGCGAAAAAGTTTTTTCATGAGATCTCATCAAAAATATTCGTATCAATTAAATGAATCTGTCCTGTCAAAGGGAGCGGGTACCATGATTCTGCATATTTTTGTGATTTTGATTTTCAGTTAGTTTTTTGTTTCTTTTTCGGTTGTTGTTGGAATAAGTTGTCAGCACATGATAGAGATAGGAAATGTTAAACACAATCACACCGACTTTGTGCAAAGTAATCAATATTTCTTTTGGGGATAAGTGACCGGTTATGTCTTGCCAATTTTAAAATGTCAGCATGAAGAGCATTTATTAGGGTGAATACGATGGCTTAGATTTCCAGTCGAGCTAGGGGTTTTCTTGGAATGAAAACGAAGCTGAATTAAACGCACTGAAATGACAACGTATTGTATTTTTAGACAATCTGTCAAAGGTGGGAAAGGAAGTCATTTGCGACTGAAAATCGGTCTTTACAAAGTAATGTGAGTCTTTGAAATTCTAAATTGATTTGAATGTACAAAAAAATCTAAAAAATGTCGTTGGTTTGCAGAGATTGCTAGTTAATCTGAATGTGTTGCCCAGTGAAGTTTGAATATCAAATAGCTTCTAAATATTCAGAAAAGCGACCAAGGTTTTTTTTTTTACAAAACACTTTGAAAAACTGAGAGGTGAAACCGCAATAAAAAAAACCCACACTGAATTAAATCTATTTTTAATTTCTTACGCTCTGAATTTTTGCTACTGCCTCTCTCCCCCACTCTCTCTCTCTTCCGAATCTGGCTTTACTTCAATTTTGGAATTTTGGGGCTTGTGAATTACTTTCTTAGTTCTAGTTTGATTTCTTGGAAACACGACTACGTCTGAAATGTATCGGCCAACTCAAAGGTTTTTCCATCATACCATCTTTCATTCCGCTGGACTTTATGTCAGTTCCGTCTAATAGACCTAACCAACAAATACTCCCAGATATGTCCGTCATTGAGTTTTAAGAGCTGGTCAATCCTGGGCACGCCTTGTGCCACAATATTAGAGTATTACCCAACCGACCGCGTTTGTCCTTATCCTTTATCTTAACTCTTTCATTTAAATATTTAATTTTGCATCTGCCAATCTTGCATTCGTTTCATGGTAAAAAAGGATGCCATTCGTTTTGGTATTCAAACTATTAAAAAAAAAACGTCGCCTATTCCGTTTCCGTTTCAAGTGTCAGTTTGACTTTTCAAAACGAAATATTTGGAAAACAAGAAAAAACATACACAGCGGCAAAAACCATACGAATATTTGCCAATACTTGTGTGTTTGCATGTGTCTGGTGTTGTTCACACACACACACACACTTGGACACATCATCGAAAACATGCTCTCCACCATGGGCATTCTTGATTATACGGCTCTGAAGTGGTTTCGGGGAAAAAAATGTTTTCGAGCGATAGTTTTTGGTTGTTGTTTTATTTTTTTATGGTAAAGTAAACTGTGTGGGTGACTCTCAGAGAGACAGAGAGATAGAGATAGAGAGATAGAGGGAGAGACAGTTGCCAAAAATAAACGTAATTGCAAATTGCTGACAGATAAATAAATAAATAAATAAGAAACACTGATAAAGACTCATACGTACACACACACCTACACATGTTCCTTAAACAAATATCCAATCGGTTTATCATGGTGTGTGTGTGTGTGTGTTGGGCCTTCAGCCACGACCGGGCCATCCAGCATCAGGTTAAGCGGTGCGAATGGTCGAATAACAGCCACAGCGCCAAACTACATTGACCAGAAAAATAAACAACGAAATTGAAATTAATTGCTGTGGCTTATGGCCCCGCCAACAAAGGAAACCACAACAAAAACTAAAAGGCACACAGCATGTGGCAACAGGCACGAAGTCTGACTTGTCCACAAGCACCACCATACCGCCCGGCTGGGGGGTGTTAAATGAAATTGGACACATTACAAATGTTATTGGAATTTGTATAAATTCCGGCAGTCATCTCCTTTATATCCATCAACCATAAGGGAACAGCACGCCCGTAGTTTGTGTTCAGGGAGAATTTCAATTCTTTTAAATCTGTAAATTTAAAGCATTTCCCCCGACTTTAGCATAAAGCGATGCATAATCGATGCACTGCCAAATGTATGGAGTGCAGTTCGCCTTTGATCCCTCACCCTTCAGCATCATCCTGAACTCGTAACAGTTGTTTTAGTAGTGGTTTTCTATTGGAAAAACTGTTAATCATTTGCCAGCATCTCTTGCATTCGTTTAATAACAACTCCCCTATTTACTCGTCTATGGCGTTTGCAATACCCGTTCGTAAAGCCATCGAAAGTCATTCTGCCTTCTGCAGCTGTTGTTGTTTTACCAGCGAGTCCTTTGTTTGCCATTTGGCTCAGTATTTTGCACCCTCACCCTCAAGTCATGAAAGTCCATATTGAGTTTGGATTTAATAAAAATACAAAAAACAAAAGGGAAAGGCATTTGCTTTAGATTACAGTGGAGACGAAGAAGAAAGGGTGCTACTTTCAGGGGAGTGATGAAAGTCTGAAGGGGACTACACAAGAAATGAGACGGGTGACAAGGAAAATTATTGGCTGGTTGTTATGGAATTAACCGGAAAGATTAACCGGAAAGAGACAACTCTGAGAAAATTATCACCAGCTATTTTTAGAGAGTGCCGGTCGCAGGAATTTCCGAAATAAGCGAAAATAGCTTTGCTGATTTCTAAACCCACCAAATATTAACGTGAACTATTAACTTAACAACTGAATATATTTGTGAACTGTTGAAATGCTCTGACAACTACCATTAGATAGGAACCTAGATTAAGAGTCGATTACTTATTGTTATTTTCGAAAAGAACGACTCAATCTTAATATCTTAATATATATTTACCCTCGACACTGATTCACTGATTCACTGACTCTGTCACGCAGTACGTAGGAATTTAAATAGGCATTCTATATTTTCTATAAATAATAATAATAAAAAAAATAATATTTTTTTTTTATAGAAATTGTGTTTTCCCCAAATTTTTTTTTTACCAAAATTTTTTTTTTTACAAATTTTTTTTTTTACAAAAATTATTTTTTTTACAAAATTTTTTTTTCAACAAAAAATTTTTTTTTCCACTAATTTTTTTTTTTCAACAAAATTTTGTTTTTTCCCAAAAAAATTTTTTTCAACGGGAGCCATAGGCGCATTACAACTTACTAGTAAATAAAATATAAGCTGAAAAAAAAACATTTAGAACTTCCAACGGTACAGTTCAGAAACACCCTGTGGGGAAACATAGAGAAACGTAAATGAAAGATTTAAACTTATTAAAACGTAACCATACAAGCAAAGGAAGAACCACTCTTATAAGGGCAGTTCACACGGCATCATTTATGGTGCAACTTTATAAGAAATCCAAGTGAACAAAACTCCACAAATATCTGATTCGTTTATAGGAAAAGTGTACTGTAGGTGTGTTATCAAATCTTTAGAGTGCTTTAAATCGTGTAGTGTGAACCTCCCGAATCGTTAACCACATCACAGCTGGACGTATGAGCAACATCACCATCAAAGACCAATAAATATAAATCATACGCTCACGTGGACAAATAAAATACTTGTGATGCGGATGTTGATGCGGATGGTTAACAATATTTAAAGGTAACACCGTCAAGGTGTACGAGAAATTTAAGATTTTTAAATATTCTCCGCTGTTTCTTACATTATTTTATAACAGCCTTTCTTATAAGGATAAAGAAAAAGAATTCGCCTTGGGCGTCATCAATGCGAGTATAAATGAGAGGGTTTTTGTTGTGCAAGTTTTCTTTTGATAGAATGTGTTTGCACTTATTTGTGCACTTACCGTCGCACTGTCCTAAGTGCGGCCCTCTTTACCTTGATGAAGACGTGACGACGACTTTATCGAAGATAATGACGACGAAGCTGAAGGAGACGAAGTAAAAAAATTCCTATCGACCTGGTGATGGTTTAAATGCCTGTGGAAAACATATTTGTTTTATCCACACTATACCACGTGGAAACAAAATAACTCTTAATGCGAATTCTGGGAGTTGGGAAAATATTGTAAAAAATATTGAAAGCATTTTCTTGACGGTATTGATTTTTTGTTTTGCTGCGGCCAAACAGTCGTTAACCTTGAATATTAAAATGATTTCAAGCGAAAAACTTAATGAAATTCTGTGTAGACAGATAGAGATGTATGAAGGACAGGTGGTTAAAGACGACCTTACGTTTCAGGAAAATGCTGATGGCCACAATTTTTTGTGGTTTCCGCGAAAGTTTGTTACTGTTAAATTTGTTGTGCTGGCAACTGTTGGAAATGGACAGATTTCATTTAATATGCCCTCAATGCTATTGGAATTGTTTTTTGAATTCGAAAAAAAGAGAAATGTCCATAACAGTGGAGAAGTCTATTCTCTTCTTTGTTGGCATATGTATTGCTGGCGGGGTAACTGTTATTTAAGATTATTCAATCAGGATCGAACTTCATCTCTGTGTGTTATCATATTTTTTGAACTGATACAGGAACAATTGCCTACCATTAGGCGTTATTAAGCTAATCAACATGTAAATTACACCGCTGAGAGCGAGTTGGGCATCGGTGAACGGCATCCACGTATTTGATCTAAGGCCGACAGTGCGCCATCTGTAATGGCAGAGTGAGGTCTCAGTAATTCACTTTATTCTTCGTCCAGCCTTGGTACCCAAAAGCTGATAAAGCTATACTAAGTTTATTTTTTCTGGTCTGGTCACCCCTTGATTGTGTTTACATTTCAATGCTGCAGTGCAATAGTGAATGGGATGACCAAATACGGTCTCTTTGACTGCGCGGTCCTAAAAGGTTTATGGTAGAATACCCATGACCTATACAAATAAATAACCAGGCCGAGATGTGAGTTCCTACAGAGTGGCCTGATAAAATTGATCGGATATAACTGAAATAATAACAGACATCTGGCAAGATGAGTGATTCGTTTATATTGTCAAACCCCCGGAAACATGTAAAACAGCTTTATAAAGCCTTGTTTTTTTTTTACTAACACTCTGAGGATGCTCCCTATGAATGGAATGCAATGCAATGTGTGAAAATTGTTTTTATATTTTCACACATTTTTCTTAACAAAGTTCTGTAAAGCTGTTCTACATTTGTCTGAATAGGGAGGTAGGGCTCTATTTGTCAAAGGAAAGGAAAGGAAACTCTAATTCCATTTTCCCTATCGCTCCAAAATAAAACTCTAATTCCACCTTCTCTATCGCTCCGTAATATAAACGCTGAGTATGCGGTGAAATGCTGGCAAACTTTAAAACCACTTTAAATGATTAATGAGCTACCATATCAGGCAAAGGGATAACCTGCCAGACATTTGTATCTACGGCAAGAAAAATAGTATTTAAATTGTATTTTAAATTTGCATTTATATGGAAAGAATTTCTTTTAGTTTTACACCCCCCAACCACAGCGCCCATCTACCTGTATTGAAAACTTCTCGATCACATTTACCGATAAACTTATACCCCTCATCAATTTCCCTACGGATGACTGCATAGTTTGCGCCCTTATTTACAAAAATCTGCATAACACAATTTTTGTTTGTTTCATTTGTACTCTCCTGAGTGTTGGGTTGCTTTTCTTTTCTCTCTTTCTTCTTTGTTCCTTTTCCATTTTCAATGTGTGTCCTTTTTTTTTAGTTTTGGATAGATTTTCTTTGTTACTTGATGGAAATTTCATTGGAGATCTCCAGAGTTTGATTTATGCAATTCATCAAAATATGTTTCGTTTTTTTTTGTTTTGTTTTACGTTATCCATTTTCCATTTGCCAGTGATTGACACACTTAAAGATTCGTAATGGACACGTACGACAATTTTATGGCTGTTGTGTTTCTAAGGGACGAGCAGGCGGGGACATTTTCTGGGAAAACTTAATCTCAATCAATGAAAAACAATGTTTCGTAACTCATCCTGTCATTGCTTATTGATATTTATAGACTGCCAAATCTTGGCACATTTTGTATGCACACCCCCACCCGCACAGACGTAACGATACACACACGCATACACACATGTATCTGTGTCATAAACTAAGTGCATACACACATGTTTTCAGGCACATATCCATTGCCATAACTTGCCATATTTGTAGCAATCTCTTCTCTCTATTCCGATATTTGCTCGTACTGTTTGCAGTTTGCTTTATGTGCCCGTATGTGTGTGTGTGTATGAGAGAGACCTGTAACCACCAGTAACTCCAAGTAAGTAGGCATTTCCCATCTACTTTGGAAAGCAGTGGTATGTTAGAGTGAATGATATGATGGAGTTTTTTTTTGCTCGTCACCTTACTCTCTTTAGGTACAAAAATAAAAACAGAATCCTGAGTACCTAAAAAACGAGCCGCCATACCCAAGCAAATTCTCGTTGAAGCTGTTGTATGGGGTGTGTTTTTTTTCTTCTAATGAGGGCTTAAGTAGTAACTACTAGTTCAGCGATACTTGAATGTGGAAAATGTTCAAAAGGATATCCACTTTTATTTATCGTTGAAATTTTGATAATTACGACTGACGCCACCACACAAATAAAAAAAGGAAAAATATTTTCAATATTTCATATAGAAAATTACTGGTTCTAGCGAAAGACTACCTTCTCTGCTACTGCGGTATTAAATTCGCCACCCAATTGCATTGTCGGTGGGTTGGCGGGTAAGTACTGATGGTTTGTGGTAAGTAGTCAAATCGCCAATCATTCAGCACTTCCACCGACAACTGGCTACACATGAGAGTGTCTGTATAAGTTCGTTTGTGTAACAACTTTATGTTGGCAGTCTTTCTCTCTCTCTCTCTCTCTCTGTGTTTGTGGTGCATGTGTGCACTGTGGCAGTAATAAAGAACCAACCCAGTGCAATATGTTCTGTTACATCAAACAGCAGTAGCTGGTCTTTCATGGTCTGTCTTTATATGCGGATAGTTTTCTGTTGCTTTCCGTTTTTTTTTTTTGGGTATTTTTTGCTAATCGCATATTTGCCTGCATGTGTGTGTGTGGTCAGGGTACAATTTACGAAAAACACTCAAGAGATTGTGTTCATATTTAATAAAGTTCTTTCATTGTTTACTAGGAAATTTGCATTTCTTTTCAGTTACTATTTCTGGTCTTCTTAAATTGGCTAACGAAACAGAGGGGCGGGCACCCACACCCCCGGCCGGCTTAAGATATTTAATAATGGGATGGATGAAAATTAAATTCTCTACTGTGACCATAAATCATCGTTCTGTGGTTTTCGGAATATGAATGTGGATTTAACATTTAATTTGTATAATAAAACGTCCACTTAAGTGCCCCCACACTTGAGTGGGGAATTGGATGGGCGACAGAGAGAGAGAGAGGGGAGTGTTACTGAGAATACAAGTGTTTATGTTCCATTTATTGTTAATACATGACTCACACACACACACAGATACAGACACTTCAAAATTGAAGTGCTGTGAAATGCCAGTTGGATGGAATTATATTTATTTTTTTATTTTTTATTTTGATGAAGTCGAAAATTAGCGTCTGGATTAGAAGCGATTAGTAACTACGCAACGCTTGTGGAATTCCAATGAATACCATCAATCATGGCCCTCAATGTATGTGTGGTTTTTGGCGGTTTTATTTAGGGATAAACATTTGAGGGACTGTCCATCATTCAATATCCTGTCACTGTGGTTTCTAGGCAATTTATTTAGTTAAGCAGGTATCATTCTAATTGTCCCTAATTGAAAACATTCTACAAAATACTAAATAAAGGATGTGATTTGCCTCTTTTTTTCTTTAATACAGAATAACAATAAAATAAAGAGAAGTAAATGTGTTCTAGTCCCAGTAGAAGCGCCCGCCCAGTCCGGAGTTATTAGTCTAATATTGAGATATTCTTAGAAAAGGCAAAAACGAAATAATTCTGAGTCATTGCTGAAAGTGTCCATAATACGACCGAAGGTAGGACGATGCTAATATTTTTTAGTTTAAACCAATAGTTTCTTCTGTTACCGGAAAAATAGTAATTTTCTACAATTAGTCGCGATTCACACGAGGCAATTTGTGAACTTGCCTCTTGTGTTCACACAAGGAAATTCTTTTTCGGCAATTTTTGTTTTCATTATTTCCTTTCTTCAAATACCAATGTGTTTTAATATATCAAAATACGACAAACACAAAAGGAATTGCCAGTACGAGCTAGTTTTTTCCATTTCCATTCCCCTTACGCGTCTTGCCAACAAACTGTAAATTGCGGCAATTAAAATTGTCCAGTGTGAATTGACACTTGTAGGAAAATAATAAGGTTGGTTATAAAATTAAAAATGACCTCCGAACAAAGTGAACACACTGTAATGTTGGTTATCTACTTATTAATGGCAATCAGAATAAGAATCAAAATCACTTTGCAATTGAAACCCAAGCAAAGGTTAAAACATGAAATTATTGAGTTTCGAGTAAAAAACCGAACTGAATATCTGAATATATTAAACTAGTAAGTTGTAATGCGCCTATGGCGCCCGTTGAAATATGGAAAAAAAATTTTGTTAAAAAAAAAAATTTGTGGAAAAAAAAAAATTTTTGTTGAAAAAAAAAATTTTGTGGAAAAAAAAAATTTGTTAAAAAAAAATATTGTGGAAAAAAAAAATTTGTTGAAAAAAAAATTTTTTGTTGAAAAAAAAAAAATTTGTAAACAAAAATTTTGTTGGAAAAAAAATTTTGTAAAAAAAAAATTTGTAAAAAAAAATTTTTGGAAAAAAAAATTTTGGTAAAACACAATTTCTGTACAAAAAAAAATATTATTTTTTTTAATATTATTATTTATAGAATTATAGAATGCCTATTTAAATTCCTACGTACTGCGTGACAGAGTCAGTGAATCAGTGTCGAGGGTAAATATATATTAAGATATAAAATTTGCAAAAAATTCGTTTTTTTTTGTTAGTGCTGCCAGTTATAATACTTTTCAACGCAGAATCTAGAATTAAATTTTCTCCTTAAAGTCCACATGTTTCACTCGGCCATTTTCGAAAAATTTAACTTTTTATTTAAACAAAAAACAAAACTCTAAGAATGGCTACTCAAAAAAAAAGTGGGGGAAAGAAAAACATAACAATAGGGAAAGGGGAAAACTTTAATTTTCTGGCTGTTTAAACAACACTGCTCCTTTCTTTTCTCCCTCCACAGAACACAGAGCATTGCATTCATAGGCGGCCTCCCCTGAGAGTTAGTCGAACAAAAGAGAGAGAGAGAGTAAAAAAGAGTAGCTCGTAATATAAAGGGAAGAGTAGCCGGCCAAAAGATTTATTCGCTGTTGTTTTTCTTTTTCCAAAGACGCAAACAACCAAAAAAAAAACTTCACCATTTTTCGTTGGATGTGGGCATGTGTGTGTGTGTCTGTCTATGTGCGTGTGTATGTATGGCAACTTAGTACAGCTGCTTACGGTTGCTCATGTTTTTTCACCATTTTTTGCTCATTTGATAAAACTCTGTTCACTAAACAATTTCTGCTGGGTTTCCTTGAATTTTCCTAACAACTTGAGTAATTTCTGGTATTTCTTTTTTTTTTTTTTGCAGTCGATGTTTTTGTTTAAATAAGCTGTAGCCGGAGCTTATGAATCGTGAGAAACCAAACTAAAGAGCAAATTCGGTTGGGTGTTAGGTTTCGTTTACGCTTTAAGTAGCTGAGCAGGTTGGTATGGTGTGGATGCATTTTTATTTCATTTTAATGCTTTTCTTTTTTTCGTCTTTCAGTTCAGGCAAAGGTGTGCTCGCTTTTGTCTTTCTCATTCTTATCGCCTTTAAGTTTTGCCTCGTGGTTGCCCAAAACCACAACTTGTTAGTGCTGCGTAATTATTTGAGCGAAATGTGAACAATTCGTGACAAGGGTTGGCCTGTCACAGCGACAACAAGAACAAATTGGCTGAGACAAGTATGTATATCACAAGTGAAACTGCATGCTTGCAATAATTTTAAGTTAATGTAAATGTGTAGTCTGTTTTATGCACGCGCTGCATGATTTGTAACTTTTGCAAAGTCATAAAACCATTGGAGTTTACTGAAGCTTGAGTATAAGGCACATGTTATGCAATGCGATTCCTGGTTTTGTGACAAATGGATGTAGAATATCACGCAGCATTTTGGGAAAACCCATCAGTCTGCCACTACCTTAGGGATTTATCCCCCCATTCGTAAAAATTTAAAAAACCCTTGTTAAGAAAAATGTCTGAACACTGTTTCTGTATTTTCATACAGTTTTCTTAATAAAGGTTTTTTAAATTTTTAGAATGGGGGGATAAATCCCTAAGGTAGTGGCAGACTGATGGGTTTTCCCCAAAATGCTGCGTGATATTCTACATCCATTTGTCACAAAACCAGGAATCGCATTGCATAACATGTGCCTTATACTCAAGCTTCAGTAAACTCCAATGGTTTTATGACTTTGCAAAAGTTTATTGTAATCCCTCCATTGCTTCAAAATGGAAAATATCAAGTTTTAAAACTAGTTGAGGTTAAACTCCACTAAGCCATCTTTGTTTTCCTTACTATTTAGAAAACCTTGTCTGCCAGAGCTGTAATAAAAGACAGCGGTTTCTTTTTCCTATTTCCTTAACCCCATTCCAACGAACATTTTTTTGTTGGCTGTAACCGTGACACATGATATGAATTTGATATTAACTAAAAACTAGAAATCCCCAAAAAAAAAAATCCTTCAGCTAAATTTGCATAAAAATAACTTTTTGGCCAAAAAATATTTTGAAACTTTGTGTTCAGGCTGAGAGTCCAAACTCAGCACATTGTTGTTGGTCACAGACCTGACACGACTATGGCCAAAATGTGAGAGTAGACCATGAAATATTTGCAAGCCTTAAAGCGTATTATTCTATTTGACTTGAGTGCAAATGCCAAAATATGGTCTATCCGACATATGAGTTAAAAACTTAAAATTTGGCAAAACAATAGTCTAGATAGAGAGAGAGAGAGAGAGAGAGGGATAGGTAAATTAAAAAGTGTCTACTATTTGAAAGTTGTACTCTGTTTGATTTGGGATGACTCTTGAGCAGACCAGTTACATCAGGGCGGTCCAGTGTCCCTGGTGTTGTATGTGATGATCAACAAAATAGTCTGAACGCATAAGCATAACAAGTCAACTTAGTCAATAACCTAATTAAATTCCCTAGATCTGGGTAGAGGAAAACCCGCAAGTTCTCAACGTGAAGTGAGAGTGACAGTTTGGTTGGGGATTTCAGAGCGATGGCATAGATGATCCATTTTTCTATGAAAATGCTGTTGCAGGTTGAAAGTCAATGGAACATACTTCAAAGTTTTTTGTTCATTTTAAATCCCCCCTCGTACAGCCCTGTTCCAGCTTTCATTTTCATTCCATTTCACTATTCACTTTCATTCCACCAAAGTGAATGTTTTACCTGTTACAAATTGGGGTTGAAATTATCAACTTTTGTTTTTAAATCAATTATTTGTTTAGTAAATGACTTTAAAATAAATGTGGAACTATCGCAATAAATAGAAAACATTTCAAACCATGTGTCTCAACTTCTTTTTACTTGATTGACTTATCATTGAAAATAGAAAAAAGGATTTTCATTTTACTTTCGCCGAGTATTTTCAAGTGAAACACATTGTCCAAAATTTCGGCGAAAGTGAATGTTGTCACACCTATGGCGGTGAAGATTTTCACTTTCACTGAAAAGCGAAAGCCAGAGCAGGGGCGTTAATTCTTAATTCAGAAATAACAGAGACCGTACTGATTCTGAGTTTCACTATTAAAACAACTACTTCTGATTACATTGTGAGTTTTAAGGATTTCCATCAATGGTATTGATTAATTTTGAGTAATATTACAAAAATCAGTTATTTTTGATATATCTTTCATGGAGAACGAAGTTACATATTTTCCCCAATGTTCTATGAATTTACCGATGGCGAACTTCTCTCAAGTCAGTCAGCTGTTTGCCATATAATTATTATACTCAGCGATGGAAAATCCACAGTTTAAATTCAGTCAATAATAGACAAGCTTCAACGGTATACAAAGTTTGAGTTCTTACTCATACAGCCCTGGACATTTGTGTGATTTCACTCAAGTTATCTCTAAGTGACGCTTATATTTTATTTCATGTCAAACGTGTTAATCGAAGCTGCAGCAAGATTTGCATTTTACTTAATTCCATTCCACTCCACTCCAATCCTATCGATTTCATTTATTTTTTATTTTTCATTATTCTGCATTTCTTCAATTACTTACACCTAATCTTGCTACGATTTACAGCGAATGTTTCTAGTAATATGTCCAAAGTGATTTCCGTCGCCAGTGACTGATTACTTGCAACCAACACCATTATTACAGATAAAAGCCCTGGCGGACTCGTATGCGAAGTGCAAAATAATAACACCAGCCAGCCAATCAGCCAATAAACGAACTTAATTGATTTTAAACAAGATTGTGAAATTTGATTCATTTGCTCCTCAAACCTACGAGTGTTTTCTTTCTTGCACTTCTTCGTGTAGTCCCTTATTTACAATACCCCCGGGCAATACGGCCCTTCTTTCATACAATTTGTTCGATATGTTGGTTTACTTTGTTTTTTTTCTCTCTCTCTCTTCGGTTTATTGATACCATCTCCACCAACTCCGCCTGTCCCTCACCTGCATGGTGTTCGCCTGTGGCACTCGCCATGGCTTGAAGTACATTTTATGGCACTCTCTTAACACAATTTCCGTTTCCGGCTTTGTAGTGGCACCACCACATCCACCACTGCACTGCTTGGTCTCCGACTGGGTGGCGTATACGTAATGTGAATAGAGATTAAGCATACATGTCTTTGCATAAATTAGACAGAATACCAACCCGGTTTAAATATCGAATAGTCGTAACACAGAAAATGGTGTATTTGTGAAAACCAATAGATTGTTTTTTACACTCTCTCTCTCTCTCTCGCTGTTGTTGCTGTTGTTGTAGTTAACTAAAGGGAAATCCTGCGCTTGAAAACGCATAACCACGGTTGCCATTAAGGTCAAACAAGAGCGGGGGCGGCAATGAACGAATGGATATGTTTGCGAACTCCTCTTGTGCTTAATTGAAATTTGAAAAAAACAACACACACACACACACTTGTGAGTGTTGAGCTGTGTGTGAAACTTGCTGGTGTTGTAACCACTACACACACACGTTTCGTTACGAATCGAAAATACAGATTTTACAAAAATTGAAATTACCGATAAATAAATAAATGGGAAACGTATAACTGGCATAAGCTGCAGGATTGCATGAAGTGGGGAGCTCTTCTCATGTGTAGAGGAACAAAATTAGTCAACTAGAGTAGAGCACCAACAGACGACAAGGAAGACCACACCAAAGACTAACATTTTATTAAATCTCACAGCGTAGCCGGATTGTCATATTCTACATATGTCGAAATATATTACAATGAGATATTTCTAGTATTTCGGTCAGGGCTGGCTCGACTCCGGAGTCTACTCCGACTTCAACTGTTCAATAACAAAATTTCGAATATTGTATTTTCGTCCACCATTTCTATACTCTGAGATTACACTGAGATGCGTTTGTATCATAAAGATAAAAAAAGTTCATAAATCAAAAATATTTCAAAAATTTTAAAAATATTACCAGTTTAACTAGTTTTCAAAACATTTATTTATTTATTTTATTTAATTACAATACAAAGTAAATTTATATTCTAATTTTGGGTCCAAGGGTAAACCGGGTGACACAGACCATATGGCTAGATATTTGCAGCGACAGACCAAAGCGTCTGGTGTGAATCGAACCAACAAGCCCCATGCTGATAGGCAAGCACGCTACCAACTAGCCTATTTTATGGGGAATTTAAGAAAATTTATTTTTAGGAGTCGGGGTCCACACTCCGACTCCACAGCCGATATTCGGCCTCGAACATTTCTATTTCTAAACCCTTCTTCATAGTCTGTGAAAAAATAAATCAACTCAATTAAAGAAATGTAAAATACATTGACGTTTTTTATTGTGGTCGTCAGTGATCCACAAACCAAGCTGATAGCCCTAGAATGTGTAGAAAATCGCCAAAATCCCCTTTGCACACTCTGATTAAAAATCGACCACCAATCATTGCCAAAGACCATCACATGCCATAGCATTTAGTGTAGTATTACTATTAATTATACGCCCCCCTCCACCCGCATTGTTTGCCATTTAATATCAATCATACGCTGTGTTGAACAGCGGATTAAAATTTAAATATTTGCCCACATTCATAAAATAAAATATGGAAAGTTTCTTAATGGAATTTCAGAAAAGCAAATACTACCATATGCTCTGTCGGTCAGTCCAACCAACCGACCGGTTGGTAATTATACAAAAAAAAAACAGAGAACAAAAGCACAAACAAACAAAAAACGCACACACCGAAAAACAACCGCAATAAATGCATACGAAAATGAAACATCAAAAATGTACACAAACATACAGACATACACACATACAAAGACAAGCATAAGGCCACTGTGTATGCCAGTTCAGTGAATAGCTGAAATGCCATAAGACTTAAGTCACAACTAACTAAGCTCTACGATGAAGGGAAATAAAGGCAGGCATGGGCTGAAGAGGGAAAAACCCTCAACACCGAAGGGTAAGCAATAGCAAAGACGGACTGTTCAGTCGACGATGGTTTACACAGCCAGAGTTCGTTGCAGTTCGCGTCACGCGTCAAGCCCCAACGTCTCATTGGTGGTGTCCGACACCTTACTAGGTACCCGCACTTAGGTCCCTCTGCATTTCAGCCAACACCGAGTGTTATGTTGTAGTGCCACAGTCTGTAGTGTCTGTATGCGTTTATCTGTACAACTGTGTTATTTCATTTCATTTCATTCCATTTGTTTTATTTTATTTTATTATATTAAATCAGAACTCTTTTAATGGGTTTGTTTATCTTTAAACATTTCGCTGTTGTTTCTGCCAACAAATCGTACAACGAATTGACGTTTATTGGCGTTGGCAAAAAGAAAAAAACAAACAATTGATGAGACTACAGAAAAAATAAACGGCCAAGACATTCCGTAGGCAACAGCAACAACAACAACAACATTGAAATGACAAGCAACACTGGCAACATTAAAAGAAATGCTTCATTTGTTATTCATACGAACAGCAACAACAAAGAAGCACGGTTAACATAAGAAGACAATAATTTCGGTGATTTCCATTTTTTTTTTGTTTCGTTCCAGGACGAAACATTTCTCTAACAAAGACTAATGCATGCAATGTCGTCGATCAAAGGAAATGTGGCGGGAGAGGGGAAGAAATTTATTTGTGACATTTCACTACCTACGTTTCTTTTACGATATTAGCGACTTCCGTTTCCGCTTTGCCTGTGCTGTCGTCATATGTGACCGAAACAGAGCGACAGAGTGAGAGAAAGACTATGTCGCTGCCGTCTCCAGTAACGGCAGATGTTACCTAATTTCCATGCCCAAGTCGTTTTTTTCCCCTCTACATTTCTTTTCTTTCTGTTCTTTGTTTGGGGTTTGTCGTTACACATGTAGGCTGGTCGTGCATCTAAGCGGGCAGGGAGAGGAAGAGTTGGCTTTCATGTCTTAACAACATTTGACAAAAAGCCATAAAAGGTGGCAACATATAAATCACATTTGTTTTCCGCCTGTGAGTGGTAATGTTTCGCAGTATGTGTGGAATGTACTCACACACACACACACACACCTACCTTGTATCTGTCAGCATTTATCTACTTTGATTCCACAGAGTTTCACAGCTGGGTTGTCTATTAAAAAGTATGAATATGAAAATCAAATTTAGATATCTTTACACACAGACCGAGCGATAAACACCCCTCTCTCCCCTCACTAAAGTCCAACCAGAATGTCTTCTTTTACAGAGGAAATGGCTTAATGTGTGCCTGCGTGTGTGTTCCAATTTCGAACACACTTACATATAACTAATGGCCTGACGGAAATCCGTTGAAATGTTAATGCTAATACAGATTTCATGTCAATGACTATGGATGGGTTGTTTTTATTTTTAATTTTTTTGCTTAAATGAGTAAAATTAAACGAGGAAAAAAATCGATATTTGATTAAGTCGTAGTTGGCGAGGGTAGTTTCGTTTTCGCCAAGCTCAGTGGAAATGTCAAAGTTGCAGTAAATTAGCTGATTTCTAGTAGAGTTTCTACGAAACAATCAAGAATGTTACAGCTTACAGTGAAATGTTTTACAATCGTGTCAATCAGTTGTAGAAATAAAACTGGCCTTTTAAGGGGAAGTGTGTAAAAACATTTACGACCTTAAATACCAATCCAAAAAAAAAATAATGGGAATCGAGTTGTTAATGTAATCACGGCGAGAGGGGTATAAGATATAAATTTGTAATTGTTATAAAGTCTACTACTTTCTGTACCATTTCTTGGAAATCCGGGAATTCATTTCTTCGAAGGAAATCGCTTCGCATGTCGACACAACTCCAATAACAAAAGTTCTTTGTATTCCGTAGAGCTCCGAAAATATGCTCAACCAGAGTTTTTTTGTGCGGGCCCCTTACTGAAAAAGCCCCAAAAAAAAAAAAACAGAATCTCTAAGCCAGTCTTAAACAACAGCCTACCGGTCTGTGAGTATGAAACACAAGTCACTGATTTGAGTGAAATTCTAAGGGAAAATAAATATTTTCCCATAGAATATTTTGAGAGGTGAAACTATAAAAGCTATTAACTGTATGTACAGGGTTCTCCAACAAGAGGTGTTATTTTGAATCACCCAGTATTTCGCCGGCTGTCACTTTTGAAGCTTTTCTTCTTTGACATTTGACAAGTAGAAACTATTTTTTCCTATTTCCCTTAAGATTCCATGAAGGAACAGACGGGAAACTTCTCCACTTTCCGATTTCGTTAGGGAAAATTTCCTGAACGGGATATGGTCCTGTAAGCGTGGTCGAGGTGGCCATTTGGCTGATGTTGTTTATTTATTATACTCGGCATACCTTCCTCTTTACTATGAAATAAATATCCGATCATTTATCTCAACAAATTGCATTTTTCTTTGAATACCGAAATAACACCTATTGTTGGAGAACCCTGTACAATAGATTAATTTTGTATTCCCTTGGATCCCTTCCTATACTTTACCGCCTTGCCTTACTTTGCTCCACCTTCTTTAGAATTTTCAGCTTCAAAAACTATACAAAACGTCACACCAGATGTTTCAGATTTTAATACAAATTGTATGTGAAATCAAAACAGCTGATTTAAAAAATTCCTAATTCCCTCTCCATCTGGGGAAAAATGAATTCCCTGAGAGTATTCCGAATCGGGCTGGTAAAATTATTTTATTATAATAAGTTAGAATGTAAGAGTTATTTTGACAGACAGATTCGGCTCAACAAAGGGAAAAACCTCTTCTTGAGTTTTGGCTATTGGCAACTACACTTCGTGCCGCCATCGTTTTGTATCAGAAGTTTTTATTTTATTTTTCCATTCCACAAAACTCCTTTTGTTTTTTGGCCCTTTGACAATTGACCCCCCCCCCCCCCCCACATTGCAAGTATTTGTAACTACAATACAACTAATACCCCAGCATATACTTACGACTTTCGAATATACAATTCGTTCGATTTCCACCTCCTTGCAAAAGCTGAATACACAATGGCGCTTGGCAGGAATGGGCAATGGAAATAATGTATGCAAAGCAGCAACAAACCCCTCACAAATAACAATACAACAAATAATGTTTCAATTGTGAGGGACACAAAGTAGCAAGACATAAATAAAAAAAACAAAACTCAAACGAGCTCTTTCCGGAAAAAGGCGTATAGAGAATAAATCTGTGTTGTTGTTTAACATGAAAATATTATTTGCTTATGAAATATTAATAGAAACTTAAGTAAACCTTCCATTCGGGACCATTCAGACGGGAGAAGATGATAACACAAGATGCGTTAACGAGTTCGTCAAGTAGTTTCCGTTTCCGCTTAATTTCCAAATGGCTGCTTTCGCTGCCAGCCTGCGTTGTAACCCTGTTGCTCCCAACAACAACCTTTTTAATAATAAATCAAAAGACCTTTTTGTTGTTTGTTTCTTTTTTCTGTTTATTTCATCTTTTTTGTTTATGTGTGTGTGTGTGTTTTGTTGATTTCTATTTATTGGTTGGTTTGGTTGGTATCTTAGAGTTATACATTGTTTTTGTTTTTCTTTTACTTCAGCATTTTTAATTAAGATTTTTTGGAATTTAGATTTGTAGTTATTTTCTGCTTCTTCGTCCTCGTATTCTTCTGCATTGGGGTTTTTTTTCCTTGAAAGCTTTTTTGATATGATATAAAGGAGTTGTATAGAGTTGTAACAACGAGTTAAAGTTTAGGTTTAGCAAATTGCAAAAGTTCAAATTTAAACTTAACGAAAATTAAACAGAGTTCAGAAAACGGGGATAGCACCTCATAGTATTTAGTTAAAAAAATTCTAC
Source organism: Hydrotaea cyrtoneurina (assembly GCA_958296145.1). Lineage (NCBI taxonomy): Eukaryota > Metazoa > Arthropoda > Insecta > Diptera > Muscidae > Hydrotaea > Hydrotaea cyrtoneurina. The sequence continues at coordinate 2,202,644 of OY282516.1, read as the reverse complement.
TCATCACTCTCGACGTCCTTGTTAATATTCCCAAAAATATTTTCCAATTTCTTTTTGCAAAATATTTTTAAAAATATTCATGTTTTTTTTTTATTTAGAGAAAGGTCTGCTTTGACTTTAGTTAGGCTTAGATTTTGGAGTTTTAGAGTTTTTTTTTTTGGAATTTTCTTCTTCTTTTTTTTTGTTCATACTTAACATCGAATATAAATATTGTGTTGTTGTATTTGTAATTTAATAAAAATTATTCTTCATCTTTTTGTTTGTTATTAAAAGTGTTTGTTTGCTTGCATAACATTTATAAAATTTATCTCAGTTTTCAACATTACTTTTGTCGGATTTGTTTAGTTTTTTTTTTTTTTTGTTCTCACATCTCATTTGTCAGCTTCGATTTCGGTTGATTTGGAAATTCTACTAATAATTTATTAAAGTTTTCAATAGTTATTTAAGGTATCTTTCTCTCATTGTTTTTTCTTTTGTTTTGTTGCTTGTGTGTTTTTTCAATTTTGGTTCACAGTGTAACCACGTGGTAGAGTTCAGATGGCGAGTGGGGGAAGAGGAGACAAAGTTTAACCACGTTTTCAGTTGTGGTCAAAATAATAGGAATACACGAATTTGTGGCGGTGAAATTTTCTGCGTTTGGTTATTCTAAAATCTCGAGCCAAAAAGGCCAAGCTGTAGAATATCCCAGGTATAGCAAAGAGTTTTGGCCCTTTAGTACCACTCGATAGTACTACAACGAGTAATGATTAAAAGCTTTCGTAATTAAGGGTTCGGTTTAGCCACATCCGATGATATTTTGCTTCCAAGTAAGGCGTTGCATTCCTGATAAGTGAAATTATCGGCTGGGCAAAAACTCATTCCACGCGAGAAGTTTTATTTCTGATTTAAGATTTTAGTTTGTAGCTAAAGCTTTGTTCAAAATACCACCGATAAATGATCTTCTCTATAAAATTTTAGTTTTCGGATTCACAATAGGAATGTCGGGGGGTTTCCTGTGCTGGTAGGTTAGGGACTAGAGAATCTTTTTACCAATTTTTTTATTTCTCTTTTTTTTTGTACCCTTTTACTTTATTTTCTGAGCTGGCCAAGGACTAGGGAATTCTTTTTACCATTGTTTTTTATTTTTGTTGTTTTTTTGTACCCTTTTACTTTACTTTCTGTGCTGGTAAGTCAAGGAGAGGAGACTCCGTTTACCAATTTTTTTATTTCTGTTATTTTTTTCCTACCTTCTTACTTTTGACCACAACTGTATGAGAATTGTTAAGAGTGTTCCTTTTTATGTTGGTTTTTTTTCGAGTTTTGTAATTAGCCTTAATTATTTATTGACCATTAATTGGCATTATCTCTAGCTTAACTTGTTTATTTTGGCCTTGATTTTGCTTTAGTTCAGTTTTGTTTTTAAGTTTTATATTTTTTCAATAAAAAGCTTTAATTTTTGAGACATTTTGAAAATAGTTGTTGATTGGAGTTGGATGGTTTATTTGGGAGAAATTTCCAGGATTTCATTTTATCTTTTACTTTGTTTTTTATTTATTTATTATTATTGTTTAATAAAAAAAATACTCTTAACTACATAAGGAGAATGAGGAAAGGAGTTTGAAGTAAATTAGTTTGGAATATTTGTTGTTAGTTGTTGAGAAGAACTTATTGGTATTAGGTTTAAATCTTAGCTAACAAGAGAGAAGGACTGGAGTCCATTTAAGTGGTGGCTGCTTAGTAATCCAGTAGAAATTTGAGGGCAACTATTGTTGGTGATAATTAACGGGGCAGCGACAAATCTGTGGTTTTCACGAATAACCGATTGAGTACATTTTAGGGGAGTTTGATTTATTGATGTCAAAGTGCTACATTTTCAAAGGGCTTTCCGTTAAAGTAAACATTTTTTTAATACAAATGATTCGTTACTATGTTTTATTTGTTAATAACAATTTAAGTTAATATTTCGACAGAAGCCACAATTTTGAAAATTATTTGTTTACTTACTTATTTCCCTTAACATTCCATGAAGGAACAGACGGGGAACTTCTCTCAGGAGAATTATTTGTTTATATGTCGTTAGTCGTGTTTTCTTATTGCCTGTTTAGAAATCTACTGGATCACTAAAACTCCAAGCCCCGAATTCATAAAAATTTAAAAAAAAAAAAACCTTTGTAAAGAAAACTGTGTGAAAATTGTATTTGTATTTCCATACATTTTCCTTAACAACGTTTTTTTTTGAAATGTTTATGAATACGCGGGCAAACCTTTTGACAACAGTCCACCAGGTCTTCTTTAAACATCTCATTTGTTGCTCTCAAAGTTATTCTCTTTGGTTAATTTTCATTTTGTTATAAAAAAAATTATCTAAGAACACAAAACAGAAATGATAATTTCAATACAAATATCTTATAATTAAACATAATAAAATCGTTGATTTTCTATTAATTCGTTCATGTTGTTGTTTGGTATTGTGTTTTGTTTTTGGTTTTTCTTCTTCTTCTTTTATCTATAATTAATTAAAAAATGGCAAATTCTCACATACATAAATATTCAAAATTATCTCCTCTTCGTAATATTTGTCACAAATACATATTTCAAAAATCTAACAACTGATAGTTTTTTTTAAAAATAATCTAAACGAACAACATAATGTTTCTGCAATAACATACAAGTTAAGTTTTTCCATATCATAATTATGTAGATATTATTTTTCCCATTTGCATATAAGTTTTGTGTATATATATTTGCTTTCTTTCTTATCTAAAAATGTATTAAAGTATTTGAGTATATTGTGTTTTGTTAAATTTTTCGCCATAGTTTTGCAAAATTACCTTAATGGCCACCAAAAAAAAAAAATTAATTAATAATAATTTGAAAATACGAATTCGTTTCTTCACATCCCACTACTGGTCTTCCCGCAAATGGTTGGATGTCCAGCAAAAATTGAGTGTTTGTTGTTGTTCATAAAATGTGTGTGTGTGTTTGTTTGTGTTGTTGGAAAAATTTACTGTTCATCCTCTGGGGGCATCTTGGCCAAAGTCAACAGAATCATGGTTAATTCTTTGCGTGAAATCTTGCCATCCTTGTCATATCCCACACCACGCAAGATGGTCTCTTCGAAGGCCTTCAAATCCGAAGCATCATAATCGTCCTAAAGTCAGGCCAAAGAAGAAAGAATACAAACAATTCAACAAAAAGCCATAAGAAATAAATAATTTCATGGTTAAAGAAATATGTATGAGCATTGCCCACACCAAACTCCCACCAAAAAAAAAAAAAAACAAACAAACACAACGAAGCCCAGAAAATCCATATATTTATGTAGACATTCTTGTTTGAGCCACCTACCTTTTTCACCAATTCCAATAAATCTTTAAGGAATCCTTTGAGTTCTTCATTTTCAATTGAGCCGCTGTTATCCTTGGCAAAGGCAATGAAAGAAATGTGTAAAGCATACGAAAATGTTAAAAAGAATTAGCATCTGGTCGTGATATAAACATAATTTGATTTCGACAGTTACAGATGTACAGATTTGTTGAAAGGCAGCGCCACCCAACAAGTAGGTGGTTGCATATTTCATATTTATCAGATTAGAATAAATCTGGTACAACTGTTTGTTGTTTTCCCCACTTTTTTGATTGCCTTTAGTATTATGTTTAGTACTTTTTATGGGTCTTAAATCCAAAATAGCACCGTAGGCCAAAAAGGGCGGACTGATTTTGTTGAGAATAAATAGATACAAAAAAAGCTTAGCATATGCTAAGGCGGTACTGGGAAAGCTCACAAAAGGATGGCAAACAAGGCTATTCTAAATTATGAAAAAATTCATAAATGAAAAAGGAATTATTACTAAAATCAAAGCTGTTCAAAAGACAAGAGGCAAAGGATGCGAATTTTCGACAAATTCTAGGCAGTCTGGTCGAAGAGACAATCCATAGTTCACATGCCATGCATGTCAGTAAAATGGGTTAGAAGTAATACAAAAAAAAACATAATTTTAGGTTCTCTTGAGGAATTTCCTATAAAATAGCTGGCAACAATAATTCCTATGGGTTGGGCCTGAGCTCCGGAAAGTAGTTCTGATAAACTGTTTTGACGTTTCGAATTAAACGGGCCAAATGTCGATAAGGAATTGCAAAATTAATAAAATTAAAACGAAATGTATTTACAAATAACTTTTCTTTTCTTTCTTTCCCTTTCTTTTAGCAGAGACCAACTTTGAACAGTAGATCCAGGTCAGCCAGTTGGCAAATTCTATAGTGAAAAGTCTGACGTTCCCCGTGCACTCAGAAGTTCTGTCAGATACCCACGAACTTGGGGTGGAGGAAGAAATGCATTCAATAGGAAAACAACAAATGGGACAACTCTTTGTTGACTTGACTTCGGATAGGAAAAACAAATGACAACATAACTGCTGAAATGCCGCATCAAGAGTTAAAAGTTAAACAAATACTTTGCAGGTCCTTAATCATATTCTTAAAAGTCTTACACTGCTAATTTCATTTTTGTTTCCCTTAACCAGACTGATAAAGGTTGGACAGCCTCAACATTTCCCCCAAAAACAAAATGCATCTGCTGCTACAACAAGGTCTCATCAATTTATGCCCGACAGTAGGTAAGGATTTTTTCATATCTGTTTACAACTTTCTTTGCCAAACAAATCACATTTGGTTTTGTTTTTTGTATTAAAAAAAATGCGAAAAAAAACAAAAGAACATTTTAAGAACTTTGACTTACTCTGTCATAAAGTGAGAAAACTTTTTCAATATCCTCCTTTGTCAATCGGGCGGCACCCTGCGAATGAAAGGTAAAAGAGGTGGAAAGAAGAACCAAAAGAAATATCGTTAAAAGACGTCCGAATGAAAAAGGGGCGGCTAATGAAGAAGTCGTTCGCCTTTACCTTTAGAAGAAAACAATGTAACAAATTAGAAATTCGAAAACTTTACTTGGTCTTCTTGCAATTCAATTTTAAATACGAAATTCATATACAACAACAAATTAGTAATCATACGTTACATGCAGTAGTGTGGGAAGGGAATATATAAGTATCAAAAAATTTCAAAAAATTATAAGGAAATTACAACAACATTGAACATTCAGTGAGGCGGGGGGAGAAGACGTAGACGGATGAACGAACGAACAAATAGTTGCTGGCGTTACAATTAAGCGTCATTTATAATTTATTAATTCCGCTCAAAACTGCCGGAGAGACAGTGTGGTTGACTGTGCGAGTGTGGGTGTGTTTTTTTTTTTTTGAGAAAAATACTGTCTTCGGTTGTCCTTGAACTTTCAACGCAGGGAAAGAAAACGAAAATGCTGCTTTCGTCCTTCAGCCAACAGTTTTGGTAGCAACTTTTTATTTTATCTATCCGTGTTGTGGAAGTATATTTCTACGAATGAAGATTACCTGATGTCATACACCAACACACACACACACATGTACCGAAACTTTATATGGTTTATATCGAAGCAGGTTACTTTCCACTTTTTCCGTTTTTTTTGGCTGTTTGTGGAATAATTTATTTCCATTTGACACTTTAAGCATTACGTGTTCCATTTTATACTAAACCGAACACATTTGTATCTTTCCCAAATAAAATGAAAACCAACAAAAAACCAAAAAGAACCAAACATATAAAACCCCCCCAAAAAAGAAGCAAAGTATTGTAGAAGTCGCACACACACACACACACAGATGTAGTGGCCCTCCAGACACGCACAGTCTACTTGAATGCTACCACAAATACCAGCACAGCACCACACATTTGCATTAAATGTCCTGCCACGAAAAAACCAAATGTTATAAAGTACGGCAAGCAGTGTGTGTAGGTATAGGTTCTCTCATGTGTGTGTGTGTGTGTGTGCGATTATGTGGCACGCAGCACACACATGCATATGGATGAAGCTTAGGTTGGGTCGCTGAAAATAAATGGCTGCCATCATTTTTCCGATATCAAAACGGGGAAAATGTAAAATACCAGAATGCAATTAGACCTCTGTGGGGACAGAACAAAATAGGAAAGGCCCCGAGGCCCTAAGAGCTGGTTTGTTTCACTCCGCACCATTTTTGCTGACTCGCAATTTGACATTTTTTTAAGATAAGTGATCGGCTGTATATTTTGTAGTAAAGAGCCGTTAATAATGGAAAACAACATGAGCCAAATGGCAGCCACGACCACGCCTGCAGGATCACATCCTGTTCATGAAATGTTCTCTGACCAAAGCGCAAAGTGGCTGGCCTATGTCCTTGAGGTCTTGAATCGACGCTGGGCTGTTGGCGTAGATCTTATATTTCATGTGGCCCCAAAGAAAGAAGTCGCCTACTTGTCAAATGTCAAAGAATAAAAGCATTAAAAGTGACAGCTACCGAAATATCGGGTGATTCAAAATAACACATCTTTTTGTAGAATCCTGTATACAATGATTCACATTTTTTTTCTTCTTCCGAGAAACGAAAAGGAATAATTTCCTCCTGATACTAAATACATTCCATGGACCATTTTATAAAATGTTTGACTAATTGTAAAGCCCAGATAAGTACGAGTCCTAGAGTGGTTTGTTAACCTCGACAGCTCAAGACGACTCACCATGAACCACGAGGGTGGTCACTTGTGGGTCACTTTCGCTTGTCCATGTTTCGAATATCTCCGAGGGTTAGGACTTCTATCTAAAGTCTCTGGAATGGTGGGCTTTAAAAGCAGTGATCCCATGAAAGAGCTTTGTGAACATCCAGGACTCTATCAAGCCAATCCGCTCTATTGAACGTATGACATTGAGCCATATCCTTTCACCTTTTGGGGGCACAAAGATGTTTGGAAAACTCATTTAGACCCTGAAATAGCCTGTCTGTTTGTATCAGGTACAATAAAATTATGATTTGTAAATAGTCTTTTTAAAATAGTACCGATCCTAAAAATTGGAAGCTTTTCCATATTTGATTGGTGATCCTGAGTGTATTCTCGCCATTGAAAACTCAGGTTGAAGTTTGAACGTTTTAGGTCCCTAATATAAAATTCTTAAATCCAAACTGCGTTTTAAAATTTTTTTGGGGATTTTCTAAATTCATTATTTTTTGATAAATTCGTTGGCGACGTGTTAACCTGATAAGCCATTTGATCGTTCCCCTATAATGTCACTGTTGCCAGACCAGGGCTGTGTAGTCGGAGTTATCTTCGATGATTGCGGGCTTCCTTTCGTTACGCGGTCGACGATCCATTCTAATGTCCTAGACGACATTGCGCCACCCGGTCTATTAGAAGTGTCGCCTTCGGTCATATAAATTTTTAATAAACTATAAACATACACATTTATTTCCATTTCCTTTCGTACTGCTTTCAGAAGTGGGTGGGGGCGGTGGGGGGTTAGAGGAAACACGAGCCGAAAATAAAGATCAGCGATGACCTCAGGCAGATATGCGGCTATAATAATTACTATGACAATACAAATGTTGTGTACGATTACACACACATACATGTAAATACTTCTATCTTTCGAAGAACCACACACTTGTATGTTCAAAAGGCGTAACGAATCGAAAAGAAATCAGGACTTTTGCAACAAATGTTTATGGGCCCTTTATTGGTGATCAAATGAAATGCCGAGAAACAGCAACTGATTTGTAACCGAAGTTTTTTTTTCTTCTGCGTTTGGGGTTAATTCAAACGAAAGACCAACTGATTCGTAACTGAAGTTTCTTTTTCTTCGTTGGTTTATAACCCATTAATGTCCAGTGAATTTATTTTCTTGGTGTTGGTTTGCTCGTATTATTCGATTTATGGACAGCCATGATGGAGCTGATTGACATCTGTTACAAAATACAACTCCTATTTACTATAATTGATTGAAGGACTAGTTGGACATAAACGATGCAGGTCTACTAAACCAAATTGTTCAATAATTTATAGGTCGATACCTTTGAGTGATTTCGAATAGGTCGATAGGAAAACCATTTATTTATTTGTACAATTTATATTGCAATTAAATGACAATACAATCAAATTGGAGAGCACTGGCAACAAGGCCTTCGGCTCGAGGAAAACCATAATTGTTATAAAAACAGAATCTGTCGATGGATTTTGTTTTTGTCAAACATGGCGAAATTGTGTTCGTTTTCCAGCCCATTGAAGGCAAATTTAATAATCTTTCCATTACACACATTATTTCTCTTATTGTACGACGATGCCGGAAGACAAATCGTCATCATAAATATGTCACGTAATTATTTAATATCCGCATAAAGTCCAAAAAAAAAAATAAAAATATGAACCACAATAAATCTGTGAAAATACCCGATTTTTTGTTTTTTTTTTTTTTGGGTGATTATTTATGGAGCGTAAGGAAGGACGCCACAGCATTCTTTGCCACTCTTCTCTTTTTTTTTTTTTTTTGCGAAACTAAAACCCCATTGCAGACTCATCTCCATTCTTGACAATAATAATGAAAAATGTTAAATTACGTGCAAAAACTTTGCAATAACTTGGCCATTTTAATGGCTTTTATGTGTGAGCGCCGCCGCCTGAGCGTGTTTATGTATGCATCTGTTTGCTGGCGCGTATGTGTGTGTGTTCTTAGTTTATACTGGCCGAGCTACTGCTCGTATTTAACTCAGTCAAGTGTAATTTCGTAATCCGTAATCGTCTTTTAAGTACTTGCAGAACATTCGCACAGCAACAAGGATGCTGTGTGTGTGTGTGCGAGCATCAACACCAGCACTAGCAGAGAAATAGATTTTTTATGGCTTCTCTTCCCTTCATTCCATTCAATGTTGAAGGTTCTTATTATGCACTTTAACACTAAGGACACCGCTATGCCGCTTTAAACACCCAACCGAACGGGGAACGGGCAAAACTTTTAAAGTGGGGGAGGGGGAGGGTGGGATTTGGATGGGTTAAGGGATGCAAGAACAAACTAATAGTAACTAAAACATGCTCATTCATGCAATTGCAAACTACTCTTGATCAAAATGGGTTTTTGCAAATGAACAATTTTCATTTGATCTGATTGTTTTGTTTTATTTTAATGCTGGATTTCAATTTAATGAAGTAAAATATTGTTCTTTTTGTTTTTCTGGGGTTTTTTTTTCTGTGGCATTTTTGTGTATTTTCTTGGCTGTGTGGTTAGTTTGGAGAAAATAAAAAGAGAGCGTAAAGTGGTGTAACACATATATTTTTGAGGTTATAAATGGAACAAAGTTTTTGTAAATAAAATATTCGCTTATAAGCAAACGGGTATAAAAGTATGTGTGTATGTTAAGGGGGGCTGGATACATTCTGTTAGGGTGTGTTAGAACTTTGAAGTGAATTCATTAAATTGTATTACTCGAATGTGAATTAAATTTAGTTATTTTTTGGTGAGGAGTATTAACAAACGTCAGAGCAAATTTCTCTGTTATACACACAAAAACTGCGATACTGCCAGAGAAACATTAAACTGGTTAATTCGAATTAATAATAATTTATAAATTACCCTTCAAAGGCTTAAAAAATCCGTCCTAAAGTAATATAAAATTAATGAAGTCCCAATTTACACGATGACTTGTTATCTGGAGTTTTTCTTGACATTGTCTTTTGAAACCGCCTTCGTCAAGTCATGAGTACTTACACGATGATGGTTTAACAACAAACACTCGCACATATTTCTAAAGTGCAATCTTCTTGACAATGTCAAAAAAATATTTTAGTTTTTTTTGGAAATGTTCAATAAATACTCAAATTTCCCCCCAAATTTTATTTCGAGTCTCTTTGCCTGTTCAATGTGGGTGGAAAGTCATCGTGTACATCGGGTCTAATAGTTTTTTATCTTCGACCTTTAGGTTAAATTTTTGCTAAATATAAATGATAGTCGAACTCCAGGTCCGAGGTTTTCTTAATTGAATATTTACTTTTATATATTGATATACTTTTAAGAATTGTACAATGATGGCATTAATAATAAAAATAGGCTTTGAACTAACATTTATCGTTATATAAATCCAAAATGTTTTTTAAAACTGGTTTTAGACATTTCTAAACTTATTATTGGTTGATAAATTGTATGTGAATCTACCCAAGCCATTTGAACCTGTAGTTTGCAAGAAAGTTGAGAAAATACAAGGAAATAATGAATTGTTTCTTTCTACCTCTTGCTTTATAGAACTGTATACAATTTATTCAGCAACTTGGTCTATCCAACATGGCTGGTGTTGCCTACTTTTAGGATTTTACAAAATGTACTCACCAATGTGAAACTGTGGATTTAAAAACAAGTTCCCAGTTAAATATTTACCCCCATATTTAAAAAAATTTGAAAAAATCTTTGTTGTGCGAAAATTGTTTTTGTATTTTCATACATTTTTCTTAACAAAGATTTTTTTAATTTTTAAAAATACGGGGCTTAGGATATGACGAAGATAATTTATCCCTTCATTGCTTGTCTTCCTTTTTCTAAACTGGTTTGGTGTTGCCTATTGTAAAGTTTATTCAGCAACTTGTAGATTTCAAAGCATGTTCCCAGTGAAACATTTACTTTAGGACATCCCTTCATCCCTTTTTTATGCTTATCTCTTTCGTTTTCTAAACTGGTTTGGTCTTGCCAACTTTTTGGAGTTTACACATTTTATTCTGCAATTTGAATCTATAGATTTGAAATATGATTTTGATTTTTTCCGACAGAGATTTTCAGTTTAGGAGATATAGCGGAATCCCAGTCTTAGGTTGCCTACTTTTAGGAGTTTATACTATTTATACATTTCCCCCATATAGTTAAACTGTACTGGATACAATTGTACCAAATTTAATCCAGTTTCCTCAAACCAGTAGGACGTTGTCTTAAATATGCGAATTCTTCTTGTGTCAGCATATTCTCGTAAAATACTTGAATGGAAATAGAACGTGTGTGGAAATAGAATAGAATGTGTTACCAGCGTCTGTGCGATTATCGCTAAAGCTGTATAACAAATTTTAGTGTCTTCTTTGCCTTAAGATTAATTTTCTCACACGACATTTCTTTCATTTTGTAGGAACATATGTGGCACGATTTTTGTTTCCGGCAAAAGTACTTCGACATTTTCTGTTGAATATAATTTGGCATTTCTAACTGACTGGCCAGAGAAGGGGAGGTAGCTGAAGAATCTTCGAGCTAAAGTCTGAAAGATTTGCTCTTTGGTTCTAAATAGAGCGGAGCTGTGAGGCACACCTTGGCTTTCGCGAGTTTACGGTCCAACCGGATACATGAGTGAATTTCAGTGAAGTCAGTGTTTGAATTCAATACTTTGTCTTCCATCTAAATTTATCATTAGAAATGACAATTTAGCCTATTTTTAAAAAATGATTTTCTCCGAGAGAAGCGAATTCTTAGTGGATGATACGGAATTACATGAGATTCTTGTTTTTTCAGTTGGAATTTTAAAACCAACAACGGTTGTACCTGTACCCAATTGGAAGACAATTAATGTTCGCTTGATAAAAAAAACACAATAGACTACAACAGCACTGCGTAATTATTTAGCATTTAATCTCACATATTGAGTTATCTGAAATAGTTATTATTATATTTAAAAATTAGAAGCATTCCTTCCTTATTTTTCGCAAAGTTTTAAAAATATATCAATATTTTTTTTATTTGAAAAAAAAAAAAAATGTTCTGTCACTTATTTCAAGTTCTATCACACCATAGCAAAAAAACGGTCCCTTTGGAACAAACAAACAAAAATGAAATTTAACAATTAACACAACATTGTAACATGGTCTGTGGGTAAAACATTTATGTTGTTGTTTGGTTATTTCTTTTAAGCAAATCGCTTGTTGTTGTTGTTTTGGTAAATAAACGTTGTTCTTTAAGAGGTACTTACTTCAATACCTTCCTATGTTTATTTATTTGGTGTACGTTTATTTCGAGTATTTGGTGGTTGTTATTGTAGTGAATGAAGTATGTGTATGTTTTAGATTAAATTAATTGTAGATTGTTGGTTTCCATGAGTGAAAGTGAAACACAGTGTTTTGTTGTTGTATTTTATTTGAACAATATGCAGTCCATTATTTATTGTTGTTGTTGAAAATGCAGAGTATATAGTAGAAGAATTTTAATCAGAACAATGAAAACGTACAACATTGTGTTTTTCATTTTTAGGGTTTTTTTCGTATTTTTTTTTTTAATTTTTGTTATTTTTTAGTTTAATTTTATTTGGGGAATTTTTAATTACAAGTGAAGCATTTCAAGATTAAAGGAGAATTTGATTGCATTGATGTGTGTGTGTGTTTGTTGCATAATTTTTATGGTGGTGGTGATGGTGGGCAGGTTGGTGTTACAAAATGACAGAGATGTGTGTGAGGGAAAATGGAAGGAAAGAAGAGAATAGAGAAATATAAAATTATACAAAAAAAAAAAAAAAAAAAATTATATTAGTTTTCCGGAATAGCTTTATTACAAATGCATTTAGAATTTTGAATTAAAACCAAAGACCAAATTTAAACCAATTTCAAAACACCATCTCTATATTTTAAATAAAAGCTGAGAAACCTTTTTGCCCTAAAATAATTCTCATTAAAGAAAACTCTACCTAAACTTGCTGTCATTATTTTAAATTATTCAACTCATCTGAAAAGTTATTCCCGTAGTGATTACCACACAACCTGTGTGTGCTTCCGATGTACAATGTCTACTTGGACAACTCTTTGTGTTGTTGTGTTTTGTTGCCATGATGTGCCCATTCGCTCAAAGAGAGGGCGAGGGGGGAGAAGGCCCACAGAAATCTAAAACATTTTTTAACGATTTTTCCTTTTAAGCAAATCTCAGAAATGTTGCCATTTGTCGGTACATTTGACTTGTGTTCAAATGACAATTACAAACGGATAAAGGCAGGCAGACACACACACAAACACTGACACACATACCGAGCGACCGACCGAAACTGCAAACGGAAATAAGAGTAGTGGCCTAGGAAAGCCAAACGAGAAACCAAATGGCCTTATAAATTTCATGTCTTTGCTCTAACAATACCACACTCAACTTTGTGTTGAGAAGAGCCAGAAAGCAGGAAAAAAAAACACACACACACACACCACTGGCAGCAGCAACAACAAATAAAGCAAACATTCATTTACAGAAATTATTGCCAACCATTGCCGGTGGTATCCGTTTCCTCCCGCAGTGAGGTTGTGTGTGCCAGTTTGTGTGGTGTGTCCGGTAGTGATATGAAATTTAATACCGGAAGCAAACAAACAACGGAACACCAGACATACAAACATACAGTTGTTTGTTGTGGCTCTACAGTATTCTCAACACAAGCTTAACACTAACGGTAAATACCTGAAAGCTTTTAAAATCCTCAAAAAAACAGACACACACACACACACAGAAATACCATAACATAGACTCACATGTACGTACGTACGTACATATGTGTATGGCCATAATTATACGTAGCATAGCATCGGAAATGCTCCTCCCTGCACCTCTCTCTCTCTCTCAGCGGAGAGTTGCCCCCTCAAATAGAGTCATTAATTACGAATTTATTTAAGTCGAGTGGTGGATGCTGCCGTTGGTGGCAGCCAACTCGGGGCGGGGGGGTGCACAGCACCACTGTGAAATTATGAAATTTCCATAGTTTTGACTTGGCCTAGGACTAATTCCATTTGCACTGAACCCTCACAATTGTTGGCTAATTCTCTGGGGCGTTAATGACTATTTTTAAACTGGACCATTTGTGCGCAGGGCTTAGGAAAATTAAAATGATTTTAATATTTTTATTCTTAATAATTCACAATTTCAATTGCAGATAAGTGTCGTGATTTGGTGCGAGAGAGTCCGAACTGGGAATTCGTCAACACTTTCAGATAGTAAAAGGTACGTAACTGGAGAAAAGTGGAATTTCCAACAAAAAAAAACAAAAATTCAAAGTAATGCATTTTTTCTAGATCCTTTCTGCTTCCAAATGTTCCTGGCAAGTCTTTTTAAGGAAATGTTCTACAATTTGAATTCGTGGGTGTGGCGAAATGAGCCAATCTTTGCGCCTGCTGTGCATTTACGAGAATGTGCTGAGAGAGTGCGACTCAGCGCTAAAACATCGACTGGTCATCGATCTCAAGGACTTGGCACTTGACGAATTTCGCACACATTCCTCGCATTATTCCCGATTACAAGGTCCAATTGAAATCTCGGCGTTTATGCTAAGCGGTAAAACTGCCGCATCTGAGAATCGGAAATTCCGCACATGTTCGTCGAGGACAATAGTTTAGAGCGGATTTGGTTTTTTGGAGCCGTTCCATCCATTGACCCGTATTTTTTTTTGGAAAATGCCCTTGTGTTTAACTAAGAGAGAGAGATAGCTACGAACGATATTTAGTTTAATGAGATGGATGGCAAGGCAAGCCATGTAGCCCACATCACAAACGATCTGTTGCGTATTATCAGCCGTCTCGGCAATGATAATTGGCCATCTCGGAGCTGTGATTAAACCTATATTGTAGAGGTCCGTGAAGGACCGATGTTATGAGAACAATCCATTAACAATTCGTCAGGTCATTTGGGCTTGAAACAGCGAATGGAATAAAATAGTGTGCCGGAATTAATCGATATGTTCACCTGGTAAGACCATCAAACATTTTTTCAACGACTGCTTCCACCTCGACTTTACGACTAAAAGAGAATATGCCATGTAAAAGCTGCTCTAGAAAAGCTGTAGCCATGATTATCGTTTTTTTTAGAAATTAATTTCCCTTAAAATCGGGCACACATTTCAAGGGAATACTTGGCGTGGAATTACTCCCTCCTGCCAATCAACATCTACATATGTATAACCTGAGTTGTATTTTCAGAATTAAAGCCTGCTTTAATTTATATGTTAACTCTGAGTGCTTGCTTGTTCATGGCGCTGCTCTGCATTTATCTTTTGTTTCCATTAATTACGCCTTTTCAATTCCGTACATAGAAAGTCTAGGACCGACCACATTGTTTACGGCTGTGTAAATCTATTCATATTTGTTGTTTGTTTACATCACAATGACCTTGTGTCGTTGCCTCGGGGCAAAAATAATATAACTTGCCCCTCGCCCTGCCACACGACCATTCACAGCTTTGAAACCTTTACCCGCTCGCATCCTTGAACTCTCTACACCAGCGGTTAGTAGTAGGTAGGTGGAATTTATGTGATTTTATACCCTAAACTTGCTCATAATATTTTGCGCATATAAATAAATGTCTTTTTGGAGATAATAAAAAAAAAAAACACAACAAAAATCAAAATGCCAACAATTGATGTTTTGTTTACCAAAAAGAAAAGAAAAAAATGCCAAGTCTGTCTGGTTGATTATTAAATATGTGAACCGACTGGCAGAAGTTTTTTTTTTATGGTCACATTAAGCTCTTTGGCCGGGTCTGAAAGCATTTACCACGCAATACAAGTCGACGAAATAAATATATTCATATCGAATGGCCTCTTGACAACAAAATCTCCCAGAGTCGTAAACATATTTTTACGGATAATAACTGAAAGCAAAAACTAAACCAAAAAACATACGAAACACAACAGGCATGTCTTCTTTTAATAAAATGCCAAAGTATGGTTAAATATTTATGAAATGCCTTCCACGGGTGGGAGGGGGTGAAGAATTCGATGGATGTCAGTTGTTGGTTGGGTTGGTGCTGGGGTGGTGAGTGAAATTGTTGCATGTCTACAAACGTTCTAAACGTTCATTCGCTGCTCTTGTGTGGATGTCTCAACGACTACTTCTAACATTCCCAAAATGTATTCTAATGCTAGGCAATCCCATTAGTCTCAAGGTATTCACATGACTATTTCTTTAGCTACACCTCTAGAGTTCGACAGTATTAGATACCACAAAAAACAAACCAAAAAAAAAAAAAATAAAAAAAAAATGGAAATCCTTAAGGTAGGCAACTACTATTTGGCTAAACAAATCCATAAACACAAAAAGTATCATTAAACACAAATAATCGAAATTAAAATGTTGACGAATTTAAATGCATTTTTGTTGTTGTTGTTATTTTAAGGAAGCATATTAGTTTTCAAGTGCAAAATTTCTTATCGATATTATTCTAGAATATAATGCAAAAGTTATTTTCATTGCAGGTTTTGGTTTAAGGTTTAATTTAGTTTATTACTCATGATGCAATAATAACTTGTTGGTATTTGTAAGTGGATATTATTGGACTTACCTTGAATACCTGTCGGCACAGGAAATTCTCTTTGACTGGAAGTAATCTGGAACAGACAGAGAAACAAAAGTAAAGGGTTTGCTGTCAGAAAAATTGTGTGTTACAAAAAAAACTTCATTACAAGAATTCCCTGATTTTTCAATTAT
Organism: Hydrotaea cyrtoneurina; assembly: GCA_958296145.1. NCBI lineage: Eukaryota > Metazoa > Arthropoda > Insecta > Diptera > Muscidae > Hydrotaea > Hydrotaea cyrtoneurina. The sequence goes on along the minus strand of OY282516.1, from coordinate 2,186,367 downwards.
ATTGAATTTAGAATTTTTGAATCGAGGTCAAGAATTTTTAAAAAATTCTACCTTGTCGGCAATCAAAGCAAACACAATGCTTGAAATCTTTTTTAAACATAAAGAATAAATTCTCTGAATAAATGCAAATTTGCTAATGGATACGTATTCGGTTCTTAGGGTCTACTTAAGGACTATCGTGCTAAGTAAACAGACATTGGTGGAACTGTGGAGGGAGTTGAGAAACCAATCAAATCTGTTTTGTTTTGGAAAAACATTTCGTCAAGAGCACTTTGCTCTAACTAACATTCCACTCTCAGTGACTTTAGTTAGCGGCCTCACTTGAGAACAACAAAATTAGAATTTCTGTAATCGCATGTAATTAAAGCTGTTAAATCAAATGACCGGGTGAGGAGGTGCAGATGAATTATTAAAAACATTAAAAAATAAAACTTCACAAACAAATAAAAAAGTTTCAACTTATGTGCACACTTACTTGGCCATTTCGGATAACTGCAAACGTCCATCTTTGTTGGCATCGAAAACTTGGAGCTACAAGAAATAAAAACCCACGGAATAAATTTAAAATTTTTTTTTTTTATATTTATGTTTGTGTGTGTGTGTCCCTCTGAAAACTGGCAAAAGGCACAATAACAAAATTATGGCATTCATTAGCGGAATATGGACAGGATACGTTCCCCTCCACGTAATGTTAAAAGTGAAAAAATCTGCATTTCATTAGCATATTTTTAAGACAATAATGAGTGATGCGTGGTCTTGGGGTTGTAGGTGGTCCACGGTCCACGGTCCATACAAAAACCAAAAACCAGAGTGTGTATTCATTCAACTGTTGCATACATTAACGTGCTCGAGTCCTTGTTGTCACTCATTCGCCTCGTGTTATCTCTGGACGCAAAGGCGTTGTATACTTTCGGGGGGGCTGGTTAATTAAAGCAAACTGTTGCATACTTTTTTTTCTCTCTCTTGTCATTGTTGTTTTGTTTGCACTTGTTTCGTCCTTTGACAAATAATCTCAAACACAAATTTTTTAAGTGGCGAATGGGGATGATGAGACGAAGGGGAAGCAAACAAATTGCAAGTTTGGCAAGAAATTAAGAAATGAGTTCCTCCTCCTGCCCACCGCCCACATCATGGAGAAGGCAAAACGGAAAACTTTGTGTCTGAGAAACCGTCCATCATGGGTTTTTTGTTTTGTTTTTAGTGTTCTTAATTTTACACAAAGCGAAGAATGAGAGCAATATGTGAATTGTTCTGTTTTGTAGCACGGAAAACACTTGACGTTTCTCGTGCTTTTTGCTTTTGTAGTTGTTGCCGTTGCCGTTTTTAGTCTGTGTCAACCTTATGTCGCTGCTGGTGTAGAGCACCGGGAACAACAACGAACTGCAGCAGTCGTTGGTTTTCACCACTCGACACACACACGGTCCATGGGTGGGCGTTATTCTAAAGCACGGCACGGCGACGCAAGCATTTGCCGTGGCACGAAGTGAGTGTGTGTGTAACAGCTCCCACTTGCCGGAAGTGTGTTTGTATACGTTATTTTTTTTTTTTTTTTTTTTTGGTTTTGTTGGTGGTGTTTGCATCGTTTTTGCCAGTGTTAGCCAAATGGAGGTCTAAGGCTTTTACGCTTATTTGTGTGTGTGTGTGTGCTACACACACACTAGACGCTTTACAAGTTGCATCATAATTGTACAGTTTGACATTGACATTGAAAAGGTACATGCGAGAGAACAAAATAAAAGCAAATATGACGACAACCAGAAGAGTCGTAGGAAATGTCAACAATGACACATGGTTGTGGCACAGTGCTTTCAAGCGTCATGGATGGTGGTTTTCTCACCCACGGGACACAAATCGAATAGAATGTTTTCTGTGACAGAAAGATTAACACCTCCGAAATACATCAGCCTGCAGCCTGCTTTAGAAAAGCAGAGGAACAAATTTGTCTATAGACAAAGTTACATCTAGCAAAGCGTTCACATTTTTCAAACATCATAGGAAGACTAAGGGGTTTGTAAACCTTAGAATATGTTTGAGCCTAACGCTTTTTCTAGAAGAAGCGACTCAATCGACCAATGTCAGGGTATAGCTCATACAACTGCTGGTTCATTACTCGCAGTGGAGTAGATCTTGGTTGTCCCACTGACTTGTGTCCAAGTCTATAATTGTTCAGTTTTCCAACGAACATCATTTGCAAATCATTAAGTTTTGCTATACATGAGCAAAATTTCAACAAAACCTTTTTTGTTTTTTTCTTTTTCAAAAACTCTAACCTTTGGTTGTCTACGCAAACATTTGGTTACCCAAACAATTGGTTGCACGAATATTTGGTTGTGCAAACATTTGCATGGGGAAACATTTGATTGCGCCACATCTAGAAATACTGTTTGGTATGGTTTAAAACTATAATTGCGCCTAATTTTTACACAATAAATCCTGTGAAAAGATCAGTGTTTAATACGTCTTAAGTCTAGCTTTAATTCGATACCACATTCCTGTCGATACCTTTTTCGGTTGCTGAAGAAATGGCCAAATAGTTTCAGGGGACTTTCGAATCTCCAATTTTGAGAATATCCAATTTCTGAAGTCAATTTCTCCCAAATTAATTGTGCGATCTAAAAAATGAAAACACAGTCGTGTTCAGATTAAGATCCACTATGGATGAGCAAAATTTAAAAGAAATCTATTTTTTTTCAAAAAATCCAAAATTTGGATGGGTTAACCCCTTTGCTTTTTTTTTGGTCAAAATATTTTTTTTGGAATTTCCAAATATTTTCCACTTGAACGTAGTCTGCCTTCAAAAAGATTTCGTTATAACCATATAATGTTTATATAACATTAGCCATTACAGTTTTTTTTTGGTAAAAAATACATTTTGAGAATGCACCCTTGGATACTCAATAACTCATTTGAAAGTTATGCCAGCTTACAACTCCGAAAGGGAGAATAATAGTCCAAAATGTATCCTTTAATTTAATACCAAATTCCTGTCAATATCTTTTTCCGTTGCTGAAAAATTCAACAAATTATTTCGAGAGGCTTTCGAATCTCTCAAAAAATGCATGTTGAGAATGCACCATTGGATACTCAATAAATCCTTTACAAGTGATGCTAGCAAACACCTCTCAATGGGTTAATAATAGTCCTAAAGTCTAGCTTTAATTTGATACCACATTCCTGTCGATACCTTAGTCCGTTGCTGAAAATTTCGACAAATAGTTTCAAGGGACTTTCGAATCTCCAATTTTAAGAATATCCATTTTCTGGAGCCAATTTCTCCCAAATTAATTGTCCGATCTAAAAAATTAAAATATCATTGTATTCAGATAAAGATCCACTATACATGAGCAACATTTTTTTTTTCCAAAAATCCAAAATTTGGATGGGTTAACCCCTTTGCTTTTTTTTTGGTCAAAATATTTTTTTTGGTATTTCCAAATATTTTCCACTTGGACGTAATCTGCCTTCAAAATTATGTAGTTATAAGAACATGTGCTTTATATAACATTACTCATTAGTCGACTCATGTCAACAAAAAAACAGTTTGAGCGTCCACCATGGGATACTCTATGAAATCTTTGAAAATGATTACAGCATACAACTCTCAGTGGGTTAATAGTAGTGATAAAGTCTAACTTTAATTTGATACCACACTCGTTTGGATACTTTAGTCGATTGCTGAAAATTGGACAACTAGTTTCAAGAGGCTTTCGAATCTCTAATTTTGAGAAAACCCTACCAAACTATTTGTTTAATCCCAAAAAAATCCCTCAATTCATTCACACGATAAGTTTGGCATTACAAATATTATTATGAAAGACAACATTCTATCCTACAACTCCTTGGGCAGTATGTTTCCCCTGGTCTTAGTGTTTCAGAGGCTATACAATTATTAGCCCTTTACATCACGCGTAACCACTGTGTGATGACAACAGAGATACTCGTCTAACAAGTACAAACAGGCTTCCGTTTTGTTTTTTACATTGTTTGGAAACGCTTTTGTTTTCAGCTGAATTCAGCTGTTTGCTACAAAGTGTTCTTAGGAACTGAAAATAAATAGATTTGTTTGTGTGTGTGTGTTTGTTTTTTGGGTGGGAATTAATTGCTCTAAATTAATAACAATTTCCACCTCCGCCCACTTCCCTGCTCGGCACAATTATAAACACACATTGTTCAAGTCCTGATAAGTGCGCTGTGTGGCATTCATGTTGTCATCATTTGTGGCTTACACATGTTTTTCGCACCACCACCACTCAAACAAAAACAGAAAAAAAAAATTATAATAATTCCACTCAAGCCTGAATATTGTTTGACAAATTCATCAGCCCAAAAGTATACAACACCAATTTATGGAATTTTCGCTTAGCCTAAATGTGCACTATTTGTATATCACACATATATAATTAAGCTTCGATGCGTTGTGTGTGTGTGTGTGAGGGTGTGTGTGCGGGTGTATGTGCACATACACATGAGTATATTGCAAATATTATGCAAAATGCAATGTCATTATAAATCGCAAAACAGTTCATCAGCATTTGTGGAAATGACAACGGGGCTGTCATGGCAAGTGCGTTGAAAGAAAACGCAAAATGTTCATACGTGTGTGTGTGTGTGTGTTAGGCATTGATGAGTCATTGTTAACATGACTATCGATGACAATGACTCATGTGCTGTAACAACAAATTGGATTAGCAGCTATCAGTTTCTGCATGAGCCAAAGTAAATTAAAAATGAAAGCGATTTTATCGCATGTCTCCTTCACTGGCCCCCCACCCCCCGTCAATGTCGTCCGACAATGGCAAAATTTGGATAACTCAGATCAGCACACACAGAGAGAGAGAGTGAGAGATTCCATTTAAAATTTACTTTGCCGCACATCCAAGAGCCCACAATGCAGTCGTATAATTTATGCTTTTCGCAATCATTTCAAAATGATTCATGACTCCGATGATAAGCGCTTTGGCACAAGCACTCACATACAGACAAGACAATTATTATTAATGTGATTGTCAGATGAATTATTATTATGAAGATTACCAGAGGAGAAACAGCAACAACAAGGACAATCAGATATTTATCTACATGTACACACACACACTTACCATTGTATCGGTGTATTCAATTAATTTATCTTCAGATACATCATTAATTTTCTTGGCCTCTTTGAGTAAATCACGTAAGAAATTTTTAAGTTCGTCTGCTTCAATATAACCGGAATTATCCGTATCGTATTCGCGCCAAATCTGTTGGGAAAAATATTTTCGTTGAAAAACAAACAAAAGGATTAGTAAAGAACCAACAAAGAATTACTTAAGCACAAGCAAGGGATTATTCGAGATTATGCCAAAGAACACCCAAAAGTATGCTTCATGGTTATTGTTTAATCGGCGCCTGCGACGATGGGCTTTTCTATTGATAATCGCTATCCATAATTACCTTCATAAACTCTACACTGGATTCCAAAGGATTGTCGAAACGGAATAGCAAAAGGAAATTCTCTTCCATGGGTAACAATTGAGCCAGCTGCAAAGAAACATTGAGAAAATAGAAAAAAATATTAATTATATTTTTTTAATATAAAAAAAGAAACCTAAATGACAACAGTCTAATATATTTTATTGTTTTTTCAATATTTGTATAGAATTCCCTGGGAACCCCGTGAATTGTCTCGTAAAATATGAATTTATTTGAACAAATTGTTTGGGAGATATTGGATTACAAAAATGGGCTTTTCTCAAAACCAGAGAGTCGAAAGTCTCTTGAAACTATTTGTCCAATTTTCAGCAGCCGACTAAAGTATCCAAACGAGTGTGGTATCAAATTGCATCTAGACTTTAGCACTACTATTAACCCACTGAGAGTTTTATGCTATAAACATTTTCACAGATTTTATAGTGCAGCTCTTGGTGGACGCTCAAACTGTATTGACATTTTTGACATTAGTCGGTAATGGCTAATGTTATATAAAGCACACGTTGTTATAACTACATAATTTTGAAGGCAGAATACGTCCAAGTGGAAAATATTTGGAAATACCAAAAAAAATATTTTGACCAAAAAAAAAGCAAAGGGGTTAACCCATCCAAATTTGGATTTTTGGAAAAAAAAAATAGATTTCTTTTAAATTTTGCTCATGTATAGTGGATCTTTATCTGAATACAATGATATTATAATTTTTTAGATCGGACAATTTGTTTGGGAGAAATTGGCTTCAGAAAATGAATATTCTTAAAATTAGAGATTCGAAAGTCCCTTGAAACTATTTGTCGAAATTTTCAGCAACGGACTAAGGTATCGACAGGAATGTGGTATTAAATTAAAGCTAGACTTTAGGACTATTATTAACCCATTGAGAGGTGTTTGCTAGCATCACTTGCAAAGGATTTATTGAGTATCCAAGGGTGCATTCTCAACATGCATTTTTTGGAGAGATTCGAAAGCCTCTCGAAATAATTTGTTGAATTTTTCAGCAACGGAAAAGATATTGCCAGGAATTTGGTATTAAATTAAAGGTTACATTTTGGACTATTATTCTCCCTCTTGGAGTTGTAAGCTAGCATAACTTTCAAATGAGTTATTGAGTATCCAAGGGTGCATTCTCAAAATGTATATTTTACCAATAAAACTGTAATGGCTAATGTTATATAAACATTATATGGTTACAATGAATTCTTTTTGAAGGCAGAATACGTCCAAGTGGAAAATATTTGGAAATTAGAAAAAAAATATTTTGACCAAAAAAAAAAGGAAAGGGGTTAACCCATCCAAATTTTGGATTTTTTGAAAAAAAATAGATTTCTTTTAAATTTTGCTCATCCATAGTGGATCTTAATCTGAACACGACGGTGTTTTAATTTTTTAGATCGGACAATTAATTTGGGAGAAATTGGCTTCAGAAAATGGATATTCTCAAAATTGGAGATTCGAAAGTCTCTTGAAACTATTTGGCCATTTCTTCAGCAACCGAAAAAGGTATCGACAGTAATGTGGTATCAAATTAAAGCTAGACTTAAGACGTATTAAACACTGAGCTTTTCACAGGATTTATTGTCTAAAAATTCGTCGCAACTATAGTTTTAAACCATACCAAACAATATTTCTAGATGTGGCGCAATCAAATGTTTCCCCAAGCAAATGTTTGCACAACCAAATATTCGTGCAACCAATTGTTTGGGTAACCAAATGTTTGCGTAGACAACAAAAGGTTAGAGTTTTTGAAAAAAACAAAAAAGGTTTTGTTGAAATTTTGCTCATGTATAGCAAAACTTAATGATTTGCAAGTGTTGTTCGTTGGTAAACCTGTTCATGTCGATAAGGCAAGGACAACTAAACAATTATAGACTTGGACACAAGACAGTGGGACAACCAATATCTACTCCACTGGGAGTAATAAACCAGCAGTTGTATGAGCTATAACCTGACATGAGATAGGGCATGGTGAACTCTCAAACAGTATTTTTTGGACATTAATTGGTAATGGCTAATGTTTATATAACATATGTGGCCATAATTACATCATTCCAAATGATTTGGAAATTCGAAATTTTAGATTTTTTGATATCGGACCCTGTTCTGAACAAGATTAGGTTTTAGTTTTTTAAATTGAACAAATAGTTTGGGAGAAATTGAGTTCAGAAAATGGGTCTTTTTAATTTGTTGAAATTTCAACCGATTGTTTCAATTTGATGCCTGTGTTTAGGCCGCTTTAAGGACAATTTGTGAACTGTACCGTATTTCTTATTAACTGTCAATCAGGATTTTTTCAACAACACACATTGTGTATGGCTTGATTGGTTGGTCCTTGAAAGTGCACACAAATATTTTTTATTTAGTCTTATTCCGTTTCCCCAATTTGAATTTGTCCCTTAAAGTCTTCTTTTGTTATTGAAAATTATCATAGAATTTACTTCATTGTTAGATTTTCGCCGACTCGCTCCTTCAGCATTAATGGCATCTCCGTTTTTATGACAGCCATCATGCCCAGCACCAATAAGTATTTGCTGTCAATCTAAATATGAGCTCGTTAACAAGTTTCCAGGCTCAATAAAAGCATTACATTTCATGACGGTTCTTGTCTGTCTATCTAATGCCATAACAGAGATTGGCCAAAAAAGTATCCAGCATTACAAACTATTTACTGTCATCGGTTCTTCAAATATTGACAAGTATTTCATTAATTTGAAAATGATTTCAAATATTACTCGCATCATCCATTTGGGGGACCCCATCAGTTGAAGCTATTATTTATTTACTTAATTCTATCATCGCATCCTTTCTGCAGACCATTCTCCTTCTAAATAAATTATCCGATCCAAATGGAAAATGGAGTACTAAACGAACAAAATAATGAACTTAAAGTACACAACAAAAGACGACCCACACAATGGAACAGACATTCCCTTCTGTTGTTGTGACACAGTAGAACCTCTCAACATCAGGGAGAGGGAAGAGAAAGAGAGAGAGAGACGACCCCAAAACGATAACAATTGAAATTAGGTTGTCTTGTCATTCCGGCACAGAGGCTGCCTTTGGTGACGGTAATGCCACCAGCAGAAGATGTCAATGTTTGATTTTAAAACTGGCACAACTCATTGCCATTGCTTTTAGTTTGGATGGGGATGCGGCGGATGTCGGTGCCATGGTACACTTACCTCTCTAATATCAATTTTGCCATCTTGATTGTCATCGTAGGCCTCCATAAAACATGATTTCAATTCTTGCAACATTGTGTCGGTGACAGCCTGAAAGGAGAGAGCAAGAAAAGAAAAAAACATCACATGAGTGGTCGGTTGAGTGGAGACACTTTTCTATAATACAAAAATATATGTGTGGAGTAGGACAGAATCTCACAAAGATAAATACAAATGAAAGCTTAATTTAATTGCAAACACAAGACAATTTCATAGAATTTTCCAGTTTTCTCCCACTTGTCTTTCGTAGCTACGCTAATGTCCGGGCATTAGATGCTAGGCCATCGTGGTGCGCCCTGTCCCAGACTCGTTCATTCGCTTGTGTTTCTGTGAATTTAGCAATTTCTCTTTATAAATCATAAATGTCATTCGAAGATTGTGCCTTCAGTTTGCTTAGCAGCAGCTTACCACACGGCCCGAACAATGACAGAGCAGAATATGTGTGGGTTTTTTTCTATCCACGCTAATACATCTGCATTACATGGCACGGTATTGTCTGCGACTACATTAGAGTGGGTTACTCTGTGTGAAAAGAGAAAACAACTTGGTGCTCCAACCCGAACCACGGAGAGAATATTTTATCCACGTTGATATTTTATCCACCTGGTCCTTTGCAATCTAAATTCTAGGAATAACACTTGTATTATAGAAAAAATTGAATCCGAGAGATTCCGCCTTCGCTAGAGATACAGGAGACATATGAATTAGACAGGCCAACAATTTGAGGCGAGTGGAAGTGGTCACCCTTCCGATCTCTTATCATCCCCTTAAGTTACCTTACACTCTGAGAGATTCATCGTAATCATCAGATGGCGCTGGTTGGGCCATGTCGGACGAATTGCCCGGCCTCAAAGGCATTGGAAGACAATTACGACGGTTCTCTTGTCATGTGTCGGAAGGACATGCGAATCCTTGATATGACGAACGCACCACTCCAAAGTGCTTGGAAATAATTTATTAAGCAGGCCAAGGCCAAAAACAGGTTGCAGAGCCAACTTAACCATTTAACCATTAGAACTGAATGTTAGTGATGGACGTCTGTAGACCGTCTTAGTGGTTAAAGGGTTAAGTAAGTAAATAATCCTCGGAAAAGGAGCTAGTTGTTCTACCTAAAGTCTGACCCACTCGTATGTAGCCATATGTACATACATTCCTTTTTATGCGGTATCATTCATTTCAGTTTGCCTCATTTGCTATTTATTTGAACATTTCTTTTTTGAAATATCGCATCTGTTCCCCTTTGTCTTTTACTCAGTCTAATCTTCTTTTAGCATTTCATTGTGCGCTAACCACCAGAGATAACCAGAAACAGAGACAGAGACAGAGTTACGCCATAAAGCAGCATATCTTGAGTTTCGAGCATGATTTCTGCCAGCCCGAGACAAGGAACGACAGAAAGCACAAAAACGAATACAATGAGCACTTCCAAAGGACACAACTTGTCTTGATGACATCAACTGGCAACAATGTGTTCTTTTTTTCATTACATTTTTTAGCTTTTTCTATTCTTGGTTTTTTTTTTTTTTTAAATCTCGCTTGAAATGTAATAAGTGTATGGGTGAGAGAGCATATCACATGAAATGTTTTTACAGCCAGCCCAAAAAAAAAAACTGCTCTCTGGGCAAATGTTAGCACAAAAGTGCTTAATAGGCAGCCACTTGCAGGAGGCTGGGCGGTTGAACAAATACTCGATGTCAAATGGGCGAATGGGACATTTTGTTGTGGAATGAATGGCTCATAAATGGCATTGTTAAATACATTACAAAAGTATTGAAACAGCCGAAAGGAAATTCAACAACTTTTTATGGATACATAAAGATTATATGTGTACGCAATGGAATTTTAAGGATTTACAAGGACCATAAACGCATCAGTCAAAAGCAACAAGTTGTCACAGTCGTAATAATAATAAATAACTAAATACGAAACAGCTGTTAAAAGAAAAATAAATAAAAAATCTGACAAGAAGAAATTCACTAAATTCAAATGAGTTGTAATCAGATATCCAGGGTTATCCTGGGCACTTCCAAAGTCAATGTAGTGTAGCCCACACAGGGCCTGTGTCCATTGAAACGAAGTTTTGAAATATTCCTAATTTAGTAATTCTCAACGACAATAGAAGCCATGTGGTTAACAGAATTACTGAGCTGCCAAACTAACCTAATTTAATACACTCGTTTCGTGTATAATAAAAATTAAAAGTCCCAAAGAAACTCTCAATGAAACTTCTAATTATCGACCGTTTGAAAGAAACGTCTCAATCAGAATTGCCAATTTATGTGGCGCTCGCTCAATTTAACTACAACGGCCGACATAATTAGTTCAACTCATGCCCGATGTCCACAATGAAACGGTTTCCACCCACCCAGCCATTCGATTGTGGTACACTCTCCCTTCCTCAGCTACTCCTTGAACAGGCCTGGGCTGAACATCCGTAAAAAAGAAAAACACACATACATTTGCATAATAAAGTGCTTTCCATACACCTTTCGAAGAGCACTCGATGTCCTTAATTCCACTTGATGCCGTAGTTCAACACTACGAAATGTGATGAGAACCGTTGTTATTGGGTATCGATGAAAAACAATGACAGCAACAGCAACAACCTAATAACCTTGTCCCACGTCGTCGTGCCTAATCTTCCAAAGTGAAACACTTTTGTCATTCGAACATAAAAACACGCAAACGAATAACAAAACCAAAAAAAAAAGGAAAATGTCCTGATAATTTTAGACATTTTCCGTGAAAAGTGATAGGAAACAAAAGTAAGAAAACGACACAAGACAAGAGAAATCCATTAGAGTTTCACAAAAACGGCCAAAAATAAAATATATAAAAATGTAATCAAATAAAGGCAAACAATGGCAAAACTAAGACGGGGGGGGGGGGGGAATGGTCCATCCACTTACCTCCGGACTGATGTCGGTGGCATTGGCACTGGAGACAAACTCACGCAGGAAACCGTCCAATTCGGTGCCTTCAATGTAGCCATTGCCTGCGAAATGTAATGAAACGAACAATTTTGGTTACAACTCTGCCACACTGCCAGTATCTGTATCGAGGCCATTCGAATAACCGGGCCCACAGAATATGCTACGCTTTAGCTACTCACCATCGTTATCGTAATGGGCCCATACATCCATGAATTGATTTGCCGACAGCTTTTTCAATTCGCGTGATTCGGGATCACGATACTGGCGCATAAAGTTCTGAGCCTTCTCTATCTGAACCCGTTTGGCTGCGGCAGCGGCCGCCACCGAAGCCGAGTTGGCAGCACCATTTGTAGCTTCCATTGTCGCTGGTTGGTTGGTCGTTGATCAAAAAGTTGCCCGTTTATGAAAACGTATCTCTATGGCTTGCCTTCTTTTTTTATTAGTTAATTTAAACAAATATTATGTTTCACTGGGCCCAGATAGACAAGCTGCACAAGTTTTACGAGTTTAAGGAGACGATTACGGCGACAACTTGGAAGGACGGTTCGAATTTTGCCAAGTCACGTACCAAGGATGTGACAGCAGCAGCAGCAGCAGATGCCTTTGCAAACTAGAAAGAAACAAATAACAAAAAAAAACGAAGAAATAAGTACTCTATGTATGTGTGTGTGATTGAAATTACGTGGAGGAGCAATAGTTGGAAATATGTAACCGGAAACAGTTTGATTTGAAATTCGAATTTCGTGCTTTTTTTCTTCTTCTTCTACTCTATCAATTGACAAACACAATCAATAACATCCTCTGTCGTAAGCTGCACTGGCAAATCGAAGCAGTTGTAATTTGAGCAGGAAATGATTGATACCATCAAATGCAAACAAACAAAAATTGGAGGATGGGGGAAAGGTGATGAAGAAGTGAAGTGTCCTCGTTAGGGCAAATGACAAATTGATGATGTTACTCAACATATTTTTGCATAATTTGAGCAAATCAACGCTCCAAGCCTTCTCGGCGATGGCTGATCTTTGCTGTACTAAATTACAAAAACAAAAAAGTAGGGGAATAAAAATGTCTCATGGTGTTTTTGGTTCCCACACAAATAATGCCCTGACAAGTGGAAATGCCAGAACAGAAATTAAAAATGTTACGACAGCAAAGCAAAAATATTGTCATACTTTTAAATAGAAACGATTTTTCCAAAGTCTAGCCCCCGTATTCATAAAAATTTAAAAAAAAACCTTTGTAAAGAAAAGTGTGTGAAAATTGTTTTTGTATTTCCACAAATTTGTTACTGCCTGTTTCCATAAAACGAATTGGTTCGTTCGTTGCAAATTGTCAAAATTGAATGCGAAATAAGTAAAGTATGTCGATATCTAAAATATATCTGAAAATCACAATTCAATAATGTCTGAAATTCATTTTATAACGCTTCCAATATTGACGATTTGTCACGACGATTTTATGGAAACAAGCAATTAACAAGGGTTTTTTTTTACATTTTTATGAATACGGGGTTAGAATTCGTTTTTCGAATTTCCCTGTTCAAAAAAAATGGGAGAAGTTAGGCGAGGTTATCATATAAAATCGTTCAATAGTCTGGAATTGAATTGTAGGGGTGGAAAAGATCAACAGTTTAAGAAAAAATAACAGTTGTTTTTTTCCAAGGAAGAAGCGGCGATGCCACACTACAATCTCCTCGACTTTTGCAGTTTTTTTCGGCAATATCTCAGCCGCTAACACATTACACATTCAATTTGCCAAACGCCATTTGTATTAAATAATGTCTATTGCACTTGCCAGAGAATTATATAAAATGTAAATTTATTTCCCCAATTTAAATCGACAGCACAATCCCGTCGACCCCCCGCCACCCAGCTTTCCCTAAATCCATTCATCACTTGTTGTTGGTGGTGTTAGGCAACGACCGAGAACCAACAGCAGAGGAAAAAAAAGAAATAAAACAATTTGAAAAGCCAGCACAAGAAAAAAAAAGTGCTAAAGCATTTTCGCTATTCACTCGTTTGCCGTCGTATTTCCATTTTCATTTCCATTGCAATCCCATTCACTTTCCGTGAATTTGTGATACGGTTTTGAGTTTTCCACAACATTGATTTGTTATTGGTTTATTTTGCGCCCGCACCGTCACACCGTCACACCGGGGTGGGCGGGGATGGCGTTACCTTTAACTGGAATACGCCTGAGACATTATACGCATTCCGTGCGTCTAATGTGATTTCTAAATGCAAATATATGCTCCAAACATATTTACGAGTGCAAACAACACGCCACCCCCACCGCCACCGCCGCCGTCACCAAGTGCCATAAAATAATTGAAATTTGTTTTGAAACTCTTCGGGCAGCTTCTCTCCGCTTGATAGCCATCAAATAGACGGGCGTTTCTTGTTTATCATTTAAATATTTATTTATTTCTTCTTGAAATTTTTGTTTACACCCATCCAAAGGTGTTTTATTGCCTCGGCGAAATGATTCCCAAAATGGATTCATAATCTGCGGCAGAAATAAACAAAACATTTACGCAATTATTTTAATTCCATGAACTGCCGATTAGCACAGCGTGTCGTATTGTAAGTACATACTTAAAAGAATGTGTACATTAAATCTATAATTCTGATAAATGATAATTGATAATTGAAGCCATAACTAAATATTTCCCAACAAAAAACATGTGGTTTTCTAAAAGAAAAGAAAATACAAGAGGGTCAACGATCGTAGAATGTTTGCAGACGCATTAGTTCGACTGCAAACGCAAATTATTTTATAAAAATTCAATCGAAAACCCCCAGCTGTCATCTAGAGGAAAAGCTGACATCCAACTTAGGATTGTTTTCTTTTTCAGAAAAAAGCAATTTTACCTTTCACCATTTGTTTATAAAAATGTAATGACCAAGAGAATTTTGTTAGCAGAAAAACTATCGTGAAAATATTGTGAAATAAAATAATGTCACAGAGATTTTTTCTATACAAATCATATCACTCAGTGACAAATTTGCTAAAGGAGCCATTTCACATAAATGGGCCACCCTGTGCGGTACTCAACATAACCTCAAGTGTTCTCAAAAGCTACGATTTTCGTGCCTTAAAGTAAGGTAAAAATAACGAACATTGTTGGTAGGTGTGAAGAATTTCCATTTTGGGGTTGGCTTTCAATTTAGTTTTATCCCGTTTCAAATCAAATCTCATTATTGTTATTATTTTTTTTTTTTTAAGCATTTCCCACATTTGTTAAACATTTCACGTAAATATTTACAATTTCTTGATAGAAATTTTATTGAAAAATCCATTTTCACAAATAATTTCTCTGACAATTTTCCTATTCTATGATAATTTTAAATCACTGACATTGTCTTATCAGACACTTGTCTCGTTCTCCATCTCGTCGTAGATGAGACTAGACTTTGCAATTATTTCATTGATAATTATTCAAACAACCTAAAAGATGAAGTCTGTCAATATTCCACTTCTCTAGGATTTTTAACAATTTTAAGTTTTTCCTTTGGCTTCCAAATAAGGCAAAATACACGTCATATGGCCATAATGGCCCATCACATCTGTGATCTTTCATCATCGTTATGTCGATGGCAATTTCTGATATCGTATGTCAGGTGTTAAGACTCGGACACGGTGTTACGGTAACACATCAACAATATCCACTGGCGGAATCCGATGTCTCAGGTCTTTCTGTCTGCTGTCAATGTGAAATCGATAAAAAAAAAAAGGAAAAATTGTGAACACTCAAAAAATGAAATGAAAAAGCAAAAAAAAATAAAGAATTTAATATTATGAGCACAGTCAAGTTGTGTTGGCATGTTCTGCCGAACAAATGACCTTCGACTTCTGTTGTTTCCTTCACATTTTTTTTTCATTTCTTTTTTATTGGTTTTGTAGAATTTTTTTTTTTTTTTTTTTTAGAACAGGATATAAATTTGTAAACGAAACGAGGCGAAGGCGTTTGAATTTGCCATAAATACGTACACACATACTAAGCAAATAAAACTACTACAACAAGAGCTGGGCGATATTTTCATGACCCTACAATGGCATGTCAGCAGTGGTTGCTATTAAATTCGTAAAGCAACAGGTGTCTGACCGACTGAGTTGACAAAGGCAAAAAAAAAAAACCAGCAAAACAAAACGGAAAATACTTAATAATCGATGGTCAAGTTGAAGTTTAAATATAAACATTCAAACACACACACACACTCACACATTAACAGTGACGTGTTTAGGGTTTATCGCTGTTGGCCTATATTTAGTTTAGTTTACTATTAATAATGCAAAGCACTTGGTTGTGCCAGGGCTGGGCACAACTGACCTCAAACCACCTTACCAACTGTCACCAAAGTCAACTTTTCCGCTCACATATGACTGAAGTAGACACCCACTCTCACATGGCAAAACTTTACGCATTATTGGTCAGTGATTATGACAGTGGTCTAAGTCACATTTTCATCAGACAACTCTGGCTCTTTTCCTTTGAAATTACAAAAGAACACGTCTAACGTTTTCTTTAAAATTTTGCAAAAGTATTTGTCAATTCAGTCGAACGCACAACTCATCCATATCTCGAAGTGGATGTGACTTAGACCACAATCATAAACAATGGGCCCATTCCCGTATATGAAACTTCTTTGTCGTTGGTTTTGTTAATGTTCATTATGTTTGTCGGTGTCTTCGTTAACAGTCGCTAGTCCGAATGTCTACGGAAACCGCCGGAAGTGAACTGAGTTAACATAACCTAACACAGACAGACAATAGCGGCTGGTTGGAATACAGAAAAAAAAAACACACACACACAATGTTTCCTGCCTTCTCTGCAAGTGATTAAAAAAGCTTTACAACCAAAGAGGATAACATCAGATAGGGGGATGAAAACAGTTGGAACTTCTACATGCGAGGTCAATGTAGGAGGCTGGATAGAGAAAGGAGGGAAAGATTGTGGTTGGTCAGGCCGAGCCTCATTTAAATTATAATTTAGTGGTCGCAACATTTTTTGGAATTTTTCAAAAATATTTTATTCAGCTGAAAAAATATTTAAAAATAGAAATATTGAAAAGCGTCCCGGTATGCCAGTTGGTAGCGTGCTTGGCGTATCTTTCTACCCTCAATAAAGTCAAAAAATTGTGTACAGGAATTCATTCTTTTGTTTTTATTTTTATGAAAACTTAGCCCACAAACTGTGCTCATGTGCATCAATGACAAAATGCAAACTAGACCAGACTCGTTACAACTGGTTGCACAACTTGATCAAATTCAGCCAACAGTTGTAACGTGTGAGAACCGCATTAGGTTTCTCTATGGAAAAAAAGTAGCCAATAGGAGTCCAGCATTGTATGTGTAGGCCGGTTAAATTGTCTTCTTTACTAGTTTTTCTTTCAGTGTTTAAATAATTTCCCGTCTTAATATTTCCAAAAGTTCCATTGACTTTGCACCTATCGCCCTATTCTGTCGCATCAGGTGTTCCACATAACTGTCCAAATTGTCACAAATGTGTTTCACCTTGCTTGCTACAGCAACAAATTTTTACAAGGTTTTCATGCCAATGGCAATGGAATGGAACGCGCCAGCGCACACTAAACTTTCTAATGCCGCTGGTTCGCTGTCAAGTGTTTTGACCTGAAGACTTTTGTTTCTATTTCACTACTTTTTTTTTGTTTGTTTGTTGATATCATGTCATTGTTGTTGTTTTCATTTTGTTTTCAGCTTGTATTCGTGTGGTCTTGTTTTGTGTTTGCTGATGTTCTTTGTTGTGACTCTTCAGTGACTGGGGCAGGGAGCGGGAGAGAGTGGGTGGGGAATAATTTTATTGTGACAGACGACTCATAAAAAATTACTTTGTAATGGAGACAGGCCAACAAGTAAACAACCACAATTACAAAACTATGCAGACACATAGAAACAGACGAAGCGTAAAAAGCAAAAGTGGTCAAAGTTGAATGAAATATTCCAACATAATAATAAAAGATATGAGTTAGGCCACTTTTACTCTCAGCGTCCCATAAGCAGATCCACAATGTTTATGTTTGAATATATATATATATATATTTTTTTTTTGGCAAACCTCAAACAAAAGCGGCGAGACTTTGGTCGTAACTGACAATTGATTTCCCATAAACTGAAGTGTTTCTATTTTTTTTTTGGTTTTCAGCTTAATCGACACATTATCAGCCACCACCACAATAAACGCAAATTTATGTGTGTGTGTGTGTGTGTGGCTGCCTGCTGGGTGTTTTATAAACAAAAGCGGCAATAAATTAGCAATTTTTTTCTTTTGATATACTCTCCTGCCATCGTATGTCAATTCCACGAACTCCCATGAACAACAAAGAACACCCAGTGTATATCGAGAAATTTTTATTTTGGCCATAAAAAGGTTTTAAAGTTCGCCGCCACAATCTTGGCACCGTGCCCTGTCCTGTGAGTGTGCCTTGCTCTGCAGATAATTATGCAATTTCTTATTTAAACTTTGAACACATTCAGCTAAAATCGCTGGAAGTCAAACTGATAGCGTGGGTGGGGTGCGGTGCGGTGCGGCGGGTGTTGGAGGCCGGAGGATGTGCAAAACCATTTTATTGTGCCGCGTAATGTTGTTGACTCAACGTTTTTCTTGCTTTTTTATTGTGGGGAGATTCCTAAAGTTTGGCTGAGTGTGTGTTTGGGCCAGGGGCAAATAGTTGAATTTTAAAATTCTGAGATTTGCTATTGGTGGGGGTGGGGGGGGGGGGCCAAATAAAAAGTACTGTAAACACTCTGGCCATGATCTTTAGAAATGTTGGTGAATTTATCGGAAAGTGATAAATCGTCAATAGTTTGAAAGAAAATACAGTTTTTTTGTCTTCTTACTTATCAAGTGTTGAGGGAAATGTTTTTTGCGAAATATCTAACCCGAACCACGGTTCCTTGTGTGGCCCTCAATGCAGCCCCAGTGAATTCTCATAAAAGCCACAACTTATTTCAATTTCGTTATATGCTACTCTAAATAATTAGATTTTTCTTCATGTTTTTTTTTTTGGGGTGTGTTGTTGGTATTATTGATGATTTATTTTTTACGACTGCAGCGATTGTATGAACCCGGTTGGAGGGTGGGGGGGGAAATAGCAATCAACGAGGAAGAAGAAAACACATGTGCACCGATTTTAAAATGTAATTAAGAATTATAAGGCGGTTTTTTTTTCTGAAATTCGTGTTTATTACCTTTTCTCATACTAAGGGAGCTGGTGGCGTATGAGCAATATGTGCAATGGCTGCTTTTGATAGCTCATACGCCACCAGTATCACACAAATTGTAGGATATAACGTCAAACTTCCCTAAGTCGGACCACCATTATCCTGTAGAAAAATTCGATTTACGGTCACTTTGAATTATGGAATTTAAGGGAAAATGTCCGCTCGAAATTCTTCGACTTAAAATAATTTCAAAGTTCCACTGTATATTTGAGTGTCATTATCAATACAATTGGTCGAAGCATCGCCATTTCTCTAAGGAAATTTAAGTTTTCGGTCAATTTAAAACTGTAAAAGTTGTCTAAAGTTTCATTGATTTTACTCTTTGGCAACAATTCCACGTACAGAAATGTTTTCCTTTCCGTAGACTTGATAAGAAATTCATAAGAAAAAGGAAAAGTTCTGGTGCCATTGGTCAGGTATAAAGAAATGTACATCCCTGACACAATGTTGCCATTCAAAGGCCCAAACAAAATATGAACATTTACTACCCGCTGTTATATAACAGGATCTACTCTCTATATATAAATAAAATATTAAATATTCACATAAAAAATAAGTACACGTCATAATATTTTGCACTGAAATGTCAGTGCATTTGATGTGACTTTACATCACACAAGACAGTTTATTTAATGAAAAAGAAAAAATGAAAATAATGGAAATGAAAAAGAAAACAACATCCCCGACCAGGAAAAGTACTGAACAAATCTGAAGAGTGATATGAAAAATAGATTGTTGCGAGTGCCACCGTGGAGCAAAACAAAAACAAATAACCTTTAGAAACCCTCATACGTTGACAGCCACCATGACAGACGAACAGAGTCCAAACAGCAACAATGCCAGCAACAACAAGTGGGTAGCAGCTATTCAGAGAAATGTGATGCGGGTGTGTAGTTATTCACTTCGGCTTCTTAAACTCTTGAACTTGTTTAGCAGTGGCAGTTGTTTAAGTTCATCATACACAAATTGTTGCAGAACTTGTACAGCCAAACGCACAACACACACGCACACACAAACTCGTATGCATGCAATACACAAGATTCCAGTAGATAAGGAGAGGCGGGGGAGGATAAAGTCAATACAAAAGAAACGACACACACACACACTTGTATTTACATATTTACATGTCAGACAGACAATGTACATGATGTTTAGCATGCATAGCTTCATATGTAGTAACAAATACACATACACACACACACAGCACGACACTACATACGAATGTTCCTTTACCAACTAACATAGTTTGTATAGGCAATATTAATCATGTATGTGTGCGTGTGTTTGTGCGTACACTCACACGTACATATCGACGTTCGTAGTATGTGTGGTTTCTGTTGTTTTTTTTTTTTTTATAGAATTCTCATCTAAACTGAACGAAGAAGAAGAGGAGGAAAAATCACCAGCTAACCTTCAACAGTGCGGTTATGAAAATGTTGAATATATGAATTTATTATATACACACACTCACACATTCATACGAAGAATTGTTACGTATGTTGATGTATTAAAAAAAAAAAAAAAACGCCCCATACATGCACTTCAATAAAACGAAAAATGCTTGTTGCTTTTCAGCTTGAGCTTAGAGCTATTAACACCCTACACCAGACATATGCATTAATCGTAAACTAAGGAGATCAATTCGTTTGTCATTCCAAGCGAGCACAGGAACAAACTCGAGTGTTCCCACTGTGCAGTGCGTATGGGCTTTTGTAATATTTGTGAGTATTGAGTATCTGCACTTCTTGAAGCACTTGTTCAAACATTTCTAAATAATTCTCGTTGTCTGGAGAGCTAGGATACGTGAGGTTAAGAGCAAAGGCCTCTTTGGCAAGGCTCGACAGAAATTTTGATTAGAATGAGTGAATGCGCCGCCCTTTCTTATTGTCCCTTCTAGCAGTTGTATAGGGCATCACGTGAGGCTCGAATACTTCAACGCCCAAATATGTGTTTCTGTTCTAAAGTGTATTCTAGTTCATACACTGAAAGAAAAACCATTTTAAACAATTATATTTTTGAAAAAAAAAATATCTCGAACTTAAAAAAAAAGTGTAGAAAGAAAAACATTACATCAAAGCATTCAATATAAGTGTCATCAGTTGATCTTCATTGAATTGAGGTTGAATTTCATTGAAGAGATAGAAATTTTTGCATTTCATTAAATTTGATGTCTTTATTAAAAAAAATCATTTGTATTTAAACTGAACCTTAATTTACACGATGACTTTCCAACCCGGTTGAACAGGCAAGACGTTCGACGACTGTTGGTGAAGGGGGTAGAGAAGCAAGAGGCGTAGCAGAACAGTCACGAAAAGGAAATTGGGAGGAAATTTGACGTTTTAACCCTTTAACTATCAAAATTTTAGAATGTATAAACGAATTTGCCTCTAAAGGAGGGCCCTGAGGCACTCTTGCGGGCAGAGGATCAACTAAAGATTAAAAAAAATTTATTTATTATTTATTTATTCATTCATCTTATAATTCCAAATACTCAATTTGCTTAACATTGTCAATATTATATTGTTTATACAAAAGAAGAACACAGAGCCATGTAAAAACAGCTGATTACACTTTTTCATTTCGACAGAACTTTGATTGTCAAACTTATTGTTTACATTTTTTCATATTTCAAATAGATTTTCATATTAAAAATTCAAATCAAAGGATTAAAATTTAAAAATGAAAACAACGATTTGTTTGGGTTTCTCAAAACCATAAAAAACAAAGTTATAGTTCTCGAAAAATTGTGACATGAGTTGCAACCGTCTGCTGTCTGTCATTTAAATGTCAGAATTTGACAATCAAAATATCCAGGGTTGTATCTGAGATATTTCTGTGGGGCAATTGCCACTACCTGCTGTTATTGTGCCATGAACGCATTTCAAATACGAACAATTGGACTGTTAATAAACGACTTTGTAAGTAAACTTAAAATTTTACTACCAACAAATATATTTTTACTTTAGAGGCCCCGGTAGGCGAGTTGGTAGCGTGGGGGTGGTTGGTTCGATTCACACCAGACGCTTTGGTCTGTCGCTTCAAAAATCTAGCCACATGGTCTATGTCACCTGGTTAACCCTCGACCCAAAATAAGAATATAAATTGACTTTGTATTTTAATATAAAATAAATATGTTTACTTATATTGAATGCATTTGGTACATTAAGTTGATGGCAATTGTGTACATTAAACTAATGTAAATATTAATTGGGCCAATGTAAACAATTAATGAAAGACTGAAGAAATACCCCCCGCGATCATAAAATTGTAAAACTGCTATGTTAAGAAAAATGTTTGAAACTTGTTTCTATATTTTCATACATTTCACTTGACAAAGCTCACTTCAAATTATTATGACAAATAATGATAACTTTCTTCAAATTCAATCCTTTTTTTTCATTCAGTGTACAGACACCTGATCCTGCACATATGCACACGTAGAAACGTGTGTATGTGTGTGTGTGTGATGTGAGTTATTGTTTTTATCCTTTACACGTGTTGTCGTTATCATGTTAACGTATATTCGTTGTATTATGACATTTTATAGTATGTCTATGTATGTACGTATGTGTGTGTAGGTATATTATATATCACATATACATCAAAACATTAAAACTTATTTATGAGTTTTATATCGGTCTGCTGATAGGTGATATAACCAAAACAAAATATCAATACTTTATTTGTACAATATATATTGACAGCGATGACACAACGCCAAAGCCGATGAATGCGACGAAGTGTCCATGCGTGAAGCCCCCCCCCCCCCCTGTTCGTAACAAGAACAGAGCATTGTAAAGAAGTAAATGTTTTCGTAGAAAAATACTGGGCCATTGCCTAAATAAATGTCATGAATGTCATAAATAGGAGAATATTATTCAGTGTTTGAAATATTAAACAGGTGCTGGCATAGGCGTATCTAAAATCTAAATCTGACTATCACAAACAGACAGACGACGACCACATTACGCAGAATGACATTTATTTATTTTACGGGATTTGAATCCAATTAAATAGCGAGAAAGTAATTGTCATGTGTAAATGTTTCTCATTCTCCACTTCTCTTCAGTTCAAATCAAGGACTAAAATATTATCAAATCACCATGAAATTTGGAAAATTTTCAATTCTTAGAGAAAAATGGGGTCTGAAGGCCCTTTCTGTAAACAAGACATGTTATCATATATTGCCAGTCATTCGTTTACGGTTAAAGTCAACCGAGGGTGACTGTCTTTCAAACGGCTTTACAATGAAAAACACAAACTTCTGTTTCCATACAAATACAGAAATTGAAAATGAATGAAAAGTGCACCTTAAAAACCTTTGCTTAAACTCTTAAATTCATCTTAAATTTATTTCTTTCAATCTCATCTGTGCATTGTACGAATTGTCCTTTTGCCTCTCCCTGTAATGTCGGGGAAATTAATAAAGTATTTAATTGACTGCATATTTGGAGAAAAAAATCGTAATCTTCAGGGAAATGCTTTCCAGGAAATGTTTGGCGAAAACAACGCTCTGCATCTGTTGCGGTGCAGAGCACAGTTGGGGAGCAAATTTAGTGAATAAATCTGGCATTTCTAATGATTTGGATACAATTTCCCCTAGTGAGGGGTTTTCGAAATTAGATCGGGCGAAGTGGTGCCTTTGTAGCTGGTAGAATGTAAAATTGGTAACCTCGGTTTTTTTTAATTTATTGTTTGTTTTCAGATAACTTGTTATAAACGGCAGAATTTTCTTTAGCTGCCTATCTGGCTGTAAAGACCTCTCTCTCTAGAGAAGGTAGAGAACTCTCTGAAAGTGGATACCTCTCTGAGAGTAGAGACCTCTTAAAATATGTTTATTTATTGGGGTTATCTTGTATACCTGGTATCTTTTTTAATCCCATTTTTTTTATTTTCACAGTGACGTTTCCTTTGCCGCTTCGTTAAATAATGCAAACATATTTCCAAAGTCAATGCTGCTTGGCCAAACTGCCTGTCTAGTAAAATGTTTTGGCCGTGACGGGAACACCATCGATTAACCGGTCGTAGATTACAGACATGCCCTTGGACCATTTTGGTTTCAGTATGATGGCCCGCCATGCCACACAGCTGACGCCACAGACGATCTTTTGCGTTAATCGGACAAAGCAAAGTTGGCCGATTGCCCTGTTTCTATGCCATCTTTATAATCTAGCCAAAATCTATAAAACTCAAGTCTAAAATTGAGGAAATTGTAAGAAAATTTGCAAGTCCTTGTCTATGTGAATTCCCATTGAAATGAAACATAAAACTTTGCCCACTGTGCAGCATAGATTGGTCCTGTACTATTTGTGAGTATTGAATATTAATATGTTAATACGTTTTTCCATACGAAATTTCCCTTTTTTGTGAGGATTTATTGGAATACACACACAACCCTGGCATGGCATACTCATGAGTGGGTAAGTATTACTTTCCGTTTCCTTTATTTTCAGAGAGATAGAGAGAGATGGAAGGAAGAGAAAAAAAGAAATTACTGCCCCTGGAGTGAGAATGGCCTGGCAGCCACAAACAGCTTTAATGGCGCACATAATTAAAGAACCATTTAAAGGGCCTCCGTAACATTAATTTCGCATAAATCATTTGTTGATCGTTTTACGACAATATTTCATTACACACGCTGGCAACGAACCCGCTGACAGAGAGCAACTGCACACAGAGCAAAATTGTTTTTAAATGCTAATTAAAACACAACAGAAACTCCGCCAGCCACCTTTGCTTGGTTTATGCTATTTTCCCCTGATGGAAGAAAACATAATTTGCAATAAAATTTCTTGGTTGGTCGACATTGTAAAGATGTTTCGGTTTTCTGCTTTTGAAGTGCGTTCTAGCCAAGATAATCAGCATCACCACCATCTACGCCATCGTCACAATGGCGTAGCTCGTCATAAATTTCAACGATGATGAGTGATTGAAAGGAATTCTTTCATCTTTAGATCTGTTTTTTCTTCTTTTTTTTTGTTGGCGTTATTTGTTTTTCATTTGCATTGCAAAGAATCTCCTCCTCTGAATAGATAAATTATCGGGCACTTATTAATCATAAACGTAAGTGTGTTGTTAATAAAGGCCAATTGCTGCACTCTCGATAATTTGTGTGGCATTGTGGTACCCAGTACCGCTGTCCCCAGTGCGCGGACGAGGCGTTCGAGTGTGTACATCGCATCGATGGCAGCTCATAAAGATTAACATCTTTTTAGATTTTAATTAAATAAACACCAAAACAGATTGTGTTTTGAAGATGAGATCTTGAATTGAAAAAAAAAAAAAACAAATTATCAAAGTTTATTATTGCATGATTTAGTATTGAACACACGAGACACGGGCAGCGTGAGAAATAGCTGCAGTGAATTATTTCATTATCATTTGCAACGATTTGTCAAGTCAGCTGTAGAGAGGGGGCCAAGCAAATAATGGGTGGTGTTGTATGACACCCACTTTTCAGGGTTGGCTATAATACACGATTGAGATATTCTTAAAAGTTTTTAATAGACAGCGGCAAGTGCAAGTGCATTGAAATCAATTATGAAATTACAAATTGTAAATGAAAAATTCAATTTGTTTAACCCTCCGATTGTCCATCAAAATAGGCGATCTTCTCATAAACAGAAGGTTTAAAAAATGAGTTTTTTTTATTTTAGAACAAAAGTTACAGAGAACCAAAACCGATAAGGCTCCCCTAGCGCAATGGTTAAAATCAGGAAATTGAAGTTGGAATTGGAATTCCTGTCTACGCACCAGATTCAGCCTTTCTAGTTATGGAAATCGTTCCACATCTAACAAATGCATTGCAGTGAACATTTTTGTCAAAAGTGAAAGAAAGTGGAAACCATTTTCAGTTGCTTGCCAAGCTACTGAGTAATGTGGGAAATATGGATCGTGGCGATATTTCTCAACAAAATTCAGTCTAAGGATGTAATTCTGTATCCTGAATATTTACAGGGCTTATAAACGAATAAAATATCCAAACCCAAGTGTAAAATTATGTTCTCCAAACAACCAACAAAATTCTTGTCCCATAAATATTTATATACTTTTTTTTAAACCTCCATTAGGTTGTGGTGCACCTTCATAAATTGTGCAAATGTTTCATTAAATATTACGATTATTTAATAGTAGAATTTATGTATTTTGTTGCAAATATTCATTTAGAACATCGTAAAATGTTCATATTTCATTAAATTCAGATAATTCAACACTTTAAGGTATTGTTGCCAGTGCCAATAAACTTCACGATTGTTTCATTCAAAGAAAAAGGGAGAAAGTAAGAAAAATCAAACAACTGTTGGGGAAAACTTTGTCTACATACACACCAGCATACATACGTATGTAGACGGACAGCAATAAAGGCAGTCAATGTTTTTTCATGGCAATAAAAATAAAAATCTTTAAGACTCTTTAACAGAACAACGACGAAATACAATTATGGTTTGTTGGTCTGGGTAGAATGTCTGTGTGTTTTGTGGCAAACGGAAGATAAACATGGCAACATAAGTACATGTGTACAACATATACATACACTTGCAATTGGGGATACGTAGGGGGGGGGGGGGGGGGGGAAGTCTGACACCCATATATGTATGGATATACCCACACACTCAAACTCACACCCATTAATCAAAGGGAATACATTAACATTAAATTAAAAAGAAATACTTGCGAGGCAATTGTATACGATTGTCGCGCCCCCTAAAATATACCCAACATCAACTGGGGAGGGAGGACAATTCGTTCACTATTACACTTTCTCAATTGGTACTAAATACTATATAAGATATAAGATATGTATATAATCAATCAAAGGCGAAGGCGAAGGCCCAAGCTACCAGTCCTTTTTTTACTGTTTCTTGTAAATTATATTTGAAAAAATTAAATAAAATAATAATAAGAATTAGGGTTTATAGCCCGGGAATTCCCGGGACGTATTTCCCGGTAAATTTGCCGATTATTTTACTTTTTTTACTTCCCAGGATTATTAAACTATGTACGATTTTACGCAATTCTTACAACTGTGATTGTCGGTTTTAACCGATTTATTACTTCCTGCAACATTCCTGAACTAGTTCATCTTATTACATTTAAATTGTAGAGGATTTTGTTTTTCAATATCAATGGTCTAGGAAGTTTTTTTCTAATCATTTTAAGTATTTAAAATACCTGAATTTGGTTAAAAAACCATAAAATGTATTTTTTTTTTCAAAATATCTTATTTTTCATTATATTTTATAAAGAAAACGGGAAGACGGCGAAAAAGTTTCTGATTCCCGGGAGTTGAAAAAAGTCGGTAAATTAAAAATCCGAATTGTGATAATCGAAGTGCGAAAAAAAATCAAATTTGCAAAGAATATTTGTTTAAATTCAGTTTTTCTTTTTCTTTTCACTAGTGTTTTATTTCTTTCGGTAGATTTATTTTTTTCTTTTATCAGGTGTCAACTAGAACTAAAATGAGTTCAATTTCACTCAAGAACCGAAACAAAAATAATTAAAACCTACTACGAAAATAGTGGGTCTGTGAAAAGTATATTTCGCAAAATTGTGGATGTTTGCTGGTCATTATAATCGTGCAATGGAACTGACTCGAACAATTAGAGTCTATTGACATGGTGCAAGACAGAAAAGCCCGTACACATTCGTCCCGATCGCTTGGCAGTAAATATCGCCCATGTAAGGGAAAGCTTTGAAATCATTTAAAAATAATTTTCATTTAAATAGAAGTAAGAGGTATTTGGGCATTGGAAAAACCCACGCCAATATATTCAGGAACCATTACATCCCACATTTAGGCCGTTTTTTCTTTTTTGGAAAATTCCGTTGGAAATGCATTTACGGTCTAAGGACAACGATATTGTGACTTTGTTTTTTTTTTTTGGCAACTGAAGCCTACATTCAACATGAAGAGCCTTCAAACGTGTTTTTTAACTTGAAATGGTTGGGACGATTGTTGGAAAATGTTATTATGGACTATTATGTCTGATGGACTATTCAACATTTTTCACAGTCAGACGAATGTCGAACTTTTGGAAAATTTCTTCGAAACCTTCGCTGGTTGGATTTTTCCTGGAAAATGTTTTATCATGAATGGAGGACGTTATTCGCATCTGTTGGTCTGATTTGGGGATGACGACATTGGATGAAGAAAATTCGTATTTCTAAGGAGAATATTCTGGCGCACACGAGTCTAGTAGCAATGCATAATTATACAAATGTATGTTCTAGCCATGGTCCGAATGACTTGACTAAAACTGAAAGAGATCAATTTATTTTTTTAAAAAAAAAAATAAGATTTCATATTGGCAATACGAAGAAGTCTACAATGAAAAAGTCATCTTTAAGAAGAAGAGTATTAGAGAATTGGCTCATGAATCCCCAGCGAACCTATTTCAAATAAACATGAACCAAATGCAATAATTCGTCTACTATTCGAAACGAGCGTCAGCTTCTTCTTTCTTAAACAGTAAACACAATAACCACTATTTTTTTAAATTTTAAATATTTTTTTAATGTTTCTAACTACGGAATTTATTTCTTTGTTCGTATTACAGAATAATACAGGTATCAACAAAACCATAAATCTATTAATCTAACCCTGGAGTCTAAATTTCAAAATATGTATTACAAGAAATTTAAAAAAATATAATTAAGCAACACAACTTTCTGCTGTACGATTTTGAAATATTATAGAAAATACTAAGTAGTTTTTTTTTAATGAGAACGCAAGACTTCCAGCAAAGAAAGTCCGCATCCCAGGTTAATATTTGTAATAATTACATGTTTATTTCTAAAAAGCAGAACAAGTCTGATGTTGTACGAATGTGTGTGTTGGAAAGTTAACACTTCAGAACATTGTAATCTAGGCTAATTGAGGAAGAAGTGAACAAATATATAACAAATTATTAGGAAATAAACAGAAATTATCAAATTGTAATATTATTAGAATTTGACTACTTTGTTATGTAAAAGTGAATTCTTTAAAAAATCTGTTTTTCCTGTTTCAATGTTCCTGTCTAAAGCTATTTTTTCAAATAGTGAAGAATACTTTCACCGGAAGCTCTTACAATTAATTAAAATGTAAGAGTATGTCATTCATTTTTGAGAAACGAAATCATCAGTTTATCGAAATTGTGGTTGATTTGGTCATGTTTATGAAATAGATCCAGAAGTTCTCAACAATAGAAATGTTGCCTTTGTTTTTTTTTATAATAAACCCATACAATGATTTCCTTCTATCTCCATCATATTATACCAATGTATTTTTGTTTTGCTCCTTTTTTGGTTTCATGTTAAATAAAATTGAATAGACATATTTTATTGTTTTGAATCTAAAAAATTAGGCGTATATATTTACATTTTTCTTTCCCAACAAAACGACTTTTGGTCTTTTCAAATTATTTTGTTGCAACACTTGAATATTTCACTGTTTTTTTGTTCTTTATTGCGATTTCGCGTATTTGTTTTACACTGAATTTATTATTTTGTTTCCAAATAATTTTGTTGTTTATGTTAAACAATTTAATAGAAACTATTTGGTATTTTTAAAGGGTCTCTCTGGAGGTGAAAAGTGTTGTGTGGGTAACGTTTATCACGAGTATCCTGTGCAGACTGATTCGAATTTGGTAGAAAACGTGGCTTTTACGTGAAGTGAATTGAATGAAATCGAATGAAACCCAAAGAAAAGTCTGTGTGTGCATGTGCGAGAGTGTGTGCGACTAAACACAAACAAAGTGACGACACACGACGAAGAAACGAAGTATCAACCAACTAATGCGCAAAATGTAACCACCCATAGAGAACGAAACACACGAAAAATGCCGTTTGATACCACGAGCATCAATGAAAATTCCTTTCATTACACATACAATAGAGCGAAAATAACACAAACGAGAGAGTATCGCCAAAAGAAAAAAAAACAAAACCAAAAAATATCCCATAACACAGCAATGGGGATACATATCGCTGGCAACATGTTGGGCATGAATTATACCCAATGCACACACACACACACACACATATAATATATATTAGGCAAGGGAACATGTTCCATATGCGCACACTTGATACACCTTAGCGATGGCAAAACATGATGCTCTCAACATACCTACATATATTGAGAATGGAATGTTTACACAGCCAACATACACTCGGCAACATACAATTGCTGCAATTTAACATAGCATCAATAAAAGTATGTAAGTAGGCTAAGTACATAAATGTTTACACACAATAAAGACATACCACCATATTAAGAAACAGTTTTAATAGCTTTGTAAACCTTTGATAAGACAATTGTGTGACAATTGTTTTTGTATTTTCACACCTTTTTCTTATCAAAGGTTTATAAAGCTGTTATACATTTTTCTAAATACGCGGGTTAATCACTTTCATTTTTGTAAAAAGTACAAACAGTTAATCGAATCGAAAATGCGGTTAACAATTTATTTTTACAAAATCTATATTTTTCATTAATTCTTTAAATTAGTTACGAATTAGTCGGAGATTAAATGGGAGTCCTCCCTATACTTATATCCCTTAACATTCCGCGATGGAACAGACGGGGGAACTTCTCTCGAAGGAAATCCCTATACAATCCAAAAACACTTCAGAGCAACATGTTGAAGTTCCTTCACCTCTCAAACATGTTTATAAACATCTACCGAAGGCAAAGGGTTATTTGCTGCTAAACATCATTAGATATAATTGAGGACAACCACCATGATTGTTTGTCAGTCATATGAAATCCAACTTGTTTTTTAAAAAATTCTTTTTTCTTTTTGTGTGAAAATTCTTTCGTATCGTTTTTCGGCATCTGCAGGCACAGTGAACCGGAAAATCCACAACCACAAAGTCCCACTGGTAATATTTTCATTTGGAACTGGAGCAGTCGTCTCTGAACAGCAACACTTTGTATGCAAAATCCAAGAAAGCCTTTTTGACTCGTATCCACACGTTCCTCCCCCAAATTGAGCCCCCAAGGGTCAGTCGTTGTTGTTAATGTTTGGCTGTTTATTATTTAAACCACAATTAATTGTTGTTGTTGTTGGTCCTTTGCTGGTTGACTCCACCACTTGTCCTTTTGCTCTGGCTATTATGGCTTCCACACAACCCACTACACCCGTTGCCTTCCCTGTTGTTGTCGTTGTCTTCTTGTATGCTGCTGGTTGTCGGTCTCATTCAGCTCAGTCGTGAGTGTGTGTTGGAAATATTTGTACATTTTTTGTGTGCTCCTTTATCTATGGCTTTGGAAAACTTGCATGAAAGTTTTTCCGAAAATATTTGGTATCTGAAACCAAACGAGCAAGTTCGTTCATGGGCTTTTCTTAATTTTTGTGTGTGTGAAGATTTATGCACGTAATTTTCTTGTTAATTGTTTCAAGTTTATATGGAAGAGGCGACGTATAGTCATATATCTCTATTTATTTGCTCGGCTTCTTGGGTTAGTCGGATTAAAGTAAAGGATACGATATGTACGTGTGTCTCTACTGTTGAGAAAAAAAAAATGTGCTACAATTTAATTAAATTGTTTGTCCACTTAAATTGGGCAATTGGCTGTTGAAGTGTATGAAAAGGTGTTCGTGTGAATGGTACTTTTATTTAAAAAATGTTTGGCAAACCCTTTCTGTAAACTCCACGGTGGGACGTGAGGAAATTTCAGTGAAAATTGAAAATGTGTTGCCATTTTTAGCGAGTGAGCAGATGATAAATCGAATGTTAGTTACACTATCTTGTGAGAAAAATAAAAATAAAACAGGTAAAATTAATTTCAACTGCACTGTTAAAACCATGGCTGCCACACATTGCGTGAGTAAATTTAACGTCCCAAGAATTCGATTGTATGTGGGATCAAAATTTAAGGTGTTACGGCCTTGTGTGCTTTTAATTTCATTTAAATCTTAATTAATTCGATTAATATTTTAGTCCAATTAAATAAGTGTGCAATATTTTTCTCTGTGTACCCAGAAGCCACGTTAAGTTAAACCTAATATATTTTTTTTATAACATCACTGAAAACGTTGATACGCTGCTAAATGATATTACCATTCAAAGAAAAAAAAATATTCTTTCCATAAAAAGGTCACAAAATATTGTTTTTTTTTTTTGCTCCACCAAAACCTGTCGAAATATCGATGATGACACCGTATTTGCAATAATTCCATACAGAATTTTATTAACGATTTCAAATTCAATTATCCCCCAGAGAATCATTAGACTTGTATGGCATTTATTACATTTAACAAAACATTTCGGACATCCTCTCTGACATCAGACAAATACCCTTCTCTGGCTCATACCCAAAGTTTCGATTACGACCTCTTTATGATTAATTGCACACTCATCGTGGTCCGTTGTATTTATTCGACGACGACGACGACGACAACAACAACTAATAAATGTTACAACTCACACATACATGAGCTGCTGACGATGGAGATAATCTACGTACAAAGCGTAACACATGAAAAAAAAATGAACCATAAAAAGTTTAACACCAACAAACAAACAAACGAGCATTTCGTTCACAGCCCAACGCATCGTAGACTCATCGGTCGGCGGCATGTCTTTGATATTCAAGTAGTCCAGCGTAATAAAGTTTAGTTTTATGGGCCTGTCCAAATAGAAGCAATTAATGTTTTAATTTGTGCACAAACTATTTTGCCAATACAACAACAAATATACACCACATAAATATAAGGCCTCTGTAGTTGCTCTTTGGCATCCCCCCCCCCCATTCTCTCGCACACCAGTTGGCAAACTCATTCCTTCTCCTCTAATGAGATGTTAAGATTATGTTTGTTAAATCAACACAGAACAGAGCATAAGCGATATTTCGTTGCCACAGTGAGAGAGTGTAACTACATACATTTACATGAGTACATTGGTATGTCTGTGTGGACCGAAACCAAACACACACACACACAAACTCATGGTAATAATAATAATAATAAACAAGCAACAACATCCAGTTAAACGGGGGTGGACGTGTGAATATTCCCATGTAGTATGCCAGCCTCGGCAACGACTTCTCTGGCACTGCCCCCGTCTCTGTCTCTGTCTGCGTTAGTGTGAGTGTTATAAGTTTTACTTGTATTGCCTGTGCCTATTAAAACCGTTGGCCTTTGTTTGTGCGAGAGTTTTATAATACGGCCAAAACATGAATTATTATTGTATGTTAAAAACCGTAAACGTCTGTTGTTTACTGTGCCACTGTGTGTGTGAGTGTATATTTGTGTGTGTGTGTGTGTGGGGACGTCGTAAAACTCTCTGGTTCTTGTGTTTGCCATCATTTTGTTTAGCAACAAGTGGCTTTATTTGCCTTCAAACATATTTGCCGTTTTACTGTTCTTTTGTTGATTTGCCGTTCGCTTACTTCCTGCATTGGGCCGTAACACCCCAAAGGGACAGCGGGTAAAGTTATCATACAAATTACGGTTATACACCCCCCTGCCTCCTACACTCGTCGTTCCCCGTTGTGGACGGGGCTACAACTTAGAAGACGATAAATTCATGTTTCGAAGGAAATGTGTACGAAAGATTAATCTTTAAACCGAATTATTTATTTCCTTCAATTCGGTGAGAAAAAACAAAAACAATTCTTTAATATTGAATTTCATACAAAATGTTGCTTTAACTTCACAATGGAAGCAAAAGGAGCAAAATTAATCATTTTTATATTTACAATCTTATAAATTGTGGAGAGAAATGAAAATGGCATCTTATGTTTTCGGCCAAAGAAATGTTTGCAATAATTTATAACAACATGCCAGCACTAGATTGAAAATAGAAGAAAGCTCGACCAAAGACCACATGGAAATGGAGACTGAAGAAAGTTGTAGAGAGCAGAGGACGAAACTGAAACGAAATCAAACTGATAGCAAATAATAGAATCGCTTGGAAACATTTTGTATATGCCCAATATCCTCGTGGATATAAAGAAGAAGATATAGATTTTGAAATTTACTGATTTCATTTGTTGAGTTTATGAACAGAAATTCCTTACAGACTAGCAGACTAAAGAAAATATCTCAGAATTTGTAGGTATGTATGAAAATAAGCAATAATTTCCCTATTTAGACATTTCTACATGGTATTCCCCAAATTGTTCACTTGTTAAATATGCACCCACTGTGCAACAGTTTATTACAACTTCAACTATTGTTCACCGACATTTGAATATGCATGAATACATTTGAGTTTCGTAATTATCTGTGCTAACATCTACTCGAGCCGCCATCATTCGGGTTGGCACATCCGTGTTCAGTTGTGCCACTTCCAGCGTTGACGTTGCTGTTGCCCCGATTCTAATAGCTTGCAAATGTAGCCTGTGGTCACAATATTTTTGCAGACTCCGTACCCAAACCGACACACACACACACACAGTTCACAGGGTGTAGTGGCAATTGTTCTGTTATTTCAAGCAAGAACAGAAAGAAAAAAACAGTAAACTGGAAATCAAATGAAGAAAATAAAACACGCTCTCAGTGCCGCTGATGATGATGAGGAGAGGATGACGATGACGACGACGACGATGTCGATGTGGCATTCAAACGCATAACACTTGATTGGCTTATTGCCAATTCACAGTTAGAGTACAACCCATACAATGTGCTCGGCTGGTACTTGGAGCTGCTCCCAACTATGTAATTGTATGTTCATTTGCATATGTTGGCTGGTATGTCTGTTAGTGTGCAATGTAGCCAAAGTATGCACTTTATATACGAATATCTGGAAGATTTCGAGCATTTATTGAAAGGGGGTTTATTTGTCTAAACGAAATACTCATTAATTCTGAAAAAGTCTCAGACCCGAAATTGGTTTCCCGCAGAGAATGACTGTGAGCAAAAGATTGTTTGAATCGAGCCAAGGCAGTTGAAGTTGTTCGACAGAGTGTCACAACCAATTAAGTTTTCACATTCACTGCAGTCGCTTGGAAAAGTGGGCCAAACAAACTAAGTAAGAGGTTTGTTTGCAAACGATTGTCGGAATTTCATGTCATTCTTTTTATTTTGTGGGATTTTTGAATTCGCAATTTCTTCTGCTCTAAGGCGATGCTGGCTAGAATGCACCGCAGTCGGGTTTCAAGGAATGAGAAACGAAACCACAACAACATCGACAACGACAACGATGCTAGTGAAACAACCCGTAATTTGATCACGTATTTTCGGCAGACACAATTTGGTTCTCAAAAATACATCTTCTGCCATTGTGCGGAATGATAATGAAGCCATCACCATTTAGTTGTTGTAGTTTCTTGATTTCTTTTTTCTTTTCTTTGGAGCAATTGCGAATGCAGCAAATGCACAAGAAATGTCTTCAATAAGTCAACGAATACAAATGTGAGCGGTGAGTCCGTGCGTTCATTTGAAAACAAAAACCTATTTACAAAATTTAAGTTTTCGCTATGAATGGCACAATCGCAGGAGTTTCGGTGCGTTACAAATGATGGTCTA
This sequence comes from Hydrotaea cyrtoneurina, assembly GCA_958296145.1. Taxonomy (NCBI): domain Eukaryota; kingdom Metazoa; phylum Arthropoda; class Insecta; order Diptera; family Muscidae; genus Hydrotaea; species Hydrotaea cyrtoneurina. The sequence goes on along the minus strand of OY282516.1, from coordinate 2,151,048 downwards.
GAGAAAAACAAAATTAAACATAGAAATTATTCAAGAACTTGAGACAATTTTTCCTACATTAATAGGACTCATAACTCTGAAGTACGTAGGAATCGTTTGCACTACAATTAGTTTTTATTTTTACATTTTTCTGTGGGCAACCGTGATGGTCCGATGTTATGCGAACAATCCATTGACGATACAGGTCCACAAGGCGCGAATTCTCCAGATTAACACTAGATTTCTCATATGACTTTGGATATTCTAAAACAGTAATTTAGAAAAAATTTTCGACGAAAATGTTATGGTCGAATCGGAAATCCGCGTGAAATACTGAATTGTGTTAGCCACAACAATAGAGCCAGAAACCGTCATCAAGGTCTTAGGGGGGAAATTGGTTTGGCAGTGAAATAAAGCTCCGGATGGTTCTAAATCGTGGGCAGAGCTTCGGCTCGGTATGGAGATGATTGGCAAACGGTTGCTTATATCCATAGAGCAGTAGAGGTGTTTTTGATAGGATTCGGTCCCTTAGCAAAAGGATTTTATGGTCCACCCATTAGGCTTCGATTTGATCAGGTTATCCTTAGACTCACATAATATAAACGACAGATCTGTGTGGTATTCTGTACATTTTCCTATGTCGAAGAACACGCTAGTGTGGATTTTACTGTAATTTACCACATACTCCTGTCATTTTACCAAATTGTTTCTTTAGGTAGCCAAGATTTCGACATTCGTTAAATTTCCAGAAAACAGAAGCAGAGCGTAACGAATGAAATACATACGTATGTGCGTGTAGCATTCCAACGGAAATTACACTCATCATGAAATGCTGTCGATTATTAAGAAACATTTTACAAGGCGATTAAAGCATTTTTGTTGTTGTGTTGTTTCAGACATCAACTGAACTGAATCGATACTCATCAGCCATAGACAGCCATAAATTATTCGCAAAACGAAGAGAATATAAAAAAGATTAATAACGATTTATTTTTCTAATTGGTGTTTATATGGCAAAACAATAAATTTATTTATGGTTCGCCGACAACAAAACAACCGAAGAAACATTCAAAAAAAAAACCACTGACATCCGCCCCGACATCCACTAACCGCCTGTTAAACAAATGAATGATACGTACCACCCACCAGAGTCAAATAAATTTCAAAAGTTGTTTCATTCAAAATGTTTCAAATTGTTTGAGTAATTCAACATTTGTGATATTTTTTTTTTTGTTCTTTCTTGTTCACATTGGCCGTGCGAACTCTTGAAAGAATTTCGCGCCTTTTGGACAACATAAATAAAAAGTTACAATCATTACTATTCGCAGCATATTAAAGTCGTAAAGAAAAGTTTTTCGGTGAAATGAAATTCCATCTTCCCGCTCGGCATTTGTAATACGCTTTACAGCCAGCACACACACACAAGCTTACACAGCTGCAAATGTTATTTCCAAACTTTGAAAGAAAAGCCGACAAAAAAAAACCAAAAGCAGAATTGAATAAAATAAAATCCGCTTATATTGGGAAAAAGAAAGTGAGCAAGAAGATTGGCTGGTGGGTTCTTTCTTATGGCATTTTCAAAAGGGAAAACTTTAATTGAGTGTCAGCAAGATTTTCAACACTTCTCTCAGCAGCGAATGCTGATGGTTCGGTGCCTGCCAGCTCACACTTGCAAGGACCATCTAAGGCCAGAAATGAAAATCAGTGAGAAGAAGATACGAGAAAAAAACACAACCGCCACCCCAAGAAAATGATGTTTTCGGCTAACTTTGAGGAAAATTGTGACATCCGTTGTTCATTTGCTGTATGCAGATTTATGATTGATATGCAGAAGAAAATATTCGCTTCAGAGTTTCGAAGAAGAGTTTTTTTTTTTAATGAAATTTATGTTCACTGGGACAAGAGGATATAAAATGAGTTTGGGCTGGTGTGGGTCGGTCTGTTCTTGTCAGTCGAGGGTTGTTCTGAACTTCCGGTTGTGAGAGAAAATATTTAAGCTCGATAAAATATAAAATCGTGCTAATTAGAAAACCAAATGTCATTAGTTTGGAAATATCGGAATGTCGGTCCGACTACTACATGAATAAAAGATACGTAATCTAAAATAGTTTGTGGTTTACATTTTCTATGATAAAATTAACGATTGATGAACGAAAAAGATAAGGCGGGCGGACTGACTGTGGACATTGGAAGGCATGACAGAAGTTATCGATTAGTGACTATTGAAGACGCTGTGGGGATGAAGAGGAGGAGGAGACCATTAAACACCTTCTTTGAACTTATCCTCCCTAGACGAAGAGGCGAGGTTTAACACTGGGTTCATATTTCTATAGGAACCCAGACGGTCTAGCCTACAGGAGCTATTTGGGGCCACTCACAATATCAACATCAAAGTGAGACGGACATTATGAAATTGGTTCATCTAATTCTAAGTGAATCGGATTGGATGAGCCACAAAAACTGACTATGATACCCTGTGATGTTTCTAGTCCAGTTTCTCCAATCCGCATACCGAGTAAACAATAATTTGAGAAATTCACAAATATCGCCTTTAAGATTTAGAAGTTATTTCTGTTGAACTGCAACTATTCTCGGCATGTACTTTTCCCCCCTTTTGGAAAAGCAAAGATTGTTGTTTAAATAAAAGTTCTAAAGTTGAAAATTGTTTCAACAGAAAATAAAAAAAAAAAAACTTTTTCTGCCAAGCGTCTAACTTTACTTTAACAAAAAATACAAAAAAAAAACAGAAGAAACAGAAGAAATAGTTGCTGCTTAATGAATAAACATTTTATGTGAAACTAAACTTTATTCTATATTCGAAAGTTTCAATACGTTCGCTTTTGTGAAAACTTGTTGTTGGCGAAGAGTGTATGCGAAACCAAAGAGAACCTTTTGATTTTGTCGCTGTTTTGTGTTTGTTGCAATTATCAATTTTTCCTTAGTACGTTCGCTTATTCTTCTTTCCCATTTTATTGGCGGCTTAATGTTGCAACTGTGTTAACATAGAATTTAATTACAACCAAACAAACATGACGCCTTCGTAATGGCCACGCAAAAAAAAAGGAAAACTTTTTCTACTTTGCTAGGCTGCACTTAAATTGTGCCAATCATTAAAGGACCCATTCAAAGTTTCCAACATTCTTGCCGTGCTAAAGATGGAGCAAGTTTTTGCAGCGTTATGTTCCAATGCACTTAATACTCGGTAGAGGCAGCACAAGTTTTTGCAAGGGAAATAAGAAAGAAAATTTCCAATAATTCTTCAGAGAACGCCTACACCGTGCCTCCTCTTACACGGTTCGGCCGCCGTCTGTCTGTCTAATGGCAAAATGGCAATTTTACCCAATGAACCAAATATTAAATGACCTTATCTCTATGTCGCTGTGAGGTGCAAAGTGCTGATTTTTTCCTTTTAAGCCTGTGAGGAAGTTAGGCGAAAAGTGTTGTTGTATTAGCCGTATATGAAGGGTGGGGGGGTCAAGGAGGGTTTTAGTCGATTTTCTTAAAAGCTTATTTATGTTAAATTGACCATTTCAGAAGCCAAAATAAAATGTAAATGCAAATTGCCCAATAAAAAGTTGTTATGCGCTTGTACATGCCAGTATGTGTGTGTGTCAAGGGGAATTGTAGTTGTTGTTGTTTCTGTTGTTTCTTTATGTCTGCATATGTTGTCGTTGTTGTGATCCATATCGCAACGAAATCGTAAAATATAAAATCGCTTTATTTTCTTTACGTTTTACTCTCTCTCTCTCTCCCTTTCTCCATCTTCGTATGCACAAAAAGGATTTATGGCTTACGTTTTTTTTTATATTTATTTATTTTGTTTTGTAGGTTTCGGATTCTTCATTTGTTTCACACAAGACCACAGTGTGCGGAGTGGGTGGTTTGTAGAAAGCTTAAAGAACAAATAATTTGTTCTAGGAAATTTGTGAAACGATTCAGGTTAAATGACAGTAGAGAGAAACAGAATGAGTGGGAATTATAGATTTCGTTGAATAACAACACCAAAATTATTTTCTTCCCTTATTGTTGTTTTTTTGTTCACATTTTCACCCCCCTCTGACCACTGTTCGTATTTCACTTGTCAGTTTAATTGTAATATCCAAATCAAAGTGAACCCATCAATTTGAAAAAGGTTTGCAATCTAATAAATGTTAATATTTTATTGTAACTCGTAAAAACAACCGACAGAAGAAGAAATGAAACATATTTTAATTTGTTGGCATTTTTAAATATGTCTCGAATTTCAAGACATTTTTACAGTGTCAACCGTACCATTGCTGACATATTTCTACAATTTGGATTTTATTTCGACAGAATTTTCAATTCAAATGGACTGATACATTTTGTATAAGATACTGAGAGAAAGCAGAAAGCGATCTTATAGATGTCGGATACGATATTTGATAATCTGAGCAATATTATTATATTAATATACTTACATGACGGGGATCAATTCCTCCTTCGGATTACAAGGCCTGTTAGCTGAGATGTCAATGAAAAAGGTGCTGATGATCACAAACTAGCCTTTATACAGGTGAGGCTATTGTTGAGTTTTAAGTCCACCATTTGACAAACATAGGACGGAGTAGTCATTAGAACTCTACCTGTCTCATTTTGCCAATGAATTGTTTTGATTGTCAATGAAAGGTTTTGATGATTACAAATCGACATGAAGGCACAGTGATACAATTTTTCAGATTTTCCATTTCCCAGCACATAGGAATGTACGAGTTTGAGTAATCATTGTCTCATTTATGAGCCGATCAAGACCTGTACTGATATGCACGTCGAACAAGATGTATCACAATTTCTCATATGTTCACTTTGGATACTTAGAACGCGTGGCCAGATTCATGGCAGTATTGCAATTATGATTCAGATTTGCTACGAGAACAAAATAGATGTTAATGACAACCAAGTTGATGATATCCTCGATTCCCAGCTCTGTTTGCTATGGTTCCAAAGAAAGATATGTATGGTGATAAAATGTGAATTTGACGTTGCCAAGCTACGATTACAGAGAGAGAGGCTCTGATACTCTGATGGATGTGCTCATATCATAGGCCATTTCCAACTATTCACATTTGTCGTTCGTAAAAATATGGCTCAATTCCTCTTAGAGTCACATTTATACCGAAAATGATTGGACTGTGTCAAAAACCTATGAATAGAAAAGTAAATTATGTTTAAATAGGCAAGTTTCAATTTTTTTTTAATAACTATTTACCACTCAATGATATGGTTCTTCATGACAGTGACGATCGTTAACCATGTAAACTGTCTGTATTAATCAGATGATGACAAATTGAGATTTGGACAAAGTGACAAAGCCTTGTGTTAGTTGTCATTTGATTCCTGACTTTGAGTGATATGCTCGCGACATCAATCTTAGTCATTGTTGTCATCCAGAAGGGATACTCGAAATGTGTGACCGGGAATATCCGAATAAAGACAGATTATCATACAAGTTATGATAAATTCTAGCGCCACTAATGTAACCATTGTCATGGTTAGCATCTCCTTGTGAATCACAGATCCCTTGGCTACGATTACAATAAACGTTCGCCGATTGAAATGTGATGCTCTTGCTGATTTATAGATTTATATCTAGATTTGATTGCTGTCCTTGACGGACATTTGAATCCACTCTTCATTATAGTTTCCGCGCACATTTACGCTTGATACTTAGAATACATATTGCTTGAGATGTCGGGAAATAGGCTAGAAGTCTCTCTTATCTGCTGTTAGTTCAGCAGATGATATTACATGGTCGTATTGATACTGGTTACATAGCTGAGATCATTTACTTTTTGTGCCGCAAACCCGATCAACGCCCAGAACACATGATTGCCAAAAAAGCCACCAATGTCAGTGCTACTATTATCGTCATAGAAGTCCTGCCTTATGACCAGGAATTCCATAGTTCTTTTTATATCTCTTTGGTTAGCCAACACGTTGATGCAAATAAAAAACAGCAGTTGTGCATTACGTGTTTGCTTAAGATGGATCCGGATCCGGAATATCCTTTTGCACTTGAACTTGTTAAAAAAAACTTCTTCAATCATTTTGTTTTTTGGCAATCCGTTGTCCGTAATATGATGAATTCCTGCAACGCCTTCCACTACTCTAAAATGGATAAAAAGAATAACAGTTAACACAATATTACAAATAAAAGGGATGTATGGAGCCTAATGTCGTTTGAGAAACGAACTTGGCAGTAATTAGAGATCCATGAGAGTCTTTCGTTTATTGATGGAAATGTTTCAAGGGAGCTTCTGATTTTTAGGGACCAAAAGAAAAACCCTTCAGAACATTTCCTCTACAAAAATTGCGATATTTTTGTATGAAATCATTGGTTTCTTGCCGTGTATGTGAAATATCCCAACAGATTGTTTATGTTTCCATTGTTGCCCCTAAAAATCTGTCATAGTTGCATTTAAAATTGTCAACATCCCTGTCATTGTGAAAGCTTATTTTTTTAAAAATATTTCTCACACTTTAGATTCGTTCAACATCATAATCCTCTTTGCTTGTTGTGGTAACGTTTGGCTAGTGCGAGGTGGTTGTGATAAGTTAGGAATAGGAATTGAAAATCAGAGGGTTTTTTTATTTTTAATATTTTGAGATTAAGAGCGTTGGACAAATTTCCATCGAATTTCGTTAAAAGGCGAGTTTCAACAAAATGGCTCGGCAAGGCCACAGTATGAATACACTTGTCTTACGAGTGAAAATCTGTAATCGCAATAAAAGTCGTCTGCATATACAAGAAATTGTGTACACCATGAGATCAACATCCGAATCGATTTCTGATTTGTCCTTTACTACTTATTGTCGCTTGAAATGGTAATGCAAATAATAGTCAAGAGCTCAAACTCCATTCAACTTCCTAGTTCTTCGCTAACAATTCTACTTGTATACAGCCCGTCTTGCTGTTGGCCCCTATACTTATCATACGGCCACCTTGACAAATGAAGCATATCGTGCTTCTCTTAAATAAATCAAACAATTTCAAGTGTATATTTATTTTGTAAACACAATTGTTTTGTTCGCATGTCTTTCACTTTACAGTGTCTCGAATTACATTATCATTCCGTATTTGGTGACTTTTCTTGTGTGTGTTGACGAGAAGCGAGAAGAAGAGGAAACAAGTCTCAAAGGAGCAAATGTTGGCAGTACCGAATTCTGTAAGCCCATCATCAGTATTGACAATAATAATGATTTAGTATTTGCCGATTGAGAGATAGACAGTAGAGATGGTGTAGTGTGTGTTAAAGGGACATCCATCTAATGGACCCTACTATGACCAACTGAACCCGATGATAAATAAATGATAATATATAATATTATATAAATATGACCAGAGAAGATTGTAGAACCATTAAATATTCTGTGCTCCCCTTGCCAGAAAAGAAGGTGAACCAGCAGAATTCATTGACCCTCAGTCAAACAGCATCATTTTTTAGTTTGAAATTTCAACTGTCTGCCATGTTTGATGGGCTGACGAACAGACGGTCCAGATATTGTCGAATACTGGGAGAATATAATTTACTCTTGGACTTTGTCAAAGAACATTCTATATCGATCAGGAATTGTAGGCTTTCAACATCCTCGTCTTTTCCCCAAAAATAAAAGAATAAAAGCATTTCCGCTGTATGTTGTTGTGGCAAAGTAAATATGTGCCCCATTCTGTGGTAGCGTGGACAGTGTAGAATGCAATTGTTACACTTTTAATATTGCAACGAACACGCTACAGTCAACCACCACACCACTGCAAACAACCATGACTCCGCTAGCGAGAATGGTGACTGCTGCTGCATTGCATGCGATGTTAGCTGTTCGTGTGGCTTCCGTTTCCGCTTTACTTTGATTTCATTTCGTTTGTTGGCAAATGTTAACATTGCAACATAGTTGGCGTGGAATGTGTATGCGACAACGACAACATTTAATATGAGGAAAATACATTTTCTTCTTTGGAATTTGTGATAGGAGCGTAGAGCGTTCAAATAAATATGTTCAATTCAAATTGGGTGGATACGAAATAAATTGATAATAGAATTTTCTGTTTATTCGTGTTCCATGTTACTGCAGCATTATTCGGATGAATAACGTGTTTGCCGATAATGGGTTTTCCTTTGAAATTTGTATTTAGTTATTTAAGTTATTCCAGTCAACAAACAACAACAATTCACATTGGGTTTTCTTGTTTTAATTTAATGTGGCTCCTTTCAGGACGAAGAAGAAATCTGAAATGACTTAACAAGCGTTTTCATAAAGTACCGCGTAGTAGCTTTCTACGATATAGCATTTCGATACAGCCGTACCAGCAAATGTGCAGCCGACAGTTCAGGTCGCCCAACAGAAATCGTCGATGAGGTGGCTGAGACAACTAAGCGGGCATTATACGTAAGTATTTAGCAACAAACTCCCACGTGGCCGTTTCAAAATCATGACCCAAACCACAGAAGACAAAGGTGGATCTAACGGCCATCAAGGACTTAAAAAGGGGTCCTGCGATCACTAGCGAATATAATTCGCAACTGCTTTTGACGAAGGGAAAGCAAAGGGATGGCCCATCATGACAACGCAACGGCACCCAGGTGTGAAATTTGCTAGGACACAAATCGACAAATTGAGCTACGAATTGCTATCTTATTTGCCATATTCTCTCATATTTAGTTCACAGTGATTATTATCTAATTTCAAACCCGTGGTTCAAATTAAAAGGCCATCTTGGAAACAAATGCGTACTTAGAGGATCTTAAGATTGTTTATTTCGAATAATGAAAATGGAAAAATGAAGGACTAAATCCACCGAACTACAATGAGACAATGGCACGGAATTTATCAAACAGCTCCCGTATATTTCTAGCGGCAAACATGTTTATTGAATCTTTCTAATTGATAATACGATGGTCTTACCGGAAACCGTCAATGAGGATGCATTGCACAAAGGTTTTTGCATCTTTAGAAGGGTAGCGTAGGATATTTTCCGTATCTTCTCAATTTATCATATGACTATCGGGGAAAGCAATCAGACACGAGTTTGGAATTTGCAGGACAATAATCGACTTACGAATTTGTGAGGGCTGATTTCGCATGCTCATTTTTAGAAGAATGTATTTCTTATAGAAATAATATATTTTAGAAAATTTGGTGGGAGAAGCCAACATTTCGGGTTACAATTCGCCAACATACAGAAACTGTGTAGAAGAGGATAACATAATTAATTGACTTGTCCGTAAGTGGTATGTTTTGCTGTCTCGAAAATGGGTTCTAGATCGATAAACGTAGGCAGTACTAAGGCATGAACTAGATGATGTCATGTTTGCTTTGAGACGCATCAGAAATGTCGACTTGCGCCACACATACAAAAGAGAGGGAGATGTCGATTGTGTCCAGAGGGAACAACAGCCACCGACTAAATGTTGTGAACACAGATTCTTCGACTTAATAGCCTGCTCTATCCGGTTTTGCGTTCTATCCGCCACTCAGACGGCAACCTTCGCTCCAGCAAAGTATTGCTCCGCAAATGTATCCGTATTTTGCCTACCACCAAACTGCATTTGAAATGACCCCCACCCGTGTCGTATGAGCAATATTTCGTAATAATCATTTTTCACCGAAGCCCTCCAGCGCAGCAGCCATCGTCAAAATCTGGAAATGGTCGATATTTGATAATTTCATAATAAAAATTCGCTCAAACATGCAATTATCGTTATTTTAAATACACAACACAACACAACAACAACAACAAGAAAATAACGACGTTCGCAATTTGCCATAAATGTTTGAATTTATATGCCAAACACTTGTCGCTGTTGAGAGCGTATGTTTTTGTATCCATGTCCACACACACACACACATATACAACCATGTAGACTCCCACATAATTGTGTGTGTTGTTGCTGTATGTTGTAATAGCCCAAAGTTTCATTTTGTTCGTTGTTGTTTTTGTATTATCATTAAAGTTTAATTGGAAAAAGTTTCTGCTACGAACACAAAGAGAGGAATGGGTCGTTAAAGCAAATGTGCTGTTCTTCTATGTCGGTCGTCGATGGTAATTTACGTCCATATTAAAAAATCTGTTCCGTTTTTCGTTCAACCTAACAAAAAACTTAAAAAGAAAAAAAAAAGCACATGTATAGGACGAACAAAGAGAAACAAACACTTGAAATGGTAATACAACTGAAACAATGTTTGGCACAATTTGGCCTTTTGGCAAAAGGCAGACGGCCGACTTACACAGAGCCAGCACACACACTGAGAGACAGCAGACAAGCACACACATGGACACACACAGACAGTTGTGGACGAATTGTGTGTTAAATGTGTGCTGCTCTCAAAGACATTGACATTGAGTGGGAAACAAATGAGCACGAAAATGAGAGAATAAGAATGGCATAATGGCAAATTAGTAACAAGACTCGGCGAATACAATGTTGACGTTGTTGTTGCACTTAATTTCTGTTCTGTTAAAGTTGTTGTACATTGTAACTTTTGGCAGACCTTTAAGTCAAATTGCAAGCTAGTGTTTGCATTTTCTTTATGTTCAAAAACTTCATCGTGCTCATGCTGACTTTTTTTTCCCCACCATTCACTTCATTTCCGGCCGGGTGAAAGGCGCATAATTCACACAAACACACCAAGCTGGCAAACAATACTTCCGCTTCTGCAACAGCTGCTGGGTATATTCAAGAATTTGTATAATTCTTTGAGTCTTTCGTTCTTTCTTCGAACCGTTTGTGCATGCAGTTTTATTTGCTTTTCTTTCGTTATGGTGACTTCTTACATAAGAAACACCTTTTTGAACCACCGCCAGATGTAAGCAACAACAACAACTATACTCACACCAAAAAACATACAAAAAAAAAGAGAGAGAGCAAGAGATATCTTATAAAGTGATTATATCTCAAAGTGAAGGTCTTGATAATAATAAAAAAAAAAACAAACACATGTTGCCAAACTTTTAAATATTTAAAGTTGTTGCAGAACAAAATGAACTTTTCAATAACACAGGGCATCGATGAACATGTTGCCACCACAGAAGTAAATTTAACATTTACTCTTCATTAAGCCAAGAGATGATAAAAGAGGAAAGAAGACTTTATAATATATCAAATAGTTTGCCCTTATCGAAACTAGCTCTTAAAATAAGAAAATTTATTTACAAAGATAATACAAATTTATAAGTACCACACAGGCCTTTACTTTACTTAACAACACTAATTTGTTTTGTACGTTGGTTTTTCGCCTTTAGGACTCCTTATTTCGTTTGTTGAAATCCAGGGTTAAGGCCCATTTAGTCTCGACGGTTGACGGTGGACGGTAGCCGATCAGCTGTTTGAGTTGGGGTTGCATTTTGCATGTGTTAGAGAGAGACAACTAAAATTGACGGTAGACGACGGTAGACTTCTGCAGGTTGCAGAATCAACCGTCAACCGTCAACCGTCGAGACCGATCAGCTGTTTTTTGTTATTGATTTCACTTCGACATTTTGCTCGCGGAAATTGTTTATAAGTTGTAAATTAAATTTTATAGTATAAAGTTGTGAGTAATGTATTTATAAACGAAGTCAAGTTATATTTTGTACAAATGGTCTTCAATTAGCTGTTTTTGTTTTGTTTTGTCTTACCGCACAATATTGAGTCAACCGTCCACCGTCAACCGTCAACCGTCGAGACTAAATGGGCCTTTATGGAAAAGTCATGGAATAAATCTAATCCCAACACATTTATGGCCTCAAGTGACACGTTCGCCACTTGAAACTCTAAGCCCGCACTAGAATATTTATAATCTCCTATTCGTATAATCTAGAACGAGGGTATAACTAAAGAATAATTTTTGCTTAGCACCATCCATCGTTGTCTAGCGCTGTTGGAAGTCCCAATTTATTAGTCGGATACTAAAATACTGATTCTTATCTACTTTAGTATCAAACTAATTCCCAGTTTCCGTTCCCTTATCATTAATGTTGCGCTTATCTCAAAATCTACAAAATTCCAATACACCAACGAAAAACCAACATAGGATTATCTTGATTGCCAAAAAATACAAACAGAATAAGAATACTACGCATTTGGTTTGGCAGTGTAAATTTCTTCAAACAACAACAGCAAACACATTTAAATTGACAGCTTCGCTTACACGCACAATGAAAAAAGAAAAGAAATTACTCAACTGTCTATCGAGACTATCTTCATGAATCTAACCTTATACATATACCCGGAGAAAAAATATGTTAAACATATGATTGTAAGCAAACATTTATATTTTTGGGAACATTGCTGCTAGCTCAATATTTTCGATGAAAAAATATTGCTCGTGTTGTTTAAAATCGCTCCACTCTTTCCTGTTCAATTATTTATTGTGCTTGTCTCCTTATTCTCTATAAGTATGACTCACAGATCAAGAATGGAATATTCAAATGTTTCTTCCTCAGCTCTTTCGAAATACAAACACTTCTGGTGAGATAGGTGTTGTGCTCGACTATGGGAAGCTGAGGGTAACAAATTCTACATCTTTTCCATATTACACAGATTGCTCAATAAACTACATACATTTTTGAATGCTAAAAGGGTGTAGGTTACTCACTGTAGCGGCTTAGTCTGTGTTAATCACCAGAACTCCATCTTACTGTTTGAATTTGAATTTTTGAATTTATTTTCCATTTTGCAATTTAAAGCCTGACGGCCAATTAGAACAAATTACAATATGCAATTTGAGAGATTGAGATTGTAAATAGTCGAACTTTGTCCAGATTGTAAAATGTTTAGTAGAAGTTTTCCGAAGAGATTGACGGCCGCTGAAAAATATTTGACGTTTCTACCAGGACTGGAATGTGGTTTTGCATGGCAGCCCAATATACTTTGAATTTATTGACTCTGTGTTTGCATTATATGTGTGCATTAATAACAATGTCCGCTTATAAATCCAAGATGACATTGTGATGCGCCTCATAGGTGTAATCTGAACTTAATAACATTTTTAGTTGTTTATTTATTTATTTATTTTTTTCATTTAAATCCATGGTTTATTATCGATGTGCCACTGCCATAAACTAATTAAAGAAATTTATGATTAACTCACATTCGCTCATGAATAATTCATTGTCTAGACTACTCAGAAACGCACAATGCTCGACTACATGTCATACTGTAATTGAAATGGAGCAGAAAAGGTCATATGCCTTACGTATAACGTATTTAAGACTCACGAGTAAGTGAGTGGAAATTATATATCTGCGATATACATACATATATGTGTTGTGAAAACAAAGAGAAAGAGAAAAAAATGGACTATTTTTAGCATATGCGAAAATTAATCCATGACATGGATCTGATTGATTATATCAATGTGTGGGCTTTAAATGGTATTGAATGAAAAAGTCTAAAATTCATCGGAAAAAAAAACATATACTATGGCCCACTGCAGATATACCACAAGTGGTAGGCGAGTGCAACTTGCAGTCTTCGATATTCGAAAGACATAAGAACATGTGCAAAAATATTTAATATTTTATTTATTGATGCTAAATTCATGAAATATTTTTTTTTTTTAACATTATTTCCTGCCAAAAACTCAAACGACTTTTTTGCTTTTGATTATGATGATTCCGATGATGCACAAATCAAAATGTTACATTGTGAGTTGTTGTCACAGCCATCATCCACATGTCTGTCGTGGCATTGTATCTGATTGACCTTCACTTCAGTATTTCCATTTTAATTGGAAGTTAGTCTCATTTAATCATGATTTCAGTTGTTTCAGTTTTTTTTGGTATTTTGGTAGATATGTGACAATAAATATCTTCCACTCCAGTGAATATTTTAAGAGTTGCATAATAAATGTGGCCGTGTGTGTTTCTTTTTAAATCGCATACGATTTATCTCTCTCTCTCACTCTCTCTCTCTCTCTTTTGCTGCATAGGTAGAGAGGTGTGTGCATAGCGATGCTTCCTCTTTTGTTTTTTTTGTCTTTTGTGTTGTGTGCAAACCTTGGTTTAATCCTCCTATCATGTTCCTTCGGTACACGATTGTTGTCTAAATACCAACGTTTCTGTTTTATTTTTCTATGCACATATGTGCATGTGAGCTGGTGTATGTACATACATATGTGTGTATTTACTTTCAGTCTTTCTTTTACTAACTATTATTTGTTAAATAAATTTACTGACATTGTTTACGCAACTGTTTTGTTGTTGCTATTGTAGTTTACAAAATGTGAAATACCAAAAAAAAACGGAAAAAATGGTGAAAGCAAAGCAAAGCCGCAACCTTGTCCCCGGATGAACTAAACAGAATTTAGATGGTTACAATGTAAAATATATGCGAATAAATGGTATGTGTGCATGCATACATGTGCAGGTTCAAATTAAATGTTATGTGATTTAGATGGACATTGTCTGTATGTGTATGAATAAATGACTTGTTTGTGCAGCGGCAGTGTTTCTGTATATGAAGTTTGATAATAAACCAACTAAACTCAAGGTACTTCAGAGCGTATGATTTATGTTAATTGCCGAGTACAACACTCATACGACCGGTGGTCCAAAATGCAATACGTTCGCTACCGTTGAATCGATCATGCTGCCCTATACGAGCAAGTTATCAATAAGTGGGTACATAAAACGATTTTTGGCCCAACAAATTATGTAAATTGCAAAGCCACCATTTGTCTTTTACTATATGGGAATATCGCACAACACACTCTGAAACAGACAGCTGCTGTTTTCCACCTCATAAATGCTGGCGACTTTTTCGAGTAAGCCAGTAATCTCTAGGTCATGTAAAATTTCGCTAGAAAAGCATTAGCTGTTCGAAGTCGGCTTTAAATAGTAGCTTGCGGTGAGTGAGTGAAAAAAAAAATGGAACTTATTTATTTCCCTTAACATTCCATGAAGGAACAGACGGGGAACTTCTCTCGAATCAGTGAGTTGTGTACGATATTATTTGTATACTCACTGAACGGGATGACCTACTGTTTAAAGCCGGCTGCGAACGGCTAATGCTTTTCTAGAGAAGTTTTACATGGCTTAGAGATTGCTCTCTTACTTGTAAAGTTGCCAACATTTACAAGGTGGAAACAGCCGCTGAAAAATGTTTGTTGGTCTTACCCGGTTTTGAACTCGGGTTCTTCTGTGTGATAGTCGCACACACTACCTACCACACCACGGCCATCCAAAAAAAAATGCAATCGTAAATAACTCACAGATTTGATAGAAATTCCCCGTCTGATCCATCATGGAATGTTAAGGGGGAAAGGTAGAGGTTGGGTGCAGGGGGATAATTACTCAAAGCCTTCCAGCTAGGACAACTACTTTATTTTCTCTGGGCATACGAACATCTCCTACGATCTTCTCCTTCTCAGCTACATACAACCTAGATAATTCCACCATATCATTTTAAAAATCTGGCATTACAGTGTTATAAAAAATACTACGAGCGCTCTTATAAAGCTCTTTTGATATTCAACTAGTGGTTAGTTTCTGTTTCTATCCAGCATCGGCCATAGGGACTTGGCCGAACCTTGACTTTAAAGTACGTACGTACTACTTTGACCATACGGTTTAGTTCATCTGCTACTTTGTGCTGTTCCACATAGTTGTGACCAGAAATCCTACAGAGTGCAATAGACGCGCGCTTGGCGTATGCTGGCAAATCGTAACCACTTTGGAACGCACTAGGTGAGATTTTATTGTTGGCTGACTCTAACAATACAAGTTGATCTATTTGGTGTTGAAATTAAGCCCCAGCACGATGACCAAAAAAAAAATGGTTGAGGACAACACATTTTGTTTAAGTTTCATCAGCCAAAGTGATTTGTAGTTACACATAGTTGGAAAATCCACTGCGCATATGATAAATATTTCCTATTAACTTAATAATCAGACGTCAGCAACGTAATTACAAATAATCATACGCTTTGTTTCGACAGAACGAAAATTATTAAATAGCGTTCGCAGTGGTATGCTGAGAAGGTGGGTTGCTGGGTATCTTCTCCACACCCGGGTACATGTGTGTGTTTGTGTGTTGTTTCTTTATTCACAGCTGTCTTCAAGTGGTCTAAGGTATAAAAAAACTGCCGCTAAAAACGGCCGAATGGAATTTTTTATGCTCGGCGATATCTTTAAAACGCACTTTTGCGCGAAATCCTACCTGATCATGTATGAAAATGGTGACATTTTTTATATTTTCGATTTGAAGAAAAAAATGTTTTTTCAAATTTTGCTGTCTTCTACTGTCTACAATCTAATTTAGGTTGAAATAAGATAGTTTATACTTCGGAAACTTCTTTTGTAGATATTAGAGCACATTTAAGTACGAATGGTAAATGGGGGGAGGATGGTTCTACAAAAAAAACTCATAACTACAGGTGGAACTGTGAATATTTTTTCGGTATTTTTCACATTTAAAAAATTGATAATTTTCACAAACGATGTGTACTTGAAATAAATAAAGTTTATTTCTAACATAAATTGATCATATATGTTGAGAAGAAAATGCGACAACTGCCTTTTTTAACTTGTCTGGGTAAGCAGAATCTTTAACAATATTTATTTTATATCTGTTCCAAAATTTCAAAAATTCACGGTGTACGGATTCGCCAGCTTGCTCTGACCAATCTCCTAGTCCAAAGCCAGATAAAAATTTCAGACAATCGGTTAGATGTCTTGTAAGTACATGCATTTTTAATGTTTCCGAAACTCCAGTCGCCAAAAATGCTTTGCGCACTTCACTTACTCTTTTTTCTACGTCTGAATGAACTGGGCCTCTGGAAAAACAGCACTCCACAAGTTTATTCATCTCCTTACAAGCATGGATAAAGGGCACAATTTTGAAATACCCAACATGGCCGTAGATAGCTTCATCGTTGAGTTTATCAGCATTTTTTTTATTAATTTCCGACAAGCATTACCTTCAAACACTTCCCCATGGTAATTCTTAGAAATCACTTTGAGTTTTAGTGGCCACACGAGTGCCTTCTCTCTACCAAGCAAAGGCACTAATCCTTTCCAAAAAAGGTGATTTGTAAAGCCCTGCAGAATGTAAAGTTCTGGGATTATACATTTTTCAATGACTAACCGCTCGTCATTCTCACTAAAAAGTGGGGGATTTATTACGCTGTGGTATTCTTTGGCAAATTGTTTGGTGTTTCCAGCAGAAAGGAACCTACTATAATCTATTTTTAAATCTCCATTAGTTTTCAATCTCAAGGGATGATCACCATTATCTATCTCAGAATTGGAATCTTGTTCGTTCCAATCCGAGGCGTGTTGCATATCATCAAGTTGTTGACAATTTCGCAAGGTTTTTAGACTGACAAAACAAAATGGGCAGGGATGAGACGATGTAGCTGTCTGCTGCCCGTTAATTATTAATAACAGCTTGAAATCACATACAAATTTGAAAGAGATGTCATTGATTTTAACCAAATCAAATAAAAGTTTGACATTATCGTATGATTCCTTGATGTCTGGCACAGTGCATAGCATCAGCGATCTATTCACACTGCCCAGTTTTGGTTTCACACCCACACTACCCCCTTCTGCGTAGAGTTTTCGTTTTTTCTCCAAAACTTCATAATTTTCATCACAAAAGTAACCTTCAGGCAATATGGTCATACAGATCTTGAAAAACCCTTGACCTCCGTCGGCCATAATTTTCACTACGACATTGCCAATAATATTCCGCTTTTCAACAACGGCATCCAATAATTCTGATGCATTCGCCCAAATTACAGGTCTTTGCTCCTTCGGCTTGGAACCTTCAATATCTAAATTGAGCATAGAATTGTAGTAGACATCCTCTAATAGCTTTGAACGGTCTGACGTGTGTTTAGAAAAATATGCTGGCACAGATTTTTTTTCAGCAGACGATCGCAGGAGGTTGGTGACCTGTTTCATTTGCTTCTGTGAGGCCCCAATATTGTCTTGGAAATTGTGTAACATATCAGAACTGAAGGTTACCTGTGAACTCGTGGCTGGATTGATGATAATTCTGGATTTTAACCCCAACGTACTCAATTCCAAGTCAACATTTGTTCTGCTATTAGCTGTTGGTTCTATTTTCCGGTTTATAATATACGTTGCGACTTGTTCTTGCTGTTTCTGAGGCAGCTTACTGACCACTATTTGTTGACAATTATCACGAGCAGCTGATGCAGAACCACAGGGATGTGCCTTTCCCCTCCTAACTTCTTGGAAACATATTTTGCAGACATTCATGGTGCTAATTTCTTGTTTAATTTTCAATTTGCATGGCAGTTTGTCAATTTTAGATGCACCATTTAGTCCATTACTGATAGTCCAAATATAAAAAATGTCACCATTTTCATACATGATCAGGTAGGATTTCGCGCAAAAGTGCGTTTTAAAGGTATCGCCGAGCATAAAAAATTCCATTCGGCCGTTTTTAGCGGCAGTTTTTTTATACCTTAGACCACTTGAAGACAGCTGTGTATTAATACACAAACATTTGCCCATCACTTTATCACTTATTAATTTTGTTTATTTTCATTTTCATTCATGAAATCAATCAATTACACAAAAACAACAGCAAAGTAATCAGTAATTATGCATGCTGGCGCTATTTTCGCTACCGGTTCATTTGGCTGAACAATCTCGTTAATTAAATTAATGACATTCCACACACATAATATCTGTAACTTTATTACATAACACATTCACTGGAGTTTGTTAAACATTGGGTTGTCGTTCAAGCCGACATTCGATTGTACAACGAAAAGGTAGTGCAGTCAGATACATTCTACCTCGGCGAATCGATGTTTTAAGATTCTCCAGCGTAACATTTTCCAAAGGGAGTTTCTGTATTTTACTTATTTTTCTTTGGGAAATACATGGCTTCAGACATACATCTGTATGTATATTTTCGGTGGAAGATATACTCGAAAGTTAAAATAAATGAATGTAACCATGACATTCGAATTAAATGTATATGTGTATCTTATATGTTGTATATCAGATTCAAATGAAAGTTCGTTTATGGTATGTACATTAAGCCGGCTAGCACCTCTGTACACAAACCACTACAAATATTTGTATTTTCAACCAGGAGGAACATTTATCAGATTAGCCTTGACGACAACTAGACAAGAAATACGAGTTCAAAGCCAAGACGGACGGACATTAGAC
Source organism: Hydrotaea cyrtoneurina (assembly GCA_958296145.1). Classification (NCBI taxonomy): domain Eukaryota; kingdom Metazoa; phylum Arthropoda; class Insecta; order Diptera; family Muscidae; genus Hydrotaea; species Hydrotaea cyrtoneurina. Next base: position 2,131,919 of record OY282516.1, on the reverse strand, counting down.
TCCATACGTATCAGTTTAAAAAAAATAGCTTGACTGTTTTTTTTCGCCTCAGTCCGCTTAATGTGTGCTGCCTTAATTGTGTAGAGTTATCACACAATACAGACATTCTGCAAGGTTACTCTTTAACAGACTTAGAGACAGTGTTGTAATAAACAAATTGCTTGGAGTAGAATCATTTTATTCATTAGACCCAGAGCAAGAGCAATAAGCCTTCACTTGCTTATACCGTAGGGCATATACATATGTATGATTGATTGGTAACAATGGCAGAGTTACTAATCGAAGTCGTTCTACCTGGTATCCTTATATCACTTGGAGCCACAGTGATAGTCGCTGTCGATTCTAATCGAATATCTCTATGGGTATACAAAGTTAAAATATCGAATAAAAATAGCAATCATTTGTTACTGTGCCTGTTCTGTAATTAATTCTCTTGTCAATCAGAGTCTTCACTTTCATAAAGATAATCTTGTTGTTAAATTGCTAATAAGACATCTTCTTTGACTGACGTTTTCTTTACATGTACATACATATTAAACACTATGCCTATTGCTGATAGTATAATGTCAGGGCAACGTCTGATCATAATTTCCGTTTGCGATAACAACGGATCTGATCGCAAAAGTTCGGTGATTTAGACAGCACCACTGCCAGACCACTGTGCATCATTTCAAAGGACCCTGAATATGTTGAATATGAGTGTCAAATGACAATGAATTATTAATGCCTTAACATACAATATTTTGTACATGTATAGACTTGTGTATGAACATTCAGACATTCACGCAAGACAAGACGAACCCTTTGTCATGTATCCCTCCGTCATACATATGCCTAACCTCCAATGATGATGAGTGCCAAAAACCATACATATATTTTTTAAATATTCATTTAAAGATATTACTTTAAAAGCTTTTAATGCTTTTAATCCCTTGGAGACTTGTGAAGCGCACCAAAAATACAGAGAAAAAAAAAAACGGCCACCAACTGGAATGAACCGTCATCATCCTCATATTTGTAATAAACCAAACTGAAATAACACTCACATACATACGAACGCACACTTGCTCGTACATACTAATGTATATTAATAATCATTTGTAAGCTTGTCATTCCATTTATGTAATACACACATCCCTCATGGACAAAAAGACCGTCATAACTCAAAGTTCGTAAACTGATAACATTTATGTAACCCAATTTCGATTATTTTCGGTGTATGAGTACCTTGTGTCAATTGCACACCATGGTCAAATGAAAGTAAAGTAAATGACGACTGGCTTTTCAGAAATTAAAACTTGTAACCAGAAATAAAAATGGTTGAAAGGTATAAAAGATGCGGTCTGACCGAACTGAGCTGACATTTCAACTTATTGTTAAACCTGAGCTATTTCATCATCTCTTGGGGTTGGCTTGTCTTGGAAACGAAAGAAAAAAAAACTATTATGCAACGGTGACATTTTGTATCATTGCCAGGACAATGTCAGCACAATTTACCAGAAATCCTTTTAGGCCTTACAAATAAGGCGAATGGTCGTTGTCTTAGTAGTGGTGGTCCTACCCATTTTACCTTTTCCCTAACACACACACACACAACCACATCACATGCCATCATCAGCCATTTATTATGAGGAATGCAACAAAATGCTAAGCAAATTGGTAGAAATAAAAACAAAATCATAAACATGTCGAATTTGTAGAAACAAAAACCTAATCATAAACATGTCGAGACATTTGGTCTGTAATGGCAAGATGACGATAACAGATGTCCCTACAAAATGCTATTGATTTCCCCCACCATCACTCATCCGATTATTTCATTTCCAAAAACATTTTGCTAAGCCCTCGTAATGATTTAGGTACTCGTGTATGTACGTATATCCGGTTTCGCTTCAGCAGGTAAATTATATGGCTTTAAGTCATAGTTGCCGTCCTTGCTGACGTTGCTTTTTGTACGCTTCAATAGTTGTAGACAATGGAATTGGCATAAATATAACATCTTCTTGCTTATGAAACACAAGTATCAGCAATTGGAAAATCGCATGAAGGGAATAATTGGCCATTAATATTTTAAAAATTAAATTACTATTTCCACTACAAAAAACCAAAGGAATTTATATTTTTGTTTAAAAGACGAACAAAAACTTGAATCCTCTTTATAAGTTCAAAATAATTAGGACATGTTTTTTTTATTAATCGTTATTTATTATAACCAGCTGTCTCATTTAGTGCTGCCACCGAAAGTATATTGCTGCTAAGTAGGAAAATCTGTGCCTGGGGCTAACCCAAAATACTATTCAAAATTAGCTGAGAAATATGATCGCTTCTATGCGAATGTCTTTAATTTATATTCCTGGAAATGTATAACAATATGAAATTGTACATTTTTTATTTCTAACGAATAAATATTAAAAAATAGATTTATTTTATTAAGTATCTGAAAAAACTATCTTTCAGTTGTAAGTAACATACAAGTTACTACTAAAATTATCAAAAATGTAAAGAAACATTTCCTACACGTCCCTCATACGTACATAAAAAATTACAAAGTAAAATAGTTGGTGCCTTCGAGTTCCATGTACTTTTTTTATTTCCTTTAACATTCCATACATAGACGAGGAACTTCTCTCAAATCAATGTGCTACTATCTATTGATGTACAATTTATTATCGAAACATATTACACCTCGGCCGAACACTGACATCGATGAACAACCGAACGGCAACAGTTCAGCTTCTGACGGCTTAGGGCCATACTTCACAACATGGAACACAATGCATCAATACCTCAATGTACTGGGACATTATTCTCGCAATTCGTATCTGCTTCTGTCGTCCAATTCTTCAATAAACTTTGGTGGTTGATGAATTGCATTGAAGGTAACATTTTAAGTAGTTGGTTTTCAAGCTCTTACTACGGCATAGAAATTCACTAATCCGGATAATTCATTCATTGAAATGTTTTCATTATCTTGAGAACACATGAGCCGCTGCAAGTCGTTCACATCTTACATGGGTAAAGTTCCAACTCCAGCTTGATAATCGCTTATAACGGAGAGAGAGCGCGCGTTTATTTCTTATGACAGAGGGTAAAGAAAATACAAATTTCTGTTGTTTTTTTTTTCGGAAAAGAACATAATTTATTGAAATTTTAAGAAAAATATCAGAGAATTGTGTTCTAAATATTTATGAGACTTTCTCATAGACTTTGTGGATTTCCATACAAATGTATAAAAATTGGGCATTCAAAAAAAAATATAGTTTTCAAAACTTCTCAATGGTTTACAGTTCAAAAAGAGTCTTAAATATTAGTAAAAAAAAAAAACAAGTACATCAGAGATTCGCGTTCCGATTTACTTGCTTTTCTTATCATTCGCCTCCAACTCCTTCAGTCTGTGCATGCGTTGCAATAATGTAGGATGTGAGTGATTCCATGACGAATACAACCAATCGTGTAGGGGGAATCCCAAATTGTCTAAATTCAATTTGATCAAAGCCTTCTGTAGTAGATCCGTGAAACCCAATTTCTGTGCAAACTCGTCGGCTTGGTATTCAAAGGCTCTCGAGAGCATTGTCATAGCAAAACCTAAAATGGCATTATAGGGAGCCATGACATAAGTCAAGACAATGAACAGACCCACCAAGATCGGACGCACGCCAGGAGCAAAGCCCAATGCCTCATAGAACGGGGCGTATTTGAAGCAGTAGTTGAATACAAAGAAGATAAGCAGCAGATTGACCTGCATGATGACAATATTCTTGGTTACGTGACCCAACTTCCAATGGCCTAGTTCATGGCCCAATACAGCTAGTACTTCCTCATTGGTACAGCCTTTGCCTTTGTCCTCTTCCTTAATTTCGGTATCGTCCTTCTTTCCCTTATTCAGTAGGAGAGTGTCGAACAAAACAATACGTTTTGAATTCCACAGACCGTAAAAGTAAGCATTGCTGTGGGACGACCTTTTGGATCCTTCCACCACATACAATTTCGTGAGAGGAAATTTCAGAGATGCAGCTAATTTTTCGATAGACGTTCTTAATTCTCCTTCCTCCAAGGGCGTGTATTTATCAAACAAAGGTGCAATGAAGATGGGGTAAATGGTCAGCAACACCAACGAAATAATACCGGCAAATGCCCACAAATAGATGAAGAAATATTCTCCACCCCATTGCACAATGAAGACGACCGCAGCGGACAGTAGAATGGTGAGTATGTTACTCACAATCAAACCCTTGATTTGATCCCAGACAAAGAAGCCAGGCGTCTGTTTGTTAAAACCGTGTCTCTGCTCCAATACAAAGGTGCCATAGATTTTGAACGCCAACTCCTTAACGTAACCATACATGCCGATAATGACCACAAAGAACGAACTTACAAGGATTTCATTATTGACATTCAAGTTCAGTTTTTCTACGGCCACCAACGACATCTGCCAGAAGACGGATATAAGACCAAAGTATAGTTCAATTGGAATGACTAGCACATCTAGGAGAAGACTTTTAAAGATGCCAAATTGTTCTTTATCCAAACCATATACACGTGCTTTATTGAAGGTCTCATCGTTCATGTGATCTTTCAATTCGATTGGGACCTTTTTGGCCGATTTAAAAACTTTGACCTGGAAGTAGACAAGGGGACAATATTTTGTTTTTTTTTTTAAATGTTTTCGCTCTGATATATTAATGACATTCATTCGAACGTTTTGTAATTTTAGGTTAAGCGTAATTGTATGTTATGATGATGGTGTTCAGTTGTTGAATTCTTGTCATCGGCCTTATTGTTGATGATGTTGGGATGATATTAATGATTTGTCTAAATGATGTTAATGATTAATCATGAATGGCAACATAGAAAGGTGTGCAAGGTGTATTGGCTTCGGCTGTGAGAACATCATTCTGCTGTTATCCATAATATTTCTGTACCGCACCCCACATTTAGTTCCCAACTGTTACTTTTGATTTGGACCAAAGTCTAATGATCAAATTGCCAAACTACAAAGTTACGATATGTTCTTCTCGTACATGTACTTCTAATCTTGTTTTTCATTCTCTAAGGACTGGAAGATTTTCGTTATGGCCAGAATGTATACACGCCCTTCTGTGTGCATGGATCTTGAAAATTTTGGAATTAACTTCCCTATAAATAGTATTCTCCGTTGGGAGCACAGCTCATTTCAAAGTTCACCTTTTGCCACTGTATTTAATAGGGCGCACTTTTCATATGCTCATATGTTTTTAAAACAATTTTCATTTTACACTTCAATTATGGGAATGACCTACTTTGCGACGACCATGCCGTGGCTGTTGCATTGTAAATCCTTGTTTGTGTTCTGGTCAAGACCAAATGACATCTTTCAACGAGGGGTTTTCACTGATTAATTTCGACGAGCACGGTGTGATATGTGAGTGTATCACACAGTACCCCTAGGTTCGTATTCTGCCATGATCAACACCCATTTTCAGCGGCCGTTTCTAACTCATAAATGGCAGCGACTTTACGAATAATTTCTAAGCCATTTAAAACGTCTCTTAAAAAACATTCGCCGTACAGAGCCGACTTTAAACTGTGAATATGCAAATTACATTGTGTATAGGTGACTGATTTGAGAGAAGTTGTTTCTGTTTCTTTATGGAATGTTGAGGGAAATATGTATGTTTCACTGGTTAAGGCGCCCCTGTAAAATATCAGTTATTATTTGAGACCTGTTACTTGGCAACAAGAATAATAAATATATTCAGAAATGTGCTTTCCTGCCATTGAGCCATGAGACCATTTTGAATGGCGTTTGACTGCATCTTAAAAATTTCATTAGAAAAATGGCGTAAGGAGTATTAAATGATAGCTAGGAAGGCCGAACATTTCATTGAAGTGAACATTGAGACATATGATACAATATTTCATGTTTTTGTTGTTGTATCCGATGAAATGAAACGTCGTAACCACGTTATAATTCTAAACGGTATGAAATTAATGAAAATTAAAATGATATAAAATGTTTTACTGGGATGAACTATTCCTCTATTCGCCACGGCTCCTTTATTCGTTTACGTGCGAGATGTGGAAGTTCTTTCGCCACCAAAAAGAAGGAGAACACGTCGAAGAAAGGTGGAAATATATTCCGGGGGAAACTTTAGTACTGACAGGGATGAATGTCACTAAAAATATTGTGGAATAAAAGGATGTTTGCAATAATTGTCCGTGACATCCAAAATAGTTGAATTATCCCGTCATATTACGTCGGCGTTCGCCAGTCTCTTACCGGCTTCCAATTCCCCGTTCATTATTCAATGAGACACGACATATCATTTACATTGCAGTCAATTCATTAACCTCAAACGACTTTTTAGATAATGAGTAATTCCCCAGTTGTGAAACGACCAGCATTAGCAAAACATTTATCAATTATCCAGTTATTACTCACCTGCCGCAGTGATATATAAATTTCAAAGAGGTTCTCGATAATACAAAGGCCCAAAATGCTAAATAAAACAATGTCGGCTTCTGAAAACGTCATCGTGGTAATGAAATGTGTGTACGTCGGCAGTAGGTTTAAATGCGTTATTCAATCTATCAATAAAATTCAAAGTTATATTTAATTGCTTATTTCTTATTTATTTATTTAATACTTACCAGTGTTCTTAGAAATATCAGCGGAACATAAAATAAAAGTTCCTACTATACGCCGCAAAAACAACAACCAACCACCTTTTAGTGCCTCGTGAGCAGTGTTGCCAGAAACGAATGCCAATAAATCGTCATATTGGTCAGGAAAAACGTCAAGTCCATTTTGTAAAATCGCCAAACTCAAAACCCTTGTTTTTTGCAGATTATGAATTTTATTAGGAAAAAATCGTGATATCGTAATTGTTTTTATTTGATTTAGATCTTAGTCTTATAAAATGAAACGAAATTTCCATAATAAAATTCAAACGAAATAAAAATGACGTTTTTACTTTCTGTTCTGTTAAATGGGTGCACATCAAAAAACTGGGGAAAACACACAAATGATCATGTATTAAAGTGACGAAGCTGTAATTTAAAAAAAAAATATGTGCTGAAAACGTGTCAATAAATCGTAATTTCTGGCAACACTGCTCGTGACTGATGCATCAGCTGTTTCGTACTGTCAGCTTATGGTCCTGTTTACACGGTGCTACATTCGTTCCATTTTGTTTTGGTGTCGCTTCATGGTGTCGATCAGCACATGGTGCTATTGTCGTACTTTTCACTGCACCAAATCCTAAAATGGGGTTCATATTAGAAAACACATATTTTGTGAATAACAATAAATTTTGTTAACAGATTTATTAATTTCGCTGCCCAAACGAAACGTGAGAAGATAAACGTCAAAAGTCGCGTGAACATTCATTTCACGCAACTTTTGCGGCCCCCTCTAGTTTCATATAAATCTATAAATTAGTGTCGCGGTGCTCAGAATAGTCCCGCGTGTAAACAGATCTATGCAAGGGTGTTCATGTTAGTGGTGTGTTCAGTTAGTATACATTGAATATTGCATAGAATCTGGCAACACTTGAACCTACAAAACAGCTGCCTCCTGATCCGCCGATGTTCAAATTGCGTTGGCTTCGGACTCCAATGCACAACAATCAAAAACACAAAAAAGTAATTTTAAAGGGAACGTTTTCGGTTTCGCGAGGATTAATGAGAATGTGCCGTGCATTATTACTTTATAACAAATACAAGTGACAAAACATCCTATTGAGCTCATAGATTACACTGTGGTGTATATATTTCCATAATAATGTCGCAATCTGCTCTGAAAAAGACTGCAACAGATACGGATCAGTCGATTGCATCGATTTCGAATGAAAGCAGTCAATTGAATACAAGTGGTGGATGTAGCACAAATTCCAGTAAATCCCGAAAAAGGTTAGCAATCAATCAAGTTTATTGTGTTGTTAAACAAATTAACAGATTCTACATCAATTGTTTCGATTTTCGTGTGGAAAGTCTGACCGATTTCATTGGCACTGTGAATAATTTATTGCCTACCAAATGCATGTGGATAAACCCTATTTGAAATGAACTCGAACTGTAACGGAATGCTTTTTAATTGCAGAAAACATTGCGAAATACTTAGGTTTAGTGATCTGGAGTCGGAGTTTGAGGATTGTGATTTGGAAGATGCTGTGGCCCTGGAGACTAAATTACGCAAAGTGGCACGGAGAAACTCATTGTCTCACGATGAGATGATTAAACTTTTGCAAGTAAGTACTTGTCATTTACTAAAGAAACAACAATTTATATTTTGTATTTATTTCATGTAGAAATTTGTTAAAAATGAACATATTTTGGCTTTGGTTACACTGAAAGCTGAAGATGAGTTGGCCCGTGAAAAGTCCGCGGCTGACCAGAGAGCTATTATTATAACGGATACGCCATCCATTCCGAAATTGACTCGAGCAAAGGCGAAAGAACTAAATAGAACTCCCGTTATATCATTGCCCAAGTTAATGGGAGCAGAGCAACCCGAAATTGCAAAACTGATAGATCAGGAATTAAACTCCGATGAAGATGATGAGGAGTATACATTTCAGGAAGAGGATTTTGTGGTAATGGTAGCAGATCCACAAAGAAGTATTTCATTTATAATTTCGATTCTGTTTTCCAGTCTGATGATGACCCGAATAACACTGCCTCTGATTTAGATTCCAACCCTCGCACTCCTCTAACTCCTGCCACTCAAGCCGAACTGGAAGACTCGCCTATAAAATTCTCCGATGATGGTTGTTTCAAGGTACCCCTTAACAAAAAGGATCCACCGGAAGAACTGCGTATAGCAACACGCACACGATCAAAGTTATGCCTACAACAAACGACCATAGAAGATATTGAATCTGAATTTGTACCTCCTGATATTGAGGTTTCTGAAGGCGTTGAATCGGACGGTCAAGGCATCGATGAGGAATGGCAACAATTTTTGACAGACTTTTTAAAGCCACTAAGTAAGCAACCGAGATAGAAAATATTCATTATATCCGATATGATAATAGTGATTGTCGTCGCATTTCAGATTCCAGTCTAGTAGGAGATGATGATGACCCCATCAATGATCCGGAGTATATCGCTGCAGAGAAAGAGAAAGGTATTTAGATTTTCTTATTTTACACAATTAAATATTGATTCTAATCTGTCGGCACAATTCAAGAAGTTTGTTACTGACACTAGAATGGTTTTTGATAGATAGATCTGATTTACACGATGATTTTCATCCCAGGGTGAAATAAAAATTTGGAAATGGTCAATTTTACATTGTGATACAAAAAAAGAATACCCGACAGAATCGGGTATCATTGCATCCGAAAATGTTAAAATAATTCCCTGGGGAAAAGTCATCGTTTAAATCGGGATATGTCTTTACAAAAATTTCAAATTCCCGCTCTTCCATAAGACATATTTTGTATCAATCTAAAATACTTTGCGAAAATATCTATTATTTCGGCTATTGAATCGTGGAATCGTGTTTTGTTTAAATTTTCTACAACCGAAGCCAATTTCGAATTGACAGCTTCCTTTGACAAAGACGTATATTTAATTTGTAATGTAAACTGTAGATGGGATTAATTCACAGACAATTATCAATTTCATATTTCCCAGAGCAAAAAAGAAATTCAGTCATATACATATTGCAAATTAAAACACACTCTGAATATCAAGTAATATTGGAATCAAGTTGAATTCTGAAGTACACATCACTTATTCAAAAAGTGGTTACATGGTTACAATGGGTTCAGTAAATAGAGCGAAAGTGTGAGTTAAAACAAGTGATACAAAGAATTTATAAACGAGGAAGATGAAATACAATTAGCGTTTCGCAAAAGAATGTACATATCACTACTTAGTTATTTATTAATTTTTACATAATTCAAGATGGAATTTTAATAGGCTTGTATGGAGTTTCAACCAAAACATTCCATTTGACATCTGATAATAATATAATATGAGCGAGAACAACATCAAGTTTTATAGAAATTTTTTTTGATCAAAGTTATGTTTATTTACACTTAAAAATAAACCCCTTTTATCATTCTATTGTGATTGCAATAATCAGGGAAATACACTAGCCACTGTCAAAGTTACAGCAACGATTACGATTATATTTAATTGCTAATGTAAAAATATTCCGGTGGCAAATTTCTTTTTATAATAAATGTGTATATATTAATTTCTTGGAAATCTTTTGCTTTAAACTTGTCGTACACAACAATTGTTAATTTAACAAGGGAATAAAACACCGTTAATATAAAAACAGTCAGAAACAGGGACTGACTCTGCGTCGACAACTTGCAATATGCACGGCTACACCATTACAAAGGTGATGAAAACATTACCATAATCAACGCAAACGTCGTATTTTTATAAACAACATTTGTAATAAGCGATGGCAACTCTGTTAACTTGGATTTGTTATTGCTCTTCTTCTAGTTTGTGGCAATCATTCACAATAGATTTTGTCATTAATTAACGCCAAAAAAAACCAAGTCGGATTTATAATTGTACAATTAATTGCTAGAATATTTTCGTATCAGAACTCAGTGAAAATCGAATAAATCCTAAGGAAAAGAATTAAATATTGTGTTGTGCAAGTACCCCAAAATGTGTACAAATGAATCATTTCAAATGAAATACGAATGCGATGACAGTAATTTGTAAGTAAACTCAAAATACACAAAGCGAACAACCCCAATGACTTAATTAGTTTCCAATGACAGTAGTAACAGCTACCAGCAGGACGAGGAGCAATGTGATCAAAGCCAGCTTGGTGAACTGACTCCAATAAAAACCGCAGAGGGAAGTTCAATATCAGTCTACTTGCGAACGGGAAATCGTCTTCTATTTTGTTCGGGGAAGTATTTCTACATCGAACATACGGTAGGTGGTACGCGATCTTTCTATGGCCTGGCATTTATATTACTTTTGTATTGCAGACTGCCCAAACTGATCACCAGAAAGAACATACGGGCATAGTGTGCTCTTGTCATACGTGTGGCGTAAAGATCAAGGGCTCCCTCAAAGTCAGCTCAAATTTTATATGCCATTTAAAAAATAAACATCCGGAAATCTATCAAGAATTTCTGAGGCAAAAGACGGACTATACCACACCGTACGTGAGATTGTCGAAGAAGACTGGTGGTCCTAGTCACAGAGCCAGCCCTTATCAGGCCACTACTCCCATCCTCAGTAATCTTCTACAAAACAATGAGAAGCAAGAGCAGTTTCAACATAGCCTTCTTCAATTTCTGGTGGACACACATCAATCATTCGACGTGGTTCAAAGTCCTTCCTTTTTAAAACTGTTCGAATTCATTGATTTCCCTGTGCAAATGCGTACCGCTGAATATTATGAAAAGATTGTCAAAGATGCATGTGAATATAAAAAAATGGAACTATTCAATATCTTCAATAATGGTGGAATATACGTATGTAATACCGCGGATGCATGGTCGTATAAAGACTGCAAGTATATAGCGATAGCCACGCATTGGATCGATGAACACTACCAGAGACAGTCTGCATTATTAGCTTGCAGAAAGGCGAGTAGTCAAGATGAACTAGAGATGTTGCGAAAGGATGTCCTGTTACGATATGGTTTTCTTCCTGCAACCATAACCGCCAGCCCAATTTTAAACATTCATAATTTCACAGAGGATCTTGTACAATTCGGTTTGCTGAAAGAGGTTTTAGTAGAGGCTGATTGTCATGTTCTCAAAGAAATGCCCGACAACTTGGAGTTTTTATCATTAAACGCTGAAAGTGCAATGCAATTGGATATATTGAAATTAAATAAAATATGGGGACGGGATTTCGTGAGTAAACTAAGTGATAGTTTAAAGTTTACCCATAAAGCCGTTATGGAAAAGTAAGTTTTAGTTATCCTATTTAAAGTCTACCAACTATATATTGTCTGTTGTATAACAATCCTTCAGGTGTTGCAGTATTTGGCTAGTCAGTCAAACTAAGGAATTCGGAATTATATTCCGGGCCATTTTAAACGAACCCATGTCGGCACCTCACATATTTTCGTTGACCTCAATGTACACGGCCATCAAACAAATGGTGGCCAACAAAGACAAACTAGATCACATTTGTTGTTATTTGAATAAACCGTGCTTCACATCCCAGGAAATAGAATACCTAGAGGAACTGCTAGACGTATTTGAACCATTGAATGTGGCATTCGCATTTTTGGACTTGCCCCAAAATCACTATTACGGCTGTTTCTTACCAACCCTTGTGACATTAAAATGGAAATTGACTAGACTGTACAACAGCAACAAACTGGTGCATTTGCAGGAAACGCTGACTCTTCTAAAAGAGGAGCTTTTACATGAGTTTAAAGACTACTATGACTTGAATGAAAGCAAATCAGAGGCTGTTATTGCAGCACTTACATATCCGCCAGTCAAAACACGCTTCTTAACGGGCTTAAAGGATAACGTGTCTTGTCTAAATTTCCAACCGCGAAATGTATTACTTAAATACGGCAAGGATCATCATCATATAGAAGACCAAAAAACAAACGCCCACAACCCCTATGCATTAAATCGCCAAATGCCTATGGCAAATTCAGCGGCTGTCTCTGATTTCTTCGATTTTGGAGATATAACAGAAATTGGTAAGTATTGCGCCACCAGCTATTTGAACAATGCAACGTGGTGCTAATCGTTGCTATACTTTTTTCAGTAACCGAAGACACGAGTCTTCCACACACGTTGAAACTAGAAATAGATTCATATCTGGCAGATACAGATAGTACGTTATTATCGCTGCAAAGATATCCAACCATCAGACGCATGTTCTACCGTTTTAATACTTGTATACCTTCATCATCATCAGTCCTGCGTTTATTTCCAGTGCATCAGATTTTGCGGCATAGTTCCAGTTCGGCAACAGATGAACAATGTGAAAATTTACTATTCTATAATCACTACTATGGGAGAAAGGGCGTAGTTTAATTCCTGAGCGTACAAAGTTTATTGTATTTAATTTTAAGCAAAATAGTTATAATTAAGTTTTTAATAAAATATTTTATTAATAGAAACACATGAAATTGATGACTTATTAATCTTAAGAATCTAAAGTCTGAAATATTTATTAAAATAAGTGTACAAAATGATTCATCTGATCTTTTTATGCGATTTGTTTTCTGGCTAACATATGAAAAGAAATATACAGCGAAGTTTTCCATATTTCGCCTGTCAATTTTTGAGAAATTGGATTTTTGTATAAACATTATTTAGTTCACTCAAAATATTAAAAAGCAGTTTGGCGAAATCCATTTTTATTTTTCCAGTCGATGCCGAAGAGTTGAGAGATGTCAATATATCCAAAAAGGAGATAGCTGAGCTAATGACCGAGTTGTTGAGTAATTTAAATGAGGGAATCTCATTGGAAAGCATAGAGTTGGATACACCGCGAAAGTTCACGTTAAGCTATCAAGATGATCGTCTTAACACTCCCAATACCTCAATCGAAAGATTGGATGTACAGTCTGACCTAAGTCGCCAATTGGAGTTTGGTGAACAGTCAGGACAAGAATCTCTACCTCAATCATGTGCCATAACGTCTTCTAATATAACGCAACAAAACCTTTCATTTCACCCCGACGTCATGTCTACACCTTCATCTCACAATATTCCCCACTGTGAACAACATTTGGAAAATGGAAATATGGCTATGATTCCAGTAGCCTTGCCCAATCAGAATGGACAATATTCTCCCTGTAGCACAGTCGCCATTCCGGCTAGCAATTTGAATACACAAGTGGAATTAATCGCACTGCCGATACCCGGCCAACCCAATTGTTTCCAATTAGCCAGAGTTGTTAATTCTGCAGATAACTCGTCGCCTTCTGAACCAACCCCACTGTCAACTGTAATGCAAGATAAACCACTAAGTAGCGCTGTTGTTGCGCGCTACAGCGTCCCCTACGAGACAAATTACACCGTGGAATATATCTCTGTGCGTCGACACGCCATTGCCGAATACATTGAAAAGTTTGAGAGCTTAAAACACGCTCAAGTCAATCAAATTTCAAGTACTACCCCAGACTTGGAATCATCCGAGAACAATCAGCCGCTAGGCTTTTCCAACTATCAATATGATTTGCTGCAGCAACAATTGAGGATCCATGTGCAAATGCTGACTCAAACTTATGTTCAAACCTATTGCCATCCAGAACTCTGGAAAATGGCCAAGAAACCCAAAGAAATGCTACTGGAGCTGCATACGAAGTCGAAACATAATGACAATTTCAAAATTTGGAATTTGGAGAAAGCCATCGATCATATAACAAAATGGCAACATGAACTGGACGCAGATACGGAAGAAAATAGAGAACTAATGCAATTTTTGCACAGAGAAGTAGAAATGACGTAAGTATAGAAATTTTATTCATTGCATTCTTGATAAAGTGATGTATTTTTGCGTTGCAGGTGCCATAACACTAGACAAATTCCCCGTTTTCATCCACGTATTATGGATTGTTATTTGGAATCTGATGTATTTATGTACCCTCAGTATTTGCCCCGAATGCCGTTTTCTCCCAAAATATTGAACTACGAAGTATTCTCACCTGTCGAATCATATCTCATAGCCATGGGATTGGAGAAACACGTGAAAATCATCACAGAAAGAAAGGAACGCATCCCAAACAAATCCACACCCTTAAGAATGGCATGCAAACGTTTGACGAAAGACACGTTGAGTGGTAAACACTCTCGACGTGTTTGGGATCATATAATGCATTTAAAGAATGTTGCTTACTACAACCCCATCAAGGTAACATAACAAAACAATAGCAACTTTTGAGCGTAGCAAAAGGAATAAAATAATTTTTCTCTTAGTATTATTTTGATCACAACAAAGCTCCACCAATGGAACATACACCCATTATAGGATTTGCAAATAATACGGTTCTACTGCCTAAAGATCGTTTCGAGGAATTACCACTCGTATTTCAGACATACCTGGAGAATGTAAGTTGTGCATGTTTCTTTTTTTATATTTATCTTTATTGAACTGATGAACATGGGTCTTTATCTTGGGACTAAGAGGAATAAAGCTGTGTCGTACACTTTAGTTTGAAATTTTATTATTAGCAAAAATATTAAAAATACACATAAATGTCAACGAATAAGGAAACTACCCATACGATAACCTAGCCTAATTTCCAACGCGATCTCTGGGTATCAGACGCAACTCGGAACCATGCTTCAAGAAAACATTGCCAGCCGTTTGTTGGGGACTAATGCCGATACCGTCGTCCGTAATAATAGCGCTGGTGGCTGATGGAACTTTAAATTCCTCAGCAGCAAATTTCAGCACTGCTGTAAAGGGCGTTCCCTCCGGTACACTCAAAACCTTAAAGGGTAATTTGGGATCTGAAGTCAAAGTGATTTTGAAGGTAACTTTAGACATGTTGAGTGAATTATCCGCCGATGTATTGCTGAATACTTAATATTATCGACAGCACCTGAAAAATGTTAGTGACGTGGTCAGTTTACCAGTTTTCTCTGCAACATTATGCATCACTTACTTTTCTATATTTTTCGCAGTAATCACAACAATCTGTTTTCGAAAAGATCGTTTTAATCCTTCCTTTTTTGTACAAAACTGATGTTTTCTTTTATTTATAAAATATAAAAACTATTTACTCCCCACTACCAGCTGCAAGAAACTGCCAGCAACCAATGAATGTTGTCGTCTATTGTGAATTGTCATAAATTTTTTGTTTGACAGTTGACTTTCGGTTTCTGGAGCCAATTCGGCTTCAACGATGTCGCCGCTAATTGAAGCATCAAAGGCCTAGAAAAGGTTTTAACTGTTTCGAAAAAGGAAACATTTAAAAGTTCTTGATACAGCCTTTAGTAAAAATGAATAAAAACATCACATATTGACAAAAGAAAAAGTGGTTTGATGATCGGAAGCCCCGATTGCCGTGCGGTTAGCGTTCGACGAAAAAAAAGCAAATGTTTGAACCGACAGCAGTAATCTGATATCGGCTTCAGACTGTTTTCTTTCTCAAACAGAGTTGTTATCGTTGACATTTGTGACATCCTTTCTTGACACTACTTGATTTTCTAATTTGTTTGTAGAATTTCAAGTGATCTGATCTATTATTTTTTGATTCTAACACCATATGTATGTAGAAAAACAACCCACCGAAATCCGTCAACCGTAACAAGAAAATTGTAGCACATCCGCGCGTAAAAGCCTCTGATACATTTAGAAACTCTTATTTGGAATTCGTTCGAGAGGCAGTTGGCGAGGACATTACATTGCCGGAGAACATCGCTGAAGCTTCACAGCCAGATGGTAGTGCAACCGACACCAGCATCTGTGAATCATCGGTAACAAGAAAGAGACGAAAGTTCTCGAAGGAGGGACCAAAATCAAAACGAAGGGTTCCACATTCTCTGACAATAAATGTGAATTACGTATTCGGGACTAATCCAATCAATACAAGTATATCGCCTTCAACATGTCTACCAGCAGTATTACCAACACCTTCTTTAGATGCTGACAATGTGGACTCGGCCTCCATTCTAAATAGCAGTTGCACCGCTTCACACATACCTACAGCAAATCGCAACCTTCGGGATTCTGTTATCAATGCATGCGTCAATTCTCCGGCCAGTATTTTGAACAATAGTTTGAATAGTACATATAATCCTGCAATCGAGACACCAGTTATTACTTATAACTTCGATTTGACAACCCAAACTCTGCAGCCTTCTTTACAAGATGTTCCAAATTCAATACAAGATTCCATTTGCCCGATTGATTTGGGAGCCGTTAAGAGCAAAAGTGATCAGAGGCTGGATGTAGATGGCAAAAAGTCCAATAACAACGGTAAACGAAGAAGAAAGACGATCATTTTTGCACACATTAGTAAGCTAAATAAAAACACAGCTAAAAAAGCTGTGGCTTATCGGGGGAAACGACAAATCAGGCAACGGTGTGAGGATTTAATAACTGCATATGGTTTACATTTGGAGACTTTGCACATCAAGTATCAACATTCTCCAATAGTTCAACATTATTATCGGAAATTCAAAGCCTTGGAATTGTATACAAATTTGTTGAAATCATTAAAAATGATTTGTAGCAAAACAACACCACCTAATGCTAACAGCAATGCAGGAGCCACAACTGCTGCTGGGGGAAGTCCTAGCGGTTTGAAGCGTGCTCGGAATTCGCATGCGGGAGACGATGATAATAGTCCATCTTCTCAGAGGATGGCCCGGAAAATAAACCGACAGGAAGAAAATTTCCGTCATATGTTATTGCCCGACAATCCCGAAGAGGCCAATCGCAAGGATGCCAGTAAGTGGCGACTTATGTACCAATTAAAATTGTATTCTTTAAAATCCTTTTGTTTACTTTATAGTTTATGCCTTCAATTTTTACGAAAAAGTAGAGGAGGCTTTTAAAACATCGAATAGACCGGATGATTGCAAAAAATTTAATTCCATCTTGAAATCGTTTGATCCTAAAAACGACAAAGTGTCTGATTTGTATTATGTAAGTACATACATGTTATTAAACAATTACTAAAGCAAATTCGTTTTAAATCAAATATGTCTTCTTAGAAATTGGAAAAACTCTTTTTACCTGATCATCCCGAGCTGGCTCAGGTGTTCCTAACATTTCTCCTGCCTTCCGAGGCGGCAGAAATTGGAAAGTTTTTCGAACACTTCATGATTAATAACATGACGACATTCATCAATAAACTAAATATATACTTCAATAAGCAACCCGCACAGATAAGAAAAATCTACAATTGTCTTAATGAATTGGCCGACGATCCGGACGTGACAATGAAAAAAATCGAATCGAAAATAGTCCCGCTGTTGAAGGGGAATCAATTCTTGATAGACTGGTTTATGCAACAGTTCCCAAAGAGCACCCCACCGGAGAGGTAACAAATAAACAAAACCTGTATGAAACAATTAATAAAACATATCCATATAATTTTAGACTATTCTCAACCCCTGAACATATAATTAATGTAAAGGAACAACAATCCAATCGTCCTAGCGAACATGTAGAAACTCTTACAGATCTTCTGGATTCCCCCGTAGGTGATGCTCACACACAACCAGCATGTCAACTGAGAGTAAGTTTTTCAATATTCAAAGATATTGGTTTTTATTTCCGTATTCTTCTTTTGATTTTAGTATATTAATGGGCGTATATTTTACGGATCCAAGATGTTATTGCCCGCGAAATTGTCCTTTATGGCAGCGTCACATAAGGACAACCGCCAAATGTTGCAAGTGCCAGTACCGTCTGCATCATCCACTCGTTGCGTTCATGCTATAAAAGAGCATGGTGAGAAGCGTCTGCAATCTGCCTCCGAATTAGCAAATGTTGTAGGTAATACGGAACCAACCGATGATCACGATAGATTGGAAGAAGACGATGTCTCCAAGGTGTTAATAATTGATACGACAGCAGATGAAGATGATAGCTGTTCATCTTTTGAACCGTGTGATGAGAACACTCTGAAAGCTCACGCTTTAAGATTAAATCCGTCATATTACGGTTCATCCTGTTATCCGTCTAATGCTACAAGTACACCAAATTTAAACAGCAATTTTCAAAGCCATCATCCTACTGCTAGAAAGGTTTCGCTAAATTTTAACGATGATTCAGCCGGCAGTGCCGCATCAGCAGGAACAACAGGGCCGGGCAAAACTTCACCTCGTAAAAGTTCCGGGCAAAATCCGAATTCCATAAATTCACCCTCATCAACAACGAACCAGCTTTCATCAAATTCAAGGGAGAAACGTAAATCTCCCAGTAAAAAAAACAAATCGCCTTTGAACAGCAACACATCGAGATCAGTACGAACGCTCAATCAGCCCATGGTAGTAATACATGAAAATAACTCGGCCATACAATGTGCCAAACGATTGAAGTCATTAGTAGATGGACCATCCGAGGAACAAAATGGACCAGTAGAAGATACTTTGTACACAAAGGAACTAATACATATTGTAGCTAGAACGAAAAATAGCATGAAAACGTGTGCTTCTACTGCAAGCAGTACTGTCGTTTCTATTTCTAGAAGTGGCGCAATTTCATCAGTTGTAGCCAATAAATTCTCTGCAGATGTTAAGCAAGAAGACTCTGACGATATAGAATTTTTGCCAGAAAATCGTTCCATAACACGTAGTCCATTTCCAACTCTTAAAATAGATACAGACTCAAATGAGGAAGATGGAGTAGCATCTAAAGTTCCACCCAGAATTGAAAGCGATGAGGACTCGAAAATAGATATAGTTGCAACATTAGCCACAGAGCCTGCAACAGCAACCAAAACCCCCCCTGCACCATTTCCTTCAAATTCTGCGTGGACCCGAGATGAAGACAAGATTATTTTAATAGAAATGAAATTGGGCTCTCAGAATCGGGAAGAGCTTTACCAACGTATAGCCACAAAACTACCACAAAGAACTCTGTGTGAAATCACAGCAAGACATCAGTTCTTGATGGACTTTCTTTCGAAACTCCAAGGAAACTGAAATATCTAAACATACATCCTATTATAAGGCCTTCGTTTATACTCAATATTTTTCGTTAATCTTTGTATATAGTTCTTAAAGCTCTTAATTCATTTACGATTCACATTCACTTGGTTTGATTTAAGGAAGTTTCGAAGTAACTAATTTGTCTTTTCAGATCTGTTTGTTTAAAAAATAAAACATAATACGGTTATTAATGAATTGACCGACCTTTTAAATCTCAAAGCGTTGTTTTCAATACCCAGAATAGACTATGGCCTACATGGGATGTACACAGAAGACACATGTGGACCGTACCTACAAACGATTTGGGACGTCTGCCCTCTATATAGCCTTTGTGTTCTGTTCTGTTTTGTACAACGAAAATACATATATCAAATTATGCCCAAGCTTTGCAGACATAGTAACGAGGATGAATCATGCTAACTTTCCCATACATTGTTTTTCCATATAATGGTGGACATTAATATACACGTGATCGCCAACACTTATCATAATCGTATAGACAAGGTTCAATGAAGAAGGATACCAAAATAATATGCTACATAAAGACATCAATCGATTATCATCAGATTCCTCTTTTGTTCGAACACCCATTGTTTTAGAGGAACACATTTTAAAATAAAATAAAAAGCATGGCAGGCTTTCAACGATGAAATGGGTTTGTCTTTACTTTTGAAAGTGTAGTTTATTTATTATTTATTTCAATGAGATGCCAAGTTAAGGTAAAGTCACATCAATCATTCCCGTTTCAATGTTGTGGTTTATTTTGTAATTATAAGAGTATTAGTGATCATCTTATCAGACATTACTAGAACTGGCATTCAACTTAACAGATGAAATGCTCATTATTTCATCGTCACCACCCTCGTTTCCATCTTCGTCGTCGTCTGGATCATTTACGATATCATCCAAATTCGGAGTATTTATACGGTTGCGTATAATGATATCCCGTTCTGCTGGTGTTTGCAAATGTAATGGATTCGTTACAATTTCACAGCCATCCATATCTCGCCCTTGCAGGCCTAGTGTCAAATTGACTTTGGAATGATGACCCGATCCCAATTCGCTGGGGCCAGATGGTAATTGGCCGGCACTACGAGCGGCCGTAGCTGGTGGAGGTTTTAGCCGTGAAGGATCCAGTAGAGATGGCATTTTAGTAGATTTCTTTGGAGTGCGGGCAGGAGAACTTTTGCGAGAGTTATTAAATGATTTCAATTGTTTTGCTCTAGAGGAAAGTGTAATTAGTATCTGAATCTCAATGTACTACCTGACCACTTACGCTTCGATTAGTTTTAGCAACAGTCTTTGGTATGCTTCATATTCCTCACTGCCAAATTCATTTGGGTCGTGGCGGGCATGCTCATACATGTCACAGAATTGATGAATCATGCGTTGACCGGAACCACTAAGGCATGCTGATAGCGTTGTTAAAAGAAATGCTCTCAAGTTATCATATGCATGTCGGGTGCACCCATCATCATATTTGGCAATTTCTCGTTCTGCAATAAGGAGGAAGATTATAAAACCCGCATTTTATGTACCTGCATGGTGGAGAAAACCTAATATTTTGACATTATCCACGGCCTGCATGCGATAGTAATATGCTGGCAGTGGTTTATCGCGCTGTAAAATGTACTTGTCGTCGTTCCACAATAATTTCGGTTCTTGAGCAATTTTCTGTATACAATCCAAACGTCGTTCAATCTCCCTTCTCAAGGTCTGTAAGGCATAAGTTATGTTTTATCCTCCATCCACAGTTATGATCGGAATTTGACATACCTTTTTAGCATCGTTGCCCACAGGAACGTGGGGTCCTCTTCTGCTCCTCAATGTGAAACGCATAATCTGTCGCTTGGCAAATATAAACAGCATTACAAATGTTAACACCCCACCACCAATGATAATAATGATCATAACACCGGATAACTGCTCCATCTTATTGCCGTCTTTGTTGCTTCTGTTTTGATACCGATCGATACTTAATATTTAAAGGGGGAGCTGCGTTATTGCTATTCTCAGTTCTGACGAAAATGATCCATCAAAATATAGATGTAAGAGCTATATTCTACAGCAGACATTTAATTATCGTGCGAAAATAAGTTTTACATTGTTTTGTGTCGAGGTCTGTTTACTGAATTAAGATCAGCTGTTCCAACCTTGTATTCTTTGCCAGTCTATTGTGAATGGCGCAAGGTGGGCAATGGTATCCGAGTTTAACGCCGACTAAGCTGCATCGCATAGCGACTTTGTTCTCTTTGTATAATATCAAATAAAATACACCCAATTATTTGCTCAATCTGATGTAATAATATGATATGCGAACCAAATTAAATCGATATATTTTCAGCAAATGATCCTGCAAGATGTCGAAGAAGGGCATTTTTTGTATACCAGGCGGTTATTTCGTAATCTATTTCGACCTTTCCTCTGCTGTGTCCTGGCAACACTTTTTTTGCAGTCTATTGTGAATAATTGCAGAACGCTGAGACTGTCACACGTCATCCTGCAGAAAATGTTTTGATTTTTTCCCTACTCTGTAGGTAATTTAAGAAAATGAAATTAAGCACAAATATCAATCAGTTGTGGAGTAAAAAGCGAACGAATTCCGATGAGAACTGGTGCACATATATGTTCTTTGCCGCACTCCGCATAGTTTTGGTGTTCATACCGCAATTGGGATATGTCCATCCAGATGAGTTCTTCCAAACTGTTGAGGTCATGAACGGTAGGATATAATGCTTGTGACTGCTGCATGATTGGGTATAGTCGTTCTAATGTAAATGTCTTGCAGGTGATCAATTTCGTTTGGAACACGTGAGGACATGGGAATTTAACAGTACTCTGCCGGTACGCAGTATAACGCTGCCCTTCATACTCCTTCGAGTGCCATGGAGTTTCCTAGAGTTCATAGCTTTATATATGAAGCAGTACTTGAACATTGAGATTCTGTGCAGCTATACATATTTGGTGTTTCCCCGACTGGTGTACTGTATTATATCGTTTGCCAACGATTGGGCTCTCTACCGTGTGTGCTCGTTATATAGTCTTCGCTACGAAATCCGCCTGTTGGCCCTTAGTAGTAGTTGGGTGATGCTGGTCTTCGGCACTCACACCTTCTCCAATACAATAGAGATGGCTTTGTGTTCGATATTGTTGTACTTGGTGGCAGAATGCATGATTACCACAAATACCATAGTGTACAAGAAGGAGTTCCTGGAAGAGAAATACGTCAAGGCGTCGTCTACTGGTGAACGCGTCAAGATATGGAAACTCAAGAACTCATTGCCCACTCATAATTTCAACAAGATCTTTGCCATGTCTACATTGTGCGTGATTGGAGTGTTCAACAGGCCGACATTTTTACTGTTTGGAGCGCCCATGGTTTTTTATTGGATGCTGAGGGGCATGGGCACAAAAAGTGTCACATTTACCGACTTCCATTTTCGAATGCTGCTATTCTGCGTGAGTGCTATCCCGTCCATGGTTATATTTGTTTTTTGTGATTCTTTATATTTTAAATATTTGACTGCGGGCGAAATTCAAACCAAGAACATTGGCATAGATAACTTTGTTTTCATTCCGTGGAATTTTATTAAGTACAACTTGGATTCGAGGAAAACGGCTGAACACGGTTTACATCCTAAGTATATACATCTGCTGGTGAATGTTCCTTTACTTTATGGGATTTTAGGCGTCATAGCCTTGGTGTCCTTTGCCCAACTGATGATAAGGTTTTTCCGGGCCGAATATCAGGGTTTGCCTCGAGCTCAAAGCATTGTGGGTTTAATGTCAGGTTCTATATTCGTGCCACTGTTCTTCCTATCTCTGATAAATCACCAGGAACCAAGATTTCTCATACCAATAACGTTTCCCATTATTTTGTTGCATGGACCCAAACTTTTGACCGGCTTTTGTGCCCAGTATCCTTTCCGAGTGGAACATCCGTGGCTTCGACTAGTTTACGATAAGTTTCTATGTACAAAGGCATCAGCTACGTATGTCCTGAAAATGTGGTATATTGCCAATATAGCTCTTACCGTATTTTTTGGTTTTGTCCATCAGGCGGGAATATTTCCTCTGGCTCAACACTTAGAGCAGGCAATTAAACTTAAAACACCTGATCAACACATGCACTTGATTACTTCTCATACGTATATGTTTCCAGTGTCCTTTTTAAATATGCCCAGTTCTCAGACGGTTCATTTTAATTTTCAAACAGGTCAAAGATACAAAAAACGAAAGGATTTTTATCTGTACGAGTACGGAGGCCTTGACATGACCAAACTTATATCAAAAATAACGCTTATCATCTCTCACTGTGAGTTAAAGAAAGAAACTAAAAACCTCAAATATCGCCTATTCCTGGCGATACCCTCGTCACTCAGTGATGATCTCAATTTGGGTTTAATCCAAAGTAATTCGACTTATTTGCATTATGAGCTAAAGCGTGTCTTCTATCCCCATCTGTCTACCGAAGCCTTACCACAGATTCTGGGCAGGCATCCGGGCGTAGTGGATCCGCCCCACTGGTCCGAAGATGATCTGAGGGGTACATGTTTTATGGAACAATCGCCGGAACTGAGTTTTGGCTACGTTAGTAAACAGCTATCGTCTTTCATACACCAATTTGGTTTGGCCCTCTACGAATTTCGGTTGAAGAGAAATACACCAAGAGATAAAAACTCCCTAAGGAATGAGAAATGTTATACATAAGAACGACGTGCATTAATTTACAGACTAGAAAATAAACCAAAGATAGAATAGAATTGCCTCGAACAAATTATTTACTTTTAAAGGAATTACCATTCATACTAAACTTTACTTTAGATCATTACTTGAAACATTCCTGTAACTAATACACCACGGCACGCACGCTCTCTTCTCAACATTCTTTAGTACATATTCTTTATTTTTTTTCTGTATAAACTTCCAGTGTTCTCGTGCTTTTTATAATAAATTAATATATAAGAAATATAATATATATTGAGCAAATATCGACGGTGTTGAATATCTCGTAAGCTGAGTAAGTTATAGTATTCAAATCAATATTTGTTCTCAATAAAATGCTAACCTGTGGACTACTCATTATTTTGGATTGCCCAGGAGAAGTACGTACATACAAATTATCCCTCACTCGCTTATTCAAATGTCGGAAAATTGTTCGAGTGGAATCTGTGCAAGTGCCAATTGGAAGAAACGTAAAATAATAAAGTGCCACAAGAATGTGTCCATGAGACATTAGAGGGGTCACAAAAACAACTTTGGAAACGGTTTCTGGCACTATTTCAGAAATAACTTGCTCGATTGTTCTCATAGTTGTGGTCCCCCACAAAAAAGGTTTAACGACGTCAAATCACTGCTACGAGGTGACCAAACACAACTACCGAACTTGGTGTACAAAAGGTCGATTGTGACGTGGACTGTGTACTGGTAAGTCAATTGGATCGATGGTGAGTCAATGTTCCAGAACTGACTCACACACACTCGGCTACTGCAACCACATTGTCATCGTATGATGATGTGGTCCACTAGCGTGCCAGTCTCATGAACGCACTATTTGTGCTACACAGCATTAACTTTGGATTATTTCCCAACTGACTTTAAGATATGATTAGACAAACTAAAAAATGTTTATTGCTCACTGTTGGCGATTATTTTGATAACATAAAAATGTTTAAATGTCGAATTTGGTTTCGTTATTCTGCTGTTCACAGAAACATCGATTTCCGAATAGCGTACTCAAATAAATAAAACGTCACCGTTGTAATTTAAAGAATTTATGTTTTTTTATTTACGTTTTAAAGTAGATTCTTCAGAATTTGATTAATTATTTAATTTGTTTTCTTTAAATACAAGTTAGTGGTACATTTCAGTATAGGCATTTGTAATTATATTTGGTTTCATATAATAAATTTGAAATGAGCATTACACTTAGATATTTATTTGTTTAAATTTAGTGAATTTTTGATTTGGATTTAAAGAAATATTCGGTTTGCAGTTTAAATATGTTTAAATTTTGTTTTAAAACTTAAGACTACTTTGTCGGCGTTAAATTGTTGAATTCCTCAAAAACCTGTCTGTCTTCTAGGGGCTATGATTAGTTAATTAATATGTAAATGTATGTTGGTTGTATATATCTGATGAGATTATTTGTATACGAATTAAATTAATAATAATAAGTAATCGAGTAAATGTTTTGAATTGTCTTTTACAAATTCGTCCAAGCTAATAAAAAAATTTGTTAATTAAAATTCTTGAATGAAAAAATGTATTTCCTAACATGAATAAATAGGTTAATAATTTGTTTTGGTTTTATATGCTAACAATTATTAATAAAAAGTGTTAACATTTCCATTTTCATTTTGTCCACAATAAATTCTTTTTCCAAACGAAGAAGAAATGAAATCGAGAGCAAAATATTGTAATGAGTACTTGTTCAATTGTTAAATATTGTTTTGGTTGTTACACATTTTGTTGGTACCCTTTTTCTAAAAGTTATGTTGTTTTTGTTTTTACAGCATACGTACTTAATTAATTAAGTAAAGTTCTAGTATTTGTAAAGTCTATTTAGATACGATTTTTAAGATTTCGTTCTGTCCATTTTGTTGTTGTTCTTCTTTAATATACCTTTTGTTTGGGAAATATTTAGTTTGCTAAATATTTAAATGCTCTTAATATTAATAATAGGTACTAATGCTCCGAGTTTTATCTTAATATTTTATATTAAATAGTTTATAAATATAGCTTTGCTACGTAGTTAATAATAATATAGTGTTTTTTGTTGTTGTTCTTTTATATATAAAGTAGTCATAAAATATATAGATATTTGAGTATGTTCAAGTTTGTCTTAGAAGTAATGCTAGTGAAGGGGCTGACTTCCTATATTAGTTCGTAACATAAAATATGATAAAAATGAAACAGGGGATACACATCTATGTACATACCCGTGTACTACTTAAGTGTTACGGTATGTTTTAGTTTGAATTAGACCTGAAGCTGATTTTCTGTAAAAGTTGATATCGAAATGGACTGTAATGGAGTTTATTCTATGTAGCGTTTCATTCTACCATTAAGATTGTCTAAAGTATTTCTTATACGCTGCCATTCAATAACAATCTGGGGCGACACGCTCATTCCAGAGCAATATACACTCTGCGCTTGTATTTCCTATAGGAAACAAGTCAAATGTTTAATATAATCCGAACTTCGAATTGTTGTATGTCATCAGTCATGATAAAATGTACACGGTATCCTCGGACAGTTGTTTGGTAAATTGTTTCCAAAATTTGTCCATTTCCTATAAGAAACCATAGAAGAGAGCAGTGGAGATTTCCCAATTTCAGATAAATATCCAAATATAGTGTGGACTATATGTTAAGCTATTTCATTTGTAATCCTTAATGTATACTATTTATATATGTAGTTGTTTATTTCTATGATGTTCTAATTAAAACTGTATTTTGTTGTGGTACTTAGAGACTCCTACTAATATAATGTGTGTGTGTGTGTTTCACTATAACATGACATCAAATTTTAAAAAAAAAAAAATAAACACAAAAAATATGTATTTGGTTTACATTCATGATATTTTGTTTACATTTCTATAATTTTAGATTATTTTGTTGTTGAGAACAAAAAAAAAAGGTCTTTGGCTCGCATTAATGCAGGGGCTAACATTGTTAGCGAGCTCTGAATTGGTTTGTTAAATGAAATTTTAAATTTTTGTTAGAAATTTGAATATTTTTTTGTAAAGGCTCTTGATTTCAGAGCATTGAAGAATGTTTTGCAATAGAGAGAGAGAGATGGAAACATTATAGAATTGTAATTATAGCTGATGGAAACATTTTCTTTTTTGCAGATGTTGAACTGAGTGGTGAGCTTCTATTCGAACACCAAATGGAAAGTAGTGAACCACTATGATCGGGAATGGTTAAGGAAATATGGAGTGTTTGAAATTGTGATTTTCTCTTAAATATTTAATTTAAACTTTAATGCTTGGATTTCATATCACAGCGATGATTCCTGTGAACGTGAAGGAAATGTAAATAGGATAGTAAATATCTGGTACAAGGTGTTTTGTTTGTGGAGAACATTTTACGGCTTTATGATGTACATAAGTGTTGACAGCTCAGTGAGAAAAGAGTTAAGGTGCCTTGGCTGGAAGAAGTACACCATCGTTTATGTGGCAGGACCTTGAAGTCTATCTTTGTTAAGGTCCAGGGTACTTCAAACACTTTTGGTAATTGTGATTTTCATTGAAAGAGAGGTGCCTTTGCTGGAAGAAGTACAGAGTCGCAGGACCTTGGAAAAATTAAGTTCAAAGTGTTTTAGTAATTGCGATTTCCATATTTATGACTTTTTATACGCTAGAGTGTGGTGCATTTTCCGGTTCGCCTTGAACTAGCCTTCATTAATTTCCTTATGAAACATCCACACTCAATGTCTTAATGCATTAGTTCTAAATTAATTTGATTATTGTTGTTTTGTGATTTTCAAACTAAAGAAAGAATGTACTCAATTCGTTTTTGCTGCCTCGAACAGAAATTGCTAAGCACAATTTATAAATTCGTTCGTTTTTGTTTGGTTTTCATTTTGATAAACTAATATTGCTTAAAGTTTCTGATATGTAACAAAAAGAGAAAGCAGAAAAAAAAAGAAGAACAAAGATAAACAGCAGAGAAATTAGAAGAAATAGGTGGAAAATAAGACAACTCAGATTTGAGAAATATGAAAACATATCTTTCAATTAAAATTTATTTTTTAAATATTTCTATTTCTTCTTTATAACTTAAATTCAATTAATATTGCTCTGTCTTTTTGATTCGAAAAGTGTTCAAGTTTTACAATTGTATACTAGAAATGTTTTAAACAATAATTAAATATAAAAACAATATCATTTTAGGAGTGAGTTATCATTCTTCATGCCATTGCCTGTCGCTTAACCAAAACTTTTTTGTTTTGTTTTGCATTTTCAAAATAATCGTTTTTCTGGTCATGTTGTGGTTTTGGTTGTTGTTATTCAGTTTCCGATCCTTAACATGGTGAGGCCGACATTTATGTGAATACATACTCGGCATTCATGTAGGAGAAGCCCACGAATTCCGATTGATCCAAATTCATCATGAAAACTTTGTCCGTGGGCGTTAAATCGGTCTTTTCCGAAGTGAATTGCTTGTCAAAGTTGGACACATCCTTGCGATGTTTCTGAAAAAAAAGACAAGATAACAATAAAAAAAAAACGTTATGAAATTTATGGAAAAGCATACAATTTTTGGCTTAAATGGTGGCTGAACCTCACGATTCTCAATCTTTTCCCAGTCTATGCGTCTGAAGAAGGGATGCAAGCGAACATCTTCCTCTCCCGTTGGCCCACAGCCCAAACGTTTGCTCGGCTGTTTGGTTAGAAACTGAAATGGGAAATAGTTGGTATGTTATTAAGGTTTGTCAAAGCCTCAACCGTATTGGGGTCATGCCACTTACTCCTTTGCAGGCTTCTTTGGCCTCTTTACTTAGACTTTTGGGATATGATACGTTGTGATCTGTTATGGCGGCGAACAGTTCTTCTTCATCTTCACCATCGAATGGCGGCTGGCCGACCAACATTTCGTACAATAGAACACCATAGGCCCACCAATCGACTGACTTGCCATACGGTTGATATAAGATGATCTGTATGAGAATGTAATTGTCAAAATTAGCAAAAAATAAAGTATTTTTTTTCTCTTGGTGACTGCCTACTAAATTTCCAGGAGGGTCAGTTTATGCCGAAACATGTATTTTGTAATATTTTACTTCTTTCGACCACTGTACGTAGTTGCAAGGGACCCTCACAACTGGCAACCACAAGAACGAACAACAACTCACCTCTGGCGCTATATAGTCGGGTGTGCCACAAAATGTTTTTGTTGTCTTCTCACCGACAATGTTTTCCTTGCACATACCAAAGTCGGCTATTTTAACATGGCCATCGGCGTCCAATAAAACATTATCTAATTTTAGATCTCTATACAAAATGCCTTTGGTATGTAAGAAAAAAAGGCCCGCGGCAATTTCGGCAGCATAGAAACTAAAAGAACACACACACACACCCAATGAAAAACAAGTTGATAATCATCAAAAGGTTTAGAGGGGGGGGGGGGATGGAATGATTTACTTTCATGTGTTGTGGATACTTACACGGCAACAGGTTCCTTGAATTTGCCAAACTGTTGTATTTGAAACATTAAATCACCGCCATTGACATATTCCATAACAAAGAATAGACGGTCTACGGTTTGGAAGCAGGAATGTAGTTGTACCAGAAATGGCGGTTTCTCTTGCAGAGCCAGCACCCGTTTCTCAATCATTGTACACTCGACATCGTCGTCCTGTATAATGATATCCTTTTTGAGTATTTTTATGGCATACAATTCTTCGGTGCCTTTGCGCTCCGCCAATAAAACCTGCACAAATCAAAAGTAGTTGACATTAATTAGGTTCAACGTGGCACTTGACATCCGACACTACTTACTTTGCCAAATGAGCCTTTGCCTAAGACTTTGATGAAATTAAAGTCGGAGGCTCTGATCATGTCAGTTTTTGATTGGCTGTCTCTGACGGTTTCCGAACGCAACACCAGCGGCTTTTTCTGTGAAGACTTCTGGAAAACAAACAACGTAGATTAGTACAGTGGCAGGCTGGACTTGTGTCGCCCGTGTACTTACTCGCATCTGGGATTTAAGTTTGAGTAGATCTTGTGTGGCATCAGCACATGGCACATTATAGTACTCACCCTCTTCCTGGGTAAGTAACTTGAACCAGCCATTGGCAGGATTCTACATTCGAGATTATAAAAAAATTTGGACTTGAGAAACTATAAGTAATTTCCCCATGGTGTATGATTAGATTACCTTAATGATTTCGGAGATTCCAAATGATAGAGCGCCCATGAAATCGTTGCGCGAAGTACGATCCCAATCCCAAACTTCTATAAGAACTCTGCGATCTTTGTCCTCCGCCTTCAATTCACTGTAATAGTTAAAGAAATCAAAAAAATATATGAAAAAATGGACAAGAACAGTAGAGTGGTTGCAGTTGCATGTGTAAGGGATTGTGTCAATTGTGTTTTTGCTTTTCATCGTTCAATTTTCATTTAGTTTTCTTTTTTATTTTATTAAAAAAAGAAAAATAAAGTTTCTGGGTACTTACTAAGTGATGGTTTCATTCCATACTGGATTCAATGAAGCCTTTATGGTGCGTGTCTTCTTTTTGCCTTTCTCGTGTTCATCGGGAATTAATTTGACTTTGACATATGGATCGCTTAAACCATTTGGGTCCATGGGAATGAGATTACGTCCTTCTTTGACTGTGAACACAAACAGACACGGGTGGTGGGTGTGGGTTGAGAGAGAGAGAGAGGAAAACAATCTTTTGTTTAAAATGTATGCGAGTATTTAGTTTATTTTATATTTGCTTTTCTAAAAAAGAAAGAAAAGAGCAAAAAAGTTGCTCCTTTCAACACAGAAACATTTTAATTTATAAAATGAAAGTTTCAATTGTATGAAGATCTCTGGTGGAACATTTCAACTTTCCCCTCCTGTTTTCACCGCATGCGACTGGGTGTGTGTGAGTGTGTCCGTGTTCGTCTGTCTGTACGTTGAGGGTGTTGCGTTGCTGCCATTATGACAACTGAATGGTTTCCGACACTTTGGGGATTCGTTCGTTGGTGTGGTCCACGGGCGGTTTTCTATTCTATTCGCAGTTATGGAGAAATGTGCTCTATTAAATGTTTATGATGTGGATTTCAGCCATAATAGCGTACATTTATATACTTTCTTAGTTACAATTTAGTAGCTGCTGATGCTGGCGCAACTTCCTGCCACATACACTGAGTTCCACAAGCGGCAATGTTTTTTTTTTTTTTTCGTTTATTATTATTTTACGTTATTGTTTTCTGTCGCTTAAATGGCTGTTGGTTGTGGTGGACCGATCTGTCCACTGTCCATGCATGCCCTTTATTCCCCATTAGCCAGAAACACGCCACAAAACGTTGCTACTTACTTAGTACGGTTAAGGTGGTTTCTTTGACACCTATTTCCAGAAAAATGCGTCCACGTCGTTCGGTGTGATCACATCCGCATAAGCTGGGCACGTTCTCTTGACAACGTGCATGCACGTTCATGTCACATGCTGTTTAGGGGGTAAACATTTTGTTTAACAACAACAACAACAACAAAAAGAGAGAACAAAAATCGAAATTATTTAAATATTTATGATTGTAGTTTCTTTGTTTTCCTTTAAAATTCTGATTATTTTAGGTTTTATTGTAGTTGTAGTCTTTGAGTTGAGGAAATGATTAGTAGAGATAGTGAGTTAGATAGATAGAGTGAGAGAGAGAGAGAGACAGATAGTGTTTGGTTTTTGTTTCGAGGATTGCTATTCTGGTTTGAAACGGGACATTAGGCACACGCACACTCACAGTACAAAATGGGGGGATGGGCTGGGTGAGGATGAGGACAGCACTCATACTTGTTAACACAAAAACTGAAGAAGAAGCACATAGAACAACAACAATAACTACGAAAACATTTTGCAAGGAATTCAAATTAAAAACTCACTCACCTGTGATGATGAAGTCTTACTTGTTGATGGGCATTACGTGCCGGCGCATTTTTTGTTTCCTTTATGTGAATGGGAAAATTGTCAAGACTTTTGCATGGCACGACTTGGATGAAAGTTTGAGAAATTTAATGGTTTTATGGATTCCTTGTGGAAAACTCGTAATCGCTATTGACCTTTTCGCAGACAAAAGCCCACACACACACACAGTTTGTAAGATGGGGCCTTCATTCTTCACATTGTTTTGTCACGGTGAATTGAAATCATGGGTTTTGAAATAAATTCACTGGATTTTACAGCCTGTTTTTATGAAACGAATGGGAAACGAACAGAATTTCTGTTTCGTCAGTTTGGGTTTTTGTAACACGAAAGACTCACTAAAATTCGAATTGAATTTTTTTTTTTCTTATGTGATTTTTGTGTATTGTCTACTTGGATTCGTTGGAGTTATAGAAACACAATTCAGTTTCGTTTCGGCAACAGACGTTTCTGTTCATCTCAGACGTATACGTTTTATAAAAACAGGCATTTGGTTTCAAAATGTGGATTTCCTAAACAAATTCTATAATGTTTGTCCGTCTGTCTATTAAATGAATGTTCCTCCCCAAGGAGATGTTGTAAAATGGATCCCTGCCGAAATCCCTAACATGCGAAAAGATTTCAAAAAAAATCCCCCGTATTCATAAAAATGTAAAAAAAAAACTTTGTTATGAAAAATGTTGATGTATTTTTACACATATTTTTACCAGTGTTTTTTTTTTTAAAAAATTTCTGAATATGAGAGAATGTACTTTATTTTTAAAGTCACAAAACAAAATAGTTTTGTTAGGTGTCGGTTTAGTAATGGAACATACAGAAGTTTTAGTATACGCCATCTACCGGTTGATCCATTTACTAGTTTATTTTGAAAAAAATGGACGAAAAATGCTGCAGGAAACGCCATTTCGATTAATGTTAAACCCTAGAGAGTCTTGATAAAGTATTTCCTACGTAAGATGCAATTGAGAACTTTAAACGACTCTCGGAAAGAAAATCATTTTTTTGAGTTATGACACTATTGAAGTAAATGTTTGTGTAGACATTTTTAAAGAAATATTTATTTAGCTTTTCATTCACGGTCCATGGCCGTTGTAAGCGGTTTTCTAGTTAAAGAAATGTCTTTGTCTAACGGACATCTTTTTTTTTAACACGATTTTGATGGTAGATTTCTAAACGGTACAAATAACACAATGACAACAACAACAACAAGGACATCGACATCGATAAATTTACTGCGGCAAAAACAAATTTTCTACATGAGTAAACCTTTGGAAAATGTTGACCGTAAAAAGTCAGAGCATATTTATGTATGTATCTCTTTAAATATCTATGTGTGTGTGTGTGCGTGTGTGTGGGTGTGTTGGGTTATTTTTAAAGATTCCATCCTCATGTCGATACCAACATAATGTATATACTCGTACCCGTCGATGTCTATGTATTTATGGGCATCTTTTATGTTTTCACACTTTGCGGAGATAAAAGTGAATTTGGCCTATAAATGCTGGCAAAGTCTATACAAAGCACAGGATACACTCACATCCCCTGGCCCCGGGTAGTTGTGTATGTAGTGTGTGCAAACATTATACACCACATAAAGAATAAAGTGTATTAATATAGACGGATCTCAAAATGCTTTAGTAGATTCTATAAACAGAATTAGGCCAGTCGAGAGAACGTGTACAGTTTGGTTTAGAAGGACTTCTAATGGAGTATGTATTCAGTTTATTATACGGACTGTAACATGTAGATGCATTTTAAAAGACATGTCTGTCTGTGGAATCTCCTGGAATGTAATCTTTGCAGTGTGTTCTTTGGAAGCTCGTAACAAAGTGTATAGCAGATCACATTTGAATTTTACTTAACTTACTACAAGGAAAATGTTATAGTTCACTTAACTAAATCTCTTATAGAAACACTCAAGTAAATAATTTCCGCCATTTGATGGACGACCTGTCGTCTTCTGTTCATTTTATGAAGTTGCGTGATTTTGAAACATTTGTTTTTCACACCTTCAGAAGTGTTTCGGTTGATGGCGTTTCAAATCCACAATTTTATTTGCGTAGAATGTGTGGAATTTATTAGGATGGGTGGTGAGCAACCAATGAAACAAGTATTATCTTTTGTTTAGAGCTGCGGAAGCAGAAAGGCTAATCTAGAGCAGTTTATTACCACACGGAGGAAAAACACCGTGTCTGTAACATATTGTCCCACACATATCTAACTGGCAACATATATATGTTTGGAGCAGGTCCCAAACATATTATATTTGGGCTAGCATGATTGGATGTAGACATAAGCGGACACCTAAGGGACTGAGAATTTGTCCCTTAAGTGGGGTGTCCGCAAGGAGAGAGTACACTGTATCAGCCCGATTCTGAATACTCCCGGGGAGATAATTCCCGGGGAATTTAAATTTTTCTGAGAATAAAATCCTCCTATTGTAAACAAACCGGGAAACAAACAAATCATCTGACTCCGAATAATCGAAATAGTATGTCCTTTATTTTTATTCGCTGGGTTTGTTCAGAATAGGAGGATTTTATTCTCAGAAAAATGTAAATTCCCCGGGAATTATCTCCCCGGGAGTATTCAGAATAGGGCTGTATATGTTTGCATACAATCATATATTTGATTGCATACATCAATTTATTCATCAATAAGTCGACTCATATTCTTCATCGACTTTACATTTCACATTTTTCAGTAGAGAGTTTGTGTATTAAAGAAAATAAACAAGAAATCATTTTGTCATGCAAAAACTGTAAAAATTGCAATTTTTTCAATTATTTCCGAAATTAAATTTCTCACAAAACTTCCAAATGGACGTAGCATAAACACATTTCATTGATTCGAACTAAAACCTAAAAGCAATCGTTCTATAATTTATCAACACAACTATGGAGTAGTGTTCCTAGTGTAGGTTAAAGCGTGAGCCATCTTAATACACACACACGTGACCAATCGATGTCGGTACACTCCACCACATTTATCAGTTAAACATTCGCTTAATTCGTTCACTTCCTCTGGGGGACTCAGAGTAAATATTTCCTTTCGCCCCACTTAAACTAATTTTCATATCTGAATGTTTAATATTAATTTAGTCATGTAGCCCAGAGTATGCTGCAGACGTGTCTGGGGGTTTCCATTTTTAATTACAACCCATTCTATGCATTTGATCCGGTCGCCTCGATGCAACTCTACGCTGTCACAAACCTGATTAAGCAATAATATGTCAATACTGGAGGTGGTTAGTGGAAGAGAGAAGCAACTATTGCCCACAGTTGACGGTGGGAGTGAAAAGCTTAACACGATAACGAATAGTGCGCTGGTTTAAACAGACTCATGCACACGGCACACATGTAGACGATTAGAATGGCTGGCTGGGCTGAGCTGGTTGCCGTTCGGTTCAGCGCTCAAGCGTCCGGATAAATAGTATTTTCCGTATGCCATAATTAAAATTGATTAAAATTCAATTTCAATAAATTTGTAATTTATTACGGTGACATTATTGCTTGATCATGTAACCAGGCGCCATGTGCCTCCTCTCTCTCTCTCTCTTGCATTTTAGTCGAGATATGAGGGTGGTGTAATAAACACTGGTTACTCAGAGAGAAAAACTGTTTCATTCTCACTCGTACCATCGTATAATCGGGAGCGCACAACAGGCCTAGGTGTATGTCAACGACATGAGGCGGTCACTCGTATATGACCGATTCGCCGTTTTAACCAAACCCAACCAACCTAAACCATCGTACTTTGCCGGTTCCTTTCCCCTTCTGTACAACCGAATTTTGAGTGAAATTACGACAAGGAAACGAAATTCTTCTCCTGCAATCTTTAATCAGGGAAACGGGAATATGAAAGAAATGAATCCATTGTAATTAGTGAAATTAGGGGAGCTCCATATAAGCTCCTTATTTATAATTAAATACAAATGAGTTTTGGTGTTTCTAAAAAGGCAGTTTTAGTTATTTCGTGATTATATTGATGATCAACATACTTGAGGATAATACCAAAACTCATTGGTAGAAACTTTAACTGACGGTAGGTGGGGGCACAGAATGAAAACCTCGTAGAAACAAAAATTATTCCCCTGATTTGAAATTTCACTTCAGCCCACACAAAAAATAAAAACCAATGGCCGCGTTCTCCAATCTACATTTGAATCTACACTGTATCCGAATTTGCATGCGTCCCTCGTGCAGCTGACTATTCAACAGTTAAGCGAATTGACTGTGGAACCACCCCCGTAAATATGGGTGTACGTTTATAGCGAGCGCCTAAAAGAATTCAACAGTTTCAAGTGTAACCAAAATTTGCCCACTCACACACTCTCCCACACACACACACACAGTTGCAAATGTTACTGGCTACGTGTATGTATGTGCCAGTGCCTTGTTACATGGATATTTATACCGAATGTATGCAACAGTTTGATGAGCGAACATTTATGTCACCTTTGCAAATAAAAAAAAAAAACTGTACATACATACTTTAATTTCCGTTATTTAAATGGAAATTGGAAAGAACGAACGTAACGATTCGTAATGGGCAACCAACAACTACGCCACACCAACAGCTACAACGCCAATTTGTTGAAATTAATGTAGGTGAGAGGGCATGTGTATTTGTGGGATACAACACACACACAGAGAGAGAGAGAGAGACGGAGTATTTGTGTTGGCAACAACGAATTTGTATATGTTGCGACGCGTGTACGAGTGTATTACTCGCAAGTGCATTGTGTTTGCTTGTAGTTCTCATTGTTGCACTCTACAACACTCAACTGTGCCCACCACACCACACACTCATTTATTTTCCTGCCAATTGTACGCTTTTGTTGTTGTGAAGGTTTTTTTTATGGGTTTTCTTTACGATTGTAACGCCATTCATTGCCACCACGTCTCTCTTCTCCGGGGCGCTGGCGATGGGTGGCACTTTTTTTCACCAGAAGTGTGCACAAAACAAATTGATTTTTTCTTTTCACCATTTCATTCATTAAATTTATATTGTGTGCAACACATTTTTAAAAGCCAAACTACATTCGCATGTATTGCATTTGATTTATACAATTTGTTTATATAAAATGCATGCCTGCCTGCACGTGTGAGTGCCTGGATGTGTGCAAGTGTGTGGGGGCGGGTGGTGGCGCTTAGGGTGATGGCAAAAGTAGTCATTGCTTGGCTTTCAGCTGCAGTTCATCAATCTTGGCGTCAAGTCAAGTTGCATAAAACAAAAAAACAAAAAACCAACAACAACAACAAACTGACAAATACTTTTATCAATTTAACGAATAGTTTTCATTCATTAATTTAATTTCCACATGAGAAGTTTGTGTGTACGCAGGTGTTGAAGCTTTACCTTCATTGTTCCTTGTTGTTGTTCTTGTTTACATTTTACACATTTTTCACATTTCCACTTGGCTCTTTCTCTCGCTGCTCTTGTTGCCGATGATTTTCAAATGAATTGGATTTGCACACAGAACGCATTGTAATGTTACTTTTGTGAAAGTATTTCCAACTAATGGACTGTTGTGAAAGCTTTCGAACCGTAAAGTATTTGCAATTCTATTTGCAGAAAAGTGGATTTTGAATAGTGAATTGTGCGTATTCGGTTGTATAGATTTCCTGGGAATACTTTACATGTGAATCTGATCAAATTATCAAGAGGGTAAAATATCTAATTCTGTCCTTTGAGTGCTGCACAACTGAGTATCAGGAAACTGTTTATGGTTTGACTGGCTCAACTGAAGTTACTCGAATATGTTAAAAATAATAAGATCTAGAACTAGTCTGTTTGCTCGTATAACTCTTGGAGATTGTAATCTCTTCATATAAAGGAGATGGCGCCCTAAATTGAACTAATGACAATAGCCTCGAACAATCTGCTACATTTAAGGGCTTTTAAAGAAAGAAGAATACATCTGCATTCGTAAGATGGAATTGGAACCCAAAAATTCAAAGAAATCAAAGCAAATTTCATGAAATTGCCTTTGGAACATGTGGTCACACAAGGAAATTCTTATTTTCATTACTGTCTTTTCAAATTCAGACGACTTTCAAATTATCAAAATACGAAAAACACAGAAGGAAATTGCCTGTTTTTCCCATTTCATTCCCCTTACCTCTCTTTCCAACAATCTGAGAATTGCGGCTATTAAAATAACCTAGTGTGAAGCAGGACTCACATTTGCCCTTGTGTGTTTTCCTCTCTGCATTTCCAACACAATAAGCGAACTCCCAAGGAAAAAAAATCTTATATTGAGCACAGCTAAATTAATTCAGAGAGATTCTCCGTTGTTCTCTTGCTATCCAACAACATTTTCGTCTACATTATCCA
Source organism: Hydrotaea cyrtoneurina (assembly GCA_958296145.1). Classification (NCBI taxonomy): domain Eukaryota; kingdom Metazoa; phylum Arthropoda; class Insecta; order Diptera; family Muscidae; genus Hydrotaea; species Hydrotaea cyrtoneurina. The sequence continues at coordinate 2,093,388 of OY282516.1, read as the reverse complement.
CTTTGTTGAGTCTTTTTTTATTTCAATGCCTTTGTTAAGAAATTCTTCAGTGTGCGGTCTGAATCTGTCGGATCACTTTGAAAATGATTCACATCCCGATGAGGCCGCTATTTCTACTGAATCGCGAATTCTGTGACAATTGTAGATATGCATTCAAGGCTCGAAACATAAGGCAAAAGGTTAATATTATGGGTCCGGCCTTGGAGTAATGGATCGTCTGCAGGACTGTCTGTTTAAAAATCGTTCTTTCAACTTGTAACTCCTTGAGTCATTTATGTGTATAAATGAATAAGAAATTATAGCAAACGCAGCTCCCTGATTGCAGAGATTTCCTTTTCCTTTGTGAAATGATGTGGGAAATACGTAAGAACGTAGTTAGCGCTCCAGGATGCGTTATCCTTTGCTTTTATAATAATATGACCAGACACTGTTCGTAATCGGCAGACACTTGTACCGTTTGTGAAGTCAGTCAGCTGTATGTGAAACAAGACGGAGAGTCCCAGGTGTAAAGGCTTCGACCCTCAGTTGCCTGATAAATCACCCCCCTCACTCCCCCCTTGGGATATGTTTCCAAGGATCGGACCATCGAACGACGACGACAACAAGAACATGAGCCAAAATGACATGCAACTCCGAATCAGACAATTACCATAAACCAGTCAGTGATATTGGCTTTATGTCTTAATTTTGAACAGTAACAAATGTGTTCCATTGATGTATGCGGCAGCAGCATCATCGTCATCTTCATCATCATCATCGTCATAACCCTCATAAAGTACATACTTGTACTGCGCCATAATAATTCTGTTGTTGTTGTTCTTTTTTCTTTGTGCCAGGGAACAGATATATATATATATATCGGTTCAGATTTGTGTAGGTCTGGCTGTGTGTGTGTGTGTACACATATGTGTTACAAGTATTCTGTATGAGTGGGGGGGGGGGGGGACATTTACATGTTGATGGGATTTATGAATATGTACATCCGCATCACTACAGCAATCCTTTGTTATCCTTGCTGTTGTTGTTGTTGTTGATGTGTATAATGCTGTCGTTGTTGCCGTTGTCTAAAAGGACCGGTAGCCATCACAAGTGAGCACTTGAAGGGGATCCTTCCATACACACATGCGGGTGAAATGAAAAAAAAACCCAACCACAGCGGCTGTAACACAAACACATCAAAAGCCTTTAACGCTGAGGCAGCCCTGGTGTATGGTGTGTGTATGTGTATGAGTTATTGTCTGTAGCATTGTCTAAGTTGTCCTTCAAATTGTGTTGTTGTTTTGGCCGTGGTGCCCATATAGGGATTTTCGTTTTTCTCTGTGTGTCTCTCATCCAAACACACATAATTCATGGATCTTGAAATTACTGCACACCCACACAAACGAGTGTTTACTGGCTCAAATAAATATTTGTTATGTTGGCTGTGCTGCTCCTGCGGAAACCAACCAGCAGCATTCCCTCTTCAACAGGGATAATCAGTATACAAATACACTGTATCTATGTGTGCGTGTGTGTGTGCGCGTGTGTGTGTGTAGATGGGAGACAAATGTTTAAGAGGATGCTTGTGATGATTAAATCAAATACAATAATAATACGACTGACATTAAAATGTTATTATGCTCAGAAGCATTTTGTTGTAGATGTCATTGTCGTCGTTGTCATTGTTGTAGTGTTTGTTTTCTGCTTTGTTTGCAATAATTTAAACAAATAAACATAAGCATTTATTGAAATATTCTTACCTTCAGGCCGTGGTGCACCGAGCTAAAGTCGATTTTCCAGAGCATTCCTTGCGATGAGAGCTACTTACGTGTGATTTGTGTTGAAACACTTGTTTCGTCTTGACGATTTCAAAGAAATTTCAATGAGTGACAGAGCGTGCCGTTTCCCAAACTATTAAGAAATCCTGTTTAGTTTTGAATCTCCGGAATATAATAAACTAAGCAGTGGTGTGTAATAACCAGGATGGCATTCAAGGACTTGGAATGGCAAATTCTTGCAATGCCAGCATTTTAAAAATCCCATTGAGAGACGATTTTCTAGTCAGAGAAGTAAGGGAATTAGGCCAAATTTTGCCAGTGAAAATAGGGCAGCAAAAATATGTGACAGCTTTCACCAAGACAACATTAAATATGTGGCCTATTTGAGGGGGATTCCCAAACGGACAAAACTCCGAAATCATTTTATAACCAACGAATTGTTGGGTAGTTCGTTGGTAGCATACATCTGTGGTTTTCACGAATAATGCATACAAAAAATGTTTCTTTAAGTACCAAAATAACACCTTTAATCTTGGCCACTCTGACGTATGAGTGATTTTGTATATTCACAATAAATATTACTCATACGCTACGGGCATTACACGATGAATGACATTCAATATTTGCCGTGTTTTTTTCTTCGACCAGCTAGCATTTCCGCTTTTCTGTTACAAACGTTATACAGTGACACCTATGGGACTGAGAATTTTGTCCGCTTATGAGAGAAGCACACAAGAGGACTGAAGCGGCATGGTACTGAGAAACGTGTCCGGTTATGAGTGGTGTCTGCAAGCAGAGAGTACACTGTATTCCTTTTTCCGATTCCCCCTATTCATTATGTGATTTATCTCGAAATGAAATACAATAAATATTTTTCGATTTTATCATTTAATTTACAATCAAAATTTAATTATATTAAGTGCCTCATAAAATATCAGCACGTTCGCAATAGTTCCGGGTCAATCTGTGGGAAACGGTTCAATGTTCACATTAAAATTCCCTATCACGCCTGCATCACTCAAAGAAATTTCATTGAAATGGCATTTCAATTGAATTGTGTTGTGGTGGTGGGGGATGGTCCACATCTGAACAAACACACCCACCAGCACACACACACACACACACACATTCCATAATCACCGCATTACAAACGTCATTATGGTACGTGTCTCATAAGGCTGTAAAACATTTTAATTTGTGTAATTTTCATTTTTCAACAATTTTGCGTGACTGACCACTTTGTCAGTCATACTCACACTCTCAGATTCGGCCATACAACTGAGTGGTGGTTAAGGGCACACAGGATGGATGGATGGATGGGGTTTGTTGACCGAAACATAAAAACAACAACCAATACAAGTACACATCAACGTTAACAGTATTAACAACAGAAATGGCAAAAACAACACCAACCAACCAACACATTCTCCCACACACCGACACACACACGCCATCCATAGAGTGGACTTTGCGGCAAGCTCTCTCTCTTAGACCGACACCCACACACACACACCCCCACACACTAACCATCTAAATGCAAATTATGTTGAACGGATATGATGAGGGTGACGATGGCGATGGCAATGACGATGACGATGTTAATGGTGATTGCAATGTTGTTGCTGTTGCTTTTGATAATGGCCATACAAACGTCATGGACAACCAAATGTATGTGTGTGTGTGTGTTTGAGTGTGTTAGACACGTAATAACCTAACGTAACGGAAACCAGTAACGCAACTCCGTCCCGACCACCACGAGCTTACTTACTAACGCACAATACAACTCATTCCACAATATGCACAACTACTGTGCAGCAACATGAACGCCAACACCAACAAAACGAAAAACAGAAAAAACACCGACACCAACACAAAAAATATAAAGAACAACACACAAATGAGACACAATATTCAAATTATAATCGGATGTATGAAGTGTGGTTGTTTACAGCATTCCAACATCTTTTCCATATGCAGGTCTCTGTGTACACTCAGTAACATCGGGAGAGACAGAGAGAGTTTTTTGTAATATAATTTTAACCACGGTGATTTGATGGAGTAATGCGATGTGATGTGATGTGTGCGTATGTACATGTACAAAATTAGTTAGTTAGTTTGTTTGTATGTGTGTATGTTGGTAGGTGGTGATGTTTAGGTTTAGGTGTAGCAGTTGAATTTACCTCGACATTTGAGACCCTTATGGGTTATACCATGCAATAAAGAACCGCAATGATCACAAAACATCGGTGACAGGAACGTTATGTTGTGCCATTTGTGCGGCATCTGATGGGCCTGAGGATAGGTGAGAAAACTAATGGAAAATTAACAGACTTTTTCTTCGCATTGTTAGCTCTATTTTTACTACAACATCAGCATCATCATAATAATCAGCACAATCACTGTAACTAACTTACGACTATCTAGATTTATGCAAACACTCTACACTGCTAATGTACGGCTGGCTGTGAACTGACTGACTAGACTAGACTAGACTATCTGATCGATTCACATCCACCGATGACACTCTGACTGTTCCCGTACATTTCACATTCACATGAAACACAAACTTCAATTGTTTAAATGGGCAAACACAAAAACATCTCTATTTATTACTCTTAACAATTAATAGAATTTAAAAAAATGTAATGCAGTAATTATTGTGTTTTTTTAAAAAAATGTATTTGGCTACAGGCGCTGGGTGGGCAAAACATAAAACGTGAATAAATGTAAAACATTTATTAGAAGGGTTTGCGTTAAATAAACCGAGGAAGCTATGAAATACTCGAATGTACTTTGGGAGTGCAGAGACTGAAAGAAGAACATTCAGCAGAAGATTTGTAGTTTTTTTTTTGTTGAGCAATATTTTCAATTTGACCCCCACTCTCAGAGTTTCGGGTTAGATCTTAGCCAGTTTCAGTAGGCACTGATCACATTTACATTTTGTTTTCTTTTTGCGATTTAAGTCCGGATAACCACCCATAACGAATCCGACACTTACCTACGTGCGTGTAAATATATCTCATCTTAATTTACCTTGAATACATCTGTAATTCAAGGTAAGTTAACAAACCGGCCCTTTAATTATATTCCTCTAAATTGTTTCGATTTTCGAAAAAAAATTTCGTTGGCCTGCAATGTAAAACGATAGCTTGTGCTTGAATGTTTATTACTGTTATCGTTGTCAGTCCATTACAAATCTGAACAAGTTTGTGCGCTACGCTGAAAAGGCTGTTTACTTAACCTTATCACATCGACAATTATCAATTCCCTTGAGCTTCGTTCCCCCAACCGAATGACGGGGAGACCTTTATGTGCCTTGGCTGATTTTCCTAAGCAATTGAGAAAAACAACTCAGGGCATTGTTTTTGTTGTTGCTTTTATTTATTTATTTATTTATTAATTACAATACAAAGTAAATTTATATTATAATTTTGTGTCCAAGGGTAAACCGGGTGACAAAGACCATTTGGCTTGATTTTTGCAGCGACAGACCAAAGCCTCTGGTGGGAATCGAACCCACAACCCCCACGCTGATAGGCAAGCACGCTACCAACTCGCCTACCGGGGCGCTTTGTTGTTGCTTTTATTATTGTTGTTCTATAGAATTTTCCTTTTCGAAGGAAATTTATTGTTGTGCGTTTGTATGGCGATGCACATTACATGAACGTGATTTTTATTTAAGTACGAAAAGGAAACCTTGGCCTTCCAGCCAGACAAAACAACCGACAGACGGAAGATACAAAAAAAAAAAAAAAACAGATTCGCTGGCATGCGTTGTAAGTGGGAGGCTCTTGTAATGGTTCCCAGCAAAAGTTTTTGGTTCACACATTTGGAACCCAAAAAAAATTTACGATGTCTTTGTAAAACAACATGCAAATACTGGGAGTATTTGTGGCGCACTTGTAGAAGGGGGCAACCCCCCATCAGTTTCTAGCATTACTTCCAATAGTAACAACAATTATTTCTTAGCAAATGCCCTCTATTGGAAAAATCCGGCATGTTACTTCGATTGTCTTTGCAAATGACTTGGATGACATAAATTCTGCGTTACAACTTTTGCTGGGTCATTGGCCATTGTCTCGATAATCCCCCCTAAGCCCCCACCCAACACTTTAGACGTGTTTTGGCTGTTGGTCTTTTTAGTAAAAAGTTGTTATGTTCATACGATACGAGATAACCTTGACGAACCAAAAAAAAATCACATTTTTGTTTTAAAGAAAAATAAAAGTGAAATGCACACATGTGGAATATCCTTGAGGAAATGTCGAGCGGTGATAAAGACTTTCTGTTTAAGTTATTGCCATAAGGACAGCGATAGATGTTGCCCAGGTCATTCTCAAATCATGGACATAACTAGGGGTTTTAATTTCCCCGACCATTTTCAGCTCTTGGGAATTTGTTCGACCTCTTTTAGGGAGTTAATTTTCGTTATACAACGTAATGAATTCTCTTTTTTTTAAAGTAAATCCCGTTATTTTTTGTATTTTTGCCACCTGTTGTAGAAATTTTAATAAGTAATTTCAAATTCAATGGAAAATAAAATTAAAAATGTGAATAAAAAACGACATCGAGCTTAAAAATTTAGTCATTACAAAAAAAATAAAAAAAACTTTTTTAAATTTTAATGTAATTTTTTTTTAAATTTTAGTTTTTTTTTTTAAATTTTTTTTTTAATTTTGTTGAAATTTTTTTTTAAATTTTACAGTTTTTTTTTTTATTTTTTTTTTTATTTTGTTGATTTTTTTTTTTTTTTTTTAATTTTGTTGTAATTTTTTTTTACAATTAAAAAATAAAAATAATATAATTACAGTTTTCTTTTTTTTTAATGCGTAATTTTTCAAGCTCGAGATCATTTTTTATTAATATTTTTAATTTTATTGAATTTTATTCAATTGATTGAAAAATTCCTCAAAAAATTTTTTTCAACATGTGGAAAAATACAAAAATAAAGTTTTTTTTTTAAAATAGTAAATTTTCTCATTACATCGAGCCTAAAAAATGACCCATTAAAATCTGTCGAAAAATACAAAACTAACGCAAAATGTAAACATTCTACAGAAGCATTACAAATTTCAGAATCTGAACTATAAAAATGTATTCCTTCTGTTAATGGAGGCTTTAGATGTGAATTCTTGGTGTAGTTGTTTGGAAAGGTACTCGAAAATTGCTTCAAATATTTGAGATTTTGTCGTTCTACGTACGACCGTCGGTACCTTATTGCTTAACAAACAGTTTATTAAGTAAAAGTCTTCTGCCCAATTGAGTTCACTTGGAGAAAACATTTGGAATTGTCTTATTTTTCCCAGCGGACAGAAGAAAAATAAAAGTTGAACAAACGAGAATGACTTCTGGTAATCTTTGCCAAATATTCCACTTATCGACCGGACTTAATATCCTTTCTATTTTTATTGCACATCAAAGGACTATCTGTATGTCTGTATGAAAGACACTAAATACATGAAATTGTGATAAGAACACAATCATCAGATGCGTAAATACCACGGACAGGGGAAGGCAGAGAAATGATAGAAGGGGGAGGTCTTTAAAGATGGTATGTAGTTCTTGTCTACGCAATTCATATTCAGTTTAAATGAACACATGTTCCGGGATGAATGCATTCGTGTAGGCAAAATAGGAAAAACTACGCCAATTTTACTTGGCACGCAATGGGACTCTTGATTTCCAAATGTATACCGAGTATGCTACTAACTCGGTCAGCACATATTGTGGATAACGTAAGTTTGTATTGACCACAACTGTTTATGAATAATAACCAGGACTGCACATGTGCTTCATTCAAAAAGAAATAGAACGTCAAGGTCCCCTTTCAGGGTTGCGCAAACAAGAAGAGTAGACATTATGTGAAAATAAGTTCTGAGAGAAGTCCGGGCAGTCTGGAATGCCGGTTGGAAGGGCTCTCTCTCTTCGTATATATTTTTAATATATTTTTTTCTTTCGCAGACTGCGTTACATTCTATTTTTATAAGTCTATTAAATTAAAAAATTAAACGACAGTTTAACATGGAATAACCGATATCCATGCCTACATGTTCGCATACGTTTTTACAAATATGTACACACAAATAGCGGATAATACTCGCACCTACATTCTCCTATTGTCTGCTGATCTGTATGTCGATGAGTGTCGCTGTCAAGTGCTTTCAAATCATTTCTGCATACAATTCCTTTCGTATTGTTGTTTGTCTTTTTGTATCCCTTTTTTTTGTTTGACGAAGAAAATCAATTGTCAAAAACACACACACCCTCGCTCTCAATGGGAACACAAACACAACACTCACGTGCTTCATCTAAGTGCGTGTGTACTTATTAGTAGAATGACTTGTTGTTTGGCACATGTATGTGTGTATGTGGGCTTTTTTTAAGCACACTAATTTTCCCCGATATTCAAAGCGCACACATTGTTGTATTGTTGTAGTCTCGTTGGCACTGTACACTCTCTCTCTCTCTCTTTGTATGTGCGTGGCTGTGTGCGACACAAACAGAGTCGTTGTGTAAAATTTATCGCTTTTGCTTTTTCATTTGCAACAAGTCAATTGTTTTCCTATTGAGGAGAGGGAGAGAGTGAGAAAGAGCAGAGGAGTTCTCTGTTATTTTCCTTTCATTCCTAATGCCGAAGTGTAAATGCATGTAATTGAAATTAATTGGATTAAATGTATCCTTTTCTGTTTCTTTTTTTTTCTTTCTCAAAGCCGGCAAATAGGCTTATAAAATGAAATGTCAAGAGGGTAAGGTAGGATATGGTTTTGTTGTTTTTTTTGTTAAAGTCTTCTATGACATAATTTGATAAGCAAATGATCTAGGTTATAATCTGTCAGCAGGGATACTGGAGCATACATGTACAACGACACCAGCAAGAAGGTGTGCGCCCCACTGTTGCTGGATGTTCTCAGACTTCGTCCTTATGTTGTAAAGGTGAGCTAAATGTTTAAGAAAAAAATATAAAAATATACCGATTTTTTCAATGGCGAATATGGTGAATTTTCCTTGCCTTTCGTTAAGGTTTCGCAGAAAAGGGTGGAGCAAACTTCGTCATTTAGTATGTGTGCCCTAGCTGCCTGTGACAAACCCATACCGGTCGCATTCTCTGTGAGTACGCGATTTCAAATTTAAAATATTTACTATACGGATGTCTTTAATTTGTTAGGACAATTTTCTAGTCCGAGTGTATTGTAATTTCAATTGCAAATATATATTTCCAGCCTGAATGCAATTTCATATTAATTTCTTGTGTACAATTCCTAACTGACGCTTGTCAAGATGTCAATTTCCATTTGTTAGTTTAGTTGCTGCAAATGCTTTTCGTCCCCCTTCCGAGTAATGACAACATTTATTTCTCTTCATTCCTCAACAGCGGCAATACCAATGCCAGAGATGGCGACAACAAAATAAAAGTAGCAACAACTTTTTGTTTAAAAGTTATTTAAAAAAAAAAACAAAAAACGTTCTCTGGAAAGTTTTGACACTTGCAATACTCGAACAAAATGTTTTCTTTTCTCCCTAGTCCACAGTTTCCACAAAAAGCCAAAGAGAAGGCTAACAAACAACAACAACTACAAAGAAGAGAGAAACACAAGTTATAGAAAAAATGTGTTGGAGCAAACAAATATTACATGCCAAAATGGAAATTGCGAAATCATTTACCAGACAACAGGCATAAAAGTTATTGCACCCTAACATGGTCGTTGTCGAAGTTCATGGCGCGGCGATATTGAATGTAATTTAATTTACTGCACATACATAATTGATAGTTTAAGTAGCAAATGTTATGAACCAAAGCAACCGAAAAATTACAACATTGCCCCGCCATAAAACGAAGCTGACGGCAAAACTTCATGGTGGCCCGGCCAGACAAAGCAAATGAGTCTGTACAACTTTTAATTGGCAGAAGAGGCCGATTGTGTACTTCAATACATCTGCCCAGTTTTGGCCACTCCCACCCAGAGAACCACCTGGCGTATGAGTGTTAATAATGCCAGACAAGCTCCGCTAAATATTGCTCATACGTCATGGTGTACAGATGCACGTCGTACTGTGCTTGTGAAAAACCTTTTAAAACTTGTTGCCAAGTGATTTTTCTCCATTCTCTTGTTTTCGCTGACTTGCTAATGTGTTGGCTTATTTAATGAAAATTATTTTAAAACATCTTCACAGCAGAGCAGCGCATGTCCTTTGGCAACTAATTGCCTGTGTATCTGAACAAACGTTCGTTTTCAATTAATTCAAAGCAAGTGTATGAACTCTGACTAAAATGGCAGACAGACTAAGTTAAATATGTGAAATATGTGTTACAGTAATAAGTACGGCAGTAGCTCGTTTTTGGTTCTGCTTGGAAATCCAATTCATAACTCAGTATAGAGATCCTGGCTCGCTAAAAATTGTTAACATTTCATTTACAAAACACCCACACTCAGCTTCTACTCCGCTCTGTAGAACAGATTGTTGTGAGTTTTACGGCACGCCTGCATAACACCTCTGCCACTCTTTGGGTCGTCGCACCCGTTTGAGCTGGCAACTCGAAGCTCCATGCGATTCAGGTTGTAAACCACATACACCTCGGGTTGGCCAGGTAGCAGAACCGAAAGACTCTGTAGGACAATAGTTTCCTCGACTGTGTTTGTAACACCGAGAAACGTGCGGGTTAGGCCCACCATTTATTTGATCCATTGACTAAGATTCCCCAACAAGTCGACGAAATGTCGTCTGTTCTTTCGGCTGACAGCAGTCACGTAAATTCAAGTCTATTTACAGAGCTAATGGAACGTGTGCTAACTCTCAAATGTTTGTCTTGTTCCTGGAAAAAACTACAAATGCCCTCTGTTCAGATGTGTGACTTGTCACTTGTCCTCTAGACTAGTTTTTTGGTTAGCTGTCGAAGGTCCGTCCCAATTATAGGACCTGCCATTGTGAATCTTAGGAATTAATTTTACGATTTAATAGAAAGATTTGAGATCTTTGTGGATCGTTTCAGTTTCCTACGATATTATACAAATAGGACTCTGTTTGCTGTACACCATTAATTCCCCCCCTTGGAATTCCAACATTTTCACCATTCAAGAGACATGTGTATATTTTTTTTTGGCCCACTTCCATCTTAGAGTCGTTTTTTTCTTTTCTTTTTGTAATTGCTGTAATCATTTTTTTTTGCCATTGTTGCCTTGAGCTCACAATGTTTTTCTATGAATATTTGAAATTCTGGTTGAAACTCCTTTGTGTCGGCACACACACACACACACACACCTCGTCTATGGCATCGATCATCATTTACGACGTTACGTTGTCGGTAATTGCCACACTTTTTACATGTACTTGCTGCCTTCAATTTGTTTGTACAACGAAGAGGACTTCTAAGAGCAAAAACAACAACAACAACCACCAAGAAAAATAAAACGACATCTTTCTTTACCTTTTTGGCATTGTGTCGTTCGACTTATTAATATTTATGATAAAACAGTAAAAAGTGAAAGATGGAGCGAATGTCGTCGTCGTCGTTTACTGCCAACATACACGAGCGTGTATGTGTGTGTGTGTATTACACATTTATGTAGATTGGTAAATTATTAATAATGTTTTCAAATTTGTTGCTGCTGTGTTGTTTTTGAAAGTAAAACCAGAGACGTTAAAGGTCATTGGGGGTAGCTGAATTTCGTTTTCCCTCAAGCAAAACATATTTCAAAGGAATTTATTAGAATTACAAATCATGATTGGTTACCTTTTGTAAATGTCATCTGCTCTGTGTGCCATGACAATAAATCAATATTACTCATACGCCCACCAGGACACAATACTCATACGCTGCAAGCAATATTCGTTCATGTGCTCACAAATAAATTGTAATTTTTCGAATATTTGTAAGTTGGGTAGCTGATGTTGCAACTCTCAGCCTTAATGTTTTATATACATATGTATATGTAAGTCAGAAATGTTGCATGGCATCCAGCCATTCAACAAGTCCGAAGAGATTCTACAGCCAACTGAACGTTGGGGGGGGGGGGGGATTTCAACATGTTATGGCAGTGTAAACATCACCACATCTACTATTTGCATTCTGCAATTGTGATATATGCATGCATATGCAAATATTCATCCATGTATGTATGTATGTCTGTCTGTATGTGCAGATATACATTGCACAGATGTCTGCTGGATTTATGTCCCAACGCCGCATTGGCAACCGAAGTTGCGCGTTCCATGATCGTTGGATGGTTTAACATTTATCTTTCGTAGAGTTGTTGTTTTATTATTCTTTTTTCTGTTTTTCTGTATTTTTTTTGAGTTTGGTTGTGTAACAAGCAAACATAAAAGTCGTTTATTGTTTTAACGATAAACTTATTGTTTTGCTTCCCGTTACGTTAAAACAATTGAACTGTGAATATTCTCTTGGCTATAAAACGATATCTTCGATTGCAAAACGAATGAACGAATGAAGCAGTTCTGTTTTCAAAAAACCAATAAAACACAGCAGATAACTTGTATCTTGTAACCAGTCCCACAGAGAAAAAAAAACAGGTCATTTCATGGATATTCCCCTCATCGATACCACACATGCAAAATGTAAGCAGATTTATGCATTTAGCTCTAAAATACACTTTAACCAGCATTCCGAAATAAATAAACACACCTTTGCAGGAAAATCGAAATTCTGGGGCCTAATTCGCCCACAACGCTAACGTAGCCACTTTCGTATCAATTTGTTAAATACGTTACGAACTCAATACGTGAATGTCGGCATACGAACGTATCCACTCAATGTAGGCCATCATCTTAGGGATTTCTTACGGGAAGAAGAGGAAATAGAAAGTGGAGGTTGAAACCCAAACAAATTAATGTCTTTCACTTATGAATATGTTTTTGATTTAAAAATCTGTAGGTTGTCATGCGATAACAGATGATGATGGCTATGTTAACAAGCAAAAGTGCCACATCTGTGGATCAGTAAGACCGCATGTGATCTTTCAAAGGCCATCTTTGGTCAATTTTTTTTTGAAACGACTGCTGGAACCGCCACTCCATTTAAACGGTGGGTGCTACAGGGCATGATAAATCCTTTTTTTTGTGATCGGAGATTGAAGTTCTGTATATGGAGGATTTTTAATTTCAGCAGGTTGGCATGCCATGCCACACAGCCCACGCCACAATCGATTTTCTGCACACCCAGAACGGTAATTGTGTTATCCGCCGTTTCGACCATGAGCTGAGATTTTACGGCGTTAGACATTCTTTGTGGCGGACAGTGAAGGACAAATCTAAAGGGAACGATGCAGACCCTCAAGGCAAATATCGTGCCAACCATATCTGAGATATAAAAATGGAAAACTTGTAATTGGTAGCAATCTTCAAATACGGGGTTTTCTAATTTGTATGGAAAAATAACTAGCAATTACTTTCCAGCTGTCTAAAATTATGCATTACTAAATAGTAACCCACTTCATCATTTACATTCAACCTTCACATTGGATTTTCGTATCATTTTCTTCTGACAGCTTGTCCGTATTGTTTTTCATACATTCTCTCATTTGTTGGTATTGCATTGACCATTTCTTTCGTACAGTAATACTTTTGCTGATTCGTTTACTTAACTTATGTTTAGCATCATTGCCTACGCCAACCCCTGAGATGTTCTCTTGGCGACCACTGGCCTGTTCAACGATAGGGTGTGTTTTCTTACTCCCTTGTTAACATTTTAATGGACCGACCGACCGAACGACCTTTAATTAATGACTTCAACCCTTTTCAAAAACTTTGTACATTTTCCTTTAATCATATTTCATTTAGGATTTGGTTTTTACCGAATTTCATTATACACTTCTTGTGACGCATTTGCATAACATTTCTCTTAATTTCACTACAACTTTTAATATACTTGTTACGGTGGTGAATACGGGTTGAACGGATATTTTATCTTACTCGGCATATGCATATTTTCGTTTGCGAGCATTTTAAATTTACGAACGAACGAACTGTGAACTCCGTTGACAGAGGTCAAAGGTGATTTGCACGCCAAAAAGTTAAAGTAAATGCGGCGATCTACATATATACACTTTTGCTGGCATACAAACACACATATAAAGATTACATACACTTAGGCATAATCAAAATGAAACAATCTCATACTCACGCACACACACACACTCAGTTACTCATAAATGTTGATCAGATCAGAACGGAGAGTATGACACCACAAGGCGGGACATTGCATTGCATTTGAACTCATAATAACAGTCATAACAAGAGTTTGACATTATGAGACACAAACAAAATGCAAGTTCTCTTGATAAAATTGTTAAAAGTGGCTGAGAGAGAATATCCCACACTTGCAGTGTTGAATAATCATGTAGTTAAAGAAAGATTCAGAGCGAGTAAAAGGAAACTTATATTTACACATACACACACACACACAGCCACACTCAGCAAGAACAGCAAATGTATTATTTTACTCTCACAAGCACACACTGAAATTCTGTTATATTTACACACACATTATGTAGATTTATTACAAAAACAAACAAAAAAAAAATAGAAGAACAATAAAGTATTATTTATTTAAATTAGCAGCTTACAAAGGTTACTTCGCAAATATGTATTGAAATAAGGGAGGGAGGGGGGGAACAAGAGATCAATACTTTAAGAAATTGCATTAAAACGCCAACAAACATGTCATTCACACATTCATCACAAGATCATACACTCAATCATTTGCAAACTTTTGAGACTTTTGCAAGATGAAAATTGGAAAACACTTAGACAAAAATAGTTAGCGAGTCGTTTCTCGCATTGAAGATAGCGAGAGCGCTATACTCAGCGAGAGCGAGAGAGACAGAGACAGAGGAGGGGGTATAACTTTTAATTTATTTGATTTAAATGGGGTTAGGGGGTTTTTGTTAGTTATGTTTTATTTGTAGCAGAAGAGGGATTTTGATTTTGCGGATTGTTAAATTGGAAATTTGGAAAAGAGAGAGAGAGAGAGATACAGAGAGAGATAGTTATTTGTTTTGTTTATTTGGTTTTTGTTACCTGAGCACTTTAGACCTTGATGGTAGATGCCGTATAATAAGGAACCGCAATGATCGCAGAATGTGGGTCCTGCGTATGTAAATGGTTCAAAATGGTGTACAGTTTTGGGTGAATCCTTTGATTTGGTTTTTGTTTTGGTTTTTGGTTTATTTGTGATTGGTACGTAATACGTTTCAGAGCGTATTCAGATTCCGGGCCAATTTGAAATGGTGTTTATTTTTTCATTGATTTGGGTATGGTTTGAATTGATTGATTTTTTTTCGATTATTCGTTATCAATAAAGCATAATTGTTTTTTTTTTGCAAGTGTTTACAAAAATATTCATTTCATTATAATCCCAAAAGAAAATTATACAGAGTAATCATCATCATATATAAATACAAGTATATGAAAAAAAAAAACAGGAAGACATTACAAAACAAGATAAGATGATGGACAAGTAAACGGAAACAGTTATAAATAGGAAGCACAAATGACGCCTTAATCTAAGAGCAACAGAAACAGAAAAAAAAAACATAAAATCACTTAAATGTCTTCTAGCACATGCTACCAACACTCTTCATCTTAGTTCTCCTCTATTTGAAACAAAACACAAAAAAAAAAAACGAAAAAGCTAACGTAGTATCTCTACAACAAAGCGTAGAAGGAAACGAACAAACAAAAAATCGTATGAACTGATACTGAACTGCGCGCTTAAATGTCTAGGGGCGCCCAAACAACATTTTATATGGTTTTGCAACTTTCAGGCGGTCGGCTGGACGAACAAACCCAAAAAAAAAAAACACTTGACTTTATGGCCTTTGAGAAGACAACAACAATGCTTAAGTGTTCATTAGATGTTTTAACAAACGTTTTGGCGCAAACAAATGAGGCCAATCACAACCAAAAGGGTCAATTGCAAAAGTGTATCCCCTTTCACAAAAGCACATGCACTTTTGAATTGTCGAATTTCAAAGTAACCCAAGAAGAGAGACGCGAGAGAGATATGGGTAATTGCTGAAAAAACACTCATTCTTAAGGACAACCCTTCGTTTAGGAGACAGCCAACAATTATTGGTGGCAAATTTATTTTTTTCAGCAGAGATTATGGAATTTTTTTTTTATTACATTTGTATCAGTTTTGCTGGCAGTGTCACTGTAACGACAATGCAGTGATAGGCAGATTGTATACGAATTTTCCTCAACTTTCCGTAATGGGACAGATAGAAAACTTCTCTCCAATCAGTGGACTCCCCTGACTCTCTCACTCGTCAAATCGACGACATTCATAAAGTGGAAATGTTTATGATGCTCTTGCAAGGATGTGAACCGGGGTTTGTTATGTGATAACACACACACAAGAATTTATCTGCCTATTTAAGTGTTCTAGAATGTGTGAACTTGGTGGAATTTAATTAACCCTTTCCGTGGATTTGTCGAATATATTCGACACTTGATATGATCTTTTTTAGCAGGTCAAAAAAAAAAAGTATTTGCCACGGAAGGGGTTAATAGATGTTATTGTCTGAGACTAGATATTTTCTTTTTGGATTTCCGTAGAGGAGAACAGCAAAAGCCCCAAAGTAGGCCGACATTAAAAACCAAATATTACACAAAAAACCAGCAAAATGAGTTTTTGTTGGTTCAACATTTTCAAGTGATCACATAAATCTTCTTTTCTTTTAAAGTATTCATATTTTCTTGCCTTTGGCCGAAAGCCTAACAATATGCTACCAAAAATCTTATAAAATTGTTGGTTCGGGCGCCTAAAGTTAAGTGAAAACTAAAAGTAGGCTCATTTATGCATATATTTTATATTCTGCTAAACTAAAATAAGAAAAAGTTCTCTTTGTTTTTTTTTTTTGCTAGCTAACATATTGTAAATATATATTTGAAAACTTACGGAATCAATTCCTTTATCCTTTCCCGGACATATAAATGTAACATATTCATGACAACGTTTGTGAACGACATACGAACAAACTGTGAATGAAAGACATGAAAAAGAAAAAGAAAAGAGAAAAAATAAAACACAATGAAAATCATATAATTTCAACAATAATACAAATACACAAACACCCACACACATACGTATGTAAACTCAAAAGAAAGGAAAGATGTTTTTTTTTTTTTTTTTAAAAAAAGAGAAAGCAGCGACAGACACACACACGTGACGTGACATGTCGTACGTTGAGGAAAACTTTGAAGCCAAAGTTTTCCATTTTGTATGTGGCAGCTGTGTTTCGTCGTTGTTCTCTTTGTTCTGTTGTCGTTGTTGTATCTTTTCATTTCTTTTGCGTTTCGTTTCGTTTTGTTGCTGTTGTAACACTTTACCTTGGCATTGAAAACCCTGCTTGCCAAAACCCCTGAAAAGATATAAAAGTACACAAACAAATTACAATTTTATAAAAGAAACTTTTTTCGGTATGAGCGGGAGATTGGAGTGGGTGGTGGGGGATACGTAAAATTCACAGCAACAGTTACAGTATTATCTGCCATGTATCCTAGAGAGTTTTAAGGTTTACCTTAAGACAGAAAAAAAACAATACATTAACATTTTGGAAACACTTTAGGTTGTACTCCAGACATTTAATATTCTTCAATTTGTTGTGTGGCGAAGGGACTTGAATGAAATATCTAAAGATTTTCTCTAGATTTGGTTTTAGTTTGCATTGTAATTTAAATATTTATTTTCATTTTTGCATTTTAAATGAAATGTTTATTTATTTACTACCGTCATAGCACAGAGAATGGGTGTTGAAGCAGTAGCAGATATCGGGCATATGAGTAATTCCATGTTGGAAGAGACAAGGAAGTACTCTCCACCTCGTCACGCTTTTCTCTTGCTCTAGTCCAATATATATTGGGGCCACTCCGAATGCTGGCTGATAGAATTCCAACACACATATTTTATATGTAATTATCGAAATGTTGACGAACACATTTGAATAACAATTTATTTTCATCTGCAGCTGAGCTCCCCCCCCCCCCCCCCCAACAAAATATAATTTGAGATTCTGCTCATCTGCAGCCCATAAGTAGGCAATAGTTTTGTGGTTGGTATTTTGAAGATGTGCGAAATCGAACAAAGACTCTCAAGATTATATCGTACATTGACATGGTTGTGGTCAAACAAAGAAAGACAGTCAGCAATTGTACAATTTCGATGTTCTCTACTCTCGACAAAAATCCTGTGTACGAGTGTGTGTGTATTTGTTAGTATATTATGTGTACGTATGCATGCCCCAACATATGTTTGTGAAGGCAACACAGTCAATTGTCTTTGGTACACAAACAGGCCGACATCCACTGAATGTCAATGCTCTGTTTCTTCGTGAGAGTTGCCCGAGGAATTCTACTTATGTGTGTGAGTGTGCGTGTGTTTTCCCTTAAATTCCCATTGGAGCTGAGAGTGCCGCCCATTCAGTTATGGTTTCAGGCGTTTCAGATTTCCAAATGTGAAAAAAACGGGGAAACGTTAAGGGAATAACATGACAAGTGGCCATGTGAGTGAGATCTTGACTGCAACGTGTCAAAATGTTACTCCTGCAGTGGTTGGGCAGATTTGTTTAAGACTCCGATTTTTCTAATACTCGTATGTTCTAATTGGTATTTCTTTAGTCTTTAGGCTGCTGGTGTTAAGAAACAAAGTGCTCCAGCAACCGTCCTGGTTATGTTCGAGAACAGGATTATTCGCAAGATCAATGGAAGCAAAATTGTACGTACAACGAATAAACCATTTGTGGAAAAAGGACTTCATACATTTCATGTATTCGGTAAACCACTTTTTACTCTTTGAAATTGATGGTACAGCGTCCATCAGTTATAATAATAATAATGACCAGGCAACATTACACTTTTTCTGTTATTTTTTCAATGGCTGTCAAACATAAACAAAAACTAAATGGCTTCGCTTGTTGCCAAAGTGTACAGATTGTCTACAGATAGTTGGCAAGGACATTACTTACATTACTTTCCCTTAACATTCCATGAAGAAACTGACGGGGCACTTCTCTCAAATCAGTCAGCTATAATTGTGTATACTCACTGACCGCGAACTACTCTTTACAGTCGGCTGCGATCGGCTAATTCTAGTCTAGAGAAGTTTTAACATGGCTTAGAGATTGCTCTCTCTCTTACTCGTAAAGTCGCCCACATTTACGAGGTGGAAACAGCCGCTGAAAAAAAATGTTTGATGGTCTTACCCGGTTTGGAACTCGCGTGTGATAGTCGCAAGCACATTGTTGGTATTTAATTAACATCGAGGAATGTTCGATTGGCCCTTGCAATTCCCATCACTGCGACAAGCAACACTTTGGATTACCCGGCAAGATGCAGTCGTGCCGAATATATCCACCCGAGTTTTTGTTTCTGTCACACCAGTGCCAGATCACCATTTAACCCCTTAATGACCAGAGATTTTTTTCTTTTGTCAATTTATCGAACTCTGAGTCGACATGTGTTAAGGATAACCTGTTGCCATACAAACATTCCAAAAAAGATAAATCGAAATAATTTTCTCCACCAAAAATATTTACAACAACATGCGCAACAGCAGCCTCCAATTTGTAGTGCTCTAATTAAGACGACCGCACCTGAACTGTTGGGCCTTTGTTGTTGTGGCCGGTGGGGGTAGGGGTGAGGTCATTGTATGTGTAAACACCACAAGCAGCGTAAGCAACACAACCAACCATTCAGTAGGTGTGATGATAGTCGCTACCGCTGTGACAACCAGCAACTCCCCCCCCCCCCCCCCCTATTGCACATTCCACACTCGGCCGCCAGCGCTCTCGCAGAGTCGGCATTAATTTGCACATTGTTGTTGTTGTTGTGCATGTGTATGCGTGTCTATGTATGAGTACGTTAAGTGTTATTAGTGAGACCACTTGTCGTGTCAGTCTAACAATCGTTAGAAATGTGGATACGTCTAAACTATGTGCGAGTGTGCATAAGAGGCCATGAGCATACGAAATGCCGCTGACTCTTCCGGTGTGTGGCTGTCTGTCTGTGTGTGTGTGTGTGAGCGAGTGTGAATGAGAGTATCACTATCGCCATTACACATTGTAGAGGTATTGCAGAGGCTTAGGTTGTTTAGCATTACTGTCACAGACAATGTCATTACAGCGCTCTGTGACATCATAATAGTGACATATGAGTAGTGTTTACTAATGTCATAATGTTTCGTTTTTCTGCTCCATTCAGCTCTCTTCTCCGCCTACTTTATTTGCTCCACTTGTGAACTCTTCGTGGCTTATATGTCTATTAGCTTTGTGTGTGTGTGCGTGTGTGTATGTTTTGTTTCGGCGGTTTTCCCCCCACACTAGTGCCGGGGTTTGGTAAAATGTGTTAAGACATTTTATAGATTTAATTGTTTGTCATAGTTGGACACTGAAGGAATGGGCAGCGTTTCCCGTATCGACAGACGTATGTCTGTATGTATGTATGTATGTGCATAGTTGTTGGCCAAAGTAGCTTATGGCTTATAGTTGAAGGGATTTTGTTGTTGTTGTAGGGGATGTCACATTAACAAAACAAACAAACCGAAAAGAAAACAGACAACAGAAAAATGTAAAGAAATTGATTTTGTTTAAGGTTGCGGGGGCATGTGTGTGTGGAAATAAAAACGTCTCAAGGTCATGCCGATGGGTGGTAAAACGATAGTTTGCTTTGCCACCGTTTCCCCCTATTTAGTTCAACCGACAGCCAGTCTGTGCAAGTCAATTGACCGCTTTAATGGTTGATTT
This sequence comes from Hydrotaea cyrtoneurina, assembly GCA_958296145.1. Classification (NCBI taxonomy): domain Eukaryota; kingdom Metazoa; phylum Arthropoda; class Insecta; order Diptera; family Muscidae; genus Hydrotaea; species Hydrotaea cyrtoneurina. The sequence goes on along the minus strand of OY282516.1, from coordinate 2,072,876 downwards.
TTTTTTGATTGTTTGCTGAGTCGAATCAGATCTGTGGTTATGGCGGTGATTCAATATTCTTCAATGAATAACCAGGTGATATGTTAATGGGCGACAATAGGCGATTTCAAGATTTGTGAACAGTGACAAATTCATATGCTGAGGTAGGAAGCAAAGTCAAGCGTCCTTTGCAGAGAACATTCCCCTTGTTTCAAGATCCAAAAACCTCCACTCAGGATTTTATAGGATTTTCTCTTTTGGTGATAGAGCTAGAGTGAGAGGATCCCGAATGAGGAGCACATTTGTATGAGGGTTATATTAAAACATCAACCAGTATTGTTGGTAGTTTATAAAAAATACCATGAGACTACTAGAAATGGGGATGATTCTTTGTGTGGGAGAATATTTCAAACCCTGGAGATATGGTTAAACTTTTCCAGTGGTCTTTGTTGCTTCTGGGAAATTTTATGAAGATTTTTTGGTTTTCATGTTTTTTTACTTATTTATATATTTATTACAATAAAAAATTGTAATAAATGTAGATTCATATTCATTAGTTTCGTTATTTGGCAGATGAAAAGGAAACTCGACCTTGCATTAGAGCTTAAACCTCTAAACCGACCAAACCAAAATCCTGGAAAATCCTCGCAACCCGTTTTTTTTAACAAATATTTTTTATGAAATTAAAGGCTTAACGAATTTCAAAATATATTAAAATCGGTTTTATGAAATATAAATAAATTTCGAGCAACCACATTTAGAATGTGCAAACATCGCTTCATTTTCAACTCAACTTAACACACTTCTATCGTCTACACTTTGTATTTCACCTCTCCGCTTCGCAAAAATAGGAAAAGTAAAACGTATTCAAAAGTTGTCGTTTTTTTGTGGTCCATTATTCGAACAACCTTTTTTTATGCATGATTAAAATTTAACAAGTTGCGTAAACTTGAGACTGGTGGAGGATTTTTTTACGATTCCTCCACCCGCACACACACCAGTTAAGTTCTTAACATCGAAACGCCAAAAAAAATGAAGAAAAAAAAAAAACATTCACTATTCACGCTCGAGAGAAAAGACCACGAAAAAAATAAACATTTTGTAGTTTAATCTTTAACAAGGTTAGCACAACACTCATGTTCTATTTCATGAATTCAGATACATACGTGTGCGTGTGGGTGGATCTAAGGTTATTTCTTCCTTTTGATATGAGCATACATTTTCCTCAATTTAACAAACGGAACAGAACTGCAAAAAAACCAACGACCACATGAAATGGAAAACTTTAAGGTTATCCTTATTCTCACGTATACCAACAAGTTGAAGGTAATTTCCCATTCATTTCGAAATGACCTCAATTTTAAGATACATGAACGACGACTAAAGGATATCCTTCACCCTCACCTTACTGGCCATGTACATGTGTGTGTGTGTTCTGTATGACAGAACATCAGAGAGACTGAGAGAGAGAGAGAGAGAGAGAGAGTGGGTAAGAAAGACAAAGAGACTGTTTTTTTTCTTCTTTTGAATGACGAACTGCCTTTTTTATTTGTTTAGGTTTGGTGAGTATGTGTGTGTGTGTGTAGGGGTGAGAGAGCGAGCGCATATTTTCCAGTCATGTTTTTAAATATTTAATTTAGAAAACGCAAAAAGTGTAGCTTGCTTAGCTTAGCATTTGCAGTCGGGTAAATATTTGCGGTGTACTCCAGCCATAGCCACCACCATGGACTCTGGCCGTGGTCATGGCAATCTAAACAGTTTTTAATGTGTTTCACCTTGCCGTAAATGACGATATACGCGATAGTATCTCTGAAATGCCGAAACATGTGTTGACTCCAGGCAATAGCTAATCCAATTAACGTTAATGCCAATATTTAAATTCATCCCAAAAGTGTACACAAAAATTTGCAACAGGTGTTCCAATGACTTCCGCATAATTCCAATTTATAAATATTACGGGCAAATATTTGGAGAATTCACTTAATCGTTGAAATATTCTTCCAAGTGTCCAAGGAGTTTTTAATAGAAGAGAACGAGTTAAAGCGAGCAGAGTCACCACCACAGCCGGTACACTGATAAGATTTTTAAAATATTTAAAGGTAATAGAAAAATATTCTGTGAATTATACGGCACAAACTTTTGTCAAAACATAATCCCATAGAGTCTCTAACAATTCCCTGCTCGATACAAAATTTAGATGAACAAGAACCGCTGACCCCTGATTTTAGACGAGCAGAACTTAATTTTTTAATTTACTTACAATTATATTTGTAACTAAATTACAAACATAAAGCAAGCTCCGAGTACTGAGGTCTTAAGCTAGAGAGCTTTAGTTTATTTTTACAAAGTTGCTACGTCTTCTTGATCTTGTTCTCCCTGTCTAGGGATGTTTCTTTAATGTACTTTTGATCTCATTTTATTTGTTTTGAAAAAAACCATTCATGTTCTAGCAAAATCTAGTAATAAATAAAATATGCCCAAAATTATGCAACACTTTTCCACACAAAAAAACGTACATGAAATTTCTACAATATACTTTTAGTCAAAAGCTCAAAATCTTTTAATTTCTTGTGGTTTGATCCCACGAACTGTACATTTTCCTAATGCGATTATTATCATTTCGGCGTTGCCTACTATTAGGAGGCATGACATTCCCGTAGTCATTCAAATAAGTTCATGTTATCCAATTTAGTTAATTTGTAAAGTTTGGCTAAAAATTGGCTGTGGACATCTCGGAAATCATTCAGCTGTGAACGATGGAATTTACCTACACACTGTTTGAAGCTGGCTCCGGTCGCTTTAAATGTGTTTCTTCTGGGAAGGTGTCATGTGGCTCACGAGATTAATCTCTTACTCGGCATTAACCCATTTCTGTGTAATGGGTATTTAAAAACCCAAAAAATCATACCAATCGTATGACCCGATGTATTGGACTGGCGGTAATGGAGTTAACGAAGAGAAACGGTTGCTGGAAAATATCCAATCCCAATTGGAATCTGGTCAGGAGCTACTATGATTTACCACCTAAATGTCAATGCGATCGCCACAGGGTGTCTTCACCCAAAGCGTAGCGGAGGTCTTGGCTGGGTCTCAACCTCCAACCAATACGGAGAATTTTCAAAGTGGTTGCCCAGTCATACAGGATTTACTTAGTATGTTTGAGGCGGCGAACTGTAGCAGCCTCATAGTAGTTTACTCCAAGTGTTCAAGCATTCACGACTGTCTGCGTGGCGGTCGGTCGGACTTCCAGTAGGCCACACATTTTGCTAACTTTAAAATGGGCCCCAATTAAAGTTAATGCCCCCTAAGTGGCTTTAATGCAAGTTGAAGGAATCAGTCACCACACTCATTCTATTTAGCAAATAAATAAATCCACTTACGATGCTGTGATGCAAACTACACCGAGCGTCCTTGGATTATAAATGTTCCGTACCATCGCAATTTCTGTCCTTTTTGTCGTTGCTCTTTTTAAAGCTCTCGTGTAGAATGTTATAAAATATCCAAGGGGCGAACAACAAAACGAAAACTTTTAAATATTTAAATCAGTTTGGTGAGCCTCGAAGCTGTGCAATATTTAAGTTGTAATCATGTAAGCCCAAAAATATGCAACATGTTTGTGGGACTTTTGCCGAGAAGACAAAATAATATTTTTGTATGCGAAAGCAAAGCATAATTTCATTTATTAACAACAAATTAAAAACAAAAAACCGCCCCCATTTTCCTTTGGGGAAGAGAATTGTTCATGGTCATATTTTTAAATGTTTTTCTTTTCGTGGTTTGTTGTTAAGCTTTGTACTTTGTTCGCACCGCAGATCCTGTAAAAGGATTCTGACTCTTCGCCGTATCACTCACACAAGTCTTAAGTGGATTGAGGTAACAAAAAAAGTATATACATATATATGTATACAGATTTCAACGGTATTCAGTGGGATTTTAAAACGAAAAAGTAGTGGGTAAACCTCGTTAACATGTTGACACTCTTGTGTCGAGATCAATTTTCTGGGATTTAGTTGGTGCTTGAGCTCCTCCATGCCGTTGCAAGGGCTGGAACGCTGTACCACAAAAGCAATTATTGCGATACTTTTGCTTTCGTCTTTTTTTCTACCTCGTCTTCCTTGTGTGCACTTGGCCGTAAACTCTTTTTGCCGCCTGTTACGACGTTTTTCTTTTTTTTTTTTTTGCGAACAAATGGTTTTCCAATCAACGCTGCCTGGCCCGACTGGGCTTGGCTTGGCGGGCTGTTTTAATGCCTTGTGCAAATTTGCATTGCATGGCGACACATCCCTTATCCATGGCAAGTCAACGGCGGGCGCTGTGTACATTTAATCGTCAATGGGAATTTATGATTTTCTTTTGCATTCTATGGGACTCCTTCAGCTATTTCGTCATACTTATGATGATAGTGATGGTGATTTTTTGTTACGTGCTGTGTTGTATTTCTATTGAACTCTGGTGAGAGTTCGACCATAGTTCGCAATAGCGAAGAACACACACAATAAGACAAAAAGAACGAAAAATGTCCTTTGTGATTTAATAACTGTTGTGGCTGATGGCAGTCAGTCATCATCATCCACAACCACATCTACATCCACATCCACATCATTGCCGTCGTCGTCGTCGTTGTCGTCATCGTCAGAAGTCATGCTGATGATATCTTACGAGTATTTGATGGATTTTATGTGAGTGATTGATTGACAAAGTGTGCTTAGATTTGGTTTCGTCGTTTCCTTGTACTTTTTGCTCCGTGAGAAATTCTGATTTAATCAGAATTTCTGTTAGTTTGCATTAAATTACACTTGACTAGAGAGTTGGGCAAAATAGTATTTTGTTTTTTTTTTGCACACCAGAGTGACACAATTTCAAGGGTCAATCAAGAAAATTTACTTTTTGATTATTTGAAGTTTGTAATTTACTAGAAAGCCAGAAATTGAAGTTGAGTGATGAGCGGTTTACACGCTCTGAATCACTCTGCTTATTCGATTAAACAGGTTAACACTGGGAGAACTAATCACGTCACTATTGAAAAAATATTTACTAAGAACCAGCAGAACCTTTTTGGAAAACTGAGAATTTGTTTTAACCAACGGCAAAGGTATTGAGAAAAAACTCTAAAAAACGCGATTTTCCAAATTTCAAAAATTTAGATTTTTCGCAAAGTTATTGCCATTTTTTAAAAAATCCCCCTGAAGTCTGTAAAGTTTTTCGAAAAATTGGAATATTTAAAGAACAACAGCTTTGCATGCGTTACATATTTCAAAAGTTTAGATTTTTTGCAAAGTTATTGCCATTTTTAAAAAAATCCCCCTGAAGTATGCAAAGGTTTTCGAAAAATTGGTATATTTAAAGAACAACAACTTGGCGCAAGTTACAGATTTCAAAAAATTTAGATTTGTGGCAAGTTATTGCCATTTTTAAAAAAAAATCCAACCGAAGTATGCAAAGTTTTTCGAAAAATTGGATTATTTAAAGAACAACAACTTGGCACACGTTACAAATTTCAAAAATTTAGATTTTTCGCAAAGTTATTGACAGTTTTTAAAAAATTCCCCCTGAAGTATTTCGAAAATTGGTATATTTTAACAAATATTGGGTTTAGAAAAAACAAATGAGAGCATCTAATGTAGTGCTAGGCGAGCCCTTTCTATCGATGGCAATTGGGTATACAGTGTACTCTCTCATAAGCGGACACCTAAGGGACTGAAAATTTTGTCCACTTATGAGAGAAGTGCACAAGAGGACTGAAGGTGTCCGCAAGGAGAGAGTACACTGTATATATTTTCAGTTTTCGAATTAAAATAGCGATTTTCGAAAATCGTCAAAATTAAAAATTTTTTTTTTTGGTTATTTTTAAAGTTACATTAAAAACATAAAAGAGGCGTTTGTTGGGTTCAGTAAGAAATTTGAGTTTCCGATTTTTTAAATCACAAAAAAAGTGTCAAATTGAAATTGGCGATTTTCTTAGAACTGAGTATTTCCAGATTTTTTTCGTTAACGGCACAACTATCTAGGTGAAATTCGCTATTGATCTCATCCGTTCATTGTCAAATGGCCGGTTGACCGGACGACGCACTATAGAGAAAATTCGGTCTTCAGTCGGACTGTTCGTTTGTGGAATAATCTTCCTGCAAGTGTTTTTCCTGCCTGCTATGGCATTACCAAATTCAAGGCCAACGTCAACAAACACTACTCCCTTTCCCCCCACTCCAATACCCTTTCTTCCTATCGCTAACACAGTGCATTGCATTTATAGGGGGCATCCCCAGAGTGTTAGTCAAAAAAAAAAAAAAAAAATTATCTCCTTCTAGTCCTATCCTCGCTCACCAGCCGATTTCTTTTAGATGCTGGAAAAAGCTACTCCGTCCGCCGGCGCCAACGTTTTGCTGGGTTATTCTATAATTTACCCATAATTAAACGCCGCCAAAACAATCCCCCCGTTCATTCCTTAACGTTTATTTTAGGTCTTCATGTGGCCGAGCATCCCATAATACTCATTTCGGCTATAATTACCGAAACGTAACGAAAAAGAGAGAAAGGAAAAACATAACAAATGTGTATGTTCCCCGGTAGGAAAAGATGGGCGAACGAATGAAAAGTCCCTGTTACAGGACTAAATATGTTGCCAAGAACTTGGGCAATTTATTCGAATGAATAGAAATGAGTAATTAATAAAAAATAATTGATAAGATAGCGGGGCAACAGAAACAACAACAACCACAAAAAAATACCTACATCCACTGGTATCCATGTTGGTAGCCACTGTGAATAGACAGTCAGAGAGAGAGAGAGACATAAAGAGAGAACAAAGAAAACAGAATAGAAAAACAAAATTGTAACGAAACAAAAACAAAACAATGGAAAACCACAAAAGTTTTTGTGGTGAATTTCTTGGGCGAAACTCATGACGATGATGAATTATTCATTACCATCTCAACCATTAACCAACGCTAGCGAGCGATACGAGCAAGAAGTATACATGTACCAGGGGCCCAGGGCGCTAATGATGAGGATGATTGGACGGTTATCGTCTCTGCACAGAGGGTACGGACACGTGAGTTATTTCATTATCACTATAAATATTAATAAAATATCACGCACCGCCCAGACTGACGAGGATGTGGCAGATTGTAAGATTACGAAGTTAGCAGCTACAGCGGAGACAATTCCTAATAAAGTGAAGACAATGAAAACGACACCAGAGACATGTGATGATGCGAGCAATAGATGGATGTCATTATTGCATTAAGTGTTATGAGTTTTAATGGGGAATTTCTAATTAATGGCAATGGAATGTGGCGGCACCAACACCAACACCAACACCGAAAACTAGCAAACTGTGTGTGCAATTGAAAGGCGTTGCGCCATTTTAAAGCATACTTTAAGGCTTACCAGCGTAATCATAAACAAATATAGGAGAAATGTGTCGAAATACAAAAACAGTTTTCACATATTTTTCTTATCAAAGTTTTTGTTTTACTTAATTGCAATGGAAAGTAAATTTATATTCTAATTTTGGGTCCCAGTGTAAACCGGGTGACACAGACTCGATTTTTGCAGCGACAGAGTCAATGCCTCTGGTGGAAAGCGAACCCACAACCCTCACGCTGATGGGCAAGCACGCTACCAACTCGCCTACCGGAGCGCATTACTTATCAAAGGCTTATAAAGCTGTCATAGGTTTTCTTCCCTACATTTTTCTTATCCAAGGCTTATAACGGTGTTTTAATTTGTATGAACGCGGAGGTTAGGCAGCAATCGAGGCAAATTCTCTCACATCCACTGGACACATTACTTATGTTGGAAATAAAACAATCTGAGATTGTTTTTTCTATTCAAATATCAGTAATGGCTGTCTGTTTCGGTCTCATCAATGACCATTGATTTTTTTTTTTACAAACACAAACAAACTGTTCCATTTTGGCCATAAACGATGATGTTGCTGTCCATTTTCCATTTTCGTTATAATCCAATTTCCATTCGTTGGGTCGCACAAAACCACAAGGAGGCACAAAGCAATTTCTTAGACGATTTTTAAGCGGTTAGTGTCGATATGGGTGGCTGTTGAATGTAGTTGCCACTATTGCTGCGCTGTTGCTTCGTTTAGTCATGGCCAGTGACAGCTCTCAGCCATAAACCATTTGTATTCCACTAAGTGTGAACACAGCAACAGCAAAATGAGAAGAAGAAAAAAAAGTGCCGAAACAATTAAAAACACTTCAACACGCACAATTGAGAACCACGACTCAAGTGCGTGGGGGCGGGGCGGTGAAGGAAGAATGCTTCCCATCAAAAACAGACCAGATATAAACACACCAGTACGTGTTGCTTGAGGCGAGCGAGCAACAGCCATACTTTGTGGCATGACAAGACTTTCCTTCCTTCCGTTTCGGCCACAAAAAAACATGAGTGGTGGTTCATATTTAAAGCGGTGGGGGGTGACGGGTGCGGCTGGGAATCATTTTACCGCAAAACATTTCTTGCGCTGTTAGTCAATTTGTCTGATATCGACCTGTTTGTTTGTCGGCTGCCAACAATACATTTGTTATCTGGCCAGGATTTTTTTTTTGGGGGCTGTCCATAAGGAGTCGTTGAATGATGTCTTCCTTAGATGTGTCTACAACATTTATGGCCATCAATTAAATTGTGTTGTGTTTTTTCCCTCAGTTAACAAAATATCCCTTTTTTTTCTTGGATTTTCTTCAACAACTGTTAGCCCTTTTCGTGCTACCAGATCGTTTCAATTTGTATAGGGGTCACCGAGGAATTTTTGAACTGCATAAAATGCCCGTACATCCTAATGTACACGCCCTGCAGGCCCTGTGGAAATTGCATCAATTTCCATCATGAAAAGTCAGAATTGAACGTTAATGTGTTGACAATGATATAAACCATTTGTAATCGTTGCAATCATTTCTTGCAGCTTAATAAAACCGAGCACATGGCAAACGGAAAGCAACAACAATGACAACAGAGCTCCAGCATACCTGGAATTCCACACACACACACACACAGAGTCACCTTCATTTCCATTTGCGCAAGTAACGATCTGCGTGTGTGTTCAGAGATAAGAGTGTGATTTGTATATCTCTGTTGGTGTGCAGTTAACTCGATATGTCCTTATGTATCAGGGTAAACCTCAAGGACTCCCCACCGCCCATTAAAGGCAGCCGCCATCGTGGTGCTGGTGGATCGGCCAGTGACACTGACTGTGGGAATGCCAATGTTGGTAATGTCTAATCAAACAATGGGCGTCTTGGAGGATGCATCTATACTAATGCCCGCCATTAAAGATGTTTACACAGATCCCGCTTAATTATCTCAATGACGTTTGAAATATTCCACCAAAAAAATCACCCAGATTCTCTGAAAGGAGAGTAAGTAGTGTGGGTTTAAAAATACACTCAAATGAAATTGATATCCATTTAAAACTGCAGTCTTAGTGTTACTGTCCGTGTTCGTTGGGATTTGGCTCAATCAGTTCGGTATTAAACTCAACCTTATACACACATGAGCATTTCATGCGCCACAACCCCTCCCCCCACCCCTTTTTACACATATCCAATTTAGTGGTTTTTCCTTCTGCCCCACTCTTCATTGCACCGAAGTCGAGCGTTTTATGTTTCGAAATATAAAAAAAACACACAGATAGAGACAGGCACAACGGGAAGCATAAAAGGATCCTTTGGCTGTTGCATCTCCATAGAAATCCTTTTGTGGATTTGTGCAGTGCAACGCAGTGCATGACGTTCTACTCGATTTTAAAACTGTAATAAAATTCAGATTCGATGAATGAATCCATTGTCTTTCTGTGTGTTTTCTTTTTTATGATTGAGAATAAATTGTAAAAGTGGAGTGATTTCGGAAAGCAAGGAGAAGTTAGAAGAAATTGCGATGGTGTGGACTAACCAGTACTTCTGAATTCTGAACTAATTTGCTATCAAAATACTTTTTCACAATCCAACTAAAATCGTACGGAAGCTGGTATGGAATTTATAGAAAAAACGGGAAAGGATGTGATCGAATTTCGAAAGAATAATGAAATGTGCTAAAGTTATTTAAAATCGAATAACAACAGGGCTGATAGCCTTGAGCAGGGATGAGAAAGCAATACAAAACATACGTGTTGATGTTGATTACAAGAAATTTCCATGTTCCCAGCATTTGGTCCACACAAAATACCTCTGGTGCTGAAGCTGAAGTTGGGCCTTAGAGAAGGTGAAAGTTAACTTTTTTTTATCGAAGGCCTACTTCCCTCTCAGCGTGGGTATTGTGGGTTCGATTTCCACCCGAGGCTTTGGTCAGTCACCGCAAAAATCTAGCCCAATGGTCTGTGACATCCGGTTTACCCTTGGATATAAAATTGGAATATACATTTACATTATAATCATAAATAATCCACATTCTCAGAACATCACTAGCCATTTAGTTCAACTGACACGGTTGCTTTTAGGTTGCGACACAGTAAGAATATTTAAATTATTTGTGCCACAAGATCTAGCAATTTACTTTATTTTGTTGTTGTTGTCATAAAATGGTCACGTCTTTGCCGTATGAACTTGCAAACAAACTAAAAATTAAATACAGTTTTCTCTTTATTTAATATTTTATTACTCTCGTATCCCCCGAGGAGGTTTGGTTTTTTTCTTCTTTTTTTTTTTTTTTGACTTGCTCAAGAGACAGAGAGCAGAAAGAAGGAAATATAACTGAATGGGAAAACATTTCATTCCCACATGTATTAAGTGATTTCTATGTTGTGGCTTAATTACTTTTTTCTTTTTTTCCCATACAGAATCCTGGGGGGATTTAGCGCATACAATATGATGTAAATACCCCGTAATTTAGATGCCTTTGCCGTTTATATGGATTAGTGTGGTCGTGTATAATTGAACAGAAGAACTTTCGTTTTTCTCGACACACTGGGCGGGCATTATCGAATCAAAGGAAGACTTTGGAAGAACGAGTCCTTCGTTAATAGAATCACAGTAATCATTGGCTCAGCTGGAGTGTGATAACTACTTAATCACACAAATACACTTGCAAACTCTCGCTCTCTCTCTCTCTCTCTCACACACACACACGCCCGCCTATGCTACTTTCATTTTTATTTTTTGTTGCGGCATAACTTTTTCTGGAGTCATATTTCATTGAAAACATTTGTGCAGACAAATCTTCAATGCCACGACAAAACAATAATGAAGCGACGTCGTATGTATGTGTGTGTGTGTGTCTGTGTGAGAGGGGAAATATTCCTTAAATATTATTTAGTTTCTTTGTTGTGTGAACAGTTTTCGGGGCTCGATTACATTTGTGTTGTGTACTCATGTCGGCGATGTGAGTGTACGATAAAAGTATTGGCTTTGGCCGACCCTCAAAAATCAGGACATAAAATACAGTAAAGAAGAATAAGAGAAACTAAATCATATTTTTGGCTGAATCACTGTGAATCGGATGAGGTCTTTTCGAAATCAAAATGCCATCGAATTGTTTTAGAGCTGTAGATTTAGTTCGGCAAAGGCCCACGAACTAATCTACAGCTCTAGATAAGGCAGACAGACGGAAGGACAGCGCTCGGCTGGATTTAAAAAATTATAAATCGGATTTGGTATGAGCAGATCTAGGGGCCAGAAGAGATTTTTCGATGGGTTACAAAGGAGCTAGAAATTGAAAACTCACATCCAGTTACGGATAATCGTATACTAACTTTTGAGAGATCAAGGATCTCGTTTGAATCCTCTAAATAAACGAGAATAGCAAACGCTTTAATCAGACCGAACCATCGGGCGAACATAATGATATGAACATATCTCTTATAGTCAAGCTCTAGGGCAGCAGCCGTAGAACTCTAAACGAAATGGCCACAGCAGCTCAGCATTCATTCAGCTTATCTGGGTTCTGGTGACATAAGAGGGAATGGCAGAGCAGATGAGCTATGAATACTCAGGACTATCGACAGATGCCAAAATGCTGGAGCTAACAAGATCCGATGCCTTATTGGCCAAGTCCGTCATGACAGAGATTCAAGTTTGCTCTAGTGACTACTGCCAAAGCTGTGGAAATGCAGAGTAGAAAGAGGAGGGCATCAACACTAAGTTGTTATTTCCTTCGAAGATCTGATATCCGTATGGATCAACGCAGGAGCTACTAACTAGTTCCTAACTAGTTTCCATCGTATCACAGGGAACTAAAGATTCATCAACAGTTTGCCTACTCTCACAATGAAAATCATACACTCCTTCAAACAAACAACAAAATGCGTAACTATTTTGGACCTTTATATTTATATATATTTATATTTTTGATGCCGAAAATATTCCCCGAACACTGTGCCACTCGCATATTTGTGTATGCGTGTACGTTTACATGCTTGTTTGTGTTGAGCCGTGTGCTGTACACAAATCTATTCGAATGACAAATACTGCTAATACAAAATCTTAAGATGTTTCTTTTTGTATGTTGTTGTTGCTGTTGTCGCCGTCGCTGTAGCGTTGTGAATGAATGAAGATATATTTTGCGTAAAATATGTTTTGACATCATCAGTCAAACAAATTACATGTTATTTTCCGTTAAGAGAGCAATAATGATTATCAAAGTACGTGGACCGACATAGCATGTCCTTGTCGACGACGTCAAGACACCATCATGACGACAACGATGGGAATACAGTATGAAAAGTACCTTACAGCAAAGATGTATGTATGGACGTGCGTAAGGAAGCGTCTGAAGTGTACATGACAAATGAAAACGATTACAAGAACAATTTTAGGTTTTGGCAAAATACACCACCTACACAGAGGCATACACACAAAAACAGTTGAGCAGCCTAAAAGTAGACTTGCATAAGTCTACCAAGAACAGCCCAAGCTAAATATACCAAAAACGACTTTAAATATATACTCTAACACACCCACACACACGCACTCAAACACACATCCCGAAAATATGCTACACAGATGATCATCGATGATTATCAAGTATTTCATCCAGTTCACTGTATAGACAGTTGTGTGTTGTTATCTGTGCGACTGGGTGTTTATGTCTAAATTACGTTTATCATTAGCAAGTCGTGCTACTGTGATACTTTTCCAGTTCGTTGCATACATACCGACCTATATGCAGGTCCTGGACAAAATCTACGCAAACAGCAATCAATTGGTCAATTGACAATGTAAATGCTTACCTGCAAATAAACAAAAAAATCGATACGGGAATCATTAGTAGGAGTCGTTAATGCATAAGAACACTTAATACAATGCAATTGAATGGAATGGATTGGAAAGCTGAGGATTTAATGATTTTAAAATTAGAAATGGAAATTGTTGCCTACTATTAGGCCGATGCAACGTAAAACAAACGAAAGCTGTGACAGTTAATTATAAAGTTGGCAATTATCGATCGATTAGGCTTACAGTGTGAATGACCATTTAGAGATGCAGTGATAGTTCCATAAGACTAATTTTCTGCAAGTCGACAAATTCCCTTAAACAATCTCATAAGTAATTCCACAACTCAGAGTCTCTGTGAGTCAAACTTTTCTACGACATAACGATGGTTCGAGTTATGAAAGTTTGACTGTACCTTAAATAACTCAATAATATTGCCTCCATAATAGACACGCTTATTTACAAAACATACAATTTCAATTACTTATAGTTATTATTAATAACTAGTAAGTTGTAATGCGCCTATGGCGCCCGTTGAAATATAGAAAAAAAAATTTTGTGGAAAAAAATTTTTTTCTTGAAAAAAAAAATTTTTGTTAAAAAAAAAAATTTGGAAAAAACAATTTTGTAAAAAAAAAAAATATTTTGTTGAAAAATTTTTTTTTTAAAAAAAAAAAAAAAAAATTTTTTTTAAAAAAAAAAATTGTAAAATTTTGTAAATTTTTGTTGAAAAAAAAATTTTTTGTGGAAAAAAAAAATTTTGTTGAAAAAAAAAATTTGGAAAAAAAAAATTTTTGTAAAAAAAAAAAAAATTGTAAAAAAAAAAATTTTGGAAAAAAAAAATTTTGTTAAAAAAAAAATTTGGGGAAAACACAATTTCCGCACAAAAAAAAAATATTATTTTTTTTATTATTATCTATCTATCTATATATATAAAAATGGATGTGTGTATGTATGTAACGTATGGACTCGAAAACGGCTAGACCGATTTTGATGAAATTTTCAGGGAATCTTCCGAATAACCCCGCGAGTAACATAGGCTACACATTGTTTGGATTTATCTACATTTAGGGGGTGAAAATGGCAAAAGGGATAAAAACTCCCCTTTCCTATATAAATATGTGTAATACAACGCTAATGTTTGCTTAGGGCCAGCAACGCGGACCGGTTCAGCTAGTTATTTATAGAAAATTATAGAATGCCTATTTAAATTCCAAAATCCACACGAAATAGTCAAACATTGTGAATGCAATTGCTTCCCAATAATCACTGACTATTAAAGGAGCCATCAAATTGGAAAAAGGCCTCGTGGCTCTGTCGGTACTCTGTCGCCAGCAGAAGTCTTGGCTTTCGTAAGCTGAGTTATTGGTACATTGACCCCATCATGGTTACGAACAGCCCCATTATCTTTAATTGGTTCCGGAGGATTGTTTTTTGCCCAACAGGATTTTCGTCCATCAATGTATATGACAAATGCTGCTTTCGTAATTCTCAGCAGTCGTGACATGTTTCATTCCTATTCGCATAAACCTGAAAACTCCTCCCAATGTCGTTTTCACCTTTTTCCTTCACGTTCAACTCACCATATTTCCATATGTCCTTATATGTGCTACCTCCTTAGCTTCAGTGTGTTACCCATACGCTCCATTCCTTAGGCGGTCTCTAAGAATTTCCATTGTCTACGCTTGTGGGCCAAACAACATTAAAAAAAAAACTGCTCCTTCTCCTATACACAATTTTCAGTCATAAACCATTGATAATTTGGAAGACATTACCAATATATTGAATTTCAAGAGATTTCTTTTATTGTTAGGTATTGCATACTTCTAGGCGTTGTGAACAGATTTATTCCTTTGGCCCAAAAACAAAAATCTAACATAATTTATGTGTTAAATATGCCACTAAATCATTGAAAATGGCCCCCCCATAAAAAAAACGCTTTTATGGGATAGAAATCGAATTTGTGCCGCCATTTGTGTGGGAGAGCTGGAAATGTATATCAACAGCAAGTGTGAAAATGATATATTGAGCGAAGATGTTTATGCATTTTGTTGTTTAGTTGAGAGAAACCGAATGTCTTGATAATAATTCATCAGGCTGTGGTGAATTTCTCAGCTAACTCTAGTTGACTTTAACTCTTTGGTGAGAGTTACAGACAAAGCGGGTGATATAATTAAAGCAGTCAGGCACTTATCTATGTATGTGTGAGTAGGTTGGATGGGAAAAAAAAGACCGAATTGAAATCTGGTCTGGTCTGGTTTTTGTCGGACATGTGACGAGCGGACCTAAGAGAAGCTCCAACCCCGGCTGTGGTATTTATTTTTTAAAATTTCTTTAGCGCTGAAAAATGCCCATTCCCTTGTTATGTTTCACATTCAAATTGCATCGATTTGTTCACCAGGACTCTCGGTTATAACAACTACCGTCCAAGGGGATAGAATAGGATTACTATTGGATACAGCACCTCCCAAGACATGACTCACGCCTTACAATTGTAAACAATTTCCGCACTGCACTACATAACCAACACTTACGCATTTATTCCAATACATGACAAACAATAATGGGAGAATGAATTCAAATAATAAAATCAGAACTAGTTTTACCATACAAAAAAAAACCAACACGCGTTTCTATTCAACAGTTGCTCAACAAAGAACTCCAGGAAGTTGACTAAAAACGTTTTATTCAACAGAATCGAGTTCAAAATTCAACACTTATTTAGTTCCCTTAGCAGGCGGGGAATTTCTTTCGAAATCATTTAGCTGGGCGCGATATAATTTCAAAAGACTAATGCTTTTCTAGAGAAGTTTTAAATGCGCGCAGAGATTATTCGCACCAGCATTTATGAGGTGGAAAGCAGCAGCTGAGAATGTTTGAAGGTCTTGCCAGCTTTCGAATCTGTGTTTTTCACACCACATCATGGCCGTTCACCAAAAAGACATGAAACACGGAGCATTACTTCTTTTTCAGCGTATTCAATTGAAAAGAAATCTGTTGTCGGCTTGACTGATGAAGTGATAATTCCATCATCTTTAATGTACACTTTCAGTTGTTTGTCTTAAAGCGAATGTTTGCCTACTTGCAGGATTAAGTTAAAAACCCACACGGTTTTCTTAAAAACAACAAAATCGCCTCCAGCCATTCTTAACTTTAAAACCTCAAAATTTAAAGTATACTTTTCGTTGTGCACTTCAATGGAAATGTGCTGCCTACTCTGAGGATGAGATAAGAACAGAGAACATCTTAAATGAAACTTAAGCCATCCCAACCATTTGCAATGTTCATCTTATTAATGAAAAGAAAAAAAAATATGTTTGAGGCGGCAATTCTCCGTAACAACGGCATGGAAGCAGCTTTGGGAAATTTCAGATGACTTATTACTGGAAAATTGTGGGCTGCTGACAGTAATAATGCAAAGGACAACGATGTAGACGACGGCGACATTTGTCATTGATAAATTTCGTAAATCTATTATACGCTGCTGCTACTGATGCTGTTATGGAAGCATTAGCCTACTCTTGGCAGGCAATTCCAGGAATATTTTGTGGTATACAAATTTCATTTTACCACACAAATGGCATTTGCTTTTAAAAATCTACTCTTTGTTTTTGTTGCTAAACGTGTCACATCATCGTGGAGGGAAAAATGACAATTTCATCGTCATGGCCTTAGTGGTCTGTGCTAGTTTATGTAACTGTGTACACGTTAGTGTTGTACAAGTATTGAGTACCGCGGTGGGGAGTACTCAAATACAGACTTTTCAATTTCGTAATTGATATCGAAGACCAAAAAAAACAAAAAAAAAATCCAGCAAGTAGCAATTTTGAAAATTTTGTAAAATTTAAAAAAAAAAATTAAAAAATTAAAAATTAAAATAAAGATTTTTTCAGAAGCTATAAAAGTTTTCGATGATCAAAGAAATTGGAAATTTTCGAATTTTCGCCCAGTTAGGTAATTTTTTTCACAATCCCTAGAATCCCGAATTATTGAGTAGTAATCGAGTAATCAGTGTTGATGAGAATTTACAACCCTAGAGAGTAGGTGTGTGTGTGTGAGTGTTTGTGTGTGTATGGGGTCTGTGTTGTGGTGAATTCGAGTTAATTGAAAAATTGCTTTCCATCTGAGGTGTTAAATTACATTTTAATTACGCTTAAGCTTCGAAACCACTTTTGGCAAATTTGAAATTTAAATTCTATTTCAGTGTACACACACACAAACATAGTTTCTCCAGTGGAAGCATAATATTGTAGTTCTGCTAATCTCATACGTATTTTTTTTTCTTGTTGTTTTTGGTGAATTGTTACAATACCATTCTGTTGTTGTTGTTGTTGCCTTCAAACATTAACAATATGCAGCCAAATATGTTCGGATGGCAGCCGGCAGGATGAAGGCAGAACTAAATTAATTTCTTTGTTCTTCTCTCGCTCGGTAATTAGCCCACGACAGCAGGAAGAACAGCACCTCTTCTTCGGTTCGACTATTGTCCAGATACCAAACAACAACATGCAATACACTCTAGTGTGACCGTTGTTGTTGTTGTTGCTGTTTGCCTTTCGAAACGAACATGGCCATCATCATCACTCACTTTTCCAACTAAAGCTGGTTTTACATTTGAAATTAATGCCAGAGGCAGTTCTTGTTGTTGTTGTCGTTGTTTCCTTTGAACATTTGCCAGTGTACATGTGTGTGTGTCGAGATGACTAAATTTATAACATGTACAACATGTTGCCCTCACTCACTATCGGCCGGTTCTTGTGTTTTGTTTCTTGGGGGGTTTCCTGTTTCTGTTTTTTTTTCTCTCCCTCTCTCCCCCTCTCTGTTGGCTGTTGGAAGAAACCCCCAAAAAGTTAATGCATGAGGTTTTTACGTTTACAGTGAGAACCGGAAAAATGCCACGTTTCACTAAAATTCATTTCAAAAAACTATGACTAAGGGAGGCGGGTGTACGGCATCAGGGGTGACATGTGATGGAATGTATAATAAGTTGGGAATTTTATACCATAAAAGGGTTGACATTCCTTGGTTTTTTATTAATCGTAGAGAACTATTTTAGGAGGAGACAAAAAAAAAACATAAAGAAAAGGACAGCAAGGGAGTGATTTGGATTGAGCTTGGATTCGAATGACAGGGAATTCCAGTTGAATATTTTAACCAGTAAAGTGTATTTTCAAATAGGACGTCTTGATTACTTCAATCGGAACAAAAAAACCTAAATCCGCTACCAAGCCATCCAATGCGGGACACTTATCTAGAGAAAATGTCTAGAACATTGAGATTATAACGGAAAACATTAGACAAGTTGAAATTAGTAGAGGTGATGTGGTGAAGGTGTTGTGTGTGCGACAATCACACAGAAGAACCCGAGTTCGAAACCGGGTAAGACCATCGAACAATTTTTCAGCGCCTGTTTCCACCTCATAAATGTTGGCGGCTTTATGAGTAAGAGAGAGTAATCGCTAAGCCATGTAAAACTAGAAAAGCATTGGCCGTTCGGAGCTGACTTTAAACGGTAGGTGGTCCCGGTCAGTGAGCATTCACAATTCACCGTCTGTTCCTTCGTGGAATGTTAAGGGGAAAAAGTAAGTAAGTGTACTTTTAAGTGTCCGTTCGATAAAGCAACCGACTTTACATACCAACCTCTTATCAATACCACTGACGTCGTAGCCGTTGTTATTTAGATTGTTGCTGTTGTTTCCGGTGTGATGTTGTTGAAAAACGAGACAAACAAAAATCCTCTATACAAATGAAGCCGTCCTCCTTCTCCCCCTCGTCGTCCTGCTGCCATTGTTATTTTGCCAGGGGATGTGTGATGGCATTTGTCTAGTTACACTTTTCATTTACACACACACACACACTCACACACCCAGCCAGACAGACAGACAGAGGTGTTTGGTAATAACGATAATTTCCCAGGCACTGGTGTCATCATCTGTGCGTATGTGATTGTATTTTCAATTTGTCCGCTGCTCATTCGGTATCATTGTGTGTGAGCGTTGTTTCGCTCTGTCTTGTTGTAATTTAGCGTACGAATATTTATTGCACATTTTCGCGATGTCAACCATTCTTTTTTAATTGTGCATAAATTCACATTCAAATCAAACTGGGAAAATTGGTTACAGCCAGGCCAGCGGGTTCGAAGGAACAAGCAAATGCTAGTGTGTAAATTACTTTGGAACACATGATGTTCGATTCTTAATCTCGTCCAGATTACGGAGTACCATTTCAGCTTTGGAATTGGATATTTACAGGCACAACCTGAGGAAACTCGTGTATAATTAATCAATAGTTCATCCTGAGTTCAACAGTCCTATGCTGATTCCTACTGTGTTTTCGTTTCAACCCTTTTGTTTGGGGTGCATGTTTGTAGCCGCCTTCCCCCCCACAGATACGAATATGTTGGCCGGATTTCCCAGGCCCACATCAATTATGAAACACTGGCAGCACTGTTTCGATATGGAAAAAAAATTGACATATCTTAACTGGCCATAAATATCCAACATCAATAAGTCAGCCCATAAAAGAAGGGGGAGAAAAAATACCAAAAAAAAAACATGCAGCTTTCCGCGTAAATACACAAGCAAACAGAATGGTTATCGGTAAATCGTTAACTGATATGTAAACAAGCTAAAAAAAATAAATACAAATATACTGAACGAGTGAACGAATGCCCCACCATAATTTCCGGTCGTGAAACCCTCGAAAATATGCAACAGTTTTTGTGTGTAATCAATGCTAGAGTCTCGTCCATCACACCTACGCCTACGCTAGATAAAGAGAGACACAATCAAACACATACACACACACACACTTGTAATAAATGAGCGCAACTATTATCTATTCAATATTTGATGACGGCAGACTCTACGGGGGTGTGTGTGTGTGTGTGTGAGTGTGTTTGAGTGTAAATGTAGACTTTAATGTCTTTTGAATAATAGAAAAAGGACATGCAACAAATGTACGAATAGGATAACAACACCACCAAACTAATTCACTACAGACGGTTAAAACAATTCGATGTGGGTCTGGGTGTTGGTGTTGGCTGGGAAGCTCCCCCCATTCCCGCCCTATTTTTTGTTGTTGTTCTTCCTTTGTCTGAATTGTTGTGAGAAGTTTTCGTGTCATCAACCTAAATTCACATTAAATGTGATAATATACGTACACGAACCTGCACACACACACAGACACACACAAACATGCCAGTTAGCTGCCACTATAATAAAAAAAGGAGTGAGAGTGAAAAAGCAAACGACAGCGGCAATGCAGAAAGTAAAATATGTCGGTACAAGCATACAACAACAACAACAGCAGAAAAAAAAGATTGCAGGTTCCATTAAACTAAATAATTGTAATGGCTTAGCGTGACTATCCGGATTTTTTCACGTCCCGTCCCGTACCGTCGCCTTGCATTGTGTGTGTGCGTTTAAATTCCATAACATTTAAGAATTCAAATAAAAAGAAAGGGGTCCGGAATTTTCAGTGTTCCTCCTTGTTCAAGTACAACAAAATACTTCCCAATTCTTGAGCAGACTTTTAGGCGCACGCTTTTAATGAGAAATGGAGCATATTAAGGAAATTTTTAAGGAATGTTTTTTTTTTTTCGTTGTGTAAATAATAATAATAAAAAAACAAGTACAATTTCCGCAATGCATCCTGAGAGAGTGAGAGTGTGGGGCGGATTTTGGAATTTCGAATATTTTTTTTAAGTTCAAGCTCGAGAAAAACAATTTTTATTTAATTGCTTTTTCTATACAACGAATTCGTTGGTTCATTACAAATTATCCAAATTAAAGGATTTTCATCAGTAATTAGGGCTTGTGGATGGCCGTGGTGTCGTAGGTAGTGTGTGTGCGACAATCACACAGAAGAACCCGAGTTCGAAACCGGGTAAGACCATTGAACAATTTTTCAGCGCCTGTTTCCACCTCATAAATGTTGGCGACTTTATGAGTAAGTGAAGCAATCTCTAACCCATGTAAAACTTCTCTAGAAAAGCATTAGCTGTTCGGAGCCGACTTTAAACGGTAGGTGGTCCCGGTCAGTGAATATTCACAATTATATCGCGCACAGCACACTGATTTGAGAGCAGTTCACCGTCTGTTCCTTCATGGAATGTTAAAGGAAATAAGTAATGGGGGCTTATTCTTTTGAGATTGTCTCTCATAAGTCGATAGCTGAAAACCAGAATTGAATAATGTCTGAAACCGATTTTATAACGCTTTCAATCTTGACGATTTTTAATGAACGAAACAAATTGGTTTTATTTTTTCCAATATTTTGTTCCTCTTTGAAGAACATCATCAGGGAGTACAATAAGAAATAAGTAAAACATAGGCTATAGAACTTAGGTGTTTCTTCTTCAGCCGAAGAATTCTGCTGGAAACCTCACTTTGGCCTGATAAACCACAGCCCACGCCACAATCGTTTTATCAATCGTATCGGTAATGTCGATTGGCCACCTTTGGAACTGCGTTTTGACTTTTTTTTATGCCAGAAACTTTCACCATGGTCTTGGAAACTCCAAACCTTGTAATGCCTAACAGTGTCCTATTTATATTCCTTGAAACGATTTGATGTACTTTCACAAATTTTCTAATGAACTCTTACAAACTTGTTGTAAGTTCACCTCAACTTCTGTTACAGACATTTTCTTAGATCAGTCTTACTTGAATAATGTTTTTCTAATTTATTACATTAATGATTGTGGTTGTTGTTGTTATTGCTATTGTTTGTGGTTTTTGTTATTGCACTCTAATTTGCCCCTGAATACGCCAACGCCAAATTGAGCCAAAATGATCAATTATTTACAGGTGCTTTGATAAATGCTTTTCTGGATAATAAATCACCCAAATTCCAGAGGGTCTGCTAGCATGGGTCTGGCGGTACAGGCGACAGTCTGTTAAAGCCTCCAGCGATAAACACCGTCAATAACAACAGCCAAGTGTTCCTGGCACCAGGACCGAGCCAACATCACTTACGTATGTATGTATGTATGCAAGTGATGGCGCGCCTCATTAGATACTTAACACCATAAGTAGACAGGGGAGGGGGGTGTTAGGGGGCTGATGGGCCTCCAACACGTCTGCTGATGGCCAAATAAAGATGTGGAAATTACAGCACAAATAAAAAATCATTGATAACCGATAAATGCCACAGAAGAAGGAGGCAAATGGCAAAAAAATAAATGTCATTGCGTCTTATTCTGATGGCCATAAATAATACATAACCTGAATAACGTCAAAGAAAGCCAAACTGAGCATGGGCATGAAGGTAAGGCCAAAAGGAATATGCCGCCCGGGCAAACGTCGGCCAGCTCCGGCGTTTGAACATTTGAAAGCAATCAAAGTCCCTGTCGCATTGTTCATACAGAAAGCGGGCGACTAGGCGGGCGGACGGACACCGTACCTCAGGCTGGGTGAAGCTGAATTCCAGCTTATTTCTCAATTCGCCTCGCACAAATCATAAAACGTCAACAAACCAAATTGAAAGTAAATATTATGATAATTTTATGCAATTTAATGTGATTCGTGTGATGGGGCTTGCCCCACCTCCCAATTGGGCCATTGGCCAAACGAAAACCGCTGCGACAAATTGGCGTCTCTTGTTGCCTGCTGTGTTTCTGGCCCAACGACCGACCTATTGTTGGCTAAAATAACCAAAAAAAAAAAACTCAAGTTGGCTGGTCATACAGATGTTCAATCACCGTCGTCATCATCATCATCATCATCAACATCAGTGACGACCACCAGTCATTGTTGCACTCCTCCAATTCATCCACACGCCACCATCCGGTCCTCCGCCCGCCAACAAATCATTTGTTTTTGTCTGTGAAGCACACACTTCCCAATATAATTGATGTCTTTCAAAGTGATGTGAGCTCAAGTGAAAAATTTTCCCAATGATATTTTATTCGTCTCGCTGTTTTCAAACAAAAGGCCATCGCTGAAGGGACACAATAGAATTCTGTCAGTTTTTATTGTGGCGGCAGCTTCAGCTTCAGCTTTCATGCTATTTTATTTTGAAAAACAAAGGAAATTAAGAGAATTGTCGCTGGTTATTTGTGTTCGCGGCCACATTTCGAGTGGTTGTGAAACTGATAAGGAAATAAACTAAAAGGACGATTGATTTTCGTTGCGGAAAATATTAAATTTCCATGGAATTGTGAAAAACCGACATGGACCAGATGACATCCCATTAACGTTAAATGATCAATAAAATAACGAGTTGGTTGTTTTTGAGTACTGCACGAAATGTGAACTAATCTTTCTGTCTGCCATGACATTATCAGATTCAAGGCAAACTTCAACCAACATGGGGGGAATTTTTGCAAAATGTGGGAATTCTGGGGAATTCTTCGATTGGGTTAATTTTTGGGCAACGATGCCTTTGAAGGACTTGGAGGTCTTTCCACATTATTAAATGCAAGGCAAACTTCGACCAACATGGGGACATTTTTGCAAAATGTGGGAATTCTGGGGAATTCTTCAATTGGGTTAATTTTTGGTCAACGATCCCTTTGAAGGACTTGGAGGTCTTTCCACATTATTAAATTCAAGGCAAACTTCAACCAACATGGGGATTTTTTTGCAAAACGTGGGAATTCTGGGGAATTCTTCAATTGGGTTAATTTTTGGTCAACAATCCCTTTGAAGGACTTGGAGGTCTTTCCACATTATTAAATTCAAGGCAAACTTCAACCAACATGGGGGAATTTTTGCAAAATGTGGGAATTCTGGGGAATTCTTCGATTGGGTATATTTTTGGGCAACGATCCCTAAGAAGGACTTGGAGGTCTTTCCACATTATTAAATTCAAGGCAAACTTCAACCAACATGGTGGAATTTTTGCAAAATGTGGGAATTCTTCAATTGGGTTAATTTTTGGTCAACGATCCCTTTGAAGGACTTGGAGGTCTTTCCACATTATTAAATTCAAGGCAAACTACAACCAACATGGGGGAATTTTTGCAAAAAGTGGGAATTCTGGTTTTTCTTTTGGGCGACGATGCCTTTGAAGGACTTGGAGGTCTACCGTATCCTAGCAAACCCAACTTTCTCAGACCTGGGTGACGGTTTCTGGCTTTAGGGTACGAGTGGCTTGCCCGATGTTCGCCTTAAGGGTCTAAATCGTTAATGGCAAATGGTGCATTCAAGCGAGTCCTCTTCACTCATGGAAATCTTCTGTAAGAAGGACTGGCGGAAGCTTTCATAATTTCAATTTAGCTTTATTGCGACTTTTTTGGGAATACGTATATGATTTTGTCCTTTCATTTCTTTCACCACTTCCCTGTTATATTAACAACTTATATTAAAGTTCATTGACAAGGATTTAAGACTTTCTTTGTAGAAGGTTTTTTTTGCCAAATTTCTTATTTAATTTCACCCAAGTATTTATAGACCATCTTTGGTTTCATTTTTTTAGGTATTTTTCCTTTTTATTCAAGCTCTGTGGAAATTTCTATTAATTAATTGCATTCAAAAAATACTCGCCTCCGTCGCCTTTCAGTTGCTCTGTAATTATGCAACTTTGGTGGGTTAAATTCAAATGATTTGAAAGACATGCAGGCACAACTGCAATGCCCTATAATGTACAAATAAAAGGAATGGGCCCTGCCAGCTGGAGGGAGGGCAAACGTAGAAGACCAGTCGTAAAAACATACGTACACACATATTTATTGATTAACAATTTTACAAAGGAACCTCCTCAGCCAGAAACATTCAAATTGAACGACAGCAGACACCAGCAGCAAATGCCGCCCTCATTATAACCATTTTGTTGTTGTTGTATTTAGCAAACAGCAGTTTTGTTGTTGTACTTGTGACGAGTACAGAAATATTGATTTGTTCCCAACGCTCTTAGTCCCTCTCTCTTATGTGTGTTTCGTAAAATTAATGCTTAAAAATACAAAAATGGAATACAGATATTTAAAACAAAAGAATAACAGCCGGCAAAGGAAAATCCAAATCCAACACTTGTCGTTTGCGTAAAAGTGTGTGTGTGTGTGTGTGAGTGTCTGCATGACATGAGCGTTTTTAAATAATAACCAAACAAAGTGGTGGTTAAAGCGGGAGGAAGAACCGAGAACGAAAAATAAAATATTGTAATAATAAAAAAAGATGAAGCGGAAAGAAATAAAGACAAACATTGTCAATATGTCGCAGACATGACAAGTTTTGCTTTATTTATAAAAATTTTATAAAATGTTTTCTTTTTCCCGGTTTTTGTTTTTATTTTTTTGCTTTATTAGTGTGCCATTTCTACCCATTCTGGCTCACATGTTACCAGCAAAAGCAAGTAACTTACTACAGCGAATGCTATCGTCTATGCATGTATGTGTGTGTGTGTGTGTGTATGTTTATGAATATTTAAATGCCAGCTCAGATGAAGAGATGGGTGGGGCGGTGGGGGGCTCCAGTCTGTATTTGTATATGTTCATACCATATGTGTTCTGTGTGTTGGTTGGTACATATTTAATGAAAATATTAACATGGTATCGCTCAACATGGGATACCCGCACATATGTCCACAAAAAACAAATATATATACGAGTACAAGTGATCCTTGCTGCAAGGTCCAACCTTGGGTGCCCGGCAGCAGAAGCATTTTCCTCTCCACAACAACACCAAGTGTTGCGAGAAGGGTTTGCCCACACTCGACCATCAGTGTGATCTCTTCATACGAAGTGTTTGGCGATGCTCAAACGCAATTCGAAGTAGTTTTTGTGCTGTGGCCGAAACATGGCTTCATCACAACATCACAGAGTCCCAGCAACAGTGAAAGACGGGGGCAAATAAACAGGGCGAAGTTGGGCTATGGGAACAACAAGTTTTTGTTCTGTGTTTAATACCACACAAGGAACCCAGTTTCTAAAATATAGTTCTAATTTCCAAAATACTACGAGTAATCTGTTAGCCATGCTAAACATTAACCTCTCGCATGGCTCCCCTATAACAAACCAGGGTTCGTAGTCTGGTAAGACAAACAAACAAAAAAAAAACATTTTCTAAGCGCCCGTTTTCCAGCTGGTAAGTGCCGGCGACTTTACTAGTACGAATGTATTCCTTGAGTCCAGTAAATACTCTCTAGATGAATGAAGCATTAGCCGATCGGAGTTTGCTGTAAACATGCTGGAAAGTCCAAAAACACCATGACAGCGCAAAGATGTATAGCCCAGGCGAATCAATAAATTGAGACATGAATTTACATATTCCTCGGATTTAGTCACCTGTAACTATTTTCTATTTCCAAAGCCGAAGAAATTTATTTATTGCACACATACTTTATAAATAAAAATTGGCCAACAACGTCAACAGTGTGTGACTAATTCGACTTTAAATGAAGGAAATGTGCAACATAAGCGCCCTAAAGTCTTACACGATATGTGTGTGTGTGAGTTGCAGGCCTAAATAGGCCACACTGTGGAAAACCGTTATGTCCCATTGGTTGAACGACCATTTGGTATGAAGAGGAGCCTTCATTTTCCCGCCCTGACTTTGTTTTTTTCATTTCTTTACAGCTCACATATGTTTAGTAAAACGTAAAACAACAAAGTCGTCGGCTGTTACATTCTAAGCTGAGTTTTATGACCCGAACTGTGTCCGTGCCCATGTGTGTGTGTGTTGCCACACTTGCTACTGTGGTCAAGTGTGCTGTTACTCTTTGGCTATTTTGCGTGGCAAATGCTGATGATTTGTGGTTCTTTGCTTCGTCGGGAGGGGGATTCGTATTTAAATATTACACATATTGCGGCCATTTGGAATTCACATGTACATATTTGTTTTAATTTAACTCTTTCCGTTGTTGTTGTTGTTGTTTGTGGGCATTACGGCCAGTGTGTGTGTAAATTATTATTTCACACTTAACAAGTGTAAATTTACAAAAAAAAGCACATTCGTTTTGGGTTAGCATTCGCTTCTCGGTTCATGGCCATCCATACATTGTTCTCCGTCCCAATTGTGTGTGTGTGTGCAAAAGACCGGCCCAAAGGTCAGAAAGGGCTCACTTCTGGGACTAGATTTTCCAAATATTAAATTAGTTTTTCGTTGGCAAATGAAACTGAAGTCTGGTCTCCGGGGAATTCATTCATTTTGCATAAATTCACAGCAGAACATGTGCAAATGTAGACGGGCTTGAAACAAATGTATGACAACCGACAGGGCTTCTGGAAAAAAACCCCAAAAAAAATAAACGAAACTGTTCCGTCCAAATGTGAATCATTTCCCTCTTAAATACATGTGCATATTTGATAACATTTAAATTTAACTTGAATTTTTCACGAAAATACTAAATAACGAAAACTAAATTTAGTTTCTGGATTTAGACTGGATTAAGTCCACTGCAATGAGTTGTAGCAACAGCAAATCATCTAAGATTTGGGAGTTTTTTTGTACATAATCTTAATATATATTTACCCTCAAGCGCCCCGGTAGGCGAGTTGGTAGCGTGCTTGCCTATCAGCGTGGGGGTTGTGGGTTCGATTCCCACCAGAGGCTTTGGTCTGTCGCTGCAAAAAATCAAGCCAAATAGTCTTTGTCACTCGGTTTATCCTTGGACCCAAAATTAGAATATAAAATTTACTTTGTATTGTAATTAAATAAAATAAAATAAAAATAAAAATATTTACCCTCGACACTGATTCACTGATACACTGATTCACTGACTCTGTCACTCAGTACGTAGGAATTTAAATAGGCATTCTATAATTCTATATAAATTCTATAAATAATAATAATAAAGAAAATAATATTTTTTTTTTGTACAGAAATTTTGTTTTCCCCAATTTTTTTTTTACCACAATTTTTTTTCCAAAATTTTTTTTTTACAATTTTTTTTTTTTTACAAATTTTTTTTTTTACAAAATTTTTTTTTCAACAAATATTTTTTTTTACAAAATTTTTTTTTCCAATTTTTTTTTTTCAACAAAATTTTTTTTTTTTTCAACAGAATTTTTTTTTTCCACAAAATTTTTTTTTCAACAAAAATTTTTTTTTTTAACAAAAAATTTTTCTTTTGAGAAACAAATTTTTTTTTCAACCAAATTTTTTTTTTTTCAGCAAAATTTTTTTTCCATATTTCAACGGGCGCCATAGGCGCATTACAACTTACTAGTGTACATAATAATTTTACTTTAATTTAAATAATATACTTTCATATTAGGCCCCCGGCGACATGTAGGCATTTTAGCGATTTGTCAAGCAGATTTTCAAAGGTCATTATTTTTGCTATAAGAATAAAGGAAATCCCAAATATTCCAATCGAATTTTTCCTCGCCGACTATTTGATTAATTTACATTTGTTACTTCCATTCCGCAATTTCCTTTACCTCTAACCCTGTCCCGCCGACTAAATAGTTATTTATTACTCATACGCTTATGAGTAATGAATTGAAATATCTCATTACTTTGGCGCACATGCGAATGCAAGAAAATATCAAGTTCGATAATCAAAACCAAAGGAAAAAAATCTCTTTTATGGTTTCCTTTAAGCTGCCTCTAACTTACAACAAATGCCAGTAGTGTACGTCACACACACACACACACACGTACCAGCAAAAAGACATACAGTCAATCACTGAAGAAGAAGACTGCTTAAACTGCTTAATGTTATTAAAGTTTTAATGGTTTCCCCTATACGCTCTTGTTCACTACCGCTCCTGTTCACTCTCTTTGCTGAAAACACTCACACACACACAGACAGAGTAGTGTAATTACATAAATTCAAGAGATTTTCTTTATTATCACATTATGCACAATGGCAAAAAAAATATGTTTGGTGAAGAGAAGGAGAGAGAAAAAGTGGGGGCATAAACAAACACACACAAAAAGTGCAAAAGCTGCATTTCATACTCGAAGCCTAAGAAATTTTCTTTGTTTATTAAAGGGTGACTGAATTTGGCTGATAGAAGGAGATGTGAGCGTGCCACTGTAAACCGATCGTGGAGAATGGCGAACTACTAGTGCTAATGTGCTAATTTTTCTGAAATCAACGCCAAAATAGCGATAATTTCCAAATTTCGAGAAAGTGGCGCGACCCCTAAAATTTTTTTAAATTTTTTTTCTTTATTTTTCCCCTCATTAGGACCCCAGACTACATCTCTTTCCGAGGTTAACTTTTTCAAATTAAAAAAAAAGCATGTTTTCACTCCACCCTAATGTTTAAACCTATTCGTATCAAGTTAAATTTGTAATGTCAAGTACAGCCAGTAAATCGCAGAATGGTTTATAAATACAAAAAAGAAAAACATTCTAATGGCCACTTTTTTTTTAAGTGAACTCTTTAAAGGAAGAACACTTAGACGTATGAGACAATGAGATAATGACTAATGTAAAATAAAATACAAATACAAGTATTAATTTCAATAGTGACCCGAAGTCACAGCCTGTTATGAATACCATTAAAGCATCAACTGGTTGTATATTAAAGCCTGAGGGAATAAGGTGCAGGTTTGTATATTTTAATATCCTAGCAGCGAAGAACACATCATGATGTCAGATCGTATTTTAGTATTTGAGGAGAAAGTCAAGTCGATCACGGAATCATGTCTCCACAATGTCTTCATTCAAATAATAGACAGAGATGAACGATCAATCAACGAATAATCTCATATCATTAAAAATGTCTATACAGCGATGCGGGAAAATAATAATAGAACCTGGACAAATAGTGTGTTAAACACAAAATAAATCAGGCGTCCATGGAGAGTATTACCTTTTCAGAGTGACTTTCGAGACTGTCATGATGTCGATGGACATTATGACACTTCTAACATAGAAGAAACAGTTTTTTTAACATAAAGTTTTTTATTATGCATTGTATTCACGACAGTCCATTTCATCGTATGGACTAAAAGGATATAATGTCCATGGAAATTATGTGAGTAACGCGAGAACGCTTCTCGGCCATAACTCGAATAACTGTAATCCCATAGTTGGCTTAATACCATTAATAGACTTTGACTTTAATGACAGCCATGCAGGCTAAAGTCAAGACTTGCTAGTTGGCAATTTTAGTAAAATACGGGGGGCGTATGATTAATGTGAATTTCTTGATGTTTTGGAGAATAGATCCGCCTATAGAAAATACAAATTTAACTATACTTGAATCCTCGAATAGATGACGTATAAACATGGCGAAGTATGACAGTTGCCAATTTGGAATAATGAGGCAAATGATCAATTGTGAAATGTTTGGTTCTAGCTCTTCCATGTTGGATATTTTTGAACTGCTCTTGAGCTTGCTAATGGGGCGTATGATTAATGTGATAAAGTTGTTTGAAGGAGAGGTCATCTGTATTTTATAAGAAGAGAACATGTGAAGGAGCACGTTCCAGAAGATTAGCTTAATGATCCACTGTTTGTAGGGCAACTAAAAAAGTTTCGAAACTAGTACAATTGCCCCTAGAATTATCCATCATCCCACAGCACGAAATCTCTCCAAGACTTTAGCATCGTTCACTCTTTATCATATTCCCTTATTTGCATAATAAGTTACAGTTACTAGCAGCGGCCCAACTGACTGAACCGTACCTTAACGACACACTGGCAGTTTGTGTGTCGCTCGTGAATAAATTAAAAGAAGAAAAAAGCCGAGGAAAGCAAAAAAAAAAGAAGAAAAAAATTGAAAACAATTATAAAGTGTTTGAAGACAAGTGTAAAAATAAAGCTTAATTAATTAGGGCTGTCGTCGGGCACTAAGTGTTAAATTGATTAGAAAATGTTTGTTAGTTGTCTTTTACAGCAGCCAGCACCGTCCGACCGACCGACCGGCAGACTGTTGGCTTGTAGAGTTCTTAAATATGTATGGGTATTTCCGTTTCCGGTTGCAGTTAGCTTAGACTTACCATATGAAATCTTTGCAGTGTGAACAGAATGTTGGTTGCTTGAAGAAACGCGGTATGAAACAGTGATCCTTGACATTGAAAATGTTCTTCTTCTTGAGGGCACCCTTGCGGAGCCGTGACTTCATTTTATTCTCGCCGACCGCCTCGTCCACCGTCCCTTGGGCCTGCTCGCCATTGTTTTCGCTGTTGTGTTCCGACATAATTTCGAACGCTTCAATTCTCGGCCAGTTAAGTTGAGTTGTGTTGATTTGATTTCAGTTTTATTTCCGGTTATGTATTTATGTTTCTTTTTTTTTTATAAATGCAATCTTTGATGACTTTTATTGGTTTTGTTGTGTTTTAATTTTGGGATGCGCTGCTGCTGATGTTGCCTGACAATGGTGATGATTGGTAGTTGTTGTTGATATTTTGTTGATATTTTTATTGTATTTTGATGATGTTGTTGTTGTTGTTTGTGTATTTTTGTTTGGTTTTGTTTTTCTTTTCTTTTAATTATCTATACATCCATTATTGTGTTTTTGTGTTATTTCATTCTCATGGGGTTTTTTTTTGTATTACAACTTTATTCTCCAAACTATAAAAACGAAAAATTAGAATAGAAATTGTTATACATTTAGTGTTGAATAGTTTTTAATTGTTTCATTTGAGTGTTACTTTACAACACATGAGATCATTTTCAGGCAGATGGCCCTTTGGCGTGTTTCTTTTGAGTAATTTCCATTTAGTTTTTAATATTTTTCTGTTCGGTCTTTTAGTGTATCACTTTCTAATGACACTCATCGTGTAATGTTCGGCGGGATGGAAGCGACGCTGTGTGTGTGGTTTGTATGGATTAATTTGCGCGCCAGCAGATTTTGCATCGCGACACTTTTTGTTGGGTTTTTAATTGATTTATAAAAGAATGTTATGGCGGCAGAGCGGGCTTTGTTCTGCTTCGTGTCTGAACTATCGCAAAGGCACGTATCTCACAAACAGAAAAGAAAATCGGACCGACAAGAAGAGGCAAGCGAGTGTTTAAACATTTAATTGGGAATATAAAGTGCTTATGCTGTCCTGGTTAGTGACGACGACAACAACGACTGAGAAGTACACCCTCCGTCGAGGCTTCGTATCATTTGCAAAAAAAAAAAAGGAAAACCAATGACATCAAATAACAAGAGCTAGTAAAGCTGCCTTTATTCTTTTCTTTTCTAGGGGATATAATGCTGGTCTCTGTCAAGATTTCGAGCGGAAAAGAGCTGTCACGTTCAAAATAACATATCGTCACCAGAAATCCAAACTGACTTATCGATAGCTGTAAGCAGACATTTTGAAAATAGAGGTTATTCAAATATTTTTCAGAAAATTCAGCTTGGACTACGATACGTCCTAATACACAAGACATCTGTAGATTGGTGAACTCGATAAACTGCGACTATCGCACAAGATAAGAGTTGAAAACAATCGAAAGCAAATACCACAAAAACAATAGAAAGCACAAACAGCGGAGTAAGAAAACAACACCAGCCAAGTGAATTCCCACCAACTGCGATCAACACAACGAGACCTAATAGCGAAAAAGACGTAAAAAACGAAACTCCTGAATTTAAAATGATGAAAACATTAACGGTGGAAAAGAAAACTACAGATCGGGCTGTTGATTAAACGTAGAGTAATTATTGAAGTCTTGTTCCGATTGACGCTCTCTGTTGTGACTTTTGACCAAAATCCATTATGGCGATAGAAAGAAACTTGAATCTTAAAAGAGGCACACCTGTTGCAAGATTCGAAATGCCACAAATATTTGCGTTCAAGAACAATTCCTGGCTAAGGGAAATCTCCATTTGTTTACCTTTCATCTCAGTATATTTTTCTATCTGGATATCAGATTTTCTGTATAGGCCAAATATGTCAGAAACGTTTATTTTCCATTTCGAATGTGTTGAGAATCGCTGGGTATCTCCGAAGCATCGCCAAGGACCATCACATAGTAAGTCCCACAAGATGTTACTGCAGCGCTTACATTTCATGGGAACTTTGCTGTAGGAAATCAACAAATGTTTAATGTTAAGCTCAAGTTATTTTGTTCAGCTGGATCCGATTGGACCAAGATGAGTGCTGGAGAAATGAGTTACCCGAAATCTACTATTTCAAAATTTCTCACTATTTCAAAATTGAACTCTAATATCTCCAATGAAGTCTCCAATTACACATTCTGGACAAATTCTGGAGAAATGTGCAACCAGATGCACATTCTATGCACCCATTTCCCATGGACGCCGGACGTTGCACATGCAATGGCCAACGCGTCACAGTGGCCGTGCCAAAGGTAGCATTTACAAAAACATAACGAAGAAAACGAAGAAGAAAAGAAAGAATTGTTGTTTTAATTGATACAACGGCGCCCCACAAATACATTCAGAATGTAAAATAGCTTAACATAGACAACAACACATGGAACACGGCGGCATGTGGATGGCGAGCGACGACGACGACGACAACAGCAAAAAAAAAACACAGATGATGATGAGAATAATGATGGACAATTGGATTGGTGGCAAGGAGGGAATGTAGCGAAGGTAGCATGTGTATGTTGCTTTTGCGGCTCTTTTTGTTGTTTCATTTATTTTGCAAACACTGTGATAATGCCACAAAAGAAATCGAATATAATAACAACACAACAACAATGAAAAACCAAACTAAATCTCCCCTGACATTGTCGTTTGTAGACTTGTTTGCTCGGCTTTAATCTGTAGTTTGTTCACTTGGGTTGGTTTTTTTTTTTGGAAATGCAATTCAAGCCATTTAAAGTCATGTACTCTAAAAATAATAAATGCAACAGTTTTTTTATGTTGGTCACACACGCCCGCACACATTTCAAATATTTAACGCCATCATTTTATGGTCAAAATCCAGCCGAATTTGATTTTCAATTGGGCTTGTAAAACGAATTCGTCCAGCTGCACGGAAGCGAAGAAAATAAACATAGGACACACCACACATTTCCTTTGGTTCATTCGAATTTATTGGGAAATTTGTTTAAGATTATCGATTTTTGTTTTGCTTTTATTGTTGCTGTTACAAACATCATTTAAGTTATTTAATTATTCGAGGAAATTTCACTTGAGCATTCAACATTCGCATTCACATTCAATGAATGTTTATGTTTTGTTTTCTTGTTTATTTTCTAAACATCAATTATTTAATTATATTTTGGCGTCGTTTCTTGTTGTGTTCTTTTCTCGTTACTTTTTTGTCGCGGGGGCGGGGGGGTATGGTATAATTATATTTGGCAAAACAAAAAACACAACACAACACTGGTTGGTCGTGGACACTTTGCTTGTAATTGTTTTGTATTTGTATTTTGTATTTGATTCGTTCTGAACGGATTGCCTATATAATTCAATATTTCTTTTTTGTTTTTTTTGTTATGTCTTTCTTAAAGACTGCTCTCGACTACGTACACGTCCGTTTGGCTCCACAATTCGCAACGTTGTGAAAAGTGATTTTTTTCGGTGGATACCTTTGACTACGCGCTCAGTGCCAGTCGGAGTCAGTGGCGTTTTGTTCGCTGTTAGCCCCCTTGTGAGCGAGTGGTGAAAATCTTGGCCTTTGCTGTTCTTGTTGTTTTTGCATTTTACATCGCATAAGCTTTAAGGGTAGTAAAAAGCTTTTTTCACTTTTCCTTTGCATTACTAGAACGGATATTCTCTCCTCAGTTTAAGTTTACTCTCAGCAAAACGTTCCGTTTATGCTTTCATCTCTCAGCATACATACACGCTCTCTCTCTCTCTGTGTGTGCATCTCTCTCCCCCCGTTTCGGGGCGAGTGTATGGCTTTTTCCAGGGGGTTGCTGCTACTTACAACGTTGTGTTAGTTAATCGAGGGGTTGTGTAATTTATTGTTGTTTTGAGTACGCAAAAAAACAAAAAAAATATGCTTGTGTGTGTGTTCGAGTCGTTACTATTGTTGTTGTTGTCGTCGTCATTATTTTCTTCTTTCACTGGCGTTGTTGTTGCTATTTTGTCTTCTCCAACATGCATAGGTGTGTGTGTGTGTGTTTGTTGCTGTTCCTTTTTTTTTATCGTTTGTTTATTCTTTGTTGTCGTAAATACAAGCAACACGTTAATCATTTGTACTCGCATTTGAATTTTACTGTAGCTGTTGCTGTTGCCGTTACAGAAGCAGATCAAATACGACAGAAAACTTTTGCTACGGCAGCGCCAGAAGACACCAAAAGTTTCTGGGAAATGGGTCTTAAGATAAAGTTTGAAAATTCGAAGAAATTATTGGAGGCAGCTAAATATTTTAATTGAGTGAATAAGTTTGTTGGAGAAGATTGTTTGCGGGAAACATTTGGCTGCAGGCGAAGATGAAATCTGTGAGTTAGCCATTTAGTCGTTATGCATTTTTTTTTTTTTACAAAAGAACAATCCCATATCGTCTGAAAGCAATAAAAGTCGATGACTGAGAAAAGGAGACTACACAGAAATGTTTCCTAACACTGGAATTTGAATACATCGGAGTATCTTTCAAAATGGCTCTAAATCTCCTGTATTTTTTTAAATTTTTAATCGTAAATTTCATAAATATTTCAATAAATATCACGAAGTTATTAACCGGGCCGAATCTGAGACATTACAAGTATTCAGTTTACCAAAATTCTCCACATTGGTGATGTGAGGGCATCTCAGCCACCGATCGCCACAAGTGAATCATCTTCCCGACATAAGCTCGAATACCCATAAGCATGACACAATAAAACAGGGTCTGCCAAATAACTTCTTCTTTTTTTGAAAATTCTATAAAAAAAAAAATACTGGATATTTTTTCAAATTTCTGTTTTTATTTGAAAGTCTAAAGACATCAGCTCTGCGGCTGATAATGCGATCTTCAAAAACAGGGCGCAAAACATCGAGTGTAGCTTCGGCTGTGTGGCACGTAGCGCCGTCCCGTTGAAGTAAACAAAAATTCGTTCAACATGGCCCGATAACGAAATAAGCACTAGTTGAAAAAAAAACGTTAGATGGCGAATCCTTTAGAAGATAGAGTCATAGAATCAGCTGATTATAATTTCCTCTTTTTGACAGTATTTGAATTCCAATTGTTTGCTTAAATTTTCTTTCAAATGTCGAATACTCTTGTGTATTAAATATGCAAATCAAAGAATTAAAATAAAAAAAAACAAGCCAGACACAGAATTTTGGGGGCTCTCAAAACATTCAAATATAAAGTTATAGTTTTATAAAAATTGTGCTCTCTGTCATTGAATTTGACAATCAAACTTCCCAAGGTTGTATCCGAGTTGTTGTTGTTGGGCAATTGCCACCACCTTCTGTTATTGTGCCAGGATACGTCAGCAAGAGGGCAGTGAACTTTCAATCAAATCGAACCAGCAACTTTGCCAAATGCCAAAAATGACTTGCAAACATTTTTCAAATTCATAAATTCTTCTAATTGAACCAACTCGAGAACACATTTTTGACTTTGAGTGGATGTAAACTCATTCATAGATCTCACTAACGCTCATTTAAGCGAAACGATAAACAAAACCAAATTCCAAATGTTTGAGGTCTTGAATTCAGATACGAAGTTGGTGTAGCGCATTGCACGATCCAAGAGTACTTTTTTCTATTTATTCATAGTCTTTACTTATGTTACACCTCTCACCCTTCAGCCACTGGTTTTATCTAAGTCGTATATATTTTGTTTACGGCCCGTCTGATATTTTGTTTATGGTTTTTGCAATTAAACTATCAAAGTTATTTTCACATTGCCACGCTATAATAATCTGGCGCTAATAAAAACTAAAATTTAATATATGCCGTGAAAAGACGAAGACGAAAACGAAACAGAAAGAAAGAACATTTCCATTTTGCCAATAATTTATACAGTTTTTGTTTTCGACTAGACAACAATAGAAATGGATAAAACCGCATGAAAATGAACAAATTTCATGTTTCACAAATCTAATCTAGAGAAATTTGTGTCTCTAACATCAAGATGGTGTCACACCAAACCAAATTTCTCAAAACCCTGAATTGTATTCAGGATTCCATTTGTTGATCAGTGTAAATAACAAAAACATTTTCCTAATCGTATTAACGACAATGATGTTGATGCATTTTCTCTTAAAACGCGTATTTGTGGCGGAAAACTGACATCGCCACAAACTCGTTTCGCAAAATCTTGCCAATTATGTCATATTAGAACAGGTATTAAATGCCATTTTGGTTAAATTCACTCAGTCAGTCAGTAAGTCGGCCAGTCAGCTTCCTTTTGTATTGTCAACTATTGAAAATTGAAAATGTAAACTTTCGCGTATGTCTGGTTGTACAGCAACATGAATTATTTGCGGTTAACTGAAGGTTAATGAGTGTGCTCCGATCGAAATAGTAAATATCAATAAATACACACACACACAGGCATGCACATGTATGGATGTTGTTGGTGTACAAATGAATTGGTAGAGTATCAATTTCGGTTCTACAATCGATAAATGTCCAACTATTGTGTAAACGATAAACTGGATTCAACTACTTAATGTGACCATAGTAGTCAAATCGAAATCGAAAAAGTATGTACATTCGGTATAGACGATAATCTCATGAGAATGCAGAGATTTTGGAACTGAAAGAGAAATATTCTCCTCCCCCTCTCCGGTTAAGAGGTAGGAAATTGGAATATTATCGTATAATTTCAGTGCTCCACAATCTCATCATCCCCACAGCTTCTGCAGTAGTCGACGGCCGTTACCTTCAGTCTCATTAATCGGGATCACATCTGTGTGGACAGACTTTCTATTGACCTATTGTTTGTTTCTCTATAGGCTCCACCATGCAGTAGGAGTTTCCAAGTTGTTAGATATACATCTATAACATAGTCCCGTGTCTCGCCAGTTGTCCGGTATGTTCGTGTGGTCCCACAGTTAGATGAGCTGAATGCTGAACTGAGGACCACGAAACTGTCAGAAAGTATGTGTATTCCCACAGAGACGAGTTCTGTCATTCTGCTAGTTTTTCAATGTTGTATACTACTCGTACATTAATCGTGTAGTCTTGGTGCTTTATTTTACTCTAGTTCTCTACATGAAAATGGACAAATTGTTAATTTTTTATTTTGACTTAAGACATTTTATGAAATCGGTAAATGCGGCCCAATCAAGGGCGGGGCAGACCAATTTTTTTTTGTTATTTTTGATCGATCCCTTAGTCGTTGTCTGTGAAACAGGCCTAAGAAATTTCATAACTGCCCTTAATGTAAGTTATTTCTTTGTTTCCAAATCGGTGTCGGAAAATATAGACAAATCTTTTTTCTTTAGTCTATGAAAAAGGCTAAGGAAATTTCACAATAGCCGCTAATGCCGCCCAATTCTTTGTCTGCGGTTAACTTGGCAATAAACAAGTTTGGCGTGGCCGAATGGGACCAAGAATTTAATAAATATTTTTGGGCCGTTCTCTCTGTCTGTGTTGGTGGTTTTAATGGTTTCGTTTTTTTTAATAGCGTGTTTGCAGCCAATTTAATTTGTCTTAATACTCCATACATTCTGTGTGTGTGGACTATTTCTGCTTACCGATGCACACACGTAGCTATTTCACGTATTTACATACTGGAGCGTTTATACCTAATTTACTATATACATATATATGTATGTTATAATAAACATACATATGTATACATACCTACAGACACACACACATACATATGTTTATAAACAAATTAACTTTTACAAGTTTATTTTGTAAAGGTGTCAACTGTTTTTTTCTTTTTTCACTGCATTCTTTCAGTTTTAAATACAAGTTACTACATTGCGTAATCAGCAAATAGGCAATACCTACGTTCTTACATATACGTAGAGGTATGTGCATACATATGTATATATGTGTGTGTATCGACTGCTAGGTACACCCAACGAAAAAACATTATTTAACCTTTTTCGTGGCAAATAATTATTTTTTGAAGTGCTACAAATCATATGAAGTGTCGAATAGTGTCCGACAAATCTACGGAAAGGGCTAACTACTGTTAACTAAAGATCATGCCGTGGTTTTAAGTTTTTGTTTCCTATACGTGTAAGGCTTAGTCCACGGAGGACACTAGTGATTGTTTCACAGAATTTTTTAGAATTCAATTTAATATCATAATTTACACATGAAATTTGATTTTGTTTTTTCGATTTGTTTAAGTTAACAAACTTTTAAGATAATTTGTAAGCTAGTCTGTACATTTTATGTACCATCGCCCTATGAATATATAAATAAATAAACGGAAATGGCATTCAAATCAACACTACTCAAAACAGAACTAATTCCATGTAAAGGGTTCTCCAACAAGTGGTGTTATTTTGAATCAGCCGGTATTTGGGTAGCTGTCACTTTTGAAGCTTTTCTTCTTTGACATTTGACAAGTCGAAACTACGCCATTGCTAAAAATGGAACGTTACACGCTGCAACAAGGCATTGAAATTATTAAAATTCACTACAAAACTGGTGAAAATCTTGCAGTCACAGTTCACAAAACTATAAAGTTGTCGGACCGTGTTATCTCTCGCAGAGCTGATCACAATTGGCCACCGAGATCTTGTGATTTAACACCTTGCGACTTCGTCCTTGGGGGCCACGTGAAAGATAAGGTCTACGCCAACAGCCCAGATAGAATTCCCTCAAAGATAGAATTCATGAGGCTATCGAGGACATAGGGCAGCCACTTTGCGATTTGGTTATGGAAGCTTTCATGAAAAGGATATGGTCCTCTAAGCGTGGTCGTGGTGGCCATTTGGCTGAAGTTGTTATTCATTATTATTATTATCGGAAAGAATATATTTAATAAAAATATAATTTTAATTTGCTGAAAATTCGTTTATATAAAGGGTGATTTTTTTGAGTTTAGGATTTTCATGCATTAGTATTTGACAGATCACGTGGGATTTCAGACATGGTGTCAAAGAGAAAGATGCTCAGTATGCTTTGACATTTCATCATGAATAGACTTACTAACGAGCAACGCTTGAATTTTCAGTGAAAGGGCCCTAGAAAAGTTGGCAGAAAATCCGCTTTTTTATCGACAAATTTTGTTCAGCGATGAGGCTCATTTCTGGTTGAATGGCTACGTAAATAAGCAAAATTGCCGCATTTGGAGTGAAGAGCAACCAGAAGCCGTTCAAGAACTGCCCATGCATCCCGAAAAATGCACTGTCTGGTGTGGTTTGTACGCTGGTGGAATCATTGGACCGTATTTTTTCAAAGATGCTGTTGGACGCAACGTTACGGTGAATGGCGATCGCTATCGTTCGATGCTAACAAACTTTTTGTTGCCAAAAATGGAAGAACTGAACTTGGTTGACATGTGGTTTCAACAAGATGGCGCTACATGCCACACAGCTCGCGATTCTATGGCCATTTTGAGGGAAAACTTCGGAGAACAATTCATCTCAAGAAATGGACCGGTAAGTTGGCCACCAAGATCATGCGATTTGACGCCTTTAGACTATTTTTTGTGGGGCTACGTCAAGTCTAAAGTCTACAGAAATAAGCCAGCAACTATTCCAGCTTTGGAAGACAACATTTCCGAAGAAATTCGGGCTATTCCGGCCGAAATGCTCGAAAAAGTTGCCCAAAATTGGACTTTCCGAATGGACCACCTAAGCCGCAGCCGCGGTCAACATTTAAATGAAATTATCTTCAAAAAGTAAATGTCATGGACCAATCTAACGTTTCAAATAAAGAACCGATGAGATTTTGCAAATTTTATGCGTTTTTTTTAAAAAAAAAGTTATCAAGCTCTTAAAAAATCACTCTTTATATAAAGGGTCTATTGAATATTATAAAACTAAACCGTGTAAAAGTGTGTTTTTTGTTAATGAAGTTGCATTTTTCTTTGGCTGTACAACAGACACACACGTGACAAACTCAAATATTCTTCCCGTTTGTTGTTTCTGTTTGGTTTTTTTCATTCTTTGCGAGGATTCACATTTTGAATGTACATTGCACGTGAGTTTTCCACAAACTGAAAATACCTACACACAGAATGACAAAAAAAAAAGAAACGCAAAAACAAATCGATAATTCCGAAAATGTTCGCTTGTTAATTATTTTCTTGTTATTCCGCAAGCGAATGTTAATTTGTGTTGTTGTTAACAACGACAACAAGTAAAATGTGTTATGTTTTTGTGTTGTTTAGTATTTAAACAAATGACACGTTTTGCGGTTTTTAGGGGTATCTTATGATTTGTTTTTGTTCAATTCAATTTATTGCTTTGGCGTTCTGTTGTTTTTATTACGTTTATTTCTTCTCAATTCAATTCAGTTCAGTTCGATTAGTATTGAACGAAATTGGCAGTGACGACGTATTCAAGATTCGCTAGGCGGTGCTATTTCGTTTTAATACTCGTCTGGCTGTCGTTTGCCGTACACTTTAATTAATATTAATTAATAAGAAAAAACGTAAATCACACTACAGCGCTACACAGCACTGCACACACTTCAATTGGTGTTGAAAGGCACTTGACACCGGCCCCATCGGCATTCATTCACACTCTGTTTGTTACTCCTCCCAGTTTTTTCTTTTTTTTTTGGTTTGTTTGCCTTTTCGTTTAGAACATATTTCGCGTTTACGCTCACGATATGTTGTTTGCTTTAATTGTCATAAACAAATTTATTTTATTTTAGTTTGAATACAATTCCACTTCTTTTTGCGCTCTCTATCGAACCGAACCGAATCGAACGAAACGTTTATTTGCTGAGGTTGCTTGTCGTTGTTCTTGTGTGTTTTT
Organism: Hydrotaea cyrtoneurina; assembly: GCA_958296145.1. NCBI lineage: Eukaryota > Metazoa > Arthropoda > Insecta > Diptera > Muscidae > Hydrotaea > Hydrotaea cyrtoneurina. Next base: position 2,031,151 of record OY282516.1, on the reverse strand, counting down.
GTTTACATTTCTACAACAACAAGAGTAACAACAGTACTCTGGTTTCGGTTTCGTCCACAATCTATCAATTAACAGCCGTTGGTTGTTGTTGTTGCCCGCCACACTTTCAGTTGTAGAGACAGACGACATGCGAAGAACAGAACAGACTGTTCAAGTTGAGACTTCGATATGAAATTGTTTCGCCGCACGCTGTTGATCAATTGAAATTTGTGTCTGGGTCAGTAGTGGCAGGCCGGCCCGCAAAGCTATGCCAACATGAAGGCACGCCAAATTGAACGTCGCAGCAGCAGCCACAATAAACGTATTTTTGTTGAGTTGCCAAAAACCATATGCTAAGAGAGAGAGAGCCAAGAGCCAGTGGATGAGAGCCATTTAGTCTTCAATTGTTAATGCTTCCCTCATTAAGCACAAAGTGTTGTCGCATTGCCAGAAAAATGTGTGCGATGCGGGGAAGGTAATGGCCCGTTCATGCATGAAAACTCCATGGGATGTGTATGTGGTGTAGTGTAATGAAGCACTTCTCTCAAATCAGTAAGCAGTGAATACTACTATAAGTTCTGCACTCCGAACGGCGATGCACTTTCCTAATAACATTTACCTGACCTCAGTAATTAAACTCTTACTCCTAAAGTGCAATATCTGATCTTGAATCTTGATCTTATTTGGATTTGAACCTGGGATTTGTAAAAGTCCCACACTGTAATATACTACTACTATTCGGCAGTATGTGGAGGGCATTTCGAAAAGTCTATTTCCACCAGCCTCGATTTAGGAAGTGTACGTTTTTTTTTTTTAATTATTTACAAACTAGTAAGTTGTAATGCGCCTATGGCGCCCGTTAATTTGCTTGAGAAAGTATTTACTTAATTTTAAAAATTTTGTAAAAAATATTTTGGGAAAACTATTTTGTAAAAAAAAATTTCGAAAAAAAATAAAATTTTTGGAAAAAAAAAATTTTTGTTGAAAAAAAAAAATTTTGTTGAAAAAAAAAATTTTTGTGGAAAAAAAAAAATTTTGTTAAAAAAAAAATTTTTGTTGAAAAAAAAATTTTGTTGAAAAAAAAAATTTTCTTGAAAAAAAAAATTTTGTGGAAAAAAAAAAATTTGGGGAAAACACAATTTCTGTACAAAAAAAATATTATTTTTTTTATTATTATTATTTATAGAAATGCCTATTTAAATTCCTACGTACTGCGTGACAGAGTCAGTGAATCAGTGTATCAGTGAATCAGTGTCGAGGGTAAATATATATTAAGATTAACATTTGTAAATTCAAATACGTTCTGTGCTTGTGCGACATTAACTTAATAAATGATGGTGTCCAACGGATATCGATCATTTGTCGTAGGTTATTAATAACAAATCTCGCGTGACTGGCGTCGTTGGTGGGAACTTTGGTCTCTAAATCGTGGCACACATGATATTGGAGAAAAACGCATTTCAATCTAATTATTTTCCAAAGAGATCGATGGACTTTTCTGGATTTTTACATATTTCTTGTACCGCTAAAAAGCGGATTCACTGGTTTTTTTTCGCCCAGAACAATATCTGAATTTTGAACATGATCGATTCTTTTAAGCCTCATAATCATAATTAAGTTTAAAAATAGAATAAACATTGAGTACATGATATTTATTAACGTAGCGTAACTGATCACATTTGCAATGTGAGTAGATATCCGATTATTTGACCACATGATTGACTTGAATTTAAATATCTGTTGTACCATGTTCTTCTTCAATTATAAACAAATCAATAATACAACTTTTGGTTAGTAGACTCCGACTGACTACATCTTTTTGAAGATCGATACGTTCATATTGAACGGAGGAGAAACGCGAAAGAATAATCTGCACATTCCATGCAACAAGTTTCTTTTGTTTCATATATAGTACGTCTTAATTTTGTACAATACATGTTGTAACACCTGTAATGGTTATTAAAATATTACGAATAATATCGCGGGGACATTAGTATAGTCCCCAATGTGGTGGTATCTCTGTTAATGTAAATATTTTTATTTCATATGCCGAAAAATCGAGTTGGATTGTTGCTGCTCGAATGAATATCATGAATTGCTGTGATTTCGATATTATGCCTTCTGTTGTTGGTGCCCAGTGACTCTGTCCGTCTGTCGGTCGACCAGGCGCTCTTGGTTCATTGCTACCGACGCAACTTGGATGGAGTGTGCACACATAACTAAACAGGCGGCTGTAACAGTTGTTATGCTCTTGTTTTGTTGAAACGAGCGTGCTTGAGTGACGGGCCACACCGGTTCATTTTGTATTATTTTAAGGTCGTCGTAGCCATAAACGTTTCGTGTGCGGTGTCTTTTTAGTTGTCTCTCTCTCTCTCTCCCTGCCTTTTAAACGAATATACAACAAGTACTTCTGGTTTGGCACCAAAGTACCCACTCAAGTTCTCTGGGAAATAAGGGTGAATACAACATTCGAAATCATTAGTTTTGCACATCGTACATGAAACTATTTCGAGAGGCTTAACGAACATTAGTGATACTTTAGAAACTTAAGATACACATTTTAAATAATTCCACACATTAAATGAAACCGCAAAGATCGATTGACACGATTATTGAAAATGAGCAACGGCTTTTGAATGATATGCTAACCATCGTCATCCGACACAAATGGGTGTGTATGTATAGAATTTCAATGAAACCACTTTGTATGATGTACAACACTAGTTAACAAAACTAATCTGCGGCCCTTTTTTGATGGCAATGGGTGATATTGCATGAAACAGTTGGTCCTGGTTTAAAAGAAGTTCCCCATTGAACGTTCCTTCATGGAATATTTCGGGAAATACTTCCTACATGTGACAAGCGTTGCAATAAATCAAATTTGTCCACAGCTTACTAGATATTTAATAAAAATCCAAAACTTTAAATGTCTGTACACTTGTGTAATTAGTGAAATGTTATTGTTATTATTTAATTACAGTCAATTAAAAGATTTTGCTGTTTTACACACTTTTTTTTCAAATAAACATTTGTGTATGTGTTTTGCGCGTATTTTTTCGGATAATGCTGTTCTGTTTACGACACTGATCCGACACTAACAATGGCTTTAAATGACATATATGCGGATTGTTATTAAAATCATAAAAGGCACTGACGCACACAGACATACAAAAAAGCATGTCAGTACCATATGCCACATGTGTGCTGTAATGCGTTTCGACGTCAGAGAACAGAAAATCAAAAATGTAGTATAAATACGCCAACACTTGTTCACTGGCCGCCGAAAAAGTGCAAACAACTCAGACAGATAAACGGACAGTACTTGCAGTCAGTCACAGCATCAAATGCAGGCCTTAAACATTTCATATGGACGTTCAGATGCACATTCGCGTATATCTCACACAATACAACGCCTTGTTGCATTTGGCAAGCTGCAGCAGTAACAGCAAGTAGTGGCTGTAGTTGAAGCAATGATTCGTATTTAGTATGTAGGTCCGACCCCGATTCCGTACGTCGGCCACTGTTCACAACAGACGCAAGACTGACATAAAGCTGCAAAGCACATTATACGTCATTCTTTTTTTCACTTGCCTAAACTAAAGTCCGGAGCATTTAATAAACATTTTTTGTACGTTTCGCTTATCCAAATACGAACAACAACACTTGAAGCAATTTGTATAGTGACGGCTGCACAGTGCTGTTTGCGACCGCTTAGCGGGGTGTATAATGGATTTCGAGGGCACGAAAGTACGGACATCTCTGAGATTTCCAATCACAAACATGAGTATCTGTCATTATAGACATTTGCGTTGTTTGTTCATATTACCATATTTTGGAGGGGGGGTTCTCTTAATTCTGGTACATATGTATTCATATACTTTTTGCATATTAAAGGTGTCAAAATAAGCTACAGTATATAGACAAGATATTAGCGTAGTAAGGCAGGGAATTAGGTGTGTCCCCATCTAGTAAATATAGGTTGCCTAAAATAAAGATGTAGGTTCAGATAAGCAAAATTAACACAATTGGGAAAATGAAAAACTAAGAATATTTGTGTTATTTGTATTGAGTTCTTTTTGGAATGACATTTTATATTCAGAAACAAATTATCAAGTGAATAATAGCAAGACATTTCTTGTTCTTACGTGGCATTCGGATATGATTCAACATACTCATTCACCGCTTTGCATTTGTCTATGTTCTCACAAATTGTAATAGATTTCCACAGCACGATGTGGTCAATACAAACCAGTGCTATGTGGAAGTGAATACTACTAATGTTAAAAACTCATGTGAGTGGGAAAAGAGTATTGCCAATTTAGCTGATTTCCATCAAAATCGCCAAAAAAACTAACCATCTGTCGTTTTTTTTTGTTGGAAGAAATAAAACTTGGCATCACCAACAAAGTAACTGTAATTCATTTTGTTTTCAACTGAAGAAGAAATAGTTATTTCATAATTTTTGTGATTTGTGATTTTTTTTTTTTGAATGTAATAAAGAATTTGTGGAAACACATATTGAATTTCAGTCAGCTGTCAGCCGAACAAAAAACCTAGCAAAATGTAAGAACGATTTTACTTAAATTGATCATGACTGATAAATGTAAATATTAGCATCTTCCAGGGCAATTTCAGAAAAAAGAAAACGGCAGTAATGAACCCTTACTATATCAAGTTGATCTTCATCTATACATTCATCTCTGAGTAGTATTCCTGCGAAATACATTTGATACAGTCTGTGTTGCGGATCTTGTGCTCTAGCGGTCCGAAAACGTATCCGCCAACTAACATGAACATTGTTATCAAATGCATTTCCCTCTTTACTGTCAATGACACATTTTGGAACACAGTCCGTGGTGGGGCGTCAATAGGATTTAAGTGAATGTTTCCAATGCAACGAATTTTCCCAGAAAATGGAAATTACTGCATCGGAGTTAAAACTCAATGAAAAACTTGCAGGTCGATCTATTTACTCCTGCCTTACTTTGCTCTTCTCATCACGAGTAAGGAAGATATGGTCTTGAGCTCAGTTGCATACTAACGACTCTCGAATGAAGTGTGTCTGGGACTTTGACATACCAACACGACATCGTTGTCTTCTGCGGTTGGTCAGTAAAAACAAATTGTAGTGCATATATAAATTTAGTTAAGTGGTTATTCTTTTTTTTATAGAACTGTTGACTTTATTTGGGTTGTGTTTGTATCGGAAGAGTTGTCTTTAAATGCCTTGAACTGAAACATGACAGTTTTCTGCAAGGAATACCCAGCTGCCGGTAAATTCTTGGTACATATATATTATGTGATTTTCCTATGCTCGATTCCAATGATGGTGATTTTTAATTGTGTTTCTTTTGCTTTGCTAGGTGTGACACTAATATCAAGTTTAATTGACTTTGTGGAACTACAATTATTCGCCAATGAATTGAACACTTGGACAAAAGAAAAACCCAACCTAATTCAACGAATCCCTCTGTCATCAGCATCAACGTGGTCCTTTATTTTGTGGGAGTCTTTAAATGCCACTACCCTAAAGGATTTGCGCAGTTAATTGCTTTCATCATTTGCTTTGAAATTATACGAGGGTTTAGAGAAATACTCGCAATTTAAGTTATGCTGAAAAACCAATTTGCTGACGTTCTTTATTTGCTCAACTCACATTAAAAATGTGGCACGTGTTGCCGCGAAATGTGCTGGAAGGAAGATGCAAAGAAGAAAACATGACATCATTAATAATTTATAATTAATACAACCGGAAAAAAATTAAATTTCCATTTGGATCATAAATACTGAAGCAGAACGAATAGGAACAACAACTCCTTTCGCATGGTATGAATGAAGTAAAAACAATAAATTGGTTCAGGGTCATTAATACTTTTTAATTAGTTCTCTTGTTTCGAAGATAGTAGACATATCGCCTATTTGCCAGAAGACTGTCGTAACTCATTATACATAGAAACTCAATCATAACAGAGATCGCTACTGGGAGGGGATACGAACGTCAAATGAGCAATGATGCCAACAAAAATCAAGGTAAAAATTTATAGATTTGTAAAGATTTCTTGTAACCAGTTTCATTTTCCTCATTACAGCCGTGAATTTATCGAATTTCTGTAGAATAAACAAAATGATACTCTTCAGAGTCAAACAATTGTTGGACGTTATCGAGTGAGTAGACAATTACGAATGACAAATTCATTACAATTTTTATTGAACAACAATACAAAATAATATTTCAAACGGCAAGTGTTGGCCATCTCAAGATCTACGTACTTGGGGTATAGTATTTTCTGTTTGCTCCAGCAAGTTTTGCATTTTTTTTAAAAATTATTTCCTGTCAGTTAAACCTCAATCAGCTCCCCATTCTATTCCTATAATTTCGTCCCACTGTCACATCTGCTCTGGAAGGAGGCCCCAAAATGATCAAATAATATTATACGTTTGTATGTACTTCATTACTTTCAACCACTTTCCTGTGGTCGTTTCAATTTTGCATTAAATATTGTGTTGTTGGGTTTAAAAAAAAAACAATGTATGAAATTCTTTTGCTGACTCTTGTTTTTGTTCGCATTCACTCTTTGTTTCTCCCCCCCCTCAGCAAATCAACTCCATCTCTTTGAAATGTTAAAAACAAACAACAGAAACAGATGTTGTTTTTTCAGATGCGAAAAGGGTTATCTTTTCCGTTCAATTAGAAAGTAATTTAACGTAGCCTTAACCAAATTTTTGATGATTTTAAAGACAATTTCTGAAAGGTTATAAATTAGATATGCAATGGCTTTCACTGGAGTATTAAGAGACAATCACAGAGGGACGTTAAATAATCCAAAATTATACTGATTTCCACACATGTCATCTTGAGAAATTCATAAATTAAACTCAAACTAAAGGATGGCGAGTGTGTCAACTACACCAGGAAATGTACGGATGTTTTTTGAGATATCAGATACGTAAATTGATCGTAGTACAATGGAGCTGTGTCAACATACGTTGTGGGGTCGGTTTTGGACACAACCAACATTTTTTACTTATTGTGACATTTCAAAACTACTTCTAAAAGAAACACATTCGTTTTTTACATACTGATTGAGAGAAGATCCATTTTGTTTCCGCTGCAATGTCCACGTACTTGACAAAAACAGCCACATTTATCAAAACATTGTATTCGAAAAAATTTGAATTTTAATTACCCGCACATAGGTTGCGGTACATACAATGGACTGAAGTGAAAGCAAGCAGTTTGTTAACGTTTGTAATTCAATTCCGTTTGGTGGCTAAAACATGTTCCAATTCAAACGGGTCAATTTGTATGCAAGGACATGCTCGAGGGGTAGTGGGATGGTTGTTGTTTGTAATTTAATGCGAGCATATACTCGCTGTTTCCTTTTTTGCCACTTAACCATTGGCAATTGGTTAGAAACCACCAAATGTGTACGCTTCCTCATCCTCGACATCGACATCGTCGTCATCGTTATCATTCTCTATGCGCTATTTGTTGTTGCTGTTCAATGAAATATTACACAAGCCATTCATTCAATGGTGTTTAAATGACAATTACCATTAGCGCGAACAACAACAACAACGACACCAACATTTGTTTCAGTATCATCGTCGGCATCGCATCACCATCCATGGTGTGGGTTGTTGGGCTGCTGTGGTTCATGTTCGTCTGTGGCATTTTTGCTGGCCGCAAAAATGGGTTTCTCTGCCAGCAAGGCTTCCGGGCTATTATTCAGGCTGTCTCTGTCGTTATTTGTATCCGCATACATATTATTGATTTCAATTTAGAGTGTGTACGTCTTGTCTGTCCGTCCATCGGTCTGTGGACGATAGTGTAGCTGTAGCCAGCCACCGTTTGTCTACCGGAGATATATTTGTTGCTTGGCGCTCTCCCTAATTTATAATGTTGTCTAAGCAAAAATGTATTTTTCTGTTCCTTAAGCTCAGCTGGATTTAGTGCTTCCGCCTCCGTCGCTTTGTTTGGTCTACATTTGTAAATAATTAAATATTTATTTTGCAGTGGCGACAGGCGCAGATTTTAGCTGAAAATTACTGAGTCGGAAAACGTGTCGTACAAGAATTTTGTGGAAAGTGGTTTTACGATAACACTTATCGCCAACACATAATATTTATTTAACCAGAATAAACCGGATTTGTTCCGGCTTCATATCAAGATTTTGTAAAGAAGTGACATTTTTATGTACCGGATGGTTTGTTTTTAATCTTTCGTATCTCCGTGGAACGAAATTAATCGCTTTACACTTGAACAACACAAGGAAATAACGCAAACAGATTCCCAAAGTCAATGCTTTAAACTAAATGTGCCACCCACTGAGCCTTCTGTACGCAGGTTTCTGCAAAAAGTTCGTGAGATGTTCGTTGACAATACTGAAGGCAAGAGAAGACCGTCCCATTCGTTATCGTTTCATTGTTTAGGCCTATTTTGCTCGAAAAAACATTTTCTTCTGGGCATAAGGAGATCGGGAAACCCACACGTGATTAGTGACCGGAAATTGAAGAAAATCGGTTACACCACAGTCGATATTTTGTGCACCAAGTTCGATAATAGTTTTCTTATTTTAGCTGTCTCGCCAATGTCAAGTATCAGTCCTTTAACAATTGTGAAGCCCGCCATATTAAATCGTATTTCATACATTTTAGAAATGTTTGTACTTTCGAATGAATGCGCCTAAAGAAATGACTTTTTTGTCTCCTTTTTATTTATATTAATAAATGAAATAAATTCTTTATCTGCCGTAGGTCCCGGTCAGTGAGTATTCACAATTCTATTGAGCACAGCTGCCTGATTTGAGAGAAAGCTTCGATTGTGCCATACTGGGATTCTAAGGGAAGGACAACAAATCTCATTGAACTCTGAGTTTCTTTGTGAGTTCCGAACGATACACTATCCTACGAATTTGTAGCTTATCGTAAAAGGCCTCCTGTCACTTACGTTGGTTGCAAGTCTTCCTTCTATTCTAAACATTTCTTAACATTACCCAGCTATTCCTGTTTAGCATAGACTTTGCCCCCTGTTAAGTACATACCTGTGTATTGGATTTGAAAGGTGGTGGGCGATTTTATTTAACATTTTTCGTCATTCATTGTATATTTTTGTTTATCTGTCTTTCGTAATCTCATTGCTTTTATCTATTTTGCGGTATTTTTTTGTTTTTATTGGTGTTGTTATTGTGGTTTCATTCGTCATATTCAACGTTCGTCCGTCCGTCCGGTATTGTAATATTGATCTATTTCGCTACTGCTGCTGGTGATGATGATATATGCATTCATTGTGTGTACTCGTAGTTTTGTAATTGGCTTGACTGTTGGCGTTGTTTGCTTTGAATGCTTATGCAAAACTACGATGACATGAAGCGGCCACTGTCGAAAGGAAAGATTGTAAATACGCAATTGTTTGGGGGCGCTGCGAATGGGAGACATCAAAATTCAAAACTAGAAATGAAATTAGAAATACAATGACGCAAATAAATTGGAATCAAAACATTGGAAGGAAGTGAACCAGTTTTCTAAACGCTAAAGCCAGTAACGTGACTTGTTGCCAATTAAAAAACAACAACAGAAATATGTCTTTGTAAAAATCACGAAAACTTTCCTATTTTTACAAACCACGTAATATTTCCACAAGATTTGTATATAGAAATGTTGTTGTTTGTATGTATGAAGTGTTTCAGACAGGACCGCCCACAACAATTTTGTTTAATTTAAAATTACCAATACATTTTGCAATAACTTTAAATATTTGCATAATACAAATTTTTGAAACACAACTCCAGCGCTTTATTAATGATCAGAACAATTATAAATCCCAAAAATAATACGAATAGCACATTTTTGGAATATTTAATGCGGCAGCATATTTTTATTTTTAATTGAAAAGATTTATGTAAACATTTTTAACCGAATGCCATTAAAATATTCAGCACAACACAATGTAAATACACGGCCGTACAAATGAAATTTAAAACAATATCTCAACAAATGCTGGCGATTACAGAGACACGAATTACAATTTTCATTGAACAATTTATGGGGGATGGGAAGAGAATGAGGTGTTATTATTGGAGCCATAATTTTTATTGATTTTTCTTTTGTTAACAGCAACTGAACAAACAAAATCAATATTAAGCGAATGTATTTGAGATTTTATTGAAATTACCAAATATACTGGGTGTTGATGTAGTTGTTTTTGTTTTTTTTTGTTTGGCCTAACATTAAATGAAAATCACATTTACCAGTTGATGACATAAATCGAAAAGTCGTGCAGCCACAGTCAAGTGCCTCCACCAGAATCACCACCGTACATACAGTCTGTCTCCAAAAGTATAAACTCTGTTTGCAATTGAATTGGGAATACTCACAGATATGCAGAAGATCGAATATATTCCTACATACACATGTCTATACAGCGGCGGAAAACGGGGAATAGGACAAAAGGAGGGCCTCGATCTATTTTGCTTGTAGCATGATGTCTGTGAACACAGTTGTGAAACAGTGTTTATACTCCCATTAAGTTGTCAAATTATTTTAAAAATTAAAATTTGGTTCTTTTTACAAAAGTAGCCTCACAGGCGAGGTTTAGTAGTTAAGTGTAAAAAACAGGTTTTGTGTTCAAGGTTTAAGGTATTAAAAAAGGACGCTGTTCCTTACTAACTCTATCGGTATATCGGTCCATCGAGTATACCATTTTAGACTCTGTCCAGACTTGGCGTTTTTTTTATTTGTACCGGAAAAAGAGCTGTAAGGGCCTGTACGCTGAGCGTATCATCTTCAAATCCACCACTGACTTTTTACAAAATTGCGTTTGTTCGAGTGGGTACATCTGGCAGATACAAGTACACTGTATCTGTATCTGTGCGGTGGAGTATTTTGCTACCGCTTAGTTTATTTTATTTTTTTTTAAGTTCTTCGTCTCGGTGTGGGTTATTTGTGTGCACCGTTCGCTAACAAGCCAAGAAAAAGTTTTCGATTTTCTTTTTTCGTGCCGTATTTTCTTTTCAAGTACAATTCTCGTTCGCTGTTGTGCTGTATTTTACTAAAGGGCCTTTAACTTTTGATTGCACATCTAAAGTGGATGTGGAAGCATAAGAAACTTTTCTCAACATCCGCTTGTCGTAAGTGCCACAGCGTAGACGACCCAGGAGTCGCAGAGTGGGAAATCCACCAGTCCAATGACTCGATTGAAGGAAAAATAAAGAAAACCTTAAAGGCTGGAAGGGAGGGTGGGGGGAGGGGAGGGGCGTTGTTGGTTTGTGCTGGCACGCTTTGATTTCAATTGAATTTTAAATGATACTCTCATCATCCAAATGTAAAAGAGACACATTAATGTTATTACCTTTTTAAATAAAACATAAACTTAACATTCGGTGCTTTGTTTTGTTTTTCGATGTTTTCCTTTTCGTTTGATTTCATTTCGCATATTTTCTTTTGTTGTTGTTTTTCGCATTATGATGAGCTAATCATGGACGGGGGAGATCTGCTCCAGTTTACATGGATATTAAAAAGAAAAAAACACATCGACTATGATGCAAATTATTCCTGTACTCATTAGGAGGGGAATGCTTGGAAGTAGTTTGTTTTCGTTTCACTTTGGCGTTTAGTCGTCCCGTGTTGTACCTTTCTTAACTAATATTTGTTGTTCCTTTGTTGTGTTTATCGTCAATAACGTTGAGCTCAACTTAAAAGTGGAAAGAGAAAATTATTCTTTGGGCTACAGACGATAGGATCTTTTGGCGTTTGAATCGGAATGTACAGGGTGGTCCGAATACATGTTTTACTTTAAAAATTCAACAACAAATAAACATTTTTCAGCTTATTATGGGGTTATTCGAAGAAGCAAACATTCCCTTTGCGATATATTTTTTTAAGTGGATGCCTCGGCTAAGTTTTTTTTAATTACATTTTTTAAATAAAATTTTTGGGGGCCAAAAGGGGGCCTTCACTAAATTTCGATTTTAATGACCTATTGTTCATTTTTAATTGGAAGCTATGTGGCTTTATAATAAACTGTTGAAAATGAACACCTTTTTCTATTGCATAGCACTGAATTTTGTATAAAAGTAGTCTAACTTTGTACAACAAAGTGGTGCATTTGAAATATTTACATTCTCTAAATGTTGTTGTTATTGTTTAATTCGTATTTATTACATTGTAACCAGTTTCTAAAAAGAAGGTTCGGAGATCCACACTAAGCTTTCAAACTTGTCAAGGCCCCTCAGACATATCCACGGCCCAGAGTCTTTTTTTCTACATTTTTTTTTTATTGTCATCCGTTTCCTTTCATTAACAAAGTGTTTTCAGTTGAACTTTTTAATTTGTTTGACAATTGACCTTTTAAAAGTAACCAACCAAGCCGGTAACGACATCGACCTCATCATCTTTAATTTCCATTTAGAAAATTACAAAACTATCAAAACCACTTATGCCCGCATTATAATTGTCCTTATCTGGCTGCGTTATCCTAGAAGAGACCATCACCAGACCATTTACAAATATGTCTCGCAAGTAAGTATGCCGGCTGTGTCTGTGTCCTCTGTGGACAAACATTGCTCCTCCACCACATTTTATGTTTATCGATTTGCAAAACCGAACAAAAAAAAAAAACAGAAACTAATGTGAACAACGGGAGAGGTCTCCTCACCATCATAATCGTCTTGTTGGAGTGACTTTGTGGTGCTGTTGTGGTTGTACCACATCAAAGTCCTTTCTATTTGTTATGCAAAACTCGTCTACGATATCACATTTTGCGGGTGTTTGGACTGCTGCTGGTTGGAGTTAAATAAGTTGTCAATTGTTGGTAGCAACAATCAGAAGCACGACTGTACGTCCTGCAACGGAAGGAGCAGTCGTAGACCAGCCACCGTCCTAGCCAGAGCAATAGAAAAGATTTCATTTTTATAGATTAAGTACTGGATTGTCGTTATGAAGGAAGTACTCTTTCGATGTTGAGATATTCAGTTGCTGGCCGGTATTCAATGAATACAAGTAAAGTGCCATTGCCAGTCTGTGACTATTCTTTTTGGCCCATTCCTCTGGCTGACTTATTAACTTATGGTTAAGACAATTTAGTTGAGGCTCAGCCATTGTTCGGTTGGTTGGCCAAGTATTGGTTTCATCGGCAAACTTTGTAATTTATGCCAAGAGATGGGACTTAATTGTCTGGCAAAGGAGGCGAATAATTTGGTCTAGTTTCATTCAACTCAATTCAGTCCTACCATCGAGGGATGCTATATAAGTTGGGGCTTTAGGTTCTAGGGAGAATAAAAGGCAAGTACAGATTTCACTTCGTTTCACTCTACGAGGTTTGTTTAAACAGTTCTGGGTGAAGTATTAAATTTTTGTATAATTTTCCTATAGGATACAAACAAATTTCGACTTTCTCGCAATAGACAGCCTACCGGGTCAACTTTTATGATATCAATCACATTTTGCATAGTCCGGTGTCCAAATCACTCATAATTTGCTAATTTGCTAATTAAAAAAATTATGTAGACTTTTTGCTTGAAACGCATAGTTTACTGTACGCATTTAAGGAGTTATGGGTCTCACTAAATGATTATAAACATCAAGTAGCTGGTTTAAAAAAATCAGCCTTCTGAAATCTAAACTACAGAATTCCAATGAACCTAAATTCCAGCTTGAGCAAATATTTAATCCATTTCCCTAAACTAATATTAAGCAAAAGTGGACTTCGAGCTTTGTTTGTTTGTACTTCTCATTTTGATTACTCCCTCCGCACACCCGTCTTGGACACAGCAACAGCGCGCACCCACAATTTTGATAGATGAATGCGGCTATCACATGTGTCCTTACACATACACATCGAGCTCATTATGCTTGAAATCGCTTTATATCGCTTATTATTATAATAATAATAGAAAAAGAAAATAATAACCGCAAAAGGTAAATAATCATGTGTTGGAAGAACGATTAAAATTCATTATGATTTTCATTTAAACCAGTTCCTCGCCCCACCAAGCCACCACCTACCTCATAGAAAACAACTATTTTCGGATGATGGCCGTTGTGTTCAGGTGCTAAAAATAACAACTGTGGGTAGCCCATCACAGTCTCCACTCTACCTATGACCTTGGTGAAATGGTGTAAGCATACCGGGAGAAAATGTGTGTGTTTTCGACTACCAATCATCCCCGAAGAATCCTTAACGTTTACGTTCCTGCCCATATTTGTAACAATAACACAAAATCCTGTAGCACACAGGACCAAAACACAAAATCAATATTTTCAGTTTCAACTCGCTGTTGTTGTTGTCGTTGCCTTTTCCCTTTCAGTTTGTGTGAGTGTTTCTCTTGGTCTGTGTGTGTGTGTGTGTGTCATAATGACTCTTCTGCTTCATTTGTTTTCATTTTAATTTCACGCTTAATGAAACATAATTTTCTAATCAAATGAAAAACACTCAAAGGTATTTTCAATCTCACAAAAACATATACACACCAATACACGTACATATGTATTAGCCGACACATACACACCAATTTCTATACACACAAACATTATATGCCCGCCTTGAACACCGCTACAGTCGAGGAACTGTAACATTTTGTGACTGAAACGCTACCGTTGGAAGGAACAGGCGGGGAACTTCTGAAATCTGACATGAATCAGCTGTACTCGATATCGTTTGTGTACATATTGGCTACAGTATAAAGCGTGACCGCCCACACCTCTCAACCATATCGTTTTTTTTTAGGGTACTCTCCATATTCTAGCCATTCGGTAGTTTAATTGTAAAGAGTGTGTCCCCGGTTTGGTAAAAACTTTTGCGAATGAGCGGTATTTCTTTTTAAAACTTAGTCGTAGACGACCACTGTGCGGCATTGGTAGTCGCTTCAGCATCAGCAGCAGCTGGAGCACCTTAACTGCCACATAATGAGCATCATGTTGCCAACAACCTGTAGGCCATTTGATAAAAATTACTGTTATGTTCAACAGAAAAACAACGGGAGAAAAGATTCCATATCAATGTTAAAAAAAAAAAAGAAAAACAACAAAGCAGCCGCGTCGTCGTCCTCTCCCTCAAAACTCAACAATACAATGGAAGACTTCTTATGCGGGATTCTTGTGTGAACAACATTGACGACCATTGGATACCCTATTGTATACACAGTCACCTCTGCCCTTGCCAATAACGGGGAATGACTGCTGCCTATGAATTTTCTTTTCTTTCGAATGGAAATTTGATATCATGAATTTGGTCGGCATTTTGTTTACCTCCAATCTCTAATGACAAGAGAAATGAAACAACCAGTGACATTTTATTGTCGAAGAGCACACAAATGGTTTTCTGTTTAACGTGAACAAATTGAAGTGGAATGTGTAACAATATCCGCCAAAAACTCGTTCACACCAGGAGTTTCGAGGGAAAAATATTCTTGATAGGGAAATGGACTTTTTTGGGAAATGAACTGAGGTCAATTCAATTTCCAATTATAAATAATTCAAATGAATTTTGTAATAAAACAAAGAAAATTATTTGTAAATGTCTCTACTGATATTTTGTAAGCGACCAAGGTGTGGTAGGTAGTGTGTGTGTGTGCGTGGCTCATATCCTGCCATTTTTCAACGGAAGTTTTTACTGCGATTTTTATTAATAATAAAGTAATCTCTTTACACATACTCACAGCCAGTGAGTATGTAAACTATATCGAATAAACATAAGTTTCTTGCCTGTTCCCTCCATGGATATTGAGGGAAATGAGGACGTACGTACTTGTTATCGTATGTAAACTTCACTTCATTGCAGTGAAATTGACCACTTCAGCCATCTTTGTAGCTAAGCGTCAAGTCGGCCAGTGCGAATCGTTCACATGCTTCACATGCAAGTATTCGAGATTTGACCTACTCTGTAAGGACTTATTAAAAACAGAAAATTGTTTTTCTTCGTCGCACACACACACATATATTTGCCTGGGTGTGTGCGTGTGTAGAATGAATCTAGAATGAATGTTGCTTTAACAATTGCTTTATTTATTTACCTAAAAGCAAGAAACTTTCTAAATTGTATTACTTTTTTTTCTTAAAATCTATCAAGAGCAGTGAGAGCGGTTTTGTTTGCTTCTGTATACCAGTTTCATAGTTTCCAACTTATAAATATATTTACGAGCAGTTGTGCATTTCATTTTCATTTGTTTTGTAAAAACTTAAGTAAATTCGTTCGCTGAGAGAGTTCTTCCATTGTGTTTGCCTTAAAAAGTATCTAAACTAAAGATGTTTTCTATTTGTATAGCCTCTAATAGAAACAAGCTGGTCCCAGTTGCACGCGGAACTGTTGGTTCGCCTCACCCACATCGCGTACGGCAATGTCGACGATGGGCAATCGATGGGTCTTTTCCGATGAGTAGGTGATAATCGTCTTTCCCCAGACATTGGAGCGTTTCTGGAATTATTCACATTTCATAAGATTGCCATTGATCTTTTCAAAAACATTTGTTGAGCCACACTTACCCGGCACTCATCCAATTCTGCTTCGTAGCGCAGTCGCTGGGGACCCCTTGGTGTCAGTTCGGCATCGTTCCAGGCCAATAATTTCAAACCATTTCTGGGAATTCAAACACACACAATCAAATTATGCACTTTCAGGTTTTGTCTTTGTTAATTTCTACTCACCTTGTCGTATTTGGATCGTCGTGCACGAAAGCCACAGTGTTCTTGCAGTGGAATATAATTGTCTGTGAAGCTTTGCTCGACAGCAGTTGCAGGAAGCCCATTTGATTTGAGTCGGCCTTGTAGTTAATCTTCATGCCTCCAGCCATCTCACCCAACCATATTTCCGGTTCTGGTCCTTTGTAGGCCAATACATTCGATTCCTTGGGTTGTGGCAGGATGCATGTTGCACGTGTTTCCCTTTCGCAGTGAACCAATATGGCATCTTGAATATCGCCTTCATTGGGATCAATCCAATAGTCACCCGACTTATAGTCCGGATAGGCAGCGAAGAGATCGCGACATGTTTTAGCCGGTGCCGATTGTTGGCCGTTTGGTTTTTTAAATCGTTCGAACGACGCTTTAACATGATCGAAGGCTCTCAGTACCAATGCGTGCTTTTCATCGTCGGACAGGCCTTCTGTTAGCTGATCGATCATGGGTTGGTCTCCCATTACATCGACGCCCTTGGTCTGTCCTTGACTCAGAAGAGCCGTCAAAGCTGCCACATCGTATCCCAATGATTCTCCGGGAGGTCCTGGTGGACCAGGAGGGCCAGCCGGACCCATCGTGCCGGTTTTTCCTTCGTTGCCACTGAATCCTCTAGGTCCAGGTTGGCCGGGCTGCCCTTGGGGACCGGGATTACCATCTCTACCTGGTTGTCCTCTCATGCCAATGTCGCCCGGCTTACCGGGTGCCCCCGGCATTCCGGTTAGACCGGGATCACCCTTCAAACCTTGAGCTCCAGGCATACCTTGTAAACCAATCAGACCTCTGTGACCCTTAATACCCTTTGGACCATGTTCACCCGTTTCACCTTTAGGTCCTTCAGCACCGGGAGGACCGGCTTTGCCTCTTAGACCCTGTGGACCTTCAACGCCAGCCAAACCTGTCTCACCCTTGGGACCGCGCTCTCCATGTGGACCTACTGGTCCCATGGGACCCTGAGGTCCGGGAAGACCTGGATTTCCAGCAGGGCCTTGGTTACCTTGTTGGCCCGGTGGACCCTTGTCGCCGGTTCTGCCCTGAATTCCGGGTGGACCTGATTTTCCAGCTGGACCTACAGGACCTTGTTCTCCCATAGGACCAGCATTGCCTTGCGGTCCTAGTAAACCTTGTGGTCCAGATGGACCCTCTTTGCCAGGTTTGCCTTGTGGACCTGGTTCACCGGTAGCACCTCGCATACCTCGTAAGCCTGCTGCACCCGGAAGACCGGGTAAGCCGGGAATACCACGGTCACCTGTTGGACCATGTGGGCCGGGATTGCCTGTTAATCCTGGTGGACCATCATTGCCAGTCTCGCCCTTTTGGCCTTCCAGTCCAGGAGGTCCTTGCAAACCGGGGCTTCCAGGCATTCCCGGACGTCCGGTCTCTCCGACATTGCCTTTAAGACCTTGTGCGCCAGGAATACCAGGTTGACCTTGACTTCCGGGTTGTCCCTAAATCAATACAACGTTTTTTACTGAATACTATATAAATGATCTGATAAGAACTTACGACGGGTCCTGCATCTCCGGGTCTTCCAGGTAATCCATTTAAACCGGGTTCGCCTCTCAGACCAGTTTCACCACGAGCGCCCTTGGGACCTGTCAATCCGATGGGGCCTGGATTGCCCTGTTCACCGGGTTGACCATGGGGTCCTGTTTTGCCTTGTTCTCCCTTAATGCCCATTAAACCACGGTCGCCCTTTGCGCCGGGAAGACCAGCTAAACCTGGAGAACCGGGGAATCCAGGAGGACCCCCGGGACCAATTGGACCCCGTTCACCGGGAACACCTGCTGCTCCCTGTTCACCCGGAGTTCCTGGATTTCCAGGACCACCTCGCTCACCAGCCTCACCAGGACCACCCGGTGGTCCCACATTGCCTTGAGGACCTCGGTCACCGGGACGACCAGGAGAACCTTCCGGACCCATTGGACCAGTGCTTCCACGTTCACCCTTAACACCAGCTGGACCCGGCAAGCCTTTATGACCTGGTATGCCCATCATTCCGGGAGCACCCATGTGACCCTTATCACCTGGTTTGCCCATGAGACCCTGCGGAAATACAATTGTTCAGAAATATTAAATATTAAATGAGATTTTGCAATTTTCTCACCGGTAGACCATCATGTCCTGGATTTCCGGGTTCACCTCTCTCTCCGGGAGTACCTGGCTGACCTAAAGGACCTCTTTCGCCTGGATAACCTCTTTCCCCTCTTAAGCCGGTTGGACCGAGCGGACCTTGGGGTCCGGGAGGACCATGAGCTCCGTCTTTGCCTGGAGAACCTGGAGTACCAGCTATACCAGGCAAGCCTTGGAAACCTCTGGGACCAGTCGGACCGGCTTCACCACGAGCACCATCTTGACCCTGTGGACCGGGCGGCCCTTGAGCACCGGGTAAGCCGTCTTTGCCATTATCACCACGTGGACCGGATGGACCAGCGACTCCGGGTTCGCCTGCTTTACCCGGCTCGCCAGTGATACCCTTGTCGCCAGGAATTCCCATTGGGCCAGGCAAACCTTGCAGACCTTGTGGGCCTTGCACACCCGGTTTTCCGTCAGCGCCAGGAATACCACGTTCTCCAGGCGGGCCATCTCTACCGTCTGGGCCTACCCGACCGGGTAAACCACGCAATCCTTGAAGACCGGGAAGACCAGGAGGCCCAATATCGCCGGAACTGCCCTTTTCTCCATGCGGCCCTTGAATACCTCTGTCGCCAGGCGTGCCTTTAGGACCCAACGGTCCGTCACTTCCCGGGAGACCGGGTAAGCCTGGGGATCCACGTTCACCAGTAGGACCAGAGGGGCCTGTAGGCCCACGCATGCCACGTTTGCCACGCTTACCTTCTGGGCCAACAGTACCGGGCAATCCACGTGGACCCGGCTGTCCCGATTCACCTTTTATACCTTGATCGCCTGAAAATCACACGCACATGTATTCGTTGTCTCATATTTTCAATTGCTTTTTCTACTTTTACCTTTGTAACCTCTTTCGCCCGGTTGCCCAGGAGCACCTTTAATGCCAGGTTCCCCAGCACTGCCGGGCAAACCATCTGGACCACGGGGACCGGGAAAACCTTGAGGACCAGCCATACCGGGAGCTCCTAATGAGCCTTTGTCGCCATTCGCACCATCTTTACCCGGTAGACCCGGTAAACCATTGTCACCGGTAGCACCGGGACGGCCAGCTTCGCCACGAGGACCTTGCAGGCCTTGATCGCCTTTTGGACCCATGTGGCCCATGTCGCCTTTAGCACCAGGAATACCAGGGAAACCGGGGGGCCCAGATTTGCCCACCGATCCGGGTTGACCGGGAGTTCCGGGATTGCCATCCAAACCTCTAGCACCGGCCTGCCCTGGCGCACCTTCACGACCACGTTCACCGCGAGGACCGGCGGGACCCTAAACATACGTATGGAAATGGTGAGTATATGTGACAAATGCAAAATGTGTAAAGACTTACGGTAGCACCGACAGGTCCCACCGGACCCATGACACCGGACGAACCCTTTTCACCTGGAGCACCAAGGTCTCCTTTGGCTCCATCTAAACCGGGGAATCCACGGTGACCTTTCAATCCCGGCTGTCCGGGAAGACCGGGCATGCCACGCGGACCGGGTGTACCGGCATTACCTTGTGGTCCCGACTCGCCATCTTCACCGGGCATGCCATCTTTACCGGGAGGGCCAGGTAGACCGCGGGGACCCATTAGGCCGGAAGGACCTTGCAAACCAGCTTCTCCGGGTTCACCGCGTGAACCTTGAAAACCCTGCGGACCAGCAGGGCCCATACCTCCGGGTGGACCACGTGGACCAGGCTGACCAACAGACGCCTGTACAAACTGAGGTGGAGCATAGAGAGGAGCATTCGGACCCTTGTCCGAGTTGGCATATTCAGCGGCCAATTGTTGATGATAGTAGCTCATGTCGGGTACAGGACCGGGAGGACCCGGATTGCCAGGAATTCCAGGATTACCGGGAGTACCGGGGAAACCCGAATCGCCAGAAGGTCCCTGAGCGCCAGGATAACCACGATCACCCCTGGGACCAGTAACAGTTCCATCATATGGATTATAAGCGGGTGTTGTCGACTGTACGGGCGTTCTGGCAGTAGTTGAAGGTGTCTCGTCGTCCGGTTGCACATTCACCGCAGGCCCAACTCCGGGTCGGCAATCAGGCGTAGGAGTACATCTTATTTTCCCCTCCCTGCAGGCACAATTGTGAATGCAATTGTTTTGTTCACTGGTAAATTCATCATTATCACGATACCAATTGCCCTCGAAATGGCATGAAAACGCCCCAATGATATTCGAAGCAGCACGGCTCTGGGGTGTCGACGTGACAACGACTGAAATTAACAACACCGATCAATTCGAATAGCTTCCCCCCAACAGAATTTCACAGTCTGCGACTACTCACCCTCTTGATGTGTCTCAAATGTTTCAACTTCAGCGCCAGCGTCCACATCTGTAACGAGAGATAAGAACCCAATTATGATTTCGTTGACTTTGTGGGCATCTGATGACTTGTGGACACAAATCAGCCATTTATGTGTGTCACACACTGCAATAAACGCGCAGTCCATGAGTGGGTCAATCTATGAGTCTATGCTGGACGCATAGATGCCAGGAGCACAGTAGAATTGAGTCTGAAGACTGACTGAACATGAAAATTGTATGGTTTTTCAATTAATGTTGGCATTGTAAAACTGCTGGCACAGTGGCTGCACTTAAATTCGCCACACTGGTTGCACCTCTGATGGCATGACACTCTAATTGAGACGATCGAAGTCTGTGGTACTTCTCAAGTCATATGGAAAATTATAATAAGGATAAATTAGAATTTCATTTTATTATCAATGGACATTTACATTAAAATGTCAAAATCTCGAATGTCAGTCGAGTTGCTTTACGCTACAACGGCGTTGGCAGCTATTGCAAACTAATTTGTGCAAAAGATTATTGGGATGTGTCTGCTAGCTAGACACCATTCCGACAGTGTCCATTCCGGCGAGAATCTGGCCGATAGTATGCGTGGCAATAACGCAACATTTCGCTTACAAGACAGATGAGACTTTTACACAATGATCGCGAACGATTCGCTTAAAACGAAGCAATTGACGAGGCAACGGCAGGGGACTGTAACGAAATCCCAGCGATGAGTTATGTCTAAAAGGAATTCGAGACTACAAAAAAAAAAACAATTGGAAAGGCCATGGGCGGCGTATCTGTGTATCTGTGCATTTCTTATAACCGATATAAATCGGACGATTCCAATTGGGTTTAATTCCTGATGGAAACGCATTCGTCGAAGCTCTACTCTGCTCTGCTCTGCTCTGCTCTTGAGCAGAATTATGAACATAGACGATAACTAAAAAAACAATGCATATCAATTGAGTCCCATGCAGAATCATGTTGTTAATAATCAGTTCAATGACGACAGTAGCGCCATTTGTGCCGGCTGTCAATTGAGAAGAGCATTGCAATTTGTTTGCCCTGTTCCAGTAAGTAAATTCCCTGCTCCACTATTTCGTTGTCGTTGTCGTCGCCGGCGCCGGCGTCAATATGTTAAAGTAATATTTTATATGAATAATGATCGCCAACAATGTGTGCTGCCAAGCGATGCAAGATGCAGTTGGAACTGAAAGAAGTTTAGACATGGCTGATGAATGTAAGCGTTTGCTAAAATGTATATGTGTGTGTGTGTAGATGTATGCAATTTGTTTATTTGTCAGCTGCCATATGTTTGCTATTAGGGTTACTGTGCGATGTTGTTTTTGCCTTCTCCACAAATTGCAAGAAACTCTTTTTTTTTGTTTTTGTGCTTATGAGAAAATAATTAAAATTAATGGTTTTTCTACTCCCGCTGCCGCTTGATCGGCACATTCGTTTGCATTGGTCAGTGTTTCAGTTGTTTGTCATTGTTCGTCTAGCGACATTCTCCTTACCTTCATCGTAATTGTTGTAGTCGTAATTGTCTAAATCGTCTAGGCTGGCATCCGTTACATCCGGCTTGGGCTCCTCCGCTTGTGGCCGTTCCACCACCACCTTCTTGCGAAGACGTACTTTTTTTACCTTCTTGGCATTTTTCGCTGAGGTTTTTGCATCGGCCGAGTCAGCCGATACGGCTGTCACCAGAACACAGACGGTGATGAACAACCAAAATAATTTCAAATGTTTTAAATGCATTTCTGGGCAGTTTTCTTGTAATCTCTTTGCATCGAAATCACATCAACAAAATCACAAATGAACCAAGCATTGGTGGTGATAATCTGTAAAGAAAGCAAGACGAAGGAAAGCATAAACGACACAACTCATATTAAAAATTTTAATGCATTTTTTGTTTTTGTGTTAATTGTTTTTCTACAGTTTTTTTTCTCGTCTTTCGCCTTAGTTTTATTTGGGCTAATCACATCTTTTTTGTTGTTGTTTTTGTTTAGTACACTCTTTTCGTGTTAAAAGTTCAACGAATTCGTTGATAAGTTTTCAGTTTTCATTCAATTCATTGGGATTTGGTGTGAACAGAAGGAGTATGACTATGTTCTTATCACCAACGTTCATTGAAAGAAACGAAGATTTCTGGTTTCTAATTGCAGAACAAACAAATCTTTCGAGATGAACTTTTGAAATTTTTTCGATTTTTTTTTTAAATCTTTTATTTCCTGTTGACACTGACACCACATGTTTTAGGAGATTTTAAAAAAGTATATTGCATACATATGTCCATATACACATGTATTGTAGACGTAGCAACTGAAAAGTTCTTAGAGCCTCAAGGCCGTTGTGTAGCAGGTAGCATACAAAAAAAACACCCTTCTGAATTCAAAATTTAAAAAAAAAAATCAAACATCGCCACTGTCGCGACGACTTTACACGAGAAAGAGACGTATCAAAAAAAAAAAATATACTTAATACTCGGAGTGGGCTGTAAACAGTCATCGCAATCAATATGTATACCAGATATGTAGTCAGTTTGCCTAGTTTAGAGTTCACCAGTTGGCCCCTTAGCCGCCAGAAGGCGAATTGAAAATAGTTTTGAGTTTTAAGAACAAATTTTTCTCGTCATATCGAGGACTTTTTCTTTGTGAAATCACCACTAAAGCATGACAGATGACCTTGTGCCAGGAATTCGGGGCCTGGAATTGTCTTGCAGCAAACCTAACAGCCCTGAGTGGCACAATTATTTAAACCAATTTGTTTGCATGAGAGAATCCGCCGAAACTTCTCTCCAATCAGAGAGCTGACCAAACGTATTTTTCTATTGCATTTGTACATGGCTCACTGGGTGGAAACACTTGGTGTTCTTAACAGAACATGAAAAAAAAAATAATTTAAAACAAAAAATCAAATAACACAAAATAGTGTTGTCAAATTTTAGGTTAGGTTAATAACAAGTAAACTCCAAATTGTAGATAGGCGACTGAACAAAAAAAACAGCAAAATGTTAGTCTATATTATTTCTTAAATTGGACTTTTAAGGTCATGTATAAATGGAAATAAAGATTATTTATTTCAATGTCCGACATTTCCAGCTTCTTAAGGGATGACATCTATTGAATATTCAATATTTCATTAATCACATTCACAACTATTTCTGATACGTTTACGCACGTTTAAACATTACAGGAAACATAAAAATAGTTGCAAAAATAATAAAAATTAAAATGAAATGCCACAGTGTTCTTTTGCTTAGTTTTATCACAGTTGGAATACGATTTAAAAATGGAAATAAATTTATTTGACAGCCTTGACACTTGCACAAATTCGACACGAATATATCGATCCACCGAGAAAAAGGCCAAACTCGCTTTTTAATGAAATTCGATAGAGAATTATCCAAAAAAAAAATAAAAAAAAAAATTACCAATCAGCTTAGTCAAATCAGACAAAAATAAATAAGAATAAGAAGAACAAATTCTATTTACATATATATAGCAGATTTCAATTGTATCGTAAGCATACTAAATATCGTCTCCAGTACAGTTTTTTTATTTTTTTTCCCCCGCTTACGTCTTTTTCGTGTTTAGGGCTCGATGTATATAAAAAAAAATATCGCACATTGCGTGTTGGCATTGTCGTCATAGTAGTAGTGAGAGAACGGGAAGAGCAGAAGAGTTCAAGTAGTATTTTGAATGACAGACCAGAAAGCGGTTGTGACATTCCGCCCTAGGCTAAGGGCTTTGGCCTTTTTTTTAAGCCATCACTGCGGTCTGGTGGCTCATCTATGTTGTGGGGCATTCAATTCAAACTGGCCAAGTTCATTTTCCAACATTCAAATAGAAAGTAAATTTTTTATCCTATTCGATTTTTTTTTCTTGTGTTAAATTTAAAAGAACTCAATTGTCCAGGAGATTAACTTGATCGAATATTAGATTTTATTATTTCTCCAATTGCGTTTTTTTTTCAAAAAAATTGTTTCATGCTAAAAACATTTCTCTAAACACACATTTTTTAATCATTTTGACAACGTTGAAGGAAAAAAAATACTGTCACAGTAGTTTTTTTTTTTTGGATTTAGTTTGTTACCCAATGTTACACATAATATAATGGGAGTCTTCTTCAACACTTGGCATATTTTTTTTTGGTTATTTTTCTTTATGTTTTTTTTTTTTTATATTATATATTTCATTGTCAAATTCTTTATCAAATCTCCATTGATAATTGAAATTTTTATTTTCAATAAAATCGGAAAATCACTGTTTTATCTAATATTATGTCGATGTTTTCAATTAAACTTCCATTGTCATAGTTCTGGTTTCCATCATGTTCTTACTTTTGATCCTTTTTCACAAAATATTGCCGACACTTGGAATTTTTCACTTCACGTCCACTTTCTTTTTATGTCTTTTTGTATTTCTTTGTCTGTTTTGCTGTACCCGGGCCGTTTTCCTTTTCCGCTTTCCACGCGATGTTGATCGTTTTTGAAATTTAAATAAACTGTTACAATTTCAGGCCGGACATCGCAATTTATAGTTTCCATCGGCCCTCACTTGAGGCGGCGATCGAAGACAATCTTAGAAATAGTTCTTTATTCAGCATCGCTCCTATTCAGCAGCAGAAAAAAACTGTTATACCGAGAGCGCACACACATAATTCCATCGCAGTCGAAACGTCACTCATGCTTCCCAGTGTACGTACAATGAATGGGATCGATAAATGTGGTGATGGGGGGGGGGGGGGGGGGGGGGCCAACGGCAAGAAGTGATAACAGATTATATTTCCTATCAACAATTGTTGGGCTGCGAGCAGCATGATGGAACATACTCATCTCGGAGTTAGTTTGGTCTTTGACTAATTCTTATCTGTAGAAGAAGAAAAACGCCGGCCGGTCGATTGGCTAGAGTTTGTGAAACGAAATAAATTATTAATCATTCATGTAAACAAACAAGTTGAAGGGTTATGTTTATTTGAAATAATTACCCTGGGTGGTGGACTATTTTTAGAAAATGTCAATATTACGAGAATATTCAAAACAGACACAAGCTTTGAAAGAGTTAGTACACTCGCATCTGTGCAACGATTTTAGATTCCCAACACGTTGTTGTTGGCTAAAATATTCATAATCTCTTTTCGTTGATCTCTTTTTAGTCTACACTATTGGATGATAATAGGTGGATAGGTATGGTTTTCTAGGTATTTTGTATTTCTAAAAGTATTGTCCTAACAATGGTTATTTTTTTCTGATTTCAGATTCGAGTTTGGTGTTTTTGACAAACATTTTTGTGAGGATAATCGAGGACGTTCGAAATGGCCGAAGACGATTGAAGTAGCAACTAAAGAACAAGCAGTGGCTGTACATGACCTGATATCCATTCAAGATCTGACAAAGGATAATAAGGAATGTTGGAATGAGGATCTCCGGATTATTTTATTGTTTAACGATGGATGATCTTGCGATTATTGATCGATTGCTTGTGCTATCCATCTCACA
Source organism: Hydrotaea cyrtoneurina (assembly GCA_958296145.1). Classification (NCBI taxonomy): domain Eukaryota; kingdom Metazoa; phylum Arthropoda; class Insecta; order Diptera; family Muscidae; genus Hydrotaea; species Hydrotaea cyrtoneurina. The sequence continues at coordinate 2,004,584 of OY282516.1, read as the reverse complement.
TTTACAAACGACGGCCCGTCTAGGGGATTCGTTTTGGCTCACATGTTACTTTGACAATAACTAGTATCCATGCTCCGTCTGGTGGATTATTTTTCACCCAAATGTTACTTTCCCACTCGAAATCTATATCCGTGGAGAGAATCGAATGCATTTCCGTTGGAATAACGTGCTCTCTAATCAAAAAAGTGTGTTTATTGAAAATAAGTTTTGGCTGCAATGGATTTGAACCCACCAGGCCTGTTGTACCCAAGGGTGTGCGAAAAGTTCGCTAGACTGGCATGCATGCTAGTGGACAACATTTACGGTCCTCACCGCACTGACGAGAATGAGACTGCCGTAGCCGAGGGTGTGTAAATTGATCCTGGAACATTGACTGGACATCGATCTCAAATCCTCACTCATTTTATGCACCAGTCAGACGGGAGTTTTGCACAAAGACCTGGCATTACACGCTTGACCGGGTCTGAGCAGTTGAAGGCAGAGAAACATGCCCTAAATTAAGATTTAATGGCAAATGTTTAATTTGAGACTTAAGGCAGTTTTCGGCAACAGATAAGAAATAGCAGACAGTTTCATAATTTCAAAAATAATAAAAAAAAAACAACTCTTTTATTTCAGTTTAGCGTGGACTTTTTTTCCTCTGAAGACGTCGAGTGCAATAAATACAATGCGAATAATAAATTTCGGCCGTGGAAAATCCACATCGTTTATATGCAAGAATATCACACCAGAAACACAGGCTGAAACCCGCTTAAGATTATCTGGCATTATCAACTGATTGGCTTAACACATAAATGCTAAGAGATTCTCAACATGGTCCACACTTCACGGGGATAAATCATACAGGTACATCATACATAACAGATGCGGAGATATAAAGCTTTGTATGTGATTGCAGAAACGGCGATATATAAATTTACCAATTTCCTATTACTAGGCGCCCATAAACACGGCAAGGGATTGCCTGTTGTGTGACCTAACTCGCTAACGAAGTAAGCTATTGAGATGAGCCTTGTGCAAAGCGAAGAAAGGCGCTACAAAGCACTGTATGTGTTTTCTTATGTGAACGCTCGCAGAAAAAAATCGGATATAAGAAAGAACTTTAAACTATTTTCCTATATATCCGTTGTGTACTATAAGTGCCACTTTCATTTACCATTAACATTTACAGTTTGCTCAATTTAATATTCTCGCCAACCAGCCAACAACGACAGAAAAATCCTCAACGACAATACCGTTTTTTAAAAAAAAAACTCCTGGGTTTCAAGACGACAACGACAGTTGTAGTTACGTCGACTGTACAAAATATTAATGAATGTTCTCACGAAAAACTTACAATTAGAACTAAATTATGTGTGATATACACCCAATCCCACCCCCATTCTAATGTGGGTTATGCCAAAAAAAATACGGTCAATTGGTGCGAAGCTTAAAATATGTTAACTGAAAGACGAACACAACCCATGTTGAGCGCACTGTAGGCATTCCGGTGACCCACAACATTTTCTCATGTCGAGCTTAATAGCAACAACAAGGACGAAAGAAAAAATCCTGTGAATGATATGAAACGTGACTAAAATATCCACTCACACACACACTAAAAATAAAAGAAAATATAAATAAATTGAAGTCAAAGGGAAAGTGTTATTAGGCCGCAATATACGAAGAGGAGCGCCAGCGCCATCAACCACCACTCAAGGCAAATGGACCCTAATAACGGTTATTTGTGTGTGTCGACGAAATAGATTTATTAAATCATATTGTACAATAAAACATCCACTTTGCCGACATTTACTTAGCATCGCATCCCATCGCATAATGCGTTTCCCAATTAACCAAATGTCGGTGAGTGGAACTCGTCCCGACCTCGTAATTGATCGACATGACTCCCGTTGGATGCTCTTGCACATGTCAAACGTACATTTAAAGCTACGGCAACATTAATTTGGCCAGAGACAGTAAAGAAACCCGAAACCGAAATTTAACTTCATTTAAATTCTCTTCATCTCGTAAAACATACGCCGGACGAAACAGACAAATAGAGGCTCTTACAAGACGGCAGCAACAGTCGAGCTGGGATAAGTAAAATGCGCTGGCATATTTAATACACAATTCATGTTCACTCATTAGTAACGCTTTAGGTCATTCCTGACTGGCTTGACTGAACACAAGCGGGCACGAACGAGTCGATTTCTTCATATTACCAACGTTCACCATCGACGTTTAGATGGCCAACAGTCTTAACTGACATTTTCCCCAGTACAAAAATTATGCAAAGCCTAATGTCGATTATCTAGCCGATAAAGGCAATATATAATTTAAACATGGAAATTTCATATTATTTGTCTAAAAACAAATCTTCTTCGGAATCTTCATCTTAGAAAAAAAATCCAAATCCATGAAAAATTGCATTCCGAGAGAGCAGTAGTCCGTGATTGGCTGAGGTAATACAATTTTTAGGCATTCAATTGCTAAATGGAATCTTCCAAGGAAGTGTATTTATACAATTCATTAATAATCCACAGAATAAATAAACGTCAGATACGAGACTTGGTCATATAAGCGACGATATATGAGTAGTACACACACGAGCCCAACACAACGAAGACACTGAAATAGCGTCTCATTTACGTATGTGACACGAATACTTTCATACTTGCATGTATTTTACTTGGGCTGGCATTACAGACAGGGGCGGACGAGGTGACCTGTGTGTGTGTGAGTGTGTGTGTATAAACGGAAACGGAAGTGACAGAAAAATGAACATACATACTTTGCATTTGTACCGCATGAACTCTATAGGGAGAGGACGGACATCTCAGTCTGTGTGTGTGTGTGTGTGCGTTACAATAATTCCTGTTTTAACGTTAACTGGTTTAACCAAACATAGAAAACCTTTTGGCATGCATGACATACAGCGAGAGAGAGGGAGAGAGAGAAAATTAAAGCAATAACGACGAACAACTAATGTGGACTACTCAAGAAATCATGCACACACACACAAGGAAACATTGACTGGGAAGATATACATACATATCGCTCATTTACTTCAATGGTGTCACAAGTCAAAATCCGCTTAAAGTCTCCAATTACTTAGCAAATATAGGAGATAAAAACCTCATAGGTTTACCGAAAAAACTGGAGAAATGATAAACTAGAAAATGTATAACTCAATCAATTATAAAATTTGAATTCACAATACAGCTCATCAGTCGGCCAGATTGTCTAGATTGTCCCTAGAGAAAGATGGCATAGCTTTATTCCCAGAGCGATGAAATGAATGGCCAAAATCTGTGCCCTATGAAGGCCTGAAATTATAATAGAAAAAAGAGGCATTAAGTTCTTAAGGGAAAATAATTTATTAAATTAGAACTGCGTGTAAACTACGATGACGATTCCACGAATTCACAGAATACTAAAGCAAATATTTGTCGCAAAGTTTCAATCTACAAAAAAATTAATAAAAAAATATTCTTAATTAAATATAAACAGTGTTTCTCCACCTTCGAGCCATTATTAACTATGGAACACATAGACTTGTTGTTCCGTCTTACGCTGTCACTAAAAATAGATTTCTTATAACCACCATTAGTATTAGTCTCCACAGTAGCCCGGAAATCCAATCGATGGTTACTTCATCGTCCTTCATACCGACATCACTTGTTGCTGGTCATTGTTTCTTGGGTGTTTGGCTATACTTCAATATCCTTTTGTTTGTCTTCAGATTTCTGTTCATATTTCGCAGTTTTGTTCTTGTTCATAACTTTCTCTTCTGTTGCTGGTCCGTACTTTGGTCATTATGTAAACACCATATAATGGAATCATAAAACACTGTTCAAACAACCAACACTAATACCAACAACAACACACAGACATTGGCGCCCACACAGGAGGCATCGAGATACAAAACAGCTCCGCACCAAGTTCTTGGTAATTTCAGGAATTGCCCATTGTTTCCGTAAATTGCCGAAGGATGAAGGACACTGCCTGCATATGAAGGATAGTGACGAAAAAAAGGAGGAATTAGCACAAAAGCAAAATTGATTTATGCTGTTTAAGCAGATTCTGTTCGCCCAGGCTTCCTGCAACAACTGGAAGCTGTTTCAAAATCTAAACAATTACGTTTTCAATAAAACGAATGGCCAAACAACAAAACAATCCATTTCCTAGGAAATTTCAATTGGCACAGATTGGAGGTAAGAGAGCAAATGAAAGGATTAATTCTGTATAACATTTATAAGTGTGGAATAGTAATGCAATTAAAGAATTCCAAGAATATGAAATGGAAGAAAAATAGAAATATCACTTAATACGATATTTCTCCCTTTCAAAGGTAGTTTGCGCGACAATTACACAACATTCGAAATTTCAATCCGTGTTAGACTGTGTTGACTGTGTTCAGTCGGGGATTTCACCACATTTAGGACGGCAAGTTAAGCGGGTAGCAAATGAAATTTAATATGTCCTCAAAAGCCTCACGAATTCTATCCTTGAGGTCTTGAACCGACGCTGGGTTGTTCACGTGGCTCCAAAGGAATAAGCGCACAGTGTTAAATCACAAGATCTCGTTGGCCAATTGTGATCACCTGTTCGAGAGATAACAGGGTCCGGAAACTTTTTAGTTTTGCGAACTGTGACTGCAAGATTTTCACCAGTTTTGTAGGGAATTTTTGATAATTTCAATGCCTTGTTGAAGCGTGTAACGTTCCATTTTTAGTAATAAAAATAAGAATAAAAACTTCAAAAGTGACAGCTACCGAAATACCGGGTGATTCAAAATAACACCTCTTGTTGGAGAATTCTGTATAAACTATAACAAGGGGGAAATGATTTGGAAATAAACCTAACGATAACAAGTTTTGAAAGCAACAGACATTTATGATGTTCTTTAAAATCATTCAAAATTAATTGTATGTAATTCAAGGTGAAAACGACTTACGCACAAACGGTGTTATTTCCAAATTCAATTTAAATATTCTCATCATCATCATGACTACCACCGCTTCCCTGCTCAGCACTTACATGTTTTCGGTGAATTTTGGGAAAACTGTTTTCGTTGATTATGGTTTTAAACTTTAATCCATTTACGGTTTAACGAACTAGAATAGAGGTGTAACTTCGGAAACCTCATAGCTGTGGATTTGCTTTTGAAACCAAAACAACAACAAAACATAATGTATTCCTAAAATACACATGTTTATACATGAAAACAAATACATATACACATGCATATGTACGTGTTCATTTGATATAATTATGATATAGTTGAACAGTTGTGACTGTAGTCAAAAATTCGCTGGCTTCTTAGCATCGCTCCCCCAAACACGTGCTGGCCCTGCACCGCAGAATGAAAGATACATGAAGATTGTGTTGCCGTTTGTAACATCTTGTAAAATTAGTTTGAATACCCAATTAAATGTCGATCGACAAAAATAATTCCACACGAGAAATTTTCCTTTTTTTTTGTGTTTGGAAAGTCTGTTGATTGTACACGCCGCCACACTACCCTTTCAGTATTCACCCATAGGCCCATTGTGATGAAGGGTGCATGCGTTTCGGCCCACACCCAAACTGAATATATTGCGTATACTTGTGTATTTCTGTGATGAGAAGCAGTAAAAGCAGCTTCAACTAAACACGAGCGAAAGTTTTCTGTTTATGTTTAAAAGGGCAACATATGTTTCCAGGGCAAACGATTCGATAATAATGCGCTATCACAAGAAGGAAGAGGAAGAACAGAAATATTTAGTAAAAAGATGGCAGACATTACCATGAAAATCACAATTTCAAATTTAAATAGAGCATAACATTATAAGATTCGATTGTATTCAACGAGGGCGTTTGAAATAATACAGAAATAGTAATTGGGGTTTCACAGATCCTTGTAGTCGCAGTCTGCCATCGCATTGGAAGATATTCTTTAATTTGCCAGACAACGATGAGGAAGGGTGCGAAATTCACTCAGAGATCCAATTTGAGGTTAAACAGACAGGCTTAGTTATGCCTATGTCTGGAGACAAGTACTCGGTTATATTTTCTTCCCCCATTTCTGGCAAAGATCGTCTACATGCTGCTTTTCAGGTATTTCTTAAAATCAGCAGCAGAAAATGCGACAGCTATTTAAATTAATACTTTACTTTCATTTTCTATTCTAACCAAAAACCAAATTTTTAACGTCTCCTTTAAGGATATTCCGAGTATTGCCATCTCTTTACAACATTGCTAAATATAAGTGATTCCAATACTCATTTAAGACTTACTCTCCCCACAGGAATGCGATTGAAATTAATGTTGGCTAATCGGAAGAAATTACGTTGCTATTAAGAGTATTTATTTATCTATGCCTCTTGTAGGTGTGGGTGTCCACGTAATAAACAAAGAGGGAACGTCGGCCGGGAACGAATATTTAATGGCATGAAATCTATGCAGCCGAGAAAAAGAAACCAGCCAGCCACTCAATTTAATTTGATAATCAAAAAAAAAAAATTGACTTATTCCGTTAACACCTGCGGTCTTTATTCTTCTTCTCGCTCGCTCGCTCGCTCTCCTCGGCGCTCTTTGTGTTTAGCTCCACTCGATGCTGACGGTGCAATAACAATAAATACATATTTTTCATTTATTGAACACCAGCAGCAGAGCATTATTAACATTCAGCTTCTATTACATTTTATAAATGCTGTTCGCTATGGCCTTTCTTTCTTTCATTCATTCATTCCTTCATTGGTTCGTCCGTCTGGCCATTCGACTGAACGTAACGGAATGAATCGAATCGAACAAATCTACTTTTGAACGGAAGTGTAGCATATTTTTTGGCACCATTCAACTGCTGCTGCTTAAACGGTGCCTGCCTGCCAGCCAGCAGGATATCGAAATTTCCTTTCCTCTGGTACTTCCTCTTCTTGTTCGGGCACATTTTGGCATTTGCCACTCTTGTTGGTTGCTGTCAGCCAACACTTGTTGTTGTTGCCGCTGTCGCTGTTAATGCATAGTGGGAAAATATCTAAACAACGACGCACACACACAAATATTTCTTATGGGAACCCGTAAAAAACGGTTTGCTTTTTTTATTGGAATCTCCATAAATTGTACGAACCTTTATTTCGTTCACTACTGCTCTCTCTGCCCCTCTCTCTCTCTGGCAGAGTTTGACAAAAAATTATGTTTATTGAGTGTTTGTTTAATAGGAAAATGGCGAAAAACACAACAGTGTGAGACATTGTCCGTCTTTTTTTACAAAATGCTGGCAAAACGAATTCAATTGAACGTGTTGTGTGTGTGTGTGTGTTTTTTGGATGCAAAGTGAAATTTATTAGCATATCGGCAAATGATACGCAAGGTGGGTGGCAAACAACTTTCCCGTTTATCCACCCCGCCGTTGCCATTGTTGTTGTTACTGTTCATAACTAACACAAATTGTATGTTTGCCCCAATAAAAAAAAACTGAACCCTCTCATGCCTGTCAAGAGGCAAAAACGTTGGAAATTGTATTGACATTTGTTTGCTGTTGTAATCGGAACGTACGTAGGTACATACACATGTATGGCGAAAGAAAAAACTCCCGGATATTTATGACTTTATGAAAAAGTAATGGAAATATAGAAAGTCATTGAATTGCAGTAAAGGGTTCCTATGCAAACAGAATGCCTGGAATTTGGGGAATATTTGCCTGGAATTGTTTAATTTACAAGGGGAACGACGCCAGGGGTTTAGAAGAAAGAACTACATTTCTGAAAATTAGTTACACTGGCTAACTCGGTCTGTAAGATAATCTCGCATTTTATGCAGAAAATTTGAAATTGATTTTTCTTAGAACATAAATGAATTCAGCAAATTGTTAGCACTAATTTATTAGTAAGCACTAGGTTTTGAATCACCCGGTCTTTCGGTAGCTGTCACTTTTGAAGTTTTTATTCTTTGACATTTGACAAGTCGAAACCACGCCATTACTGAAAATGGAACGATACACGCCTCAACAACGCATTGAAATTATCAAAAATTCCCTACAAAACTGGTGAAAATCTTGCAGTCTCAGTTCGCAAAACTAAACAGTTTCCGGACCGTGTTGTCTCTCGAAGATGTGATTACAATTGGCCACCGAGATCTTGTGATTTAACACTTTGCGACTTCTTCCTTGGCACGTGAACAGCCCAGCGACGATTCAAGACCTCAAAGATATAATTCGTGAGGCTTTTGAGGACATTAGTATTAGTATTGGTATTAGTGTTAGTATTAGTATTAGTATTAGTATTAGTATTAGTATTAGTATTAGTATTAGTATTAGTATTAGTATTAGTATTAGTATTAGTATTAGTATTAGTATTAGTATTAGTATTAGTATTAGTATTAGTATTGGTATTAGTATTAGTGTTAGTATTAGTATTAGTATTAGTATTAGTCTTAGTATTAGTGTTAGTATTAGTCTTAGTGTTAGTATTACTATTAGTATTAGTGTTAGTATTAGTATTAGTATTGGTATTAGTGTTAGTATTAGTATTAGTATTTACATTACTTGCTGAAAAATTGGACAAATGACTTCCGAATCTCGAATTATGAATAAATACAATTTTCTAGACACAATTTCTCCCAAACCATTTGCTAAATCTAAAAAATGACAACAACGCCTTACTCAGTTTAAGGTCCGCTATAAATGAGCAAAATTTAAAAGAAATCTATTTTTTAAAAAAAATCTCAAATTTTGATGGGTTAACCCCTTTCCTTTTTTTTGGGTCAAAAATCTTTTTTTCGAAATTCAAAATCTTTTGCACTTGGGTTTATTCTGCCTTCAAAATGATACAATTATAGCAACATATAGTTTATATAACATTAGCCATTACAGAGTAATGGTCAAAAAATACATTTGGAGAGTTCCCTATCAGATACACATTAAATCCTGTGCAAACGATCGTAGCATACAACTTTATGTGGGTCAACAATAGTCCCCAAGTCTAGCTTTAATTTGACATCACACTCATTTCAATAGCTTAGTCCGTTGCTGAACAATTTAAAAAATAGTTTCAAGTGGCTTTCGAATCAAGAATTTTGAGAAAATCCATTTTCTAAAAATGGATTCCTTCTAAACTATTTGTTAATGTTTAAAAAATTAAGCAACTCACGGCATTTCAGTAATAGTCCTAAAGTCTAGCTTTAATTTGATACCGCACTCATTTCGATAGCTTATTCCGTTGCTGAGAAATTGCCTAAATAGTTTCAAGGAAATTTAGAATTTCTAACTTTGAGAAAACCTGTTTGCTAAACGCAATTTCTCCCAAACTATTTGATCAATCTAAAAAATGAAGACATCGTCTTACTCAGATTAAGGTCCGCTAATCATAAATCCGCTTTCAACAAAATCTATTTTTTCAAAAAAATCTCAAATTTCTTTTTTTTAGTCAAATTTGTTTTTAATGATGAAAATCTAACCACATATAAATTATGTAACATTAGCCATTTCAGATTAATGGTCAAAAAATACTTTTTCAGAGTGCAACATGGGAGACACAATAAATGCTGTGAAAATGATCGTATTGCGTATTTGCCGTTTGTTTGTGCATCATCTGCTTTGTTGTTGACCTTTAGAACACATGCTTTTTGCAGTGTTGCCATATGCGACACTTTCGAACACGCAGCGCAGTGATGCATTTACGAACAGACCCAATAATATGATTTTTGTTTGTTTGTTTGTTTTCTTTTTTTAATTATTTGGTCCACCCTTTATGTGAGCAAAATAGCCAACATTCGTTCAACCAATTTCCTCTATACACTGATACACACATGCAAAACAAGTAGCGTGTACTTAGCTCGCACATTGTTGTCGTTTTCGTTTTGTTCTAAATGAATTTTGCTTACGGCCTGCCTCTAGTTGTCGTGTACAGCTCTTTCTTGAGTTCTCAACTGTGCTGCCTGTATTTCATGAGAAAAGAAAACTAGAAGCAGAAAACAAAAATAATAACAATAACAATAAAAACCCATCATGTTGTTAAATTCTTTAATTCTGTATTCGTGTGTGTGTGTGTATGTTTATGTCGGGCCGACATTTTCTTTAAGTGTGTGTGTGTGTGTATGTATGCATTCCATATAAATGAGAAAGTGGTGTTCATTAAAGCCTAAAGAAGCATAAGTGTGATAATCCATTATCCTACTCCAACTCCGTCTCGCCCACATACACTATTGCCCACACACCCACATATATAGGTACATATATGTATGCAGGCAAGAGTGTGCGTGTGCCTGTGCATATTGTACATATTTTACGATCACAGTTTTAGACAATAGCAAACATTCCTCAACAACTTATTTTCCGAATACAACACATACACATTTAAGAATATAATATGCATGGATATGCCTACGTATGTGTGTACTCCTACATGTAATCTTTTGGAACCTCCATTCATTCATCATTTCAGGACTAGAAGTATTTTCCAAAAACAAACAAAAAAAAGAACGCACTTTGTCATCTATGCGGTTGATTGTCCTTTCGTAACGTGTGTACGTCTGTTCTGTATCCTTAATACATATGTATGTAGGTAGGTTGCATAAAGATTTGTCCTTAATATATTTAAATTCTTAATACAAATATTCCGAATACCAGTTTGTTCTAACAATCACAACAAAAACAAAAGTAATCATGCAATGGACATATGCAAATATTTAATCTTATTCGGAAATATTTTTGGGTAATTGCAAAGCAAAAAAAAAACTGGACTTGCAAGGTTTTTTGGGGGGGACAACGAGAGTTACGTAGGAGAAGCTTTAAATTTGTAAAATTATCCTATTGATGCTCAACAAGATTTTGTTGAAATTCTTTTCACGCTGACATCTCAACAAATGTCTGTGCCGGTAAATGTTTTAATCTTCGGGTATTTTAAGGTGCAAATGATAATAAATAAATGGGGAAGCCGTTAGCTGGAAGCCACGAAACGCTTGAGGCAAAAAGTCTGTCGTAACGAAGTATACTTTCTGAATTTCTGATGTATTTCTTTAATAATATATTTTATTTAAACGATGCTCACGAACGACAACAGAAAGTGTGGTCCTAAATCTCCCCGGCATTTAGTCGATTTGTGTCCCCGGATGTTTTTTTTTTTTTGAATGAGACAGCTGTATGCATATGATTATGTGATCACTTTCTATGCTGTCACTCAATTTTCAGTCATGACGATGTTATTTGAAAGCTTTCCTGCCGCAGCAGCGTCAGCTAAATTGAATTTCGTTTTTTTTTGGGAAAAAGTAATTTTAACGATACGTGCAAAAATAATTCACTTTGGCTCAAATTGATGTTAAATGGAACTTTAAAATGTCATGCTCGTGACATAATCCATGGTACATGAATGATGCGTTCGACTACAAACATGAATTCTCGCGCTTCTTTTGTTAGGCAAAGCTCTGCGACTGAGGAGTGTTTAAAAACAATTTGCTGTTAGCGAATTAAACATACGAGTTCTTCGATAAAATTCTTGTTACAATCAATTGTTTCAAAAACGCTGTAATTTGTCACTGTTGTGCCTTCATCGTCGATCTGTTAATAAAGGAACATTTTAATGACCTTGTGAAGATTCTACTGGGACCTTTAGGATGTCAGCTCTTTTGTGGTGATTCAAAAATGTATTGCTGAATTTTATAAACAGTGAATTCCACCTCAGACACACACACACACACAAAGTAGTTATACACTGGTGCGTATGAGTGTTGGACGCACATTCATTAATTATACGCTCCGGTGTTCGGTCTTCAAATCGATTATTTAACTGAACCACTATTCAACCGTGAATTGACCGCACCACCCGCCCACATTGTAGTAACTCAGAACAAAAGTCACATAAACACGCAAACATTGAAGAGCTAAGGATGACTGTCGTATTATTTTGGAAATCCCTTTAAACCATAAAGTTGAAAGGGTTTAATTGTCCTGGTGATACAGAATACACACCCGTACTGTTTGGCCATATAGCCCAAAACAATATCTGTGTGTCAGTCAGTCGCAGGCACACGCACATACCGTCTAACATAAATATTATTGTAATACACCCGAGCAGGGCCAAAAGGTAAGTAAATATGCCCACCTTGGTTGGGATCCCCACAACAAAGAACAAATGACATCTACGTAGACGACTCGTATGAATCAAAGTCTCCTTGTTCTTTCTGGGCTACAAAAGCCATTTAAATATTTAATTTAAAAAAAAAATGTTCAGTGTCTTTAAGAAAAATGGTTGGTGTCCTGTTTTTATCGTGGCATGAGTGATGGGCATTAGCCAGGATGAGTTTTCGGCAGGCAAACATATGAAGTGTTATAAGCCACTCTTTTGTTACTTTCAAGCGAAAAAATGTTGAAAGTGAATGAAAGAAAAGCTTTTCAGTGCCAATAAAGCTTTCGCATTTCGCATATGACGTGTCGGGGTTTAGTTACCCCTTTTATTGTTGTACACGCATGCATACATATACAGCAGCGCTCAAACAAACAGCACAAGATACTTTGCAGGCTTAGCTAAATCATAAAGAAATCAAAGCAATCCAAATGTTTATAAAATAAAATAAAATAAAATAAAATAAAATAAAATAAAATAAAATAAAATAAAATAAAATAAAATAAAATAAAATAAAATAAAATACAATAAAATAAAATAAAAATAAGAAATAAATATTTTTTTTTACTTTTTCTTTAAATAAGAAAATTATTGAATTGTCATGTTTTCCTCGGGACATCTCGACAACAAATCGAACAGTACAAGATCTACAGGCATTCTGTTGCAAATAATGAAATTGACAAGTTGTCGTCTGTGAAATGACTTTTAAGTTGTCATCTTCCTATAAAAAACACAATCACAAAAACAAACAAATCAGCTTTCTCCTCAGACTTCCTTGTTGAATGTCTCCACAAATCAAAAACTTCTCAATGTTGCTATTTTTTTAAGCACAAGTGTATTAACAAAAAACACCAATGTATGCCAGTAATGCGAGAACGAACTGTATGTAGTAATGCCGAACCGAGAGCATGGTGAATTATGTTGGTAAATGGCAAAAAAAAACCGGAAACGAGTAGAGCAGTAACAACAACAACAGCAACACATTGAGAAGTGAGTAATGCCACTGTAACTCACCCCAATTTCCGGGAGATTTAGTTTTCCGAGGTAAACAAAAAAGAGATGTGCAGAGAGTCAAATGCTATTGAGATACCGAGCGACAGAGGAGAACATTACTTTGTGTTGTTCTCTGTATGTTGAATGTGTGTGCGCGCGTGTTTTCTTAAATTGTAAATACAATTGTTGCATGTGATGTGTGTTAAAAAGGGAGTTTTCATGGTTAACAACATTAAATTGAAACAACACAGAATCTGCTCAAACTTTATTTACAAAAAAAAAAAAAAAATTAAATTACACGATAACGAACGCAGAGAAACTTAATGTAATGGAATGAAAAAAAAGCCACACACACACACGCACACGAGAAGAAGAGGAAAAGTAGACAGAGGCACAGGGTAATTATTTTGAATCGCATGTAAATATGTAATTCAATTGTAAATTAATATTGAATTTCAGAAATTAGTTTTGTTTAGAAATTAATGTTGTCTAACCTTTAACAAGATCCCCTGGCCAGTCAGGACCTACCTCAACCCATACAACTTATTTTCGGATCCTCGAAAAGCAAATTTCCTTAGCAATAAACATAATGAGATATCGGACCAAAGAGCCATGTGGAGAGCTGTAAAGCAGTTGGTGATATCAAGCAATAATTCCATACTGTATGAAACATGGATCTACCACATCAGACCTGAGACGACGGGGCAGCCCAAACAGTGGACCGGAGAAATACAAAAATATCCAAAGAGTACAACAAAATGCAGTCAAGTTAGAAACCAAAGAATATTTACTGGAAGAATCTGGAATCTTTTTCGAAGTGCTTGGCAGTTCTTACGATAATGGGGAAATTGAAGCTATCGAATATTACTGTACACAGGGTGTTGAGCCCAGTGTAGTTGTTGTGGGGACCACCCTCATATTTATGCAAATGAAACAGTGAAACATATGTAAGACACGACGTATCCTAGCATTTTGCCAATAACTTTAAGAATACCACAAAAAAGAAAGACCTAAGCGATAATTTATTTAACAACAACACAACAGCAGCACCCACATTGACATTTACAGAACGAGCGGGGCAACAGGATGAGCGAAGCAATCCAAACGAAGCCTTGACATATTTTGTTTGGTTTTTTTTTGTTGTGCGTATAAAAAATTAATTTCATTTTATGTTAAATATGTATGACACTTTTAATAATTTACACTGAAGCTGATAAAATAAGTCTCTTCTCGATGCCAAAGTTATTTCGGCTCTTTTGGTGTTACAGTTGTTGCTGTTGCTGCTGATGTGGCAGAATATCTCCTCCTTGTTGTACGGATGAAGCCACATGCAGGCATCTTGTGTCGTCGTCTCTTGGCCCAAGGTTTTTTTTTTTGCTCGCCACATTCACAGGGGGTTATGGTTGAAAGGGGAGGTCGGAGGGTGGAATGTGGGGCTGACGATGCTGGCTAACTGGTTGCTTGGGTGGGTTATCATATCATTAACGCTGGCAACCGCTATGTGGAGTATTTTGCATATGCGTGACTACGTTTCGAAGACACTAATCCACTGAATGTACGTGTGCGTTTAAATATGTGGCTGTTTGGTGTGCGTGTGTGTGTGTGTATCTATACGACTTGGAATGCTTCAACGCGTGTTTCTACCATCACCATCGCCATCATTGTGATAACAATAAACCTTAGCAGTCAAAGACTTTGCTCACTCCACTGGCTCGTTTGTTCTGAGTTCTTATCTTAGTCTTGGATTTTAAAGTCATGTTCTTTTTGGCACAACCTAAATTGTTCGTAAGAAAAAAGTCGTTACATGAACGGACCATTGAACACCGTTTGAAAAATGCCTTTCCCTATTTATCTTTTAAAATATGTTTTCGTTTCGTTTTTTTGACGCATTAGTTCGGCTACATACTGTAGATGTCAGTAATTGGCATGACAATTTTTGAAAGGTTTTCAATGCAAATAATGTTTTTTTTTAAGACAAATACCTACTTTTTGAAAATAATAAAATACTGTTTAAATACCCTCTTGGAAATGTTCAGCAAACGACTTGGGACGTCTGCCCTGTGTGTGGTCTTTGATCATGCCCCAAATGGAATCCAATAGCAGCTGAGAAAAGCTTGCATGTCACATCGACCGTATGGCATTCAACAAAAACTTGACCGGCTGCCAGAGTTTGAGGCATGCGGTTTTACAAACAAAAACCGCATAACAAAGACCTACCAAAACGGCAGCGAGATTGAGACGCACAATTCTACCTTCCTATAAATAAAAATAGAATAATTAATAATGTAGAATAAACAGAGCATGATGTGCATACCAAATAATATTGCCGCCATAAGTGGATCACCTGAGGGAGACGGGGCATATGGGATATCGCCGATCATTGTGGGGATAATCGCTGGAAGAGGAGCATCATCGGCAACGAGCGCTTATGTGACCACACTGTGCAAACAACATTCACAATTTTCGTAGTTTGCACGGAAATCTATTAAAATTGTATGGAAATTGACAGAGGAATATGGATAATTTTGGTAACCGGTTTAAAAATTAATCGCCCATGTCCTGACTGTGATATGAAATCGCAAAATTGCTGTCTTTGTAACTGTGATTGTCGATCTCATGTTTTCTACCTGGTGATCTCATATTTTTTGCTTTGAATTTATTTTAAAATCATCAAAAAAAAACGATGCCCGTATACAATTTAAAATGTTTTCTCCCGTTATGATCACAAAAGAAATATATTTTTCTAAAAAAAAAAAAAAAATATTAAAAACGTGTATTTAAAAAATGTTTAATGTGTCAGAGGCAAAAATTCTTCTTCTTTTTCTAAAATTGCTTAAAAGTGTATGACATCAAGAAAATGTATTGGCGATTCGAAAATCGCATGTGATTTCACAATCGCACGATTGCCAGGAGATGGCCCCGAATATTTTCTTTCGATTCCTAGCAAGATTGAAGCTGTTAATTCCAGTCGAAGTGAGAACTGTTCCATTGGAAATGTTCCCAAATATTCCCATTTATATTTAATCCTTCTTATAACGTATTTCGGTTCAAATCTTCACATCTTTTTTTAAAATGAATCTCTTTTTCTGTTTTTTTTTTTTTAATTTTCCACTTAATTAATTGTTTATGGTTGGTTTGACCCCATCAACAGGTTGAGTCGCAGTTTTCCGCATTCGTCCAAACAATGTTCGGTCTTAATGACTTTTTCTCGGCCCATCTGCCCCCACACATTTCACTTATGTGTGTATGTTTGGATATTTCATTTGAGTGGCAGCACATTTCTGTTTTGTGCAATTTCGCTTTTTCAGGGTTTTGCGTTGTTGTGCCGTCATTGCCATTGTTGTTGCCAGTTCAGCGGACTTTTGTTGTAATTTCTTTTGCCAGCCCAATGACCCGACCCCAAACGTTTATGCTGTGATTGTGCAGTTGGCGGCAAACCTTTCTCTCCCTTTTCTCACCTACTACTTTAATGCTAAAGTGTTGCGAGCGGAAACGGAAGTGTCAGTTAAAATGTGGAAAAAAGCCCCGAGCGCCAACCGCATACAGCTTTTTCGCATTCTTGTTGTTGTTGTGCATCAGGAAGTAACAAACGTCAAAAATTGCTACAGTACAGCCGGCGGCTTCGGTTGCTGCAGTTGTTTTCATTTGCTGCTATACCTTCCGTTTCATTCCAACTGCTATTTTCAGATCCTGTTGAAGTAGAAAAAAAATAGCAACAACAATGATGGTTTACAAAGAAACTCAAAATTGTTTCCCTAGTTGTTTGGTCGGGCAGACTTTTCGAACGAGCTGCTAACAATGTACGAGTATATCGTGAGTTCTAAGGTTCAGCTACTTGACAACTAAGTGTGGGGCGGGGGCGTCAGAGCTTGGTGTTTTTTTTTTTGGCATTGGATGTGTGTTGACCTTTCCAAGTATTCGTTTAGGATTGTAAATAACGCTGGATACGCACGTGTACATTTTATGTAGAAGCGAAGGATGAAAACACCGACAGAGATAATAAAAATAAATTGGGGCATTCAAATTGGCATTAACTTTTGACTATGAACTTGTGTTCATTACTTCAATGGCACATATGTAATTCTATCAGTCCATGCTCATGTACGATATCCATACAGGGCGGATTTTGCCTTGAATCGTTTACTATGAATCTATGGAAATTTGCCAGTCGAAATCCGATCAAAGGAATAGTCCCACAAACAACTATACGATAGTTCAAGGAAATGACCCGATTCTGAATAACAATTCCCCGGGAATGTTTTTCCCCCTTTTGCCTGTTCTCCTCATCTAAATATAATCTCCCCGATTTCCTCTGATCCTCTAGTAGAAAGGAACTTCGAAATAGGGAATCTTTTCCCAGGGAATGTCAATAAAAGGGTGAATGTGAGGTGAGTTTTTGGGAATTATTCCGCCAATAAATTGAAAGGGAGTTCTGCTTCTTACAGTTTTTTTTTTGTTTTGGGTTATTAACTTCTTAAAGTCTTGATCTATGAGAAATGACCTTAAGAAAAACTTGTAAAATAATTTCATTTTAATTGCTGAAATGTAATTATCTTATCCTCCCCAGACATGTGCCCCGGTAACGTAAAGTCTTCGTTCCTAATTTGGCAACTTGGCGAAGGTTACAAACTGAAAGGTAATAAATGGAATTCGGTGTCGTTGTTGTTGCTGTTGCCGGTTCTAAAAAGGTTTCTTGTTTTCATTTCACATATTTTCTTTGGCTCACATGTGTATTGTTGCAGGAATACTTAACGAAAACACACACAAGTGGTAGAAAGGAGCGCTCGTAACACACACGTTTACACTGTAGGTAAACACAATAAGTGAGTGTTTGTGTAGTGAAGGTGTAGGTGTGTTAGGAAGTCCTTAAATATCTGTGCTCATTTTGAGTAAAATACTCGATGTACGAATATCTACACACACACACACACACACACGAAAAAAACATCAAGAATTTATGGCAATTTACTTTAAACGTGTCTCGAAGCGATATCAACGTTATCATCGTCACCACGGCCACCACCTGGAAGGCATGTTGCTGCCATCCTTCAATCTCACACCATCTCCTTAGTTCTGGGAGTAGCATGTTTCTCATATGATTTGTTACCTTAAAAATGGGTAATTTCACAGAGCTACAAAAAAAAACAAGACAAATAAAATGTACAAAATCCTCAAGCACTTACGAGCAGTGCGACAACAAGAACAGGGAAAACATTTCTAAACATTTTCTTTAGCACGTGGGCTTCTTTTTTTTTTGGGTTGCGATGGAAACTGTAGTGGTGAATGGAAGCGGTTTAAATCTGATAGGTGGGATAATGCATACGAGATTATTCCCTAGAGCTGTGAGACTTTGTACTGTGGAACTGGTTTCAAATTGTTCGCAATAGGTCAGAATGAGAATTAAAGCTTTACAAATACACCCGATAAGGGATAAAATTGACGAAAATGCGATCTAAGAGTTTACAAAAAAAAGGCGCTGATGCCAAGAAATGACTGCTAATGCCCGAGCGATCCTTTTCATACCTCCATTACATAGATCAGGGCTTCCCAACTTAAAGGCCCCTGCTCTCCAACAGACCAACCAAACAAAATGAAATTTCATGATTATTTATTTATTGCAAATACAATTTACAAAAAATAGTAAAAAAAAAATGGGATGGCTGGCAGGCTCTTTATAAATATTTATTTGTATCGTTGGAAGGAACCTTGTGACCAAAAAAAAAACACACTGTGAATGGGAATCCCCATTATGTATTTTGGTTTTTGATGTAATTTCTATGGAACTCACTGAACACAAACTAGAAATTATCCAAACAAACAACAGATGATCGATGACAGTGCTGGTAATCTTGAGCAGTGATGAGAAAGCAGTACCAAACTGTACAAGTACTGAAACAAACAAAAACATAGGGCAACATGTTGATTATAAATAACATGAATGTCTTCGCGCCTCCCCCATTTGAAAATGTCTGACATAGAAAATGCCACCTGGTTGGGATTGGGCTAGAGCGACTTCACTTGATTTTGTGCCGCTGGCGCTGAACCCTCCTTAGTGTTGACATATTTGAGACATTTATGCAAAATTTAGAATAAATTGAAAATAGCTTACAATTTGTTTCTCTTTCTGCTCTCACGCTACACTTACATATGTATTGACTGAAAACAGACGAACATACATATGCACATGTAGTTCAGCTTTGTTGTACTTATTATACATAATTTATTAGGTCACCTGCAGTGGAATTCTTTCTCGTTCGACTGCCCCAAAAGGTCGTCCCTTTCAACATATCCGTATGGGGGTGTGTGCAGGAAGGATTTCTGGTATTATGTTAAGTGAAAAGATATTTGTGCATAAAGTTACTTTAGACGAAATAAAGAAATGACAGTAAATAAATAAAACGTTTTTATCCCCTGGCAAAAAGTATTCAATAATTTTAATATTTAAACTCAAAATTTAATCTTTAATGGCATTGCGAAGAGATTTATTAAAGGCATGTGATTGGACGATGGACATTTGAAAATAACAAAAATACTCATATTTTTCCAGGTGAGTAAATAAATCATAAACTCATTAAAAATTTAACGAAAATACTCTAACAATGTCTTTAAAGGTATGTGGATTGACGTATATGAGGTGTTAACGGGCTATGTTCACATTGTTATGTAAAATAAAAAAACATACTTATTTTAAACCCAGATGGAGGACAAAATAAAATTTGCCATTTTGATATTTTATTTATATATTTCGCAGTATTCCCCGGCAGCCCGTACAGATTATAAAACCGATTTATCAGTCGGCAGCAAACGCACGTTTCAAATATACATTTAATTCAGAATATCTAAGTCGGTCTATGGCCATTTTTACGATATCTCCCTTTAGAGGGTTGAACATCAACGACAAACCCAATTGTAAAGGTCATCGTTACCTTTTCGGATACACGTACAAATTCCATAATTCTGCTTGTTGGCCGTACTCCCTTTGTTGTTGAGGGTGTTTGCCGGTGTAGGGCAATCAACGTTATGCCAAAAAATGTTTATAATCGCCAACAATTAAAATAATTAATGACTGAGAGGGACATTATGTGTAGCCAAACCAAACGACATTTGAAAAAGTACATGACATTTATTTTCCGTTGTGATTCGGTTGTAGTTGATGTCATTTTGATTGTCCTCCAGCTCGTTTTACAGCATCACTAGCAAAAAAAAAAGAAAGAAAAGAAAACATGATGAAATTTGTAATATCTTTGTTAAAAATGAGACTACTAACCAGTTTGTATATGCATGAATACTGTAATCTTTTCTACGACTGCCATACATACATGATTTGGCTTGAGTTCAAACGGACCTGTTGCTCTGAGGCGTCTGGCGGCGGCATACACAATTACACCGACTTGTCTTTCACACTTTGGCCACAATCTTATGGATGATCCTTTTTGATATGTGTGTACTAGGGAGAAGCTTGTTTTTAAATCGCAGTGTGTTTGAAATTCAGTTATTCTGAGAATATTATTTCGGGGAACATGTTTTCGTTAAGATTACTTTTTTTTAAATATAACTGTTAATAACTGTTAAGACCTTTGCGGAATAATTCCAAAAAAAAAACATCACTTTTTTCCCTGGGAAAATATTCCCATATTCAAAGTTCGTTTAGAGTAGGGGAAAAAATCCCGGGGAGATTTTATTTAGAATAGGGGAAAATTAAGCCGTGGAGTTGTTAATCAGAATCGGGCTGTGGCTGAGGAGTTTAAAATATATTTAATTATATTCTAGTTAGATACTATTATTTAGTACATATTTCAGCCTCAAGTACTTACTTACATTGGCTCTACAGCCTGTTGTTGGTCTTCGTGTGTTTGATTTTCAAGCATTCGGTCTTGTGCTTGGCGTCTACAAGGATCTTCATGTCTTCTTCCAATTGGGCCATTACCGAAGTCTGTGCCTTCAATGGTAGTTGTCGTTTGGATACATTCGACCGGTACGGCCCAGCCAGCGCCATCGCTGTACTTAGATGATCTTCGCTACGTTCTTTTCGGGATATTGCTACTATATATACTTTGTTAAGAATTTTTCAAATACACACAGCTTAGCTTCATCAGCTCTCGCAAGTATCCACGTTTTGTTGTAGCGACGATTGCCTTGGCCGTTGCAAGCATAAGTCTTGTCCTCGTGCGCCCATCTTTGCCGATTCCTTATCGATTCTAGAAAAAAGCGCCAGTTACATTTGGCTCTATCCTTCCGGCGATAGAGTTGAATGAGTTCGTCTTGGTGTGGCTGCATGTGCTTCTGCCTAATTTCATCCAGGTCAATCGAATAGTTGTAATGATCTACAAAAATAAAACGTTCAAATTATTTTGTTTACTAATTACTGTGAGCTATACAAACAAACCGACTTCCGCAAAATCATAAACACACAAATTCTGTTATGCTTTGACGCAACGTTCGAAACCTTACCTTAACTCCAAAGAGTTAACTTTAGATTTTCAAATAGCACCAATTTATAACGGACATAATGCTAACATAACAGTCACCCCATGTGTTTAACATACGTTTGTGCTTTTTATTAAGAAGCTCTCCCACATGCAATAATGCAAAGCTTCAACATTGCACGACGACTTTCAAAACGTTCTTGATATAACAAATATAACTTCCGGTGGTTTTCTTTGCTTTCTTCACTGAAAGCTTTAGTTTTTGTATTTAACTAAACTAATCTCAACCCTCGTGCCGCCCACAGACAACGCCACATAACAGCTGGCGTTATTTTGAATGTATATATTTTTGGTATCAACAATACACATTTCATCTAATTGCGTTACATTTTTATTTATTTAAATTATTCCATTTTATAGAGTTTGGAACCTTTGAGTCCCTCCATGGAATTTACTTTGTAATAGAATGACTATGTCGTCGTTTAACGTTTAGACAAGCGTAATAAACTCGGGATTCATGTATGAGAATCCCATGAAATCATTTTGATCCAAATTCATCATAAACAATTTATCGGTTGGTGTTAAGTCCGTCTTCTCTTCGGTAAATGTCTTATCGAAATTGGAAATATCCTTGCGATGTTTCTGCAAAATAACAACACAGTTCACACAATTGTAAATAAGATTTGAGAAAAAATAAGAAAAACAGAATCTTACAATCTTTGGTATTAGCGGTGGCTCCATGCCCTTATCGGACGCCGCTTCCCAATCGATGACATTAAAGAACGGATGTGTTTGTATCTCGCTACGAGCAAAGCGGCCGGCTCCTAAACGATTGTTGGCCTTCTTAGCCAAAAACTAAAGAATCCAAACAAAAAGTCATTTTGTAGGATTAAATAGCAGACCTTCATTATCTACTTACACTGGTTATCACATCCATAGACTCTTGAGAGAAATATTTGGGGAATACAGCTTTCTTTTCCTTAACGTTCTTATAAATAGCAGCATCATCATCTCCCTCAAACGGTTGCTGGCCCGCCATCATTTCATACAAGAGCACACCGAAGGACCACCAATCCACTGTGTGGTTATAGGGTTCATAACTCAAGATCTTAAAGGAATTGGAAGCACAAAAGAATTTAACAGGAATAGAATGTGTTTGTTTGTTGTATGAGTCATACTTCGGGCGCAATGTAAGAACTGGTGCCGCAAAAAGTACGCGTGTTGTCGTTCTCGCCAATATTATTCTTGGACAAACCGAAATCGGTCAATTTGATGTGACCATCCAATTCCAACAAGACGTTGTCCAATTTCAGATCACGGTAAATAATTTTACGTTCATGCAAAAAGAATAAAGCCAAAGCGGCTTCCACGGCATAAAATCTGCAAACAGTAACAAAAACAAAGGCAAGGGGGCTTTATAAAAAAGACACTCACATTCAGTACAATTTAACTTACATGGCCACTGACTCTTTGAAACGACCATACTGCTGCAAGTGGTACAACAAATCGCCGCCTCGGCAATATTCCAAAACGAAAAACAAGCGATCCTAAAATACACCGCATTCGATTATTTGTAGTTCCCGGAAAAGTCTCAAAAATTTGGACTTACCATAGTTTGAAAGCACGAATGAAGGCATACCAAAAACGGTGATTTTCCCGATATGGCCAAAATGAATTTCTCCGTCATGGGCAATTCCATATCATCGGCCTGAATGATAATGTCCTTACGTAGGACCTTAACGGCATAGAGCTCGTCGGTACCACGACGTTCGGCCAACAGCACCTTTCCGAATGAACCTTTACCCAAGACTTTGATGAAATTGAAATCAGCTGCTCGAATCATATCCCTCTTATTCATGTTGTGAGGCATATCCTTGTTGTCCATACGGCGTTTGATAGTCTTTTCGTCCTAAAAATGATAAGGGCAACAGCAAAACAAATTAAGAATATTTGACCAACGCGAAGGTTGTTTAATCAGTGAGGTAGGTTGGCACTATACTGATAACCTACACACCGCATATTATTGATTATCAAGTTATATTCCGCTAGTGATATGTATGTTTTTGTAGATTACGACACTAACCCAATAAAATACATGGCAGTCATTTTGCAATTTTATTGTGACACTTGGTAATGTAATCAGTGGCAAATTCCGCCAAACCTACGACTCCATTGAGGTGTACATGGGAGGTCTTTAACAGTGGCACGAGGATCATTGAACCATTGGGTTCATCTTGAGCCTCATCCATTGTGTCAATTGTAATATGTGGCCCCTAGAGGACGTAAAGTAAATATGAGTCCACAATGTGATAGTGGGAAGGAGGTCTTACCCGTGACCGATGTGATCGAATTTAAATTTGCATTAGATTGAATAACATTCTCGTATTATACGACCACAAAGTTTCTCAATTTAGACAGTTATCGTACGGTGCACATTGAGAGAGAATTGGGCTGTCGTAGCCGAGTCCAGTAACATCGACGCGATCTCAGCCAATCATCTACACAAATCAGACTGAGGCGAATTTTGCACAAAGACCTCGCATTATTCGCTTACAACGCAATTGAATGCACACGATCATCCGCTTCATTGTCGTTTCTCAGTTTGTGCCTTTGAGAAACTAAAAATGGACAACGATTTAGTTTGAAAATTACTTTTGAAACGAATTTTCATCACCGCAGTTTTGCTGCTAACAAGCAAAACTGCTGGATTTGGAAGAGCAGCACCTGGTCAGTCAGAAGCCAATTCATCTTCGGAGCATCATTGTTCCATTTTTATGTGGAAATGGGGCTGGAAACCCCATTTCGGTTAATGATGAGCATAATAAACCATTTTTTTTGCGGACATTAAAGATAATCATGTTATAAGTCGTTGCCAAATCGGAGCCTTCTTTTTGTGGGATATCAGATAGATACGCAAAATTGGGTTGAAAGAATGCCCTACAGCCAAGTGAGCCGAGGCATCCACATGAATGAAATTCTATTCCATAAATAAAGGAAATGTTTGATCTTTCGACACACACGGGAAAATTCTGTTTTTGAATTTAAAAAAAACATTAATTTGAACCACTGTCTACATCTAAAAAGTACTTACCTTTACTTCGTCCCTTAGGCGAGCCATATCGTTGACGCCATCAGTACAGGGTATATTGTAATGTTCACCCTCAACCTGGGACAAGAACTTGTACCAGCCATCAATAGGTTCCTAAATAAAAAAGAATTGATCATACAGTGAGTGTGATTTCTGAGGTACAAAAATGTCACAGCAATAAACTACCTTTTGGATTTCATCCATGCTAAAGGAGAACGAACCCATGAAATCGTTACGAGATGTTCGATCCCAATCCCATACTTCGACCAACAAGCGTTTTTCGCGATCTGGAGCAGCCAAGTCACTAAACAAATATAAGCAAATGCCGTCGCTTGCATCACATTTTAATAAAATACAGTTGAATTTACACAACTTACAACGTAAATGTTTCATTAAACACTGGATTCAAATTCTTTTCCTTGGTCTTGGTCTTCTTTTTGGTCTTGCCGCTGCGATCGGGATGTAGCTGAATGGCTATATAGGGATCACTCAAACCATTCGTATCCATGGGAATCAGATTTGCTGCTTCCTTAACTGGGATCGCAAGTTATATTTCTTTAAAAATTTTCACACAATTATAATAAAACATACTTTCGACTTTTAATGTGTTGCCTTTCATTTCCACATACAGGAGAAGTTTTCCTCTGATTTCACCAATATCGGCACCGCACAATGGTGGCACTTTCTCCTTGCAATTATGATGGACATTTAGGTTGCAATCTGTCAAAAGTGCATTAACTTATGAAAAGTCCGATTTTAAGGACAACTTTTTTGTACTTACTGTCACACTTGACACCTTGATGTTGCACTCCGTGCAGTAACAGACCACAGTCGTCACAAAATGTGGGTGCCGAGTACGTGGTGGAGATCCAGGAGTGTTTGACCTTGGCGCAATCTCCATCAATGTCCGTTTCCGTGCCAGGACATTTGAACACGACAAATTTACAGCATTTCTGATGTATATTAAATCGGCAATCTATTTTTACAACCCCACAAATAAAGAGAAGAGAAATGCTTTAATGAGGAAAACAAAAACCTCAATTTATCAACTGACCTTCGCATTGGTAACCCTGTTTGCCAAAACCCCTGGTATACGCAATCACAACAGCCACAATAATTTAATTAAAATCACAATCACATTCGTTTGGTTTTTGTTTTTTCCTGCTTACCATATAAAGTCCTTGCAGTGACCGCAATAGGTGGGCTGTTTGAAAAATCTCACGGCGAATTTATGACCATTTATAATCTCCAGTCCTTTGCGTTTCTGACCACCACGCCTAATTCGATTTTTCATATAGTTGGTGAAGGCCCCCTCGCCAGCAATTTCGACCAGGTTCTTGGGTCCAGCAGCCGTGGCTGCCGGAGCAGCTGCTGGTGCTGCTGCTGCCATTTTGTTATCCTTCTGTGAGGATTATCCTTTCAAGTAACAAGATAGTACAACGATATTCTTGAGTATTTCAGCTAGTGAAAATGGGCACTTGTTTGTTGGCTGTCCCAACAGCGACTATTGGCATTTTAAAAATGCCCGTAAATGAACACTTCTCGTGGAAACCATAGAAGTGACTTCTTGTCGCTATACTTGGGTAACAGGTACAACATAAGTTTGCCAATTGAAAAGGTTATTGTGTTGTCTCTTTGTTTGTTGTCTTCTTCAAATGGGGGTCAAATTAATTGGTTTAGCCGTGGTCAATGGATACATAATGCCGGCGATATTTCCGAAACAAACACATGACAAATGCCAAAGAATAAGAGCAAATATTCACCATATTCATGTTCAAAATAAAATAAATCTCCAGACCACTTCCTAAAGATATACGAAACCAGGACGCACCGAACAACTATTATTAGTTGGAAACATTTTAAGTTATGTTTGTATGAACCAACCAAATGATAGGAAAGTGAGGACTTTTTAAAAAGAAAACTTATGTGCTGGAATTACATAAATTTATTGGTTTTTCGAATCTGATAACCAGATATTGTATTAAGGCAAACAAATTTCAACAAAAGCGTTTAACAACTGTGCTCAAACTTCGATTATCTTGTGAATCATTTAGTTTAATTAATTATTGATAATTCAAGTAACGTGCGCAACGCAAAAATTGTTAACCACGTTTACTTTACATTATGAAAATTAGAATCGCTCAAAGTGGAAAATGGTGTAGAGATAATGAAAATTATTTTTTCGAAAAAACAAAAAAAACTGGCCTTACTATACAAAACTTTCCATTGTCGGAAGATTCCACTTGAAGCATTCATTACATCGCCGTTTAAGTTTTTAAAGACGACAAGGGGAATATTTTCGGAATACTCTTCCTCCTGCATTGAGTGTTGGCATGTATTTAAATAAACTTCGGTAACATAATAAAGGCAAATTCAAATAAATTGAAACAATTAAAAGCCAATAAAAATTATTTCTATTAAACAATTGGATATTTAGACAAATGTTTTATACTGCTAAGCAGAATATAAATTTACAAATGACATAGAATGCATGTGTGTACACACATTTAGTTATTACTTAAACAAAAACAAAATAAACTAAAATAAAACAAAATAAAAGCTTGCGAATGCAACACAATAAAAGCTCTTGTATGACGAACTACTATTGTACGGGCCAACAGCAATTACAACAAGAGAATAGAAAACAAATGGGCCCTTATCAATGTGAAATTTCTGGGATACTATATATATATAAAAACCACGCGAGGTTGCAGATCATGAATTAGTCTAACTAGTGAATCGGTTTAATTGACAAGCGCGCAACATGCGAGAACAACGTTTAAGTGTGGCCTTGCTCTACACGGCGGTAGCACTGGCCCTAACATGGGCTCAAAAAGAACCACAATTTGCGGATAACCGTACTACCATTGTCCATTTGTTCGAATGGACTTGGCCCGAAGTAGCCAGGGAGTGTGAAGAGTTTTTGGGTCCCCAAGGTTATGGCGGTGTACAGGTACAGAATTTAGTTGAAAGGTTTGTCTTAAAACGGCAAAATTTGTATAAACGATTTTCCTGTTTAGATTTCCCCACCCAATGAAGTGCGTGCTGTGGACGGTAATCCCTGGTGGGCTCGTTATCAGCCTATTTCGTATATACTTACATCCAAATCCGGCAATGAAGCTGATTTGGCCGATATGATTAATCGCTGCAACAACGTAGGTGTTCACATCTACGTCGATATAGTTGTCAATCATATGTCCGGGTATAAGGATGGCGACACTGTGGGTACGGCCGGTTCCGTTGCCAACTACGGCCAGCGCAGTTTTCCGGCGGTGCCCTATGGTCCGAAGGATTTCCATGAAGCCTGCGATATTTCCAATTATCAAGATCCTGTACAGGTGAGAAATTGCCAATTGTCATCGCTGCTGGATCTAGATCAATCTGTGCCGCATGTTCGTCAAATGATTGTGAACTATTTGAACAAACTGACCGATTTGGGTGTGGCTGGTTTCCGCATGGATGCCGCCAAGCACATGTGGCCTGGCGATTTGGAAGTCATCTATGGTCAGCTGAAACCGTTAAATGTGGACTTTGGTTTCCCTGCCAATACCAAACCGTATATCTACCAGGAAGTCATTGACTTGGGAGGAGAAAATATAAAAAAGTAAGTTAGTCGTAAAAGTAAATATGTTTTTTTTTTCTCCCACTAACTGTCCATTTTTATGTGTGAAGGAGTGAATATAACCATTTGGGAGCTGTTACCGAATTCAAATTCTCTACCGAAATTGGCCGTCTATTCCGCAATAAAAACCTCTTGAAATGGTTGAAGAACTGGGGTCCCGAATGGGATATGCTGCCGTCAGAGGATGTCATTGTATTTGTGGACAACCATGACAATCAACGAGGTCATGGAGCTGGTGGTGCGGACATCTTAACCCATAAAGTCCCCGAGTTGTACAAATTGGCGGTGGCCTTTATGTTGGCTCATCCTTATGGCAAAGTCACCAGAATCATGAGTTCGTATAGCTTCTCGAATAGCGATCAGGGCCCACCTCTGGACAATGCCGGCAATATAAAGGGACCCACATTTTTAGCCAACCAACAATGTGATACAGCAAACTCGGGATGGGTGTGCGAACACAGATGGCCGGAAATCGTGCAGATGGTCAAATTCCGCAGTGCTGTGAACTCACAACCTCTGACGAATTGGTGGGATGACAATCAGAATCAAATTGCTTTCTCTCGCGGCACTTTGGGCTTTATAGCTTTCAATTTGGATGCCGCCAAGGAACTGAGGGCCACCCTGCAGACTGGCTTGCCTCAGGGAGAATATTGCGACATCATTTCTGGAGCAAAGTCAGGTAAATCATGCAGCGGCCTCAAGGTGATCGTGGGCACAGATGGCAAGGCCGAAATCAATATTGGCAAAGGTCCCAGGGCATTGGCCATTTATGCCCAATCAAAATTATGTTAAACACCAGATGTACTTATGTACAATGTATCTGAAAGGAAACAATTTTTGAAAATACAATACAATAAAAATATAAAATTGCAATGAATTTAAAATTTGTTAAAGTGTTTTTAGGAACAACTTTAAATATTACAGCAAACTTTTACGTTCTGTTCTGTTGTGTCATGTCTCATAAGTTTTGTACACCGTCATAAATTCTTCTTGCCATCAACTCTTTTTGTGTTGCTGTTAACCTTATTCTGTTGCCCGTAACTAGAACTCAATTCTTTGTTGTTGCTGTCCAAAATAACCACCCTTCAGTTGTGAGTGTGCGGAGCGACGTGAACATCTAAGAGGAAACCATGGAGGGTGCAACCTGAAAACCATGTTATGTTCCACTAACATAACCATCAAAATAAAGTTTGATACAATTCACCAGAAAAATCGAGTTCAATTGCATTGAAGGGAATAATAATAAAAATCATAACCAAACGGAATACTTGACAACAACAAAAACAGCACCACCAGTGAAATATGTAGTGCAAAAAGTAAGGAAAAAAACACACAAGTGCTGGCAGCACCGAAAGCAAAATCACAACTTTTTCGAGGTAAATAACCTAAACTCAATCACCCTCAATATTTAACACATGTTCTCGCCAGAGACGGGTAGTGGAAAGATGGCCCGACCGCCACTTCCTCCCACTGGCAGTTTATAACAAAGCAATTCAGGTTCCGCACTACTCCGATGGTTATTGCTTATTAGTCTTCGGTTCTCGGTGGGTGCTTTCCACGAAGCGCCAAGCACCAAGTAACATTATCGTTCACGATGTCGTAGTTGTTTGTGTTGTATACATTTGAGTAAACACTTCATTATCATCATACTCAACGTCATCATCATTATCGTGAGCAAGAGTAGCGTGCAGATCTCGTGCTTATTCAGTTACTATTGTTGTTGTTCTTCTTGTATGCCAATGTGCATATTATTGACGTCATCAGTTGTGTCTGCCTGCAAACACGTTTAGCCTTTGCATGCATTCGTACATGTGTATGTGTGTGTTTGTACATGCCATGGCAATATTCCAAGAAAAGCAAGTGTTCATACCTCCGGGTTTTGAGTTTGTCGTTGTCGTCGCCGTCGCCGTGGTCGTTACCTTCACTTCTATACATTTGAGCGAGCAGAGGCCGCACACTTAGTCACAGCTTTTCCTTATGCCTTCTCTCCACATCCTTCTTCGTCATCCTCTGGCTCTCCTCCATTGGTTTCCCTGTATTTCCAGTGTTTTGTCATTATTTTCCCATGTCTCGTCTGTTCTGCAATGCACGTACCGACGAACATCGCAATACTCCATCAACACCGTCACGTACAGAGACAAAATGTCTAATGGTCGGTCGCCTTTTTTTGTTGTTTGCTTTTCTTTTTTTTTCGGAATTTTTCTGCTGCACGCGCTTTGACCTGCGCTCTCATTTTCTATTGATTTGCATGTGTCGTTTGTGCTTTCTCATCGGACGTTTTCGTTCTCTTACGTGGCGTGGAGCTAAAAGAGAAATTGCGAACAGTGCACAATGTGAATATGATATGAAAAGCCAAATCTAATCTCAAGATATGAGGCTACTGTGCGTGTTTTGCTTTGATAACCTGGCATATCCGTTCATGGTGGTTTTTTTTTTGCGACAGGGGAAAAAATACATTTACAAAGAAAAGCGAGCTTGTCAATCAAATACGGTTTTGAGTTCTGTATTTGAAATTTCTCCAACAATTCAAAACTGAAACACCGAAATGCTAGGCAACAAAAACTGAATTCAATTGTAGATAAGTATTTCGAAAATAATCTTAATATATGTATATTTACCCTCGACACTGATTCACTGATACACTGACTCTGTCACGCAGTACGTAGGAATTTAAATAGGCATTCTATAATTCTATATAAATTCTATAAATAATAATAATAAAAAAAATAATATTTTTTTTTGTACAGAATTGTGTTTTCCCCAAATTTTTTTTTCCAAAATTTTTTTTTTTACAAAAATTTGTTTTCAACAAAAATTTGTTTTTGAAGAACAATTTTTTTTTCAACGAAATTTTTTTTTTCCACAAAAATTTTTTTTCCACAAATGTTTTTTTTCGAATTTTTTTTTTTACAAAATAGTTTTTTCAAAATATTTTTTACAAAAATTTTTAAAATTAAGTAACAAATACTTTCTCAAGCAAATTAACGGGCGCCATAGGCGCATTACAACTTACTAGTATTAAATATTAAACAAGATATTTGAAGACAATTTATGAACAAATTGCAAAGCTGTGAGCGATTTTGTAAACACATTTTGATTTAATAAAACATATGGTTATTACAAAAAAATAGCTAATACGCCATGTGGCTTACATAGATTAAGGGAAATATACAACATTAGTATGAGAAACCTGTCCACGAAATGCCAATGAACTGTAAGGGCTCGCCATTGACTTCCTAGGACAGAAACATCGTCACCTAGACTTTGTAAAAGTATTACCAAATGCTACATTTTAAAGCGATTTCAACTTTTCACAGATCTTTTGTAATTCGAGCTGCCCGGGTCTGGAATTCATTGCCTGATGAACTGCTTGTTTTTTCTATGTCAAATAATGCCTTTCCTTCGAAACTATTTGACTACTTCAGCTATGTCTCTGTCTCAGATTGCTGATTGAGCAAAATAATGAGAACAATTGTTGAATTGCCAATAATTGGAACTAAAATATTTTTTCTTTCTGATTTGGGGAGCCAAATACATGAAATACTTTACTTTAGCTTCAGTTTATATCGAGGAGTAATACTATATGAATGAAAAACATAAACAAGACAAATTTCAACAATCATTTCTCTCTGTCTTTCCCCCGCCCAATAGCCTCATTTGTTATCGCTAACATTGTTTATAGTAGGATCCCCTGAGTGTTGGTGAAATTATTGGAAGCAAACAATGCTCATAAAACATTAGTGAAAAAAAACATAACATAAACAGTTCAACAAATGAGCTTCGATATTGTTATTAAAGCACTACAGCCATCGAACCTTCTCATGTCTAATATAGGTCGATGATGTCAAAAAATATTATATTGAGAACCATGAAAATTCTATTATTTGGAAGACTTAAACAAATTCAAGAAACAATTGTAATACCATAAAAGGAGACAATATTGACAAACATTTTCTGATCTATTACAATTTCAGGAGGATGTCCCCGACTAAAGTATTCGTGAATGGGTATACTACAGGGTCCGCCAAATAACTTTTTTTTCTTTTGAAAATTCTATAGAAAAAAAAATACTGGATATTTTCTCAAATTTCTTTTTTTATTTGAAAGTACAATCCTTCCGGTTAATAAGGGAAAATAATTTCATTCAAATGGCTGCCTCGGCTGGCCATGCATCAGCTCTGCGGATGCTAGATATCACTTGGGATTGTTAATCACTTTGGTTAAAGTTTGTAGTGCGTAATTCTTGTATAGTAATTTTGTGTTCTTTTACCATTTTCATCAAGAAAAATAAACCACCAAACGATTGTTAGTTAATACTATCGTTTCACCGTAGTCAGCCTGGTATATTGTGGACAATTTTTGTGTCAAAACGATGTGTGTGAAAATATCAGAGAAAAAAGTAAAATAATAGACACAGAGCACAGAGACGGAATTTCTTGTAGATTGTTAACAAATAGTTTTAATAAGACTCTGAACGATGAGTTTGATGATGTTTTGTATAAATTCAAACAATTATGTCGTAGTTTATTTCCCATGTATATTTGTAGATGTTTGATAAAAAAAAAAGCTCAATAAATAAACTTAAACCAATTTTTTCCGCAAGAACAATTATTTTTCTCGACACATTTTGTCTGTCGTTTTCTAAATTGTTGTTCTATCAATAAAAATTGGGGTTTGTCGCTTTTTTTCGGTGTAAATGGGGATAAACAAACAAAGAATGTTCAGAGATTAATAACTTTACATTCAAATTAACCGTAGAATGTGAGTAATCCCATAAAAATAGAAATTTATTTAATTTCTTTGAAAGAGTAGTGCTCCAAGGAGCCAAAAGTTCTCTCTCTTTAATAGTTCTCTTGAAATCAAGAGACATAAGGATAAGGGTGAAAGACCATACCGGCAGGCCGAATTGCCCTCACATACAGAGCAGTGCCAGGGCAAACTAAGAGCGCAAGGACATGGAAATAAATTAAATGACACAATTTATAAGAGAAAACTACACACATGGTGTGTCCACCAGCTGAAGCAAAGGTTTTTGCTGAATTTTCAATTCAGGCACCGTTTGGGGGGTTTGTTAACACGTTGGAAAATAGTCGAATTTTGAATTCGTGCTTCGATGGTGAGGTCTACTACGTACGTACCACCAAAAGTGCGGGAAAAGAATTATGCAGCGACAAAAATGAATACGAATTACGTGTTGACTTAATTATTTCGAAATAATTTCGTTTGCAACGGCACCGCCATAGTCACGTGTTCGAAGGTGCTTTCGGTGTAGCAAAATATTGGTGGTAGTGGCAGTGACAAAGACAGTTGAAATGGAGTAAAACGAACAGGAAACTGGCAACGGGATGTGGTGTGCTGTTCGTTCTAATGACGATGGTGACGGCGGATAATGCCTGTGTAGTATTAAAAAGCAATAACTGTCAATAATAAAGCAATAAATGTACTCATAAAAAAAGGCAATCATAAATGTGGCACAACACAATACGGTGGTTTATAACTAAAACGGCAAATGAACATAAATTAATTACAGTAAAGAGGTTAATAATACTTAGTACTCACTCATACCCTGACAATTGATGAATTGGTGTCGCCGAGTTAACAACAACAACAAAATGCTGACATTTCATTTGAACCCATAACGAGCTGTAATCCTTAAATGTGGTTTGTTTGGAGAACACCAAATGAGGCCATTCATCCAAAGTTTTGGAAACATGGCCGCATTGTTGTTGTAGTTTATAGTTGAGGAACTTAAATTGCAATAGTTAAAAATAGTTAGTTGCAATTGTTTGTGGCAAAACAGCATCATTAAACCTTAAATGACACTTTGGAAAGCATATTTAAGTGGCGTTTCAGAAAACAAAACGGAGGAAAGCAAACACAAACAAAAAAAAAACTAAAAGAATTCACAGCATCAACATCACGTCTACACATTTCTATATGCCACAGTGTGTATGTGTGTACTATGTGACAAAATAAGCTGAGAGGAAAGCGTTACAACAGTCAGACAGAACCGACTACTAAATATCCGTATACAAGATTTTGTGGTTCGGTACGATTCAAAATCATATAAAGGCTTTGTATATTACAATCAAATAAATTTGGTTTACGCAATCTAATCTAGGATAGATAACAACAGCTGGTGATAGGAAGATCATGTTAGAGTCGTTCTAATCCCAATTAAAACGACTATAAAAGTCCGACAATAACCAATAAATATTTTTCGAAATATTTTAGCTTTCCAACGGATTAATACAGAGACGAAGTATTTTGCATCCCTATCATCTTACGCTACTCGAATTTTACTTTCTATTTTTTATAAAAGGAATTATTTCCACCTAAACAACGAACGAAAACTCAGTATCAGAAATTAGTTTTTTTTGTTTGAAATACTCAAAATCACTTTCCAAATTTCATGTATTTACAATCGAATTCATATGACTTATAAAATCCCAATTTATTTTCTTTCGATTACAAAAAAAGGCAGTTATTTCGGGGTGATGGCCGCAGCAAATTATACAAACTATACAATTATACAAAGCAAGCCGAACGACTTCATAAATAATATTTACAAAAGTTTTGTGACATATTGAACGATAGGAAAACCACAGAATATTGCTATCAAGATAGACCAAATGTCCATTTGCGAGAAGTTGAGAATACAGACGTACTTGTGTACGTGAAAGAACCGACGGGGAACTTCTCTGGAATCAGTGAGCTGTGAAGGATATAATTTGTATACTCGCTGACTAGGACCTAATTTTTAAAGCCAGCTCCAAACGGCTAATGCTTTTCTAGAGAAGTTTTCCATGGCCTACAGAAGACAATAGTCTTACTCGTAAAGTTACCGGGAAATGACCGCCAATAATGGTTTGATTGTCTTACCAGGATAAGAACCTGGGTTTACTAAGTTTATTGTCTTCCTCGCAATGTTACCGGGAAATGACCGCCAATAATGTTTTGATTGTCTTACCAGGATAAGAACCTGGGTTTACCAAGTTGGTAGAAGAAATTTTAGTAAAAAGTGGAATAAACATTTTGTCTTTCATTTTTTAAAACAAAAATATTGTTTTTTTTTTTGTTTTTGTGAATCGTAAATTCATCTACGCATTGTTACGAGCCTTAAAAGCGAAACAGGAGTGGGGTTTTTTTGTTGTCAAGAAAAAGAGGCGTGCGACGTTTACAATACAATTGCTATATCTTTGTAAATATAAATTCATATTTTGGAACTAAGAGCGTTGGATAATTTTCTATCGAATTTCATTAAAAAACGAATTTTCGAAGAAAAAAATGGCGCTTAAGACGAGCAATGGCTCGATATTATTCGGATTAAGATCTCACGGACAGTTTTACTTCTCCAAACCTAAAGAAACGACTGCAAGGACAAAGATTAGGCAGCCGACAGCTATTATTTTGAAAGGTTGTTCGAAATGAATGCAAAGCAGCTTAACATAGTGTTCTTCTTGTAAAAACTGCGGCATCTAGCTAGAGCAAATACAAAATTGTGTGCGGATTTAAGTGAATTTCACTGGGGTTAAACTGTTGGGTCACGAAATAATTTTTCTTAATGCGGCTTTAGTTGTTCAGGTCATTCAGATCAGTACTTTACAAAGTAATAATATGCAATATGGTATTCGATTGCCTCAATCATTTTAGATGTTATCCTATTATCGCCTGCATAATACAAGTTTTACTATCGATCTATTTTGATCAGTCACTATCTCGGCATTATATAAATTAATGATATACAAAAACATCCAATTTATTTACCCAGTTTGAACTGTTTGATTTTAATAGAAATCCCGATAAATGAAAAACTATACGTTGATTAGAAAAGAAAAACATTCTTACCTTAAAATACTTAGTTCAAAGTTACTGCGTCAGTTGGAATGTATGGCAGAAATTCTGGTCTCCAGAATCTAATGTTCTCCGTGAACTTCGGGTACTTTTCTAAAACACAATAGAGAAGATCATTTACATACGTTTGACCAAACAAGAGTTCGCCTGATGTATACTACCTTCGCTACCACTAGATGATAAATCGAATCTATCTTCGTATTTAGTGGATCACTCCGGTAGTTGTTGTTCCGCCACGTTGCCTTCAATACATTGACATTCTGAGATCATTTGCATGAATAGAAGCCTCCGACTTCGGCCGTTTATAGAGATGTTTTCTTAGTACTCTCTCTTCCAAATTGGCGATCACTGTCATTGCTGGGATATCGTTGAGATATCTCCTTTTTTTCATTCCGCCTAGAGACACCTTCAATTATTGCGGGAAATTGTTTGTCATTCAGAATACACAATGACTTGCCTTGTCAAACGGCAACATGATCTGGAAAAGAAAGCATAGATTCTTTGAATATTGTCCAAGTAGGAATGATGTAATACAAATGATTGACATTGTGTTGCTAAAGGAAATCCAACGACACGGTGTTCATTTGTTACGAACACCAGCTAAGAATTGTATTACCCTACACCAGTGTAACGATGAACAGTAGTTAATACTCATCGTAGAACGTGCCCAAAGACTTATCCATACATACTGACAGACAGAGAACACGTCAAGAGGGCTCGTCAGTATTTGTTGATTTTTATGGGTCTACCATATACGGCAAGAACCAGAAGCATAGAGCGGACCAGAAACAAAAACACACAAAAACGATGGCATACATTCAGGGGCTGTAGTACCACGTATGTATTTGATATGGTCGGATACGTGTGTCAGTGTGAATAGGTCTCCTCACCGTCTAACCCTGTACGCCCCCGTTATTGTTGTTTGTTTGTTGTATGTATTTGCGTTGGTATTCGACAAAATTAC
Source organism: Hydrotaea cyrtoneurina (assembly GCA_958296145.1). NCBI lineage: Eukaryota > Metazoa > Arthropoda > Insecta > Diptera > Muscidae > Hydrotaea > Hydrotaea cyrtoneurina. Next base: position 1,967,554 of record OY282516.1, on the reverse strand, counting down.
ATGCTGGGTATACATAAATATATAGTTTAAAGGTCTTAAATAAAGATTCGAACCCAGAAACAACAACAATTGTTGCTTACTAAACAAATACACTGACAGAACGTTATTCAGGCAAACGGGCATTTTTTTTTTTGTTACCAAACTGAGTAGAGAGCAGACAAACATGAAGGCCACTTTTTTACTTTTCTGTTCTTTTTTTTTTTTTTAATCTTAAATTCTTCATAAAGAGACGGACTGACTGTTTTCCTCAAGAAAAGTCCACTCTGACTGTTTTCTTTTTTTAAATTTTCTTGTGGTTTTGTTCAGTTGTTGTTGTTCGCAATAGAGAAAGAAAGAAGGAAAGAAAACACAGTTGGCACGCAACCGGATATCCGTTTGCCATGTTTGAGTCACAATACAGCGGTATTTGCTAAGTCGCCATTCCGCAGCAAAAAGTGGTTACGTTCATACCATTTCAGTTGTAATGTGATGGTGGCCGGCGGAATGCTCACTATCACCACACAAAGTGCACAATCACGGGACGATTGTGGCTGTGTGTATATGTATGTGCGTGCGTCCTTGTTGCCGGGTGTCTCTGTTCTATCGTCTTCTCGTAGTAAATCAATTTAGCTGTCTTGTAATTATTTAAAAGGATTCATTCGTTCGTGCTCTGTTATCGTTTTGCTGTGTAAGAGACCGTCTTCCTTCTTCGTTGTGCGGGCTTAATGGTACGTGAATTATTCACTGGCATTTTGTTGCGTTCCTTGGCACCATCACCAAGCCATCCTGCTGCATTGTTGGCCATTTTGTGAACAAATGGCCACGACCATGTTCCTAACATGACAATGGTATGCGTGTCTTAAGTATTTCAATTTAAGAAAATTGCATAGCTGAGATTTGTTATGAAAATGTGCCAGATATGTGAATGTTCTATGAACAAACATAGATGGGAGCTGGAAATATTATTGGTCTTCAGAGAATGCCTTAAGGATGCAGGCTAAATCCCCAATTGTAATTCAACCGAGAATTATGTTGCCAGCAGCTTTATGGTGGTTTTTTCCTGCAAAAGAAAAAAAAAACAACATGTATATTCCATTTATTTGCAATATTTCGAATATTTAATACGATAATACGGTGGAACAGTCCACATTTATGGTGGCCTCAACTACAGACAATCGCTTGTTTGAAGTTCAATCGGTTATGATTTTTCAGCAAGAATGGAGAAACATAATTTTAAATGGATTGTAAGTGCTGGCGACTTTACGACTAGGAGAGTAATGTCGAAGCCATGTACAACTTCTCTAGAAAAACATTAGCCGTTCGGAGCCGGCTTTAAACAGAAGGACCCGGTCAGTGCGAGTAACAGAGAGTAATCTCTAAGCCATGTAAAACTTCTCTAGAAAAACATTAGCCGTTCGGAGCCGGCTTTAAAGAGTAGGATCCGGTCAGTGAGTATACACAATTATATCGGGCACAGCTCACTGATTCGAGAGAAGTTCCTCGTCTCTTCCTTCGTGCAATGTTAAGGGAAATAAGTAAGTAAGTATGACAAGGGAGTAATGGAATTGACTGAGCTTCTCCTTCATTTATGGAATACCAGTGGAAAATGTAAAAGTCATATGGGCACCATTTAATTAATTTACCAATTGGTTCTGATATTTGGTTCAGTGTTTAGGCTACTTCATGGGTGAATCGTGACAATGTGTCAAAGTCATGAATGTTCAGTTTGCCTTGCCAATTTTATTATGAATAGACTTCCAAACGAACAACGCTTGTTCTCTCTGAAATATGAGTTTCGCAAGTTGCACCCATTTTATGGCCGTCATAATCCATCCACCGATCATGCTAGACAGATGGTTTTTAATTTATAAATACGCAGAGGAAACACAGGATAAAGTTCTGAAATGAAACAACTTATAGAATGAGATAAGTTTTCTACGTGTATTAAAATTTTCTGAAACTTCATAGATTTGCAATCGATGATTCTGTGTAAAGAGATCCAGGGCGGAGGGAAACACAATTCGTACTGCCCGAATGCCATTTTCATTATTCTCACTGCGTATTAAGTCAAAAGAACATTCATTTCTTACATCCTAAGCAAACACTCTAGAGCTTGGATATCAACTACCCCTATGGAAATTCGCTTAGACAATTTGTTTGTTGATGTTTTAAGTGTCGGCTTCGGCGTATTGAAATTGTTGAACGTTAAGTACCTACGACAGTCCCATTAGCCGCCGCCTAAATAAAGGCCAAGAGTTGGTGTACATGAATGTCAACCCTTTTTCCGATTTGCTTACGAAAAGTAATTAAAGGAAATGTAATTTAATTTTTAGTGCCACTCAATGCTTTCGAATGAAGTACTTAATCTCAACTACACAGCACTTGCTGCCACACACACACACACACGTACGCACATTCATTGATGTCCTTAAGGAGGAACCACCAGCCAGCAGTCTTTTCGCCAATTGAGACACCCAAGCAGCACTCGGCAGCCTCGTCTACAAATCGGAAAGACCCGAAATTGAAAAGTGTTGGGAATACTGGTTTCATTTCGTTTCGTTTCTGTGGCGTTTGGTTTTTATTAAGACACAACATGCGATTTAAGGAAATAATGTGAAGGCCCCATTCCGCCATATTGTGAAATGGGTTAATAAATTAAATTGCCAGAGCAAACTTGAGCACTTGTCCCAAAACTTAATTAAAGGCAAGGCGAATTTTTGGCCCGAACATGTGCACGAGTATGTTTGTTTTTATGGACGAGTACAACAAATAAAAATAACCATTTTTTGTGGTTAATTTCAGATCTAAAGTCTGATTTAATATACACAAACAAACACACACACTAATACATTCGAACGTTGGGTGTGCAAGTGGCGAATAACGTGTGTTTAGTCATGGCACGACAAACTTGGTAGGTATAAAGAGTACAGAAAAAACCCAGTTGAAAAATAAGAAATTTTTTAAACAAAGTGGAAAAATAAGAAATTTGTTGATTTGATTGATTCAATTCTTCCTAGCTTACAACAGATCTACAGACATTTCCAATTCCTACATAAAGGAGCAATCAGAATTTGCAAACTGAAATTCCATTTGACAACCCACTTGCAATACCACTCTCGTTTTCTGTCACTCACGCTTATCACTGATAAATTACAATGTATCACTCACTCACTCACTCACCCACACACTGAGTCATTGTTTTGCACGCCGCTTTCATTTATTCCGACTTTCTCACAATTTTTCATAAATGTTTGACTTTTGTTGCTTTTCTTTTATTTCTGTAGTTTTATTTTTTTGCATGAACAAATGTTTAGCAGAAGTGTCAAAGTGAATTTGTCATGTTACATGTTAATGCTTTTCTGACTTTCTAAGTGAAATTAAATAATTTAACACAAACTCATGCTGACACACGCATACACACACGCTATCATTCAACGCCACACATTAGCAAGAGGGGTACATAAAATAGGCAAACAGGAGGATGGGGTGAAAAGTTTCAGAAACCGAAACTCATTCACCTCAGAGAGCCAAGAGATTTCTATAACATTTGGAGGCTCGAATTTGTATGTATGTGTATTGAGAATGCCTTCAGATTTGGGATTTAATTGAATATTCTTCAGATCAGATATGATCATCATTTGGAACATCATATTGAATATTCTTTTCATATTCAAAACAAAACTCATTGAAAATGGAGTGGATCACTTCATGTTTAGACTTAGGCGCACACTTTATTCAACTTGTTGGGGCTGGGGAATCCACTCTGTCAAATTATTCCAAACGAAGCCTGAATTAGCTGGGAAGTCTTACTCTAGTGGAAGGGCCAAGAAAATAATTACTTTCTTCATTGCCATGTTTGTAAGGCTTATGAATGAATACATGATTTTTCTTAAACTGGAAATACGTAGGAATAGAACAAGACATTCTGCCAGCAATATACAAAAACTTTCATCTGTTTTCGTCACTTAATTCCGATTTTATTCCATTCCGAAATAAATTCCGTTAAACTCGTGTGTTGATTGGGTACTTGAAGGCTTGAAGTGCACAATTTCAATTGGAACATTTCGGTAGTTTGGAAATGAAATCATAGTACACATGCATTGGATACACTATTAGTGGGATAACAATTCTATGAAACTTCTAGTGTGCACAGTTTACAAACTACCCTCGAACATATGTTTACCTGTACAAAAAAAAAAAAAAACTTGTGCTTTGTAGACTCACACATACGTATGTATGCGAAAATACATGTGAAAAGAGGAAAAAGTTTTTATATTTTACACAATACAGTCCCACAAGTATTTATGAATGCACGATGGATGAATGGATGCACTCTGGTGTGTGTTTAGCAATGCCAGCAAGCAAGGGCGGGGTACGTGTGCAATTGCACACACACACAACCCGCACACGTCCATAGATTCCCAACAATTCATAGCAGACACACACAACATTCATCCACATCACATGCACACACATTTGTAGTGACACAAACAGTTTGGAAATGTATTTTGGACTAGAACCAGAATGACATTAGGTTTTAAATTGTATTTCTTTGAACAGCAACATTTTTCGGTGTACAATGTGTTGTGTCCTCAACCTTGGAAAGAAACGTCCATTTATGTCGCCATGTCGCTTTCAATATTGAAAGTGTAGCGAGAACAGCGAAAGTATTCAATATTTTCATTATTGCTATTTGAATTCTTGCAACAATGATATCGATTTCCGCTTTTGATGGAAATAATACGCCTACAGTAAACTACATTTCCGGTTTAAATACATTTAATGCACTTCGAAAATCGATTACTTCAATCAAAGGGGGGCGTATCTGCTGGTACTCGTATCATTACCATTCCTACAAAGCTTTTGCTGCTAATCTCTATAATTTACATTTCCGGTTTTGCCACAAACCAGCAACTCAAAACTCTTAAGAGTGGACGTATGGTGTATTAAGCTGGGTTGAACATTTTCTAGTTGCTGCATGTGGTAGAAAGATAGCGTACTTCTTGTTAAGAAAATATATATCGACCCTGTCTATTTGCCAAATTTACCGGTAGAGTGGGCGTCTTACTCCTGGAACTTCGACAAGACATCGATGTTAATAACCCAACATATCGGGTATTAGCTGGTTTGGACCTTAGATCGGCTTGCATCTGCTTGAAGCGATACATCGCATTATTCTTTGGCACGCGACCATATGCTTCCTTATCCCTTCTCAGTCCGGTCGTTAGAGCCGCTCCAACAAATGGACAACAATTTATCCCGGAAAATTATATTTTCTGATAAATGGGAGTTTTAAATCTAGGCGGCAATGTTAAGAAGGAAAACTGCCGCATCTGGTGATCGGAAAACCCACAAGTCGACGTCAAGAAACCAATGCATCGTCAGAGAATGACAGTTTAGTGATAATTTGGATCAGTGACATCATGGATCAGTGACATCATTTTCTCATTAAAGGATAGCGCTACAGATGAACCTTTTTTTTTGTGGACGGAGATTCCAAACTCTTCGACGGTCCTTGGTTTCAGCAGGATGTGGCGTCATGCCACACAGCCCACTCGACATTCGTTTTGCAGGCTTAGTAATCGTATTATCAGCCATCTAGGCGAGTCAATTGGCAATCCTGTGAGCACATTGTGAGATAACGTGAGTGGAACATGTTATGCTAGCAATCCATTCAGGCTCTAATGGCGAATATCAGCCAAGCCAATTGTGAGATAGAGCCAGAAATCATCACCAAGGGCTTGGAAAACTGGAGGGACAGGATGCGCAAATCAGCCACATGAATAAAATGAAAAGAATTTTGTTTAATTAATTTGTTTGTAATTATAAAAATACTTTTTTTGACTACCCATAAAAAAAAACTCCAACAAACGCCCTCGATTTGCGAACCATAAGTAATTTTATCATAGGATTGAAGATATCGAACTTTCTAAAATGCACAGTTCTAATTAAATTCTCCCACATTAGTAATTCCCATGTGCTTCTATGTGTATGTTTTTAGTTTGTTCCGTTTCCTTTTTCACTTTTATTCCGTGTGTATGTGCTGACTTCAAAAAGTTGCAACAGCAGGATTAAACAGAACAAAAAGTACATGTGTGTGTGTGCTCAGAAAATTGCATAAAAATGGCAAATATTTATCTTTCAACTTTATTGTAATGTGACACAGATACGAGGACAGGCAGGCAGAGACGTTGCAATTTCTAGATGCAGAATCCTATGGGGGCACACTACTTTTTGGCATAGTAGGCGGAGGGTGGGAGATTACAATATGGGAGACAGTTTAAACTCGTAATGCCTCTGACATTTGGAGTTTTAAAGCGTTTTCGAAATGATTAACTTTGATTTATATATGTTAATATCGCACACAGCTTAGGGATTTTCGAGAAGTTTACCTAATGTTCCTTATAAGGACGTTGACTTGTAAATAACCCAGTATTTGAAATAACCATAAAGGCAATATTTCAGAAAATATTGAATCCGATAAGCGTGTCTTCTTCAATCTTAATATATATTTACCCTCGACACTGATTCACTGACTCTGTCACGCAGTACGTAGGAATTTAAATTGGCATTCTATAATTTTCTATAAATAATAAAAAAAATAATATTTTTTTTTGTACAGAAATTGTGTTTTCCCCAAATTTTTTTTTACCAAAATTTTTTTTTACACATTTTTTTTACCAATTTTTTTTTTTCAACAATATTTTTTTTTTACAAAAATTTTTTTTTTTACAAAATTTTTTTTTACAATTTTTTTTTTTTTACAAAATTTTTTTTTACAATTTTTTTTTTTCAACAAAATTTTTTTTTCCTCAAAATTTTTTTTTTCAACAAAATTTTTTTTTTTTGTTGATATTTTTTTTTTTCAAGAAAAAAATTTTTTTTTCAACAAAAATTTTTTTTTCAACAAAAATTTTTTTTTCCACTAAAATTTTTTTTTTTTCAACAAAATGTTTTTTCCATATTTTCCATTACAACTTACTAGTGAACAAATAAATATCAATTCCTTGCTTTTGCACAAGGTGTGTCTGTTCACCAGTTACCCTTTGAACCGAATCCACATTGATTTGAAGCAAATCAAAGGCTTTTGGCGAAGAAACAATGCACAGCTCATTGGATTATAGTCACCGAGGCAATAAATTGATAATTGGGTATACAAATTGTTAGCTCATCCGCCAAATTCTTCAGAGTGTGAGGAGGTCATCTCTGAAACAAATGACTATTTTGAGTTCATGACTGTCACTGGTATATTTCAATTATTGTTCTTCTTCTTCTGTTTATATATATAACTATGGCCGATCATATGATTCCTACAATTTTCAATAGAGTTAAGCGAAGCTAAACCAAAAAATAAAAAACGTATGACATTCAATACACACACACATAAACACAAAGGTACACACACACAATGGGAATGCATGTGTCCAATGAATGTTTGAATGTATGAGTGCATGTACTTGAAAAGTACATTATACTCGAACAGAACATGTTTGGTTTATAGTTACCGAGTGTTTTGTTTGTTGTACCATAATCGTAGATGCTTTTATAGAATGTGAGAGTGTATATTAATGGCATTTCCGAGGACATCGACGACTTGCAAAAATCCATATCACATTTCTGTCATGTATTTGTTTTTGATTATATAATGTACATAATACCTACATATGTATGTGGGATATAAAAATTGAATATGATTAACAATTTTATAGGGGATAATAAACGCAACGAATGGATCGTTTATCATGTGTCACCAATAAACGATTTAAAAAGATACGTGTGTTGGATCCGCTTTTTCCATCCCAGTAGACCGTATGTATGTGTTTGCCGAATTTATTTGGAATATACTATGCCGGTTATGGTTATCGCAACAAGAAAGTTTAATCCTCTTAAATTGCAGGAAATTGCCTACTTCATCTTGGTCGACTTTCAGATTTATGTGAGGCGTGTGCTGTGTGCTTTATTCATCTTCATCTTTCCCTCTGGTTGTCGCCATTGACGTCATCATATTATCCTTAATTTGATATTCTATAAATAGCAAAATTAATGATTTGTTTTTTTTATTTCGTAAATACATACATACATACATACTTACATATATTGCCTCTTATTTTCTTTTCTGTTTTTTTTTTTTGTTTATGTTCGAATAGAAGACAAGAAAACAAATGGCAGTCTCATCATCATCATCCTCGTCGTATCTTTGATATGGCAAATAAAAAAATCTCACAATAAGGAAAGAAGAACAAAAAACACAAAAGAACAGACGTTGTAGCGGACAAACGGCAGGAAACAATTAGAAAAACGAAATATGTCATCAGCAGCCATATCATCTTTGGCAGCATCACATCATCATGTTTGGCATTGATAAAAATTCCATTAAATTATTAGTAAATCCATACAAATGTACCGAATGGCGGCTCATATTTCCCTGAGTGTTCGATATGTATTGTAATTATTGGCAGGACAATGGACGCAATTGTCCCCACGGACAACACTTCATTGTGGAATGCATTCGTCATTTCATTTCAATTTGTTTCTCTGAAGTCATATTTAGTAACAAGCATAACTTTTTTGTTTTGCCATTAATTACGAAATCCTTACTAATGCGAATATTAATTAAAACACGCAACAATAAGTCATACCATGGGTAAAGTTTGAATTTAATGTTATTATTTTTAAAATCCGATTGTAGAACCAATCGGCACTGCATATTAAAAATGGTAAGTATCTTTTGAAGATATCTTAAGAAGTGTATACGTGCGGGCGGGCATAGAATAAACGGTGGTCCATCTTGAAGCTCGACAAAAAGTCAGTAACAAATTTGATACATTGATAGTTAAATAAATAAAAAAAAAAATAATAATAATGTAAACAGTGCGTTTGTTGAAAAGAAGTTTTGTCCGTAATGCAAAAAGTTCGGGAGACAGGCATGCTAGAGAGACGTACGGTGTGCAATGGCGAGAACATGACTGCCGTAGCCCAGAGTGTGTGACTCAATTGTGGAACATCGACTCGTCATTGATCTCAACAACTCAATATGTCATGCAACAGCCTGATGCGAATTGTACACAAAGACGTCGCACCATTGGCTTGCAATCGATCAATTGGCTCAGCTATTGAGTGGACACTACTATCTGCTACCTTATCGCTTCTCGTTTTGGACATTAGAGTAGCTCGGAAAATACTATTTTCTGACGAAGCGCATTTTCATCTCGGCTGCAACACCGACTCAGATGTGGATCGGAAAAACAGCACGTGATCGTCTGGAAGCCAGTTTGTTTCGGATTTTGTAGTGGTCGCATCTTTGTCTAATTTTTCTTTGAAAATGCTGTTGGAAGCGCGATTTCGGCTAACGGTGACAACTGCAGAGGCTAACCCATTCTTTGTGGCCGGATATTGATGACATGGCCTTTGCTTAACTTTCCAACATTACATATCGTCATCAGAAAGCCAATATGACTTGACAAGCACTTTCATAACTTTACAGGAGAAGCCAAACGTTGCAGTGTTTCGTATTGCCCCCTACGAATGCAAGGCCCTGTGTTAGCGACAGGATGTAAGGAGAAGGCAAACACTGTTGTAAAATCTAAACAATATTCTTGTTAAGTCGTCTAGGAATTCGCCTATAAAATTGTAAATTTTGAATTAAAATTTGTAATTTTTGCAAAATCAAATATTTTAGACCATCAATTAAAACACAATTTTTTTTTTTTTTAAATTTTTGCAAAATCATATATTTTAGACCATCAATCAAAATACACGATTTTGGGTTTTTTGATGTTTGGTCATTTTGGACTTTGCTGTTTGTCCATTCCATGACTGTTATTTCTCTATCATGAATATCCCTAAAAAGTTTAAAGCAGGGAGAGAGAGAGAGAGAGCGAGAAAACACAACCATCATCTTCATCATAATAGTGCCTAATTTCACGTTAAGTGCACAACGTTTAGCATAAGCTGCTCATTTCACAAGTCATTGACCTAATTTTTGCATATTTTGTTAAAGGCATTACACTGCCGTCGCTGCCATCAGCGCCACCGCCATCGCAGCCTATTAACATTTACTTGGCATTGTGAAATGTGCAAATGATGCAAAGAAATCTTTAAGAAATTCCATTAAAAATTCGTGGAGAAATTCAGCCAAAGATTTCCGAGTAGTGGGTGGGTGGGTGTACAAAACTTCACGGGCTACTTATTCTGTCGTTATGATTGTGATGGGAACATTATTATTAATCATGACAGCATTCTTGAGACTTTACTTTTCTGACAAGAGTATTAGGCGATATGTTGCGTCTATCTACCTACTTAGAAGTGCCATCAAATTGTTCAAAAACAAATTCTCTTTAAATAAAACCTGCACAAAAATCCGATGGCATTCAACCGTTCAGTTTGTGAGAAGATCATTTACATGGACAAACTTAAAGGCCAACGGGAAGACTCACTAATCGGAGGATAACTCTCATAAACGGACACATTTTTCAGTTTTCCTATTGTGTACTTCTCTCACAAGCGGACAGAATTCTCAGCCTCTTATATTTTTGCGAACCAATAGTTTTTATTTGAAACACATCTTCCTGAAATTACCGCTAATAAAAAATGTCCTTCAAAAGATCTTGCCTTTGCTCATGTCCAACTCTCTGAGAAATGTAAGTCAGCTTCTGCTGTAGGTTACAGCAATATACAAGAGTACTACATAAGGATGCGTGTGTGTGTATCCTACGAATATAACAGACAACAAGAAAACTGTTATACACAGCATGCTGTGTAAAATGACAAATGGAATACAATCCCAAACGTCACCGCAAACTCACAGCACGAGTAAATACACGATGATGGTGTAGCAAGCAAGTGAATGACCTTCTTTGAAATAAGAAACAGTAATTTGGTGGTTGTGTGAAAGAGGTACAGAGTTACAGAGTTACCAGATATATTTTTCAAGGAATTCTCGAGAAGGGAATGAAAATGGGTTTATTAGTTTCCTTCGAAATGCATTAATATAAAGTTAGACGTATTTTTTTTTTTTTTTTAATATTTGAATATTTCCGAGAATATGTGAAACAGATATATTGAATATTAAAGAGAGTGACCACACAGCTGATCTAAGGAATCTTAATTTATATATACCCTCGACACTGATTCACTGACTCTGTCACGCAGTACGTAATATTTTTCCAAAATATTTTTTTCAACAAAATTTTTTTTTTTACAAAATTTTTTTTTCCAATTTTTTTTTTCCTTAAAAAGGAATTTAAATAGGCATTCTATAATTTTCTATAAATAATAATAATAAAAAAAATAATATTTTTTTTTTTGTACAGAAATTGTGTTTTCCCCAAATTTTTTTTTACCAAAAATTTTTTTTTCCAAAATATTTTTTTACAAATTCTTTTTTTTTACAAAATTTTTTTTTCAACAAAATTTGTTTTTTCCACCAAAATTTTTTTTTTCAACAATTTTTTTTTTTCAAGAAAAAAATTTTTTTTTAACAAAATTTTTTTTTCAACAAAATTTTTTTTCAATATTTCAACGGGCGCCATAGGCGCATTACAACTTACTAGTATAAAATACTAAACAGAGAAAAACATAAAAAAAGGTACACACTGGAAAGTTTTCGAGTTTAACAGATAAATTGAGTTACTGATTAACACGCAGAAAGAAAAAGACAACACAAAGCTTCAGTGCCCCATTGCAACTACTAAAGTACAAATCCGAGATTTTGGTATTAGTTTTAATTTTTTTTCAATTATTTATTTTATTTATTTATTAATGTGCTGTGGAGTCCCGTTTTTTATATACAACGATGTAATGAGATGAAAAAGTAAAGTAAAAAAGAAACAGTAATAGCACAAATAATTACAACACAATTTTAAAAAATATTTTTTTTTTAGAATTCGTGATAAATACTCCTGAGGAAATTGGAAAAAAGCCAACGAAACGATGAGTGAAACATGAAATAAATTACGTTTTATTTATTCTCATTACCAGCACATGACCAAAAAGCCCACCAAAGTTAAAAAAAATGAATCCGAATGCAGTTTTGAAATCGGTTCTGGTGTGACCGCCTTGTAATTACATAAATGCACAAACTTACCGATAGAACGGAAATTTTTTCATTACCCTATTTTCGATCGCGTAATAAAAAGTTGTTAAACGGATGTGTTATCTCCTCAACTAGACCTACCACAACATGTTGGCTACAAAATGTGGAATATTTAGAACACGATTTGTTGAAGTCTTCAAATGTTGCCCACTGATTTGAGAGTTGAGATTTTCCAACCGACAATAGAATGAAGTTTTCAAAAGAAGTGCCACCCTACGGTCTCCTCAATGCAACAACAAACTACTAAACGTTTATATTGTATTAGAATGATTGATGTCCTTATCGATTTTTATATTTTATTATTTCTCCTTTTGTGCTTTGCTCTGACTACATGGTGAAAGGATACACCTACGATTACCCCATTCATTGTGGGGTTCAACAACAACTTCTCTGTACAACTTTACAAATCGACATCGTACCATCAACATGTGCATGGACTACACATATATGTATGTTTGTGTATGTATGTATATTTTTTTTAATTTTTGCATATTCAATATGTATACACACATATACATATACCTACATATGTATTGTGTGCTTATCTGTAGGTATTTATTTGACTCTTTGTTTATCATTTGCCTTTGTGCTGTTGACCAATCTCTCGCTCGTATCATGTTGCTGGATATTGTAATTGTATTTGCAATGGTTTTTTAAAGCTCAAAATAGGGTCAATTATATTAAAGGTCGCCGTTTGTGGATGTAAAACGGAAATTAAATATCAAAATTCGTATTACACGATCAGACATTAGGGCGACTCTTTTATCATACAACAGTTTTTCTTATGACAACCAATATAATTCATTGGTTTATTTTCATTGAGTTCATATTCATCTTTTTAAAACAACGATTTCTCCTCTATAGATTTCTTGCGGCTTTTGGGTTTCTGCGAATGCCAATTTAGGCTTGCGGTGCCATCGACCTTCATTTGTCGTTTCCCGAGATATAGAGCAATGACAACATCGCGTTTTTTACCGCAAATTGATGAATTGAAATTGGAAAGCACGTGGTGCCAACAGGATGTTGTAACTGCATAGACTTCTTTCTTACGATTGTTTTCAAGACACCGTTATGTGTGAACTCAGACTCTGGATACACTTCTCATTTGGTTTTCTCAATACTCAATAGATTATACAGAACATTTTGAAAATGATGTTGTTGTCTTTTCAACCTGGCCTCTACTAGGTCATTTCACATGTACATATATATTAGAGTTGTTCCAGTTCCAGCTCTGTGCACCGGCTGGAATATTTTAGTTGGTCACACATCATCCTCTTACCCCTTAGGCAACTTACATGTGTGTGTGTATGCAACCCTCCTTTCTTAAGATATCCATAAGTATTTATTGTGGAGCTGTCCTTATTGGTTCGTTTTGGCGAATGCCAATTAAAATGATATTTGTAAATTTACGGCAACTCCAGGCAACATCATTGCTCTCCAATTTTCAAAAACAATCGTCACACATGGTGGTAATATTTCATGGGCTCATAAGCGCCCATCATCATTTCAAATAGTTAATTGAATATTGTGATGTGTTTCATGGTCAACGCGAGGCTGTCAAATGCGTCACAGTTGCAGCTGCCGCTCCTGCTGCTGCCTTTGTATACACAAAACAGAGTATATGACGTATACAAAGAAGTACATACAAAGCACGACGTTTGATGAACGATTTCCTATATTTAGAGCAAGAACACTCTTCTCTTTGTATTCCAATAACAGCAGTGTGGACCATATTAAAAACTTCACAATCCTTTGGTTCTTCTTTGCAAGTTCTCCGTAGGCCAAGTCTATTTTTCACGTTAGTCACAGACATGACTTTTATGTGTTTTTGTTTACATTCTTCTGCCTCGGTGACCACCGCGCGTCGATACTATAAACAAACAATAAAAAATACGGTATATAATGAAACACAAAATACACACACCCCGACCGACCCAACGACTCTCCGTGTTTCTACCTTGCCGTCTCTCACAGTCTCTGTCTGTCTGGCTCTCTTTTTTTTTCTCAACTGGAATGTTTGTTTGATAAAACAAGGAGGACTTTGTTGCGTATGAGTGTTGCGTTGTGTTTGAAAGAGGAAACCCAGTAATATTTGCGAAAATAACGGTTTTTTTGCGTTTCTGCTTTCTGCCCCTTTGTTGACAGTTAGTTGGTGTTGTCGTGGAATCGAATGTGTGCGAAAATTCAGTTGAAGTTTATTGGTGTAATCGAGCGGTAGTCTATTGTGAAACACCCCGCAACAGTTTCGTCGAGTGTGTGTGTGTGTGTGTGCAGGATTGTTTTTGTTTTACGTGCGATTAGTGGCGAGACACGCAATATCATTTGTGATTATTTCAATTCCTCCACACCCCTTGCCATCTTTCGGTATCATTAAATCCATTCGTGTCAATTTGTTTGCATTGTCAATGCCCCGTCGGTGTTAAATCGTCAGTGGTGTTGTTGGCTGGCGTCAAAAGTCAATAAATGTAAATAATAAAAAAAGAAGAACGTATTGAGGAGCGAAATGGTGAATAAGAAACCCTCGCAGTGCCATGAACACAAATGTGCAAAATTACACGTACAATTCAATTTAAATCATTTAATTCCGTACAAATGACAGAGCAAAAGACCTCCGCATGGCTGTGATTTCAATTTCTATATTTATGGTTGTCTGATTTTCTTTCATCCTCCGAAAATACACACTTTTGTGGCTTTTTATAGCTTTCTTTATTTATAGTTTGATGCCGTTTCCTTCCGTCATCTTCGCCTTCATCTTCATCTTTCTCTCTTCTTGTTCTTCATTTGGCTGTTCCTCTCCATCAACAACTTTCATCCCCTATGAAGGGAAATCTCTTTGGATTCCATCGTGTTGTTGTCTGCTCTTATTTTTCATGAAATCTCTTAAGTTGGCCACAGCATCCATCCACCACCCAACTCAAGGTATTTCTAGAGTTGGCGCTTTTTTTTTTTTGTATCGTTTGCTTTCTGCTGTACAGCTTTTGAGTTTGTGAGGAAGGATGCTTGCTCGCTGTGCTGTGCTGTGTGCTGCGTGGTGCTAAGCACAGTGTTACTGTTTTGGTTTTGTCGCTGGTCTTAGTGTTGCTACTACTGTGCGAGTATCATCTTTTTATTGTACACAGCTCTACCGCTTCTTTTGTACGTTTGCGTGGGCAACTGCGTCATTAGTGGCATAGTCTCTGTAGACATTTAACGTAATCACACATTTTGTCGCATTGTTTATAATCGTTTTTTTTCTCCTGATACAAAATAAAACAAAGCCCAAGGAAGAACTGAAAGAAGACTCACGAAATAAATGTGTTACCCATGCAAACGCAGTGTTAATTAAGAAAAGTATACGTTAGAGAATATTTATTGTTAAAAAAAATTGTCAAAAGAGGGGAAAACAAAAAGTTCGAAGCCAAACAGAAATTTGTATCAAAGAAAAGTGAGAGTGAAGTCAGTGGTAATGTGTAACACATCTTCAAATATTAACCAAAGACTCTGGAGAAATTAAGACAAGAAAACAATATTAATACATCGTCATGTGTATGTATGTGCGTGCAACAAAAGTTAGAAAAGAATAAAAAAAAGACAAAATATTTCCACTGAAACTCCCAAAAGTTACCGTTTGTTTAAAAACAATTTTGTAGATGGAATTTTAAAAATAAGAAAAGAAAAAACAATGGATCTAAACGAAAAATACATGCGTTACGTTAAACCTGTGTCTATATGATGAACATAGTCATAGACCAGCATTATAATAATTCACAACTTCACATATCGTATGATGATTAATTTCTTGTTGAACTGTTTAGGTTATTCTTTGCCACTGTTGCCACGAACGTTACGTAAATCTTGCGACAAAAAATAGGTTCTGCTGTTCCGCACAGAAAAAAAGGAAAAATGTCGTAGATTATTTTAAACAATCCTAAGAAAAAGTATTAGCTACATTACATAAGTCATTAGGATTCGACGAATTTAAATTGTCTGAGTACTTTTTTATACTCCGAGATCACTTCGACACAGTACAAACACGATAGCATTTCATTCTATAAGTCACACAAAATTATTTGTATACCATTGCGTATGTTGTGGAATCAATTGGATGATTTCAGATTTCGATGATAATAATAATGTATCGCAAAGTAATTAAAATTGTCTTCCAAATAGTTTCATACATACAAGTGTATGCGTCGACCAAGTGCATTTTCATTCATTCTTTCATAAATTTGCACAGAACTTGTAATTTAAAGCATTACGGACAATTATAATAAATTACAATAGAACTACTACATGTCTGTTAAATTAAAAAAAAATATATATTATTCTTCTACTTTAGCCAAGTTGGTATTCTTATTTGACTGGGCTGTTTGGTCAGGTTCCTCTCTATGAATTATATAATTTATGACACCTTTAATTATGTTTTGAATTCCTTCGAGTTGTATTGTTCTTGGCGTAGTTTCTATTGTAATTTATATTAAGTGGCCGTCAGGCTTTAAATTACTAAATCTGTGCAACCAAATGATTTAAATTTAAAATACATTAAATTATAATAAACAAAATAAAAGAAGAATTAAAAATAATATAAAATGAAATGTACAGTGTACTCTCTCCTTGCGGACACCTCACATAAACGGACACTTTTTTCGGTATCAATCCGCTTCAGTCCTCTTGTGTACTTCTCTAATAAGCGGATACCTCCCATAAGTGGACAAAATTCTCAGTCCCTTAGATGTTCACTTATGAGAGAGTACACTGTATTATGTAGATATTTATTTTGGCACTTTGGCTTATACCATTAATTTGTACAACTTCAAACTATATGGCCTAAGAAAAGCTCGTCTTTAAGTTGATGAAATTCAAATCGTCCTATGAAACGTATTTATACAATTTAACTATTATTATAGAACTATTAGCAATTGAATTTTCGGTTATTTATTAACTCCTGAACTTTAAAGTCTAATGACCAATTATGGAGATTTTACAATAACGACTGGAAATAATAAAAATAGACTAATCTAATTCTTAATATGAAAAATGTGAGATTCAAGAATGCCAGGAAAATTCAAATAGAAAGCAAAATGTTTCAGTGCCAATTTTTTAAAAGGTTTAAATCTGCCAGCCTTTTTTATGTTATCAGGATAATCTAAGAAGTTGGCTTAACTCTAACTTCGGCTTAGATTAATCACTGAAAGCCGCCGGCATTTCTGAAGTCATGTATGTATGGACGACCGCATTTATTAATATTGGCAACATCCACTGTTCTCTCTCAAAAGTTCCGTGCTTATATATAAAAAAAAAATCCAAGAACTCAACTCAAACTGATTTACTGCAACAAACAATTTAAACAACAATACAAAAGTAAGGAAGAATAGAGCTCAATAAAATATTGTAAGGGCGGTGTAAGGATATCAGCCAATTTAATACTAATGGATGCCTCCAAAATGGTTTCATATTTGCGGATGTTTGTAACTAAAATGAAATTTTGATTAATTTTGTTATATGTATTCTCAAAAGACCCACTACAATTAGTTGTCTCTAAAATAAGTTACAGGCTTTATACTTTCGAGAAAATCGATCTCAACATAGGACCATACAAACGTAGTTTTTGCACAATGTTGATGCTTTTCTTGATTAACTTTTTATCAAATTGGATCGGATGTAAGTTATGGGAACGTTTGGGGCTCATGGAAAAGTAATTATCGCTAGTAGTAGTTTATACAACTTTATTTAACTCCTCCAAACATTTCAAGAGTTCAATGGCTCCACATGCTAAAGTTGAAATATTTTGGAAATAACCAAATATAAATCGACACCACTTGACTGCAATACTCGGGTTATGGTGAGAGTCCCATCAAAAACATATGATGTGTATAGCGGATATTAATGTGCATTAAGAGTAAATTATATTATCACAATCTATGCCAAATATTTTTACAAACATTGAAATTACTACATTTATTAAAATTTGTGTGTGGTTTGACGAGTTGCTTTCAAGTTTTAGCGTGTAATTTTTATGGGGGCCTCTCCATGTAGCTCACATTTAATGTCACGACTATGTCATCTTTATAGAATTTCACAGGAGTCTTTATAGAGTTTTGCAATTTGTAGGTACATACATATTTCCTTTTTTTTTTTGCTTACCTGTAAACTGCGCTGCTTTGGCACTTTTGCCAAATATTCCAAACCATCGTAGGATATTGCAGACGGATTTTCACTAAGTTTATTATGCTTCCAATCAGATATCGTGTCAATATTTCTTTTAATATGCAATAATTCCAAGCTTTTGTTCTTCCTTCTTGTAGATAATTCACCAA
Organism: Hydrotaea cyrtoneurina; assembly: GCA_958296145.1. Lineage (NCBI taxonomy): Eukaryota > Metazoa > Arthropoda > Insecta > Diptera > Muscidae > Hydrotaea > Hydrotaea cyrtoneurina. Next base: position 1,949,185 of record OY282516.1, on the reverse strand, counting down.
TTAATTATTTCACAATTGCCACACTACCCGACTGTCACAAATTTAACTACGAATGAAAACACGAACTTGAACGATCGCAACCATCTTGATTACATGCCAATGTTGTAAACTTTATTGCCAGTTGGAGAAATGAGCGTTTTTGTTATGCACACAAATGTGTGTGATGCTACAACTATTTGTTACGTCTATGTCAGACGATGCAATATTGTAATTTGCGAAAAATATGCCGGAAACGATTCAGTGTAATCACCATATCTAATGTGCTGCGTTCGGATATCTAACTAGTTTATTAAAATTCCACCTAAAACAAATACTTCTTGTGTCGGAATCTGTGGCTATCGGGTTCGGAGACTCAAATTCTTCTGTGAGCTACTCTGAATGATATCGAATTTATAATTTAGAAGTGCAAAAATTGTGCTGATATGGAATCCTGAAATGAAATGCAGTTCTCACACTGTTTTAGTAACGTCCATTTGTATACATATATATTTTGTTTAACTATGCATCCGAACTTCATTACGTTTCGTCTCCAGCATTTTTGTTTTCTAGAAAAATATTAACTTAAGCTACGTTCACATTAAATGCAATGCTTATGCACACAAACTGTAAAGAATGTTAAACCATCTCTCTTAACTCGTAACTATGATTAATCCCCATTGCGAGTCGGGTCAAGGTTTCATTCCCATTCTTTAACAGCAGCACAAGCAGGTCACAAATAAGCAGAAGATGAGATAAAGAAACAAACACTAATATAACGACAACTAGGATAGCACAATGGCAACTGACAACGACAATGGCAACTGACAAAATATTACTCAATTAATAAAGGAAGCAAAATGAAATGACACCAAACGCACTCTCACATACACACAAATCTAACGAAAAATGAGTCACCAACACGAAAATACCAACTGTAATAGTTAATAATAAAATATTGTATCGAAGAAAAATAAGAAAAAATAAAAAAAAAACTCAAGTGAAATTGTCAACGAAAAGAGACGTTAATGTAACAGAAAAAGAAACAAAGTAAAAACAAAAAATAACATCTTGTGTATATAAAAAGATTCCTTAGTCCTCATTTAATGTTTCACAACTCAAAAGGCATTCGTAAACACCGACAAAAGACGAAAGAAATTCAAGGTGAAACATTTCTGTTAAGGAAATGAAAAAGAAACACAAAGGAATATTAGCGGAAAGAATGTAACGTCATAAAAGTCACACACACTAACGGAAACTCTTAGCAGACAACAAAATAAAACAGAACAGAAAGCAAAGAAAATCCTTAACCGAAGGCATCTTCAAAGTATCATCACCACCTAATAGAGAAGAGAATTCCAATCAGCATCACAGGAGACAACCGTAGCAAAAGTATGAAGAATCACTTTGTCACAACAGGTCTTAGGCGCAAAACACATTCTTCGAAAACATCCCAATGGCTCAAATGCGAATAGCTATGATAATAATCCGTTGACAACACCTAAAGCTCAATACGAAAGCCCCGCAAAGAAAAAGCAATATTTTTTTCAAACTACCAATTTGAACATATAAAAACATAATATATAAAAATTAATATTAAAAAAATGCCTTTCGGTCGTAAATCGCCATTTGAGGCATTAGCCTTACCGGGGGTCATTTTAGCCTACAAATACAGTCAATTTCGTCAGAGACGTCGAGAAGCTGCCAGTCGCCGTGTTACGGAACGAGAGCTCTCAGCTTTGCATCACAAAATCGTAAGTACTTTTTTTAATCTATAGAGAAATTATTTGATAATAAGTAGGAGTGATAAATACTTGATCATTCCGATTCCTTGACTTATTGTCTTTACATATAATAAGTATACGTACCGTGATCTGCAGTGTTGCATTATAGGTGTGTTTAATTGAAAACATTGATAGATTTTTATGAATTGGTTGAAAATTCTTTGAATTTCTCCAATCAGGCCTGTCGATCTAACAAGGAATGAATACTATTCCGTGATGGAAGACCTATATTACGATGCGTAACCACTGCTTAATTTGGAACACTGTGTGAAAGAACAACTGCTCTTCTCACAAAACTGCCAAAAATACAGGGTTGCATAAGAAGATTTAATTCAATTTAATATATGAGCAAATTGGTTTTATGACAATTTGTTTTAATTTTTAATTTCCATAAAATTTCATCAAATTCTTGAAGCTTTTAGTTTATCATTAGTTGGTTGTCCACTTGACCTTCCCCTCTGTCTGCATTTATCTGCTACAATCATGTACAAGTTGTATTCGTGCCGCTGTACCCTTTGTGGTTATTTGTATTAAGCTTTAAAAATTAAATTTTCTACACGATTATCCATCCATTCACCCACAGTCACAAAAACATACACACTGACACTATGGTACATTCTCTTAGACATATATTGACCTTTGTCTGTGCCACTCACTGACAGTCAACCAACCTACTCGAACATCTTAACCGCACTCACAAATCCACAACACACACTCACGGACATACGTACATCACGTTACCTGTGAACATGTATTCATACATGTTCTACTGGTCGGTCGCACATAAGCACATGTAAGGTGTGTTTTTGTCTGTCGTTGCCGTCGACTCTTGTTGTCTTTGGTCCTTTTAGGGAAACAAAAAGGGCATCTTTAACCAGATCCTTTGTCAGTTTTTGGATGATAGTAAATATTTTCTGTTGTTGTCGTTCATTCTCCTTTTGTTTTTCTTTTCTTATAGGTATTTTTGTTGTTTCTCATGTTGTTGTTGTTGCTTTTTGTGGATTAAATGATGCTTATCTGTTTTACTTATGGTTTTATCGTTGCTTGTAGGTGGTGGTCTCGGTGGAAATAGCTGTTGAGGGCTGGCGGTAGATAGTATAGGCCGTAACCTTCTCCGATGTATGGATAAAATGAATAAAATTGAATTTGTTTGTGCTTTTTAAATTGAATTGAATGTTGTTTATGCTTGAAAAAGTTCAATGATGCACGGCGAAAATTACATTAAGCGGAAAAGGTTGTTAGACAAAATTGAATTAGTTTTATTTTTTTATTTTAATACATCACTTGATTCTATGGTAATAGAGATTTATATACTATTGGAAGTTTAACGCCGTCATTAATTCCATATCGACATCGAACTGTGGCGATCCTGAAATAAAGTTTGTGCAAAGTTGCGTTTTTCTTGCTCAAAAACTCGCCTTTTCAGCCAATTTATCAGAAGTCTACAACATTGTTGCAAATATGGCGAATTTATTAGAAAAAAAACACATACAAGCAGACATAAAGATCGTGATTGGAAAAAAGCCAGCTGAAAACCACAATTTTGGCGAAACAATTCTGTTTATCTTCAACAAAGGTATGTAAATTAAATAAATTGTTGTTTGGGGGATAATTTTTTCGTCCAGGGCTGAGCCCCAGCCGACTTCGTCGTTAAAAGTTATTCGGCGCAATGCTCTGTCTGGGACACCACAATAAAAGCCAAAGAAGTTGCATAGGGATTCCAAAAACATTATTGTTTCCTCAAATACCGAGCGCGTCCTCGCTTTTTTATGTAATGTTTTGTTTTAACATAATTTATAATATCTTGGGCCCGTGCGGCCTTAATATATGAGGAAACACGAAGTTTTTGGAATCCCTAAGCAATTTTCTTTGGCTGTTTTAGCCATACTTGTGGATACGAGAATGAGGGGGCCCGCTTTCGGACCTGTAATTCGAAATCCATACATTTTCTTTCGTATTTGGAATGCTGTTGCGATTTGCTTTTATTTGTGTACCCAAATTTATATGTGCTATATGATTTTAGCCACCCCCCCCCCCCCTCCCTGAACCCGATCGACCTAAATTATGATTGTTCTCGAAATTCTCGGACCATTCCCGACAGGGTGTCATTAATTCCCGTATCTCTCTAAAAACTGCACCACAGCAATAATAACCTCTCTTCGTTTTGGAGAACATGCGGACAAAATTCTCAGTCCTTTAGGTGTCCGCTTATGAGAGAGTACACTGTTTGGAAAACCTTATCTCTCCAAAGAATCTTTAAAAATAACAACACAATCTCAAGTTGTTCCTTAAAGATAATCTCGGCGATATTGATCCTTTGAAGGCGAAAAACCTAAAAGATATTTTATAAGACTTTCTAAACATTATCTTAATTACAGATCATATAAAATACGGCCACTGAATAAATTAACGTGACTAAAGAAAGGGTTTTATTATGTACTTACATACAGAACATTGTCAATAAACAAAATTATTGGCCAATATTTCGAGAAAGACAAATGGAATTGTGCCCCACCTTGGGAAAATGTCCATCAATGGATGGTAATTATTTCGAATTTATGAGCATCGAAGTCCTTATTTATGTGTTTGCCACTTTTTAATGCCCACTTTTATTCCAATTCGGGTTTCGCATATCGTGTTCAGTTACACTACAGAAAGAGAAACACATGTGCCATAAAAAGAAATGTTAAGCTAAATTTATTCAACAAAAAATCCCTGTTGAATTTACAATTGTGTGCCTGTGCCTTTAAGCATTTCCAAATGATTCGGTTCGTTGGTTGTTTTGGAAACGGGCAACATCGCAACATAATGTTTACTTGTTGTTTCCGTTGTCTTCTGGGATTGTCTGTTCTATAGCTGCTGTTCGCCTTCGTTCCTTCCTCTCGTGGTCTCATCTCTCTTCAGCTAGCTTGTTGTTTTTCTGTTTCAAAGCCATTTTAGATTTAATGATAACATACGATGATAGCACAGAATAATCTCTGTGCATTTGTTTCACATCGTGGGGAAAGGAGCGACGTCGGGTGTAGGAACCAACAAAGGGCTGTTTTAGTTGCTCATGATGTGGAAGCATTTCGGAACGGTTAATGTTGTTTTTGTAAAAGATTATGTAGAGATTTTTTTTAGCACAGCGATGCAGAAACATGTGTATTTTTAAATGGACAACATTTTTCTGTAGCATTCGTGATGTTTTTCAATTTTTGGAAAAACAAGTACGAAATAGCGTTATGTTGGGTCGGACACAATTGGGTTGAAAACAATTTCATGGCTGGCATATGTTCTAAGTGTCGACAAGCTTTTGAATTGTAAAAAGTCGTTTTGTTTTTGTAGGTAAATGAAAATAAAACAATTTCTAAAATGCTTACACTTTACCGACTTTGCCAACTAATTTTCTAATGCAGACCGTTTTCAACAATTTGAAATTCCTTTAAATCTTTATAATAAACTATAATTTGTTAAGTGGCGGTCCGAATCAACGTTAGCAGTTCGGAATGTTCGTACATCCTATCACAAGATGACCAATTTGGTTTCTCGTCTTTCCATCGGGTGACAGCCGGTGCTTGAATCTGAACTCTCCACATTTTTGTCAGATATTTTTTATTAACATTGCTCTAAACGAAATAGATGGTGTCTTTCATTAAAGATTCGAAAATGAATTTAACAAGTAAAACTAGCCATAAAATACTAGCAGGCCTAATAAAAACTTGAATACGCAATAAATCTATAAAACTTAATCATTTAAACAAATCAAAAGAACATGTGATAGAAAGTACTAAAAAAGTGTCAGTTCATGATTAGAATTTGGTTATGTACAGTGTGTTTGTTGTGTGTATAATGACTTTCACCCTCGAGTTTCCAACCCTGTTCATCACACTCACCTCTCATCTTAACTATGATTTATACTGTCGAATTTGTTCTTTTTTGTTGAGCTTGCTGTGCCGTTTGGTTTTCCTCTGAGAGAATTTTTACTATATATTTCAGTAATTGAAATGTAGCTCGACCCATAAATATTGTTGTAACGGAACGTAAGTAACCTTGACATCGGTGGTGGCCAACACCAGCACCATCATGGACGGGCCACGTACGTATGCATGGACATGATTCGCTGCTACTTGGTAGTCAACTCAAATAATACTTCCTTTCCAAAACAAAACCAACAACAACAAAGAAACACCAAAACAAGGAATGGAAAAAAAAACCAAGACTGCTCTCATAGTGGCGGCTTATACAAACACACGACATATGCATGTTTTCCTATTGAAAAAAAAGTAGACTTTTTGTAGCCCCATAAAAAGTGGACGTTTGCCATTTGGCTTCTGATGGGGAAAAAAAAACCAAAACACACACTCGCACTCCCCAGTCCAACTGTTTGTTTGCGGCGTTCATTTTGCGGGAAAACATTTACCAAAATTTGCTGTAATGTTTTTTTTTCCTTATGAAAATTTCAAATGTTTTCTAAAATACATGAGGTTTTTCACTATGTGTGTGTGTGGTGTGGTTCAAATATTTTTGATTATAGATTATACCAAAAATACATACATACCGACACACACACACACAGCGTTTATTTTGCTGATTCCTAGTCATAAATCTAAGTCTTACAGTTTACGTTGTGGCTGTAGTTGGTTTTTATTTTATTTCTTTTCGTTGGTTCGTTATATTTTCGACATTTGAAAATATGGTTTAAGGGTTTTGTTTCTTTCTCCGTACCAAAGTTGCTGGTGGATGTAATTAACTTTGTTTTATTTTTTTTTTACTTTTTAAGCACATTTCTTGGTTTTTTTTTTTGTCTCCAAAAAACTTTCCAATTTATTACGCTGAGGTATGAAAATGACGGGTTTTAATTTAATATTAAATATCAAAGAATATGAAAATGTCATGTGGAATACTGATGTAATGCGATTCTTTTTGAATTGCGACATTTGAGGAATGGCCTAAGTGTATTTGGAATGGAAAAAAAGTGCACTGTACATGCTTGCGGTGTTCCATCGGTCATCAGTCTTAGGCATTGATTTAGGACCCGTTCCAATTTATGTAAAACGTAAGTGGTTTGTTCGCAAATACATTTAAAACATACGTAGGAGATGTACGGTTTATATTTTAACAATGTCTGTGTTTCAATTTCAGTCATGCAATTCCAATATTTTAGACGATTCATTGCACATTTTTTACAGTATTTGAATATCCCATTTTTTGAAATATTTGTCTATTTGAAATGTTTATCGTATAAAAAATAAAATCTGGTATTTTTGTATCAAAGAAATGCGTAATAGCTTGTATATAATCTTCAGAACTGATTGTCATGACTGTTTAACTTGTAGCAAAACCACAATTACATTTATGGTGTGATAGGTAGTGTGTTCGACTCTCACGATTACTATCAATTTTCTATAAAAAAAAAACGTTCATGGAGTTGTCCAAATGGTCGTGTACATTAATTGAGATTACAATTGCGAGTAATTGCTTTTCTTACTTTTGTAATCCATTGAAAAGTGGTCGTTGTACAAATTGTGCGATTGAAAGCCCTTAAGACATTTGTCTCCTGTTATATTAATGAGATTCATGCTTACATTCTAACCAATGTACTATCGAATCACTTAGAGGTACATAATTGAATTATTTTAATAATTACACATTACTGTTTATTATTTTTGTCTTGGCGTTCCTTGCCACAGTTTTTTTAATTTATCATTCAATACCCCAAATGGTGTCTACAATGGGCCAAATACAAATCATGCACAAATAACTACCACCAACTATTAGATTTTGTAAAGCATTTCAAATCAAATTTACTTACTCGCATTTATCGTTTGACAGTTAATTGAATACAAAACAATTTGTAAAACTATCGTTAAATTAAATATACCTTTGACCATACGTGTTACGATTTAAATTTTAAATGAACGCACTTCAGTTGTTCGTTCACCTGTTCCGTTGCCGACAATTCTCCGTGTTTTTGCTGCTCTTGTTATGGTTTGAAGCCAAAAACAAAACTTTCACAAGTCGTAAGCAAAAATAAACAACAACAAAGTCCTGTAGTCCTTTTAGGCTACAACACAATCATAAAACCATCACACACACACACAGCCAGACACATATTCATGCTCGTATGTAAGTACGTGCGCTTCTCTCATTGTATGCGGTGGGCTGGCGAGCGAACGTGCATGAGACACCAACCACCACCCAGTGAAGTTGGTAAGACGCCACTATAAAACTTTTAAAATAAACATGTGACAAAAGGATATTTGCGCCAGTACGTGCGTTTTCTAATGTAAACGGCGTGGGGCCCGGGGCGGTACGGGGGGAAAAAGGGTGTGTTACCCAGAGTAATTGGCTTTAAACACAGTTTTAGTTCGTAAATAGTTGATTCTGAACAAATTTCTACAGATTGTCTGTCCTCGTACAAAGCGAAGTAAAGTCAAGCAAAAACAACAGCACCACTAAAATTTATGGTGTTTGAGATTTCTTGCATAAACTTTCAATTATTCTCCTTGTATTGTATACAACAACAGCCTTATCATGCCAATCGTTGACTCTAGACATACAAACATACACACATACATACATCCATACATCCATACGATCAAATACGACAAGTAGTGTGTACGTACTCGTACATCGAAGAAAGGCAAACCATTCTCTACATACTAATGTGTTCATTTGGGTACGTACATAAAATACACAATAGTTGTTTCCAGTTCCACCAGATTGTTCGGTTATGCTATTATCCTGCGTAGAAAAAAAAGGGACAAGTACAGACACTCTCACACATCCGCACACATCCGAAGGAATGGAAAACGGAAGATGACACCACAAAAGTTGTCCCTTTTAACAATGCGTAGCGCGTTGTGTTACACTTCCTTCGCCCAGATCTCTTTTTCGCTGACTATTCCGGATTTTGTATCCAGCTACTTACCATGGATAACAAGGATACCGAATTCATGCGCGCTAACTAGGTCAAATGAAGTTTATTATCCACCACGTGAAATCCATTGCAGTTAAAGATTATCTTCTCTTTGTAAAGCAAAAGGGGCAGGGTATATTTTAGAACTCTTGGGAGAAACTTGTTGTTACATAAGTACGCTCTAGTCTTTAAAGTTTACCTAATTCTATGCAAATAATTAAACCCAACCGGAAGTTTTATGAAACATCCATTTCCGCCTAGATAAACTATTGTCAGCACGTGCGTGAGCGTATGTGTATGACATGAGGCGCAGATCTTTTTTTTGTCCATGACCACGTACACCAACACACGATTTCGCTGCGTTTAACAGTGAGTCATTGTTCGCAGCAACACACAGTGGATACCAATCGAATCGAAAATTGGTGGTTAATTTGTATGGGAAAAAGACTGATGTCCGGATTTATGTCAGTATTAAAAGAAATTGTTCAATGAAATATTTATTATTTTACTTATTTCAGAAGAAGAAAACGTGTCAGTGAAAAGATGTGCAAAATTACTGAACGCCTTCCTCCCATTCTGCTAAATACGGATTGGTAGCAGTGTAGACCTCAAGTTCGTATAGAATGTTGGGCATAAGCAATGCTGGCCTATGCACTGTATCGTAAATCAGAGGGTAAAATGATTTGTCAGATTTAGAGAAAATGAAATAATTAAAAATTTTATTTTTTGACTTTTTTAGCAAAGGATTTTTTAATCAACATATCTGAAAACCATTAAAATCTGTGCTGTTTTTGCCATTTGAATCAACTGAAACAAGTGTTTTTGAATCCATGTTTCATCAACGTTTTAGAATCGAAATGACAGAATGATTGCGTTGCTTTTCGATTAAAAACTGGCGTCGCAGCTTTTCCTATGCAAATGTAATCATCAGTAGGTCACATCATCGATAAGGTCACCCATGACCCTAGAGTTTCTTTTTATCAATTTATTATAAGTTTGTCAACCTATCTGATACCGTGTAATTGAAATTTGTTGGCTCGTCATTTATTATATATTACAAATTAATGTGAAAGGTCAGTACGAGTTGCCCACGTCTGGAATCGATTGCCTTGTGTACTTTTTATTTTTGTGTCACTGCAATAATGATTTCCGTTTAAACATGGTTTTCGCGAAGTATACGAATTTGTTTGAAAATACTCCGATAATACGTTTTGTTGCTAGTTCGGACTAATTTTTCGAATTTTACATTTGTTTTAATGTAATTATCATGTAAAATGTAGTAGTATACATTTTTAAATTTTAGTTTTCAGTTTCTATTAGGATTTGTTTTTTTTTTTTTGGTTTGACATGTAGTAGAATGTTTGTCCTTGAAGGCTGTTAGTATTGCAATGCAAAGAAATACAATACGAAGAAATGATTTCAAAGGCTTTTGACAACTTCGAGTTGATAACCTGTTCCTTGCTGGAAGTTTGACAATTTTCAATGTATTAACATCAAGCTTTTGCCAAGCCTATGATTGGGCTAATTTTTTTTTTATAATTCTTCCAAAATTTGTCACCACTTTTCGGTCTGCATGACAGTTGAGCTCTACTTGCTACCAGATAGTTCGATTTATTTTGTTCTCTCTTTCTGGAGAGTTCACTATTGAAAAACTTAGAAGATCCGACATATTTATGACAGCGAAAGTGGTCAACCGTACATTTAGGTAAGAGTGTATTGTAATTTCGGAAATGTATTTCTTTAGCATCGGTTTTTAAATGTTTGCTTATGATGTTATTCTATATGGAAAATGGGATAATTCTATTCGCTGATGAAATTACTGAAATACCAAGTTGTGGAAAATAAGATTTAGGCATTAGGATTACAGCTTTCAAATTGTGGGATGCAAGTCGGACGTTGAAGGAATGATAGTAAATAAAAAAAAGTCACCTGCTTTTTATTAACACCTTCTCTGTCGTATGAACTCCTGTGCAACATCAGCCACTGACTGTTAACATCCATTGTCACAGCCACCGCAGTAATAGCAGTAGCTGACTTCCTTCCACGTACCCATTTCACGCCGACTATAGAGCTGTGATTCACAATACCAACAACAACAACAACAATATGCTCTTGTTTTGTTGTGCTATATGTGAAAGCCTAATTACAGTTTGTCATGATAAGTGTAAATGAGGCGTTGTTGTGTTTCTCTACATTTGGCAAAATGGATGTGTGTGCTCTCTATCACACACTGGACGGGACATCCAGTCAAACATATGTTCGAGAGTGTGCTGATAGGTGTCCCTTCGAGTGTATGTGTGACTGTGTGGGGTGTGGGGTAAACTACACACATATGTATGTGTGCTTGGGGTATTGTAAATTTGACAGGATTGTCATCATTTCAGTATACAATGGCAGTTAGGAAAATGGCCATTTAATGGGTAAATTGACCAACACTATAAGGGTGGACGGACAACAGCTGATAGATTTGCGTGTTGAGACGTCAGACCGAACTGACCGCATTAAAGTTGTTTGTTTGTTTCATGAATGACCTTTTTATTTAGTTTTATTCATAAATCGCAATCACTTTATTATTACTGGTGATCTTTTGACCTTTGTCAGTGAGCCATCATCAATTACATAAGTAACGGATGTTATTCTATTGGTTTGTAATGGTTTGGAGAATTACCAATATTACTAGGCGTGTTTTATTTGACTAGCTACGAATTTCGTTAGATAAGAGGCAAATGCCACTATGAAGTCAAGAGTACTTTTCGCTTTCGTATTTAATTTAATATCAGAAGAAAGCAACTAATTGACAAAGGCGAAACTGCTTTTGAACAGTCGGGAAATTCGTTCATGAAAAAGAAATTTCTCAGGCTACAGAGTTGTCCGCTTGATGAAGCTATATATCGATGGCATTGTCTTAGTAAGAACTAAGTGTTGATTCTCGCCGCTTTACCAAGGCTGGATATGTTGTGAGAAGTTGTTGCTTATGCATTAGTTGTTAGTCACACCCCCAGTCTCATTGTATGACTTCTAATCTGGCTGTGTCACGTCATGCGTCAACCTATCGTTTCGTTCTAGCTAGCGGCATCCCTTGTGAACATAAAACTACTACCCATATACATTGTCGGGATAAGATTGTAAGCTCTAAGCCATGTAAAACTTCTATTTGGAAAATCATGAGCCGGATTTAGACCTACCGTTTAAGCTCGTACACAACTAACTGATTTGGGTGGAGTTTCCCATCTGTTCCTCCAAGAAATGTTAAGGCAGGCGAAAATGTTACAAAATAATGGACAGTGGTCCTTTTTCCCTATATATTTTAGGATGAGCCTTTAGGCTTTGTCAACACAGGGAGTTCAATTTATATCTCCTGTCTCCATCAAACATTTTTCAGCGGCTGTTGCCGACATTACGAGCAAGAGAGTGTAATCTCTAAGCCATGTAATACTTTTTTAGTAATACCGTTCGGAACCGGCTTTAAGCAGTAGGTCCCGCTCAGTGAATATACACAATTATATCGCGCACAGCTCACCGATTCGAGAGAAGTTCCCCGCCTGTTGCTTCATGGAATGTTAAGGGAAATAAGTATATAAGATATGTCTCCGGAGTCTAACTAAGTTCTCTCGTTTGATTTCTAGCTCGTGGGTTGTTAACCTTTAAATATAAAATATAAAAATTCCGTCCGGATAAGGAAATCTTTACGAATGTGTCATTTTACTAAAAAAAAATCTTTGTAATTACATATTTTCACTAATGAAATACGACACGACAAAACTGTAATCCTTACGGACGAACAATAAACGGAGAAACGACCTCAAATAAATAACCGTATTTAATTTAATGTTAAGGACATTGAAATATTAGGCTTGGTTAGCTTATAAATCTAAGCACCACAAACACACACACACACACATAAACAAATCCGTTTTTAAATACTGTAAACATTGCCCAGCAAGGAGTGGTCACTCAAAACGGAAAATATATATATATACATATTTTCCCCTCCATCAACTAACCGACCGCAAACCAATCCCAGCGGACAGGAGGGAGTGCAGGGGAGGAAGTGACTTGTGTTGTGTGGTGGTTTTACCTTGACAATTTGGACATGTTGAAAACAGATTTTCGTGTTAAAATACAACATGCAACACACACACACACTCACACACACATTCATACATGACAAACTAAACTGCCAGATTTTTATAATGCCACACAAATTCCAACCTCTAAATGGGCTATTTTCACTGTGAAAAATGTAATTGTTGGTTGCTGGAATGAAGGATTCTTTTTTTGGTTGGTCGATAAGAGCTTGACGCCTGAACGTAAGCGAAATGAGCCAAGGGGGATTAATAAAAAATCATCAAACGTTTGATTACTCGTTCCCGCAATCAACGTGTCACTAATTGCTCAATTTAGTATGTTACAATTTTTCTTTTTTCAATTTACATCAGCGCATTCCTCGGCCATGCTCCTTGAGTCGCAATTTCTTCACCTCGAGGCAAGCTTCTACATTTTCGCATCATTTTTTGTTTCTCGTTTGATTTGCATACAATTGCCCTGCTAGCCTGCCTGTCTGTCTGTCTGGCTGTGTTAAGTTGGTAGCATTTCCTACTTAATTGAATATTCCCATTATGGCCAATTGAAGGCATTACCCAGCAGCAATGCCTTCCTTGGTTTGATATCGCTTTACTTCGCTGATGTTAGGTGAAAACAAAAACTGCTTCATTTGGTATTCATATTTTAGCTTTTTCCTGCAATTATGCGACAAAAACTATATGTATGTACGAATGGCTGTGCACAGTTTTCAATGTGTGACACGGCTGCACCAGTGGTGCACAGTGGGCTGGATGATACAATTTCAAAATGACTATTACATTTTATCGGGAGAAAATTAAAAATCCAAAACGGAATCCGATATATTGAACAATGTTTATACTGATGTTTTATTTTTGTATTCAGGTTGTCCGGATTATGACTGTCTACGATGCGCTGGGCATTTAACTCACCCTGCTGAAATCCTGCTCAACTATGATTAACATTATCTGACAAAATTTCAGTCGGATTAAGAACGAAGTCGTTGAAATTAGCCACATTCTTTACATTCTTAAAAGTGTTTTAGAGCTTCTCTCGTAAAAAACATCACACATTCGGAGCCGACTGTAATTCTGTATCAATTTCTTGGGATAAGATGCAAACCTCTTCCGCCAAAGAAGATCCCATTCGAAAGGAATCTCTATTGTTTTTAGCAAACGAAGTATTTGCAAATTGCAATAGATGCCGGAATCTGTCAATTCTATTTGCAACTGTTAATTGTTCTATACCACACCCTGTATAGCGTACACATTCCACAGGCAGATGGGTTCTCTGTATCGCCCTCAATTAAACTCAAAAATCTATTCATTGAATTTCTTTGTATCTTCACACCACTGTACCCATCGTTAGTTTAGTTCTATCTGTCTTTCGCTTTAGCCTTTTTTGTTTTTTTCTTTGCCGAGTTCTATATTTGTGCAATCATTTGCATTTATTGTCTGTGCAAATGTTGTTAATAAAGGAATAGAGTTTACCCTTGTTTAGGCTTTATGCCGTTTAATAGTTGGCAATGAGGCATTTCTCCTTTTTCTTTTACAAATTTCGGTTATTAAATCTAACGAACTGAAAAGCAACAATTTCCATATGTATAATTGCCACACATTGTCGTCAGATTCAAATTCCAATCAGCTCGTTACGGTTTGTTAATATTCAATGGGTGGAAATTGCTATGCAGGCGATATTTAAATAAAACTGCAGTACAATAAAATTCTAAAAATGCCAAATTGCTGTCTTATTAATATGGAGATGACAACTTAGTGTTGACAATTGAATGGTATTTCAGTTATTCTACTTTTTTAAATAATTAGTTAATTAATTAAACCTGTTTTATTGCATGACAAGCCGCGAAAAAAAGGCAAAATCTTGATTATTAGTATGGCCAATCAGCTCCATCGACAACAATTGTAGGTTATTGGCTAGAAGTGGGTATGGGAAGCGGGAATTCCACAAACGATCAAAAAATCAATACTTTTTTTTTAAAAAAAAATCTTCTTATCTAACTGACATCGTAAACATCTCAATGGGGATTCGACATGAGTTCGAATGAGTGTGACAATCGAAATTCTGTCGGAATTAAAGAATTTGTATCAGCCTTTTGCATAACTCTATCTTCTATTATTGTCCCAAGAACTAATGACGTATTTTTCTACGGATGCCGATTATGCTGATCATTGCTCCTTCGAACTAAATAAATGATGAGGAGGAGGTCTGTTATGGAACCTTCCCGACGAACGTTGTTCGGAAAATCCGTTTCATGGCTCACATATTTGCTCTTTTTCCCCAACTATGGCGTATGAGTGCTATCCTATTCCTTAGTCGGCATTACTCATGCGCCTTGAATGTACATACAAAGATAATGCGTAATGGAACGAATAGATATCATTGCGAAATCTCACATTAAATTTCCCACAAAAATGCCCTCTATAACGTAAAGATAACACGATACCATTTAGGTGGACCACATGTGCTGCCGGATATACAAATAATGAGTTTGGCTGAAAGGAATACAAGACAAAACCATACTGAATTGTTTTGCTCTTATGTACGCAATTTTATCAAACCATAAATCAATCAATCATCTTCGTTGAATCCCCCTCCAGGACTGCATACATAAATACAGAAGTACACATGTATGGGCTCTGCTCGAATTTCACACGGCAAAAAAAAAAACATGTAAACAAAGTAAACCTTGTGACTGCGCTGTAAATATTTGTAGGCAGACGGAAAGACCAGTGTATGTGTGTGTGTGTGTGCGTGTACACTTCTGTTTTCCAACTACATATTTACACACTTAAGTGTCATATCATTTACAATGACTGCCTTTTCAAATGTCAAGCCCCACAACACACGTACGGGCAGCAGACAGACATACGAGCGAGCGAACGACAAGCAGACAGACAGACAGACATACCTACGACTCTGCACTCATACATTAAATATAAATATCACATTTTCCTATTTCTTTTTCCTGTTGATGTTTTGTTGTTGTTACTCTGTTATTTCCTTTTGACATGCATTGCTAATTTTTTTGTTGTAACAAGTATTGACAGGCACATTCGTTGCGCTATTGGTTTACTTGTATTGTTAACCAAACTGTGTACATGTATTGGAGTTGCTGTGTATGTGTGGAGGAACCATTGTGTAAATGGATGATATATGAGTAGGACTGTGTCGTATTGTGGGTTATAAATACATTTACATACAAATGAATGCGACAAATTATAATTGATATATATTTTTTTTTAAAGAGATGTGCACACACTCTCGCTAACATTTGAACATGGACGAGAACGAGAACGAGGAACAAGACTTTTAATGAATATCTGCGTTTGTTTGTTTGTGCGTGTTTCCATTGAAAGTGGTGTTATTAATGAACATATTATTCACATTACCGTTATTGTTATATTCATGACTAATTATAGGTTTCTGCCGTTGGTAAACAATTATTTATTATGATTATGATTAAGGCATCCACAGATAATAGCTGTGCTTTTTACGCCAAAATATTATAGTTTACTTTTAGGCAGAGTCGAAATGTTATTGCATTTCATTTATGTGCCATCCACAAAAAATGTTCTCCTCTGCAAAATATTTAAAATCTTGTTGGATTACAATTTCGTAAAAAACTGGAGAAAAAAAAAGTTTTGCAAGTTTCGTTTAGGACCAAAGAAGAAAATCCCACTTAATCTTGTGTAATGGAAGCATACTTTTAGGGTGAGAAAACAACTCAGAAGAAATGCATACGTTTCAAGTAAATGCCGCTGGAAAATCAATGGATGTTAAATGTAAATCAAAAACACAATTTTTAGACAACATGCAAGTCCTAAAAGAAATATCTAACAAATGAGATAACAAAAATCGCTGTACAACATGATCGTAGAAGTGGATAAGTTAATTAAAGTTGAAAAACTTCTAACATGGACGAGAAATCGATCATCTGTTGTTCATTTTAATAATATTTAGTTTGTGTTCAATGAGTTCCACGTTGTCGTTGAACATACTGAGGAATATGTACAATTTCGATTACCATTCATTCAGTAAATGTTTATCAACAGTATTCAATTTTCACTGAATAGGTTGGGAATCCCCGATTTCGACAATGAAACAACCTCTCATAAATTCAATATGATTTGTTTATTTTACTTTATTGCATTTCAGTAAATCTAATACTTTGTGTGGTTTTCGTTCACACATTTTCTAGCCTTCTATGGTACAATATTATTTTGAAATGTTACTAACTCTGGAAAAGCTAAAACTTAATTCTATTTGTTTCTATCGATATTAAGCTACTTACTCACTAGTCGTACTATTTGGAATCTGAGGAAAATGTAATCGCATTTCTATTTGATTTATCACATAAGTAGTTACATACGATATAAATTATGTTCATAAACTTA
Organism: Hydrotaea cyrtoneurina; assembly: GCA_958296145.1. Taxonomy (NCBI): domain Eukaryota; kingdom Metazoa; phylum Arthropoda; class Insecta; order Diptera; family Muscidae; genus Hydrotaea; species Hydrotaea cyrtoneurina. Next base: position 1,932,050 of record OY282516.1, on the reverse strand, counting down.
TAAACTAACAAATACTTGGAGAGAAATGTGCTAAGGGTGTTGGTGTTTGGCCGACCATTGTCTAAATGTTTCATGAGGATGGAGGGGGATGTATGGAAATGGAATGTGGTGTGATGGTGGTGTTCACTGCAGCAGTTTTGATTTGGTTTTTTTTTTTTGTGTTTGCTGATGTTTCTTCTTATTTTTCTCTGTCGCGTAAATGTTGTCACGTTTCAAGATTCGTTTTACTGGCAATTCCATTGCCACCACCAACACCATTCCAACTGTCGCCAGTTGGCACTCTGGTCGCCGTCGCCGTCGCCGTCATCGTCGTTGTTGGAGTTGAATCTTTTGCTCTTGTTTTCCCTGTCATTGTTGCTGTCGCAGTGACATCTATCAATGTGTCATTTCGTTGAATATTCTGTGCTGTCACATTGTACGATTGCTGCTGCGATTGCCATTGCACTGGCGGCAATATTAGTGCTGCTGAGCTTCTCCTATAGGTTGAAGTCGCACCCAACGTATTTCGTCCGTATGGCGGTTCTCCATTTGTGTCCAGGAAAAATTTGCCACGTAATCTAATACGTAAAGAAATCACGATTGAGTAAACGAAGACACCAAAGCAAATATGAAATATGGCACACAAATGGTTATGACTTTCACTAACAGTGGATGGGCTATTTGTGCATGTAGTGAATATGCCGAAGAGGGGGAAAATGTAATTTTGCCACTTGTTCGTTTCGAGCCGTTTAAAGTTTTTAAAGTAAATACTCTACAGAATATTTGTTCTCGAAAGGGGAACATATTTTGCATTCACTTCATTATGCCGACCCCTTGGCCGCACTCACCTCTTGTCAGCTCCCATGCCCATAAAGGCTTTGCCATTGCCCCCATCACGACAAGTGCCAAACAATTTCGAAGGTTCACATCTGTTGGCTGGAAATGCCAGGGGGTAGCGAACAGATTCAATAAAATATTCCCAAGCACGTTGATGACTGCAACCAACTGCAAACACCAGCACAAAATAAACAAATAAAACGAAACAAAACAAAAAACAGAAACAGAAACAACATGAACATCGTTGAACAATATTTTATACTCGTACTCCATGCTGTGGAAGCCAACTCGATTGGATACTTACTCAAAATGCCTAACCAACGATTATTGGCAATTTCCTGGCGCGCACAGCCCGGCTGCAAAGCATGACCACCATTTGGATAGAAATCCACATGACCCATAGCTTCGGGATTGCCCAAAATCCCACCGTCCGTATGTATGATGTCCACAAATTGGGCATCCGATGGTCCCAAACGGCGATTCGCACTGCCGTCCTCGAACAGAGGTAAGGCTGGATCTAAACCTACAAAAAAAAAAACGAGCCAAAGACATGTTTTAATACAAAAGTTAACAGCAACACCTTACAACGCATACCTGTTATTCTGGGCAGGTAAACACCCCACTCCTGCAGTTGCTTGCCAATAAAGCCGGACACTTCGGCACCCAAACTGAATCCTATCAAATGGATTTTGTTCGTGGGATAGCCCTGCTGTATGAGGAACCGTATGAATCGGGCCATGTAACGGGCGGCAACCGGTAAGTTCTCCACAGCATTTGCATACCAAGGCACCGTGGTCATGGGACTCCAATCGATGAGGATGACATTGTAATTTCCGTTTTTCAAAAAAGCTATTGAACGCACGCACACCCACAAATATACAGAGGAGCAGTTATTAAAATATTACCAGCGGACTGAGTTCAGTTGAGTTGTCTTACCATCCTTGAGCTCCTGGCTACTTTGCCTTTCACCTGTGGCCGATTCCGAGAAACCATGCAAGTATATGACCAAAGGATAATTGAAGTTGAAATTGCTTTTGCGCAAACGTTTATCATCGCTCATGTACAGATTTTGTGCCTTAAATGGATTTTTCCTAAAGACAACAAATGAACAAACAAAAAAAAAACCAAGACAGATTATGATTAATGAATGGAAGAAGGAATGTACTTCGTCACTGGAAGGATGTAGGGATTTGGTTTTCATGCTAATTTATCACAAAGGGGAATTGTTGAGTTTCTCTTCATCTCCCTCTATCTATCTCCCTCTCTCTCTCTCTCTTGTTAAGAAAAAAAATACATTTGTTATTGTTTAATTATAGGAACTCTTGCAAATGGCGGAATTAGCAAACAAGGGCAAAGCAAGTCCTCAAATTCCATTGGCAACATCTTGCCCTACCGCAGTGTCCATTAAAGAAGATACATTTTGGATCCATTTGAAATCTGTGGCGATCAACTGTCAACTGTAGAGTTTTAGTGAGTAGCACATGAAGTCGTATGTGTATTTTTCCCTACAATCAGTTTCTCAAATACACAAACTGTGTGAGATGTGAATTTTGCACAAAAACCTTGTATCGACCGCCTAGAAGGACCAATTGATTCAGGCATGTGATCACCTTCGCTTCTCAACTGGAAACGGACAACGATTTTGCTCGAAAAATAAATGATTTTGTTTTGACGAAGCCCATCTTCATCTGGACAGCTATGCTAACAAATAAAGCTGCCACATCGTGTATTCATAGAAATTTGCATTTCGTTACTCATGTTATCGGTCCGCTCGGCGATGTCAATTGGCCACCTCGGAGCTGTTAGACTTTTTTGTGAGGTCCAGTGAAGTAGCGAACAGTCTATTAACAATTCAGCCCCTTAAAGATAACATCGAAGAAGCCATTTGTTTCAGGGTTGTTAAAAATTGTAAAGGCAAGATGCCAGCGAAAGCCAGACCAGAGTCACCCATATAAATGAAATCGTGTTCCTTTATAAAGGAAAGAATAGAAAATCGGGTTCTTTTAAAAAAAAGCATCAAGTTTTCTAGTTTAAACAAAACATTATGTATTAAAACAATTTATTTCCCCAATTGATTTCACAAAAATGTTAAATAATTACCATTAATGTCTTCGATCAACCGCCTTGGGGAACCTCTATGAAATGAATATAATTTCGGTATCCACTGAGTTTTCCGCAGATGATTGAAATGATTTCTGTAGTTGATCACTATTTCTGTTGAAACCAAGTTATGATGTCTACGACTATCAACCATCTTTCCTAGGTTTATATCCCGATAAGAACATCAGAAATGTCAACGAGTTACGTGTAAGAGAGTTTACAGATTATCCATGGTAAAACTTGTCCAGAAAATGGATTGGCGGTGCGGATCAAGTTTTAAACAGTGGGTGCCGTATACAAATTATACCGCGTCCAGCACCCTGACCCTTCATGCAATCTTGCTGGAAATACGAATTAATTATTGGCGATCACGCTTGATCACTAATGGAGGTTTTGCGGTGAATATATTTCAGGACATTTTCGGATACACAGATATCATGTCATATAGGATCCTTGTCAATAATATCGTTATTCTCATAACTCTCAAAGAATACTCAACTCTAATACATATACAGTGTACTGTCTCCTAAGCGGACAACTCTCATAAAGAGACACTTTTCTTCTGAATCATGTGCAGTCCTCTTGTGCACCTCTCTCATAAGCCGACACAATTCTCAGTCCCTTGGGCGTCCGCTTATGAGAGAGTACACTATATTTACAAAATCGGAGCACCTATTCGGCCAGAGTTTATTTTGTTTTAATTCATCATTGTCATCATATCTCCACACACTGTCAATTGTCATACATACTTCACATAGAGTACTCACCTTGTGTATAGCATAAATTTAATATCATCTCTTTCCTTAATTTGACAACAATTCGAGCAGAATCCCCTTGGGGTAGGACTATAAAATATCGGCGAACCAGCTTGAATAAACAAATGAAAAGAAAACAATTACTTCATTTGGCTGCAAATTACATGAAATGTGCATTTAACATTTTCAGTTAAGACGTTTCAGCCACTTGTTGTTTTCGCATAGCTGTTGTTGTCTTCAAATAGACACTTTTGACCACCCTGAACTTGAAGATAGCAGAAAACAAGTTTGTGGCCGAACACTCATGGCACAGCCGCACTTTGCACTGAGTCATTGTCTCCATATTTTTTGTTTATAAATATGTTTATACACCTATGTGTGTATGTATATGTTTATAACAATATTAATTTGTTTTATTCACATATTGTAAACACGTGATTGAGTCATTTTTGTATATTTTTTGATTGGGTGCCTTGTCTATCGTTCGATCGGTCTAATGTTGGAAATTTCAGCGTATGGTAATTATCAGTTTTGTTTTTATCTTTAAATTCATTGCAGTCTACGTTGCCGATGTAGTAGGTGCATTAAACCGAATGCCGAACATAAGCTACTTCAATGGATATTGCCGCCATTATCGCCACCACCACCATTACCATTCTTCACATCCATTCATGTGTAAACCGAAACAAGTTAATAGCGTTTTTTTTTTCTGTTAAGTCAAGTCTTTAAAAGTATAAATATAAATGGCCTTGTCAATGTCATCGTCACCAGCTACCAACCACCATCATTGGCTTAATGTAGTCTTCTTCTTTTAGACGTTTCATCTAGTGTGTGTGTGACGACACACTCTTGTTACCATCTCGCTTTCCACTTGTCACTTGTTAGCTCACAATCTTAATCGGAATCTTTTGAAAACAAAAAATACACACATTTCAAATCTGTATCATGGCGTTTTTTTTTTAGTAGTTTATTTGTTTATTTTTGTTGTATCTTTTTGTGTGTTTACACAACAGCAAAAATGCGGAAATAAATATTTTTATGTAGAGTTTATTCATTCGCCGGTTAATGTGTATTAAATTAGCACTTTTATGTTTATGGTCACAATAACCTGAAGTCAGTGCGATTGACTGTTACCAGATGACATTAATTTACAAACTGAATCGAAATCTGATTTACGTTAAGCTCTATTTGTTTGATAAGGTCCATTACGAGGGCAGTTTGACTTTATACTTCCTTTGTAGATAACTACAAATCAATACTGCTCCTGTCAGCTACCATCTATTAATAGACTACACTTAGCTTGTCTTTGACTGCCAGAGATAGCCTTGGGATTTTTAACAAAAATTCCCTTGGTATGAACTATATCATATCTTGTTAGCTCGTTTGTTTGAAAGCAATCCGTATCGCTTATATTAATATGTTTTAACTCAATCATAATGTTGTTATCGTTAACTATAAGAATTTCTGGATTTAGAAACATAATTATTTCTTCTATACACACCTCGCTGTTGGTGGTGGTTTCGATTTCGTATATAGTTTCCTGTTACTGCGGAATAATCCACATTCGTGGACGGCCGTAGTGTATGTGCTACTTTCCACCGCACGCCCAAGTTAGCACCCTGGTAAGACAATCAAACATTTTTCAGCGGCTCTTCTGTCTGTTTACCCAATTTGTTACAATTGTTGTTTAAACTGAAATACCGGGTGATTCAAAATAACACTTCTTGTTGGAGAGCCCTGTATATTTCCTCCACCATGAAAAGAGTTCCAAAGGCTCAAGTTTTGGCAATTTGTTACAATTGTTGTTTAAACTGAATTCCTTTCGATATGAATTTTGCCATCTTTTCAATAAACCGTTGTCATTCTGCCTAAATTGACCAGCTCCGAATTCAATATCTCGGATATTTTTAGATGTTGATAAACTATCGGATTCTGTCAAATGTATATTTTTCTCTCGTTACATTAAATAACACAAGTTCATTGTGATGGCCATCAGTTCAATATGTTCCTTTATCTAACGCATAAAACCATAGTCGAATGACTTACACGCAATTGTATTACGTTTCCAATTCTGGCGATTCATAAAGAAACGGACGGTTACGTTTTGTAAAAACCGGCAGTCATGTTTCCTTCTTTAAGCGACAGAAAAGGTTGCCTCATTTTAATAATTACAAGCTACATCAGCTGTTCTAATATAGTTTTCAATAAAGCCCATGTTTTATTTATAAAAAAAATCCTAATAATCCATTGAATGAAAAATATTTCCCCGAGATGTAATTTCTCAATTCTCCTATCGCGGCAATACAAAAAAAACTGCAGTGGTCAATATCACGTGTTCAATTTCTATAAACTGTTTACTTTTTTTTTGTATTTTTGAATTTGGAACGAGCATTTTTCAGAAAATATAAAATATTACTTCAAATTGAAGGTGTGTTGTAATGTCTTCTTTCCCCTGGGGGGGATTTATACGGATATTCCCAAATTTGGACCAGGTATATATTTACTATTAAATAAAGAATATTCTTAATTACCAATTAACAAGGTAAATATGCTGCATAAAGCAGATGCTGCCGGCAGTGCCATGTTTCTCTCGAAGAATTTGAAATTATTTTATTCAAGGATCAACAACACTTAGATTCACAACCAAATTTTTTTTTTAATATTATTTCAACTACTTTTATGGCTTTCGTTTTTTCTCCTATAATTGCATTCTTTATTTAAAATTATTCTTTTGGTATTTTATTGATAACGTTTAGGAGCCTTTATTTTAACTCCACTTAAATTCAGTGGATTTTTCTTTTGTTTAATTTTAAATATTTTCTTCGTAATTTTTACATAATTCTTTTCTTGTTTTTTATTTTTTCAAAGCTTAAACTATTTCCCTGAGAGACGACCAATTCAATGCACGTTTCAAATCAAACTGATTGCTATAAAAACTTGCGAAATGACAAAACAAAACAAATAATAGCAACAAGCAGCCGCCACGTTATTGTTTACTAAACATTTAAAATACAACAAATACTACTACGACAACAACAAGACGCACATTTCATACTATGTATTAGCAAAGTAGAATGCTTATCTTGGCCCCATAGCCAAATAGCCACAAAAAAAAACAAAAACGAAAACCTCGCATAAGAAGCAAACGTTAAAGAAGAAGAACAACTCTCCGTCCCACCGCTCACAACACATATACAAGAAGAAGAATTGTTTTCATTAAAAAAAAAAACAAGAATACAAACTAAACTAAAACAAGCGGAGACAATATTTGTTGACTAATTGTACGTTTAAGCTGGCAACCAAAAAAAAAACAGACATAAAACAAAAGACTTAAGACACGAACCTTAAACTAAAATCAATAGCAAATTATGCGTAACGAAAGCGGCGGGGAACGGCGCGGCGCACACAGTGCCAAGAACAAACAACAACAACAACAAAAAGGCTATTTTAACATTGCATTACATGTCAGAAAGAATAAGAATTTTAATTAACATCAAGCGGGAGTTGTTCAAACGGAAATCGGACTTTGGAAGGTGTGTGAGAAATGTAATCGGAAGAGACTTACTACATTTTCCATTTAAAAGGTTATAAGTTGTCGATATTTCGTATTTACTTATACGGTATTAGTTCACACCCATCTGTTTGTTATTCACTGCACTATGTGACAGTTTTTTTTTGTATACTTCTCATTATTATTCACCACTTCATTGTCATTTTTTGGGCTTCCGAAATTACAAATTGATATGCAAATTTTCTTCTACCAGATTTCCTATTATTAGGCAGACGCGTGCTACGTGTCTTTGCCAGTACTCCAATATCTTAAACTATAAACCGATTACGCTGTGTGGGGAATACGGTTTCCAGTAATTAGTGGATTTTGTATTTATTTTAAAATGCAGATAATAGTTCCGTATAAAAAATACGATATTCTACAATCGCTACGTGATTGTCATATTAAATATCGCTAGCTTTTGTTTTTCTTTGTTGCGATACCGCACAAGCCTTCCATTGCAGATTGTAATGTTTATGTAAAATTATTTTGCACTTTGCTACAGATAATGAACTAATTTTACTTGTCGGGTCGGGCACTGAGCAGCACTCACATCGAAACTTATCGGCCTTATCACTCTTTCGCTTCAGATCGAGTTTTCTCAGAGCTCGCTCTGTACGAGTTGTTATCGATGGGGTCGCATCGAATGAGCATATGTTTACCGCAGGAGAACCACAAGGTTCTGTCTTGTCTCACCTTCTTCATTTCTTGTTTTCATTGACACTTGCGGACGACTGCAACCTCATTCGACTCTTTATGTATTCAAAGACATCGTGGTGGCTGCTGAATTTACATGTGGTGTTCTCAAATTCAAGACAAAGGTCAGGGTCGAAGACATAAGGTACACAAGATGCCTAAACAACAGACTAGACATGTTTCCCATTCCTTACCCATCACTCTCATGTGATAACTATGTGCGTACTTTCTTCAAATGTCAACTAAATAAATCTTTAAGTGAAGTAGAGAGTGAGAGTGAAGATGAGTAGAGGTGCAGTTTTATATCAACTACCCTTCCAAAACCTAACCTTTTTCCACCGAGGTCTCAGTCTTTCCTGTCAGCTCTTTTCGGAATAACGAAATTAATGTTTTGTTTTCCTGTGATTCGGTTCAGAATCTTGTTGATGACGTCACGAGCCAGTTGAACCTGTGAGTCGATAACATTGTAACTAATTCGATGCCGAATTAGCCCATTTTTCTGATATACCAAACGTCGACAGAATTCATAGAGGAGTTTTATGATCAGTAAACACGATTAACCGGCTTCTTCACTAAATATTATCTGAATTCGGAGTTAAACTGTAGCTCATATTAATGTTTGTCTGGAACATATGTTTGTAATGATGAACTTGTTTTTAAGTTGTCTGTTTGGTTTAGTTTCGATTGTGTTTCAGAAAATCAGAATATCTTTTGTTCTACTAAAGCAAATGCCAAACATTTCCGCATTTAAAAAAATTACAACTCAATAACTAAACATACGAACGATTACGACAAGAAAAACTATATAAAAAAAGAGAGAACTGATTAATTAGTAATGCGATTTAGCTGAAATGTTTATTCGTTGTTTACTAGCTTCGAATTTATACGGATGTTTATCCTAAAAGTAGGGAAACAAAATGTGTCAGATTTGACTAAAACTAAGATTCTGAATAGACTAACGATCGGTTAATAAAAGCTGTCTCATTTTTTAGATATTACAAAACCTATAAATTCCCCTTATGATTATGGCAACTCTGTTTTCAGCTTGGCTTCTAAATTAATATTTACCCAATACATTCACATGCCATTTCAAAATAAAATATTTGCTTTGGCGGTTATTGAAGTTCAAACACAAACAGAGAATTCTATTGTAAACGCACACGTTACGTTAAGGTCTTACTTGTTAACACTCCACACAATTTGCAATAAAAATTGGACGTATTCAAAATTGAAATTCAAAATGAATACTCTTAATGATTGATTTAAATTGAAGTTCACAGACATAGGCAAGATTTATGATTTGGTATCGATACATTTATTAAAACTAGTTTGCAATATGCACTGAAGTTCAAGTGTGCAACTATTTTAAAGGTCTCACCACAAAGTTATCGTCTAGGGTTAAATGAGTCTGTCTCCTCGCATTGATATTCAAAATCATGTTGCCGCAATGAAATGTGTACTTCGATATGAATTACAATAAATCAAAATGTAGCGAACGTCTGTCTGTGTGTGTGTGTGTAAAATCTATAATTAAGAAAAAAAGTCAATGATGAAAAACCGGTTGAACATGATCATGATATGTTACGGCTCAGCAAGGTTGACAAAGGGCTGCTGGGCTTGGCTCGGTCGCCACCTGATGATAAGAGACTTAAAACTGAGTCCTTTCCAATTATGTCAATTCAAATGGTTTTGTGGAGAATATGTTTTGTTCGTCGTGTGAATCTCCATCCACCGTGAGTTTCCTTGGGAAAGCCTTTACATTTTGTAACTCATTCCAATTCACTTTTACAAAGAACCAATCTGCCAACAATCATTAATAATGATTAGCTACTGTCATCATTTATTATTGATCGAAAACCGCTGTTACGACACCAACCGCACAATCCCAGCGGAGAAAAAAAACAAGTCATCGCCGGCAAACCACCAAAAAAAAAAAAAGCACAGACGCTAAAGCCACCTTGACATTGAAATTGTGCTTTGTCTGTGTTGATTTAAACACATCTGTAAGACAGATAAATAAAAACAAATCAAAATCGAATTGCTAAACCGCTATGTTTTTTTTTTGCAGTTCTTTTTTATGTCGAGTTTCTTTACTCTTCTCCTTGTATCGCACATAAAGAAGTCAAAAAACTTTTATTTTAATCAAATGCTTTTGATATGATCACTTTATTTACGATGTCGATTGAATGTGACTCGTCATTCGACTTGTCGTTTTCGATATACAGAAGGTTAGTAGGGTATCCAACTCTATTGTCTCCCTTCAGCATCACCGGAACATGGGTTGTCTATCGCTGTTCTGGATCCATAGATAATCCCAGCTGGTCAGGTCAAGTGATTGCTAAGGACTTGTAAATAGTTGAAATGATGAGGTTGACCAAACGTAAACATTTCGACCTCAGTTTGCTTCGGAAATTTACCATATTAATATAAAAAAAAAATTCATCTTTGCAGTTATAATTTGAAATGAATATTAATGCCGTCTTGTTTGGCACATCGTATGTTGGTGGTCGTGAACCGGGTTAGTGACTTAATTACAGAGAATGACGATTTGCAAAACACTAGTCAAGTGTCGTGGGACTTAAATATAAAATCTGTAAATCAATAAATTTTCCATTCATATTTTATTGTAGATCTTTCAAAGGTGTCTTAATTTTAAAATTGAACTTGTCTATTTTACAAATTTCTTGTTATCAGGTGTTACCGGAAATATATCCCCTCTGAGGGTGTTCTCTGTTCTGGCAATACTTTGCTACAATTGTGTAGCCCTTTGCTGTAGTGGGTTTAGTCAGGAGTCCGCTTTGGAATCTGTTTCACTACATGCCAGGCAAAACAATAAACTCTAAATATTAAGAATTTTCAATACATTTTCAATCTGCTTCATATTGTGTTGCATATTAGTGTTAGTATACGAGTACAATGCCAAAGAGATTGATTGTGATGTGATTTCAATTTCTCTCGATCTGTTCAAATGGTTCTCTTAATTTATATTTCTTTATAAAACTCTTAAATCATACAGCATACTTTTAGACTGAACATTTTTATTAACGTGTCGTCTTGTGTTTTCTTAACGTTTCAGGATAAACTACTTAGTAAGCTAGAAGAAAGCGAACCAGATCCACCCACATCGCAAGAGGATGAATGTGTCATTTGCATCAATGCCCGTGCTACCATGCAGACGTCGCCCTGCGGCCACCGTGTCGTTTGTCGGCGTTGTTTTGTCAAAACTATACAGAGTGCGGTGGCTCAGCGCTTGCTGCCACTGCGTTGCGTTATTTGTCGGGCACGCGTTAATCGCCTTACTTCGAGTTCGGGCACATGGCGTATACAGGAGTCGGCCAGTAGTTATTCCATGGGTGCCAAAAGTTGGGCTTCTGTTGGTGTTACGGCCGATGGAGTTCCACCTTCGGCCAGTTCGTATTCTATGAACGATGCCCACAGTGGTCATCATGCCTTTCACTTGCATCCCACGCGTTATCCTCGAAGTCCCAATGGTCGGGTATCGCAATCGGATAGCTTGTATTCGATGAGTTCGACTGGTTCGTCGTCCGCCGCTTCGGTATTCTCAAAAACGTCTTCCATTTCAAGTGATTTGTGTTCACCAGCCTCGCCCGTATCACCGACTACATGTTCGTATAATCAATCGTCAATGGTGCTGAATAATCACTTGGCACCACCCACACCTAGCATATCACCACACTCGCCCACATCAACATCGGGTTCGGGCACATCGGGAGGTTCATTGTCGCCCAAAGATCTTCGCGTGCATTCACACCACAGCGGCTGTCCCTCGGGCTGTTCGGGAGCTATACCTCGCAAACCACTGAAGTCGTTAAGTAATTCATCATCCAGTGGCTCTTGCAGCAGTACCGGCAGCAACAACTATAGTCACTATGTGACACCATCGACCCACACGTATCCCGGACGGAGACATACTAAAGGCAAACTGGTTGAGTTACAAAATCGTCTGCCGCCAATCAAAGAATTCCGCAGTCCTGCCAAAGTGCCACATCCCTCGCCGGTGCATATAAGTAATCCAAGATTTCGGTATGTTTTTATTACTTCAAAACAAAATTGATTTCAATATTTAACAACATGATCTTTCATCGTTTACAGTTATGCTTCCTATACAAAATCTTCGCATGACAACGCCAGTTCCAAAGAACCTCCCTCGCCCCCTAAAAGACCCATGAATATACACATTAGTGCTTCCCACAACACGTTGGCTCCACCGCCGCTAAAAGCTGGTTCGAACGTTAAAATTAGTCCACTAGCAACGAAGCATCAATTCTCCAAGTCTGCTTATGCCACGTCTGCAACAAAAGAAAAAAAATCTTCCTCCGCCACGTCCTGCTCAGATACCGCCGCAAAGAATATCAACAACAATAATCTGGCAAAAGTTAGCCAAACCAAAACGGCTGCATCGACTAATGCTTCTCTAACGAAATCTTCCTCCGCATCCACATCCGGCCGCCATAGCCAGTCATCAACGACAGCATTTACCACAAGTAAAAGTTTTCCATTGTTTTGTACCAACAATAATCACAGTAAGTTTAATATTCATCTTTTGGTCCTTTTGTTTCTTTGAACGAGCACTTTTCACTGAATGCATCTTTCACGGGTTGTGTACTGAAGATTGTGAAAAGCTGAAAAGGTTGTTCCTTACAAAACAAACAATTAATTGTTTATGATTTCTGTAAATGGGAACGAAAGAGATTTAACAACAAATATAACAATGTTTTGTTGTTGCCTTTCGAGGGAGTATAACATTGTTTGTATGTGGCATAAGTGTGTTTAAAACTGGATCATAGCGAGGGAAAGGCGAATATAAAAAGTTTCAATTTTGTACAAAAGCCAGATGTAAAAAAAAACAAGCAGAATGGCGCATTCGAAGCAAAGGCAGATTTGACCATCCGTCATATGCAAAATGTAATAGGAACCGTTTGAGTCTTCGGTACAGCTTAGGTAGAGATGATGATCGGGGCATCACAAGTACTAATATTGATGATATTTCCTTAGGACTGAGGCTACAAACATATCGAATATCGAAAGGAGGTTCGGATGGTTCTTTTTCAACAACATACTTTTCCATGGGTGAAAGAAGTGTTTGTTTTACTATCAAATCTTAATGCTATCTAGGTTTCCTCATACATCAGCTTTGCACCATTTATTGTACATTTTGTCAGGGGCCAACTCTTCAGTTAGTTTAACAGTCTTTAGGCGGGATTATATTAAAAATAGTTTAGACAAATCATTTCCATTAAAATGTCTGCTTTTGTTCTCTCCCTTTCATTGTAAAGAAGAGAAACTGGACAATAAGAAAAATGAATCTGTGGAGCGTCGGAAAGAAGAAAAACTTAAAATGAAAGCTGAAAAGGAAGCCAGAAAGGTAATGAGCAAACAATATGAAGTTATGATAATACTCTTGACTAATTTATCTCTTTTCTCGGTGTACTAGGAGGAGAAACGTCTTGCCAAAGAAGAAGAACGTCTAGCTAAACTAATGGCCAAGGAGGAGAAGAAGAAGTGTAAAAAAGAAGCTAAAGAACTGCTAATAGCAAATGATGGCAATAGTAAAAAATAAAATAAAACAAAAAAAATCTTATTTATTTCATAAAAAAAACCTTAAAAAAACAGTTGGAACATGAAAGAAAGTATTTCGTAGTATTAACGAACACATTTTGTAAATCAAGAGATAAAATATTTATTTATTTATTTCACACAATCCTGCGCAAGATATATCAGGCACGATATATAACGATTTAATCAAGAAAGTTAATTGCGTACTGCATTTTCATTTAAAAAAAAACACCTTTTTTATATGCGGTTTTAACGAAATTGTTCGTTCATACAACGGAAACTTTCTCTTATCGCGTTTCCCAATACCAACATAATATTTATTTACAGTAGGAGTACATTTCAAACAAATTCTCTTAAATGCCAACATCATGTTTTCTTCTATTTTTTTTGTATACACTATTTTTAATTCAACCACATTTTGTTGCACTTCTTGACATTCCTGTTATCTTTGTCCTTTTAGTTATAAATGAAACAACGGTTTTGACAATTTTTTGAATTTGAAAATAATGCAAACAAAATTCTTATTTTAAATCATAAGACATATTTTCGGAGATTATGACCGATATCATGATTGTTCACATTTTTTAAAAGAAAAACTGTTATAAAGCCTAGTTTTCACAATAATACACACCAACACTTACATCAGACTGGAGTGCCAAAAAGATTTTCAGTTTCAAATGTTTATGTTTGAAAATTATTTTAGTTTTTGCAGAACTCTTCTCGCGAAGAGTTTATGACAAAAGGCCACATTCTATTTTCTCTGTTCTCATGCCACATCCACATCTATTGTTTGTTATCATTGTTTGTTTTTTTTTTACTCAAATTCTGTAATAATGTTCCATTAAGAAAAGGTTGTTTAATATTAAATAAACAAGTACTAATTAATACAAAACAAAAGAAGCCGTTACAAAAATGTCAACACAATTAATAACCGTAATCTAAACAAGTTTAGAAAACTTTTAGTATTTGACTACCGTTAATTATTTATATATACATGCATATATTTGATTTTAACCAAATTGAAAGTATAATTTGTTTAAACTAAAACAATTCTCTCCTTTGAATAGATTTTTAATCCAAATCTTGTTTGTATCCGAAATTGTTATATTGGATATTTTATTTAGGATTTTAAAAGAAATCAATTACTGAAAAAAGCAACAAATTAAACAAACACAATGGAAAATATATTCTAAAGTAGTTTTCATATTTAATCGGATTTAAAACGACATATAGTATATTTAAATTACATACAAAAACAAACAAACAACAACTTATATTTAATTAAAGAAGTAAATCATGTTCGTAAACATTAACTCAAATTATGTTACAACAATTGAAAAGCAATGTTTTTTTTTTTCTAATACATAATAAATTAAATTGACGAAAAATAAAAGAAATTTGTGAATTATATGAATTATACATATGTATAAATGATATACCAACAAAATAAAAGCAACAATGTTATTTAGTTACAAAGATACAACCGCATGGACTTTTGAAAATGTGGGAGTTCGACTTTCGGAAAGTATGATTGTCCAAAACATCATCATCGACAGTTGAAATTAATCTATCTAAAGTACAGAATGATAAGTTGTATCAGCAACAAACATGTATTTTTAATTGCCAACCAAATGTTTTCAAAATTATTGAGACTTTATTATTTTCATACTTTTTCTAATCATTATGTTGTTAAAAATTAATTTCAAACCAATATATCGCTAATCGAATATATTTTCTAATCGACAAACTTATTTTGCAATAGTTCACAAAATCTTTCAACAATCATCCGAGGAAATATCAATACATAGTTCTATGACATATCTGTTGATATCGTCATCAATGTTCCAATAGTAGATGAAATCATTCGGCAAAGCCCCACCCAAATGCCAGCGACGCAAAACCATAAATTACCTCACTTCCTCACTATTCACTCGTTTCAAATATATTTTTTCCACAGTATTTTATTGTGTTGACCTTATTTTATTGTTTTTGTTTATATTTGTTTGCCAATCATTTGTTTAACTGTATTAACTTATAATTTCTTGTGTTATTTTGCATTCATTTAGGAAATCATTTTGTTTAATCGATGCCAGGAATTGAAATGCAATTCAGTTGAAGAATCTCTTGAATCGTTCGACTTAATGCTCTGTGTTCCTGTTCGGTGATAATGTTAATACACATGTGTATGTAATCTCAGTAATTCAATATTTAGAAGTGTTGCGGCATGTCGGTAATACTGAACTAAAAGTGTTGATTGGTTGCCTCTCCAGCAAGGACAGACACATTTGTAGTATATGAATTTTGGAGTCATTCCATCAACAACACCAGCTTTAGGAGAGATTGGAATAATTAAATTCTACCTGCCAGGTAAGCCTAGCGTTGCTTCTTTATATGTTCGGTATGTTTTTTATACATTATACACTTCTGTTCGATATTGTGTACTTGGTTTACCAGCAGAAGATTTAAAAAAGGGAAAAGACGCAGGCCCACAGTAGTGGTCAATACAAATGAATAAGGCTAGCATTTCAGACTTAGGGATTCGATGTGCTGAATGTATAAGCAAGCCAATTATCCAACTCAAGTCAACCACCATTCATATCATCCGCTAACTTTTGATTAAACATTACAAAAGTCTCTATTTAAAACAACTGCTTTGAGTTTTAAGTAATGTGTGTGTTTTTTTGTTGTTTTGTTTTATTCAATATAGTTAAAGCATAAGTTTACTGATTATTTTCTTTCTTTTTTATTGTTACAACTGGTAATAAAAAAAATATAACTTAAGAATACATTTAAAAAAAAGAAACTTATCGTAAATAAATCAGACCAAGTTTAGTTAGCCCCATAGGATTTTAAACATAAATCTAAATCGGTTACATATTTGTGAGACAATTCTCCTTTGCATCCATAACCACCCAATTTATGGATGGCCGCATAATCGATACAGTTGATGGTGCCGTCGCCATTGCAATCCTGGCCATATTTCACCATATAATTTTGAATTGTATTGGCAGCGCAATACGGATCGTTAACACAGTTGGGATAAGCTAAAAGAAATACACACACATGAAATGATTCTGATAGATAATTAACAGATTTCGAAACTTACCGGTTTCAGACTCGGCAGGTTCATTGTTGATGGTGAGTTTGCCGCCATCAGCCCAATACGGCCAAGTGATGCGGAATAGACCGCAGACTCCGCCCTGGCAGAAATTGGTCTGATTGCAGCCACTGCTAGCCTCACAAATACAGCCCAAACAAATGTCAGTCACAGGTTTCTCTGAAAACGAACGGAAACATTCAATATTGTAAGATCATATTTGTGATGGAGATGGAATGATGCATAATGAAAACAAAATTGATAATAGACGCATTTGATTGTTGGCTCTCTTATAAATCCAACGTGCGTAGATAACATAATTATTAAAAAAAAGGCATTTTTACAAACAAAAATATAATTAATCAATGATCTCGAACTCGACTAACAGAAACAAAACTGTATGAAGAATTATGTTTGAAAATTTCAAATTTTCAGAAAACACAAATGTTACTCAGGATTTCATTGTATAACTTCAAACTTGAAAACCTTATGGACCGATGTCGATCGCTTTGTGGTCTACCACTCAAACACACCCAATATGATCATCGCAAGCTTGTGCAATCGATAATGTCGATTATACATTTCTTAATGACGTGCATTATTGTTGCTATCACTTCAATGAAACAGCCACCTTACGATGTGTTATCAACGTCGGTGACCTAAATTCTATTTACGTATTTCTTAATTCCATTCAATTAAAAAATCAACAAATTTGAATATTTCTAAAGTTTAGAATTTGTTTTTGCTTGAATTCAGGTTTTCAGCTTTTAATTACTGAAATTCCCCCATTGCTTCATCATGTTAACACATTTTTACGGCTACTGCCATTCTCATAGATCGCGCTGGACGCCAAATTCTAATAAAAAGAAATGTTTATGGCCGCCAAAGAACGACGGAGCCACAGTCATCATCAAATAATGAATCGTGATGAAATAAAATTCCATTTCATAATTAATTAATCGGGGGATATTGATAATAAAAAAAAAACAACAACAACAAAAATGTCTAATAAAAACAAAATCGAAATTAAGACCTGTTGTGTCCTCGGCCTGCGTTCCGAGAGTACAATTTCTTTAATCTCAATAGATTTGACTGGACACAGAAAAACCCACTTTCTTTAGATTTCCATTGGACATTGACAGTATTTTAGTTTGAACATAGTGTGAACATTTGTTTGTCACATTTTTATTTTTATGTTTTATGGATAATTTCGTATTGATAATCATGACAAAGTCATTGGTCGGACACACCAAATGACAATTTGTCATTTAACGTATAATTTCAATAACAATTACATTTCCTGTTAGTAGTAAAACGTTCTTTGTTGAATACGTGAACGGTGCATATGTTCCGCCACAACAACGACAACATCAATGGTAATATTTTCCTTGACGCTATTGAGCAGAAAACAACTTTAAAGCTGTTTGGTTGATATTGAACGCCCCTGAACCTTAAACAAATATGAAACGATGTTCTATTCAGTCTGGCTGGGTAAGTATGAATGTATCAATGAATCTTGTATGGGTGTATGTGTATTGGTGTATCTTGGGCTCTAAGAGCTTGGATGGATGGCAGCAACAAGTTTAGCAACTTATCACATCCAGATACTAGTCGGCACTACTCAATTAACTGTATCGTTGTGCGAATTCTTTCAGTTTATCGCCCAAGTGAATGTGTGAAAATAATCGGAGAGAAAAACGGCTTTAATTAGGGTATTCACGAAATGACATGAACGCCGTATATCAATGTGGCCACTGTCATGGACCAGTTCATGAATGCCCCACCTATAGTTGCCTGAAGCTTCAGCCGGTTATGTGTAGACTCACTGATGTAGTGGCATCGCTAAATGCAAAATCCATTAAACAAAAAAAGTTGATATTGGCCTCCAGGAAGGTCATGAGACGTTGAATTGCATTCAATGCGGTTAATACGGAATTAACACGAAATACAAAATGAATTTGTGTGATCAGAAAAAGGGTGGGGTAGTTAATCTCCGATCACATACAGGAAGAACACTTTTTTAATGGCTTTTGCTTAAATCTCGAGTATTCGCAAAAGTATTCCTTTCTCAAAAAAATAGGTTTGTTTCAAGGCAGGAAGAAAACTTCATAATTGGGTGAACACTTCAAAACTCTCTCTCTCTCTCTGTTACTGAGTGATTTCTGCTTTATACAAAATACAAATCAATTTAATGTAGAATTAGTTAATTCCAACGACTGTGTGGGTGGTTTTTGACAAACGCGCACGAACAAATAAATTTCAAAGTTACACAAACTTTTTTTTTTTGTTGAATAGATACTCACGTTTCGCGTGAGAACATTTTTTAGAATTCTATTTACGTCAGAGTTCCCCAAACAGTCGACCGGACCTTCCAGTACTGTATACAATTACTCATGCCCCGTCCAATAATCCGTTACCTTGTTAATGGATGCAAAATGTAAAATCGCTCATTTGCGATAGAATTCAAAAAAAAAAATACATGCCAAAGAAAATGAATTTCAGATTTCATTTAGAATGACGATGAAATATCAGAACTAGAAATTGTCACCCACCAGAGAGAAATTAGTTTTCAATAGGATGTCCGGTTGCTGTAACCGGCTAACCGGACATTACTTGAGAACAACATATTAGTCAGCACATCCGCTATGGTCGTTCACTGGCTAAGATTTCATTCTTTTATTTATTTATTTCAGCAACGGAATTATAGATTTAAAAGTTGTATGATTTTCAAAAAATTGGAATAGAAAAACAAAATTTTAGAATTTTTTAAAAAAAAATTTTTTAGGAAATTTTGCTCATTTATAGCTGACCCCAGACGACTGTTTCATTTTTTAGATTAAACAACATGTTTTTGGGAGAAATTGGCTTCAGTAAATGCATTCGAGCACCATCATACTCTTAAACAAAAGGAAATCCATAGCATTTAGAATAACAACGAGAAATGATAATTGATTTAATATCGGCGCATTAGCACGATTACAAACCTTGAAGTGAACCCCATGACCCCTCTTATCACACAACCTCAAATTCTGAAATTCAATATAGAGCAGTCCGATAGTCAGTTAAAAGGAATATTGAATTTTAAAAACCAATTAACAATAAATTTCTTCTGTCATTCGTTATTGTTTTATTACTTTTTTTGTATACTTGAATTTCAATAACATTTAGTCGTATTATCAAAATCGGTTTTGTTTTCATCATGTTATTGTTGTTATTTGCATTTTTACAATGAAATATTTCTTTTGAACGTGTCACGCATACAAAGTCCATACAACGGACAAATCTCGTCACCAACAAAAATATATCGACGCCCCTTGTCAATCTTAATACGTTAAGAAATTAAAAACAAAAAACACCCAAAAATTTTGGACTTCAAATATGTTGGTAAGTAGTGTACACGTAGGAGTCTGCAACTCTTATTAAATAATAATAAGTTTTTATTTATAATCAGCTTAAAAATTACGAAAAACTAATGACCTATTTTCTGTTTGTTTGTTTGTGTGTGTTTTTTTTTTGTTGGTCTCTTTTGATATTTTAAATAATTGACATTAATTTCTAACAAATTCGAAGCGTGATCGTCGCTGTGTGTTTATTTTAATGAATCGCCAAATCCTCAACCCACATTTGTCAGCTATGAAAAATATTAATGATTTACTTTAATGTGAATGCAAAAGTTCTTTAACCTTTTCGATCGAACATAAATCTTCTGGTAGACTAAGAGAACAAATTATCATATTTAATCTCGTTTTTTTTTCTTCGCTGAAATACATATTTTGGGATTTCTTTTTATTCAAAACGTGGAAATTCCATATATGACGATGACACATGGTTCTATTTTGTTTTGTTTGTTTTTGGTTTATACTCGTATATCGCATGACTCTGTAGAAATGTAGGCTAGTGTTTTATCTTTAAAAATTATTATCAATTTACTGAGTAACATTAGTATGGGAAATGTTTAAGGGACATTTTAATTGTCAGGGGATTTTAACTCGTTTAATTACGAAGTGCATTTTCATCTGACGGCTATGATAACAAGAAAGATGTCCGCATATGGGCACCAGAAAACCCGCAACGGGGACCAGCAAACCCGAGTCAATTGGCCGTTGCGAAATGATGATGGAAATGCCTTTTCGGCCAACGGTTTGTACATGATAATCCACTTTTTTTGGAGATTGAAGACTTGAACTTTGTTTCAGCACAAGGGTACACAGCCCACGCCACAATTGTTGGTAAACTACCATTGTAAATGCGTCCTCTCAGTCTATAGTAATTTATATTTTTATGTTTCTGTTAGTCGCGTACGAGATCATTAATTATTTCTATTTAATTAGAAATAATCAATGATCTCGAACTCGACTAACAGAAACAAAACTGTATGAAGAATAAAGATCAACAATACATAACTTACTTACGTCCCTTAAATTTTCCATAAAGGAACAGACGGGGAACTTCTCTCGAATTAGTGAGCTGTGTACGATATAATTGTGAATACTCACTGACCGGGACGACATACTGTTTAAAGCCGGCTCCGAACGGTTAATTCTTTTCTAGATAAGTTTTACATGGCTCAGAGATTACTCTCTCTTACTCGTAAAGTCGCCAACATTTACGAGGTGGAAATGCTTGATGGTCTTACCCGGGTTCTCGCACACACACCCTACCACACCACGGCCTTCCACCAACAATACATAAACAAAATGAATTATTTAAGCTGGAAACATCCGTACGAATATAATTCTTTTTGTATATAACTACTATTATTAACTGATCAACTGTCAGCAACAGTTCTCAGGTTGTAGAGTCAACCTAAATCATAAATTTATATCGGTTATCGTTAAACCGCAACAATTTCAAAACTAAAACTCTTTTTTTTTTAAAAAAGTTCAAGTACTCAAACAAGGAATAAACCTTAGTCTAAAAGATAACATGTAAATGATAATAATTATAAAAGATAAAACACTTGCCTAAATTTCTATGTAAATGAACAAGTGCTTAAGTCATTGAATAACCCAATGTTAGTAAGTGGTCTGTATTATCTTATTGGCATGGCGGATATGCCATCCACTCTTATTGAATTTACTGTTAGTTATTAATTACCAGATATGTATACATCCGTTCCACCACCATGTCCGTCTGGCTTGCTCTATAACAATTATTTGTGAAATCGAAGTAATGTCAGGAGGACGGGCTTCTTAAGGTAGCCCTTATGTGTTTTCTCACACATTTATTAGATTCCATGAAATTGTTCGTTTGTCTCATGATTTATGTGATATTGAAAAATTTCGAAATACTACAATTATGAAAATCCCACTTTGGCTATTTTTAATAGTAAGATTTCAATGAGACAAGATCTCTGAAGTATTTTAGCCCAAAAAAGTTATTTAATAATTCAAATTATCTTCGACTAATTACGGCAATAGAATCTATTTTGTAATTGTCATACAACTAAATCAAACATGGTTTTCTTATTTACAAACACAACAATGTGAAATAAGTATTTAAGCGATATTGTTAGACATGTGGGATTTAAGAATTGAATATGAGAAACAAAAATACGTAAATATGTATACACCACATCCGCTATGCAATCAGCGATTCATTTGCACTGAATTGTTAATAATACTATCTTTTTATTTATTACCCATTGGGGAATTCTGATGCTAATAAACAAAAGAAATTTATTTGATGCCAGAGAAGCGAAACGAGTTTTGTATCTATTGTTACTAATAAACATATAAACACTATTTCCAAGCAACAACAAACAAGCTCGCGTATTATTTGTCAAAACAAAAATCAAGCGATTTAATCATAACTAAGGAACAGGAATACACAGCCAGCGATCGTTTAGCATGGTCTTGAAACTAAAATCAAAGGCCACAAGAAATTCTTAGAATCCATCAAAACTGGATTTATTTCTTCGTTTGATTATCGAACGGTGAATCATACAAATACAATCATTTCCATTCGCCCAAAATTGCTCATCGGCACTTTGTCAATCGTGGTTTGTTTCTGTTTTTTTTCTTCTGAATAACTCATAAATATTCCCCGTTACATACCTTGCGCGATGGTCAATGCAAACATGGCCAAGCACATGACACCGGCTACTGTCCAAGAGTAGAAAACTTTGTTAGACATTCTGTTGTTTTTCTTTTTTTTTATATATGTATTTATGTATTATATTCGAAAATCACTTTCAACTGCAAGAATATTCTCAGCAAAACAATTGGTAATTAATTAATGGACACTGTCGTCTCTGGTGTGGAACTTTACTGGTCGATAATCGCTTTAAAACTAAATGGAAATTTTCACATTCATGGGATTTTTGTTTGAATCGATTGTGTCGACTACGAAAGCTTCGTTCAAAGTTTTGTTAAATAACGTCAGAAACGAGCTTTTGCTTTAAGTTGTTGTTTCGGTCAGACAGAGATAACTTAGCTTATCTGGTCGAGTCGACCAAACAGAAGACTTAGGGCACAAACTTTTTACGATATATTTTATTAGCGGTATTCCAGAATCACGGTTATTTTTGTTACAAAATCTCGCGTGTTTAAAAAAAAAAAATGATTTTTTAATTACACGGTAATGTCAGTGTGTGAGAGATGCAGTTCCATAGAAACAATAATATCAGTGGCGATTTGAACACAGGACATTCCTTATGAATAATAACCCTTTTACAGTTAATTCCCAATTAAGTTTAATGTAGAGGGCCAACAAGTTATCACGTTTTATTAATAATATGTAAAATGGAATATAACTCCCATATATGGGCAGGGGCTCCGACGACATCTTGGCAGCTTCTGAACCGTGTACAGAGGAGATGGGTGGTGATGGTAGGGAATAGAAGGGTATCCAACTCTATTGTCTCCCAATTGCACCGCCTGAATGTTGGTTGTGTATCGCTATTCTATAGATATTTCACTGATTCGTCAGATATCCGTCGTCTGGTCCCTGACGTTAGAACATTTAGCCGGAATAATCGGCTATCCGGGGAGTCTCATCCGTTCATTGTCATAATTCGTTCTTCAGTCGAACTGTATGAATGTGGCATAGTCTTCCTGGAAGTTGTTCTTGTCGACGTAGTTCGTTTAGTTGCAACTGTAAACATTGTCTTGTCTTAGTGTACAACTCGTCCTACTTTCGCCGACACATTGTAAATGTAAATGAAATAGTCACGGATCTCTTATTCCTATCCATGATGTCAATTGACAATTTCAATTATCGCAAGAGTATCTGAATGGTGAGTATGCTGAAAACGTCTACACGCCTAGTCTACAGACTTTCTACATGATTATTGTTTTTGGGCGTTGTTTATCCTGCCTTTTCAATCAAATCTATCTATTTGGCTGCTACAGACGATTAATTGAAGAAAAAAGCGTCAAGACCAATTACAAAATATTTAGCAAATTCTGTGTAATTGGAAATTCTCTTAATTTAAATCCATTGTCCGTATTTATCCATTTTCACCCAAAACGGTTTCGAAAAATAAGACATTGGTCGCAAACAATTAGCTTATTTTTGAAAGTCTTTTGCTCCTCATGTGTATGAAATTGTAAGCTAGACATACGAAGTTTATGTGAGTAATTGCCATGCATCCGCCATTATTTTTCATTTATCTAAAATAATCTACAAGAAAGTAATATTTGCTCAATTTATAAAAATATCGTTGAAATTTTATTTCACATGAAGGTGACACTCATCACAAAATAATCTCAATTACCACAGCCTGTTTAGATTTTGTTGAAAGCAGCAATATCAACAGATTGTACAAAGTCCTCGAATTCTTGAATAGTTTCGGTCAACAAGTCAATGGAAACCTTCTCGTCTTCGATGACGCACATGATTTGCAATTTGTTGATACCATAGCCGACTGGAACCAGTTTGGAGGCACCCCACAAGAGACCGTCCATCACAATGGTACGCACAGATTTTTCCATTTCCTTCATGTCGGTCTCATCATCCCATGGCTTGACATCGAGCAACACGGAGGATTTGGCAATAAGGGCGGGTTTCTTGGATTTCTTAGCGGCATAGGCGGCCACACGTTCTTCACGGATCTTGGCAGCCTCAGCATCTTCCTCTTCATCGTCAGAGCCGAATAGATCGACATCGTCATCATCGGCAGCGGCAGCAGGAGCAGAGACGGTGGGTTTGCCACCGGCAGCTTGAGGCACAGCGGAACCGCCCCATGCAGCCTTTTCGCTAGCGTCGAAAGAGGCAATGTGTTTGTACCAACGTTGAACATGGGGCAAATCAGTAGGAGCTTTGCCTAAAGCTTCGAACACAGAGATATCGGCTTTGCTAGGTTCATAACTGCAAATAAAGATAACAAAAAAAACTTTCGAGTTATGTGGCTTAACTACAGACAATTTTCTAAATTGGCAAATCCGTGCAATTTGCCAAAAAAATCTAATCGATGCTTTGAAATTCCGTCATCAAAATGCCGACGTGTGAACCGCTTTCACTTCATAACCTCAACTCTTGACGGTCGAGGTCCATCAAAAACCGGCTGAACTTACCCGCTGATGTAGCTGTTGTCGGCCAAGATATTGTTCAATTCCTTGACGCCTTGTGGGGTTTTAACATCACCGAAAGCCATTTTTGTCTGTTTTATGTAAAACTAGTATTAAATATAAAAATAATCTGGTTCGTCCACCAAAAGTGCCTTGCTGCTCGCGAAATTTGACAACCGGAAAGAACCAGCGACAGACTGATGCCACATTTTCATGACTATGGGAACTTGGCTCCACTTGGGCAATTCAACAATGGTGGCAACCGTCACCTTGAAGACCCTGACACACGGTGAAATTTATCTGAATTTGAAATAAAATCCCCAATAACTAAAAATGTTTCGAAAATTCTATTAGAGATTAAACACAACTGAATCCAGTGACTGTCTACTCTACATGTTTTTATTAAGCGGCTCTTACACAGGCGTACATGTTTTTAGACATGTATGATGGCATACCAAAATAAACACTGTCATCTATGTTTGTTTTCCAAATTTTTGGATTTTCTGATGTCTGTCGCATACCAACATACTGCTTTATAAAAATTCAGTTCGCTTTGTGACATTGATGTGAGCGTATCGTGGAATTACGGAAAATACAATAATTTCTGCGTACTCAATTATGCCGTCAGCGACCGACAATGTTTTAGCAATTATGCCATCATACATGTCTCACGATTACGTAAAACTCAGTTTCCATAAAAAACTCTGCTAAATGAACATTGGCACGGGCAAAAGACACATGTATGAAACTGGTAGTGGTCGAAAACTAAGTTTGTAAACTAAAATAAGTTTGATTCTTCTTCTTCTTTTGTTGATTGCTCTCACAGTCATGTGATTATCATAGGACGATTAAACTCCAGTTAAACTTTGACCGAAAAAATTAATTTGAAGTGTAACTTACTTATTTATTGGGCCAAAGTCGACAATCATTTCATTGTGTTTAGTGCCTTTCAAACTGTTGAGCAACTCTGTGTTTGTTAGTTTGGCAAAAAGTAACTTGACAGCACTTTTCCCAAGAGGTAAGAGTTTAGTGGTAACATTTTTCACAAGAAGAAGCAGGAAATTTTATTTCTGCTGTTTTTTTTTGTATCTAGAAGAAAATTGCAAAAAAAATCTATTTATTCAAATAAATATTTACAAAGTTTTAAGTATAAACAAGCAAGCCAAGCATAATTCACACGAATTGAACGAAAGCCACAAGAAAATATAACAGTGTAACATTTGTTCGTAGTCCACGAAAAACTCAAGAGGAAAACTCCGAGGAAAAGAAAAAAAAAGAAAATTCAATTCTTGGCGTATATATCTATCGTTGTATATCGAGGAAAAAAATAAGAAACAAATCGTAAAAATATAATAAATGTAATACGTGGAAGCCGCCAAAGTGAAGTGAAAGTGAAGAGAATGAAATAGAAGAATTCGCGAATTCGTTTAAGCAGCTCCAGATGATCCTTTTCTAAGTATATTCCATTTCAGCATCATCCATCATCATCATATTGTCTGTCCATTTTCCTCTCTTTACCTTCACGATTTCTCCTGTTCTCTGGTTTTTGTTTTCGTTTTTTTTTTGCTGCATTTTTTTTTTTTTTTTTTTTGGTGTGAAAAGTATGAATGGCACAAGAGTCAGTTTTGTGTGGGAGTCGAAATGTATGATGTTTTCCTCCTTCGATGTGTTGGATGTTTTGGGGAATATTGTGGGTTTGTAAGGAGGGACAGCTATTAAGTTGTAATTGTGAAACATAATTGAATTTGTCACAATCGCATCATTACGGTGTTGAGTCGATTTCATCATGATGGCGTTGCGTATTTCCTTTTTGGGCTCTCATTAATTGCTTCCTGCGTGTATCCCTTCGCTCTCCCAAACTCTATCTCACTCTCTCTCTTTGAATATTTGTGGATGCTGTTTTTACGTTAATTTCCTTGCTCCAACATCGAACCATCCATTACCCTTCTAATCCTTGTGTCCCCTGTCTATTGTGTCTGGTTGAACAGTTGTGTGTGTGTGAACTATGGAACCACATTTTAGACATATTTCCGTGAGTTTTATCTTCGTATGTGTATGTAAGTTTAATTATTTTGCATTTATTCAAATGGACAATTGGTCCTATATAGTTAAAGCCGCTTCATTTAGCAGGTGATCGACAGTCTTATTTATTTAATTTGCGAAATATATCCTTTCTGCGATTTATTTTCAATTTTAGATAACACGAATATCTTACACTGCCCCAGCCGAGCGGCTTCTCAGGACACGAAGAGTCAGATTGGCAGTACAAGCCTAAAATAGAATTCATCCGAGGGGATATGCTTAACTCTAGTACCGGACTAACGATTTTTTTCATTGAACTCCAGCGGTGTCCTACAACAAGTAATCTGTATTTAAATGAAAACGCGGAGATGCAGATGATCGAAAATTACACAAATAAGTGAGGGCGACATAAATCGGGAGCCACAGAAGTGCATATGCTTAGTCAACTTTGTGGCAAGGTTTTGTTTATCACAGGTTGCGGTACGTTGTATACCATATATTGTAAAGAGTACCAGTCAAATTAAATGTTTCGCATTCAACCAAACTATTTGAGGTTTTCAAAATCTCCTGAGATTGCGATACCAATATCATTCTTGTCGAAGCTGGCCACTGCCACATAAAGTTTTCCATTGTTCCCGTGTCCTCTACACATATCTGCCGCCAAATCGAGTCTGCTCGTCCAATGCAAAATAGATGTATCTTTGGCCTTTCATTACCATCGATGCCAATGTTTCCGGTGGCGTGTATGATATTGGGGTCACCTTGACTTGTCAATTTTCTCTACAACTTCCTTTTCAGAACAGGGCCTTGCTCGCATTAATAAACAGTTCCCCGTGTATAAACCTCCTTTCGTCTTTCAGTGTTGTCGGTTGTCTTTAGTTTCGCACAGGATAAATGTTTGTTATACTGAATTTCTATTGGGTTGATTCACTGATACAGGTCCATGTCCCCATACAGGTCCACTATACTACAGACTAGAAGGACTGGCTATGTCAGCGTTGAGCCAGGGAATCAGTGTTCATACAGACCGTCTTCACATCGGAAGATGCAAGGGTCAGGCGACGAAGGGGTCACTAGTGGAATTGGTAGAGTGGAAAATCAGCAAACAAATCCTTACCGACCCTATACATACACTTTCATATTATTTAAATTACTAACATTTTCTTTTCCTTAACATTCCATGAATAAAGGAACGGGGAACTTATCCGGACTTTGTGAGCAGTGCATCATATTATTTCTACATTGGCCGGGACATACAGTTTTACATGGTTACATCATTTTCATTGTTTTAACATGTCTTAGAGATTGCTCGTAAAGTCGCTATCCACATTTCGATCCTGATTATACAGTGTGATAGTCACACACACTATCACACTTGATTCTTACTAAACGAGTAATTGTTCCTATGTAATGGAATATTGAAGCCAGACGAAATGGGCAATTATTAATTCAACAATCCAATTAATTTATACAAAAAAACTGTCCACTGGCTCCAATGAATAATTCTATGTTGGAACAGGATCAGAGAAACTAAGAGAAAACAAAGCCAATTTTAAAAAAAGTCCTTTGTAAACTCGCATGATTAGATTGGACTTTATAAAACATATTCCACACCAAAGACGCATATTCATGCACAAATACGGTCTTTTTTGAGTGTATGGATTCCGATTTACCATTTCTTTTGATGCATGCATGCAATATGATAATTGCAATTCAATTTACTATCGAATATTACAACCAAATCCAAAATGTTGAATAATTGAGATGTTTTTGGAATATAAACTTCGCGTCTTTCATCCGCAGATTGTTGGAATTATACAGTGATACTGAAATGGTCATCATCCCATCCCATCTAAGATATTTTTACTACATCACACTATCTAAGAAATTGGAAATGTTTACGGCGGTAACATTTACTTGGCCTGGTACTGTATGAGATCCTTCAAGCACCCATCCTTCTGCTACTTCGCAATTATGAGCCATTAACTCTCAACGTTGTTTAGCGTTCTGTTAAAAAGCCTCTTGGATTCATTGAACAAATTAAAAATGTTCTTTACATTCAACCCTCAAACACATATTCGGTGGATGCTTTTCACGTCGTCCTCTTAGTCCATTTCACAACATCTTCCACTCCTAATACGTCGCTCTCTCTCGTAATTGAACAGCACCAACAACAACTACGGCAGTAGAATAATATTACGTCTGATTTAAACATTTCCGTTTCTGTTTTATCATATTCCATTTCTCATTTTCACAATATTCTGAGAAATATTTATTTTTGTTTGGCTCTTTTTGCCCATTCTCTGGTGTCCCCAGTTGAAGATTATCTGCGTTCTTCTTTATGTTTTTTTTATTTTGACAACATGTTGATGATTTCAGGTTTTTCCGAAGGATTTTGCATTCCTCGAGGGTAACAAGGAGGGATGGAAATGGAAATAATAGTCTTCCTGTTGCTTTATTTGTTCGGTGGAGGAAATACTATTCTTTAAATAGCTTAGCTTAGTTATTGAGTTGGAAAAGCACTTGCATTTGTCTATTTTTAATGTGTTTCCACGTCAGTAGAATTCAATTTAATGTTCTCGGTCTATTTCATCGTTGTCGTTGTCCTTATTACTATAACTATGTTCTACCAGTTCCATGAGGCTGCGAATGTGTTGCTATTTAGTCTACATTCTTAATTTCCTTTTTAATTAGTTTTGTTGGCAATAATTAATAATGCCAATACACTCTTCATCAATGTGCCGTTGTCTGCTCGTGTCAACCCCTTTAAAATCACAGTCTAACATAGTTCCAGTGATTGTTTTTTATTGGTTGTTAGTATCTGTGACGGGCAATCAACGTGATGCTGTTTGCCACCGAACACTGTGACAGCCAGGCTTCATTCGAACCAAGCAGGCTGACAACATCTATTGCATATACACACGTACATATCTCAATTTCCTTTTAGTATCTTCAGGCATTGAAGCAGAAACAACATGTACATGTACGATTAGTTATGAGGAGTAGAACACTGAACAAGGTCTGAAAGAAAAACCATAGTCGACATCACCACCGGCCTCAGCAGCAGCATTGGTAAACAGTTTACAAAAACCGTTGAAGCAGACGATATTTAAATTAATGAGGAGAAGGAAGTTGGTGTTGGTCTTACCGTACCACTCACACACACACACACACACCGAGAAATGTTAAATGTTAATAATTTTAAATGGAAATGGCTACATCTGGATGCCGCTCTCTGTATAAATTGAGAGAAGACGTAAGGGACACATCTGATTACGTTCGATTGTGCTACAATTTCATATATTTTCAAGGAAGGTGACTGAATCATGTCCTTTCTATTCGAATAGAATTCCGTATTTATTTAAACCCTTAAAGAAATTGGTACTGCAATTCTTCGTGTGTTAAGTAATGCTCTTCTTGTACATAGAAACTGTTGTGTGGGGGAAATAGTCTGCGTGACTAAAGATTTAAACTGCCGTCTCCTACTTCAGAATAATCCCATTAACACAGTTTTCTTGAACGTACAGCAGCTTGTCTGACTACTCCCCCTTCCATATCGTTAGAGCTTGTTCTTAGCCAATGTCAATGTGTGTTATTCGAGTTTATTTCGTTTTACGTGATTTTTGGTTCGTATTTGTTGCTGTGATTCATGTAAAACCACTTTTTTCGATTTTTTAGCAACGCCAAACATTTGATGTGTTAACTAAAAATAGCCATATTAGGTCTGTTTTTACGAGTTTGTCCGTCGGTCCGTCCGTCTTGCTTTTCATAGAGCATTGTTTTTTGTTTGGTTTATTTTGGTGGTTGTTCTTTATATTTTGTTTATATTTATTTAGATTCTTAGCATTTTGTTGTTTGCAGTTGTCAATTATTTCAATGTTCTTGTTGTTATGGGATTTTGATCGCATCCCATAACGTTGAGATGTATTTGTGGCTGTAAGAAATTGAGGAAAGTTTTTTGAAATATTCAATGCGTGTTAAAAGAAGTCTACATTCGAATGGATACGTTTGTATGTAACACATGCTAACTAATTCTGGAAAGTGTGCTCTTCGTGGCATCAATATATGGGAGCTTCATCCATTTCCAGTTACTGCGTCAAAATATGTTTTCGAAATTTGCCCAGTCAATGACTTGAACTGTAAGACTTGGCGTCATTTAAAAACAGTATTGTGTTTTCTATCTGAATTTGGGGGTAAACTAGGACAACAACTATCTTTTAAATTGTAGGGGCGGTCATATGTTATTTTTTAATGCTTTTTCCCTCATGAAATCTTGACAGAAAGTCAAAATTATATATCCGTGGAACAGAATGAATCGCTTACGCCTGCACAATGTAAACTTATTTCCAATTTCAAGGAGGTGTATCACAAACATAGTATTCGATCTGGTCCTGGTACATCGACTCGCCATCGATCTCAATGCTCACAATTTCACCAACAATCAACTCGTATTATTCGCTTAGAATGTTCAAAGTCACAGTTTGGGCGCCTACAGCAGTTTGACACGGATACAGATTTTGTTCGACAAATCTTTAGCCAGTAACGATCCGCACGGAATTTACATGTAGACAGCTTGTATAGTAAATTGTCTACCTCGCCCAGAGTACCCACATGATTCTTTTAAGGTCCCGGAGCATTTCTCCCCACTCTCATATAGATTTTAGGCGGGTAGCAATGTAAGTGCACAACATTTCCTAATGCATTATTATGATTGTTGAACACACATTAACTGAAATTTCACTTGAAATCTGAATATAAATTCTTTCAAGTTCTCATAGACGGGTTATTGCAGAAAAAAAGACTTAATTAAGACCTCATGCCAATCTTCCAGCCTCATGCCAATCTTCCACCTTCAACATATTCCCAGTTCAAAACAGTATCATTCATTGCCCTGTTAAAGTGTGACCTATAGGACGTACATACATAAATAATTGAATTGTTTTTAAGACGTTTTAAAAATAGCCAAGAAAAACTCAATAAAACCAACGAAAAACCAACAAATCAAGCAAACACAAATGGAAATAAAAACATTGACATTTGAAAGTAAAATTTATTTATGTAATTGTATTTCGATGTTTTGTTGTTTGACTGTTTTTATTTTCGCAATTTCAATGCAAATTTTAAACAATTCGTTCGTTTTTCTATTTACAGATACGAAAAACACCAGCTTTTCTGTTTGCAAAAAAAAAAAAGAAGCAAATAGCAAACATAAACAAACCATACACAATCCTATAGGAGACAGGGAAAAGAAAGAGGCGCAGCGAACACTACATACAGATTGTACTGTTGAACACATTCATTGAATAGGCCTCTTTGTGAATAACGTCAAATGTTTTTTGGGGATTGAAGCCAAATCCAATAAGTAAATAAAGCACGTCAGAGGCGGCATCAGGCGGCAGCAACTATCTATCCGGTTTGGATGAATTTCATACCACAATGTATTAAATCAAAATTGGAAAAACAATCGGGATTATGTTTTATTTAATAAACCCCATTGTCAACACAATACCAGCAGCAATAGTAACTACCACCACCTCTGACCACGGCTGTAATAATAATAACGAATTCCTTTGGCAGTCGTTGATTTAAAAATAGCCAGCGAAATTTCTACAAACAAAAAGTAGAATACGCAGAAGAAAGACAACAACAGAAAAGGTGTTGGTGGATGAAGATATCGAGGAAATATTTTGCGTGCTCTCATTAGAAGTGCATCATCTGTTCAATTGTTAAATAATTACAGACCCCACTCACCCTCGAATAAGACGAAACAGCAACAATACGGCTGCGACGATTATCTCGATCGATATCACAAACAGTGGGGGCGTGATACCGCGTCATCACGACCGACAATTATTTATTCAAAACTGTTATTTTTATAAATTGAAAAAATTACAAATTTCAAAATGAAGCGTCGAAATGCCGACTGCGGCAAATTGCGAAGGCCAATAAAACGTAACAAAATAACGGAAAGCATGTATGGCAGGTAAGACGGCATTTCACAACCATTCCCATCTTGAATAAGTTTTACGATCATCTTCGGAAGACTTCATTCCCATACATATTTATGATCAGAGTTTACAAATATTTTCCGGTTGTCTTCTTCCAGCACCACTGTACTGTACATGAAGTTTTTGGTTCTTTGGGCTATTGTGATAACAGCAGATTTTATGTTTATGTTCCGTTTTGAATTTCTATGGCCATTTTGGTTACTGTTGCGTTCAGTACACGACTCATTTAAATATAAAGGATTGGTAAGTACATATATGGCCATCGCAAAGGCTCATATTTGCAAATGCTATATTCGACAATATGAACAATATAAATATTTTTTATCGTCTTCTTTTAGGCATTTTCGGTTTTATTTGTGTGCATTGCAATAACCTCCGATTTGGTATGTTTATTCTTTATACCAGTTAATTGGTTATTATTTGCAGCGAGTACATATGTATGGGTACAATATGTATGGCATACAGGTAAGAATATACACCTTTATATACATACGCAATAGTAACTATGAACTGTGACAAAGAAGTTGGCTCGTTTTTTTAATTGCTCCAAGAGAATGTTAAATCCTATGGCCGAAAGTGGTACCTACTTTTTCCACTATAAATCAATATGCGTATGCATGACAGTGTGATCCAAGCCCCAAAAAGTACGAACAAGTGTACTCAAGAACAATTTGCGGGAGGAAAGCTGTGAATGTCGGAATGTTAAATCAAATCTGAGGTCCGATTTGATAGTATTTAAAGATACTACACTAAATGAACAGAACAGAACCTTACATGCTTAGGTTGGCTCTTCAACCTGTTGTTGGCCTTGGCCTTCTTAATAAATGATTTCCAAGCACTTCAGTCTGCTATCTCCTTTCTTTTGATCCCTTTACCGGAGCCTCGATCTTCCCTGGATGCACCTTCTGTGGCAGTTGTCGTCCATCGCCTTTTTGTCTGGAGCTTTCATTCGACCGACACTTAACGACATTCATGTCGGTATATAGCGCATACATCTCACGATTATTTCGACGCGTATACTCGTCTTAACACAGACCGGGCCATAGATTTTGAGAATTATTTTTCTCTCAAATATACCGAGAACAGCTCTATCTGCTTTCGAAAGTACACATATTTCATAGGTAGAATAAGAGTGTTGTACAGTACCAGCATGACCCTTCGGATTATTTCGATGCTGTCATTATTATTTCTATTGATGGTGAAGGACGAGTTACATCTCGCTCTATCCTTCCGGCAATGTCAATGTCGTCCGCATATGCGAGGAGCGTGTTAGAGCGAGGGTACCGTTTTCAGTATCTTCTGCATTTCAATGTCGTCCGCATATGCGAGGAACGTGTGAGTGGTGAGAGTGCCGGTTTTATTAACTTCTGCATTTTCCAAAACCTTCTTCATCAGTCACTCTCCTAGTGTCTTTATTGTCCACATTATCCGTGTTAATCTTACTAACCACTATTATTTTGTTTTGTTTGCAGATAAAGGCATTTGTTTGCCCACCATAATCTTATGGATG
Source organism: Hydrotaea cyrtoneurina (assembly GCA_958296145.1). NCBI lineage: Eukaryota > Metazoa > Arthropoda > Insecta > Diptera > Muscidae > Hydrotaea > Hydrotaea cyrtoneurina. Next base: position 1,897,409 of record OY282516.1, on the reverse strand, counting down.
TTATTTGTATATTTAGAGGCTGGCATACGATGGAAAGACAGCAGACATATGCCTCATTTAGATTTATGTCGACCATTTGCAGCACACTGGTAAGTGTAAATAAGACTGCAAAAAAAAACGAGAAACTGAATAATAAAGTTTTAATTTTCTATTATGTGACAGCATTGGTTATCCTGTGGTTACTTTAGGCTTTGGTTTTAAAAGCTACGTCGGCTATCGCATGCGTAAACGTAAGCAGCGCGAGGTAGCTAAAGAAAACGAATTCTATATGCAATTATTGCAACAAGCACTGCCTCAGGAGGAACCAACACCGACGGCAGAAGAAACTGTGGTGGCCACAACTTCTTCCAACTCGAATGCTGTTGCTACCATCTCGTCCCCGAGTAATGGTGCACAAGGCAACTCGCTGTCAATGGGAGCTTCACTCGCCGCAGCACATACACAAATTTCAAATTCTATAGCCACAGCCAATGGCTCGGTGGCTTTAGCACAAAATCATCAGGAGCAGCATCACCATCAGCAACAGCAGCATCAGCCACATCACAGCAATCACAATGGTAACTGTTTAAGTGCAAATGGTTCCGCTTCAATGGCTTCATCTGCTGCTTGTCATGTAACGGGTGTGGCCAACTCCTCATCCTCAACTTCTTCCTCTTCTAATAACACAACATCTTCTACATCTACGTCTTCAGCCTCATATTTATCTACTACGCTAACAACGGCATCATCATCAACGCCTAATGATGATAAAAGCTATGTACAAATTGGTGGCGGTAGTGGTGGTAAATTATTATACGCTTTTCAAAAACAAAATATTTCTAAATCTAAGATTTGGTGGGCGGGGCATTATTTAGTTCTTACATTTGTATATAGTCATTTTATATGTAAACAGAATATTGCTTTTCTTGTAGAAAGCGCAAATCTTAATGCATGTTTTCGGCTGCTTTAATGGCCCAGTCTGCCTGAAATTGTAATCTTACTTGATTTTGTTTCGAATTTCCAGTTACTTCAAATGGTCATATAGGAGGCGGTGGAGGAAAGAATAATCGTCGCAGTATCGATAAAGAGAACAGGCACAAAGCAGCAAATTCGTCAGCGAGTCATGTGAATATGTCTGGCGACAGTAGTGATGTGCACTCAAATAACAAACACAATAAAAACAGTAATTATCACCAGTTGAATCAAAGTAATGAAAGCAATAGTCATCACCATAATATCAACAACAATAACAACAAAGAGAAACCCGAATGGGATTATAACAATTATCACCAGCAGCAGCCGGCAAACAAGGATAAGGAAAAGGAAAAGCATGGTGAGTTTTCAGTCGTATACTGTCTATTTCATTGTAATAATTGTCCATTCGTATACACAGAAACACAAGGCAAATCCAATAAAAAGTCGTCAAATGCTTCCTCACATCAGCCAGCGACATGCAATGTTAATGGCAATGCCACAACACATTTGGATGTCGAAGATGTGGTTACCGTTGAACCCGTTGAGAAATCAAAAGGTATTTATTCGCGAGTCTCGTACGAATACAATCGAAGTAATGCTCTCTTTTTTACAGGCCGTCGTAATCGTTCCAAAAAGGAGAACGCTTCCAAAGACAATCACCATCATAACCACAATAACAATAATAACAACAACAATAACAACACTAATAATAATCATCAATCTCACACAAAAGATTCCAACAAAGAGAATCAACAGCAACAACAACAACAACAGCTTCATAATTCATCAAAAGATACTCACAATCATCATCATCACAACTCGGATGCGTCATCCGTATCCTCATCATCGTCGTCCACTTCGTCATCATCGTCGTCGGCGAAATCGGCCAATTCAGCCACCTCGACCATATCTCATTTAGCTTCTAAAGTGGTCTCAAAAATCTGCGAATCTTGTCTGAAACTCGAGGCGGACGTTAAAAAGTACCGCACCGAAATCAGTCAAATGAAACAGATCGAAAACGAGTTGCGACAAAAACTGGAGACGAATCTGACAACAAAATCCTGTTTGCAGGCCAAACAGAAGGAGTGCGACGAATTGGAAAAACGTATACACGAATTGACAAATGCCCGACACACCGATATGCTGCAGTTACAAGCCATTGAACGTCGCTTAACCGAGGAGAGGCGGCAGAAGCAATCGTTGGATGCACAGTTGAACAACGAGAAAAAAGCTCGCAAGCAGGCCGAAGAAAAGGCGGCACGTCCGGAGTGCAGTTCACACTGTAAGCAAAGGAAGCAACAGATGGACGAGGAAATCAAACAGCTAATACGAGATCTGAAATTGGCAGAAGACGCCAAACAGATGGCAGAGCAGCATGGACGCAAATGGGAGCAAGAAGTAATGGGAGATATATTTCTATACATATTGTGTGACAAAAATGAGTTTCTATATTGTCATTATTTTAGCTTCGCATGTTTGAGGCGGAAATACGCAACCGTGATTCCATACAACCGGGCACTGATGTGTTGATGAACGCTTTGGCAGCCATGCAGGACAAAAATTGTACTTTGGAGAAAAATCTTTCAGCAGAAACGAGAGTTAAGCTGGACTTATTCTCAGCTCTGGGAGATGCCAAACGACAATTGGAGATATCAGAAAGTAGGCATTCAATCTGTGCCGGAATATCGACAACTAATTTTTTGTTTGTTTTGTACATTTTCTTATCACAGGCTTAAGACGCTCCAAAGAGGATGAAGTTCACGATCTAAAAGCTAAAATTGCGCAGCTTTTGGCTGTCATGCCTACAGATTCACTGTGTTTGCCAGCCTGCAGTTCGACCGGCGCCAGCTCTATGTTGCGCATGAACGACACACCACCCCTGCAGTCCGGCCCCGGTCCAGCTTCTCCAATGCTAACCCAGTTAACCGGACGCATTGTTGTACCCACATCAGGATCTGATTACGTGCAACAATCAATGAACTCGGAATATGTGGTTACCAATCAGCAGCAGCAGCAGCACCAACAACAACAACAGCATCAACAGCAGCAGCATCAACAGCAGCAGCATCATCAACAGCAACAGCAGCATCAACAACAACAGCAGCATCAACAGCAACAGCAGCATCAACAGCAACAGCAGCATCAACAACAACAGCAGCAAAAGCAACAATGTGCTTGTGTTGTCCCTGTATCTGTGGCCACTTCGGTATTAATATCCGGTCCTCAAGTTTCTAACGGTGTAACAAATACCAATGGCTCAAATCTAGATCCCAATGCTACAGTCTACACGCCCAAGGGCCCCAACAACAATCCGGGCAGTGTTGTGGTTGTTGGTGGTTCTGGGGATGCCTGATGTATACTTAACAATGTCAACCATTTGTCGAATACCAGACGTCATGTTTGAGATTATTTTTAATTTATTTTAAAACGCAATTGTTTGAAATCAATTGTTTTAACAATGGCATACTCTTTTTCTTCTCCAAGTCTAAGGCATCGGTAAATCAATCGCTCTTTCCATTATTTATTGTGTACTTGAAGGGGATTTCACTTTCCGTCAGGAAAAGAGCATGTTATTGCAAAGAAAGATTACAATTATTAAAACTTAACAAACCAACAAAAAAAAAACATGATTACAACAAAAGTATCTTATTGAAAACACACAACAAATTAAAAAAAAAAAGAAAACACAAATTTGAAAAATGAAATAAAACTGCATTAAAAGAAATGAGTAACTTTGTTTTTTTTTAATCTAGAAGCAAAATATAGCTCGTACCTTTCTTCTTCCCTTCCTTCTTATTAAATAACGTTCGAAGCAATTTGACCAAATGGTAGCGCCTTAAAGTATGCTTTGGATTACACTCTATTTTACAAGAACACACACACTCACATATGAAATTAAAAATCACCAACCACCAATTCTCCACTTTCTGATACCAGGCGCCCAGAAATTTGAAGTAGGTGATTTTTTTCATATAACTCAAATTGAAAACGCTATAACTCGGTAACGACTGCAGCTATTGTGATGGCTATAGGTCGGTATAGATTATGGTACGCCCACATTCACGCCTACAAATATATATTCACTGAAATCAACTATCTTCGAAAATTGTACGTTAAGCTTTATGATTTACTCCACTGAACGGTGGCACATGATGATTTCTAATAATCTCTTAGTTCAAAAGTCGCCGGCATTTATGTGGTCATCCTGTCAGTTAATATTACCTGGATATTAACCGGGGTTTCTGGTGTATTATTCGGGCTTCAATTGATTTTCATCGGCCGAAACTTATTCGCATTTTATTTATTGCACTAGTAAAGAACAAAATGATAACATGTTAACGTGTATTTGTTAAAAAAAATTACATCTTTTATTTTTACTTTTTTCTCTACAATACTAGATAATTATGTAGTTTGTTCGCTTCTTAGCCTAAAAATACACCGATGTTTAGTACATATAAATAAATAATAGTAAAACAAAAACAAATACGTACGCTAAAAAGCGTACATACATTTGTACATTAGGATGAGTTTTGTTTGTTTCTTGTTCTTTGGATCACAAAGAAGATAGTTTCTTTGTGATAGCCAAGCATTCAAATATCCCATTACAATCATTAATTTCATTGCCTGATACACTTTTGTAGTTCGAAATTTTTTTCGAATTTTTACTACGGTTACCTTGTCTATTCAATCTATTTTGAAAACTCACTCTAATGTACTCTAATGTATGTGTGAAAATATACAAGTGTATATTAAATAAATAATGCTTTGGTCTGTATGTATGTATGTCTATAGGTAGAAAAATTGTAGGCGGAACTATCAGTGGGAGTCACAGACTTGATTCCCAAAAATAGCCACGTTTGACTAATATTGTGCGGAAATTTCCAGCCCAAAAAAAAAGTGATGTTTTAGTTTCTGACCATAGTTAGCTTATTTGTTTTGCCATTGGCCCCATGACAGGTTTTGTACTCGCTTCTGAGAGTAGTCCTATAAAATGTAGATTACGATTATTAACAATAAAACACTAAACAGTATAAGATAAGTATAAAAGTGGACAAAAAGGTGCGGTAGAGACTATTTGTGCCCACCAAAGTCCGAACAGAATTACGTCTTAAAATTATTACAATTTTGTATACTTATACTAGTTTGTGATATACTTCATTTGTTCAAGACCGGCACAACTCAAAATTCATCTAGAAAATACTGCCTTGACTGCGAGCTCTTTCAGACGACACCATTTACGTACGTCAATTCTTATTGTGATACGAGAGAGCATTTTTAATTTCGAGGCTTGTGTTACAAACCAAATATAATGATATTTTTGTAGCTGTAGAAGTCTTGCACGAAATGAGATATATTTATTAGATTTAAATTCGCATTAGTAATAAGATAGATGGTATATTTGAAATAGCACAACCTCTGAACGCCTGGTCATACCTTGCTACTACAAGAATCATATTTCAATTCCAACTTCCAGACACGAAAGCGTTTTATGTGAGTTTAGTGTGCAACTAAATTGTTGCTTTGTTAGTTACATTTGAGCCGAATATAAGCACTGAAGTGAATTAAAAAAGCTGCAGGAAAAAAGTGGCAAAATAGAACATTTTTGCAATAAAGACAAACTTTTCTTAAATCTTTCAAACTATGCCTTACTTTTTACTCTTGAGGGATTTGTGAAAAAGAATTATGGCACTTGTTTTAAAAAGTTATGTACGTGCAGATGTTTAAAATTATGCTATTTCATTACACGTTTAAAAAGGCATGGGCAATATTTGTCATAATGGCAAGACCACATTTTTGGTTCAAAAACGAAAACATCACACATGCGCGTATTTGTGACCAAAGAATATGTCAGAGGGTGTATCAGAAATATTCACCCGACGCCTTATACACTCGCGGGCAGTGTTCAGCGGCCAAAACACTGTACGCACATCGTGATTGGTTGTCCGTTTTAATCTGTCGTTTGATCGAATGCTTATTCCACACATGAGCAACATATGAATTCTTTGTGCGACTAATCGTCTGTTCTAGCAGATGCGGTTCGAAGAAGTGGTCCCATTCCAACCAGGGAATGGCGTAGAAAGCATCGATGGGAAATACTTTAAAGCCCATACAACGTTTGGTGTTGTCCTGCATCACTTCAATGTTGTTTGTTTGGCAAATACGCTTCATGACGCGCGTAATTACTCCCGGTCCATTGTTGCCCCAATTATGACCATCGAATTTACGCTGTAAATCCAACAAACACTGTTCAGCAATTTCGTGACCAAATCCATCACTGGCAAAATTCATAACGCCAGCAGCAAGATGAGTATCCGATTCAGCTCCCGTATAGTTTGGGGGAACATCTTCCATGGTCCGCAACATGACAATATCCATGTCGAGGTAAGTACCACCCCAGCGCCACAGGGTCAGGTAACGCAAAAAGTCCGATATATGTGACAAGACGAAACTGTTACAAATGAGTAGAAGAGAATGAAAATTTAGAAAATGTATAAACGCAATAGAAATGAATGAGAACTGTAAAAGGATTTCCAACGATTTCCATAAAACGAATTGTCCAACGAATCCGGACACAGAATTCAATTTCAGATAGTTTTGAGCTCTTTCAGAATGTATTTTATTTATTTCAGACATTGGAAAAACAGATTTTAATTGATGTGGATGTTTGATTCCTATAGTAGACATTTGTCGGAGTTGGTTGCCCAGTGTAATATTCAATTTGACATAAAAAGGTTTGTAGGATTTATAAAATCTAAAAAAAATGGATACTTCGTTCATGCAAGTATGCAAGAGGATGAATTGAACAAAAAAAAAAAAAACACCGGTCATGAATGTTGGTAAAATGCATATACTTCGTGATTATGTTATCATTTATGCCAACGACCTGATTGCAGGCCACTCTTTAAAGAAAATACAAACATTACTTCACTTCCATCATGCTGTGTCGGTCTCAAATAAAGTATTATGACATTGACCGTGTGCTAGATGACAACTTTATCCTCAACACTCATTAACAGAAGAATCCAACTAACCAATATGAACGCTCATAAAATTTGGATAAATATTTTTTTTTTACTTCTGACTGCTGAACCCGAGGATCTACGGTAAGAGTGACTATCGACATTGCTACCGATTCGCAAATAATATTATTAGCAAGCCCTTTTACAATCAATTTACATTTTTACATTTTTGGAGAAATTATCTAAAACTGTTAGGTTAGGAAAGTTAGGTTTGTTTCGAAAAAGTTCCCAATTCAGCCACAGCTTTTGAATTAATATTGCGATTGTTAGTCTCTAATTATTCGTTTTCGCAAAATGCGCACATCGAGCAAACACAACAAATTTTTGTTTCTGGGTGCTCGATGAAAAAAGTACAATGGATTATTCAATGAATGTTTTTACATAAAACATTTTAATCGGTAATTTTATGAATAAGGGGAAAGTTTTAATCATAGCGTGTATTTGTTTCCTACGTAGCCGTTCGTTGAACATATTTTAAGAAGGTCATATGAATCATAAATCGTTTGTCCGATGATAGCCGATGGCTGGCCAAGTTGTCGTTACGAAATGTTGATGCATTTGTTGCATCCCTACTATACACCCTTCGAATCTGCCATCAATATTTCATGCTGTAGGCTGTAGTAAATTGAAAATCGCAATTGGTATAATCATCATTCTAAGGTATAATGATAATACAATCTAAAATACCTTATCGCCAGATAAGATAAGTCCATTGATATGTGAAAAATAAAGAAAATACAAATTAGAAGGGGTGTGGAGTGGATGCAACTTACTCTGACTTAAACAACGTTCCATCCTTTAACAGCTCATAGACAGGTGTACCCGCAGCATATGTCCATAAATTTAGATTTCGTAGGAAAACATTTTCATATGACAAAATAGCATCGATTATAGGATCACTGTGGTTAGAGTTCTTAATACGAGGACTAGCAAATAACACAAAAACTTGACTCGAAGGGTTATGCAGTGCGGCCGACTCAATGGCACATGCTTGTCTAGCATTTAACTTTGCAATGTTTAAATGAATACTCTCGGTGGTGGATACATCTGTACTTAACAGTGTTGTCATTTGTGGACAAGATGTCTCATGGAAAAATATGCTTTTTCCTGGCTTTGGTTGTACTCTAGCGAATAAAATGTCATCCAATTTCGTACTACGATTGTCCACACCAACACCATCCGCATCCAGATCCATAAAACATGTCGCAACGTTTGTCCTGCGATAGAAATTAAATATAACTCCAAACATACACAGTAGCAGCAGCAGAAGAAAAATAATCCGCAAATGAAAATTGACCAAAGTAAATTTCCCCAACATTTTTTGTAATCTGAAGAAACTCATGATTTTTGGCTTTGGTCGCGTTGTGGTAGTGGAGGAGTCGATATCAATTACGAGTATTTTATGACAGACAGATTTGTATTATAAACCACCCATGTTATCGAACACAAAAACACTTATCTTAACATTTATAATAATTCGTTAACCTAACAACCTACTACGAAGTGAATTCGTATAAGTAAACAAAAAAAAGTTGCAATATACAAATATTAGGGTGCGACTTATTTTACGAAACGCAAAACTGCAGCCTAATAGCCTAGACAGATGACAATGTTAGTGCGCATTAATAATTCGCTAATGCAAATTAAAGTTTTACCTGACAGACGCATTTAGAAAACAGCTGTTTCTGCACAACTGCTTGTCAATCTTTTTTTTTTGCATTTACATCGATATAAAATGAATAGAAGGAAGAAAGTAAGATTAGCGGTTGTGCAATTGATGAAAAACTCATTATTTACTGGAAAGAAAGCTATTTAACTTTATTCCATTTTATTTCGACACAATAGCAAACAATTTGACAACAGCCGTTTCTTGTGAGTATAACAGATGATTGTGAATTATTTTGACTGAGTTGCCACCTAGAAATGTTCTATTAGTTGTTCGCAACAGTTTGGGTAGATTGCACAATGGGAAGGCATGCCGCATCCGAACCGAAAATAACTGTGTATTTGTTCCGTACAGACACAGCTAGACCGAACTTCTTGAAATGTTCACAGAATTTTGAGGTCAAAAAAATATCCTACTATATATATATATATATAAAGTAGTCGCACCTCAGAGATGAGATGAAGACGAGTTTTGGTATTCTATTCATATAAAAACAACACGACCAGGAAAAATGGCCGTTCCCATATTTGATTTGTCCAACATTTAAGTAGCATATTTTTAACATTTCATGAAGACCGGTGCAGCCTATACACAATAAACAGACGAAAATATATTGTGAGCGGATTTCCCGTTATGCGGAGAATTTCTGCCATCAAAATTTTTTAAAAATAAAAATTTGCCCAATACAAATAATGTACACCCTAATATATATGTATACATGTGTTATAAATACAGAGATGTTCATTATATGACATCAGCTGTCACTTAAACAGATATGTTACTGTTAAACCTAATTAACTGCGTACCGTACGCGGTGCCTGAATGGGGTTAAATTCGCTCATTGGTGCGATGAAATTTATAAACATTTTGGAATCATGGGCACTTCCAGGGTTTCTTGGATCGTAGGACAAACAAATTTTGTGTTACAATTTGCAATCAACTGGGAAACGATTTTCACCCTTCGTAACATAATCGTAGTTATTCCGCAAGTATACACGTACCATGGCAACTCTCTAGTCTCACATCATCTGTTGTTGTTTATAAACAACAAAAAACATGTGGGTAACTCTGTCCACGAAGAAGAAGAGAAGAAGACGCACGTGCACCGCACATTTTACGTTATTTCTCATCCAATATTTGTTAATTTTTTAATGGTAATCTGCTCAGTTTAAAAAGAATTTTTATTTGTGTGTGTTTGTTCTTCTGCAAATTAATAAAATGGCTGTAGAGGTAAATAAACGCAAGCGGAAACATGCCGACGAAAATCCCAACGAAGATGAGGGAGTCGCAGCCGTACCCAAGAAACTGGCGAAAAAGGAGAAGAAGAAGACAAAGCAAGTGATGGAAACCAACATAGAGGATTCTCATCAAGATTTGGGCTTGGAGCCAGAGGAAAAGGAGATGAAATTCTCCAAGGACTTTAAGATGATACAATTTAGAAGTAAACTGCGAGGAGATAGCTTCATAACAGGTGCGAACTTTTATAAAATATTCTGTAATACACCTACTTCTACTTGATATGTATGATTTGCAGAGCTAAGACACTTTCTACACTTGTGCGAAATGCGTCCCAGGATGTTAAGCAAATATATTGAAAAACGTGGCAAACCTTTAGAGTTGGCCGAGGCTTTAGAGCGCATCGACAAGAATAATGTCTTGCACTCGGCCTATGTTTGTGAGGCCCTGAATTTGGTTATCATGGAGATTTTAGGCAATCAACGAAGTCACATGGAGTCGGCAGTTCACGCATCACGGTACTTCCTAAAATCGCATGGTTCTGTTTTGGAACTTCTTTTGAAGTCGGCCCAATTGAACCATCGAAAGATAGCACTGAAGCTCTTGACATCCATTGTTTGCGTGGAGCCCCAACTGGGTAGACAAATTTTGTCAACGTATAATATCTTGTCAAATGTCCAAACCATCAATCAGTTTCTCTCACACTCACAACATGAAATGCAGCAAGTGGTTGAAAATAATGCGGAATTTGAGACTGTACGCAAGTGTTTCATACATTTTGTGCTCTCATATCTTGTGGATGGGAACACTGTCCTGATACGCAACATTCTGGATCGTGGTTCTTTGGTACGAGCCGTACTATCCGGTCTGCTCTATGACGATGCAACGACTGTCTGTGTTGTCTTGAATACCTTGAAAAAATTTGTTCTCGAGTGTCCGGAAATATCAAAGACAAAGAAAATGCATGTCTTCGGTATTGATAGTTGCAAGTCAATTGCTGTTCTATACGACTGGAGAGGACCTAAAGTATATGCCAAAATGTCCGCCCAGAAAAATACTGAGAATATGAACAATGATGGCTTGATCAATCCTGAGGAGAGGGAGGCCGTTTCAAAGGCTGTGCATGAGTTTTTATTGGTGCTGTTGACTTCCAGAAAGCATGGTATCGCTTTTGACACAACCAAATCCTATCGACAAAAACATAATGCTATACAAGGTAAGCAATTATATTTTTAGACATGAAATTAAAACGTGAATCGTTCTTTTTCTGCTAGCTCCTGTAGAGTTTTCGATGTGACATATTAGGTGTTTATAGATCTCTATTCTGATTTTCGGAGCTATCTGAAATGTGTCCTACGCGTTTTAATAATCAACATGCAAATGTCCACAGAAGTGCTTTTATATTATATTTTTATATTTTTAGGTCAAATCATTGGCTTTTTAAAACACCCTTGGGGTGACGAGCGTAAAAAGGAATTGATTTTGAAAATACTTGAAACTTGTCCCGAACTTTTCCGTAACACCGTACGTAATTTTGCCGGCATTATAAACGTTTTGCGAACATCTTTTTCCTACTGGCTGCCAGCTGCTGAGTTTCTAACACAAGTTATTACCACTTGTACACCACAACATCTAAAAGGGAACTTGGATCAAATAACGCTGACTGATTTTTCATGTTGTATCAAAGATATTTGTCTTCCTATTGAAACTTTGCTGCATATAAACGGCAGTAAACTGCTGATGCACAAACATTTCTCATTTCGTTTGGCCACCAATCGTTTGCTGTTCGCGATGTTCAAACAGTATACTAACTATATGAAGGTTATAAAACAACGGGAACAAAATGCCGCTGGATCCAATTCATTGAGAAAGTTTAGGTTTGACATTTTAAATCATCTTTTGATCCATTTTCCTACAATGGAGGACATATTGTCCTCGTTAGAAATGTCAATTTCTTTTAAACACGCTGAGGGTGTCGATGTTTTAGCCCATTTAGATGTGGCATTGGACTTGATTTTAATTATATGCCAAGAAAATCGGACGTTTGTCAATAAGACCACGGTTATTTTGGACTACTTGGAACTTCTCAGACCTTTGTATGTCGGTGAAGAAGGCGAAGATGACGACGAAGAATACAAGGGTAATATTGCATTGGAAATGAAGGCTGTTAAAACGATATTGTGGATTTTCCCCAAGGCTTTGGAACCTCAAATGGAACGATTTGGCAGTGTCTTAAAGTCTTTTATTAAGGCCTTTGTTTATGGTGAACAAGAAATAAGTCACCAGGCGGGTGTTCTGCTCAGAGTGATTTTTAAAAACACTGGTATTTTCGAGTCGGGTGAACTGGAAATTGATTTATGGCTGGAAGCATTGAGGTTTGCAGACGAAGAGACTGTTAAAGTCGTGACACAAGTTTTCAATGAAGTTCTAAAGGTTAGTACGCAAATTCAATAAACAATTCGATAATCTAATTCCCCCTCCCATAAAATATTAATTTTAGGTCACCAAAGCCGACGTTGAGGTACCTAAAACTGTGGAAACAATAGCCAATACCGATAATTTGCACACTCTCTTCGGTAATATAGAAAAAGGACTCTCCGTTCAGGCTTATGTCGAATCATTGTCCATCAGCAAATTGATGCCTCTCATATTTAAAGGTGTTGAAATTGAACCGCCTCTATGCAAGTATCTGGAGACTGTTTGTCTTTTAATGTTTCATTATTATCCGTCGGCGCAAAATGTTTTGAATTTGTATCAAGAACAGTTTAAAGACCTAGTATCATACATGAAGAATTGGTTATCATCGAAAGCAATCAAAGATAGAGATTTGATTTTGGAAAAGGGAGAGGCTGCTCGCATACTCATGTTTGGAGAAGTACAAGAATTGATCTTAAATGGTACTCAGGATTTCGAAAAAATGTTTGAGTCAAAATCATCGGACACTTTTTACGAGCTGGAATTTAAGGGCAACCTGAAGAAGTTTTCTACTATCGTACAAAACGAGAGGTTGATCATGATTTATGTGCAACTGGTCTTATTCCAAGTGGATAAATTAATGGAAAAGCAAACACTGACAGAAAAACAGGCTTCAAGATCTGCAGAATTCATAACAAATTGTTTGGAGATTATTTCAAAGTCATCAGCTAACAATGAAATAAGCATAGATGTCGATGTCACAACAGAGTCCGAAACTGGCATAAATCAGATATTGAAGTATATATACGGTGCCAAATTCAATTCGCTAAAGTCCGTCGACTTGTTTACATCCACCAAGATCAATGCCTCTTACAAAAACTATTTAATATTTTTGAAGCACCTAACGGCGTACTGCAATAAATTGGACAACTTCGATAATTATGCAGAGCATTTTAAACTCAAATTGGTAAAGGCCATAGCGATTTCTTTGGCATCTGTAGATGAAACAGCGTCGAGTACTGATCAGTTTGATGAGTTTGTCGACCTGATCAGAGTGTTCAATTTAACCGCCGACCAATGTGTTGAAATATTGGATGTGTTGTTATCAAACATAACATATAAAAATCTTTTCACGAACCAGCAGAAGACCGTCTACTACTCCCTTGTGGTCAGTGCTTTTGAAAGATTGGCTGAATTGAAAAAATCTGTGAAAAGTCCGGAATGTATTAAGAAATTTTCCAAAATATACACTAGCATGTTCAAAAAACTAGAGGGAGAGTTTAATGCTGACATACTGGAGGAAACGTTCTACAACTTTCTTATCATCAACCACCAGTTGATAGAACACTTGGGTCCGAAATTCTTCGAGTCATTCTTTAAGGAACGAAAGCTTTCCAAATACAGTATAAAGTTGTGTTGCTTGCTGTTCGAACGTAATTCGAAATTGGATTCGGTGTTCCTGGAACAATTGGAACCAAACGTTAATAAAAAGGAAATTATGTACCCATTGCTGTCTTTGGCATTTGCCAAAAATCTGCATGTAGATTCTCCCCTCCTGCAGAAAATTTACCAAAGCTATAAGAACGGTTTCATGCGTTGCATAGAGAAGCCCCTTAAGGCCGGTGTTATATACAAGGAGCACGTCGAATCGTCCGTTAAACTTATCGAACTGTGTATGCCGCTCACCGAATGTCGCGATTTCTGCAACAAACAGTTCAAATTTGAGCATATTGAAACATATCAGATGCGCACGATACTTGCCATCTTCGAAAAGGCCTTCAATAATGTGGAGACTCGTGTAAAGTCGACAATCTTCGTTAACTTTGTAATGCTGAATGTTCAAATGTTGTCGTTGGATTTGAAGCTGCAGAAATTGAACCAAGATAAATTGGAACTATTTGCTTACCAATTACATCAATGGGTTAAACATGGCTTGTCATTGAGTGCGACCCTATCAACAGATGTAGAAAAGGAGTCCGGAGAGAACAGTAATGTATTCACACCCGATTTCTCAAAACTTCTAAAGTCACAGCAATGGTTGCAGTTCTGCAAGTCCTGTTTGAAGACCGGTATGCACATTAACGAAAGCGAAGTCGAAGGAGACCAGCAGGACTCATTTAATGGATTGATCTTGAAGCTTTTGGCCTATCTGTGTGATTATTTGTATCCAGATTATTCGGAAGAACTGCCTGAATCGGAAACATTGCAAGAACCTGCCCAATTGTACGAGATGATATTTACTCATTCAAAGTTTTATGATATTATCCTGACGAAAAACCACAAATCGTCGGTGAAGACACAAATTTTACATTTGCTGTTCGTTTTGGCCAAAAAGAGTCCATCATGCCTGCATGAAAAGCAAATTCCATTCATATTGGGCGCATATCATGCTCGTCTCAGGAATTCCGATCGTTATGCCTTGGCTTTGTTGAACTTATTCGAGTACTACGACTGTGGTTTGCAAAAATACCGCCCGTTTATCTGGGGTGAGAGCGCTATAGCTTTTTATTCCTTGGGACTCGATGATGAGGAAAGGGGCAAATTGACCGCACAAGAAACTTCCATACAACAGGTTATGTCTTTGGTCGATCGACAATTGTGTGAATATACCATAGACAATTTCCCCATATGGCGAAAATTGGATACACTGCAACAACTGCCGGAAATAGGATTCGATAATCCATTCGTCAAACCTTGGGTCTTTGGTACAAATGCTCTTGAAAAGAAACTGGAATTGGGCGAAACTGATATAGCGGAACAGGAGATGCGTTTATGTCCCAAAAGGAATGATCTGTTTGAAGAATGCTATGACCCGGCCTTCTTTGTACCGCTAATGTCGATGTGTTTTGCCGCAGATGCGTATGCACATCCAGTTCGTCCCGTACAAAATGGTCTGTTGTCTGTTATATTCTCCGCCTTATCGTCTCAGGACAAGGATATGAGGTTGGCTGCTGGTTGCGTGCAGTTACGTTACCGCGGTCACTTTGAAAACAGCAAGTTCCTTGAGAAGCCCCTGTGGATCCAAGCCTACGAAAATATTCAGTCGGGTCTCAATGATTTACGAAACTCCTGGATGAAACATAAATCGAACAAGGGCACACCCAGAGTTCCCTACATTGCGGGTTTGTTTGTGGGCAAAACGTTCAACCTAAGCACAGATCCTACACACCTGTTGTACAAACAATTGACCATGTACTTGAGACTAAAGAGTAGTATCAACTTCCAGTGTATTCCAGAATTCAATGTTCTGTTTTACTCTCCGGAGGTGGAACATCAGGAATTCCGCAAGTTCATAGTAAAAGTTATACGCGACGGCGTAAAGTCCAGTTCGGATCTATTCTTGCTGGTATCGACAAACACATTTAAGGTGTTAATGGGTTTTTACGGAAGTACCATGTCCACATTGGAATTGAATCTTCTGATCCTGTCCGTTTTCTCGACCTGTGTTAAAATCCCTGCCTCGACCAAGATCATTATTGAGCACATCGGCATTATACCATGGTTGTGTTCTATAGTCTCATCGATTGAATTCTATCAGTTCGATGTAATTGAGGGTCTTATCAGCATAATCAACAATCTCTGGTATGCCTTGAAGGCCAACCATAAGGAGTTCCACAATTTCAATCACATCATGCTGGAACTGCATCGACTTATTATACAACTGCTTCCTTTGATATCACCGCGTATATCTATTTCAAATTTCTCCAAGCTGATGAATATATTGAATAAGACCGCTGTAGATTCGGCACAGTTTTGGGCAGTCAACTCTGAATTGCTGACAAAAATTATATCGTGCGCCGAGAAACATTTCGGATCGTTGGTATCAAGCGTAGACAGCATTTTCGAAAATGGTGGCAAAGGCTCGTCATCTACACAGACCTATTGCAAGGAATTATATCAGAGGGGCGAAGATAATAAAACTATTTTGGGTCTATCCAGTTTAAGATCATATACGATATCATGGTGGTTTGCCTGTAAGGGAAACGGCGATCATGTGAACGATAACATGGATAAGACGTTAACGAAATAGGAGTTGTTACTTTAAGCTTAATATTTTAATATATTTTTGTAAAACTTCATAATGTTAATGTTAATTTGTAATGCCTTGAGAAATTTCCCAATTAAAGTAAATTTAGAAAACAAATGCAAACTGCTATCCGGTATGTTGTGGAAATCGATTCAAATCGTTGTGCGTTTAAAACAAATTGTTTTATATATACAAATTGTTTTATACCAGTATACAATCTATATTTCGTTGGGTGTGTTGCATGCATTTTAAGGTAAACTCCATTTATTAAAAAGAAAACTGTCAGTCAGACCGGCCGGATGTTTCCATTGTCGAATATTTCAATGCAAGAGTCTAGTATGAAACAATTAAATCTGTTCTTAGTTTCTGTTGAACAGTTTGTTATAAATCTACTTTAACAATAAACGTGTAAATCCCCACTTAAAACCTCATGTATTTCACACATAGATAAATACTTGTGAACTAAATTGGCAATACGCAAATCTTCAGATAAGTGTTATGAGAACACAATCACACATGCACACTCAGTCACGCTCATGAAGCACAAACACATTCTATGTTCGCGCAAAAAAAATCCGAGCACAATCGAAATCCCTAAACGGCATTAACGATTTGAAAAAGTATGTGAAAATACCCCTGGAAGAGCCATGTTATATGATATGGCTCACAACAGCACTAAAACAGCCAGCAGCAAGAGAATTACGCGCAGCGAGGGTTTCCGCTTCCGATGTGTGTGTGAGATATGTGTATATATATGGAGAACATTCGTACATGCATATGTATGTATAAAAGACACTGGTAAGTTTTACAATGCATTGCAATTGAACATCGGAAGTCCATGCAGACAAAAGGAGAAAAACTTACAATGGGAGAAAATAATCATGCCCCACCACACATCCATACAAGTGGTACAATAACTTAAAACGGAGCATAGCTTATCCGCAGAAAAATGGAACTGGAGGACTGCAGACAAATGGGGGCTCGTCAAGCAAAGCAAGCTAAAGCTACATTTCGCACTTATTCTACTAAAGAGGCACAAATCAAAATTTTCTCAGAAAGCGCAAAAAACTCTTCTGCATCTCGTGGTTTCCAATACAACCTGACATCAAAAACAAAATGGACAACGAGTATTCTTGAAAATGACAAATTTTTGAGTTGGGCCACTTTAGTAGGAGGAGTGCGATATAAAGTAGGATTGGAAAGAAAGAAAATCCCTGCGTATTAGCAAAATGTATTAATAATGGAGTGTGAACCCAATTATGTAGAATTGATGGGAAAAGAAATACATATGTCCTTAGCAATTGTGCATTTCTCTGCTGTTTACAATCTTAATAGTTTATTAATTCTCTTTTGATGAATAAGAAGCAATTAAAACAGTCTGAGTAGAAATGGAGAAGAAAATAAGTTCTAAGTACAACGCTACAGGGACATACATCCAAGTCCAGTGACAGTTGTTTTGTTCATACCACTTGCCTACGCCGAGACAAATCTTTGCCATAGGATTTCTACATGTACATATGTGAGGTATTTGTGTGTGGGAGAATTGTATTTGCACGCATATTTAAAACATATGTATTCATATATAAAAAGTATTTTTCTCATGCAATGTCTCGGGTACATCTGGCCGGGTTTAGACTGTTCCCAAGACCAAGATCAATGTGTATTCACTCTACGATCATCTTCGGATTCAGGGGTGATTTGTGAAGTGTTCCTTGTCTGTAGGCAATGAAATTGGGAAGATTTTTGTTCTGCTATCCATTAATCATATTCACATAAGTCCTACAACCAATAATATATTACATTTAATATCTAACGCAATAATCGTATGCAAACACGCAAACGAGGAAGATATGAATGTGTCGTTGTCAATGCCAGCTGAGCTATCGACAGAATTCTCGAAAATAATTGTCGAAAACGAATGCTGTAATCCAAAAAGTGAAGTTAAGGAGCGTAAACGAATGCCGTGATTAGGCCCTAGTGTTTTTTTCTATTGATAGTCTGTACATTGGAACACCCTTTTTATTGAAAATACATCTGTATCACTCATGCGTTTTGATATTATTATACAGATCACTCATACGCCTCATCAGCACGGACCAAAAGGAAAAGTTTAACAATTCTTTGACTTTGACTGAATGAAAACAAGTTTTAATGGTTTATTGTTTTCTTATGAACGGGGCAATAAATGCAAACGAAGCATATAGTAGTGAAACGGAGAGGGAGAACACAATAAATACAATGAAATGTATGTACATACTTATTTATGTATGTGCGTTAGCATATGATATCACTGTCAGTTAGTATGGGGAGATACACATCTCGGCGTACATGTAACATACCCATTTCATGTTCTAAAGATTTTAATTAATTTCAAACAAAACTTTTAACTACAATCTCTCCAACAGAACGGAATGATTCGAACAAAACAATTAGTCAAATCAAAGGACACACGATTACATCCACAGAATACAAAATGCCGAGGCAACCTAGACGCAGACCGTCAGACAGATTTACACTTGCCGAGCAGGAAGGAAAGCGACACAACAAACTTTCCAAACAACACTTTCAGACATCCGTACGTTTGGCAATAGTGTAGAGTTTTACAATACTGGTACTTACATACACATTTATTACATACAATATGTATGTGTGTATGTATATGAATGCATGAATCTATTAAAAACATTTACCCTAAATATTTATGCACAAGAGGAAAATGTCTAAATAACTTCTTCGTTCTCCATTATGGCGAGCAAGCAACTATCCTGGCAACAACAGGAACAACGACAAAATGAACAGAGTGTCGCATTGTTATTTTATATTCTGTCACATTGTTATAATGTTATGGTGATAAAACTAAAACAAATACACACGTACACATACGAAGGCACAAATACTAACTACTCACTCATACGCAAACACATGATGGCGTATTCATGTACAGATCCGTGGTATATTGCTGATTCTCTGTGTGTGTGTGTGTGTGGGAGGGTGTTCGAACACAAGGCATGAACTATAAGTGGAGCATGAGTTTTAAATCAAAGACACCAACAACAGCAACATCACAAACTGCTAACAGCACAATTTACCATTATGATAAAATAGTATGGAGAGTAATGGATTCATGTTGATGTTACAAATTAAAATAAATGTTGCTGTGTGTGAAACAATTTGATATGTGAGCAGCGTGTGCATGTTTTCGAGAGTTATTAGCATTTTACAATATTTTAGAGCATATTCTTGTAGACAATTTTATGTTTAGTTAAAGATTTATTTGATATCATGTGAATTGTTTAATCTCATATTGTCTGCTTTACATACGTATCTACTACTGTGTATGTTTGACGAGGCTGGTACGATAATTTGATTAGATTCATTTACGAACGCATTTCCCTCAATATATTTTTTCAGGGAAAACTTTACCGAACTTGTTAGTTGTGGATCAAAGAATTTCTGTACAAGAGACACTGTACAAATAACTTTTCCGAAGAATCGTTGCATGGATTAGAGATTATTCTGTTACTGGTAAATTCGACGAGATTTAAAAAGTTAAAAATCGGATTTCCACCAACTTGAAGCGATCTTACTTAATTTCCAAAAAAAAAGTAATTATTAATAGATTCCAGCGCTAATCAGAATTAGAGTATGTATTTAAAGCAACAAATGGGAAGTTCCTATGCCCGCTTACATAGGAAATGGTGTTTATATGTGAAAAAATCGTAAGCTTAGTCAAACAATAACTTTTATTTCGAATTGGACATATGCAGATAGGAAACACACCAGGCACCAACACGGAAATAATTGACAAAGTGTGAGTGCGGCAAGTGTGACAAGGAACAACCGCCAAACATGCTGAAGTGTTTATCTCCAATTCAATTAAACCGCAACCATTTTTACTTCCTATTATGGAGGAGCTTAAAACAACTAACAGATATTAACGAAGTCACATGAGTTAAAGATTCCATTCATTTCTTCACATTAGGCTGAATATGACATACATTAGGATTATCTTAGTCAGAGCTATAATATTTGTTGAAGGCATTTAAGAACAATCAAAAGATCCTGAATAAAGTAAAATCAAGAGATCATAAAATACCATGAATAAAGTACCGTCTTAATTACTATTTTTTATTTAGATCTTTTAGTTGTATGTATGCTACAATAGAAAATAAAGTAAATTCAATTGTCTAGATCCCCTAATTGAAACACATTTTCAAATGCCTAAATTCTCTCTCCAAACTCTTCTTTAAGTTAATTTAATTTTTGAAAACGTTATCATCACGTCTTTAAAATACATAGCCAGTCCCCCAAAACTCACCATCCATGAATGTTATCATTTGATGTTTGCCTATCTCTCAGGAGGTGTGAAATTTCAAAATTATTACAAATTTGTAACAGAAAAAAAAATGAAGAAATCCTTGCCCTAGGCGAGGATCTTTTCTGTCTCTATATTGAGGCCAATTCCCAGTCATTCATGTATTCGCTCACAAAACACATAAAGGACACACACAAAGCACATGAACTCATATTGTAAATAGGCATTCAGTCAAAAGAACACATTGGTACAAGGGGATTGAGAGAAAAACAGGACACTACCTCCCTTCCAACAAACTGATGAAATATGAAAAGCATCATATAGACAGATACCCGTATGCATATGCAAAAGTAAATGGTTGATACATGTGAGTGTATGTGTGATGGCATCAAGTTGAAGTGTATGTGTGGTAAACAAATTCATCATAATAAGCTTCAAATGTATGTTTATATTGAATGAATCAAATGCTCATATAGGGACATACATACAAACATACAGGATGAGACAACAGATACGCAACGCCACACAATAACACAGCAGCATAACAGAATTTTATAAAATATTTACATAATACGCTCATTTTGTCAACCGCACACTCACAGCAGCAGCAGAAACAAACACAAAAAACAACAGCAACGGTGTGGTACACTACAACAAATATTATGTACTCGTAACATTTGTAATGTCCGAAGGCGTTACAGACAAACACATCCGGCACTGACGGAAATAAGCCTTGACACATGCAACCACAAATAGAAGTGCCTGTCTGTGTGTGTGTGTGTAATATGCACACATGATTTTTTGGTATTTTTTTTAAACGGAAGTTTAAAATTTTGTGAGTTTGTGAGTGTGTTCGCATTTCATTTGAGTGCGTTTCGAAAAAGTTGTTAAGTAACTTTCCAAAAAAAAAACGGTTTCTGTCTTGTTCATTTGCTGGTAGACGTTTGCCAAATATTTGCGGGATTTTGATTAGTTTCCTTTTTGGTAAACTATGCCCGTGGCACATTTCCTTGACTTTCTCTCTCACTCTCATTCCGAGTGCTCCTCTTGAGAGAACATATTAATATTATAAAGTTAAATATGCCGGCAGCACTCTTGAGATGTATTCATATTCATGTTTTGAACTTCTGAAATGTCATGGAACTGGAATTGTCGCTACTACTTATCCAAAATGTCTGGTTGGGTTAAACATCTAAAATCGGGAAGGGTTATGCGTTTCGCCAGAGTCTCAACAGTGAAATATTTATTATACAAATTGGGACCTATCACTGTTGAAAGCTTCAAACAAAGTGTTCTACATAAGGGGTTTCCAGTCGGGCAGGATTCCCCAGATATTTGAAGTCAACTTCAGTTACAGGCTATTGCATAATTTGTGCAACTAAATCATAATTGACTAATTTCAAACAGAAACTTGAAATGATTTGTGGGCACTAACACATTTTCCCTTCGATCAGACTAAGCTGGTTTTTAAAATTGGCCTACTGACAGACAAAACTTTTATAATTTTTAAGTCAACTAAATCGGAAACAGCGACAGAGAAAGAGTTTGGTGAATGTCCTTACCAGGATATAAACCTGGGTTTGCTGTGTGATATTCGCACATATTAACTATCATACAACAGACGAAACGACCATAACATTAAAATAAAGCTAAATACTATTTGTTTTGCCAAGATATGATTGGACTGTGCAGTTCAATTTAATAGATTGTAGCCCGTATTCAATAGAATCAGCATGCAATGGATTTCAATTTCACAACAACCAAGTTTTTACTTAAATAAGAAATAATTACTTTTCTATTAATAAATGTTTCTTTCTTTTCTGAAACAAATTTTAATAATGAACTGTTCAACAGTAAAATATATTTAAAGTGAATAATTCTCTGAAAGAAATATAAACATTAGCCGGAATACCGAAGGAAATCTAAATAAAACATTTCATATTACATACAATTGTATGTGATTAAGTAGTTGGGCATAATTTCTTTAAATCGTTGTCGATTGTTATTATTATTACAGAATATCGTAATTTCCTAATAAAACAATTATTTACACTACATGTGGTATTTAATTAAACCGCAAAATATTTCTAGAAATAACAGTAATTTTTTCTAGACCACCTACGACCGGTCAAACGTCGTCGTCCTTCTTTGGGCTTGGGACAAAATAAACAAAAAATTATTATAATGTTACCAAAAAAAAAAAACAACGAGAAATCAAGATAAATGAAAACCTCAAACTGCCAAGCTCTGTCACCCGCCGAGGCTACCCTCATCAACAAATACAATATTGTTCTCATTGTTGTCGCTGGCTGGCGGTAAATGACCAAAAAAATATATATTAAGTCCGACAAGAAGCCAACAATCATATATATGACCAGAGAACATTTGCATAGGCAGTAAATATGGCATAACAGTTCAAACGTAGTTTTTTACGTTCTTCTTTACGTTGTGGCGGTTCTCTCGAATATTGCGTTTCGTTCGTCCTTTTTTATTTGGTTAAATACGAACAACTCGTAATTACCATCAAATGGTCATTTGTCAGGCTGTCAAAACGAGAGGTGGAGGACAGCCACGCAAAAAAAAAAAAACATTTTCGTTATAAAACTGAAACAGCAAAGAAAAAACAAAACACCAACAATAATTTTTCACATTGTTGCATGATTCGGTCTCAGCTATTGTTGTTGTTAGTGTACAAAACACTCCTCCTATAGTTTGTGAGAGAGGCTTTTACCCACCTACCTCATCCACACTGTTTGCCAGAGAGTGTGTGATGTAAAGCGGAAGCGGAAATGTTACCCCCACTTGCAAAGATTTCACAATATAAGAAAAGCAAAAAAAAACGAACACTAACGTTTAAAAATGGCCTTTGTTGTTTGCGTATGTGTGTGGGTAGAAAATACGATATCCAAACGAGAACAAAATATGATTGTATTGGATATTGGGGCCGCTGTATTAGTGGCTGGATGTGGTTCTTGTTGGTGTTGCCAAACACGCATTAAAGTACTTTAAGAAATTAAATATAATTCCTCTCCAAAGCCGACAGTAGCAGCAGTAGCGGAAAACTGCCATCGCCTCAAACCGAAAGCCATGCCAAACCAAGAAAGCGTCCAAAAATTGTATATAATTTATTTGATATGCCGTAAAAATGGTTGGTGTTTATGTTAAGCAATTCATCATCGACGAACACACAACAACCCAAAGCCTTCACAAAAACACGGAGAATACAAAAGGTTTTCCACATTTCTTTTGGCCAACAGCGATTTGACTTTTTCCTTAAGGAATTCTGGGGTTGAGTTTGTATGTGAGTCGAGCCCCAGAACCACTTTAGAAAATCATTATGTTAGTGTTGGCAACATTATGTGATTATGGCTGGTCATTTATAATGCGAGCAACCACACATCAAAAATAAATAAAAAAAAAAAGCGAAACAGCTTCCCATTCCACGAAACCATAGACATTTTGACACATGTTTAATGTTGCTTAAGGGAGACGATATTTTTATGCCTACAATATTCTTAATTGAAAGGAGTTGGAGGTTGCTGGTGTTGAAATTGTTGTCAAATGATTTTCAGCAGTAATTGGTTTAAATTTGGCGTGTAAAATTATTATTTTTCTTACGAGTAAAGGGAGAATTTTTCACAAATCAGTGAAGTTACAGTTTTTTTAGGGAAGTTTTACTGTTAAAATTACTGTAAAAATAAATGTTATAAGGTTTAATTCAACGGTACAAACAAAAATTGTGGGTACCATTGTTCAGGAAAAAATGCAGTTTTCAGTATCGATTCGATTTTACATTTTTTAACGGAATATGGATGGTCGTTAGATTGAAATAATCCCCCTAAACTCGGATAGGAAGATTTGTAATTACAAGATTATTATTATTTTATTCCTAATAATAATTCAGGAAAATAATGAACTAAATCGAATTGTTTTTAATGGTATGGCAGAGCGTCCCGTTTTCTAGCAGTACGAATGGAATATGATCTTTCAAAGATTGCGCTACTGAAATGTTCGATGCCTAACTATGAGCTTCCGTTGGATTTGTTGATCTCGGCTCAAGATTTTTAGAATCTCATGATACGTATCTTGAATTATATACGAATATACCCTCCTACGCAGCGACAATCAGAGTTAAATCAGAATAATATTAAATTGAGAAGTGGTATAACAATGTATGTCTTGGCCAAGCATGCAACATTGTGTTGTTGTTGATCCGCTTTGGTAGTCGGCAATAAAAAGGGTTTGATATCGAGAATAATCCGCGAAAATTTTTGATGTTCTTGTTATGGACCTAGGTTTGTCGTGCGATAGTCGCACACACTACCTATCACATTACCTCGGCCCACACTCAACAGCGTTGCTCTTAAATAATTCTGTTTTATACACCAACAGAGTGAGAGAGCTTCATTTCAATTATTCCTCAAAGGATTATAACAAACTATTGAGATTTTCTGTGGGAGGAATGCCTCCGTCTACTTTGCAGAATTAAATCTACAATGTTTTACAGTCGCCGAGATTTATGGCGAATCTCCAGTGCAAAGTAACATTTGTGGCAACTTAACAAATCTGTCATCCGTAACAAATAAATATGTTTAAATGGAAATTATGCAAAAATGGCAAAGCAAAAGAAAAGTAAGCAGCAAAATATAAAACAACTATAAAAACGGAGTAGGTACACTTGTGTTTGTTCGTACGTTTGTATTTTATTCAAGTGAGGTGCTGTGACACTTAAATGACATTGTTTTGCATGTCGTTGTTGTTTGTCTTGGGCCGCTCTGCTCTGTGGCTCGCCTTGGCTGATTTGTAGTTGTTTTGTGACCACCACTCCAACAAACTGTCGCTGTCTAGAGTCCGGCACTCGGCTGTAGTAGTTTCCTCCAGACATTAACTGATACTTATTCCCTGTTACACGAAGGAAACTGGACTATTTGTTGTTTCTTCTCAAACACAACAACTCATTGTCATTGGCATGACAAAAGACTACAGCGACGCCAGTAGTCGTCAATGCTATTTAACTGGGAGACATCAGCAGCAGTAATAAAAAATATTACAGGGTAACGCAAAAGTCAAACAAGGATTTTAAACAGCAATAATTTTTTTTAGACTCTTTCTTGTTTTTGGAGTTCTTTTGGTAAATTTAAAATGGAAGTAGGATTATTGGAAAAAGCAACTGTTAATAATTACTCAGCTCCTGCCTGTATTCTTGGGAGATTTTTAAACCAAATATGTCGGTAAGTGTTTCTTATGTTTCTAATATAATTTCTAGGAATTCCATCGAAAACTACTCGAAACTGAACAGTCGTAATGCCACCTGAAACATGTAATTTGTCTCGTGCTTAATGGGTGTATTTAGTTCCTACATTCACATTGATCAAAATTTTTAATATTTTGAGCGCACTCTAAGTTTTATGTTTTCATAGAATATTCTGATATATTTCGAAAACAGACGCTTCAATCTAGTTAATTAAGTTATAAATAATTTAAACCCCGCACCCTGTGTCCATCGAAAAAAAAATAGAGTTGCATGGTAGGCTAATAGGGATATACAAAAACAACTACGACAACAAGAATATTAGCAACATACAATCTCAACAAACATGGTTCCCAGTGAGAAATTTCGGTACAAAGAAAGTGCACTGACAATGAGTCACTGGACCAAGTACTTGCCAGTGTTTATATACAGTTCTTCAACAATTTACACATGTGAATACATTCAAAGTGCTTAATTCGTTTCTTAAATTGTCATGATTTGTCCTACTTTCAAAATTTTTGTAAACATTTCGATTAGATTACCACAATTTCACTTAGAAGTTCAAAATGTTTATTACGAAAGTCTGAGGTTCTAATCTTAAATGGAAATACAAATTTCGTTTAAACTATTGTATGAAAATCGAAATATTTAATACTTTTTTCATAATTTAGTTTAATTTAAAATTGAGATTTTTAATTTTAATAGATTAATAAAAAATAGTTGAAATCATTTTGATACCATTTGGACACTGGGAAAGCCCCTCATTTGTTTTTATTCCAACGCTTGACAATCACTCCAAAACTATGCGTCAACACTTGATTTTTAAAATTCGAAAGTTTTGCCAGCCCTTTTTCCAACATGTACGATGCTTTGACAAAGCATTACGTTTCTATATTTCTGTCGGGCTTGTTGTGAATAAAGAGAGAGAGAGAAAGAGAATGGATTGCTGCATAAACTTTGCTGTACGACAGGCAGACATGGAACAGATAAGTGACTCCTTTGCACTCACTCGTTAAAAACAAACAAAAGAAAAAATATTTCACAGTAGAGGAATGAATATGTGCAAGCAGGCATACAACACAAAAAGACAGACGGACGGGCGAGTGATTTACAATTAACTGACGGTAATGATTAGATGGTGACACATGGTACGTTGGGTGGCATGGCTGAGAGATTGTTAGTTTTGTGTCCCAAATGATTGTGATGAATTGGAGACATCAAATGAGGCGATACCCTAACTAAGGGTGGAAAATTGGACGAAGGAGAATAGCGGATGGTTTTTGCATGATATCGTTTTTCTGTTTCTAATAGTTTCATATTTATTTTAAAAATTTATATGTAGCGGACAGGTTTGAGAAAGGACTAAAACTTGAATGTATATGTTGTTCTTGAGAAATTGAGGAATATGACAGGCTTGTCCGACAGCATGAGACAATTTTCTAATGTACGCTTGTTTTTTTGTAAAAAAATCTATTAGAGGAACATATTATGCAGCATCTAATGAATAGGGTTAGCATGGTCTGCAAAAATATTTCCCAATTTCATTTTATCGGTAAATAATATATATATATATATGATATTCTGAGTACTTACCTAATGTTGTTATATCTGTCCTAATAAATGTGTGAATTAAGAGACGCAGTTCAGGGAAATTGTTCAGCTGAAAAGAATTGCAATGTTTTTTAATCTATGATTTGAAGCAATATAATTTTAAAATAATCGAATATTAAGGTTTGTAACGTGTGAATTAATACTTGACCTCTGTGGAAAACCAAATTGCTGCGCCTGTACAGAATTATTAAATTACGTTCAAACCGTAATAGGCTGTCTTCAAAGAAGTCATCTTGTGCACACCTTGTCCTTAATTGTAAGGCATCATAAACTCCTTACCACAAAAGCATGTATACTTATGCCATTGAATTCCAATTGTGGGCAACACCTGAACTGAAATGGAAACTGTCTGATGACCGGATGTGATAACCGGTAGACAATAATCTAATATCCACTTATCATCATTCCAGACCAAAGCTTGTGGTTGTTGGTATTCCATTCATTTTAAACAATTTGTATACTCCTCGAAAAGAAGAGAAACGCCTTTAAAGCTTCTGTTGTCAATGGGAGAAACCAAACTTCTGCCATCGAAATAAACGATTCTCTCATGGAGAAGCATTTTCTCCAAAGGCATGAGTCGTCTAAAAACACACATGCACACACGACAGTCATAGAAATAAGACATGCCCCATGTCATTCCATTTGGTTCGACCATGTTGTCCATTGTTAGGCCAGAAGAGAAATCTTAACACAAACATCCTTTAATCACTATGCTGTGTTAAGTTTGGGCCAACTGCATGTTGTCCGAGAATGTACTGGCATGGTCATTGATTGCATAAACTCATCATCGTATAGCAGACGGACAGATGGCATGAGCGAGGAATGGATGTATGATACCATAAACATCATTTCAATGCCAGGCCAAGAATAACGGCAGCCACTGTGAAAAAGAAAGAAAGTATGGAAGGTAAATGCTCAAAAAAACATACCGGATACATGCATTTTAATAACCTCCTTTGTATAACAAGTTCATGTCCTGTTTTACTTTATTCCATTTGCATGCATTACATGCTCCCTCTTCTTTTGTGTGTGAGTGCATGAGTATTGTTCGCTAGCTGCAAAATACCCATTGTATGTGTTATGTTGTTACTGACTCTGCTGCACGTTGCTGGTGTTGTTATGTCGGAAGTATGTACGTACGTGTGAGTGCATGCACATATGTATGTACATATGTGTCTGTAGTTTATAATCAATCATATTGTTTACAATGCACAATTGGCCCAAAAATGCTCGTTTACAAACTTCTAGTCGTTGCCATGCTGCATACAATCATTGTACGGGTATTACATTTAAGCAAAAGGGTTGGTATGATAATTATGTTTTTACAATTGCTCATTTTCCCACGAACATTTATCTCAGATTATTACCTTTTGTTTTGGGAAATTCGATTTGTCGTCTTCGGAACTCTAGTAACTGGCATTCACATATCATCACGATCCAAAATTTGTGCACATCGGATTTTTGTCAGACTGATTTCGCTCTTCGTATTGCTCACAGCCATCAGTCAAATTCCAGCAGTTTCCGTTACATGAAATATAATAATAAAAACATACATAAACCAGTTTTAGATGAAGATGGAAATCGTCTCTCCTGAGTGCTACCGGGGATTGTAAACAAAAAAGAATAAGATTGCACCAATCCATCAATGGGATTCAAAATATGTTAATAGAAATATATTTACGATATACGCTCTATAGATCTCAGATGGGCGGTCGAGGCATGTGACCTTAGTATACGATTTAAAGCGCCGATTAAACACTAGACTATTGAACAAGACTTCTTAAATCCGTTCAATATTTTAATGGTCTCCCCTGGGTATTATCTGCGCTTCAAGTAAATATCTATAGCAATAATTTTGCCTCATTTTAACATGCTTATACTACTTTCGTTCCTTCGTTTGAACTTGCATACAGCTTACGAAACTTTTCAATGTCCTTTCTTTTCCCGGTACCTTTATTGCATTCCTCAGAATTTCAATGTTAGGCAGACTAAATACTACGAACTCCAAATTTAACAACAAAACAAAAAACAACATTTACTGAATCTGCGTTTAACAAGTGAAAACTTCCGGTTCCGTTTTGCTGTCGTCCTGTGTGCTTACCTTGTGGGTGCTAAGAAAAATACACTTGGCACCCGTGAGTATGTGTGTATTTGCCATAAGACCAGCATAACTCCTCCATGGCGGTCATGTTGTGAGGGTCTTCGTTTAATACTCTTATCCTTTATCCCCCAATGACCATTGTAGTCCATACGTGGAAGCAGAGCAAATGGATGTTTTGAACAAAAAAGGAACCTATGGTCGACGTTCTTTTAGTTCGTTTAGAACACTTTGTGGTTCCACCATGTGGTTTTAAGTGTTTTCTCTGGTACTTTTTGCAAACCGTGTTTAGCCATTTCTCTCTCTGCCGGAGTGTGCTGGTATCTGCGTGTTTATATCTACGTGTGAGTATGGTTTTGACTGCCTTGTGAAACAGTGGAGAGTTCTTCTTGGTTTTTGTTGTTCAACGGAAGTTGTCGTCTTTAACTTTAAACTGCAACTGTAAACTATAGGTAATGAGTATACCGGAAGTTTTCCAGGTTCTTTTTGTGAGATCCTTTGCTACTCTTGTACTTGAAATACAAAAAAAAAATAAAGTTTTAAGGTTGGTGGGTGTGTATGTACATTCTGTGGTGGTTGTCAGTTTAGTTATGATCATATATACATACATACCTACGTACATAATATATGTTGTTTATATGTACACGTGTAAACATGTTTTCTCATACTTATGGCTTTAACAAACTTCTGCTGAATGGTCCTTAGTTGAAACTGACTTGACTGTTGTTGTTGCAACAACCAACAGTATACGACCGACGAGTACGACGAGCAGTTTTGTTCATTTCGATTCAACGCGAGAGTTTTTATTTACTTTTTCTTCTTTGCAGTTGTTATATTCTTCTCTATGGTCGTTTGGTGAAATACACTTACATTTAAAGGGAGTTACCAAATTTTCTTTTCCACTTCTGGGTTCTTTTTCCATTCACTCTACGGACAAAAAAAAAGGAATTGCTATACATTTCACTTGATTTGTTTAGTGTTCTCTGTGTGCATGTTCGTAAAGGGGTTTTGGGGGACAGAAAACTAGAAGAAACAAATATACATATACGTACATAAGTATTCTATTCTACAGAATATACTTTTAATATTCCGTTTTCGTCGAGTATTTACAGTTTTTGTTATTATTTTGGGGGTGTTGAAAGAATTCGATGAAAGTTTTCATTTAAAAACACCATCTGTCAGTTAGTTCAGATTGCGATCATTTTATGTTAGGTGACGATGCCTCCACTGACTATATTAGATACATATATTCTGGAAAGACGGGGATAATATTATTATATTGAAGTTAGGTATCTAAGGCTTCATCGTTATTAACCCATATAAATCGAACACTATACGCATTGATGGCTTAATGTTATGATTTCGACAGCCACCTTATTCACGGAATACTTCAATATTTTTTTTTGCAAAAATTTCATGTAATCGCATTACATAAATGTCACGAGAATCCGATATATAAATACTTCAGGGGGTGTCCTGAAGATGAAACAATGGACCCGTCCAGTTGCTTTAGCAGTACGACGCATCAGAATTCTACTGGCTGTGTCCACTTTGGCTAAATATTACCGGTTTTATCCCTGTATTTTCGGCACTGCAGTGGGCTCCACGTATGCAAATCATCTTCATCAATTCCAGACTGTCCTTGTACTTGAAAACATCAATATTTTACGCGAATGATTGACCGATTTTCGTCAGAAAAAAGAAGTAACGACAAAAAAAATAATAGTTCTTCTTCTTCTTTTAACAATGACAGGGTTACCAATGCCAAATGTTTTTTATTCCGTGTACACAGCAAGGTGTTGTCTACTAACAAAAAAAAACAATGTGACAGTTTAGCTTTAATAAAAATGCTACATTACACTTGGATGTCGGCAAACAAATGCAAATGTTTCTTGATTTTGGGTTAGGACGAACATTTGTATACGCTATCTCTTCCCTAAATCAAATTTGAAATGGAACAAGAAAACTTTGTGCATACATATAACAATAAAAAAATAAAAAAAACACAACAGTTTGTAATTAATGCTGAGATGTAGTGGAAGTCCCAGTGTCAATCATTTGCAACAGTACTTTGTCAACGCCTATACCTACAGAACAAAACAAGTGAATGATCGACGCGTACAGGTGTATCTGTCTCTATTTTCCTTACACCTAGACCTTTGGGTGCGGTCACACTCTATTTCGATCGGTGCTCATGTTAGCCAGTTCTCGGAGACACCGACTTTTACACTACTTTCAAAGTTCATTTTACTTGAAATCGACATAACTTCTCTGTCTAACTAACTCTCAGCTAACAGCTAATGAAATTCCAAATGAATTGTTTAAAGTATATTTATTGCATTCCTCAAAGTTAGTTAAAATTAGCAAAAGTCGTTATCATTTCGTATTTTACTTTAGTTATTTTTTTCAATACTACCAGGGTTGATTCAATTACATTTTTGTGTGCAGTAATTTTAACAATTTGTTTGGTAGACTCTGAGCCAAAAACCAAAGTCATTTTGCACAAACACATACATACGTATATATAAACGCATGTGTTTCCTGTTCCGTTTCCGACAAATTGCCGACCAACAAAAAGCAACAACAACACCTTCGGAAACCCAAACCCTCCACTGTGGGTTACGTTTTAGTTGTTCAGTATTTCTGCCAATTTGTATAAGTGAAGGAAGGTGTGTAATGGTAAACTTTTTGTCATGGAGATTTCCTTGCTAATTTGCTTCTTGAATTTCGTGAAAATTTACTGCGCAGAATGCACACAATGACTTTGCGGGTTTATATGTAATTTTGCGCTCGTTTCTTTGTTCCACGCGACTGACTGACTTAACCGTGTTCCACATTCCTTTCGGGCTTTAACTCATGCTACTCGTGGGACAGATTTCTGTTTTTGTCTATCTGAGGATTTTTGTGTGTCTCTGTCTGGTTGGAGTACACTCTTAGCAGACGATGAAAGTAGGAGTTGCAGCGACTCAAGCGTAGTGAGTGGAGAGCTCTTTAATTTCATGGTTGCTTAAATATTTCAATATGAAATTACACAGTTTAGTTTTCATTTTCTCGGATAGAAATCTTAACAAACTGTTGAGAACATTTTGTGTCTATCATTTCGTAAAATGAAGCGAATTGCCCGAGAAATTTGTTTTGGCATTTGAAAGTCTGCGAACACACAAAACTTGTAGGTATTTGTCACACTAGTGATTTTTAAATCTAAAAATATGCAAATATTGTTCGCAAAATAATTTAAGATATTTAAAAACCGATATTAGTTCATTGGATCCAGGTTTCAGATTTCGTGTATTCGGCTATAATAAATACTAGGGATGTAACGAAATATATGTTTAGCAGGATGGACTAGTCCAATATTGTGTGATGAAGAAGGGGATTAAATCTGTTGTGTTGCTGTCCAATTCGCAAACAATGTTGTACACTCGATATTGATTATGGCAGGATAAGAGTAAAATTAATTTTACCGCTGCAGCTTTTTTACAGAACAGTTTTTATTTTTAGTAAGAATTGCACGATAATTTTTTTTTTATATGTCAATTATATTTAGCTTTTGCTTGTTAAATATTAATTTTATTATTATTTTTATTTGCAATTCAATATTTTTTGACAGTATTCCATATACGTCAAGTAAAAACATTTAAATGATCAATGATTACTAGATGGCGCGCTTGCCAATTGTAGTTTGTGACTTTTTCGAGCACAAACGCCTATTTGACTTAAACAATAGAGAGTTCACAACATTGTTTGCGTGATTGAGCCGTGTGCTAATTTTTCTCGAGTGACATTAAAGCACAATTTGTTCTGGCCGTTTAATCATAATTATTGCTCAAAGATTTGGAAGCGCAAATCGATTGTTCACAAATAATTGTTCTGTCTTGTTGTAGAAGTGTCTTAGAAGGTAAGTAGTATCAGATAAATGTTAAAGTTTTCCATGGTAAATTATTTTTTTAACAAGAATGGGGTGGACATTCTACACTCATTGATCGTGTTCTACAGTTGGTTAGGAGTATAAAAACTATAGCACACAACACTCTTATTAGAAAGATGTTATCCGCCGTCGTCTATATCAAACATATATATTATGTACATACAACAATTAACAAAAGATGCTAGAAGCTAAGAGTTGCATTACGCTGCACACTCATTGGAAACCGATATATTTGGGAAATGATACTGTCATTTCTGTTTTGTTTGAGCGATCACAATGAGGTTTCACGCAGCCCTGGCCACGGATTATAGAGTAGAGACTCAATTTGAATGGTACGAGAGGGCACGCGAACTTTTTTCAGCGACTATATCCACCTCTTAAATGCTAGTGACTTTACGAGTATGAGCCATATAAACATATACAGCCCGATTATGAATACTCCCGGGGAGATAATTCCCGGGGAATTTACTTGTTTTCGAGAAAAATATCCTCCTTTTCTAAACAAACCGAACGAATAATAATAAGGGACATACAATTTCGAATATTCAGAGTCAGACGATTTGTTTGTTTCCTGGTCTGTTTAAAATAGGAAGATTTTCTTCTCTGAAAAATGTAAATTCCCCGGGAATTATCTCCCCGGGAGTATTCAGAATCGGGCTGATAGAAAAACCGTTCGGTGCCGGCATTAAACAGTAGGTCCCGGTCAGTTGGTATACAAAATATTTTCTGGACACCTCACTCATTCGTACAAAATGTCTTTTATTATCTACATTTTATTGCCGTATACATTTTCATTTTCAACCACTGTGAGCTATGCAACAATGCTGGGCCCCAGCAATTTCACAAAACAATGGAAAAAGTTTTGAATTGGTTTAAAACCACTTCAGTATATATGGAGACTTTTATGATGCATGAAAAGTTACCAATATTTTAAATCGATGGTAAAAAAAATTCAAAGTTTTTCTAAACTATACTAAATTAATTTAAACATCATAGGCATATCTGAAATAGAGAGAGGTAGATGGGACAAAAGGACATTACAATTTAAAAGACGTTTAAAAGTTTCTGTTGCCTGCACTACATTTACCTATGCTCCAAAACCATTTCGAGGGCAACGGTACGATGTGGAAATTGCCCTTGAGCGTAGAAAGGCGTAACACAAAACAACAACAAAGATGCATATTGGAAACATTTTATAGCTTTTATCTTGTTATTGTTCTTTTACAGATTGTTTGCGTTTTCGTTCTCGATTATGCCGGAGTGTTTGTGTGTACTTGAGTTGCACGAAGCTGTTGTTGGCAACATACTCGTAGTTTACCATAATGCCAATGGCAGTAACCAGAGGCAGAAACAAGGCAGGCAGCAGTAATGGTGGCTGCAGCAATAACAACATAACATTGAACACAGCCACTAACTACAACTCAATAGGTTTTGACATAGACGCTGCCGCCACCATCGTCATCATCGACATTGCCATCGTCATCATCATCATTGAGATTTTTTGTTTCTGTAGTTTTTTTTTATTAGTTGCAAACAAAACTTAAGCACTAAAATTGGTTATACTGTTTATGTATGAGTGACTATGAGTAACTACTGGTATGTGTGTGTGTCTATGTGACGCAAGTAAACTGCCAAAAAAAAAAAAAATAATGGAACAAAAGTTTTGGTTTTTTGGACTAACAAAATGGTTTTACGATCACAAACTCATAAAGTTGCTATTGTGCAACACTTTACCACGAAAGTGCAACAAAGTGCAAACAAAGAAAGAATGCAACAACTAAATTCAACAATAGGGCCACTATTCCAGGCACTGTAGCTGCCGCAGCAATAGTTTAGCTGAACTCACATACATTTTTATAAAGTTTTCAAGCCAATTGGGTTAACCCTTCCGCTCTTTGCCATTGCCTAGCCGCTCCTAGCAACAGCAACTACATCTGCAACAGCACCAGCAGCAAAAAATCCTTTGCCTGCGGTTAGAAAACCAGCAAAATCGCGCAAAAATAGTTTTTATTGCGATTTGGGCATTAAGGGAATACAATTCAGCTTTTTGGAGCGTATTTCAGTTCTATTGTGTGGTGGTTGCACTTGCATTTGTTTTATTTTGAGTTTCTCACAAAAGTTATGGGATTTTTTGGTGTTTATTTTCTTTTCGTTTTGCAAACTCTATAGATCAGGGATGCGTACACATTTTTAATTGCGGGCCGCACAGACCGCTGGATAAATTCCATTGGCTGCAACTCGGTTTTTTGTTCAAAGAAGTATGAATTGAGTAATGTTTTTAAAACAAGTGAACATTCTTAAATATTTCAGTGCGTGTAAATGTTTTTGAAAATATTTGTAACTAGTATTTGAGAACTACTTTCATGATGAATTGAGCAATGTCTGTACGTCCATATGTTTCAATTATTAAACAAATACAAACTGATTTCGTCGAAAATGGTTAAGTACGCTGGGGCGGAATAAGTACTAATAGTATTATAAGGTCGTCTAATGTTTTTGTTGTCGATGTCTACATTTGCCGCTTGCCAACCGATGCACAATAGATGGCAATCAAACTATCTTCCGTTGCATTTGAACTGGCAAAATGAAAATTAACACAATCATTGCAGCATGGGTGTCCCCTAGACTCAATATGTTTGTGCAATACCGTGTTTCAGAACAATTTTACTATTTGGTGTGTGATGGTCACCCTATTGTACATCCAAACCAATTGAGGAAAGTATTTTGTAAGAAGAATATTTAAAATAAATTCGAAAAAAACACGTTCCCTTATCATTAACCTTAACTGTCGTCATCAAAGCCATATTTTAAACTCAGCAGAAATCGCAAAAAAAAACGACATCGACAACAAAATTCTAATCTGACATATCTTTTAATTGAAT
The DNA here is from genome assembly GCA_958296145.1 of Hydrotaea cyrtoneurina. Taxonomy (NCBI): domain Eukaryota; kingdom Metazoa; phylum Arthropoda; class Insecta; order Diptera; family Muscidae; genus Hydrotaea; species Hydrotaea cyrtoneurina. The sequence continues at coordinate 1,861,006 of OY282516.1, read as the reverse complement.
GGCAATTGAAAGAAAACACGGCAGAAGGAAACTCAATGTCGAACAAAAAGTACAAAAGAAACAACGCTAACATTCATTCGGTTCCAGTTTCTTTCCGTAACGCACAAATCTGAATGAATGACTCAATGATTATAAACAATGTTGCAAGAAGAAGAATCACCAGAAAGGAAAAACAGGAACACATTGTGCGATATGAGATGAGGTCGTATCAAGATGATATGAAATACATACTCATATCCCTATCCATACTCGTCCACACGCACACACACAGAATTTTCGTTTTACAGTTTAGTTTAACCACAATTTCCCAAAGCAATAAATCATGGACTTCAATTTGTAGTTATGACACCAATGCTTGAGTTGCAGCTGTGACTGAGATGCTGCTGCTGCGGCGGCTGGTTGCCACCAGCCCCCATCATGTCTATAATGGTAGCATGGTTCGTTTGGATTGGCTAGTGAGTGCCCCTTACGTTTTGTCGTGGCTGATGACGATGATGATACTTCATTCATTCATAATGTCGCATGACAAAAAAACCCAAAAATCCACAAAAAATGAAACAGACGACTCCGAAGGAGGGAAATGATGTTGGAAATGGACGTACACACAAACAAAACCGGCAGACAGACATGACCGAAGGTGTATATGTTGTATGTTAAAATGCTTGGTTGGCTGCATCAATGGACGTGGCGGCGTTGAGAAAGACTTGCCATCACGACAAACATTTAACTGCTGCTCTCGACTTGGTTCTTTGCTGTGGCAGCGGCAGCGGCAGGAGCATCATCAAGTGTTGTTGCTGTTGTTACTGAATGCTTAGCTGTTGCTGATGTGACCATTAAGCTTTCAATAAAATAACGATGATAACAGCAACAGCAAGAGCGCAAGCGACATCATCAGACGACCTTAGGGGACAAGCAACATGATGACTTTTACTCGCCTCGTCAGATATCGATTATTTATCGTCTTTTAGATTATAATACTTATTCGTCGTACCGTCCAACATTTGCTTTTGGCTGCTGTTCGGTGGATTTTTTTTTGTTGTTTTCTGTGTTCCTGTTTTTTTTTTGCTCTGATGCCGCTCTATGTAAATTCGATGGAATACACTCAAAGAAACCGGTCGAAAAAAAAAACAATAGTCTGGTTTCCCAAAACTGAAATTCGCAAGTCCTTCAATTTGAAATTGAAGGTCTTTCAGTGGAATATAAAATGTTTGTATAACTTTGTACAGACTATTTTTGTATGGACTTGTATTCACAAGGGATGTATGAAGATCCATTGATTAATAGTAAAATGCGGTTTATCGTACGAGGTCCGTTTCAGTATTAACTCGATATTTAATTGAGAATGTTTGGCTACAAACCAAGATCTCAACCAGATTAGCGATTAGAGTAAGTTGGTCGCTTTTAGTTTAGTATAACTGGGCTAATCTGCTTAAACATCCTAGGGTATGAACGGTAGACTAGTGAATGGTAGACTGCATTAAATGGGACTGGCATGCCTACCAAATACAAATGATGCCCTTTTTTAAAATCTTCTTACGTCTCCCCATCCACGCTCGATGTGGTTTGAGTTATTTGATTCCCAAGGAAAGCAACACATTCTGAGAAACATGGGCTAAATAAACCAACTGTGGGCATTTAAATCGAGGTTTATCACTTTATATCGATTTTGTTTATTCAAATTTCGATGCAAGTCCTATTATGCTTACGCAAAACATGTTGCTAAAATATCCGTTTCAGATTCCCGGATAAACTTAAAATTTGAATGTCATGAAAACAGATATTTTTCTATGGAGGCGGCAATAGGCTGTTTTGTTCTCTCTCTTCATTTTTTGTACGAGTGTATGCAAATGTTACTCCATCCAGCATTGACAATGGATTACAAGGTTACTAACTTACTTTTTTTTTTTACTAATACCTTTCATTTAGTTCTGTTTTTCGCAGATTTTTTTCTGTTCATTTCATTACACAATTCCAATGAAATGGAAATCATTCATAAGACTAGAACGTCAGCTAAGAAATTGTTTAACCATCCAATATTCATTCAGTCATTTATACATTTCATTCATGTACATACATACATAAGTATGTATGTAGTCGCAACCATAGCATTACCACAACCCCAGCTTCTAGCAGAATAACCACAATTTTCAAATCAATTTGGGAAGTTTTTTTGAGTTGTGTTCTTTATGTCAACTCAAAGCATTTGCAATGTAAATTTCCTCGTTTTTTTTTAGTGGTCTGCCATCATTTTCTTTATTGATGTCAAATCCTTGAAATCATTTGAAACTGGAAATTGTTTTTTTTTTGCATTTTTTTTTTAAATAAAATATTCAATAAAATAATATTTACGAATGGAACTTGACAATAAAGAAGTGTATTGAGTGGAGGCGCCGCGGCGGCTCTCAAATGACCATGGCAACAATTTAATTTTGTTTTGAAATGCTTCTTTCGTTTTACGTATTTCCTTTTATAAGAGCTTTGTTTAAATACTGAACATAATTCGAATGTCCACCGTTTATTCTTGATGTAATTTTCTAGTATTTCAATGAAGACATTTATTCTATTTAGTGAATTTAAGGAAACACGTTGCAGTACCCTACAACAGCTGAACCGCCAAGAATGGTATTCTGTAGTTCACTTGGAGGTGATAAACGTACTCACTTGTACTATTTGATTTAGGAGCAGACCTCCATTAACATACTAACAGTATTTACTAATCAGGCTATTCAAACATTTTGGAGAATCGTAAATACCGGCCACGTTATCGTAAATACGGCTACTAGAAAACGCATTTGTCTTTTAGAGCTACCATTGGTGTAGTAGTTTTCGGCCCGTGACAATACAACTGACACACCGCTCAAAGATCTGCCAGCAAAAAAAAAACGTCTTGTGACAACAATCTGAAGACGTTATTTGCCTTACAGATCATTGAACTGTACGCAAGTAATACAAATAATAGATTGATGCCATTGTTGCCATTATAAATTACTTTATAATTTTCTATAAATAACAAATTATATGGAACTCATTTGAAATGCAAAAGAGAATACACAAAACAAACAAAACGTGCCTTTGATTAGTAATGATAACACAGAACGGAATAGGGACAAAATATTTACGCTGCAAAGTAAACGGAGCGAGCAACAACCCAACGAATGGATTTGCAAGCACGCATTTGTGGCACACACAAAGACACACACCTTTACGGATTAAATTGTTGCCACTGTTACTGCAACCGTCAGAGCTACTGCAGTCAATAGTTAGGGATACAGGTAAATATCATTGGAACTATGTATACAATGATAGTATGATAAGTTTGGTTATGACTACATATGTATGCTGTTCAAGTTCAATGAAAATTCTTCATGATAATAGAGGTGACATATCCCAAATTGGATCGAAACGGAGATAAACAATAGAAATGACAATGAAAACGGTGAAAGATTAACAGTCCAAGCCACGGAAGACGAACGACAGCGTTCGCATGCTTTCTAAGCGACAAACAGCTGATTAGTGGCTTTCAAATCAGCTGTTTGAATATTGTTGACCGACATCAATACCTAAGTTTCCTATTTTCTAGTTTATTTTTACTCAATTGAAAGCGGTTTACTATCACCACAATGTTTAAAATTCATTTTAACTTCTATGAAATTATTTTGCAGAACACCAATGCGTTAGAAGTTGCATCAATTCACTACTATGTGACGATGTCACTACTGTGTGGCCGTCAGGTCAGGTAAGGAATAACCTGAATTTTTGACCACATTTATCACACCGTTTCTCTTTATTCCACAGGCTAACATTGATCGCTTGATTAAAACAAAAACCATACGGAATGCAAATAGCCACACTCGTAGACATGCAAAAAGCAACCAACAGACAAAACATCTTTGAAGCACCAAACATAAAAAGGCTATCAGGAGATGATGACAAGTGTTGGTTGGTTGGTTGGTTGGTTACTGTTGTTTTGCTGCCGGCTTTGCTGTGCTGTGCATGTTTCTCATTCAGCTTTGAAATGCATTGGAATTCATGACACTGGCAGCAGTGTCACCTGCACTGGCAGTTGAAATATAGGTCTTTGCTCCAATGACTGAAGTGTTCGTCAGCACACTCACACACACACAGACACACACATACTCTTGCTACTACTTTGCTTTGTTTCAACTTAGAAATTGAGCTGTTTTTATGCACTTCAAACAGCCATGGTGGCTGGCATTCTCATGCATCGGCTACTGTCGTCCGATATCGAAAGAAACAATCACTAACAAGAACCAGTAAAAAAAAATGCCAAACATTAACGTTCTAAATTGGCTCATTTCCAACAGTTGCGAGTGGGTTTGGCTAACTTCTCTTTATTATAATGCTAAACCAAATTAGCTTGTATTCCATGTCTTTTCGTTTTCTTTTTCTCTTCTTTGCCATAAGTTCTTTGTTTTTGGCCGTTTCTAATTTGTCGTTTTTGCATATTTGTCGATGTCTTGTGTAGTTTGGAATGCCAGAAAGTTTTACTGGAAGGCGTTTGTCTTCGACTTGTAAAAAGGCGTTGACAAACAGATAAAATTTGCCTTTTGTTTGCATTGCAGTTGATTTCTTAAACAATAGTCGTTCGTACCAATAATTTCACAAACTTGTGAGTTCACTTTTTGTATTAAAAAAAAAAACAGACAACAAAAATGGGGAAATGGAAAATGAGTTTTATGGTAATTAAAGTCTGCACAAATCGGTTAATATCAAAAGGCGGTCAGCATTGACATAAAGGTTGGATGAAGAAGAACAATGTTTTATAAAGTACATGCTGTGTGAACTGCACATGTTGGATGAACGAAAAAATCTTTAAAAGTAATGAAAAAACAGGTCAACATCTGATATTTGGTATTTTATAATCAAGTATTAATCAAGTTTCATATTAAGCTATAGCACCTATTGTTACTTTTAAAAAACCAAATCGTGTTGCTCATAATACATATTTTAGTACAAGTTGTTTAGAGAAATATTACCTTTCATAGGTTTTTGTTTAAGGATAAGGATAATTCATGTAGTGAATGATTAAGAAAAATATTAATGACAGATTTTAACCATATCTGGAGGAAGGGGACACAAATGGCATTCTCTAGTAGAAAATCTTTATAAATTCTGATTTTGGAAAAGATTTCATCGTAAAAAACTTTACGATCGTTAGGAAACTACTTTTGCCGTTTAATGAATAATAAAGATTTCCCATATCTTGTTAAAAGATTAGCAAATAACTGCAGTTATTCTTTTTTTAATTTGACCTCTTCTGAATTTCAGCATAACAAGGACCAACCAGCATGGAATGCAAAATATGTACAACTGATGTTCCAATTTGTGAAAGTTACCGATGGCATTATGAACAGTATGTTTGTTTCGTTAGGACAGAATTTGTCTGAAATGGAAGACAATCTACATATGTCCTTCCATCACGCTGGTGTTTCAAGCGTTCCAAGGAGAGATGGCCAAAGCAGGAATTGCTCAAACAGAGACTAACCTAGGTAAATATTGATATAGTAGCATCTTCTGAACTCCTTTATAAATTACTGACAACTTCCCACTATTGAATCAAATAAGAGATCCGGTCTAAGAGAAAATGATGCAGTTAAGAGATGGATGCCTTAGAAAGGACAAATTGTATCTCTCTGGGTAGAGCTGTTCCTGAAACTGTAGCTGAATTCCACATAGTTTCCTCTAGCGGTCTGAGAGAAAATTCATTGAATTTTTCATTACATTACATTCTGCTTTATTGCCACTGTTTGTGTAATCCAGGAGTATGAAAAATCTGCCAACGTATTTCTGTTTTGTAAGCCATGAATGAGATGCCGAACCTGGCCGAACTTAGCTCCACATTTCTTTCGATGCAATACGCCCCCTTTGAGTGAACTGATTTTGAAGTTTCAGTTAACCACACAAAAGATGAAACTGCAATTTACAAATATTTCATTAAGTGATAAACATCTACTAAATATAGACATATTTGGGACATGCTGTTCAAATATCCCAACGAAATATGTCCTTAAGACATTATTTTCCCATAAATTTTGCGGTCCTTGTCTTTGACAGTGTTATGATCTCCTCTTAGGCATAATGTGGCGTAAAATAGAACAGCTAACTGAACTCACAGAACAGCGCAGATACGCGAATAGATAAATCTCCAACAAGTAAAGACAAATTTTACATTTTTGTTGCTGTAGTTTAGCAAAATGTCTTTGGCAGTGCTGTCCTTTTTCACAACAGTGGCAACATCGTAAAAAAAGATACATTGTCTAGATGCGAAAACAAATCTTCAACGAAATGAGTTTTCAAAATAAACAAATATAAGTAATTCATTCGAAAGTATGGAGGCGTGGAGCGGAAACGGATGGCAAACATAATATTTATGCCATGCTGATATATGAAAAAATATTAAAAAAAAAAAAAAAAAAATGCCAACGAAAACAATACAGATATGAACACCAAGAGAAGCTTAACAAATTCCTTTCAGCGTTGTGCTTGTGTTTTCCCTGGCAAACCATAAATGAGAATGGAAGCAAATAAATTACTTTCGATATGTTGAAATCATTCAGTGTTTCTCCTCATTCACCTTCAAACGTTTTCCTTTTGTTTTGTTACGAAAGCATCGCAATTTAACTTTTCTAATAAGCTTAACAAGCGAGCAATCCATACATACCTGACAGTTCTGAACGAATAAGAGTACACATTCATCTGTATCTTTCCGAATATCTTCAAACAGTTGTATTAGAGATACCACCTCCTAAAGTGTAGCCACTTCAGTTGTGGGGAGTATCACACCTGTTAAAGGACGTGAATGGTGGCAGAGGGATTCGTGAGGATGACTCTGCTCTGTAATAAAGTACTTAATTTTATTTATTGCTTCAAATAACGAAACATAGTCGAAGTGTACGAAAATAAGGACGGAGACGGAGAAATGAAAGATCTTCATTCCTTATTATTCGCAGTTTCCGGTGGTGAGTAAGTTATGTATTTACTTCATCAAGTGTGTGCAGAAAACAAGTACCATTAATCGTCCTGGTACAGTAAGGCTCAAAAGTGATAGGACCGCATAGCATTTATTGTAGCAAACAATCTAAGTTCGGAACTGATAGAAAAAACTACCAAACTACGGCGAATTTCAGAGTCCGATTGTATTTGCTGCTCAAATTTATTGCCAGTGCTGAAATATTAATTATATGTTTTTTGAACCTTTGTAAAACAAATAAAATATGGCAATAAGACCATCAGAATGTCTCTTGATCTGGCTCTCAAATACCTGACGATACATATTTATCTTAGGCGAAGCTCTTTAATTCTGTGAAATTATCCAACTGAATATTTTCCAATACCCTTAGACATTTTGGTGATTTAAAATCGTACATGTCAACTATATTCAGTCCGCATCCTTTGGTTTTGGACAGAACTTTAACTAGCATTTCACAGTGTGTGTGTGTGTTTGTTGGTGTGTGTGTCCCGTCAAAGACACGCAGTTGTTTTCAAATTGAGTGTGTTTTGAAAAAAAAACATCCCAGTCGAAAGGTTCTAGAATCCAAACATCCGATAAATTGCATTTTAACCCAACACAACTCCCCCGCCCACCATTAGACGGGTTCAATTTCATGAATATAACGTCATTCTTCCATAGTGAGGATATGCATAACAAAGCATTTGGAAAAATAATGACAATTTAACAACAGGAACAACAACGGCCAATGCCAGATATAACAATTGAATTATGCAAAGGACAGCTAACTAGGACTAAAATAGGCTTTGTTGTCCTGTCCTGTCCTGGTCCCCTTGATAGAAGTACTTGTGTACATACATACGAACGGGGAAAACAGATCTCATTCCGAGTTCATTATTAAACAATGCAATGCCAGCCAATGGCTACAACAAAGCACGTACTGCACAACCCTTTCGACATAAACAAATCGGTTTTTTTTTGTCTTTTTGCAAAACTGACGTAGAGTTTATGGAGAAACGAAATGCGGGGACAAATTCCAGAAAACCCATTTTAAATCGTTTGTCTCTGCTGTTGACCTGTAAAATTGTCATTTTACAATTCAATGAAGTGTCAATAAATCTGTCTCTGCTGTCTGCCTTCGGGCGGTCAAAGAGGAAAAAGGTTCTATCCGTAGGACACTATTATTGATAATGCCAAGCAACCATGCATTAAAAATCACAAACTAAACGAGAATGAAATGAAACGTTTTTTTTTTCTTTATTCCTTTGTCCATGTGTTGCCTGTTAGGTCGGTTCCAAGTGAATCTGTGCTCTTCACGTATGGACGGAGGTATCTTGGACCAGCGTACGAGCAACGAAGCAATCTATCAAACATTTTCTGATTTAATCAAGTGGAAAAATAGTTCTGTGACAGCACACAGATACCGTCCACACAAACACACACACACACGCATGGATCCTTGAATACACATACACGAACATACGGGTTAAAAGGTGTTAACTGGATGCGAGCAAAGTGTAAAAATTGTGAGCGTAACGTGTGCTGACCCAAGGATTGTGATTTGTTTTGCAACACTTTTATTTTTTTTAAATTTATTTGTATTTAGTATTTATGTACGTATGTTGTGTGTGTGTGTTTATATATTTTCCCCTTGAAGAAAAGGGTGGATTTATTAAAGAAAACTAGATCGAGAATGGATGGAAAAATGACAATAATATAAATGCTAATAATTTGGCACCATACTCGTGTCGATTCTTAAAAATTGGCCAAATTGTTTCGAGGGACTTTCGAATCACTTATTTTGAGAAGACCCCCTTTTCTAAACCCAATTTATACGTAGCATACAACTCACAGTGGGTTAATACGATTTCGAAAGTCAAGCTTTAATTCGGTACTAATCTTGTGGAAAATGATGGAGTTTTATAGTTCGAGACTGCGCAAAGGATCTACTGATCAAAGCCAGGTAAACCATATGTATTTCAGTCGGGGTTTTAATGTGTGTAGGATTTTACGAATACACTATAAATCCCTGATTACTGAACCCTTGCAAAATTCAATTAAAATATATATTTTTTTTTTACCAGGATCTGCGTTCTTCGCAGCTATGAAGTGACAATGAGTTGAAATTCATTAGACGCATTAAACAGTCGCAGTGACGTTGGGAGGTTCATGCCCATGACTGAAGGCGGAATGTACCATAAAATCTAGGAAGGGCAAGCACTGGAAATCCTTTAGACCCAGTAAGTAAGATAATATGTAAATGTAGCTATTGACTGTAATCACTGTAAGTGCTAATTGGTTTTTAATCGAACTGCAAATGTAACATTTCGCCAATTATTTCTACTAAAGCTAAGGAGTAAGGACTTTTTGTAAAACCACATAAGTAATTTATGTAGAGGAAAGACTCCAACGGTTTTGAAAGTTCTTCTCGTCGCCACTATAAAGAACCGATTGGGGATCCTTACTAGAACTAACTACTGTTGGAAATACGCAGGTAATACTGGATCAGTATAAAGCAAGTACTTCAGGATAAATCGATTACTCCAAAAAAACACTCTCAACGGTGGGCCATATACGTGTTCTACTTTTTCCGTGGCGATTAAGTCCATCCATAAACCGAAAAATATCCTTTATCTGCGGCTCTAGATGATTCGGTGGAATGTTAATATTTGCTGCAATTCTTCTAACCAGTCAGGGCTATGAAACCGGTGTCTGTAGTAGAATAATTTGCTCGAATTCGAGATTTCCCATAAAATAAATTAAAAGCCAGTTGATCTGTTTAAATTTAGAAATATTTGTGATACAAACGCACCACACTGTTGGATAGCGTAGAGAAATAGTGGACGGAAATATAATTTTCGAAATTTTGTTATTGCACTGGTGATTTTGGAGTGGAGTCCGGAGTCGGAGTCGTGGTATTTACAAATGTCGAGTCGACGTCGAGCACTGTTGGCTCATCTCTACGGCCCTCTGACAAACTATCTAATTGTAGTTCTTAAACTTAGAATTTGGAATAAACTACTGAAACATTAGCGGGCCTAATTATCCTATTGAGTATAAATGTTTTCATGCAGGAATTCGCAAGAAATTCCTTCAAAAGAAAATGTATTCAATAACAACATGTGGAACAAATCTCACTTGGTTTTGAGCAAATTCAAATTCTCCGTATATAGGCAAATGTGATTTTCGTAATCTATTGCAATTCATAATTTCATTTTTCTATGTAATTTTAAGCATATGATAAATATTTTGTATTCGATTGTTTGCAATATCGAGAGAATTTCTTGCAAATTCCCGCATGAAAGCACGTATAACTCAAAAGGATAATTAAGCCCTTTACAGTAGTTTATTCCACATTTGGGGGTTTTCGAATAAGAATGTGTTTTTATGTTTAATATTATTTTATATATATTTTATATCATTTAATTCAACAAATTCTAAGTTTAAGAAATAGTTTAATTCCTAAAGTAATTACATTTTTCATAAACATATTGAATGGATAAAGTAATGTTTGAGGGCGTATGAATGATATTTCTATTCAGCATCCATCACTCATACGCACAAGTGCAATCATGGGTAAATTGATGACCCATAATTACACTTATGCGTATAAGTGATGAATTCACAATGGAAATATCACGCATACGCCGTGGCTGTCACCACACAGCCTTTAACAATTCCACCACACATGCCAGTACAGAAGAAACACCAAATTGCTCTTCAGAAATCTTTTAATTATTCTTTAATCCCCGACAAGTGTGATGTTTTTTTCGAGCCGCTTTACACCGACAACAAACGATGACAACAGAAAACACACACATACACGCAAAAAACGAGTATCTAACAATTACTATCTCATGGCATGTTGAAGACCTTTAAGCCCCTTTCAAGAATAACAAAAACAATCCGGCACACGGGCTCAATTACATATGCTCGCCTGCTGTGACACCCACACGAGGCAATTTGAAAGCACTTAAACCAGCCACTGCCTGCTTAATAGCAATTTAACTCTAATGACATTTTCTCTTCTCTTCGCAGTCATTCCGATTGCTGCCGCTGCTCTCTTGTATTGTTATTGTCGTCATCAATGACGATGTCGATGTTGCTGTTGTTGCTTGTGCTGCCGCTAATAATATATAAAATTAACGTAATTTACGTATTTATTCTCAATTGTTGTTGATGCTCTCGTTTTGTGTGTGTGGGTGTGAACGTCATGTGTAACAGATGATTAGACAAAAATGCCAGTGTTGTCAACTTTTTCTTGCTGATCGTTGGAAGTTGTATGTGTGTGCCATGATTATATTTTCAAGGCTGCTACTTCGAAAAATGAACATATCGAGAGGTGTGTGTTCCGTTGGGAAACTTTGTCATTCCGCCTCAGGCACACGTCTCTTATTTCTCGCCCAGCACAGTCTTTTGCCCCTTAATTTCCATACGTTAAGGTTAGAATTACTTTCAAATGGAGAAATACATATAAAAATGACAAAATCATTCTTTCGCTCAAACTGTTTTGATTTTCTTCCGGAAAATTAATTTTAACACTTTGCCAAGAACTGCTAGCAATTGCACAATCAATAAAGGCAACATATTTTATTGTCATTGACAGATTTTTCATTGCTATTTATTGCATTTTTTAAATGTTTCTATACTTTCTTATATGTACACTTTATTCGAAGAACAACTTGTGTAGAATGTCGGTTTTTTTTTCGAGAGGCAAAAAAAAAGGAATACAGCAAACAAATCCCTTTCAGCAAAATTATTCGTTTTGTAAAAGTTTCGTGTATATATTTTTTTCTAATACACTTTTACAGTTACATTCCTAATTGCTAACAGGCAAATATTTGTAAAACTTTTTAAATATGTTTTTTTTTTTGAGGATACGGTTAGTATTTTTTCAATTCTATATTGAACATGTGTATGTACATACAATGTTTTCCGAACATAAATAGATTCGGTATCAATTTAAATACGAAATGTAAATTGTTTAGACATTTTCACCTTTTTTAGCCTTAAGATGAGGTCGGCTTTAATTTGAATTTGTTCATTGAAGTCGATGAATGTATTCTGTTTGTATCTTTTTAAGCGATGCAAACCAGATGAAGAATGTGAAACCAAGTATTTATTGAAAAATAAAATAAAAGCAGAGTGTAAATGCAAAATTCATTTCATGCATGTGGCTGCATCAATCCAATTTTCCAAAAACCCGCTCAATATTAGCTTGAGGGCATGAATCGTTAATGATACTTCACCACTTGGCACTTGGAAGTGGCCAATTGACATCGTCGAGACAACAGATACGTCCACGTTCAAAGATCATGCAAGACCATGTCTTGATAATGATGAATGGGCCACCGCTTCAACCAATCACTCTCTAAGAAATCATTGGTTACTCGAGTTTTCAGTTTCCAGATGCAACACCTTTGCTTGTTAACATAGCCGCCAAATTTATTTTTGTTGATTTTTCAGGCATCCATCCATCTTGTTTGTTTTTTGCGAGGTCTTTGTATGAAATCGTGAGATCTCAAGTTGCTGAGATCAATCGTTTGATTGAGAAGACTTTCTGTATTTCAACCACCCGGTATTTCAACTAGTCCGAACAAATATTAGGCTTCTGTTTTTACCAATAGTCCAAATAAAAAATACTATTTATATTTTCACTTAAATGGAAATTACCAACACAACAGTTTTGGCACATGTTTGACATGCATTGAGCCGAAAATTAAATATTTGATTTGATTTGTTTTCAAAAGTAGCCCAGATTTCGCCCATTAGCCCTGAGCATTGGTTTGCATTTTTAATGAGGTCCATAAAATGCACACTTTTTTCCCCGTTTAAATATTATTTTTATTTTTTTTGCTCGAATGATTGTGAAACTCCATCAAAGTAATAAACATTTCTTTTTCTTTTTTTTTTTGCTTTGTTTTGTCAAAGCTATGGCAAATATTTAAAAATCAATTTGCATGTGACCCAGATTTTATGAAATCGTTGAATATCTCTCGCTCTCGAACTGTTTCAGTGCAGTTATTGAAAGCCGTCACTTTTCTTTTTTGTAATAATCTTTTATTTGATTTTTTTTTTTTGGTTTTGTTGCAGTCGAACGTATTCATCTGAGTGATATTGATTTTATAGCGTGGCGATGACGACGCCCTACGGATGATGAATATTTAATATTGTCACAGTAACACTTATGAATTTTAATCTCGAGAACTTTTACAAAAGTTCATTATGCAGAAAACCACATACTCTTAAGCGCCTTGGAGACGATCAAATAATTCCATCAATCGGTTGTGTGTGTGTCTCTAATCGGGTTTCGTCGGCTACACGTACACGACGTCGGCAATGATTGACATAAAAAACAAAATTTTTTGATATTTTCGTTGATGGCGTTTTCGTTGATGGTCTCCAGTTACGCTTGTCAAGCATGACTCATTTAGTAGTAAAAAATTGTGCGAGATGGACAAGTGCGCGGGTGAAAAAAAATTCATTTTAAAATTTATTGAATGCTATGAGAGCTTACCGGCTCTGTGGAACACCAAACTGGATGCCTACAGCAACAGGGAGGAAAAAAGGAAGCAGTATGAGCTACTGCTGGATGTTTTTAATGAGGAGTATCCCAATGGGACAGTTAATGATGTAAAAAAAAATTAACCGAACACAACGAAGTCAAACACAAAGTGATGATTGCCGTATTTTGTGGTGCGTTTGCGGGCAAAACACGAAGGCACACACTAATACATATGCACGCGATTGATGGAATTATTTGATCGTCTCCAAGACGCTTAATATGCAAAGCGACAGACGGTTTGTGTATGACCAACCGCAATGTACAGTTGGTGGCAAAAAGGAGAAAGACTGAAAGAAAAAAAAAACACATCAAACTTCCAATCGGAGCAACCCTGACAAAAGACAGGAGATGAATATGGAAGATTCATTTTGTTTGAAAGAATGTTGTCGGAACTCCTATGAAAATAAGCGATAAGAAGAGATGTTTCACACACATTGTGTGTGTGTGTGCGTTTTGGGTTGGTCCTTTGGTCGTCCTACCCTTCTCCTGTCTCCGTTGACATTCCAGGCTATCACCAATTAAAACTAAATTACTTTGGTGATGACACATGTATGATAACCGCAAATTTGTTTTAATACAAAAAAAAAATAAAAACGGCCAATAGAAGCCAAAAAGTATCCTTTGTTGTTGCTGCAAAGCATTTAGACCATATCGCAACTATTGTGTAGCGCAATTCATGGAATACAAAAATTGCTTTTGTTGATATTCTGTGTAAGCGTCCGTCCGCACATACGCTCTCTAACAATTACCCCATAGATAGTGTCAAGAGCCAGACTAACATATGATACTCCTCCTCCCACGACTGTGGCTGTCACTGCCAGCGTCCATACGCCAAGAACTATACCGAATGGACAGTGGTCGTTTCGGTTAAATACATGAAATGACCAAATTGTTACTTTCATTGCTGTGTACGTGTGTGTGTGCGTAGACTCCAATGACATCAAAAAAAAAAAAAAAACAAATGCAACTTTCATTCGAGATGTTGCCAGTTTGCAAAGGATTTGTGTTTGATATAATTTCACTAAACTAAATCATGGTGGCCCTGGGGGGCGTAGACATCTTTGGAGTAGGACCATTTAGACGGAATGGCACACAAATTGCAAAAGTTATCCAATGGATTACGAAGAAACGCCACAAATGGGGAATATAAAAAAAAAAGAAAATATAGTTTTTGTTAGAAAGGTAGCGAACGGTACAGCCAAGGCCTTCCGTCCAACCATTCTCCCAACTGGAATCTTATGTGGCGTTAAAGGAGATATGATCGTGATGTGACTGGCAGTGTGGACTCTACTCTCACAGTTCAGAGCATTGAAAACTTTTCGGAATATATTATGTATTGCCATACTATTGGTGTAGTGCAAATCTAACTCATTGTCCGGTTTTACATGCGTTGCCATCAGAGTGAGTACTCAGTACTCACTCACTCTGCCAGAGTTTCAGAAGTTCCTATGGCATACTATTTCCTTACATAGTTCATTACTTATTCAGAAGAAGTTCGATTGATAACCAAAAAAAAAAACAAATGACTGGAGTCTGCCTAATTATTGAGTTAGCTTGAAGTCAGTTTTAAATGTGATAGCAAAAAGTTAACTTGATTTTGATTCTTTATTCTGTTATTTTCTACGAAGTAGATATTTTGAAATATTAATATTTAATACCTTACTTTATGTACTCGTTTCCTGCCGCTACTCAATCACACACATACGTACAATGTGTGTGTATACGAGATTCTTCCATCGTATTTGTGCACAGATCTCTCTTTGTTTGTTTCCCAAATCCGGATTATCGTTTGTTGCCCAACAAAGGATATGAAACTATAAAGTGTTAATCTAATATTGTTGTTGCAACACAATACAAACTCAGACACAAGCGCAAGTGCTGCACCAACGAGAAGATGTGGCAGTAACATTCACTGGATTTCGAGAATTAGTTATTTGTTGAACAGGATTAAAAACAGCACAGCAGCGACAGCAAGAAATGTGAATTCTTTTGTTTTATTAGAAGAATTTTCATTCATGAAATCATAGAAGAAGAAAAAAACACTTTATGTAGTTGTGTGTGTTTGCGTGTGTATGTGGAATAGGATAAGAATTTTGTTTTTATAAACAGGATTAAAGAACATGGACTATAAAAAATAAACTGAAAGAATGCAACAAATACAGCAGAAACAAGACTCACACACACACACACTTGCATACATATGTATATATATGAAAAAGATGCACCAATACTTGTAAGAAAAATATCACACGGACATTACCAAATCCAGATGTTGCTCGAATAGATGACGTGAAACGTTGATGCTGATGACAAACAAGCTGATGCTGCTACTTTGACTGCGATGGCTTGAGCTAGGGTTGCCATCTTGTCGCCAGTGTGCACCGCACGACGGCGGGGGCCATGAGTGGTGTCGACTAGCTTGCCGGTCTCCCAAACTTGCGTACAAGACTTATTTTCAATAAACACACTCCATACAATCCAATAAGTTCGGACTATTTCCCAATCTCGTACCAGCGTAAAATGATTCGCGGAGATATGACCGTGACGTTCAGTCAATATTTCAAGCGGAAAAGAGCTGTCGCTGTCTCAATAACATATGATTGAAGAATAAATCAGTAGATGGTCATTCCGGTAGAAACACTAACAACACTAACTAATTGTTGTTAACAACAATGCTGTTCCCATCAATTAAAAACTATCGAGCGGTCAAAGATATACAAAGCTTTTCCTTGTCAAACCATTTTATCCTCAGCATGTGGCAACCTTAGCTTGAGTCGTTGTATATGAGGATTTCTATATTTTTAATACAAAAACAAGGGATTATGATGAAAGAACGGATACTGTTGTGTTGCCTTTGGTATGACCATTCGCCCGCCTGCCCAACGCCACCCCACTCTCATGCAATGGCAGCTATCCCAAGACTTAGGAGTTGTCGTTTCTATGATTTCCATTCATTTAAGTTGTACAGTCGTAGAAAAGCGACCAGAATGTTTTTGTAGATATTAAAAAAAATAGTTTTCAACACACTCACACACACACATATGAACAAAACTTTTAGATTTA
This sequence comes from Hydrotaea cyrtoneurina, assembly GCA_958296145.1. Classification (NCBI taxonomy): domain Eukaryota; kingdom Metazoa; phylum Arthropoda; class Insecta; order Diptera; family Muscidae; genus Hydrotaea; species Hydrotaea cyrtoneurina. The sequence goes on along the minus strand of OY282516.1, from coordinate 1,844,408 downwards.
AGCTATGAAAGGAAGATGTAACCTTGGCAACGCCTCCTCATCTATGTGATAATACAAAAAAAAAAACTGTTAAGAAAATCTGTTTCAAAGCAATGATTTTCCGGCAAAAAATGGAAAGAGAAGATTTAAAACAAGTTGGTATAGAGTTTACTGAGTCTTGGGCTGGGTTTAAGAGAATTGCAAAATCAGAGCAAAATTTAATGATCGATCGTATGTGTAGAAAATAATTCATTGATGGAAAATCATTGAAAATGATTTTTTCTTAAAGGAAATGTGTTGTAAAGTGAACTTAGTGAATACAACTCATTATTCCTGTAATGCTTAATAACAGTTGTTGTTACTTGTCTGTTTTTGTTAATGTTGTTAATTTTTTTTAGAGTAACCCAACTACCCGATCTCTTGTGAGTGTATCTATCATAAATCAATTTCATATTGCAGCTGCCGTCGGTTGATGCTAGTGCGGCTGCTGTTATTATCTCTTCAATATTATGTCTGCAACATCAATTTCGCCATTCAAGTGAGACCAGCAAAAACAATATCCAGCCAGCTATACCCGGTCTTTTGTTTCACATGGCGAGCGCTGCGCGAATGACAAACAACGTTCTGGATGCCGCTGTGCTGGTGTGTCTTTGTCTGCTACTTGATGCCGACTTACGGTTAATCATCGGCATTAAACACAGTCGGTAAATCAAGGCATGACCTTAGGCGACAGGCGACAGAAATTGTGTGTGATGACTTCTAGTGGCTGCAACGATTCATATGTATGTGTATGATGGACATGTACAATGATGAAATTCAAAATTATGACAGAATGTGCTGGCAACTTGAAGTATTTTGCATAAAGTGCTTAAGAATATGATTGATGGTTCGGCAATATGAAGTGGTAATGAAAATGCTTAATTTAGTTAGGAGCTGCAGCCGACAGACAAATTCAATGAATATTAATGGGAAATTACTGTAACATTTATGGCGATATTCCCGAATACAATTAATAAAAATACGCATTTAGTATTTTTCAGTTTTTCACAAGAATTTATGCAATTTTTAATTATAGTCTTATTGTCTCGTTTCGTTTTTCGTTGGTTACTCTTAAATTGCGCTCTCTCCTTTATACTTCTCACAGAACAACAATAAGAAGAAAACGTTGTGATGGTCTGCAGCAATCAGTCAATGCAAACAATGTTAAATGAACCATCTGCCGAACCTCGCCCTATCGGTGGCTGTCTTGTCTTTTCCACTTGCCCTTCGGTGTTTTTGGTGTTAGGTTGCGTTCGGAACCTTGGGCGAGAGTTTGGCAGACAAAAACAAGTGCATTTAACTATTATTCAGATTATTCATGGAGTTTCGCACTCGATGGTCGACCACATCAGTTTGCGTTTAAACTAACAATCTACTCTCTGTCTTTCGGCTCTTGCAGGCAACAAACAAAAAAACAACAGTTTTTAACAAGTCACAGTGGGGCAGAAGCTGAAAGTGGCACTGGCAGTTTGCACATTGGAAAAGGGAAAGACATACATGATTCTAGAGAAATTGCAAGTAAACAACAGAAGAGATGGCATTTCGGATGGTTCCGGATACAAAAATTTGGTAAGTGATTTGTTGGCTTAATGAAAAGACACCGAAATCTGTGAGCAAGTAATTCGTTTACCAATATAGTTACGAAAATTGCCAAACTTTACAGGAGAAGCAAAACACATTGTAAAATCTAAACACTCTCGCCTCTAAAATTCAAAATTTTGGGAACAAAATTATGCAGACACATGTATTTTAGGTCAGTTGACCAGAATCAATCAAAAATACGATATGAGATTTTTTAATGTTTCCAATGACGATATAAAGTCATTACCGAATTGGCCAGATTTTGAACATCAGTGTGGATTATGGGTAGTTCGTTTGCGAGGATGTCAACCGAAATGTAATCTCGTACAAAATGAAATTTATACAATTCATTATCCCAGTGTTAGACACTGTACTTCCGTGTAAACAAAACTCAATTGTCTGCGGTTTTTTCGATGCAACGTCGTCCTCTACTCTCGTACGATTCCGGGTTCTCTTTTTTCGGTCTGTTGTTGTTTTGTGTGTGTGTGTTTTTTTAATGCTGAACATTTTCAGCAAGCATTCTTCCTAATGACCAAAGGCCAGACATGTGCGGATACATGTACCGTCTGATGTACTGAGTAGGTTTTTCCATTCTTTTCGACCAACAATAAAACAATAACAGCAACAACATGCAATGTAACATTTTCATCATAATGATGGAAAGAGTGGGTATGGAAAAAAAGGAACCAGTAAAACCGACAACTCCTTTAAAGTTTGTGCCAAAAGAAACGAGAGAACAACTTTGTGGAAACTTTCGTCATTGTCCGAAAACCTCATAAAACTCATATACGCAATGGACATGCATGTGTGTGTGTGTATTTTGGGTTTGTCTGTTTTTTTCGTCCGAGGTTCTGTTTGTGCTGTCCTTGGTCTTGGGCAAGAATTGAGTTATTTGGTCTACAGTTTGTTAAAGATACTAATACGAGGACATGCCCAAGACACAAATCATATTAATACGATATGTTGCAGCATCCACAAACAAACGCATACATACCAATCTTAGTTTATGTTGAACATTTTCAAATGCAACGGCAAGTTTGTATGTGCGCGTGTTGTTGTTGCTATACACAAAAACAACAACAAATGTTGGAGTTTTGCAAACTTTTGGCCACAGAGTGATTTTAGCACCTTTTGACAACGGTGGGCTACGGCCACTGTAGGATCTGCTCTTGTTGTTTTGTTATTGAAGTTCATAAATAACTGAAATTGTTGTATGCGTGTGTGTGTGTGTGTAAAATGTAACTACATCATCAATATCGATAGTTCCCACCACCTCCCCCCCCATAATATGTGTTCCGTGTGTAAGTGTAAGTAAAATTGTTGCAAAACTATGGCATTCATGCATGACATAGGACTTTGTAAATTTGCACCTACAAATACACTGTAAGAAATGAAGAGACCAAACCGTGTTTTCATGCAGAACGAGTAATAAACGAATTCAGAAACTGTAGTTGCTCGGAATTGATATTAGAAATATTGGGAAAAACACAAACGACTTTTTCCAGTTATCATAGATCTGATCTTCGAATTACAGGAGTAAATGTTCATTCAACCACAATGAATTTACTTCCCCAAGAAAACGAAAACTTCCCCCGTTTAATTTCATTATTTAGGGTTAACTTTTGAACTGCAAATGCATTCTAGAAAAATAATAAAAAGAGAGCTGAAAGTGGGAGAAAAAATAACCAGAATTAACTATCCAATATATTGTGAGATATACAGAAGTCCAAACACGATGAAGTGATCCAGCCTTATCAGTGTGGTTTCAGATCGAATAAATCAACTGTCGACCAAATTTTCAGACTTCGCCACCCTTCCTGTTGTTTTTTCATTTATAAATAATCCTTTTGTTAAGAAATGTTTACTTAACTTCAGTCTTGTCAACGTTATCCTTGAATGGAGAAAACTATTTGCATCCATTTTTGTTCGAATACTGGTGGACCCGGTTTTCTTGCGGTGTTTCTACTGATGACCAGACATTGTTCTCCCGTCTAACCAACCAATTACATTGTTTACCTTTTTTTTTCAACATATGAGAGTCGAGAGTTGAGCCACACAGCGGAACACAGCAACAGGACTAGGAGCTGGGGGGTGAAAAAAAAACGATGGAAACATAGTATGTGTAGGTGTAAGTATGTATGGATACATGCAATTTCCGTCCATGGAACAACTTGAAAAACAGTAACCGAAGGCAAACAACGCACCACATCGACACAAATACAAACATGAGACCTACACACAGACGCAGACACTTTCACCATCATCATCATCGCATAGGCAGGTAACGTCTAGGAGAGGACCTTAAATCCGATTCTGCCCCGGCAGTGTTTTTGTGTGTGTTATTGTCTTGTTAAACACTAACTACGATGACAACAAACCGTTTGGGTTTGATGCTGTGCATCTGTGTGTGTAAGTGTTTAGTTGTGTGTGTAGTTCAGTGACGGCAAAAAAAAAAAAAAAGTTTTCAAAAGTAATTGAACAACATGTATAACAATTTCCTAGTTTAGTTATTGTTGCAGCGTACGTACACTTATAAGTAGTGATACTGATGCATGTGTGTGTGTGTGTGTGAGAGTATATTAATAATATATAAAAAAAACTCCTTGATGTATTCTGCTCCCTTTAACTATTACTTGCATAGTTAGTTAGCATTTCAGCCGTTGTAGTTAAAGTTGCAAAAATGTGTCTGCTTTTTTTTTATAAAGGGTGATTTTTTTGAGGTTAGGATTTTCATGCATTAGTATTTGACAGATCACGTGGGATTTCAGACATGGTGTCAAAGAGAAAGATGCTCAGTATGCTTTGACATTTCATCATGAGTAGACTTACTAACGAGCAACGCTTGAATTTTCAGTGAATGGGCCCTAGAAAAGTTGGCAGAAAATCCGCTTTTTTATCGACAAATTTTGTTCAGCGATGAGGCTCATTTCTGGTTGAATGGCTACGTAAATAAGCAAAATTGCCGCATTTGGAGTGAAGAGCAACCAGAAGCCGTTCAAGAACTGCCCATGCATCCCGAAAAATGCACTGTTTGGTGTGGTTTGTACGCTGGTGGAATCATTGGACCGTATTTTTTCAAAGATGCTGTTGGACGCAACGTTACGGTGAATGGCGATCGCTATCGTTCGATGCTAACAAACTTTTTGTTGCCAAAAATGGAAGAACTGAACTTGGTTGACATGTGGTTTCAACAAGATGGCGCTACATGCCACACAGCTCGCGATTCTATGGCCATTTTGAGGGAAAACTTCGGAGAACAATTCATCTCAAGAAATGGACCGGTAAGTTGGCCACCAAGATCATGCGATTTGACGCCTTTAGACTATTTTTTGTGGGGCTACGTCAAGTCTAAAGTCTACAGAAATAAGCCAGCAACTATTCCAGCTTTGGAAGACAACATTTCCGAAGAAATTCGGGCTATTCCGGCCGAAATGCTCGAAAAAGTTGCCCAAAATTGGACTTTCCGAATGGACCACCTAAGCCGCAGCCGCGGTCAACATTTAAATGAAATTATCTTCAAAAAGTAAATGTCATGGACCAATCTAACGTTTCAAATAAAGAACCGATGAGATTTTGCAAATTTTATGCGTTTTTTTTAAAAAAAAAGCTCTTAACAAATCACTCTTTAGTTAGTCCCTTCAGATGGCGGACAGAACAGAATGAACGAGGAGGGGTAGATCAGCGTAAATTCACAAACTTCACTACTCCATAAATTTACAAATTAGATGAATTCGAGTTTTTTGCGATGCAGACGAAATGTAAAAAGGAAGGAAATAAATCATACCTAGATTAGACCCTTTACAATTACTATGTAAATTGGAGGAAAAACATCAACAATGGGACGTTAAAACCGAAATCTATATGCTCACTGACCGGGAACTACTGTTTAAAGGCTAATGCTTTTGTGGGAAGTTTTATATGGCTTAGAGATTACACTCTTAGTCGTAAATTCACCGAGGTGGAAGAAGACGCTTACAAGTGTTTAAAGGTCTTACCATGTTTCGATCCTTGATTCTGGTAAGTGGTTGTCGCATCACACCACGTCCGACCACTGCTAACTACTACGTTTTTGCACCGAAATATGAAATAATAAATAAAAGTAAAGTCATCCCTCATAATGCCATTAATAGTTTGACCATTTTACAAGTAGGCACGAGATAATCTCTATCTAGACAGAGAAACCTTGTACACCCATAAATATGTCATTGACGCGTTCACCGTGTAGGCATTCCGTTCGTCAACTATAAAATGCATTCCGTATTTATACCATTCATTTCTGATATGTCCTCGTTTTTTTTTTTGTTTTCAAAATATTTTTCCGGCGTTCAATGGTGCTCAAGCATCACAAAATACGAAAAACCCTGTATTTTTAACAAATATTTGTGGTTTTCGTAAAATGGTATTTTCTATTTACAACTGACAGAGATGTTCACCATTTACGGGGCGGGGTTTACAACGATTTATAGGAATGCATTGTTGTTCGTGCTGTTGTTACAACGGTTTGACTCTGCACAAACATTACGGCAGAGAAATTTCATTGTGGGGCTTCACTACGGCCGGATCATACACAGCGGTTGTGAATGGCTTTCTATCCTCCTAAAACTATGCACGTTGTGGCGATGGTGACGGCGGTGGTGATGTTCGTGGTGGTTGTTACCTTGTTAGCCTTGAAGTTTTTACTCGAACTATGTTTGCTGGTTATGTTGCTTTGGTTTGCTGGCTTTCCTGGTTTCTGGTTATGTTACACGCACACACACACGCCCATTCACATCCGAGTATGTATGCATGTGTGTGTGTGTGTGTAAGTACGTACACAATCATAATAACAACGGCAGGAGCCTGGCTAAATCCAGAATAGTTACACAACTGGCATTCGGTGAGAAACTTGTGTTAAATGTTGGCTGGCAGTTCCGAACACCGAATAGGACACGACAGAGCACAGAAACAAACATGCATTGCAACTGGATGCGGTATCAAATAAAAAAAAAAAAAGGTTGAAATGTCAATTTTTCGAAAGAATTATGTTAGCTGAGATAGTTGTTAATTCAGTCGGTGGTACAACATTAATTTAAGACAGGAAATATTCAATATTCGCCAAAGCTGTGAAGGAATTCAATTTTCTCAGTTGCAAACAAAGACGACAGGAAATGGTGCCGAGAACAATTGATTCAATTTTGCGAGGATACGAAGTAGAACAGAGCGGCACAATGTTTACGTAAATATTTGGAAATATTTTACAATCCCTAATATAAGCGGTTCTTTTGGATCTCCATTATCCCTGCAGCAGATTTTTAAGCGCGATTTTTTTTTCAGGAAAATGGCTTGCAAGCAACTATAAAATCATGTCTATTTTCAAGGTCCATCGACAGTTTGATGGGCGAAAATTTCAGCAGTTCTAATCATTTCTAGCACTTGATGGCGAGGTGATAAAAACACATACTGCTCTTTAGTCCACGTGTAAATATTTACAGCCAATTACTGGTGCAAGGATGCTTGCAACATGGTCATGGGTCACAACAACTTCTAGATCTTAATACAAAACAATTTTAGATTACACACAAATAAGTGCTTTCACTCTGTAGCATCTTTCGAAATTGCATCCAATATTTACATATCCATGTATGTAGCGAAACCATCCATTTATGTTGTCATTCCATTCCATGGCTCTCCCACGTCTTCTTGAACAGCAATGTTCAAGTATAATTTGCGCTGATGTCGTTGCTTCCGAGGAAAACAAAACAAACAAACTCATTTCATGTCATGACTTGAAGATTTTAATTAATTTTACAACAAAAACGTAAAAGTTTTGCACAAAGATTTGCGAAGCAATTAGTCAAATCACTCACTAAACTCAGCGGCAACAACCACATTAGAAGATGTCGCCTTGCCAGTCCCCGTCTCCACTTGCACACATTTCGCACTGACACTGCAGCGTCCTAGGAGACGAACAAGAACAAGAGGGAAACCCGTTAAAACGAATGCTACTCCATCATCGGAATTCATACAATGATGATGGGGTGGGATAGTTTGTGAAGATGAACGTGTTGTGACATAAATTGACACACGAGATTCCCTGACAACACATTCACACACATACAGGGAATAGACGCACAGAACGGTACCATGTATACACCGAGCAGATAACTTCAACTAATGACAGATGTTTACTTTAGAGTTGATATGAAAACATGGCAAGGAACATGTTCTCGTATTAAACCTCGCCATTGTTAAGGAGAACAAAAACACATACAAAAAGTTTAAAATATCTTAAGCAGGATAGAAAGACTGTTGAGGAATTTGGCAAGAAGATCTGAAAGTTGCAGAAATTCAGTGATAATGGACGTCACAATTGAGCCAATGTACTTTAAGGTTTTTGAGTATTTTTACATTATACTGCAGTATGCACAGACGATGTGTGGTTTGGAGCGCGGACAATAAGCGTCTCTCTCATTATAGACTCTCACAATGGCAGAATATGATCACCAATGATCAGTTGCACAAAAAAGGCTAAAAGCGCCAAGTGTAAATACGCAAAGCGCCACACTGAATGTATTTATTGTTGAAAACAACGCTTTTCCAAAAATCGCGCAATGTAAAGCGCTAAATTTGACTAGAAAATCGCCAAATTGGCATCATGCAATTCATCGTGAGATGACATCTTCTTCTTCTTCGGGTTGGTTTTGTTTGTTCTGTGTGGTTCTCATTCATCTCTGTGATAATTCATAAAGACCAAAACAAATGAAAAACATACAATTTATTTTCAACACATGTTATGACAATAACAATATGGAAATTGAGACATCCAAACTCCAGAACTTATGGGGTATTTTTAACGAGTTCCATAACAATTGGCATGTGTGAATTTGATGAAAGTGAACTCCGGTGGATATTGAGAAGGCGACCCTGTGTGACTGTAACACAACAGATCCAGGTGCATAAACTTCAAACATTTATCAGCGGCCGTTTCAACCTCGCAAAAATACCAGCGACTTTACGTGAAATTGGTAAGTCATGTACAGCTTTCCCAACAAAATACTAGGGCTTTATACGTTAGGCTTCGGTCAGAGAGTATAAAAAATCCAATTTGATAGAAATCCAACGTCTGATCTTCAAGGAATGTCAAGAGAAAAACGTACGCATGCGAATGAGACACCTCATTAAAATGTATTCCATTTTATTGAATACGTTTCTGTTAATTTGCCAAAGGAATCCCTCACTAAGTCCAAAATACCGGAAAGTAATTAAAGGCACAACAGAAAAATTAAATAAATTTGCAGCCTTTCACATTAAAAACCATAATTTCGTTAACAAACAAAACGGATACCCAACAACTAACCAACCCGTTTAAAGGCAAATATTTGCATTTACGACGTTACTGGTTTTTAATAATTTAAACCAACACTTTGAGCAAACACAACCATTTGCAACGACCTGTGGCCGGAGGCCGACTTTTTGTTGTTGTTGTGTTGGGCTGCATATAAAATACAAATTATTTTCTCACTTCTGCCACCGCTACGTGTTCTATGATGGAACGAACTTCAAAACTCGACGTAATTTTATTGTCAAAGTCAGACAAAAGGTAAATAACTGTTTTAAAATGCAATTTCAATTAGCCCTGAAAACAAAAGATACCGCCGCCTCCCATCATCTTTGGCCACCCCCGGCCACATAATTTTCAATGTCAATTGTTCGACAATAATGTTAACAATACTCTGGAACACAACAGCAGGTCTCGAACACCCTCTCTTTCGCTATCGCTTTCGCTCTCTCTACTATTTTCATACCTCAATATCAGCATTTCTGGCAGCAACGGACAACTGCAAAAAGGGTACAATGCCACAATAAAATTGAATTCTGACTTGAGGCTATAATAACCGAAATGAGTTTTTCGACAGAAACAACAACAACAACAAAAATGGCAAAACTCCAACCATTGTTATTATTAATAATGGACGTTTTTATTTTGTGAAATGGCTTTTCGTTGTGCATTGGCTGTGTGTTCTGCAGTCTTCGATAGCGACCACCATCAAATGGGTTTGTTTTTTTCGGTTTGAAAACACTGACTGCTCGAGCGAGTTTTGAGTGAAAATCGTTTTGATTGTCTGCTGGAATTATTTACGCACAAACTAACAAAGTCGGTATTGAAGCGTATGAAAATGTTAGAAAATGCAAAATTTGAAATGTTTTTGGTTTTTTAGCGGCTAAAGATTTATGGGGATAAAGTTACAAAAGGAAGAAAAAAGAAATGTTTAAATTTAAAAATACGGAAATTACATAGTTGGTAAAGAATCACTCACATCAAATCGGGACTCAGGCATCATTTTTCACAGCAAAAGTGCAAAAGTTCAAATTATTAGGGAAGACAAAGACAAAGTCGCTGGGCACTCACATGGTTAGACCTTCGGTAACTAAATTTATTTTATTAGGCTCATAACAATATTTAAAAAATGTACAAAAATAAATAATAATGTAACACCTGGCGACTTATTGCTCGGGGGCCACGTGAACGCCAACAGCCCAGCGTCGATTCAAGACCGCAGAGATAGAATTCGTGAGGCTATCCACAACATAGGGCAGCATCTTTGCGCTTTGGTTATGGACAATTTCACGAAAAGGATATGGTCCTGTAAGGGGTGGCAAAATATAACTCAACTGATATTTCTCAATGTTATTTGTCAAACTAGTTCTGCATAACGGAATAAATGTATACAAATTGAGAAAAGGAATTTATTTTTTGATTTGAAAAAAAAATAATAATTAAATTTCATTGTTGTTTCCTCTTTCAATATGTATTTTTGTAAAGTTTTCATTCCAAAAATATATGCAACCTTTCGCGTTACAGTGTGCATCCTAAAAGTATGCACTCTGTTTCTACGTTTTGATTACAATAAAACGAGAAATTTCCTAACAAAACAACTGCAATATGAAAATAGCTGCTTCGTTTTTTGTAAACGAAAATTCCAACTGCCTTGCAATAAATACGAACAAAAAATACGCTACGTTCTGGTATTTGGTTTGTAACAAATTGCGGGCAATAAATTTCGCTACAATTACGTTTGGAAGTATTTTATTAACAAATTGTTAAAATATCTTAACGGCACAAAGTTTTTTAAGCGTTAACGCCCACACACACAAATCCAAATAACGAAGTGTAGAAGAAATCACAAGAATACGCGGAAGATAAGATGAGAAGAAGACCAAGGAAAGCAAGAAAGAAGGTATTTATTTGTACACAAGCACCAATTGTTGTTGTAGCATTTCATTGTTGTTGGCTGTTTGTTTCGTTTCATTCGGTTCATTTTGTTAACAGTGGTATCCTATTTTGAATGATATGCAGAAATTTGTTAGAAAACTTCAGTCCAGGTGTGCTTGGTGGCAAGGTGAGCGTTGCGAAAAGGTGAAAAGTTTCAACTTTCACCTTTTTTACGCTGTTTAACACGGTGTTGAAGTATGATTTTTATTTATTGCCAAAGGTAAATGATAAGAAACTTTTCTCGCTCTGTTTGTGTGCGTGCGCGCGTGTGTGTGTGTGAAGGATCTTGTTTAGCGTTTGTCAGACTCAGCAGGTTTTTTATTTGATTTTCCGCAGCGGCAAACGAGTCGAAATAAATCAAGCGTTACACGAACAATTATTCACTGTGTGGTATTGTTTTCCGCACAATTCCTGTACAAATATTCACAATGTAATTATAAGTAAATACAAAAGCCACCGTACAGAGTTGGCGTTTTTAAATTTATGTTTTCAATTTGAACCCTTTTCTGCTGTTTGGTCGAGTTTACAATCTCCTTTTCCGAAAGGCCATCTCCATTACATGTTTTTTTGGGTGCCTTGTGTCATGTGCGATTGTCATATTCCCTTAGTTTTTTTTTCATTTTCTTTTGTTATTCCTGCTGTGGTGTGTTAGTTATGGTCTTCAGAAAACGATAAGTACAACAACAAATTTAATTTCACGCTTGACGCCCTCATTTCCATTTTCTCGATTATTTCTTGCAGTTCGTTTCGTTTTGGCTCTATTTTTATACACACACACACACACACACACTCACAAAGTACTTTAGCACTCGCCTTCTATGACATTCTATTCTAACTTTAGATTGTTCCTTCTCCCTTGACAAAATTTCTAAATGTACCGTGGCCAATAAATTTTGGGTCCTGTCTGCTCTCGCTCATATTCAAAAAAGGCAAACCAATGACAACAACAACCACAAGTCAAACATGTAAAAAACGTATGATTTTTGTTTTTTTGCGACAAAGTTAGAGAAAATTACATGTTAACAAGAATGTTTTGTGGGCTCTACGATTTTAAGCCGTTTCTTATTAAAAAAAAAAAACATTTATGACACTACCGTCCGATGTTGAGAAGGGAGTGAGAATAAATCGAAATCTTAGATTATTTGTTTCGATCAAGTTTTCTATTAAAATGTCTTTGCAACTTTGAGTTTATCCATAAATTTGCTCTGGTGTGTTTTTTTTATATTTTTCTAATAAAATTTCAAAACTATTTTCTTTAATAAATTCATATGTGTTTGTTCCTTGGTTGGATACAAAATTCCAAAACTTTAAAATGAATTGCACGTATGGCGTTGATGCCAGAACGTCGTTGAGTATCGCATAATTACATTTGGAGAATGTTGAACGTTGTCTTGGACTAGTTCGCATAGAAAAGTCCGTCATGCCAGCAGATTTGACAAACCGCTCAGTTATGAGAGGACGGCATAAACCCAAAACGGAGATCCTACTAAAATAAACCAAATTCTCTTTTTCTAAATAAGACAGTAGAGAAAAGTTAACTCTATGACTCTATTAACTCTATAAGCAATGTTGGCAGATCAGAATATTGGGATCTAAGTTGATGGATCTTAGTTGAAGTGGCGGATCTGCATATTTAGAAAATTCAGACCAATAATTGCTGCAGAAATCATTGCAAATGGGTTCCGATAAAAAAACAAAGTGTGACAGCTGCCGAAACGCATCCGTATACCTTGCCTGCAATCAAAGCAAACACAATGCTTGAAAACATTTCTATTTTTGCAAAAATGGAAATAGAATGAAATCATTGATCTCAAGTTCGACCAACAGAAACAAAATCTATATAAAGAATAAAGATAAAAAAATAAAACGAACTTGAATTTGAAGAGTGTAAGAAAATCCACAGAGAAATTAAACGTAGATTTGATGAACATTCCATGAAGGAACACACGTGGAACTTCTCTCGAATCAGTGAGCTGTGTACGACATTATTTTGTATACTCACTGATCGGGAGCTACTCTTTAAAGCCGGCTCCGAACGGCTAATGCTGTTCTAGAGAAGTTTTATCTGGCTTAGAGATTTCTCTCTTACTCGTAAAGTCGCCAGCATTTACGAGGTGAAAAACAGCCGCTGAAAAATGTTTGATGGTCTTACCAGATTTTGAGCCTGGGTGATAGTTCGCACACACTACCTACCACATCCAGGCCGACCATTTAATTCAGTGCGGTTTCGCCTTTCAGTTTTCCATACGAATTTTACAACCGCTTCCACGAAGGGTTTTCCACAAATGCCATCACATTCTCTTGAGGTGGAGAACTGGACTTTTCGTTGCTCCAACGTGTTTATCATGTTTGTGTACTTTTTAATCGCCATGTGTCATATGTCAAAAGTCGTATTTCTGTGATTGTTTCCAATGATCGATTACCGACTTCCATATAACAATTAGCCATTGTAAAACTATCGTATTTTAGTTATCTCTGAATCCGGAAAAAACACAGGCAAAGATATTTGTAATGCCAAAGAAGGTGCAACATGTTTGACCATTAGTTTCCATCGTTGTTGCTTTAATGTCTTGTGCAGAAGCCCAGCTTACCTTTTGTGGTCATAAATCTCGCCGTTAAAATCCACAGCTGTAGAAGTAATCTAAAGTGGCCATTTTTTTTTCTTCTCAAAACATTTATCTGTGGAGCATTTAAACTAAAGTATTATATGTGACACTAAAATTACGCCATAGCAGTGACCGAAAACAGGACACAATTTCCCATAAAGGATAAACCAGTGGAGTGATTGGCATTTATGTTGTGTCTGTAATATTCATTTCATTTCATTTATTAACTTCTCTCAATGATTGAAAATTACACCTCTGCCACGACATGTTTTTGATTTTGTGTTTGTTAGAAAAAACATTCAAATAAATATGCAAAATTTGAAAAACTCTTCTGTAGTGGTTTTTTTTACGCCGACACCTTCTTTTTGTTGAACATTATTTGATCCGTGGACTATGACCCGATTCTGCTTTATTTAAATGTTTTTATGCGAAAGAATATATTTCCAATTTTTTAGGGTTCTTGTGAAATTTTTCGAAAATCATTAAAAAATCTACCACCACATCCGAAAACACACTTTTATTTCTGTGTTCGTAGTGAACAAGAACACTTTAACCGAATGCATGTGTGAAGTGAAGTTAAATATAAAAAAAAAATAAATAAAACGAAGTAATGAAAATGTTTCCTTGTTTAGTTCTACCAGCAAGAATTGTAAAATAGAAATTCCCAACCCCCCCATACATTTAAAGAGTTAAAGGGAAACATGCTCGTATTTGTTTCTGTGTTTTTTTTGTTCCGTAGCAATTGCAAATTTTAACAGTTAATAAAGCTGACGCCATTTTATGTGGTTTTTTATGCCAAAACTGTGGGGAAAAAAATAAAATTTCAAACAAAAAAAAAAGAAGAAGAAGAAAAAGCTTATACATAGACACAATGCATGGTAACGAACGAAATAAGGTTCATTAACATTTGTAATAGAACGCAGTCCAATCTTCGTTCCCCATCAGCTTCATTTGTGCACATTTGGCCCCAAGCCAATGTAAGGCAAGGGAAACGATTTTTTTTTTTAAAACAATTTGCAATAGGTTTGTTTAGGCACACACATTTACTTGGCTTATTTTTTTATATTTAGATGGTATGCAATAATTCCGAGTTGCTGTAGGTCAGTGAACCAGAAACAAATGTGTGTGTGCAAACATTTTAAAGATAAATTTTGAAAAGAATTTGCCAAGAAATACTAGCAAAGATATTTTCACAGGCGTCTTTTGAAATATAGATAATTCAATTTATCCGGAATATTTGAGAAAGTATGAAAAAAATAAGTGAAAATAAAATTCATTTTATTCTGTTTCATTCTCGGTGTGTTAAGAAGTGGTAAAGGTAAGCAGAGCAAATAAACTCAGGTTGTGTGATAACAATCCAACAGGGGATGATTGTAATGTTGTTGGACAAAACCGAAAGCCAAGTTAGACCTTTTAATGGCATAGACCAAAATAACGATTTGCCAACGAAACGAAGACAAAGATAAATATTTACGCCTTCAGATGTTTAAAGAGATAATTTGTTCCGTCGAAGCGTAATTTTGAAAGTTTACATTTTATTACCTTTTACTCTGTATCATTATTTTGTGTTATTTATTTTTCATTATATTTCAAGCAATTAAATGTGTACATCCAACCATCACCCCCTTAAAAGTACACTCCTTTGTCACAGACCAAAAACCACCCATCTTCTTCTCTACCCCTTTTCGCATTCATTTTAATTTATTCATTATATCAACTTGAAATCACACATAAAAGAAAACCAAACCTATACAAGTCATTACAGCACTTTCCTTCTTTTATTTCAATTACTCGCATAAACTCCCCATCCGACGTCCCAACACCAACCACCCCACCCCACCCACTTTAGGCGAGAAGTGCACTGATTTCCACAAAAATTGAGTGTACATTGAAAATTATAAACTGCGAGAACAACGGATGAATGTCTCATGTCCCAGACACTCACCGAGTCGTTGTGCCAGACGTGTGCCTGGCAAAAGGGGTTGTTGCTTGTTGACATATGATGATTAGTGTAAAACACCCACCCACCCACCCATTTGGCCGAAACAACCAGAACTGAGTTGTTTTTATTAGAACCATATCAATTATGGTGCTGGAGAGGCACAGCGACTGCCGTTGACATAATGATGGCCATTAAAGAGATCTCGGCTGCGTCTTGAAAACGGTGATTTCCATTCATGTGAGATTTAACAAGTATTTCGATTGTTTGCCTTGTCTTTAGCCCTGTCTGGGCATAATTTCTAGATCTTTGCTTTGAAATGAAATAATTTAAATGCCGTGGGTAAAGTGGGTAATTGGAATAAAACGTTAAAGCAAGTCATTATAATGATTCAAGCTGAAGTACTTTGCATAGAAATACCACATCACGAAAATGGAGGACACAACAAATTTATTCCTGGGATGTACTACTCTTTATATCGTGCACAATTTAAAATTCCCTTTTTATTTGTTTGCTCATGAAAAAGCTGTAAATCTCTAATTTAAGCTGACTTTTGGTCGGCAGTGTACTAGAAAAACATTTGTCTGGCCCCCAGTTTATCCGGAAATCCTATGGTTTTTTCTTTTTTTTTTTTGCTTACTCAATTGAGCAATCGAGAACTTTAAACGTTTCGTATTTTGAGTAAATGAGCGATATGTATTCGGGATCACGTAGATGATCCTGTTGCTTCGTCTGAAAGTTGTTTGTTCGTAAAGTAAACTCACAGACTAAGTTGAATGCTTTTAGTTTAATGTAAACGGGCCTTATTGTGAACATCTCGCCAACTCCATTCAGAGAATAAAAAAAGGTTTCGCGTTCGATTATGTTGTGCAATTCGGAAATAGCAAAATGATTTGATGGAATTCGGGGTTCGTTAGTTTTTATATTAATGAACTTCTTCATAAGGCCCCGGTAGGCGCTTGTCTATCAGGGTGAGCGTTGTGGTTTCGAAGAGAATTGCCTTTTTTTTATGTGGATCCCAAGATTTTTAACTAATACTCGTATTCATATAATTATATTTTGGGGCGCATTTGTTTAAACGATTTTGTCAAATAACATCTCTATTACAAGATTATCTAAAATATCCCTAATATCCATAAAGATAAGTTTCCTTTTAATATTGTTGCTTTCCTTTAATGTGATTTACATTTTTAACTTATTGTTCTACCCTCCATTTCCCGGACTCCATGTTGTCGGTCACCCCAATGTCGGTCGACATTCAATTGATATTGAAATTTGATTTAAATTCAATGGCTGTAAAATTAAACGATAATTAGCATTAATTTTTAATGCGATAATCACAACAAACAAATTAAACAAACGAAAGAAACAAACATTCCAAGAATAAACGAAAACGATTTAAGATAAATTCAGGCAATAATTTGCGACAATGTGATGGCCGATAAGGCAGCCCGGCCTGCTTCATAGCAGACAAATATTTCACACACACACACACACATAACAAAAACAAATGGAAAAAAAAACAGTCAACTGAGCCTTTGTTTCAAATTAACTGCAATTACTTTCAACACATTATTATCACACGTACATATGTACATACATACAAACATACGTATGTTGTTCATATAGATTTGTCAGCCGACCCTGAAAAGCGCATTGGCCTGTGGAAGGGGCAACGGGATAATCTCTTTGTCAGCCAGCATGTGTTAAGTGCAGTCCAGGTATGCACGCTCGTATTTCATATAACAATTGTCACGTGTCGCCGTCTTTTGCCCGCGAACCCTGTTGTACTGTCAGATAATTATTTTTGAAAAAAAGAAAGAATATAAAAGGAGCAACGATGGGGAAATGAGTTGAGGAAGAAGACAATGTATGTACAATAAGTGCAGTCAGACGTATCAAACGTGTAACATCTGTGTAAATATGAAACTTCGAAATGAGCGGGTGGGTAGGTGGGTGGGGCAGGTGAAATTCATGGATGAAGTGTCATGCGGTATATAAAGTTTGTCAGGACATAGTACATTAAAGTATATCTGCACAGGATCTTGTGAAACAATTTAAGAGCCATCAAAATTGAAAGCACAATCAAAAGATTGGGCTTTTTGTTTTAGCAATGAGAGTCGTTAAATATTGAAAAATCCGAATTTAAGGAATTCTAAAGCCATTCAATTATGACAATTTGTAACAAACGATCGAATTCATTGCATGCAGACTGACAGTTGGTCATATCGCAGAAAATCACTAAAATTGCACATCTTCTGATGCTCTCTTTAATATGGCAAAAGTTTCGTAAACATCGGTTAACCCATTCCAGAGCAGTGAACTTTTTTCCCAAACGCCATTTTTAGTGCTAACTTCATAAGTGTAGAGCCCTTAAAAGAAAACAAAAATATTTTGTCTGGTACATTCGTACAATCAGTTTGAAAGGCTTTTTGAGCCAAAAATAAAAAAAATCGCCTCAGGTCTGTATTTAATATTATGACGCACATGCGAGTACAGTCGAGTCCGGTTATAGAGTACGAACACTTTTTTAAGTTCAAAGAGTTTTGCTTCTACCCTATTTTACCCAGGATACAACGAACATGTCCGTAGAACTTCGTTATAAAGGGACTCGACTGTATAATCCGCGTTTACAGGTTTTCAAGTCGAAATTTATTGCAACGCTGGGTGTAAAGTGCAAATGAGAGCAAGTGTAGCTTAAACTCGATCGAAAAACACCGGATTCGGGCGGTAAAGTTTCATAGAAATTTGTATAGAAATCAGCTGACAGGTGAATCGTTTATGCGAGTGCTTACTCTCCTTCATGCCAAATTGCAGGCTGTTAATTACCAATGTTGAATTTCATTGAGTCCTTTAATGGGTCCAAAGTCAAACGCTCCTCCGAACTGTTTCGTTTCACCACAACAAAAATGAATATCTTTATTTTCCAGTTCTCGTTACAATTTTGTTATAACATAGTTGTATTGGAAGGGAAATTGTTGGGATATTTACAGAGTTGTATTTACAGGCAGTTTATAATAAATATTAACAGGGTTGCATTCGTACATTAGCAAACGTTAGGTTTTATGTTTATTTATTCATATTGTAATACAAAAGAATTCATGGCTAAAAAGTATTACTTGTCAATATCATATCATTTGGATCATGGGATTCTTAGAAAACACACCCAAATACTAATACAAAAGAGAAGAGAAATGCAATTGAAACAATCTACTGCCTTGTGTTTGTTTGTTTAATGAAAGTAGTGACACTAGTGGAATTATCCCCGCAAAGGTTGCTGTCTTTGTGCACACACTATATTCAGATATATGAACAAATTACAAATCACTAGAATTGAAAAGTATACCCATATTGAACCTTTTGTGACATACATGGTTCTTACAAGTACGGGGAGTGTGTGTATTTCATCTGCACTTCCTGTTTGCACAACACTTTCACCACCACTTTCCCTACTCACTCCAACAACAACAAACAGTTAAAGTTTAATTATTTTTGTTGTTATCGTCAAATAGTTTGTACGCACCCACATCACACCACCAGCATTTCCGTTTCCCCCAGGTGTTTATGATAGTTGATTGTGGCAGAGTGCGGTTTTTGATGGGATTTTTATACTTTTCCGCAAAAAAAAAAACAAGAAAAAACGAAATCCGCACTAAGATCATTTGCTAAAAGTTTTTTAATGAGTTTTTTTTTTTTTGGGTGAAATGTTTTTTGTTTTATTTCGGGGTAACACCCTCCGAAAGTATGTGAGAGTAATATTTCGGTATGGCATTTTTACAAGTAAAACTATTTTATTTTGCTTTTAACACATGCTGTCGAGAGAAGTGGGGGGGGGGGGGGGGGTGCGGTGTTGGCAATATTCCTTGGTTTTACTTGTACTTTAAACCAAAAGTATGCAAATGACACTAATGATTTTATAATTTCGTGTAATGTAAAAGTACATTTTAGGTTTTCAGAGAAAAGTGAGTGCAAGTATAATTCAAATATTACCCTGTGGTTATGGTGGCGAAAAGTCCTCTTAGAAGCCAAGGAGACAACGTGAAGAAGTGCAGATTACAAAGAATTTCCCGGACCATTTCCCCGGCTGCGAATTTGTTTGCATTTTCTAGTCACGATTCTCGGTTAACCAAACAAAATGTGGTCAAAAGAATTAAAACACTACTGATTTTTTTAGCCGCAGGGAACTATTAAAGTGTCACTTAATATTAACATAAATTCACTACTCAAAAAATTCCATTTCTCAAAAAATTAAACAAAAAATAAAACATCTAGTTCACAGAAGAGTTACAAAAAACACTAGTACCTTACCCAAAAAAAAAAACATATTTAATTTAATTAAATATCCAAAAAAAAATTGTACAATTTCACTCTCTTTACGATGTTTTTAATTACTTTAACTTTGTGTAAATGTTGTTTGGCAGTACACTGTTGTTGTTGCTGTTGTGCCGCTTTGTCCTTTTCGTTACTTCCTGTAATTAACTGATTAGCTTGTCATTTGCTCACCGCTTATGTTGGACTACCCCAAAAGGGTTAACTTTTAGTACGTGCCGAAGTTCTTTTGTAGACACCACATCACAACAACCTGTGTGTTTAGTTTCAAAGCCACTTATTTAGCAATTGGCTTTTTATCTGCCAACCTTAACTTGGGCATGTAACTGTAAAAAATCACAATTTCCTGTTGGATGGATGTGACTGAACATAGAAATGGTACCTGGTTTACATCGTGCCGAAAACCACAAAATGAAAATGGATTTTTCAAAGAAAAATAAAACATTTCAGTTGTTTATTTGTTTTATTTAATTTCGTTTAATGTAAAGTTTAAAAAAAAACGTCCTGCTGTGACTTTTCATTTTTAGCAGATTTTTATTTTGTTCATTGATGGTTTTCCTGTGAGTTGTTTTATTTGTGTTGTTTGTTTCCTTTGGGTATTTTATTTGGTTTCTGTTTAAAATGTGAACATGAGCGGATTGTCGTCCTACTCTTGACAAAAAGTTTTCTTTGTCTGTCCCCAGCACAGAATATGCGTAAGGGTTTATTAAATGTTTTATAAGGTATTTTGTTAAATTAGAAGCAGATTTGAAAGTCTGTCCATATGTCAGAGGACACATTCGTCGCAAACTTTTGACAGTCTAAGGATGTGAGATCGGTTTTGAAACGTGTTCACCAGACAGTGTTGAAAAGTTCAATTGAATTTCCGTCACTTGTCATACGAACGGGAGTTAATTAAATATGAAAAGTATGGCGTAGAGTTTTAAAGTTATTTTAAGGACACAAGGAAATTGAAGTTTGTTCATAATCCTATAGCACCCAACCAAGCACAGTGGGAGACATTGGCATTGTTCAAAATATTCGGATGTGTAATATCCGAATTGTGTTCCATTTTCTTTTGGCTGATTCAACTTTCGATCATCTGAAAATGACAACACACAAATATGAAGTCATTGTCACGTATTTAACTTGTACTTTTGTAACCCCTTTCACTGAATTGCCCAAAAGGACTTTTGCTTTCAGTTTCAACATCTCTATGGGGACTGACGACCTGGCATAGTGGTCCACACTTCGTACACATTTGTTCAGAATTTCCTGTGGGCCTGAAATGAATGAACATTTTAAACAAAACTCAAACATAAATTTATTATTCAGATGTTCTAATACCTCTTCTGGATTATCCTATTGGAGATAATCTATGCACTGAAACTTGGTTCTCTGTTGGTCATATGGGACGTATAATTAATAATAAACGAAACTACTCATTACTCATGCACCGAAACCAAATTGAGACAAAGACTACATTATGACACATTCTGTTGATCTCGGACAACAAATGAATTTGGTCTTTGATTAAAACCACGTCCAAATCCGGAATATGCTTAATAAAATAAAAAAAGAGATAACGTAAACCACAACACACAATGTACACATGTCATTGGCCATTAGGTGCGGTTGGTTGTCAGTCAGTCAGCCAGTGTTCATTCAATCTGTCTTTCCGTTTCTTTGGTTATTTCGTTCGGCTCGCCAAACCGATGACGAAATACCAGCGGCAGCTCCAGACATATGAATTGTATTCGCAACGATAACAGCAGGAAACAGAATGTGCAGGTGGATTTTCCTCAGCCGGAGGCACGCATCCCGACAAAGACACGACATTCGTTGTGACCAAACCGCCAACGGAGAAACTACGGAAAACAACTCATATGTTTGTTATTAAAACATGATACCGATGGCGGCAGAATGTTGTCGTGCCGAAGCCTGTGAGCGTTGAGTGAGTGTCGGTGTTTTTAAGTGAGCGTGAGCGTCAGTGCGTGCCTGTGAGTGTTGTGGAAAGTGTTGCTGGTCTCGAAGGCAAATTGCAAATGACATATATATCGGCTAGTCGTAACAAGAGATGGCGTGTTGTCATGTAATTAAATAATAATTGCAGGGAAACCAAAAAAAAAAAAAGAAAAAGAAATGAAACGGAATGAATTAAATACAACAAGTTGGTGAAGAGTAGTGAAATTTATAGTAAACATACATAAATAAAGGCATTTCTAATCGACTTAATTTGCCAAGAAAGAACCAGAAGGAGTCACTTTTGTGAATTAGCAATTTCATCTTCTAATTTGTATGAATGGTGCAATGTATTTTTATGTCACACTAGTAGCCACAAACAGTTTGTATAGCCAGCATATTTGTCATCAGCCAATAAAAAATAGTCACCGCTCGTTATTGAATCACCCCCCCAAACGAACTTTGCCAACATATCAGACATTCCAAAAATCATATGCAAAACATGAAAGAAAGGAAAACAAATCAATGCAGTATTCTCTCGTCCTTGCTCGCAAGAGTGTTGATTGCATTTTTCCCAACAAAGACTTTGATTTTATAGCACATTTTCATAATTTCGCATAAACGCCAACCATACACCACTGCAGCGAGCGTATACGTAATAATATTTGCACACACACACACTACCGTTTCCTTTTCCCCGCACTCGGAAGATCTCGGCAAATACGATAATCATCGCCACACATTCAGGTGCACATTTCATTTGATTATTTGCCACACTCAAATGATTGTATGGGTACGTGTGTGGGTGTGTTTGATTTGTAGTTTACCAAAAAAAAAACAGAGACACAAAAGAGAGAGAGAAATGGCGAAGAGAAATTTTAGTCACGTTTGGCACATGTTATGCATATTTGAAATCATTACAAAATACTTTTGAATTAAAGTAATGCGAGCGAGTGTATGCGAATAACACGCACCGAAATCCATAACTATTGAAAACCTTTGTGATTGCAAATCTGTGAGAGTGTGCGCATGCATACTCACACTCTCATACAATACATGCACAACACATGCATACGTGCAAGTACCTTTCATTTGAACACAAAGGCACAAGTGTTTGCACTCGGACTCGGGAGAAGGAAAGCCCAGAGACGTTGATGAGTATTTGCTCTTTTAGTTACTCTCTCAGCCCCATTTGTACAATTGGGATTCGGAGAGAAGTTGTTGTGACTGCGAATAAGGCAGACTTTTGGGATGCTGAAGTGGTTTGGTTTTTGTTTCGATCATGTGGTTTTTTTTTATTATTGCGTTATATTACTCGGATGCTGAGTTGGGCATAGGAATAGATCGTGATTTGCTGAAACACTTACCGAAGGCCATACAATGCTCTGCTGTAGTCCGGCCTGAATTTGTAATCCTTCCGGATTATACACTTTATATTCAAATTTGTTCAATTTTAATTTATTCACTAGTAAGTTGTAATGCGCCTATGGCGCCCGTTGAAATATGGAAAAAAAAATTTTGTGGAAAAAAAAATTTTGTTGAAAAAAAAATTTTTTCTTGAAAAAAAAAATTTTTGTTAAAAACAAAAATTTTGTTGAAAAAAAATATTTGTTGAAAAAAAAAATTTTTCTTGAAAAAAAAAAATTTTTGTTGAAAAAAAAAAATATTGTGGAAAAAAAAAATTTTGTTGAAAAAAAAAATTTGGAAAAAAAAATTTGGGGAAAACACAATTTCTGTACAAAAAAAAAAAATAATTTTTTTTATTATTATTATTTATAGAAAATTATAGAATGCCTATTTAAATTCCTACGTACTGCGTGACAGTGAATCAGTGTCGAGGGTAAATATATATTAAGATTATCAAATTTTGCCAGAGTTTCTGGGACCAAAGATATCCAATATTGTGTTCACTGCTGATGCTAAACTTTTAAACACACGTTCTAAGCGTATACAACATGCTGTACATTCCAACTTCAACTCCCTTAATCAAATCGATTGGCCAACCTTCCCCCGCTACTCGGATCATTCAATGATTTGATTTTTTAATAAAATATATTTTAAACTGAACAAACAAAAATACAAATTCAATCAACATTTGGTATTTCGTTAAAGATTTCCCAACTAAATGGCAACATTTTAAAAGCCATTTTGTCTGCCAAGTCGTTCGCGTATCACCAACAACAAAAAACACGCACACACAAAAAACCGTTGATTTAAAAAAAAAAATAACAAAAAAGTTGTTCATGTCTTGTTTCGTTCGGTGTTTTTTTACGATTCGTTTATGTGGCCATTTTCAATTTAGTTGTTCGCTTTGGTTGTCGTTGTCGTTGCTGTTGTTGTTAATAATTCTTTGAAAAGTAATGCCAAATTTACTTTTTAAGTGGCGATATCGTATCGTTGTTGTTATCGTCGGCTCTTCGTTTAAGTGTTGCCATTCAATTTCGATAGATTGCATTTTATTGTTGTTGTCGGGCTGTTGTGCGAGTCTCGTTTTTTGTTTTCATTTATTTCGAGAATTTTATGGTCGATGTTTTTTTTTTGTTTTTGGCGTTTTGTTTGTTACACTTTGATGACTTTATAGTGGCGGCACTTGTGTTGTTTTTTTTTTGATGTTTCTGTCGATATCGCAGCTGAAGTTGCTGTTGCTGTTGGCCGGTTTGTTGTTGTTTGGGTACGTGGTTTCATTCAACAAACTCACCCTACTCTCTCTCACCGAGTCTACAAAATAGATTCGTTGTTAGGTGAAACAATTTAAGGCATCGTTGATGTCTTAACATACAGCGTTCTGTCTTAAGTCACATGTTGTTGGCAAATGAGAAGTTGGGGCTCCCCATGCTGCCAAGAAAAGGGTTCAGTTCGAAGTTTGTGATTAGAGGAGTGAAAGAACCGGGTAACACCCATCGAAGTGTAAACTTTGTCCAAGGCACAAATAATATTTTGAATATACAATCACAGTCATGTTGTTCGATGATCGTGCCAAATGATACCAAACATAAATGGTGTTACAAGGGCTACACAGGACAGTAAGCATAGCAATCAGCTCTTGGACAGTAAGAGCTGATTGCTGTGCTGGTGGTGCCTCATCTGTGTAGTCCTTGCAACATTGACGGTTGTTGAAAGCGCACGTTTCTTAATATTCTTATTCTTTTCTCTACTCACTACCTTTAGGGTAAACACGAGTCGATTTCACCCGATTGTAACACTGTTGGTGTGGCTGTTTTTCCCCTTGTGTTGTCTTTTGTTCAGCGTTTAACAATTTTCGCATGGATTTGTGTCTATGCAAAATCCTGAGTTTCATTTGAAAGCAAAATGTCATATTTTTTGTGATCCCAGGCGGATATGATTTTCAATATGCACATGCAATAGTTACAGGTAATTGAAGGCATTGGTGTTTCTTTTGTTCTCCTAAAACATCAAACTTTGTTGTTCTTGAGTGGATGTGAGTTTTTTGATACAAAAAAAAAAAAAAAAAAACTGTGACTTTGTCATCTGTATTTCCGACGTCCGCTCAAGAACAGCAAAATTTGATGTTTTAGGAGAACAAAAAAACGCCATTGCCTTCAAATACCTGTAACTATTAACAGGTATATTACAAATCATATCCGCCTGGGGTAACCTTTGCTAAAAATACAGGGCGGCGCAAAAGTAATCCTCCTATCAGAAAATGCTATACATTGTGCGATTGGTCCCTAATGTCAGTGGAAACTTTGGCGGCGTCCATTTACATGACATCATATTCTTGACTTGATGTAAAAAAAAATTAAAAGACCAAATAAAAATAATCCACAAGAAGAATCAAAGTTTTTCTTTTTTTTTTTAATTACAGCCAAAAAACATCGGAAGTTTACTTTTGCGCCACCTGTTATAACCTTTTGCTTTCAGGATGTTGCAAACTGGTTTACCACTAAATTAACTGTATGCACTACAGGTTAACACACTGGGACATGATTCAAACTAAAATCGTTTTCTATTCAAATACGCATTCAAATACAATTTGGCCATATCTAGTATAAGCAAAGTTGTTCATATCTAGGATAAGAAGTGTTTGTGTGATGCCAGGAGAGAATTGCAGGATCGCTGTCATGTTATGTGTTCA
This sequence comes from Hydrotaea cyrtoneurina, assembly GCA_958296145.1. Classification (NCBI taxonomy): domain Eukaryota; kingdom Metazoa; phylum Arthropoda; class Insecta; order Diptera; family Muscidae; genus Hydrotaea; species Hydrotaea cyrtoneurina. Next base: position 1,818,645 of record OY282516.1, on the reverse strand, counting down.
GCCAACATGACATTTCTATGGAGATCAGATTCTCAGCATGCTCACCGGAGATTTCTTGTTGTTTGCCAGTACTTTCCCCAACTGAATACGAAGATCGTAGACAGCTGATGCCTACAATTGAGAAGGTGCTGCGAAGGCGTGCTTGTTTCTGCAGAAGCTGTCTGCATTATTTGCGATAACAATTTCGAAAACTACAATTTCAACATATTTAACATACACTTTGATTAACATAAAGACTCACGCATACATTTGCATACAAATATTAAATCACGCATTCATACACATGTATATGTGTGTGGGTGTGTGTGTAAATGAATATACCGACATATGAACACACCTTCATACAGTGACATGAAAGACCGACCAATGACACAACCAAACAACCGACCACTAATACCGATAATATCAACCACATCACATGCACTCGCATACAAACAAACGACAGACGGACATATGGACATATATGTGGTGCAAACACACACACACGCACGCATGGATGTGTGCACAAATACCCATACATTGGTGGCTAAGTTAACATGTATTTTAGCATAAAGCGAAACAACCGGCGACACGACGAACCAACGTTCGCAAACATTTTGACCGAAAGTAGATTTTGTTGTTGTTAAAATGATAAATGTCAGCGACATGTTATGCATGAGCATAAATATAATAAACAGCTTCGCTACACGTCCACTGGAATGTGTGTATGTCGTCTGTATGTAAATAACACGATGACAAAATAGTATAAACATCAGCACGCATTCATAGTCATACTCGTACACTCACTCGTACTCGTACTCGTGCCCTGTGCATGTGGAAATGCCTGTTCACACACAAACGTTCCTATGAAAGTGTGCATATTAATAGGGACATACATCTCCTTTGAGTGTAACATTCATATGGAGGATATCTCATATCATCATAGCATGCCGTGGTTGTCGCACACACACACACACACAAATGCTGACATAGAGCAAAACTATAAAGTGATGTTTAATTTTATTCAAACCATCTGCTGTATATCAATTTATACAACACCCACAGCCATAGCCACAGTCACACACGTACTTACCCGTCAATACACTCAAACACACACACACGCACACTCTCGTATATGTATTCTACACATACACATGCCTGTAGTTTATGTTCGTACGTATATCTCTGAGAACACTATTCCCTGATAACTCCTGTGTTTTTGTTGGTTCGAAAGGATTTTTAGTTGTAATATTTCAAAAATATCATGAATTTTGTTTTTGGGGGGCGGGGAGGCTGCTTGGCTGGTTAACGTGTTCGTTTGTGTGCCGGTTTCTTTTTTTTTGAAAAATCTGGAAATATTAAAATGTGTTTGCACACCACTAGCACACATGCAAATTAAAACCAGTGGGGGCGTATGATAGGGCTTGGTGAAAGACCGTTGTTGCCAGAAAAGAATGCCTGTAAGTCGTCGTATTGGTGAGCAAAAATCGTAAAATCCATAAAAGTTAAAACCCTCGTTTCTTTGTAAAATTTGAATTTTATTAGGAAAAATTGGTAAAATCATAATTGTTTCTATTTGAATTTGATTTTATGGTAAGGTTAGGAAACGGAGGATCGGTCATGTCGTTGACGTACACCTAGGCCAGCAATTCGGCCTGTTGTGCGCTCCTGGTTTTCTTCTTGGCGAAATATCTATGCATATTCTCTGAAGGATTTGTTAAAATTAATACATTTTTAATAAGTTTCGTCTCAATGATTTTTTAAAAGTAATACTTTATTTTTGTCAAAACTGGGGGAAAAATCTAAAATTGAAAATGATCATTTATAAAAGCTGGCGAAGCTGTCATTTTTAAAAATCGTTATTTAAGGTGTTAAATTGTAATTTTCGAATTTTGAGCCAGAAAATCATCAAAATGACGATAAAACGTCATTTCTGGCAAACTCTGGTGAAGGGCTGCTCAAGCTTCTGGAATATGCACGTAGCTGCTTTTGACTGAATTCCGAATTTTATATGGCTGTAATGTAAAGCTATTCATGAATTAAAATGTTAAACAAAAATACAAAAAAAAATACCTTTACTTTCATTTTTCATTTAACCGGAAATCGCAAACAATTCATCCAAACGAAATTCCCGGCGGCTTTCACATGATGATAGTGCTTCCGGTTGGCCACACTACTTCTTTGTGTACTGCTTGCCTTGTTCCAGAGTCGCAGAAAGCAGCAATGCATTTGTAAAACACCCGGCAGACCTGACAATGAAGGGGCAATCTTCCACTTAACACAACTCACCACTTTTCGTAGACCATATTTGTTAACAATTCGGCCATAGGCAAAGGATATTCAGGGTTTGTTTAATGGATATTTTGTTAGCTGATTTGCCTTGTTCAGAAGAACTGCTTAATTTGAAGGGGTGAACGTGTGCCAAATAATTCTAGCCAGATGGTCCTTTTGGTTAACTAGATATTGCTTTAGGAATGTAGTTATTTTTTCTCTGCATGAGGAGTCATTGACCTTGATTACCTTAAGTTTGTTTACCTTTCTAGCCAGTTGGTCCTTTTCCTCAACTAGATCTTGCTTTTCGAATGTCGATTACCTTAAATTTGTTTACCTTTTGATGAGAAGGAAAAAGATTGAACTGAAATAAATTAATTAATGTTTCCAAACACTCTAATAGATTGTTAATCGTTGAATTTCTATGATGAAAAAGAATATCCCTATTGAAGAGCATTCATTAAATGCATATCTACAGTCCAAGCTGTTTTCTGTGTTCTCGAAATTATTAAAACATCCTCGTATATCAGCACAACTTTGCAACATAAATATTTATGTATGGGTCTAAGTACATGTCTATATGTTAACAAGCGTACGCTTATGTGTGCGTGTGTGCCTGTAAGAGTGTCCGTATGAATTTGCTAACATATCGATGTCATGGGTGTTGCTGTGTGGTCTTTTTAGGCCCACACACTTTGACATGCCGGGATGTGTGAATGTGTTGCTACGTCTATTCGTGTGTGTACGTGCGTGCGTGAATGCTCCAATGTCTCTGCAAATGAGGCAGATTGTGGTGTGGTTATAAACATAGATACACACGCACACACACACACACACATACATTTACGTATAGTTTATGTGATCATATTTCATATATTTTTTCATCTTTCATCACACACACACACATGTACATACAGAACTTGTCAACACAATTATAATATATTAAAGAGCATTACTAGTGGCACTAACACCGAGAGAGTGGGAGCGAGAGAGATAGAGGAGAGATAACTACTTGTCTACATAGTAAATCATCAACTTACTTATGCACACACACACACACTCTCACCAAAATGGTGACATTTCTACACGCATACATAAGTAATCTGTTGACAAATGCTTAAGTTATGTGGGTGTGTGGCTGAATTACGATGATTTGAAGTGAATTTGATTTTTGTTGTTGTTGTTGTTGTAGACATCAACTGTACGAACCGCAGGAAGGGGGGGGGGGGGGCAAGTTTTTGTGGAGTCTTGTGGTGTGTTTTTTAAATAACTCTACATATGAGGTTCTTGTGGCAACTGAAATTCACTTTAGCAAATGAGGAATATTAAATATTTCCCTTCCACATGCAACAAACTACAAGAAGTCACACAGATTTACGAAATTAATAAATGTGACACAATAAATCATACCGTAAAGAGAATAAATTCGAAATCTTTAAAAAAAAACACAAATAAAAGGGAAAGGCACAAATTTGAGGGATGTGGAAAACGAAAAAGGTCACACCCCTACAAAATCCATAAAAACCGAACACATAACAATTCCGATATGGCCCATAAAGACATTTCACTTTATGTGCTGGCATGTGTGAGTCTGTGTATGTGCTCTGATACAAAACAAAAAAAGAAAACAACAAAATTCTATAAATTTGTATTGTAAATTGTCCACATAAAGTCACAATCTTCAGCAAACGATCTTTCAATTGTTTGTGGATGTGTGGTCTCGTATGTGTGATACTGAGTTCGATTCTCCGCACTTTGCCCCATTCAAATGAATTGTAATTCAATACTGTTTGTTCGCCGCTTCGCTTCGTCCGCCTCTCCGTGCATCACAAAAGATTGATTGTTGCAAGTAAAGGATAATGTGGCTGTGTTGCTGTTGGCCTTGTCAATAAATCGTACGATTGTCCATACAAATGGACCCATATCCATTTGTTTAAACCATTTTCGATGTATGGTAATTGAAAATAATGTTGTCGATCGTAAATTGTTATGGCAATCCTCCAGAGATGGCAGGCGGCAAGAGAGAGAGGGCCGCCCCCCATTAAATGAATATTTAAATATAATTTGCTTTAAGCGGCCACACACATATACAATACAAACGATGCGATGCGACACATGTAAACTGGGTCTGTATTTGGGGCGGAAGAAAGCGACTCCACGATAGTTAAGCGGAGAACTGGGTACGTTGGTAGACTGGGGCGTTTCAGCGTTGTCCCAACTAGTTCAACAGTGCGTATGATTAACAGGCAATTTTCATTGAGTCAACATTAAACATACGTTGGGTTAATTGTGGCCCAGTTTCTCGAAATAGGGAATTTGCATTGGGGTAGCTGGGAAGGCACTGAAGTCGATGAAGTAATTTTGGTAAATTTCCATAAGTGTCCTTTCTGTTGTTTAAATATTTTGTGTACACCATTGTATGGGATTTATGTTTTTCCAAAAATACCTTCAGTTGTTTGCGATAGATTAAGTTCTTACTTATTTCCCTTAACATTCCATGAAGGAACAGACGGGAAACTTCTCTCGAATAAGTGAGCTGTGTACAATATAATTTGTATACTCACTGACCGGAAGCTACTGTTTAAAGCTGGCTCCGAACGTCTAATGCTGTACTAGACAAGTTTTATATGACTTAGAGATTACTCACTCCTACTCGTAAAGTCGCCAACATTTACGAGATGGAAACATCCGCTGAAAAAAATGTTTGATGGTCTTACCCGATTTCGAACTCGGGTTCAGCTGTGTGATAGTCGCACACACTACTTAAGATCGCAATCTGGAAAGACATAGGTACTATCTTCAAATCTGGACCAATTATTAGCGAAATTGGTTGAGTAGTCCACCATTGGACTCCTATACCGTATATTTAAGAAATGTTATTTGAACAGATGCCAACCTCATTTATTGAGCTTCCTTTCATTGTAAATTACAGCGTATTCAGTTTATTATTCTCCTGTTAACTACACACTGTGTAATAAATTCGTATTCTCGTTGTTTTTTTTTCTATCCAAAATTCGTTTAGCTTTTAACTGCAATTTTGTAGAATTGAAAATAAAAACTGAGAGAAACGTAACTTTATAACTAAAAAAAAAAAAGAAAAATAAAAAAACAGCGCTAAAATCTTAAATGAAAAAAATAAACATAGAACATAGAACATCTTTTACGAAATACTCTGAAAAGAAAGCAGGCAAAGTGTTTATTTACATTTGACACAAAGGCAGACTGAAGAAAAGAAAACGTGGTTTGCTGCTCGAGCGTCCTTATCTCTGCATTGCTTGAAACGCATCTAAATTTGAAATGAACACAAAAACCAGGAAGAGGGGTCATGGTGTGGGGGTCTCAAATCACCGCCAACCAGAGAGAGAGAGAGAGAAGGTAATCTTCCTGTACTTTTTTCATACGTTCGGTTGTTCATTTTATTCAATTACACCTTTGGGTGTTGTAATTTCAGTTGAACCACCAACGAACGGAACGGAAAACTACAAACGGAAATACAACATGACACAGAGAAGTAAACAGACGAACAAATAAACACGACCAACATCAACCAGCAGCTGCTACAACCCTCCTAAAAAGATTCGTGTTCTTTGTCGTTTTTGTGAAAATGATGAATAAAAGCTTAATGTTTGCCTGTTGAAAGAACTCATTCTGGAGCTGGAGTATAAAGGCCAGATCCTAGCATGTAACAGATTCTTTTTTCACCCTACCGGGTATACATATCTGTTCAGTTAGTACGTAATAATGTTGCCACCTTGTTCCAAACAGAATCAAAATGGGCACAGAAACGCCCAGAAACGTCGAAGGAAATTTCCGCATCATTTCCAGTTTCAAGTGATTGTTATATTAGCAACATAAAAACACTTTCGGTTAACTAAACCACATCTAATGTAGATATGGCCCTGCCTGTGTAGGGTATTTTCCGTTCATTTGTGCCGCTGGCAACTCCCTTGATTTGCTTCATTTAAATACTTTTGGCATGCAGTTAACTTCACTCCAACTCCAAATGCCAGAAGTCAACGGTATTCTTCGAGCAGCATTTATTTCTTAGCAAGAACTAAGTCGCATTCAGTTTTCCAGTTCCCAGTCCTGGTAATAAGATGACGAGAAGAGAATGTAATGGATTTTTGCTAATTTGTTTTTTTTTCCTTTCATTTTCGCGAAAATGTGTTTCTCTCCACCACCAAGGCAAGGCAACGATGTACATGGCCGGCAAACAACCCCAAATTTGAAGGGTTTCGAAGGATCTGAATGGGAAGTGTGAGGAGTGAAATGAATTTGTTGCTGAAATCTTCAAGTATCACAACAAACATATAAAGCGAGGAAATGTTGTGTGCTCCGCAAACAAACTCCATTTGTGTCTCGACATTTGTTTAGTTTAAATTAAAGTGATATCAAAGGAATCTCTTGACGAGGCCAACGGACAACTGTACACATATTGGAGGCATGAACTGAATTGCAGACAGGGATGATTTCATATTCTTCATAGGCCACCGTCATCACCATCAGCCGACTTGGCCTTTTCATTCTCCGGGAACTTCTTTTGTTATGTTGGAAGTTTTTCTGCACACATACATTCTTGTTTTTTTTTTTCTAATATATTCATAAATATAATAAGCATAATGAAGAGAGCAAAAGCAAAGAAAGCAAATGAACATCACCTCATCCGAAAGATGAACTTAAAATGGAAACGTTGCCTATCCTGGGGTGGGGAAAGAGATTTTCTTTTTTTTTCTTCTTCTACCGTATTGGCATAAACCGGGTTTAATAAACCGTTTTGTCGCTTCTTCTCGAAATTAAAATATCCTTTGCACTTTTTCGTATTTGGTTTGATGATGACTTCTTATGTTTTATTGTCTCTGTTGTTTGTTTGTTTTATTTATTTTTTTTATATTTATATTCTTTGCTTCATTAATCATCGTCTTAGTGGTCTTGGGGAAATGTGTTGTTGTTTCTTATTTCTTTCATTTATTTCTTGACATCAAGAACGAGAAAAAAAAACGTCCGCATATTTTTATGTCTGTCAACAGAGAAACATAAAGAAAAAACCGGAAGTATTTGGTAAAACTTTTGTTGTTATAAGACAATAACATAAATACTTGAGCCATAAAATCCGAAAAAGAGGTCGGATATTGTCATTTTTAGGGTTTCTTTTTCTGTGATTTAATGGGCTTTGCAAAAAACATCTATAAACCGGGAGTGGGCTAAACTGATACGGATGTCCGATTAAGGGATATTCTAATGAGAAAGTTTAGTATCAACACTTAAAAATAACGGGTAAACTGTTGTATCGGCGAAAACATATAAAAAGTGGCACAGTACAAGCTAATAACTACTAATTTAATCATAGAAAGAAAAAGAAAAACGTTTGCAAAACCAAACACCACAATTATGTGAAAGCAGCAAAAGTTTCTTTTAGCAGCATCGACTTAAGAAGTTCATACAACTCCATGCATGGACTTGTGCAGCTTGACGTATTTCAGCAAAACGCTGTTTAAAACGAACTCGGATTTAGAATGCATTTCGTTGTGGTCTAACCAGACGATGGTATCGCATAAACGGCTCATAATCGTATATGTAATTTAAATTGTTCAAAATCGAAATCACCCTGAAAATATTTATTGTACCTAATAAATTGTTCTCTTTTGTTCCCACTTTATCTATGGCCAAACTGACCATTTTCTGCTCATGTCTCCACTTTTTTTTTTGTACATTCTGCTCACTGAACATACATACATGTGTATGTTAGGGTGTACAGAAAATTCGTTTTTTTTTTAAATCTCTGACAGTAATCTCTAAGTCATGTAAAATGTCTGCAGAAAAAGTATTAGCCGTTGGGAGCCGGCTTTTAATAGTAGACCGCATCACATAAATGTTATTGTCCTAAACAAAATACGGCAATTTGCTGGTGTGCTTGAGGTCACTGGTCCAGCCGGACGGACCAAATCGGTGCTATTTTAACACTATCTCATGCTGAAAGCTCCATGTTTTACAGTTTATGTTGTAAAGTCCTATTTATATTTATATGCGCCATTGTGAGGACTTCTAACCAACGACTGTGAGTCCTTTCCTACAATTAGGCTCACCCGGCCATAAAATATGTCTCCAGAGGTCGACCTACATGAGATACTATTGGTGCTATTATTTTGACCGACACTGTGTACAAAGTATTTACACTCATAGAAAAAGTACTCATGAACTGATAAAATACGAGCGAGAATGTGGCAAAATTGTCAAGGATGTGCCAAATTTGCCAACACGGTTTGCTTTAATTCCCCTCAATTTGAATACGAGCGTTCAGAGGTAATTTTAGAATCCAACGCATTACAATTCTTCACAAGAGTTGACGATATTTCAACGTTAGTGCAGACGTTTCTGATTTGTAGGCAAATGTGTAAATGTGAAAAAAAGTCCAGACATGTAAATAATAAAATTTTCATTATTTTCTTTTTGGTTACAATTTTTTTTTCACACTGGAGACAGAAATTGATCGCCATAGAACAAAATATTAGCATTTCCGAAATCAGCTCCATCAATGAGTATCACGTTTCAGTACACCCTAATGTTTATATGCGTATGTGACTTGGACTAAAGCAATTAGTCAAGACAAAGAGGACCGATGGTTTTGACACACACACACACATATATATCCTGGACTAGCTGACATTCCCACTCGGCCAAAAGTTAGTAAATGATGCAGACATTTTGTGGAGAACGACTATCGAGAGTGGATCAGAAAAGGATAACTCTTATCCTTGGTTTTTACCAGCATAACTTTCGTTGGCGGTGGTTTCTTAAAAAATATTGTATGAAGATCCCTGGTCCATATCGTTGGCAATTTCATGCAAATTATTTGAATCAAAAGTAAAAACAAATACAGAATTATTTTAACTTAGTTCCCAACTAAGCTGCTTTGCACAAAGGAAAAAATCGCACATTTTTGTTTCGAGAATAGTTCGCTTCATTCATTCATTTGCGAAAACCGCCCAAATGGGATTACGGAAATGTTTACATACATGTGTATGTGTGTGTATGTGTATTGCAACATTTGTTAGAGGGGGAAAAAAAATTGATAATTTAGTTAAGTGCTATTTGTTGTAAAGGAATTTCTGTTATTTTTCCGGCATCACAGACCGAGCAAAAGGAAAAATGGCACACAAAACAGCAGCGCAATTCAACCAATCAAACGAATTAATTAAAGTAAATTGAACGAGTAATACGCAAAATATAAATGAAATCGGTATGGGCAATACGTCAATTTCCAATTAACCAACGTATTATGTTTTCCTCAACATTCGGTTAAGAAGGAAAACTGGGATTTGCTCTTGAATCATCGAACTGTGCACGATATTATTTCTGTACCTAGTCATGGGGCCCTAAGGATTAAAGCTTGGAAAGGCCAATAAATTTATTTTTATTATAATAAAATTTGGAGCCAAAGACGAGATGATAATCTAGCTAGAATGTGTTAGGTGATCTCATTTGTGTTTAAAACTAGCAGCTCTGTTCAAGCATTGACTTTCAACTTCTCTCTCTATCTCTCTGTCTGATTGTCAGTGTCAGAACAGCCCCCAAATCATTAAATTATAATTATTGACTTGGACAAACTACTGCCAACCGTATCGCAGCCCACTAGCACACTTTGATTACTTATTCCTTCCACTATTATTACTTATATTCAATTTCAAATTTTTGTTTTACACTTTACACTTGCCCCAGCATCCTATGCTTTAACGAGGTGCGGGGGTGATGCCCTGTGAAATTATTCATACTTTTTGTGAACTTTGTCATTATGTTTTAAGAACACTTTAATCCTTTTACAACTTTTGTTTAGCACAACATTATGCCCAAACACTGTACAATAACAAAACTCACACACACACACGCTACGCACACCCACGCCCCCACACACAACCGACTGACTCCGGCAAAATGTTAGCTCAAAGTTCAAACTCTCTAACACCATTGAGAAGTAACCATTTGAAATTATCGCCGTTGCCTTTAGTTGTTGAACAACAACAGCAGCAGCGCCAACAATCACATTTCCCTTTGCCCAAGTTCTAGACCATAATGGTGGGGTGGTGGGTCAGCGCGAAAAATCTTCACGCCATCATAAGCGAGACAAAGACACAACTGGGGGCTGTTGTCGCCTTTTGGTAGGTGAATTACCAACTTTATGTGATGTTCTGTTGGAACTGCTGTTACTTCCTTTTCGGCTCTGTGTGCAGTCAAAGTGTTGTCCTTAAGCTCTCCATAAGCTGTGCTCTAATTCTCAACACAAATAATTATTTAATTTATTCTCTAGATGTTGGCGAACAACAACAACACTGGCAGCGGCAGCAATAATGACATAGAACAACATTTACGTTAATATCGTAAAAATATATTGACGATGTTGCGAGGAGAATCTTCCTGGCTGTTACTTTAAACCCAGGTGGTATAATAATGAGGTTATCCAGCAATGAACGAAGTCGGCGGGCTTGAGGTTGTATTTTCACTCAACATGGTCAAGCCGAAAGAAATTAAGGGGGCTCTCGACTAAGTTTCCAATCAGACCCCGCAAAGTGTATTTTCCGTTTTACCAACTTCCTATGCCGTCCTTCTGTAACAATGACTTTGATGGTCTTTTGAAAATAAAAGAAAACTTTGTTAGTTGAAAAAGGTGGTGGTGGCGGTGGTTTGCTGGTTGTTGTAAAAATTCCAAATAACTAAGTTTATAATCTCTCTCTCTCTCTCTCACTCTGTGTCTCTCGCTCCTGTTAGCCATTTGGTCGTGGTAACCGACCGTTTCAGTTACGAACGAGCATTGCCTAGTTCGCCATCGTTGCCGTACGTACGTGCAACCCTTTTGTTGTTCGGCGTATGTTTTTGATTACTGCGAATTTAAACTTTAAATTGAAGTCATTTGAAGCCACGTTCGTTCGCTCTTCTACGGTGTTCAGCGAAACATGTTTTGTGGAGGTTTAATTAATAATGTCGTTTCTATTGGTGCCGTTCAAGGACCTTCTCTCTCTGTCTCTCTCTCTCTCAGCTCGACAGCTTTATTGTTTTTGGTGGCTGCTGCTGCTGCTGCCGTGTTAAGGGCGGAATGGGTTATTAACTACTTTTTCGCATATTCATTTGCCTTAAGTTGCATTTCGGGTAATTAAGTCAATTGAAGCAATTTTCAACGGAAGTTTGTGTAATATTTTCTGAATTGTTCAGCGTGTCTGTGTATTTGTGTGTGGGTGTGTTGCTTAGCGAGCAAACGATGAGGACGCTTTTGTTTCATACACGTTGAGTGGTATTTGGTTCATTCTCAACACACAAGAAGCAAATGCTTCTATTCGTTTTTCGTTGGTCGTAGTCGCCGTCGTTATAAATGAAGAGTGTAATTAAAATAATGTGAATATTTTTTCGCATTCCGAGTTTCTATTGTTATTAGAAAATGGCTCATTTTTTTCGGGCTGCCATCAGAGTCAAATACACTTTCGCCATTGTTTGGCATTATTTTAGGTCATACGAATGCGACGGGAATGAATTGTTTAATATTTGCCGAATGTTTTGTCTTCTTTTTCAGTTTTTCTAATATACGAATAAGTTCACATTTGGGCGGCCAAATGAGGAATAAAGCGCTCGATCAGTAAAAAAAGACTAATTTCGAAAGGGTTACAGAGATGTCATCTCAAACCAAATCCACAAAGTGTAAAGCGAAAACGACAGAAACATAGTTACACTTCAGACGGACAGCTCTACAAAACGTATTCAGCAAGAGAGGGTGCGCCCTAGTCCAAAGTGTCGAATGGTCGAGATGTAGCCCACGATCGGTCGAGATCGAAAGTGATTTGTAAAATGTCCGTAACTTTTTTGTCTATGAATAAAAATAAATACTTCCAAAACCAATGTTTGATATTTTTCTGAGATCTATATAGACGTTATTAGAAACTAGTAAGTTGTAATGCGCCTATGGCGCCCGTTGAAATATGGAAAAACAATTTTGTTGAAAAAAAAAAATTTTGTTGAAAAAAAAATGTTGTCTTGAAAAAAAAAGTTTTGTTGAAAAAAAAAATTTTGTTGAAAAAAAAATTTTTTCTTGAAAAAAAAAATTTTTGTGGAAAAAAAAAAAATTTTGTTGAAAAAAAAAATGTTGTGGAAAAAAAAAATATTGTTGAAAAAAAAAATTTTGTTGAAAAAAAAAGTTTTGTTGCACATAGGGTGCACGGATTACAAAAAAGTTTTTGGTGTTCTGAAATAGTCTTCGGCTAAGCAACAAAACTGGTGGGTGTCTGCGTGCAGTTTTTTTTTTTGCCTTTAGGCCGTGACCCTGTCTAATGTCCACTCGTCCCACCTGTTGACCTACGAATACGCTGTTGGGGGAAAATCACCCTGTACTAAACATAGATAACCACTCAGACTAGATAGTGGCAAAAATTACCTTACAATAGTTAAACCTAATAAGGTGTTGGAGAGAATAAGGTAAAAGTAAGCCCTAGCCACGCCCCTTCTCCCATTTTATAAATCTATTATAATATTAAAACCCCACCCACAATCTTAAATGGATTCTCTATTTAGTAATGCTAAAAGTTAAACCCTCTCTCTCTCTCGACAAGTGTACTATTCCACTCACTTTGGAAATCGAGGAATTACAGTCTTTCTATTAACCCTCTAACCGGCAACCGATTAGAATGTTGACAACACATAATGTTAAGGTGCCAGGACCTTTGTCCGTTTAGGACCTTGTCGACAGCAACATACTGTACAAATTTCATGATAATCGGATCAGTAATTAAGGTGGCCATTCGGAAGAAAATAAATATTGACCTTAAGATTAGGTTGCTTGGTTTTGTTGGTGAAACTTTCGTTGAACTTTTCTGTAGATCACGTTCTAGCTCTACGCTTTGGGCGATAAGAAATATATGCTAAATGAATGATGAATCTTGGAAGTCACAAGATCTTCTAAACCGCAGACGGTCGATATTTACCGACTAAGGTGTGTACTTTTAACGTATTTGCAATAAACAGAACATTTTAGAGAAGTTCGCCCCCTTAAAATGATTCGAGGTAAACATTCTGTTGACCAATGTTCACTGCGCTAAATCTCCTTTGATGTTTTGTATTGAGTTCCTTCTGGCAGCTTAACGAAAGTATCCACAATTAAAATATAATTTATTGCCAAAGAACAAACATAATCGTCTTTAATCACTGTCACTCAATTTCCAGGCTAATCAACTCATTAAAATCTCCTAAATTATATTCCGACGCTAGGCGAACAAAGTCAAAGTGAAAGGAAAGGAAAAATGTGATTTTTTTGTTGGTTTTTAATGAACGTCGTTCGTTCCTTTGTTCAACTGTACAGAATATAAAACGATGATTTCTAGTGATAATACAGAGCATAAATTTTATTACCATTCTGGCATTGTCGTTGGTGTTTGACGTCTCCCCCTCCCCATCTCTGGATGTCTTCTTCCAGCTATAGCCAGATTTTAATTCATCAAAAAAAAAAAACAAAAAAAAGTAGCAAAACACAGAGCCTTAGTCTTTCGCTCTCTCGCTCTCGTTAAAAGGGCTTTATCTTGATTTTGGTGACAATCAATTTAAGCTGAACGACATTGTGATTTACTACTTAAGAGTACATCAGCAAATGAATGAATGAACGAATGTATCACTGGCTGACTGGTGTGGTGGCGGCGCAGAAGGCGTCGTGACGTCAACTGGAGTCTAGTGAGTGACTGCGAGAAGTCGAGAGGAATATTTTTAGTTTGGATTCTGTGAAAACAACAATCGTAGTAAGTAGTTGTAGGTATTTCAGCCAACTGAACGAGCTTCAAATGCTGCTGCTGCTGGTACTCCTGACAACTCCGCCTCCACCGTTTGCACTTTGGGATTATTTCCTGTTCTAGATATTCGCCTGACTACATTCATTCTGTGGCGCAATGAGTGTCGGTGTTGGCTGTTCCATGTAGTCTTTGGCGGAGCATCTTGTAGTTACAACAGCCACAGTTTGTGCTGCTCCGGCTCTGGCTGTTGTTGCTCCTTCGTTTTGTGGCACCGATGCCATTTTTAGGATGAATGTTAATTAACAATTTAATTGCTGTAATCTTACACAAGTTAAATTGATGAAGATGAATGTTGTACTCCCAAAAGTAAATGAGATATACAGATACACTCTTTCTCTCTCTCTCTCTCTCTCTCGCACACCCATACACAGCCATATGTGATAACTGAAATGGTTGTGTCCTTCGGTATTTGTACTAAAGGTGGTGGGCATACAAAATAGGTCATTCGATTGGAAACACTTTGTGCTGTACAGGAATTCAGGCCACTTAATCCATCGCAATTAATTGGACATCCGTTTAGAAATGAACAGCAACAATGTCCCTTACAGTTTGCCAGTTAATAATCTCTGGCTGGCTGGCTGTTCGCCGATACGGATTCGCACCTTGCCAACAAGAACATGTTCGATTTTCGAAATTATTGTTACAAGTCAAAGGAAGAGGTACATCAGTTGGGACAGATAAACTCATAGGTCTAGTTGTAGGACTATTTCAAGGCTTTGTGGGAATGGAGGCGTAGGGAAATGTCTACAGAGCTATATCAAAGTGCAAAAGGAATATAAAACTATTCTCTAGACATGGACGGACTGTCCTGTATCAGCGGGCATTAACCGGAGAGGCTCTCCTGTATTTGTAAACGCTACTGTAGTACAACACCAATTCGTATCAGCCACACACAAATCTCCGAATGGTTTTGTTCTTCGACTTTTATGTTCTATATATTCCCACTTTTGTTAGATAAAAATGTTAAATTGCACAGATTTTTTGCCTCAAACACAGAAGCATTCGTGGGGAGTGGGGGAAATTAGATTTGTAGCAAATAAATGACTATCCAAGATAAGGTGAGCTGTCTCAACACAGCGCATTTCTGGCAATGTGTGTTTGTAGAGCAGTGGGTTAACACTTCTCCGAACCGTAGTCAAGCCCAAACAACAAATGTTAACAGGAAATTTAAACAGCACCATTTCTTTCATATTTTATTGCCAACACTTTGGTTTGGTCAATGAACTGGAGCGGGTGTTAAAGAAGAAATTTTTATCTACAAAAAATGTGGGAAATGTACTTTTGTTTTTCTCATGTTTTTTTTTATTAAAGAAAACTCATCTCATCGTTAGCCATCGTTTGAACGCTCTCGCAACAGATATTCGGTGTAATGGTTTTTTTTTTTGGTTTTCTTTGTTTTCATCCCAGTTGTTTCACTTTTTCCTCTTCGTCTGCCTTTGGTCCATTCATAATGAGTTCTTTATCCTTTCATCGTGCTGAGGTCCATCCAGGCGATGGCATTTTCTGTGTATGTGTGTGCGTTGTCTATGCCGCATTTATTTAACAAAGTGTTTACTTTATGGCCTCATTTGTGTAATAACAACCAAAGGAAAACCGGCAACACATAAAGGAATTTTTATTAAAAAAACCAAAGTCTTAGCCATCATTTACATGAACGTATTACAAAGGCCAACTGCACTGGACGGAAGCAACACAGCAAAATGCTTGTACAGAAATATCGGACAAGACATCAAGAATTTATATTGGGCAGCGACCACGAAAACGGAAACAGAAACATTACGATGGAAGATGGTTGATGGAGGGACTAAACGGGAAAGAATATGAAAGGAATTTTCATTGCAAGTATCAGATTTGGAGCTATAGAGAAGACTATCAGCCCGATTCTGAATTAATAATAATTCCCGGGGAATTTACATTTATCAGAGAAGAAAATCTTCCTATTTTAAACAGACCAGGAAACAAACAAATCGTCTGATTCTGAATATTCGAAATTGTATGTCCCTTGTTATTATTCGCTCGGTTTGTTTAGAAAAGCAGGATATTGTTCTCGAAAAAAAGTAAATTCCCCGGGAGTATTCAGAATCGGGCTGTATATCTGCCGGATATTAATCACCTCCCAAACTAATCGACAGTTATCGATGTCAAATCGACATCGAGACGAGCTGATTACCAGGGATTGGGAAGAAAAATAACCACCACATGCGAGATATTCAAGTATCTCTTCTCTGTATCTCTACCAACTACTTCTTTGGTTTTCATTCCAACCAACGTACCCTCTTTGGATCACAATACATTTCATTTCGAAAAGAGAGATGCTTATTATTTCTCTCAAACACTTGTCTATTAATTAGTATATATTTGCTTAGTTACACACATATTAATCTTTCTTTGGGGCTTATCGCCCATCGTTCACTGACAGACAAGGATAGAACGGAATGGAATGGAATGGAATACCTGCCGAACAGCACATTTTCCACCAATTACAGCAAAAGTTATAAACTTTCCTTTCGCATAGCTCGAGACTCAAACAGAGAATCCCCTTTGAAATCCAAAGATGTCCAGGATTAATGATGTCAATTACAATTTGCCGCTGGTTAACTACTGTTCCACCGTCATCGTCGTCGCCGTCGTCGTTGTTCGTTCATTCATTTGCCATTTCGACGTTGGCCTCTTGCTTTTTTCCGGCACTCTCTTCCATTGGATTTCGTTTCAGTTGGTTTGTGCCATTCATTGGGTATTGTGAGATTGATGACCAAATCAGATTTTCTGTTATTTTCGCGTTTTATTGATAGAGATTAAACTAACTAAAGGAGATACATGGAGTTAATTCAATTTACAGCGCGCACACACACACACACATGCGTTGTTAGAAATAGTGATACTAAAACTCACGACCCCATAGGACCAGGCAGCAGGAGCAACGGCAATGGCAACAGCAAGAACCGCAATACAATGGAATGGGGTGGCGGGAGGGGAAGGAGTATAAGCGTTTTGCAATTTCCTCGTTTACATTCCATGCCATGTGGCCAGCGTGAGAAAGGGTGGGGCGTGAGGGGGGGCAAAGTATGTAAAAGTATCTGCTGTGCCAATTCGAAAAGACGTTTAAACAATTTTATTATACAATTACGTTGCAACAAAATGCTGATGCCACTGCCATCGTCATCGTAGTTGTTGTTGCTGCGTTGCACACGCATTCTGCTTGGCATCGAACAGTTCGTTTGTGGATGGCAACCGATGTCTGGCACTTAGCATCGTCATTCAATGCGTAAAAACGTCTTTTTTTTGTTCTCCACCAGTCTTCGTTGGCTTTGTCAACCAAACGCTACCAAGAAAGTTGTTAAGAGCCCGATGGCGGTTCTGTGTGGCTGAGTGGGGCTACCAGTTGTCGATGTTGCTGTTTGTTATTTGTTCTCCTGTTCTCCATCGACAATGTGCAGTTTAGTTTTAGTGTGATTACTTGTGTTTGATTGCGAGTTAGTTAAAACTAATAGTAAGTGACTTGCAAGTAGCATGGAGATGGTTAGATCTAATGGTCGGTGGTATGATCGGTGTTGTAAGAGTCGAAATGTAACTGAACAGAAAACCTAATCTACATCGTGTGGTTTTCAAGACAACAGGAGGAGAGACATAAAGGTTTTTTGACAGGAATTTTGACCTCTTTGGAGATATGGGTATGATGTGAAACGCTTTAACAAGTAGGCTCGAAAATGACAACTTTGGAGTGTGTGATTTGTTGAAGAATGTCCGCATAGACAAACAAATAACAGGCAGGACTTTCGTTCGCCATCTCGTTGTCGCTTAAAATCTATATTGAAAAATACTTTTGCGGTTTCTTAACCCATTAATGTCCAACGATTTTTTTCTTTCGTATTTGTTTGCTATAGTTTTCGATTTATCGAATGCTGGGTCAAAATACTTTCAATTGTGTAATTTCCTCCACAGTTGCTTGGACTGTGCCTACTCCTTTAAGAATCGCCCTGAATTAACACACCACCCCGGCCAGCCGTTTCATTCTATTCAGTCGCTCTGTTTGTTTTTTCAATACTATGCGCAAGTGCACATACGGGTGCACATCGAGACTTCGGGTTGCTGTTGTTGTTCGCCTGGTCATTGTTGTTGTGGCTGTGTTCGGTTTAAATGCTTTTAAATTGGTTTCACATGTAAAATTAAAGAAAATTGCATCGTTAGTTGGACAAATCCAATGATATTCCTATTTCAATTTTCCCCCCAAGTAATTTCGTTGAAAAATCGTCGAAATTGTTAGGAATAATTTATGAAATTGCATGGCGCGGCTTGCAACTGCCAAAGAAATAGAAATAGAAACAAACCATAAAATCGTTCGTTTTCCGTCTTATTCAAATGAAAACCGAAATGGTTCGAAACTCGATAGTTAATTCCAATTGAATGAATGGTTTTTAGTGCTTACTTAAGAAGGCCGTCTCCATCAAATGCCGTCCGGGCCTAACATGTGCTCAACGACGTGTAAATGGAGGCTCAAGGAGATGACGGAGACTTGCATGTCTGTTGCCCTCCATGAACGGCGGACTTTCTTTCTTAGACGAGATGACTATTAAATTTGTATTTTATGTCGAAACTACTAAAAGGAACTTAACTATTGACAAATCCTCCACAGAGAGAGAGAGAGAGAGAGTGAATGGGATAGAGAACTCTTTGGCTCGTTTACATTTAACAACTGACCATAATAGTCGCCATGTCACAAACATAAACAAATGTTTGCTACCAGTTTTTTAATGCTCTGTGTGTGCCGCCGTCCCTTTCTTTTTGCCCACCAGTTTGCCACGATTTAGAGACGAGTTTTTTTTTTATGGGGACATTAATTCTTTTGTAACACAAAGTCAAATGGAAATTGCAATTACATTTTGTACAAAAGATGTTGATGATGTCACAAATATACAGGATTACGATGCCGTCATAATATCCTTGAATAAACATCGTATACGAATTACACACATTTTGTTGGCAATTTGAAGAGTCCTTCAGATAGACTACGTTTACAAGTAAACGATCAGCAGAGTATCCTTGGATATTGTTCTGCATTAAAGGGTGCCCTTATAGGACACAGCTATGATGTTTATTTGCCAATAATACTTTTGTTGTACAGTAGAGCAATGTTTCTGATCATAAATTAGCAGAATCGTTATTATGTTTCTTTTTTTTTGTGTAGAAAAGTTTCAAGTTTAGTAAAAAGTGCCACAGCTTATAAAATGATGAAGTAAATCGCATGAATTTGAGTGCAAACATGCTTTCTAATGTGTCGATCACAGGAGACGATACAACAGTACTCCAGTGACTATCAAATAATCTAACAACATTTAGTCTGCACATCTTTACTTTACTTATTATACCTCTACTTTTTTTTTTTTTTTTTTTTTTTTTTTTTTTTATTTATTTATTTATTATACAATCCATACTTATGTGAATAACAATAATTAAATTTCGCCTCAGCGCCATTAGGCATATTAGAGGCAAGTTGGCAAATGTAGAATTTCAACCGTTTGTATAATAAATAATTACAAAATAATATTTAAATTTATTTGTACAAGTTTACATAAAGTTTAACTATATAGAAGGGATTCACAATGGACCCCATGGGTCTCTTAACCTAAGAGACGAACTTTTTCAAAATGTTGATCATGTATGGCGGATCTTAGTTTTGATCATTTTTTTTTTATTGAATAAATAATGAATAAATTTGTTTTGAACAGGGGACTTCTCAGAATTAGAGATACGTCCCTTGAAACTATTTGGCCAATTGTACAGAAACGGAGTAAGCTATTGACACGTATATGATATCAAATTAAAGCACAAACGCTGGACTATTAATAATCCATCGGGAGTTGTACGATGTACGATCATCTTCAAGGGATTCATTGTATATCCAATGGAGCTCTCTCAAAGCGAATCTCTCAAAATGTATTTGTTTACATAAACAGTCAACTCGCGAAAACGTGAACATTCTAAAACATTAACGAGCCAGAAACGGACAGAGGGTCTAATAAATGATAACTTAATTTTTTTTTAATTATACTCGCATTGGACAACGACTTTTAGTTATTCAGTACACAAAATAAATTTGTTTTTCATCAATAAAACATTTAATTTTAAATACTTGGTATTGAAGTTATTAATAGAAGTTGGTCTCTGTAATAAAACAGCACTATCTTATTTTAAAATTGCAGGATTCGTAAACGTCCCTCACCCTCGACAATAATTAGTTCACGTTTTCGCCAGTTGACTGTATATCTGAAATGATTTGTCCAGAACGAAAGTTTTAAATATTCGACAAATAAATTTGTCCAATAAAAAAAAAATATTTTTTTTTTGATTTTTTAAAAAAAATAGATTTTGTAAAAACACAATCTGAGGTTTATTTTATTTATTTATTGCAAATAAAATTTACAAGAAATAGTAATAAAAAAAACGACTGTCTAGGGCCTTCGCCTATAGACGATGTTGTCTTTTTTTAAATTAAACGTTTCGATTCGTAGAAATGGGGTTCGGAAAATGGGTGCTTGGGTGTTGTGGGGGGTACTTATCAACGTCTGAATTTCGTCCATAAATCTGACAATTATTGATATCCCAAAAACACGTATATAACAAGTTTTAAACAATTTAAGTTGATGGAAATTACCCACATTGTTGTGTCCTCTTTAATATGCCATAGGTTTCGTAAAACTCCGTCAACACATTCCAGAGTATTGAACTTTTTCCTAAACGCCCAAAACTAATTTTAGCCTATTTTCGTGCTGTCGGTTTTCAAATAACTCAGATGCAAATTAGACGATTTCTGAGCTGGCAAACAGTTCGTTGTGACAATACTCTCTGTACTAATATTGATTTTAGTCAAATATATTTTTCGTTGGCATCTCATTTCCTATTCGTTTCCTATGGCCGTAAATCGAAAAGCTTTCCAACTTCCAATATCCTTGAGCAAACACTCTCCGTCGTATCGGTCATTAACTATTTTCGCATTTCATTGTGATGTGTACGAGATATGGCATTTGCAAGTCCATTACTTTCCGTAAATTGGTCATTTTCTAAACATTTGTTTTCCTTCCTTCGACTACTCTGGCTGGATGGCCAAAGAGAATTGCATATCCATTTTGCAACACACACGCACACACACACACACACACATTTATCAGATGGAAAGCGTACTCCGCAATTGGACTTGAAATGTGACATTTGTACGCAACCAACGTAAATGAAGAAGAAGATGAGAAGAAAAACGTTAACATTAAAATACGCAAATGTATAACAGTGTCAAGTTAAATGTTGAAAAAAAAACTGTTGTTTTTTTCTGTAAAGAAAAAAATTCAAATCTTCTGGGACACACACTCGCACACACATGTACAAATTCACTCACATGCTCCACTGTTATGGATATTTTGTCGCAGGTTTGGCCCGTTGCATGTGACTCTGCGAATTTATAAACTCCGCCGTCGTTGGTTCGTTTTTTTTTCTTTTGCTAAATCAACCGAAAAAATAAAGACGAGGACACATACCCAAGTCCCACTGACTGCAGTATGTCGTTCGCCGTTAAGGCCAAAGAAGAAGCAAGAGGAGGAAAAAAAAAATTACAACTTGTGCATATTAACGCTGCAATGCTTTACAGTGCAGACGTAGACGAAGATCAGCACAGAAAAAATGCGTTTCTTTTGTAGATTTAATCACATGCGCAGTTAAGTAAATTACAAAAAAAAAATATAATAAAAATAGGAAAAACGAATGAATGCCGCAAAAAAGCCCCTGATACCGATGCCAACTGTGCAAAAAGCACACAAATACAGAATCCTAACGCTGAAAAACGTAAGAAAACCCAGGTAAAATGTAGACTTCATCTTGAGTGGAAGTATTGAAGAACAAGATACTGTGAAGTCGTCATCATTTACTTACTTAGTTATTTCCCTTAAATTTTCCATAAAGGAACAGACGGGGAACTTCTTTCGAACCAATGAGCTGTGTACGATATAATTTGTGTACTCACTGAGCGGGACGACCTACTGTTATAAGCCGCCTCCGGCTAATGCTTTTCTAGAGAAGTTTTACATGGCATAGAGATTACTCTCTCTTACTCGTATAGTCGCCAACATTTACGAGGTGGAAACAGCCGCCGAAAAATGTTTGATGGTCTTACCCGGTTTCGAACTCGGGTTCAGCTGTGTGATAGTCCTATCTACCACACCACGGCCCTCTAATTTTAGGTGATATTAAAGACCTTTGCCAGGACGCTACGCCTTGTCGCCTAAACAAAAATGACCCCACACATATTTCTTATACATTTTTTGGTAAAATTGCGTTGGTCATACTGCTCTACTTTTCATATTAACATTAATTCCCTGTTAATTATGAAAAGAAACAATCGGAACGAGCCGTCAAGGCCCAAAATGCAACTGAGCACTTGCAAATATCTTCTGGTGTATACTCATGCAACATGCGTTTCTACAATAAGAATATATCGCTCATTTACTTCAATAGTGTCACAATTGGAAATTCGCTTTTTATTTTGTTGCTCAAGAAAACGCTGTAAATCTCTTAGTTGCGTTGATTTTTGTTCCGCGTGTGTCAGGGCTCTACTTTATTTGCACACATGTAAACTCTGCACGGCTCTACAGAAAAAAATCGTGTTTTGAATTGTGAAACTATTGAAGTAAATAAGCGATATGTTCTTATTGCAGAAACGCATGTTGTATGAGTTCTTAATTATACTCGTATTAAACAACGACTTTTAGTTATTCATTACACAAAATAAATTTGTTTTTAATCAATAAAATATTTAATTTTAAATACTTGGTATTGTCTCTGTGATAAAACAGCACTATCTTGTTTCAAAATTGCAGGATTCGTAAACGTCAACACACTCAACAATAATTAGTTCACGTTTGACTGTATATCTGAAATGATTTGTCTTACAAACACATGTTGTATGAGTATAAACCAGAAATATGCAAGTGGTCAGTTACGTTTTGGGCCTTGACGGCTCGTACGTACACTGCCTCCACATTCGCACCGATTGTTTCTTTTCAAAAATCATCTAAGAGACTAGGGGTCTTATGATACTTCTTTTCGTTTTCTCTTTGGGTTATCTTTTCTTCTTCAGTTCTATTTGGGTATTCCATGCCAATATAAAGGTCTAACCTCTAGAGCTTCCACTTATCTTCTTCTTCCGTTGGATTTTCGTATTCTACGATAATGAAATGGTCGAGAGCTTCCACCGAGCTTCACGATTCTCCGCAAATCCTGCAATTCCTGAAAGAAAAAAAAGACTAAGGCTAATTATATTTCTTCTATGATACTGTGTTCTTTCTTACCAATCACTTCACAATACGTCATTCTCTGCACATTCCCTATAACTCAATATCATTGTAGTGTAGATTTTAATGAAGGGGATATACGAAGACAACAGCAAAGTCTTTGGTTTGGATGGGCTGGTAGCCAGTTGGATGGAGCAGATCGCAAAGCTCAATGAACCTAAAAGATAAACGGAAAGATAATTATGTTAGCAATTAATTCATCTATTTAATTACCAAATATCATCACCATATATCCGTACATCATCAGCAAAAGAATGCGGTAAAACAGCAACTTTTGAAAAGAACTGGAACAAAAAATGGAACAAACATAATTGGCCCAAGCACTGATCCACCTGTGGTGTAGTAGTCATGTTTATGGGCTTTGCATTACTTTCCAGGATAATGATTTTTAGAGATACCATCTGAACCACACATTCCGGAACACTTTTCCACTGTCTCTTCTTATGAGGTTGCTGAAAAACTTTACTGGGTAATCCTCGTACACCATCACATAATTACAATCTCGATTGTTGTATGAACAAAATGGGCACATGTAGATGCCACAGCAGCAGCAGCAGCGGCAGCAGCTTACAACCGAAAAAACTACGACTAACTGCTCTTCAGAGAGTGAGACCGAGATATGTGTACGTTGCAACCAACGACAAACTGAACTATTCCACTGGAGTGCATGCAGTTAAACATTTAAAAGCTTTTGTTGTTGTTGTTGTTGTTGCTGCTGCTGTTGTAGTAGTCTTGCCTGCCACTACTTCTCGTTTTGCATTGCGTTCCCAATGACAATCGTAGTGAAAAAATGTTGTTGAGATAACAAAAACAAAACAAAAAAAATTGCTCAGTTTTTGTACTGTTGTTGCTGGTGGTGTTGGCATTGTTGCTGTTGCCGCTGTAGTGTTTGGAATTAATTATTTGTATCTAACAAGATAAAAACGTTTATAGTAAATGCGAAATATGTGCTGGGGCAGGCAGGCAACAAAAAAACCGAAACGAAACGAATCCACTTTCTCTACAGGGATCAAATACAAATAACTCACACCTCAGGTATGTACGACGTACAGGTATCGCCTCAGTTTCATTCGAGCCGTCGATGGCCGTGTGGTATGTCCGATAACACACACGCCGAGGCACTGGGAGAACGATATGTGCGGTGGTGGTGATGATGCTGATGGCCGGGCTGTACTGCTGGTTGCTCGTTCGGTCGTCGTTCAATACTTGTTAAAATTCCAATAAAAGTTTGTAATTGACATTTGTCTTTGTTGCCGTTGCCGCTGTAGTTGTTCCTGTTGTAAACAACAGCAACAACATCAATAACAGAAATTCCAGTCAAACGAACTAAATCATCACTTTTCTGTGTGTGGTACTGGCAACATGTTGTGTTGTGACCACAAAACATGATTAACCATGTTCCTTTGGGGGCGGGCGGGAGGGGTGGCTATGCTGGTGATAGCGGCGGCGGTTGCATGGATTTTGCTGGTCAATATACAAGTTTGGAGTTTTCCCACTTTTCAAGCTGTGTGCAATCGTCCGTCTGAAAATTTTTTAAAAACAAAACGAGTAATTGGTTATAAGGGAATATTAAGGATTACACAGGATAGCTGTGGGGATAACAAAAAAAAAACAATCAAAACAATCAAAAACTGTCGTTTATATGAGCATCGGTTATGGTCAACGAAGTTTATAACAATTTATTTTCAATGTTTTTTTTTTGTTATCGCGGAGTCCGCCAACGGAATTCTTCTCCTGTTTAAACGCTAAAACGCCATTCAATTGAAATGTCTAACTAAGGAGTTTGCTGTTTTATAAATTTTGTTTAGCTGCAACTTTAATTCATAACAATCTTTTTTCAGCTTCACATTTTATCTGCCTTCAGTTATTTCAGATTTTTGAAAATCACCTAAATTCAGTTTTGTACACCAAATTAACTACACTCTCCTCGTAATTTGTGACTACATTGCCACCACTTGGATAGATTTCTCCGCAAGCGTTCAGCTGATGCTAAGCCCTAATCCCTTTCTTAGACGTGTCAAGTTAACTCTTAGACGACTTGTGTTTAAAATATTAAGTCGTCCACAGCTGAAACACTGATAGCGATCTGTAACGGACAAAACTACCACCCGCTCCACCATGTGGTCACACGGAAGGTATTTGTTTACAAACCACCATTATTGTCGTCCTGTGTAAATAGACAACAGTTCAAAAACACACAAATCTCCGCAATCAAACAATTGTTGTTCGGATGTTGGCACAGATGAAAGTAAATGCCCGTATTTGATTTTAACTGTGTGCTCCACATGGACAGACTGCTCACTGGCTGGTCTGCGACCATTTCTATGGCAATCCACGTGTATGTGTGTGTGTGTGTAAGTCTGGTCCACGTTTGCTATTGTCACCCCCCCGCCCAATCCTCACAAACAACTGCTGAAATTCTTGATTCAGTTTATATGGTCGGAGGGGGGGTGGGCCAGTTTGGATGGAAACAATTTAACAACACAGACAAACAATCCAGTTCGACCGTTGGGGAAAAAGGAGTAACTGAACTAAAATAAATTGAACAAAAGTCTCTAACAGAAATCACAACAACAAGATATTGCGATTTTTTTATTTTTATAAAAGCATACTTTAGGTGCATTCGTAAAAGTTGTTCCTGTTCAAGTTTTGAATTTCTTGAGCTGTTTATAAGTGAATTATAAGTATACCCACCTCCTTTTAACGAAACGTTAAACTTTCCTCGACGCGTTTGTTGTTGTTGCTGTTTGGCGAGTTAATAAAAACTTGCAAAGGTTTCTTTTGCAGCACGGCTAATTAGCTAAAGTAAATGAAAACTAACTAGTATACTTTTAGGTTGCATTTCAATTATTTTTGTTTGCAGTGTCAAGGATATCTACTCAAAACTGAATGAGTTGTTAATCACATTAAATAAGAAAAGTTGGGTGCATTTATTTTTTTTTAAATTATGTATTTCTCTGACTACAAGTAAATTGTAGTATTTGTACTTAAATCACTATAAGAATTTATTGGATTTTACTGGTAAATGCTTTAAGTTTGTCCGGTAATTTCCCAAGCATATTATTTAAGAGCGAACAGTTTTACCCTGACTTGGAAAGTAGGCAGAGTTACCGCTGACAATTTGGAAAAAGACTCACAAAAATTCGTTTTAAAAAAAACTATACAGTATACACTATTGTTATATTGAGGGAAATTTCTTATTGTATTTGTCTAAAGCACAATTAGCATCTTACTGTGGTAATTTACTTAGTTACATTTAAAATTCCACATGAAAATGTTTAAAGAATTGACTTTACAGACGTTGGCAAAGCTATGTCCTCAACCTGTGGTTGTGCCATAAAAATGTTAGCATACTTTGGGGCATAATTCACTTGGTGCAATATATATTTCGTCTGCTGTAAAGAGGAAATGTATGGAATAATAACTCTTTACACGTTGAATGTTTGTAGGACACTGATTTGTTTATTAAAACATTTTGTGGGCAAATTCCTTCTGTTCCGACTTGAACATTATGCGGGGGGCAAGCAAACCCAAACTCTACATATGTTCCTTTTTAATTGCAATATCTTGAATAAATGGGATATACATACATATCGATACACTTGGAAATAGACTTGTCTATTATCTCGAATACCCTCAGACCCTTCCTGAGTTTCGGCCATCTTTGCCACAGTTTTTTCCTTCACATAACAATTTAAACACTTCTAGGAATACTTCAACATATCAACTTTAAACACTGTGACAAAACTATTTGCTCAACTTGAAATTATGGCATATTTTTAGGCTTCATAAAACACTAAAAACTTTAGCATACTTTGCGGCAACCTTTATGACGGTGCATTATCCCACCCCCCACCCCCCAACAGTTTTGACAAACTTTTACATTCACTGAAGGACCAAAGGACTCTTGATTTTTATAACAGCAGCGACAAATTCACACATACTTAGTTACTTGCTTGGTTAGTCAACTTGACTTTCATAGGATTTTAAAGGACATATCTTGTGTTGTACATTTGTGGAGTGTGTTTGTGTGTGTGTGCTATGTCTCATATGTGTTGGTTGGTGGGTGTTGTCGGTAACTCGTATATTTGTATGTTAATTTCTTAGGAAACCGAAACCGAAACAAAACAAAGCTACAACGCCCACACTTAAGGCCAGGCCAACCAAGAATATT
Source organism: Hydrotaea cyrtoneurina (assembly GCA_958296145.1). Classification (NCBI taxonomy): domain Eukaryota; kingdom Metazoa; phylum Arthropoda; class Insecta; order Diptera; family Muscidae; genus Hydrotaea; species Hydrotaea cyrtoneurina. The sequence goes on along the minus strand of OY282516.1, from coordinate 1,791,073 downwards.
TTGCTTTTTGCCTTTCCGCTTAAGTTTGACTCATGCTATTCTTTCAGAGCTTGTCGTCATATGGGCCGACAGTGAATGTGGCTGTCTGTCCGTCCGTCTGTCTGACTGACTGTGGCCATGTTTCCTCATGTTATGGAGATCATAAATTTTAGCTCCCCGAAACATTATTACGAGTTGTTGAATGGTTTTGTAGAAAACATATAATAAATGTTATTTTGAGGTTCTTTTTTATTAGTATTTCATTATTTTTTTCTTCTGATGACATTCTGGTTTTCTCGGTCCTCTGTATTTGTTTCCTGTTGTTGTTGTTTGTTGTTGGTGCTTTTGATATAGTAATTTTGTGGTATATTAACATTCTTTAAGTTATTTACACAATTCGTATATTGTTTTCTGGGTGTTTTCTCTGTGATATTCGTAAATAGTTTTATGTGTGCCCCCTCTCCACATACGATAATAATTTTCGTTTCGTTTGGATGAGTGTGTGTGCGTGTGTGTATGGTTATATCTATTATTATGTGTTTTTTACACATATATATTTTTATTTGGAAGTGTTTTAATTCTCGTGTGTTCGCTCGTTCGTTCTCTTCTATGTTGTGTGTGTATATTTTCGTAATTTGCATACAAATGAGAATTTTATTGTTTTTAAAAACACTTCAAATAGAAATAAATTTTGCTGAATAGCAAATGTGATGATAATCATTGGCATTATGGCTACACTGGGTAAATGCAAACAAAGCAAATCTCGATACTTATCTCATGTAGGAGTACGATGATGATGTTGCCGCTGGTGGCTGTGGGTTAGGTTTACTACAATCATTTATTATGTTATTGTCCAGCCTCCGAGCAGGCAATTGTTACAGTTTCCCAATAATGCCCAAAAGTAGGCTGTTCTTTTGATTACATTCTAAGGGGGATGTTTATATTTATACAGTTTCAGTCAAAATCGAAGATTAGCATAGGCGATAATTACTGACTTAGATTAGCTTGACAACCTGTTGTTAAACTAGTCCAGCTTAATAAAACATTTCCAAGCACTTTGGTTCGTTATACCAAGGATTTCCATGTCTTCATTCACTTGGTTGTGGCTTTTGTCGTTCTATGTGCTGGTTTAACTTCTGCTTTGTCCAATGTTGAAGAAGTTGCACGACAAGCTGTCACCCTGTCGAAGTCCTCTTGTAGTGATGAGTCGTTCGGCGAGGTCACTTCGTATTTTTCTCTCTCTGAGGAATCTATACTTTTTGAAGATATATTTAATATATTCATCGTACACTGAGCCGGATCTTAGAGTCGTCTCCGAATGGCTTAGGGTTGTTTAAAGAATATTAAAAAAAAACGGCCATCTTAAAAATTTTTTAATGTGTTCACCTTGATTTAGTATGTGTTCACCTTTAGCCATTACACCATGGCCGCCCACAATTATACACTCACTTCTATTCAATGGCAATGCCTAAAAGTAGGCCATCTTTTTTTGTTGCTCATTGCTCAATTGACTAGTAATTATTCAAAAAGTGTACGTTTATGCTCAATTAGCCTTGACCTAATAATCATCGGCTGCCATCATTGGCAAGTGGTCTCCATTGAATATTTTATACAACATTTTAAGATTAAAGATAATTCTGGAATAATTAAATGTGCATGTTTGTAGAGAGACCGATTGAACACATAGGTGCTGAAAATAAAAGATAACCTACTTTACGGTCATTGCAAACATGGACAAGGAAATCTCCTTAACAGACGGACAGTGAAATGGGTAACTGGAGGTAGACATAACTAATAGCAGGTGGTTTGCCATTGGCAAACAGAGATGTATAAGAATTTTAACCTTTTTCATCACAACTTCAAAAGTATCAACATTTTAATCAAATTATCTCTTGACTACTTATAAGAAGTTTAAACTTTGTCTAAACAACCCTTTTACCGTCTATGCTCTCATCATCAACAATTGTTTGTTTAAAAAACTCGTAAGAATCTTTTTTGGGAAACTTGTCCGTTATGAAAACAAACCACCGACCATCTCTTACGACGTCTGTTTGTTTATGGAAGACCCGGTGGTTGACCACATCAGAAAAGTTACTTGACATCATTTAAATCTGTTTCCAAACAAACGAAAGATTTTAATCAAAATGCTAAACCGTTCTTTTTTGTTCTTGGTCTTTGGCAACAATTTTGTGTTAACCTCATTTGTCATTTGCTAAATGAATTAGTTTTTAATTGAAATTAATTGGAAAAAGTTTTCGGAAAACTGCTCCACTTTGCAAATGCGTTTATCATAATCTCTGGATTCGTTTGTGCTCTCAAGCGCATGAGAGTACAACAACAGCAGCCACAGCAACAACAATGACAACAATTCATCATCATTGATTTCACAAACATGATTTTCGGTTATTTTTGTTAACTTTGTGATGTTGAACTGCTGAACATCGGTGGGTTTGTGTAATAACATCTGTGACTCTTTCGTTGTCTGCCTGCGTATGCAATCCACACCAGCACGAGCTGTGTATGTGTGTCAATTGTGCACGGGACGAATTCGTGGGGCCATCACCAAAGGAGGCCTTCAAAATAATCCATGTAAAGCATGACAGACTTGTTCATATTCTCAATATGCCTAATGAAGAGGGTCTGTCAGGGCTGGTCTTAGTTAGGTTTTGGGCGTGTCATCGGTCAACGCCAGGGCACATCTGGAATAGATTTCTGAACGGTTATCGCTGATGAGAAATTGCCATTGATACAGACCTTCGAGAATTCTAAATGGGTTTTCCCCAGGACCTGTTGCCGCCGCTGGCATTCATTTGTGCCCGCTGTGTTGTAAAATGCATGCACATTGAATGTGTTGCTGGCATATTTGTGTAGATCTGTCCGCCTGACTGTGTGAGTGCGTGTGTGTGTGCATCTGCATAGACGGATATCCGGCTGTTGATGCTACTCGTGTTGCCATTGTTACGATTGTTGTTGTCGGTCGTTGTAGCATCAACTTCTTACCACTCGATGATGTATAGCTTTCAGGATGCACATGTGTGAATGAATTTCGCATAAGATTTCCAAAAACTAAAAACAAAAGATATCAGACAACAACAAACAACAGACAACTGAGGAAGAACGAATCATTTGTTATAAATTCCTTTTGTATTGAAAAATCCGTTTGTGTTGCAAAATTTCCAGCATAATCACGACGATGATGATGCTCCTCACATACACATACACATACATACATATCTATTATTAGAGAAAAAGTATTTCTTTCATAATTTTTGAGAAATATTATTTCAACACAAACGAAATGTATGATTTGCATACAAATCAAGTGTATGGTATTTCAATACCAAAAAAAACAAAAAAAACTGCAGCATACTTTAAGGATATCCATAGAAAAAAGGACATGCCAACCAAACTGTATCCATACTAAATTTCCTTAAAGCAATCATATGGTGTAGAGGGATAACCTGAGCTTAAGGAATTTTATTTTTACTTAAAATAAAGTTGAAATTTATTTTTACTTAAAATAAAGTTGAATTTTGTTTAAATGTTTAAATTTGAGATTATTCTGGTGTATTGCATACTTTTCTGGTTATTTGAAGTTTGCCGTCCCGGGTTTCATATGGCACTCTTGAAATATTGCCTATTTCTAGGCTGAATGCTGGCACAAATTGACTACATACACATACACATGTACATAACATATTTTATTTATTTGGATTTTTATTTATTGCCCGATTTCCCTTTTTTTGCTTTTAACTCCAACAACAACAATAATAGCAATAAATATTTTGTTATGAATTGTGTGAAAGATTAAATGAGAGACCAACAAACACTATTACTTTCTGAGTTTGTTTATTAAATTGCAATAAATCATGACGTTCGCATTCGTAATTGTCCGGACAGTCTGTGAATGGTTTGTTCGGATTGTGAAGAGTGTATCAATATTTTTGTACATAATTTAAGAGCAATTTATTAAGGTGTTTTGTTTTTTGAAAACTGTGATGAAATTTGAAAGCAATTTGTAGTGACACCGATGTCCATAATACATGAAGCACTCTGGGCAAATGAACCGAGCACAATTGAAGAAGAACCAAAATTAATCGTTTGGGTACCAAAACTAGTTCATTCATCTATCTAATAACGTAAGTATTATGGATTTTATTTGTTGTTATTAGTACAGGAAATTATTAGATATCACTAATCATTAATATCTTCGGTGCGTGGTTTAACCAAGACTTGAATACATCAATATGCTGAAAATGTAGAAAAAGTTATTTGGTAAATTTTTCAGCAATGGAGTAAGGTATCGAACCGAGTTATGTGCCAAATTAAAGCGAGACTTCAGGACTATTATTAGCCCACTGAGAGTTTTATGCTACGATCGTTTTCACAGGATTTACTGTGTATCCTCTGGGGCACTCTCCAAATGTATATTTTGACCATTACTCTGTAATGGATGATGTTATACAACTCATATTTAGTTATAGCTGTATCATTTTGAAGGCAGAATACATCCAAGTGTAAAATATGTGGAAATTACAAAAAAACTTTTTTGACCCAAAAAAAAAAGGAAAGGGGTTAACCCATCAAAATTTGTGATTTTTTGAAAAAATTGATTTCTTTTAAATTTTGCTCATGCATAGTGAATCTTAATCTGAACACGATGATGTTTCCATTTTTTAGATCGGACAATTCATTTTGGAGAAATTGGCTTCAGAAAATGGATATTCTCAAAATTGGAGATTCGAAAGTCCCCTGAAACTATTTGGCCATTTCTTCAGCAACCGCAAAAGGTAGCGGCGTGAGTATGGTGCCAAATTATAGCTAGACTTAAGGCTTATTAACCACTGAGCTTTTTACAGGATTTATTATGTAAAAATTCGGGGCAATTATAGTTTTAAACCATACCAAACACTATTTCTAGATGTGGCGCAATCAAATGTTTCCCCAAGCAAATGTTTGCACAACCAAATATTCGTGCAACCAATTGTTTGGGTAACCAAATGTTTGCATAGACAACAAAAGGTTAGAGTTTTTCAAAAAACAAAAAAGGTTTTGTTGAAATTTTGCTCATGTATAGCAAAACTTAATGTTTTGCAAGTGTTGTTCGTTGGTAAACCTGTTCATGCCGATAAGGCTGGGAAAACTAAACATTATAGACTTGGGACCACCAAGAACTACTCCACAGTTGTATGAGCTATACCCTGACATGAAATAGTGCAATTGCACCGGTTAGTGCATATTGGTCGATTGAGTCGCTTCATCTAGAAAAGCTTTAGGCTCAACGATGTTCTAAGTATTTAAAGTTTACAAACCCATTAATCTTCCTATGATGATTGAAAAATGTGAACACTTTGCTAGATGTAACTTTGTCTATATCAAAATGTTTCCCTCTGCTCTTTTCTATTGCAGGCTGCGTGCAGATGTATTTCGGAGGTGCTAATCTTTCTGTCGCAGAAAACATTCTATTCGATTTGTTGCCCGTGGGTGAGTAGACCTCCATACAACTATTACCACCATCCACGTCGCTTGAAAGCACTGATGACTGATGTTATGTATAAATTAAATTGGTTATAATTACACCATTTTGAAGGCAGAATACATCCAAGTTACAAACGATTTGGAAATTAAAGAAAAAATATTTAGGCCTAAAAAAAAACAAAAAAAATTGAAATTTTTTTTTGAAAAAAAAAAATAGATTTCATTGAAATTATGCTTATCTATAGTGGACCTTCAACTGAGCAAGGTGTTGTTGTAATTTTTTAGATTTAGCAATTAGATTTAGAAATTTTTCAGCAACTAATGTAAATGTGTACAACAACAACTACAATTACGACTACAACTACTAATACAACTACAACTACTAATACTGATACTAACACTAATACTAACACTAATACTTATACTAACTCTAATAATAATACATATACTAATACTAATATTAATCTTAATACTAATACCAATTAGAGATTCGAAGGTCCCTTAAAATTATTATTCCATTTTTCAGCAAAGGTCTAAGGTACGAGTTTGGTATCAACATAAAGCTAATCCATAGGACTAGCATTAGGACTAGAACTCACAAAATGTATCTTTTGACCATAAATCGGTGATAAATGATGTTTTATAAATTATATTTGATTATAATTACTTCATTTTGAAGGCAGAATACAAGTGTACATTATTTGGAAAATAGAGAAAACTAATTTTGGCTATCAAAATTTTAGATTTTTTTGAAAAAAAAAAACAGATTATACTCATGCACCTTGATCTGAGTTAAACGTTGTTTACATTTGTTATATTGAACAAATAGTTTTGGAGAAATTCGCTTTAGAAAATTGGGGTTTCTTAAAATTAGAGATTCGAAGGTCCTTGAAACTATTTGTCTAGTTTTGCAGCAAAGGACAAAGGTATCAAAACGAGTGTGGTATCAAATTAAAGCGAGACTGCAGGACAACTATTAACCCACTGGGAGTCGCTCTATTTTTTGAATGGAACTGGATTTTGAAAATGGGACTTCTGAAAAGTAGAGTTTCGAAAGTCCCTTGAAACTATTTGTCCAGTTTTTCAGCAAAGGACAAAGGTATCAAAACGAGTGTGGTATCAAATTAAAGCCAGACTTCAGTACTATTATTAACGTATTGAAAGTTTTATGCCACGATCGTTTTCACAGGATTTACTGTGTATCCGCTGGGGCACTCTCCAAATGTATATTTTGACCATTACTCTGTAATGGATGATGTTACACAACTCATATTTGGTTATATCGGCATCATTTCGAAGGCAGAATACATACAAGTGTAAAATATTTGGAAAATAGAGAAAAAATATTTTGACCAAAAAAAATTTTAGATTTTTTTGAAAAAATAGATTTCGTTGAAATGTTACTCATGCATAGCGGACCTGAATCTGAACAAAACCTTGTTTTCATTTTTTATATTGGACAAATAGTTTTGGAGCAATTCGCTTTAGAAAATTGGGTTTTCCTAAAATTAGAGATTCAAAGGGGACTGGAAACTATTTGTCCAGTTTTCCAGCAAAGGACTGAGGTATCGACACGAGTGTGGTATCAAATTAAAGCCAGACTTCAGGACTATTATTACCCACCAATATGCATGATGCAATGTCCCTTATAATGCAATGCACTTTGTAGAAGTAGGAAAGAGAGTTTAGTTTTCGATACACCAACAAACTCACTTGCGATACACTTTCGACTGTATTCCCAAAGCAGTTCTCTGCCGCTTAAAATAACTAGCCTGACCATTCTCTTAATCATATATTGTGTAAAAGCCACGCAAATCTATTTGTAAAAAATATATCGCAGGCTTTCTTGTTCCCTTCACAATTGGTTTAATTGCTTTTGTAATCGTGACTTTCATTGACAATTCCTTACCACATTCTCCGGCTTAATGTGGGAAATATTGATTTTTTTTTTGGTTTGTCTTCTTTCTTTGTCTACATGTGCATGTCGCTGAAAGCCCAAAAGTATGCCTCAAATGTACACTTTATGGCCGACCATAAAACAGGCTTCATTGGTTGTTTTACTTTTTCAATTTTCCCCCATTTTTCTCGCTTACTTTTTTAAGGATGGCTTAATGTCGCAGATCTTATTCGGTACAAAAATTTAACACTACATTATTTTTTAACAACAAGAAGAAAGAAAAAAAAGAAGAAAATCATTTCAACGAATAAGTGCGACGGTATGAGAAGGTATAATTCATTTTAATACTCTTAAATGCAACTCAGCATATTTTCGTTTGGCAATTCCACAACGATTCCGTTTCCTTCATTTCGTTTCGGGGGTAAAACCCTTCCAGGCCAGGGCAGTATGTGTGCAAAGTTACGCTGCTACAGCTAAAGTCCATTTAACATATCGTCGTACTACCGGAACGTTTTCGTTTTTTCCTCAGCTTTCAACGTCTTCTCTTCCTCGGTTTGACTTGTGTTCGGGGTTGGCCCAGTGCTGCTGCTGTCGCATATGGATTAAGTTGCAGTTATTCTTAATATTTTTTTTTTCTTGTTCATCTCATCGTTCTTCTCCATCGCGCTGAGAAATGAGGTTGTAAAAGGATGTGCATATGTACATGCGGTGTTTTTCGTTTTTAAAATAAAAGCTTCTCATGTATTGGCTGTGGTATGGAGCACACACACACACACGCACACATTCGCATGCACCCGAGAACATCCGTATCCTTTTTTAATAAAAATGTCAACTGCAGTGAAGTGCAGCAAAGCATTGTAAAAGTGATGTAAAGTTTTTCTCTGCACAACCAAAACTATAAAAAGGAGAAGGAGACATTTTGCCAACTGGTAACTAGAAACTAGAAGGGGCTTCATGTGGCCATGCCATGCTTGGCAATATACTAAATGAAATATTAGATTAAAAATGGCTCTGCCGATGACGAGTGTGACGATGGCGATGTCGTAATGGTGGCTGGTTATTCCCAGAAATCGAGTGCTTGATTATGTTAAAGTGACATTTGTTTCTTTGGGGGGGGTTTTTTTTTCTAGAACAAAAGGATTTCAAAGAAAATGTGCAAGGATTCATGGGCTCTTATCTGTACTGCGCTCACAGAGGGTTGACAAATTTCTTGGGAATGACAGTACTCATCTCTTCTTCCAGGGAATGACAGCAGTTTTAAAGTTTTTTTTTTCTATTTTCTTCCTAAAATGATTATGTGCGTCATTTCTTTAAGGGAAACATTTATTTTTATAGAGAACCGGGGAGCACAACTGCAGGCAACTGGTGTAGACACCATGGAGTCTATGCCGAGATTTACAGCAGCGTTGGCCATTTGCAAAAGAAAGTACAAATAATTATACTCTGGGGTTGAATTCAGCGATACATCAACGTCAGCTTTAAGGACAAATCTGTGCGTCCGGCGCCCTTTTAAAGTGTCGTGTGTTACGGGCCTAATTGGCAGGGAGAAGGTGGTGGAATTTTCTAGAATTTGTTTTTCAGTTCATAATAAGAGGGATGCAAATCCCTGGAGTAGAGATGCTAATTAGTGCTACCTTTTGCTGCAAGCATTGGAAGATTGAAGAATGTTAATAGAGAACAGGACAATTTGGAGAATTGTATTCAGGTCTTCGTAAGTAGTTGTCTTTGGTAATCTTGGTGTACTGGCCCTGGGAGTGGATCTGAAATAAGAGATTTTTTTTTAAAGAATTCCAATTTCAATAATTCTGCACAATATGACTCACATTCATACCCAGCTGAAGGTCATTTGCTTTTGTGGGGCGGGACTGACCACAAGAATCATTTCAATAAAAAAAAAAACGTCTTCATCTGTTGTCTGTCATCAGTCCGAGTGAACTACGTGACTGTTGCCATGATGTGAGAATATTCGCATGTACACATGGGTGTACATTAAAAATGGCGTTATCATTTCAAATCCATGCGATTATTATTGTGGTGCAAAAATGTTTCATTCATTATTGGCAAGTCAGGCAATTTTATCTCATTAAACCCCATCATCCACTGAGCTTTCAAATACAATCAAAATAGTGTCATTTAATTCTATTCGATTTTCAAAAATAAAAATATACAACAACAGCAACACAAAAACAACCGGCTGACATGGTATCTCGCATAGCAGCGCGCATAAATACAAAATAAATGCCAAACAAATGTTTAAAACATTCCTCTAATGAACTTGACTCTGAAATCACTCACTGAATTGAGCCAAACAAACATTTCGATTCGATGGCCGGGTACTTAGTGTCCACACACATATGTTGCATGTTGAAAGCATTTAAAAGCGGCAATTTTTCTGTTGGCGTCGCAGCAGCTAAATGCGATCACGATGATGAGATGATGATGATGCCAACAACGACATGTGGTTATTTTCTTTTTATGAGTTTGTCATCGTTATTTGTGTCGAAACTCCACACTGAAATAGTTTGGGGGGGGGGGGGGATTTGGGCAGGCCAAAAAAACACACACACACACACACACATTTCGAATGCTTCGGGGGTATAATGATTTCATTATGTGTTTATGAAACTATAATTTATCGCAAATAGAAAAAGGAATATGGAAGCCGCTGTCTGTGGCTGTCCGCGTTGGTCACATACACATGTGTGTATGCATGTTGAGATTTCGATTTGGGATTAAAATCTAAATGAAATCGAGTGGACTGTTAGGAAAATTCAATTATGGTCATTGTGACGCGAACGGCCACCACCATGTGAACACAACAGGCCGAAACAGTGAACAGCCTAAATGTGGGCTTTGGATTTCACTTCAACAGCAGTTGTGGCACTCAAAAATTAATTCCATTCTGTTTATTTCACTCCCATAAATAGGATTTGGTTTTTCAAGGCCTAAAGTATACTCCTAAAAGTATACGTTGTTTTTTACTACGTTTTTTTTTAAATATTATATTTTTAATCCATAAATTCATTTTAGTATAACAGAATAAAATGTAAAGTTACTTTTTGGAAATGATGAGACTTCAATGTCGAATATGATAAGATTGACAAGTCACCGTGATAGATATTGACTTTGGTGAGAACGTATGGCCTAAGATTGACAGAAGGTCACACACACTACCAATGTAGTGGGAGATTAAGGGAGAAATTACGATTATGTGATAGGCCCAAATCCACATAATCGTAATTTATCCCTTAATCTCCCATACATTGGAAGTGTGTGTGACCTTCTCTCAATCTAAGGTCGTACGTGCTCACCAAAAAAAAAATCAGCATATGAATGTGTACATCAATAAATATTGTGTCCTCAAAACCCCCACACACCCGCTTTGATTTTCTATAAAAACAAAATTGCATCCCAAATGTATGCTACACTTTTTAAATACATTTTCCTTACTATAAAAAAAAAATATATATCCCTGAACATTTGCATAATATTTAATTCATTTGTATTATTTAAATCTTTCACATGAAAAATCATGGCACATCCCTGAGGGAGGGCGCAGGTACACAATATGTTTGATTGCACAAAGTGCGCCGCCCGTGAGTGAGTGAGTGTGGCTGACTGGGGACCAACCAAAATCAGTTGATATTCACATGTCACGCAGCAGGGAAAACGTCTGCATGGTTCATCCCATCAAAAAAAAAAAAGATGGTTTGTCCACATCAACAGACATTTAAACATGAATATGCATGTCTGATAATTTGTATCGCTCGATGGCGTTTTTTTTGGGGGGCTGCTGTTTGTCGATGTCCATGACGACAAAGTGATTAAATATGTAAAAACATGCTTTGCTGTATATGAATTTCATTTATTGACAGCCAACCGCTCGGGATGAGAACATTTTTGGGCGGGGAAACGTCTCGACTTAAGGGAATACATTTCTTTGCGATGGAAATTTTCCAATTCAAGACATCGGATTTAAAGAAGAATTAAATGGGCAAAATTTGAGTTCAAAACCAAACGCAGTAAAACAAGCGATGGCAATGCCGGCCTTTGGGAGTCATTCATCAAATAAGTATTTTATCCGCGTTGATTTTGTAATGTAGACTAGCGTGTATGTGGTGGCAGTGTCGGTATACAGAACAGAAGAGCATGCATAGTCTATTTGATGGTGTTAAGTTGGTTTATGTTGCAGGGTATACTTTTAGGATGCCCAGTTTCAAAGTCCGCATGTTAAGCAGCCTCTGAGACCAGCTGGATTTCCCTTAGCCGTCTCTGAGATGGCGCCATGAAATTACTTTGGTGTGTAAGCGTTTTTTAACAAAATACATGACGTTTATTCACTAATATTTCCTTTTTTTTTATTTAAATTAGGAGTTTGTTTAAAAGTAGAGCCCAATTTTATACTGGCCACATTACCTAATAACATTGCATGAAGGAACAGACGGGGAACTTCTCTGGAATCATTTGTAATTTGTATACCCACGGAGCGGGACCTGCCGTTTAAAGCCGGCTCCGAATGGCCAATGCTTTTTCTAAGAGAATGTATTTTGGAAAACATGATAGTGCAATGTTCGGAAAAGTGGGTAAAAATAGTTTTTCACATATCTCTGGAACTGGATAAGAAATTTCAAAATTGGTTTACATGAAATACAGTGGAACTTCTATAACTTGAGCATCCATAAGTATAGGAGACAAATTCCCTTAAACAATTTTATAAGAAATTCCATAACTCAAAGTCTCCGTAAGTCGAACTTTTCTACCGGATAAAGGAGTTTCGAGTTATGGAAGTTTGACTGTATTAACATTTGACGCTTGACAACAATGGCATAAACCATTTGCAGCTATTATCCCCGATTTCCCAAAAAAAAAAAAACGTATCCACTTCTGTTTTGTTTCCCGATAAGCGGTCATCATGTGGAATCTATCAAAACAAATTATACACAAAAAAATATTGCCCAAAAAGTCCCCCGAAATAACAAAATAACGTCATCACAAAAGCAAACAAACAAAAATCTTATCAAGTCAGTGTGTGCGTGTGTGTGTGTGTGTCGTAGCCCAAAACATGAGGCAGATACCCCAACGCAGAGGAGGCACCAACCACCAGCCGCCTCATCAGCGGCAGCAGCAGCAGCTGACTTTGGCAACAATAATGAAAACGCTTAAAAAACGGTTCCGCTATTTGAAGTTCACAGAGCATTTAGCCGATCTCATTTTCTGTTTTTTTTTCAAATTCAATTTCAGTTTTGTTTTGTTCCATTTTTTTCAAATTCGAATTCCGACTAGAAGCGCTTAGAAACGCCAGCCCCAGAGAACACATGTTTTTATTGCATGTTTCGCATGCGGACGGAGAGTCGGAGATGGACGGCAGCGACACAAACTAATCATATAAGAATCACTTGGTGGCGTTATTGTTGCTGCTGTTGTTGTTGTTGTTGTTGTGTATATGACTGAAAACGACACCAGCAGCAGCGGCCACAACAGAACGAGAACAAAACTATTGCAAAAGGCTTTTGCAATTGGAAGCTCAGCTGTAATAGTTTCAAATTTTAAATAATGAAAATAGTTTCAGTTCGGTTCTCTTCCCAAATACATGAAAATCACTCTCGCTCGCTCTGATCGCAAGTCTTTGAATTCGGAATCGTGACAAGGACTCTTCACTTTGAGAATCCTTTCGTTGTAGAAATCATTTTGTTTTTATTTTGCTGAACTATGAAATCCTTCAACATTTCATTACAACTCGTGTTCATTTGTATATGTTTGGTACGAGTACATTTTGCCCAGTCCGTCGTACATCACTCGTCTCTGGAGGATGCACGTTCCGAACGCCAGCGCCTGGTCCAGAAGTATATCAAGACATTGAACAAGGAAGAGGGTGCCATACGTTTAGTGGGCGGAGATGCAGAATATGAAGGTAGGCAATTGTGGACATTTTGGCAAGCTCTGTGGCCATAAGGCTCACCACTTTTAGTCATTTTTTCATTAACTGAAATAAATCGGCTCAAAGGCTGCCCCGGGGGTTGGTGATTTTAGATTTGAGGGGTTCAGGATGGGCCGGGTAACAAAGACCAAGTGGCCATTTATCCGAACATGACTGAATATTGAATTACAGGGAGCAGATTAAAATGCAATTACTTCTTTATCTCACTTGTTGGGATTCCTACCGCCGCGGAGAGTCTTTAAAAGAAAATTATTTACTTAGACGGATTAAATGTAGTGTCAACCATTAAAGCAACACGTCCAACCGACAGCGTTGTCCACGAATATTTTACTCTGCAGGCCAGTGTCATCATTCGTTGAGTAACTGCAAATGGATTGAGTTTTTTCTTTACTGTAACTCATGAAACTACTGAAACTCATGATTGTAAGCAAAATGAGGCATTGCAACAAAATAAGGATGAACATTGTCTAAGCCGTTTAAACATAACTCTTTAAAGTCAACCCCATTCTTTAATGAAGACTTTTGGATAAATCTGGAAATACACTAGATTGTTTAGACTGGCATGCAAGTCCTTGCATCTGCTGATTTCTAACAGACATGTGCCTCTAGCGATCGCCGAGCGACTATCACACGACAATCCCAAGATCATATTGTGAACCTTTCTGTAAAACTGGCGTAGTTAGAGCAATTGTCCGAGTAATTGGTCCAATTACGCGAAACAATTGATTGCAATTACTATTTTCTACTAACTCTTAGAAGAACCTAAGTTCTAGCTCACTTGCAATTGAACCACTTAAAAAGGTAACAGATTTCAGATTTATTTGGCCAACCGATAAGTTGTTTCAATTAATTTCCCGCGGTATGATTTGAAACACTGTCATCGTAATGAACAATGTTTTTTGCGGGGATATTTGAATATGTTAGGTTAAGTCACTTCATCAGCGTTCTGATACGCCAAAGGGCTGTACATATACCAAAGACTACACAGAGGGCAGGCATCCCAAGTTGTTCTTTGGCACATAAGTTCGGCTACACACACTAGATGTCAGCAATTGGCATGGCAAACAAATACATATAATTTTTAAAACAAATACTGTTTACATACCCTCTTGGAAATGTTCAGCAAACGTTTTGGGACGTCTGCCCTCAGTATGGTCCTTGCATATACCAACAAACATGTGCCACACTTATTTAGTCAGTTGAACTTTCGTTAAAATATTTGTTTCTACAAAAAAAAATTGAAAATTATTTTAAATCGTACAAAAAAAAAAAAAATGTTCGGCATACTTATTCTCTGTTGATTTCTGTCTATTCACTGCGCCAGGTAACATTGAAGTTCTTCACAACAACAAATGGGGTTCCGTGTGCGATGACGAATGGGACCGAGTCGAGGGACAAATTGTGTGCGAACAACTCGGTTTCGCCGGTCTAAAGAAGGTAACGCACAGCGGTTACTTCGGTCCTGCCAAAAGACGTTTCTGGATGGACAATCTCTTCTGCGAGGGCCACGAAAAGGAACTGACGCACTGCCACTTCGATGGTTGGGGTGTAAATGACTGTGAGCCCAGCGAAGCGGCCGGTGTCATATGCACCGCACCCGAAGGTCTCGAACCCGAGCCAGAGGTGCAACCCGAATATTACGAACCCAAATATCGCCTACACTACAGCCACAAAATGGATGTTCGCCTGCGAGGCGGTCGCAGTCACAAGGAGGGACGTGTTGAGGTCCGCCTGAACAATGGCAAATGGGGTACGATTTGCTCGGATGGTTGGAGTTTGCTGGAGGCCAATGTCGTCTGTCGCCAGTTGGGACTGGGCTATGCCCGTGACGCTCTGCAAACCGACTATTTTGGTGGTTCGGACATTTCGGCAAATGTGATAACGGGCACCGAGTGTTACGGCAACGAGACGTCACTCGGCCAGTGTTTGCATCACGACCATTTGCGCGGCGTACTGTCGTGTCACGGCTCACATAATCATGTCGCCGTGGCGATATGTGATCACTTGGCGCCAGATCTGGTGGTCGACTACTATGAAATCGAGCGCACCGCTCACTTGGAAGATCGTCCCATGGCACTGATGCAATGTGCAATGGAGGAGAACTGTGTGGCTAACGAAGCTTACGATATACAACGTGACGATCCGAATTGGCGTTATGCCACCCGGCGACTGCTGAAGTTCACTGCCAGCGCTTTGAATGCGGGCAACATTGATTTTCGGCCGTTCAAAGAGAAGAGCATGTGGGAGTGGCACATGTGTCACATGTAAGTGCAACGGAAAGGGGGGAATTCAAAGGCGAAGACTCGTAACGTTTTCTCGTATTTGTAGGCACTATCACAGCATGGAGGTGTTTGCCACATTCGATATCTTCGATGTGTCGGGCATTAAGGTGGCCCAGGGTCACAAGGCCTCATTCTGTTTGGAGGACACGCAATGTTTGCCCGGCATCCCCAAGAAATACAATTGTGCGAATTTCGGTGATCAAGGTGAGTAGCAATCGTTTGTGGGCATTCGTTCATGGCTCAAGGGACATGTGTTTTTGTGTTTAGGCATTTCGGTCAACTGTTCGGATGTGTATCTGTACAATTTGGACTGTCAGTGGGTGGATATTACGGAAATGAATACGGGCGCGTACACTTTGAAAATTGCCATAAATCCGGAATTCAAAATATCCGAAATGAGTTTCGACAACAATGCTGCCATCTGCGATCTGCTCTATACCGAAACGTATGCACGTGTGGAAAACTGTCGGCTAGTCCGACCGTGATCGTGATCGTGACCGTGAAGTTGCCGGAACGCCAGACAATGCTGCAGAAAATTCGATTGAGTCATATACACCCCAACATAAGTTTAACAATGTCTGTGAACGTGGAAGAGCCATGACTGATTGTGACTGAATGGGCAACTTTCTGCTGTATTGTTGTTTGGCCGGGATGAGCGTCTCACAGCGAAATACAAAATTATATAAATTCAAACAGTGCCAAATACTTTAAAACCAAACTGTACTTAATTAAAAACAAAAATAATAATAAAAAAAAAATAATAAAGAACAAATACAAAACAAAAAGCAATAAATCATAATCAAAACAAATCTATGAATATCTGGGAAAAACATTAACTTTTCATACGTATACGTGTGTCACTCTCTCGCTGTGTCTGTGTCTCTCGTTGTGTCGACCAATTTAGTGGTTCGCTTTCATTTTCATTTGCTGTTTTAGCCATTAGCGCGCAAAAATAGCAGATGAAAACAAACGTGATAATCATATTTGAACTTGAAACTAACTGAAGCGTACCCTCCGAAAACATTTGTACTTTTGTTTTGTTCGTACATACTCAGCCATATGCCCCCCTGCCGGTTGGTATTCATCTCGGATGACTGGTGTGGATGTCTTTCATTTGCGAGTAGAGGGGGAGGGAGGGTGGACATCATGCGATTGTGTGTTAATTGCTTTTCAACACTTTCATAATGCCAATAATATGTTAAATACCGAGCATAAACTTTATTGTAGAAGTGCATTGAAACGACAGCCACAACAGAGGCAAACCTGCACAATCGCATGTAATTAGATCTGTAGATAAAATAGTGAAATGGAATTTCACAGATACGTGAATAATTTACATACGAACGAACGTACGTATGTACGTATGTCCGAAGGAATGAGTGATTGCATTTTGTAATTTAATTCTGATTTTATGATCAACACTTGACAGTTGCTTGATTGATATGGCGGCGGCAGTTTGATTTATTCCTATCAATTGACAATTTTCATTGATGGGCTGGCTTGGCTTGGCAACGAGATTTCCCTAAACCGCCAAAGAAAAAGAAGACGTTACAACAGCTGTTGAACGAATGAAACTGACGGCGGCACTAATCCTTAATTATAAGGAAAAGTGATAAATAAAATGTGTATGTATTTTAAAAAAAAAACTCTTAAATTTGTGGACAATTGTAATGTTATCGTTTCCTTTACAGAAGCGACAGCAAACAGAATAAATGCAGATGATCAAATCGGATATCAAACCTTTCAACCATTAGAAGTGGCTGTTGGCCATGACCGTCTTAGTGGTTAAATGGTTGAGCACGCTGTATCAAGGATGGTCTCAAATGAACATGGGTGGCTGGTACAACCCGGTCACTACAGATATTTTTTTTTTATCAGCTAAAAACTTTATAATATCTTTTGTATTCCCTTATTATTTTAATATTTTTTTAAATTTAGTTGTAAGTGTACGGGGAAAAATTTCATTATGAAAATGAAAGGGAAAGGCAAAAAACGTTGTGAAATGCAAAGACTCTTCTTGTTATGATGTTTTTCGAAATTGTAAATTGTGGATCTTGAAGTGTAACATTTCACCAGAATCAAGAATTGGAGGTTTTTTGATTTTTGGTCATTTGGGATTTCAGGCAACGATATACGTATCGATCCGGCCGATGATCGAATGGTGCGACTTATTTTTCGTGTTGATCAACCTGAAAATGTGGTCATTTAAGAAGTAGCAAAGCGAGCCCTGGTTGTATTTAATTCAATGACCTAGAAATGACCTAGATTAGCTATCAGACGTTGGCACACAATGCTGTTGCTATCAAGACTAAATGTCTTGGTTGTGTCCGTCATAACAGGACACTATCTGAGTGGATGGCATGTACGCAGACTGAATCTTCTCACTATTGACTATTACAGATGATTTGGGGATGTAGAGGAGAAGGAGGAGAACTGCACTTGCACTGTTCTTGCGAGAACAGATGGCGATCCACACAGGGCTCTTATTTATTTAGGAACCTAGGCGATCTGGCCGATATTGGTATTGGCCGACTCGGCAGCTATTTGAGGATAAGATTATCGCTAGCTTCCATGGTATAACAATATACTTTATAGTCTAAGGGAGTCTGCTTTACACACTCTACGCAACTCCAATCTAACCTACTTATTTTTCCCGTACTGATACTTTTTTTTTTAACTCAAATGTAGTTTTATGTGTATACAGACGATTTCAATTCAAATTAGATTCAGTATTTTAAATGTTGTACTGTTTTGATCACCTGTCGTACGATGATCTTTAACCTACGATTTCAGTTCATAACTGTCTAATTAAATTCATAATTTCAAATGTTTTCACTTTTTTCCTTTTTTTTTGCCAGCACTTTGCTTGACTACTTTTTGCGATAGCATTTGGTAAGAGAATTGTTGTTTTGCTTTTCTCTTCGCTCCATTCGCCAAAGAGAAGCCGGTTAAAAACACCCGACCAAAAAAGAGTAAGCTGACCTAGTTTTATTTCAAAACTGAGAAATTTCGAGAAAAAAAAGCACCAGCTAAGCTCAGCAAAAACAAAACATTGCCATAATTCAATTAAAATTCATAACACCAAACAAAAAAACAAAAATTATAAAAAAAAAGCAAATAAATTTTACAAAAAAGCAATCAGCTGTTGTTGTAACACGCACACACATAACAGCAGCCAAATATGGATTCTCGATAGACGCCGAAAATGCGGGCAAACGACACAGCAACGACACATAGTCAAATAGTCAAACAAATCAAAATAAACAAGAAAGAAAGAAGAAACAAAAAAACAACACAAATAAAATAACCAAAACACTCTCGTCACTATCTGTGATTATTCAATAATAATGAATTTATGAAATATCCCCCCCAAAAAAAATGCCAAAAACAAAAAGTTACGTAGCTACCGGACTTGGCGCACTATTATGGGGTCAGCCAGCCGTTTGTGGGCCATTATTATTCACACACTTCACGTAAAGATGACCGACCGCGCGACCAACACACCAATCAATTGGCCATCCAAATATTAATCACCGTAAATCACTTCAGTTTATGCGGCCGACAGACAGACAGTACGGGGTGAGTATGACAATTTACAAGATCAAACACCTGACAAAGGGCGTGTCAATTTCAACAGACAGGCGGGCGGGCTTAGAATTCGACGGCGGTCAATAAATAACTTTTGCAAATTAGATGTCGCCATTTGTGAAATAAGCAGAAATTATTGTGAATGGCAGAGTAATTCAATTCATTGTGACTGAATTTTGAATGTCAGGCTCATTCTTTACATTTCAATTGTTTCATTCTCATATTAAGCATTTAAATCAAAGAATGTAAATACAAAGAATTGTACAGCTCTCAAAACTATTAAAAATAAAGTTTGAAGTTCGCTAAAAAAACAGTGTGTCATGAGTTGTAACTGCCTGCAATGGCCACTGCTTTCTATTATTGTGCCATGACTCGCAGTAGACGAAAATCGTGATCACCTTGTAATAATTTTAATTTCAGTTTAATTTTCCCAAAGATTCGATTTGTCTCCATCGGAATTTTAATAACCTGAAAATCAGTTTTCCAAACATTACCAAATTGTCATACCAGCCCATCGCTCATTTTTATAATTGATAGCGAAATCGATAAACTTTCGCCACTTAAGTGGCTACTGCGAAAACACCACTTTTTTGTGTTGTCGTTCAACAATAAAAAAAAAACAACTGGCCACAAGGCACCCACGCATGCGCAAAGTCGTCGACGACGACAACGACGACAGCAACTTCATGGGAAAATAACAAGAGTTGTGTGCCGCCGTAGAGGAGACACACATGTGGACGTACAACAAGTTGTCGCAGTAGCTGCAGCAACGCGCTCACCTCAGCGAGAGAGTTTGTAATTAAAGTGAAAGAAGCTACCAGCCATTGCCAAGCGTTGAATTCACAGCTCCCTGTTGAATATGAAAAGAAAATTATTAACAGTCGGTTTTTAAGCGTCAAAGCTAACAAACGGTTTCGAAGAATCACAGCCACACACAAAACAAGTTGAATTTGAAATAAAAGTGAACTTTGGAAACGCACAGCATGTTAATAGACTACAAATGGTTGGCACTGGTGTTGGTAGTGCTGATTTGTGCCCCCACGCCTTTGCAGGGGGCACGCCGCAAAACAACACCCGTCAACGAGGAAGAGGAACAAAACCTCAGGCAATCGCAAAGCACCTTCGTGCAATGGGTTCTGTCGCTTGTGCCGCAACGACCCACCTTTGAAACGCTGGCCGGGTCGCTGCTGGGCGCAACCTCCACCACCATAAAGCCGGATGGGTCCACAGCCAGCCCCGATGTGTCCAGCACTACATCAGCAGGCATTCCTTCGTCCACCACCACAACAACAACAACAACAGCGGCACCTTCATCAACCGTGGCTCCGTCTACCACACCTTCCCCGCCGGCCATCTTGAATCCTCCCCGCAACTGTACCGATTGCGTGTGTGGCATTGCCAACACCCAGAAACGTATTGTGGGCGGACAGGAGACCGAGGTCCATCAATATCCCTGGATGACAATGCTGCTGTACGGTGGACGCTTCTATTGTGCCGGCTCCCTGATCAACGACCAATTTGTGGTGACGGCCTCTCACTGTGTCTACGGCTTCCGCAAGGAACGCATAAGTGTGCGACTCCTGGAGCATGACCGCAGCACGTCGCACTTTCAGAAGATCGATCGTAAGGTCGCGGAGATTGTGACGCATCCCAAATACAATGCACGGACCTACGACAATGACATTGCCATTATCAAATTGGAGGAGCCGGTCGAAATGACCGAGTTGCTGCATCCGGTGTGTATGCCAACACCGGGCAAATCGTTTAAGGGTGAAACGGGCACTGTAACCGGTTGGGGTGCTTTGAAGGTGGGCGGATCGACATCCAGTACACTGCAGGTGAGTTGCGACCAAATCGTGTGCCCATAAACAAACAACTAACTGAGATCGTGAGCTTGAAACTTATGTTTCGGCTGGGGCACTGAAATGGAAAGTTCGTGTCGATAGTCGAAAGGTAAATTCAAAGCTCTATCGGAATTACCGAAAGCAATTTATAGAGAATTTATTTCTTTGTCATGCCATTGACTCGGGTATAAAAAATTGTTTTCGTGGTAGTTTTGTGTGAAAGCAATACGGTGTAAATCGAGTTAGAACAAAATTCAGTCTAAAGTACAATCTTGTTCCGCGTGTCTACATAAACAACTATTTCTTTTTTTAGGAATCAAGTAAAATAATAGTTTCTGCGAAGATTTTGAAGTTTTTTACTGTTCTTCTAAAAAAAAGATGTAAAAACAATCTAAGGGTGTTATTACTGGGAGGCTCGATTTGATAATTTTAATTAATAGATAATTAATTAATAGGATGCGTCTCGACATGAAGAAGGAGTTTGTGGCCGAAAATACAGAAAACAAATCATTGGTAAATTTTCGTTCGTTTTTGCAAACAAAATAAACATACGCATCAGCTGATCCGTGTCCGCCACGTCAACTAATCCCAGTTGCACATCACGTACAGTGATGCATTTCAAAAACGTCATTTATTCTCCAAGGATGAATGGGATGGACTTGTTAATTGATTCAGATTTCCTAAGCTATTTCGAAAAGACTTTGGGTAGGTTTATAATAAAAAAAAAACCTTTTCAACATCGCTCAGTTGAATTTGTATGATTTTTATCGAATATTTAAATACAAACAAAAATATTTCCATAATTTTGACATCAGCAGCTAAGAAACGATCTGAAGAGATCTTGAGGAAATCTTATTGAGAATTACTTACAACAATTTTCTAATCGGTTCATATTTTCCGACTGTAGGAAAGTTTGACCAAAAAAAGGTGTCTTTAGTGGTCATCTTAAATGATTCAGAGTTGCTCGATTTTATAAAATGTGGATATGACTCAAATAGATCTCGGTGTTGCAAACACGAATCACAAACATAGATCTTTGTAGTATATTAAAATTAAAGGAGAACGTTGATATTGTTCTTCAACAAAAAAATTGTAGAAAAAGATCACAATCTAATAGGAGAAAGAAATGTTCTGAATACGGGTAGCATTTTAGGCTAAGTTTATATTAGAGATTCACAACACGCAACTGTCAAATTGACAGCAATAATTAAGACAATATTCAAATGTCCACATCAAAACAGCTAAGTGAAACGGGCATTTCGGTAGAATCAAAACAAATGACTTTTGTTCAGCAGATGTATCAGCCAAGAACTTATGTACATTTTTGAAAGATTGATTAAAATTCATTAGTTGAATGGTAAACATTACGAGAAAAACATCGTTTTTCAGATTTCCCAAATAGTTCTGCACCTTTGAATTGAGTGTATCTGAGACATAGCAAATTTCCATTTATTATTTTCCTTAAAAAATTAAAAATATGCTTACTGTGGATTGAACGACGCTTTTTCATTCTAGCCCAATGTGGCCACATTTTCCTTTTCTGTTGAAATCGAAGGCTCGTAGTCTCGGTACTCTGAATGGATTTCTGCCGGCAATGGCCGCAGTGCGTCTCAAAAATCTGCAATCGGCCAAGGTCAATTGGTTTGCTTCCGGGTATTGGATTAGTTCTGAAGTTGTTTTTGTTTCTTTGCTGTAATTTGAAATGAAAGATCCGTATTTTATATAAAGTCTTTGAGATATTTATCTTTATAAGAAGAATTTGCTCTCGTACTTAAACTATTATTACTAGATTTTTAAATACGTTGACGTTTTGTCGTTTTATCTAACCATCAACTGATGTAGTTGTTATAACTAATTTATAAAATACATGGCATGTGCCATTGTCCTTTGAGAGAAATTGTCATCTCTTTCCACAGATTATTTCAATAACATCTTTAGTGTCCTTTTTGGTGTTTGTCATTGTTCTCTTCTGTCTTTTCACACTTGTAGGAAGTAAAAGTGCCCATAATGTCCCAAGACGAATGTCGCAAAACTCGTTACGGTGCCTCACGTATCACCGACAATATGCTCTGTGCCGGCTATGATGACGGCATGAAGGACAGCTGTCAAGGGGATAGTGGCGGACCGTTGCACATTGTGGCCACCGGCACCAGAGAACATCAATTGGCCGGCGTGGTGTCCTGGGGCGAGGGTTGTGCCAAAGCCGGTTACCCCGGTGTATACGCACGGGTAAATCGTTATGGCACTTGGATCAAGACCATCACGAAGAATGCGTGCCTGTGCCACTCGGAGGCCAAGAAAATCAAAAAGTGAATCGCCGCCATGCCATGTATGGAGGTGGACGAACGAGCGGATAAGAGATTCTCTTAACTCGATCTATGTTTAATATTTAGTGTTTACTATTTATTTATTTATTTATTTATTATTGTAATTAAGGTGAAAATAAAGAAAACGGGTTTTCCCCATGTGCATTCACATGCACACACTTTGTAATCGTTGGTGTGCCAGAAAAAACTTTCTACTTTTTCTTGAATGCCGTCGTAGCCGGTTTCTGTCATTACAGCTGGATTGGATTTAATTTGAATGCACTTGAAGTCGGTCGGTCTGTTTCTGTTTCTTTTCTTTATTTTTGCACAGCTTGTGTATGTGGAAAGCATATTAATGCGCCTACAGCCATCGTCGGTAGTCGGTGCCAAGCAAGTTTATCAGGAAAATCGTGGAACGAGTTCACACATAAATCCAAGAGAAAGATTTCTATTCACCCAAATACACTGGATTAGTTAGCAGACATCTGTGAACGGTTCAACAAGTTGCCGCTCAAATGCATATTTCAATTGTACTGCTGTGGGCAGCACTGACGCTAACGTCGCCATCAATGGCCGTCCACAATACGGATGAGTTGGCGGCCAGCAGGGCCGGTGCCCTGAAGCAAAGCGGATTCATTGAATGGATAGTCTCAATTATACAAATTCGACCGACAACCGTAAGGCCGACCACAACGACAAAGCCCCGCCATTGTCCCAGCTGCACCTGCGGCACAGCCAATACGATCAAGCGAATTGTGGGCGGCTATGAGACCGGAGTCAACCAATATCCCTGGATGGCCATGTTGTTGTTTCGAGGACGCTTCTACTGCGGCGGTTCACTCATCAGTGACCGGTATGTGCTATCTGCCGGTCATTGCCTAAAAGGGTTTACGAAAAATCTCGTCTCCGTGCGTTTGATGGCCCACACCCTTGACCGTCGCTCTACCCGTCTCATTGATAGAGGCGTTGACAAAGTGCTGGTACATGAGAGTTATTCACCGCGAAACTATGACAACGACATAAGTTTACTGCGGCTCGACAGGAAGGTGGAAATGTCGGACGTACTGAGACCCGTCTGTATGCCGCTGTCGGGGAATACGTATGATGGCGAAGATGCCATTATCATTGGATGGGGTGCAACCAGCGAAGGTGGTTCATTGGCGCAGAACTTAACCGTAAGACGAACAGACTTCTGATAAGTGAGATTTTATTTTTGAATTTGTTTCTACTTACAGGAAGTCAAAGTGCCGATTCTCTCGCAAATGGCCTGTCGCCAGTCCAAGTACGGTTCGGATCGTATCACTGACAATATGCTGTGTGCTGGTGTTGACAACGGTGGCCTGGATGCCTGTCAAGGCGACAGTGGAGGCCCCCTACATGTGGAGATGGCCGATCTGAATACTTTCCATTTGGCTGGGGTGGTCTCTTGGGGCGAAGGCTGTGCCAGAAAGGATTATCCGGGAGTTTATACGCGTGTCACACAATATTTGACGTGGATTGACGACAATACGGGAGATTCATGCAAGTGTAATGTGCCCACGGAAAAAGTGGTCCAGGTGGAAATTGTAATAGAGGAGTGAACACTAAGCGAAATGTTGGACTGTTTTTTTTTCAATATAAAGATGGAATATATAGTTTGAATAACAATCTATTTATTTAATGTGGCACACTTTTTGCCATAGCTTGGCACGTTGTAACTTAAAGAGGTTTTCAAAACTCAGCACAATATAAGAACAAGTAGTCACAAAAACTGACAATGTCGGCCTATGTTTTGAGCTAAACACCGTGAACAAAGGTCTCTACCGATTTCCAGTCTTAACACGAGTAATGAAATCAATGAACAACCCGGTTTGAAGTGACACATCCAGATTTTTTTTTTTTTTTTTTTTTTAAAAATCCCATGTAAAGATGCCTATTATGTCTGAACCTGATCGAATTATCAGACGATGCCTCACATACCAAGATCCTTTCCTATTGCTATATACATGTTATATGGTCTACAGCCCTAGAGGCTTTTAAATTTACTATTTTTTTTAATAATCGGAGAATTAAAAATGTCTGTTCAAGAAATTTGAAAATTAAAGTCTCTTCGATATAATTTGGTGCACATTTCTAGCTATCAAACATTCAAACTACGCTGATATTCGCACTCTCTCTCTCTCTCTCTATCTGTCTTGGCAATGGCAGATGGGGCAACATGCTCCGAGTATCCGTTATTTCATCTTTTATTGTTGTTTTTCCGGCATTATTCTACATCGAAAGTGGAGACCGTGTCGATGTACAGACATATGTAGAAATGCCATGACTTTACTTCCGTTCTTCCTGAGATGTCGCAAATGCTGATTATTTGTTTATTTCGGTATGACTGACAGGCAAGCTCACGGACTACAACTGTAATGGGCCCAAACGAGCGAGTGGGTGGGTGGGTGAGCGGGCGGCGGTCTATTCGTACGACGACAACACATAATATAAATGTAATTAAATTTGCACATGTGTCCTGTGTGAACGTGACATGCCCATGTTAATGATGACGACAACCAAGATGATGGCCGTGGTGATGGGCGCTGGTGACTACAGCCGTACAGGTTTTTCCGCATCAACTGCGAGAAGAGGAAGCACAAGACGAAGGAGAAAAAAACCCGGAGATATTCACGAGAACGAAAAAACAGTCATTATAGCCATTCATTTATCGCAATCTGTTGAATGATGCGTTTGGTATGTGAGTGTGTGTGTTTACGTGCTGTTTTTTTTTTTGGAGAATTCACTTCAAAGTTTTTTGAACTTTCGTCGTTCGACCGTCCTTGTGAGTGCGTGTGTGTGTGTGTGTCTGTTGAAGGAAAAATGAGGAGGAAATTAAAAGAATTCAAGCGTTTAAATTAATTTAAAGATATTTTTCATTACCGCACACACACGGGCTCAGTTCGGTACGTACAAGTATGTGTGTGTGTGAGCGACGAAGGAGAAAGTGCCGGTCTGCACTACTTTGTACCCACACATTTGCAGGCGTCCCGGCTCACCATTATTGGCGACACAAACGTACAGGAAAACATTTTGGAATTTTTACAATGCTCGTTCGTTCCCAGAAAAACTACAATTCCCATTTAACCACCAATCATAAAAAAAAAAATTGAAATCTTTCTCGGTTGGGGGGCGGGGTTGGCGTTACTGATGCCCAATATCAGCCACAGAGCCACCCAACAAGTAGTTGGCCAAGAATATTTTAGATTTTCTTCTCTTTTCCATATTTTTTTTCTGTATTTTTTGAGATGAGCACGAAGGAGGCTCTCGTGTTTGGTGAGGCTTTCGGTTGCCTTTTCTATATAAAACAACGATAATGATTTTACGACCGGTTTATTGATAAATTTTATTACTCTAGTACATGACTCCACTCCGTACGATTTGCGGATTTGCAGAAATCATCTACAGCTGCACGAACGGCATTTGTGGGTCAGAAATAAAGCAAATGACGAAGGCCACACAATCTGGTCCCGCCACTTGTCATTCACTGTAATTGTGGAGAATAGCAAACATACACCGCCACAACAACAAAAATAAATAATTTTATAAATTTCTAAAAGAGGAAAACAGTTGAACTTTTTTTTTGTGGTCGGTTAAATAATGTTGGAAAATTCAAGATTTATGTAAGTGCAACAATGCTGTCAAATTGATTTCGAAAGAACTGAAATGATGTGGAGATCCAAAGGAACTGGAGGAAGCTTGAATATATTAGGGCCATCATGACTATGTGATCTTATGTGCAAATGAGGACTCTATCACAAATGGACCTTTGGGTATTCACATCAAAGGAAGTACTATTTTTACTATTTTACATTTATTAAAATGCAGTTTTTAAGGATTTTTTTTTTTACTTATAACTGTTGGTTAGCACCACCCAGGCATGGAGATTTAGTATTACAATTAAAGAGACATTCTTAAATTCGTTATAAACACTACACCAAAGAACTTTTCAACCCTTAACTCCAACGCTTAACCCTTAAAAAATCGATAATTTCCATATTGTTTATGAAAAATAACAAATTCGCCATACACGATTAATTGCCCAACGTAAAAGTTGATCCGATAGGCTGTGTAGTGCGACACAGTCAGAATTCCATGGTAAAACATTGTCCGTATTGATCCACTAGAAATCACGAGGTAACTGTGGCCGAATACCCACCAATGATTTCCCCTAAATTATCAGACAACTCCGCCCGTTTCAATATTTCAACATATGTGTTTGGCTACCCTTCTATTCTATTCCACTGAAAACAAATATTTATTATTTTCTTTCCTTTTTGGCCAATGATTGCCTTGAACAAAAATGAAACAAAACTCCTCTAGACGAAGGACATTGTAACGCTATCAATCCATCAAGTGTAACTGAAGACGAAATGAAATCCTAACTCACATATGCGCTGGCCATGGAGATGATGGGAGAGTGAAGAGTGTGTTGGCAACTCGCAAACACACACACTCACACACACAGAGTGGCAAAAACAATGCGAAACCCAGAAAATAGAGAGTAACTCATATTATGCATACCAATGAAGTTTAACCAAACAATCAACATTGGCCAACAACAACAACTACAACATCAATGAAGCAACCATTCAATCAAACTAAACCCAAATCCGACTACAGACCCAGCGACGGACGAGCATGCCAGACACACAGATGGACGGACAGACAACCGTCATTTCGATACGTTCAGTTACGGTTTTTGGTGCTGCTCATTCTAAGCGTAAGTGTTAAACGAGCGTAAACAAATCCACACACACACAGCCCGGATCAAAATTAAAATTCCAACAACGTTTTGTGTCCCACCGCTCCACCCCAAAACCTTTCCCATTCCCTTCACCCCACCCACCCCACACGCCCGCTACTCTTTACAGTCTAAACAAAAAACGAGATGAGAAATGCGATGCAGTGGTGTCTGAGGCAGTGGGTGCAGGCAGTCAATATAATATGAATATTCTGTTTGGCCCACAAGGGTTCAAAACCCGCACAACACAAACCCAACAACACCGACTGAGCCTTCTTTTTTAAATTTGTGCATGTAAGCGAGAAAGTTGGAAAGTGTGTTTTCTGTGTTCGAATGGATTTCCTTTTCCACTTGTTAGTGTTGTGGTCGGGGTTGTTGTCTTGTATTCATATTCATTCGGTGTATTTATCATTCCAAATTGAACATTATCATTATTTTTATTGAGAAATTCAGTTTATTGGATTACAACATGTGACCCAATATTTATGCGTGTTTTCCTTTTGCCCTCAATTTTCTTGTCTTTTGCCACGCAAAATATTGATTTTTGTGGGTTTTACTGTCCTCTAAAGTGGGGTAGGATAAAAGGAGGGTTTTTCATTCTCAGATGAATGGCGAATATACAGAATTTGCTGAAGAAAATTGAGTAATATCGAGTTTAGTGAAAACTGCTAAACACACTAGAATGATATTAGGCGAAGGCCCAAGCAGCCAGTCCTTTCTTTTGACTATTTTTTGTAAATTATATTTCCAATAAATAAATAAAATAATAATAATACTAGAATGATATGAATATGTATAGGGATGCTTTGTCATGCGTAGTTTCTCTTGAACGGATCTGGAGTTCGCTGAGTTTCGTAAACACTTGATAACTAGTTTTCGATTGGGAACAAACGACCACAGCATCAAACACCTCTAAGCAAATCTAAAGTTTGCACCAAACGCATTTGTTTCTCTAGCATCACGTGCAACATTTCTCAGCCCTTAATTCGACATTTTTGTTTGTCGACATCGGCTTTATCTTCACTTGGCATGGTCTCCATTGTAGACGACAAAGTTTCAAAGCACACCCATGCACTTTTAAATCATACACGTCGTGTTAATTAACAAATTGGAAAACCTGAACGTGATTCTTGAGATCAGTTAAACATTTGTAAGAGGTTGAGAAGTCATCGACACATTATTATCGATAATGTTGGTACAGAGCCCCGATAACTAACCCTGTAGTAGCTTGAAATTCCTTAACCCTTTAACCATTAGCAATGGCTGTTAGCAATGACCGTCTGTAGACGGCCTTAGTGGTTTAAGATTTTTGAAATTCGCCACGTCTTCCCTGGAAGTTTTCTAACAACCCAGTGGACTGCGGGAATCTGTCGTGTAAATGAAACATTTTGTCTGTTCGCCTACCTAGTTATTCGCCCCAGAATCTGAACGTAGATAATGAAATGAAAGGGCGTTTCCACATGAATCCAAACATCCTTTTTTAGTTTAAGATTTTGCTAAAACTTGAATCCTGAACGACGTGGAAAGTAGGCCCACCTAACAACGGCATCGCTTTCCATCGACTGACCAAAGGTTTTGATTGTAAATATCGACGGTAATTGTGATTGTCCCTACTCTCAAACACTTCAATAGACTCTAAAGATAGCAACGCGCCAATTTGGTTAAGGATATTCCATTCAGCTTGGCTTTTCCCAGTCAATTTCCAATAAAATTCCCACAATATGTTAATATTTATCGTGTCTGTTTGGCCCGATGCTGACGGGTTGGTGGTGCGTTGCCATTGTTAAAATATCATCAGTCGCCGCCACGGCAAATGGCAAGAGTTTAACAATGTCAACGTCGTCAGACGACAGAAGACAGAATGCATGCACCGCATCGGTGCGCGTTTTGAATGTTTTGAATTTATAAACATATGACAACGAAAGTTAAACATATCTTAATAAATTAAGTTTAAATAAACCTTTTTGTAAAAATAAATTGTAAACGAAACGAAAGAAACGCATGCAAACAAACCGACGAACAAACATACCTGACGACAACGGCAATAACAACAACGAACTTTAACTACCGCCTGCGTGAAATATGCAAATCAATTCAATTTAAACAACAACAGATACGAACGATACGATAGGAATGAAGGCAACAACAACAAGCAGCTAAGGCGAGCAACAACAACACGCAACATTTGCCAGTCCAACTAACCAAAGCAAAGCCAAGCCAGAGGACAGAGGAGACACGGCGCAACTCTACCAACACGACCCCGTACGTCGTCCGTCCGTACATGCGCGGCTGCAGACACCAACAACACAACACCATCCATTTGGCAGCCGAGAGTGTTGTTGTAACAAGAATTTTAATCAACCGCTTAACACTTAAATGATTTCTACGCTTTTGAATATGTTTCTGGTGCCTTTTGCGCTCTCTCCCCACCACTCTCGTGTTCTGGCCCCTGGTCTTCCCTCTCCAATGGGGCCAAGTCTGACTTGGCGCAGTATGTCATTCAAGCGTACACACTCGGGCAGGCAATAAGCCAAAGCCAGGAGATCATCATGACCAGAGTTTATTAAACAAAAACACATACGTTGGCGCTATGATCAGTGAGTTCAAATACATATGTACATTCGATTGAGAGCTGCTAAGAAAGAAATTCATAATTATTATATTACTGGCAGCACTAATAATACAACCTACCAAGCCGCCGGGATGCCTCGTTATCCTATCTAAATTTGGCGGTGGTGTTTATCCTTATTGGTACTGAATTTGGTTCAGTTGGTTCATCGTCATGCACATGAGTTCAGACGGCCAGCCATACGATTTGGTGTGACTGTAATAAATATTTGAAAATATTTTTATTCATATTGGGTTTTCAATACTTACAGACATATATTCCTTGGCATTCGATAAAGGAACAGACGGGACAACTTCTCTCTAAACAGTGAACTTTGCCCTGGTTTAAAGCCGGCTAATATATTCTCTAGAGAAGTGAATACTCTTCTACTCGTAATGTTTAGGAGATTGATACCGCTATCAGGATACGAACACACTACCCGCCACAATACGGGCGACCAGAATAGGTACACGACAGAGTGGACAATTCCAATAGTTTTCGAGACTGTGAATTTTGCAAATCTTATGGAAATTTCCTTTCGTTTAACCATGCCCATATATTTGGCCAACACTCAGGGGTTGCCCGCTATAATTGCAATGCATTGTGTTAGCGGAAGGACATGTGTTTGTTGACATTTTTGTTGGAAGAATATGCCACATACGAACGGATCGGCTGTAGAACGAATCTCCACTTTACAATGAACGGATGACCATGTATTAGAATCCCATTCTATTCGCTATAAAGCCCTTTTTTTCTAGAAAAACATGGAACCATGGAACTTTTAAAAATTTATTTTTTTTTTAAAGGATTTCTTACTTTTCATTGGCTTTCCCCAACTGAATACCCCTCCATCCCATAACTAAGAGTAGAAGTGGCGATGCACAAACAGCAACGAGTAGATGAGAAAGACACCAAGTTAAGCAAAACAATTTTGTATCTTGCATAAATTAACTTGCAACCGAGCATAACATCGCAACAGCCAGTTTATTGTGTGCCTGTGTGTGTGTGTGTGTGTGTTTGGTTAGGATTCACCAACATTCGAATGTTGGGTAAAGTACGTTGTACACATGCTCAGGCTTTAAATCCTCTAAGCGTGCTTTAAGAAATAAATAATCTTCACTTCATGCCACATGTAGCAGCAACAAACAGTTGCTTCATATGGAGGCATTTGATGAAATCCACTAACAGCAGCCTTATGATCATTGATCATTTTTCTTCTTCTTCTTCTTCATCTTCATCTCTGTTTGTTGTTTGAGTTTTTTGTTTTGTTTTGGTTTTGGTCTCGTTGAGCATGCAGCAACATGTTATATTGGTTTTTTTTGGTGTGCGTGTGTAACGGCGACATTTAGCCGTCTGTCTGTTTCTATGGGATGCCAAAACACGCTATGGTTCCACCATCTTTGCCGTCCGTATGTTAATGTACCCATCGACGCAGTATTGAATTAACAAACAAATGTTTAAATCCTTACAGTTACGTATACTCGTTTAGTTTTCCACCGGACACCGGACACCTTTTCTTCTCCTCGCTGGACTGGGGCTTCGTCTCTGGTTGTCAAATTTACATAAATTGTACTTAAGGAAAAAGATTATAAATTGTGATTTTTTGCGATGTTGTTGTTCAGTTGTTCCATTGTATCGCGTATGTAGCGTGTTGAGGGAATTTGTGTAAAAATTACATGATGATATGAGCCAATGCCTCGGTGTAAGCCATAACATAAATAAGGACCAGCACCAACAGGCAATTCTATAATCGACCGAAGACAGATTTCGGGAAAATCGAACAGGGAGTAGTTTTTATTGTAATGTGTTACAATTGGCCGTAAGTCATTAAATTACAAAATCTGTGGCCATTAATCGAAAGAAATGTATCCTTGGGTCAGTGCGATTTATATGATAACCCTGGACTCCCACTTCGACTTCTTATCCATCATCTGATTGAGAAACGCTCATGTTTAAGACTATTTCACCAAGAGTCTCTTCAGTATTTTTGAAAAATTTTCCAACTTATTTTCAAAAGGAAACTCTTCGCTGGTTAGTCTTGCAATTGATTTCTGCTCCTGAAAGTCCCTCAATTTCTACTGGGAACTTTGCATGACTATGTCTAGGATAAACCTACATATTAATTTGTATTAATTTGTTAAATTGCATTTTTGTAAAATAATTTGATAAATTAATACAAATTAATATGTAGGTTTAGTGGATAAGCCACGATGACGAACGACAATTTCGATGCTACTAATCAGCTGTCTGTCGCAAACCTTATCGTTCCGTGGTCGATTGATATCGTGGCTTAGGCTGTTAAATTGATTTTTTTTAAAAATAATTTCATAAATGAATACTGATAAATATGAAACTTTATTCTAGACAGAGTCATGAGAAGATTCCAGATTCCAGTCCTAACAGAACTATTTCCGATAGTCCGAAACGAGCCTAATCATTAACCGGATGCGTGTTTCAACTAAATGTATTTCCCCTCCCTCCCTCACACTACACAACAATAGCAGATGACTTTTCCCCCATTCCCATTCAAAATACAACAATTAAATAAATGATGTGCAAAATGGACATTTTTGTATGACGAAAAGGAAGAAACATTTCTATGCCCAGACGTTCGTCGTCGGACAGTCAGTGTGTGATGAATAATGCCGTAGCCGAACAGACAGACATAAAAAGGAAACGTATGACTTAAGAGCATAAAATGACAATGATGGTCACAGCAACTTCCCAATGTAGGAACAACAACAATCATAAACCAGACCAATAATAATGGCCAACAACTACGGCACACGATGAACGTATCTATGTCCCACCGCGTACATTGGTGTGTGTGTGTCAGAGAGTGTGTCCCGGTGACGTTTAGAGTGGTTTCGCGATGATAACAACCAATAAAATCTTTTAAAAAATGCTTAAGGCTGAGGAAATGACAACGTCAGCAGTAACAACTACAACGCCATGAAAACTGGTAGTGATCCTAAAGAATGAAACCTAGAATATATACAAGTTGTGGCAGCAGCAGCAACAATGAAAAAGATGAAATTACTCAACAATTGTTAAACAACAAATACCACCCATCAATAATACTGAAGAAGAATGACCTGGAAGGCCGGTGAATGAGGTCCACATGATGAGCTGGCGAATATTTGTCTGCGTTCTTTAATCGGTTCAGCAAAAGCATTACTTCAAAAGGGTGAATACTTTGAGGGCTCCCATAGGTTTGTTCCCATTATGGTGACAATTGTAAAGGGAGACTCAAATCGTTCAATGGGATCATTGTGAGACTCGACCTGCTCAAGAAAAAAACAACAGTTTGAGACTCAAACAAAATTTCAAGGTTCAATGTGTGCTGACCGCACAATTTGGTGAATCAATTGTTCTGACCGGACAATTTTAAATTATGGGACTGCTCTAATTACAAAACGTTGACACTGAACCCGTTCTAAGGACAGCAAACTGTGCAAAATTAACTAGGACACACTAAAATAAGTTGAATGTTGCTTACTTATACGGCATCAATATGTCGACGTCTGTCAGCCACATAGACCAATCTCCACACATCCCCTACGAAACCAGAGCTATGTGATAAGGAATACCTGGCCTGTCCTCTACATTTAGATGGTGGGCTTTGCCTTTGGCACACAGAAAAAAAAAATCACAAGAGATGAAATTAATGAAAAACGCATCGAAAGCATAATGATGACAAGTCCACTTCAGAAACTCAAGTCCATGGCCTGCACGAGCAAACAGTGATTATGACGAACTGTGCGTACGACAAAGATTTCAATGAACTGCACCAAAACATAACTCATAATAAACCACTTTGGACGACGATAGACGCACGACCAGACACGATATGAGACCGGACCGGGCCCGGTTCGGTAAGCTGTGCCACAGATATTCGCATAGGCGAACCATGACATTAGTTGTTGTCTTTGAATGCAACAACGGAATGACAGCAGCTCGCTCTGTCGGTGGTTGCGACACCAGCGGCAGCAGTTTGTTGCTGCGATGTGTGAGTTGGTCCAAAGAAATGGAAACGTTCGTTAATTTATTGTCAACCATGTCCATTATGACAATGAGATATTGTTTTGGTTAGAAGTGCACGTTGTGTGATCTGATGTTGTGTTGTGCCATTTGAAATAATAATAAAAGAATTAAGACCAACCAACCAACCAGCCAACACCAGCAACCAGCTCTATTGGCAAAATAGTCACTTTTCACAGTCCGTCAGTCAAGCGACGGCTGAGTCAACGAGCCAGTACCACTTACAGGGCCACGTCAAACGATGTGGCTGTGGCGAGCAACACTAAATGACAGTGACTAGACAAACCATTCGCATAATCATTCATACCTTAAAAGATCTCCTTCTTATTTCCTTTGAACATCTAAACTTACTTGAGAGTACGTATGTATGTACATGGATATGTCTGAATGGGCGAACGTTTGGTTCGGTTCGTTCGTTTCGTTTCGGTTGGTTTGCAGTTGCAGTTCCTCTTCAAGTGGTTTTGATGGCATTGGCATCGAGGAGACTGGGAGAGAGGCGCGCGTAATATTCATTTCTATTTGGCTCCGTTCCTGGGCAAAACCATTAATCATTACTTTTATTTTAAAATAATGGTTCATGCTTGGCTAAAATTAGGAATGCATCTTGGTGTGTGTTCTTCTATCAGTTCAAATTATTGTCTGTTGCAGTTTTAACCGTGACGGGGGTTCAGGCGATCGCGGGGGTCCTTTCAGTTTAACAGTTTTGAACACATTACTGCAAAACATGAGAGATACTAAAAAAGAGAGATACGAAGTAAGTACAATCTGACAGTTAATGTCTAAAACTAGTGGGGTTTTTGACTCGCCTTCCCCAGTATAATCCATGC
The DNA here is from genome assembly GCA_958296145.1 of Hydrotaea cyrtoneurina. Classification (NCBI taxonomy): domain Eukaryota; kingdom Metazoa; phylum Arthropoda; class Insecta; order Diptera; family Muscidae; genus Hydrotaea; species Hydrotaea cyrtoneurina. The sequence continues at coordinate 1,755,523 of OY282516.1, read as the reverse complement.
AACGAATGAAAACCTTCTCTCAAACTAATAATCATGTGACAAAATTTAGTTCTGAAATTCAGAAAGAAGCTTTGTTAGTCAACAAAAACAATGGATAATAATAACGCCTGTTACCAGGTTAGGTTAACCCACCATGGGTTAAACAATCAAGCAAATATGAGAAATTAAAATTCAATACATCGCCTTGGCATTGAAGAACTTTATTTAATTTAATTTATCCGCTAAACACTTCCAAGTATTTCGCGTCTTATACATCATCCATCCGTGCCCCCTCTCGTCATAATTATTTATCATAAGCATGTATCCCATCCAAACAGACAATCTAGCCATCCATCCATTCTTCCATCTACACATAGGACGGATAGAACCCACCCCTTAAAACGCACTCTGAAAGTTTCTTAAACTTTGCCATTCTAGTAATGCTGGACCCAGTACACAACAGAAGCAGACGAAGAACAGAGGACAACAACAACAACGAAAAAGTATTTGTTGTTGGTGTTTATTAAAAGTCATTAGTATTCAATAATTGCACTTAGCATATTAATTGCGCGTAATAACCAATCATATGCTGCCGATGACGATGATGATGAAGACCCACGGTGGTGTTGGCGGCAGCGGCGGCGGCGGTAATGATGACTCTTCTGGCTAGGAACAACATGCCGATGACAGTATGACAGTGATGATGGCTGTTTGTTTGTTTGTTTGTTGGTTCACTCCTGTTGTCGATGTTGTTGTTGCTGCTGCTGCTGTTTGGCATTTGGTGTCTGGTATTGGCCTCAAGCATTTGTGGTTCGGTTCATTGTCGTTCGTCATAGTCATCATCATTCCGTCGAATATCGTCAGCGCCAGCTCACCGCCTTTTAAATGAAAGGTATTTTTGTTTGCATAGCTGTGGGATAAGACACACATATTAACACACTTCAATATTTACGCCAACACACACTTACACATACGTGCCTTCAACGAAAAGGAAATTCTAATATTCGTATGTTATATTTGCATAAGACCTGTTCGTTCTTAGCCCTACAACAAAAGCAACAAATATTAATTAAAACGGAAAATTAAAGATGAGTTGATTCAAAAAAACAGGCGATAACACCAGGCCCGAGGATACCTTAGTTTGGCAAACGAAGTCTTTCAAATTGAATGGGTGGAATAAATGCAGACAAATCACGGGGAAACGCTACGGCAAATATCGGACCAATTTTCCATTGAAGAGTAATTATAAAAAAATAAACACACACACACATTACACTAGTTTTCGTTTAGGAAGCAATTTAAATGCATTACACTCCACTAGTGGACCTACTTTATCTTCCCATCTAATATTGAATTCCAGCAGTCAGTCTCCCATTACAATCACAACCTATAGTTATTCCTTCCAGGGAATGTGGGTCGCTGTATGAATGAATATTCTAAAAAAGACGCCATTAGCATCAAAGACAATATAGAGGGCATACGTCCTAAGTTAGATGCGAGCTGATCCTATAGATGGCAGCTATGGTTTTTCGTTGACTCTGATAGTAGCACCGTGTGAATGCAATGCGTCTACCAACGCCTCCACATGCCCCAAAGCTGCACATGAGTATCAATTCGAAACCATGTATATGGCAATGGTTCCCACTTGGTTAGGGGCAGAGCCTATCTAAAACTCCTATCGTTCTATGGGTGACTGCACCCGCTTGAAAATTCAAATCCACGCGCTTTGGGCTTGGACCACAGCCACAATTAGGACTCTCTTTCCTCATGAAAAGATTCAAAAATTGTAATATTTATAATAATTGCCAAGGTGTCCTCCAATAGACTTCAGGGAGTTACAAGACAAGCTTGCAGTATTCTACACTCATTTAATCCATTCCTCTAGGAGGCGAACACTTGATGTGCTACATATGTATTTTCGCCAGTCCTGACAACATGTCTTCTGTAACAAGGGAAAGGGAATTATTATATAGAACTTTGTTCGCTAGACTCACCTAATTTGACATAGTTTTGTATGCGAGTGGTTCATCTGCAAAAGAAGGTGGCTGTACAACGTCTTGTTAGTTAATCGTCTCCAAACACTTCAATACCTAAAACTGCTTCCACTTGAACTTTTCTCCAGAGACTTTCTAGTCCTGTAGATATCAGTAGACGAAAGGGTACAACAGTGATTCTCTTCCATTCTTGTTGGTTGAAATACTTTTGCACCGACATTCGCAGAAAGGTTTATGTTTCGATTGCATGTTATAAAAGAAACCACATAAAATGTTGCTTTAAAAATCTCGCATGACAGACATTTTATATCATGCCACAAAAAGAGTTCAGCTGTAATTATGCTCGCTCTGAGAGTATTTTCAATGTTTACTTTTTTCGCACTCCCCCAATCCCCCATTGGAAGTTATTTTGCCAGTAACTGGAGAGGAGTGGACACAGAAAAACATTGAGAGAATCACATCAACTCTCTCTCATTGGAAAGTCGCATAAAAGCGTGCAAAACAAAACAGCTGGAAAACCGCTTAACGAAAAGATGCATACGAAAAAGAAAAGTGGGTGAGTGAATTTGAAATATGCCATGCATGCCGACAATGAGGGAGGGCCAAGAAGAAGGGCCGGTGTCCTGGGGGGGCCACATCACTGTTAATCCTTCTAATGATGAATGTGATGGTATTGGTAAGGTCGACAACGGTGTGGTGGTGGCAAATCATGACTGCCATGGTATGCGGGTATGAAAACACAAACAGGTGTAATTACTACCGCAACAACAACTTAATATTGGCCATGTGCATGTACCACCGAATGCAATACTTTTTGGAGGACGATTGGGCGGATGATCCATGGCATATGGGTGTTTTGAAATGTTATCAATGGAATTACCGTTAAATATTGATATTATGGACGAAATGTTCTGTGTGTGTGTGTGACATCATCAAATTATCGCACATGGGGCACAATTTTAATTTTATAGACACACACACGCACAAAACAAATATTCATAGCGCAAATAGGGTAATCAAAAATTCATATTTTAATTGGATTCAATCAAAATTTGATTCATAGAAATTTGTCTGTATGTGCGGTGGCATTATCAGCATCCATCAATAAATGTAGACCATGAAATTTTAACAACATTTTGCAGTTTTATTTGCCAACGCGAGTGTGTGCACATGCAAAATGGATATGAAAATCAAATGATAATGCGAGTAATAATGATGCAATGATGCCTATTTGGAGTTTTCAGGCATCCATGAAAGTCAAAAGATGTACCCCCCCAAGGTATCCACTCAAAATTATCATTTGCAAATTATGAACAAAAATTTCTGAGGTCATAATCAACGTTTCAAGTGGCGTTTATTTAAAAATGCATGGCAATGCAATTTGGAGAAAGAGGTTGAATGAGAAAACATGTGCGATTTAATTGGAGAAATTGTTAATGCACGTATCAAACAAACTGAACTGAACAAACAACTGTGCTCTGGACCTTATTGAGCAGTTTTTTGTTTCGGAAAGCAAATCAAAACTTGTCCATAAAAAGAATATTTTATTCGCAGCCAGCTTAAATTGGGATTTCCACTCCATTGGGATATACCTATTGTGACTGATAAGAGAGGCGAGGGAATTACCGGTGATATAATTAATTTGCGAAAGAATTAAATATTCTTTGTCACCCCAATATTTTTCATTTACTTTAAAAAAAAGTTTTTACTAAGAGAATATCCCACACACACACACAAAATTACAAAACAAGCAACTTTATCGAAATAGAAAAGAAAAAATTAACCATCCTTTTCGATAGACAAATTCGCACATTCATATTCGTCCCCACAATCAAACATTGTCTATTATTTATATTGAGGGGATGCTATTGTGTACACCAACATATCCTTATGACTATCCTTGTATTGGAGTTTTCGTCATGCCAAAAATAGTTAAAGTACAATGACGCGATTTCCTGTTGGTAAAGTCTACTGTTCACTAAGGTAATTTGACACTCACACACCTGAGTATGTCCGCTAGCACCTTAGCCACAACTTATAATAAAACTCGATTGCTAAATGTGCAATAAAATGGCATACAAATATTACTTTAGTAAGAATGCATCGAGAATTGTTAAACAGTTGAACTTTTGTCATAATCGACGACACTTGAATTGACTTTTCACAACATCAAGATGTAGCTGCAGCAGATGTGTCGGCGATGATACATAAGTTTCGGCCACGATGCATATTTGGCAATTGCCTTGTAAGACTGTTGTTGTATGACACCAAAAAGACTCAATGGTACTTGTACGAAAAGCACAGAAGTGCCACTTCGGCTCTCTGTTCTGCTGCTCAACAGCAGCACACTTCAGATAAATTGAGTCTGGGGTTTTGTTGCAAGTGACTACACTCTAGACTCGTACGCATATTCATGAGAGACGCATCGTTTTTGTGTGGCGGACCACTGTCGCTGTCCCTGCCAACATCTCAATAATGATGGCAGTACTTGTTGTTGCCGCCGCCTGGCCTGAGTGATGATGTTGGTGTTGTAGTAGCAACCCCCACTTGGTAATGTTAAGTATTTTATGCTTGTCGTAAGTAATTATTAAAATGGCAATAACAACAGTAGCCAAGAAGCTGTTAAGAACAACAACACTAACATGGAATTGTTGTTGGTAGTATTGTTGTAGATGAGTACAACACACGACGACAACATGTTGTTAACGCCAACTTCTTGTAAAATCAGCAAGCGAACAACACGTTAAGTTTGTGTAACTTCAACAAAAAAAAAAAACGACAATTCTCTTAATAAGCCAAACAGTCAAGTAGACATACTGCCGGGCGGACGGACCGACAGATGTAGAGACAAACCGACAGGCCGACATTGAAAAGTTCCAGTGGCAAATGTTATTAAATGAAAGTAAATGAACTGACAAAACTTTCAATAAACCACATATTTTTGTTTTTTTGCAGCTGCTGTTATCATGGTTGGTTCGGCTGGCGATGAGGGCTGCCTGAAATAGTTCCAGCACAACACACATTTTAAAGATTGAAAGAAGTACACTGAAAAAAAATGCACATCTTCGTCAACACCATGTTAACATTAACGATTTATTCTCGATTATCGATCTACTGTGATTGAAGAGATCAGATAAAGACAGCTCCACTTACGTTTCTCAATTCGAAATGCACAAGGAGCGTTACAGATCCAGGACGTTAAAACCGTGAAAATTATATTTCAGAGATGAACAAAAATATGGCAAACATGTTTAACATTTCTCCAAATGTTTGTTTTTTTCAAACAACATTCACAGATGCTGGCCAATGTGCCAACATTACATTCGACACGGGTTTCCAAAATACAGAAAAAAGTATGAGTTGCAATCATATTTCCTGGCAGAAAACAACTCGTTTTCGTTATTTTGAATAGGGCCACATATTTTATTCTTTCAGTGTATGTCTACACTTTTTCGGCGTACTAACAGCGGTGGTGGCTGTTGCTGTGTGTGTGTGTGTATGGATGGCTTTTTTGGTGGGATTTGTTTCAGATGTTGGTTAGTATGTTTTTGACAAACTGCCAAACAAGTTAATGAAAATTAATTATGCTCCAAAAACTTAACAACAACAAACAGAGCCACCACCACACCAGGACCACCCCCATCACCACCGACAACATCGCCAACAATTATAAAACAGTTACTGCAACAAAGACAATTACAACAATCTCATCTACAAGATACCCATTCACCCGGCCAATATGAGTTGCCAAGATGACGCAGAGGTTTCCCAAAAGCCGTACAGAGGCCAGGCAGAGAGTACAAAAACAAGGAATGCATACTATTAATGGCAAAATTATGAAAAAAGTAATTTAAGTAATAAAAGTTTATCATTAAGTAGGTAATAAAAAAATCCTAGAAAAACTTTTACTTTCAAACTGTAGCCACTAAAAATGAACACAAGTGTTTTACGAGGCTGGTGTTGCTCTCAAGGGTCTTCACAACTAGTGCTAAATATATTCCGGACTTTGTTACTCTAAGAAGACGAATAATGGGGCCAAATTATTCGATCTCTCAATTTCTGGGTCCTTTGCGGGGACTTCGTAGCCTGTTTGACAAACTACAACTGAATCGTTTACCTCACTTATCATATCGCCTATTTCAACCCAACTCACTTTATAAACTTTTGGTTAAATAATTAAAAATTTATAAATATTTATTATTATGTTTGCAGCTTGTTTTTTTCGTCAGAAAATACTTAAGCGTTGTTCTCCCCACAAAAACCCTTTAAAACTCACAACACTCACTCACTCACTCAGTCTACCTTCCTGGCCATTATCTCACTCTTACACTTGCTCGTCCTTTTTTTCTCCGTTTTCTAAACCTACTCTTCTTCTTCTCACATTGTTAAGTTTATTGTATTAAAAACTGTTGGTGTAGTTGTTGTTGTTGCTCAACTCCTGACCTGAATAGTTTGAAAACTGTCCATTGTTTTGCCCTAACATTCTAAGTAGTATGTCTCCTGACCCATTCTGCCACCCAACCGGCGGCTACCGAACCAGCAACAAAGGGTGTTCTATGATAATAATGGAGTTTGTTTGGGGCTGTGTCGTCGTCGTTGTTGTTGTTGATGTTTTTATATGTGGGGCTTTATTAATTATTAATTTACTTGGAAGTTTAAATGGTTGGGTTAAAGTTCTGGTCAGAATAGTCTATAATGCTATTGTTCTGATGGTCTTGTTGCGGGCTAAAGAGGTCACAATTTGAACAGAACAATCGTTAGCAACACCGACAACAGCAAACATTTACTTTCAATAACAGGATGTTCAAAGGATACTTTGAATAGACTAGGAATTTAAAAGTTCAGCAACTGGTAAAAACGTTTTAGTTCGTAATTTCCAATATATCTGTTCAACAGATATTTGGAACGCACAGTAAAGTATGTGGTTATTTCGATTTGTACTCCCTCAAAGTAAGAGATGTCGATGGCGGCTTAGAAACCATAGTGACATTGCGGGTCCATGTCGGTTCATTAATTTCATGATTGTGGATGATATACTATAGAGGAGAAGGGGGACACTTACCAGAACTTCCATCCAGGAATAGTGTTGGCCCTGGTAGTTGTAGAGGTAACATTTCCTACTCAAAGTGCCGGCAATTAACCAATAAATTCCAGTTGCCTCCGACATCCCAGAGTACATTTCAGACGTCCTGGGCGATTCCTTATCAGCTGGACAATGGTACAATAAGCCCCGCAGCAGTTCTTCATGTTTAACTTTCACTTAACCATTAATCAGAGTATTTAATTAATTAATTCACAAATTATACTTCGAATTCGTTAGAGAATGAATGACAAATTCTTCTTCTTCTTCAGCATTCCCGCTTTTGTGGAGGCGCAGCAAGATCAATTACAGTGACGTCAACTCCATCTAACAAAAAACGACTAATTACAATTTGTTGGCTATTGTTGCGGATCAACTCGGAATTGGCTACGCCGAATTGACACTAATCAAAAGAATACACTTAGCAAATTCCATAGTAATTCCAATGACCATATAAGGAAAATATTTTAAGTTTTTGTAACATACAAAATTAGAAATTGGCGTAAACCGTAAAGGATACATAATTAGAAATTGGTGTATACTGTAAAGGTACCCTTTAATTTTACAATATGTCTATATTAATAGTTGTATTTCTGGTTTCATATGGCGATCAATTTTCGGCAATTAGACTGGAACGCTAATGCTAATGGAATCATATTTCCAAAAAGAATTAACAATTATTTGTTGTCCTTCTTTTGACTAATTTGTAGTTCAACTATGACTTAGTTGAAAAGTACATTTTCAAAAGACTTGTTAACATCAACAGATTCAATAAACAAATGGTTAGTTAATTCTCTTTCACCTGAGATGAAATTGTGCTTGAAATCAACTTATATATTTTTTGGGTGTAAAAATCCGTTAAATAAGAACACCGTTTTTAAAACAACACACAGTATTAATGGTGAATCATTCGCAAACATTTTTGCTACCCAGGTTACTAAAACCAAAGTTGTCTAATTTGTTGAACACTTTATTGGGTAATTTTAATTAATATGTAACTAGAATATAAATACATCTTGATTTAATTAATTGGTACAGAAAATACAACATTAATAAGAAGAAACAGGTTGGTAAGCCTTTAAAAAAGAACAATTAATTGCATTTACCAGGTAAAACAAACGCACATTTTCGAAATGTCCTATAATTTTAGAACATCATTGGATTTAATTGAATTTCATAGCATTTATGCCTTAGTTTGCAACTCTAACACACACATACGAAAACATCATTTGACATCACCAATTGTACAAAAGTTGACCACAGAACGCGACCTAAATTTTTTGGTTTGAAAACGACAGCGGACATACAAACAAACTCAGGCACAGGCACCCATGGAGGGGCGTGAAGGCCTGTTCATACAAAGCCAGAAACGACAATTATCGCCCTTTCAAAAGAATGTCGCATTGTGTGACCTGTTCAAACACCAAGCTTTCGATATTTAATTTATGTACGGATGATTTTCAATTGGTCTGAACGAACCTAAAAAATGCACTTTCCGGACAAAATCTACTACGATTTATATGAAAACTTACAAATGAATTGAAAAAAGTGGTATGTTGACCTTCATACGGGGCCTTGACACGTTTTATCCCCTTGAATCTAGCAGGTCAGTTAGCGAATATCTCATGAATTCCGCCGCTGAGGACATAAATGCACACAAACTCAATTGTGGACAGAAGGAAGAAAAACTGATTGTTTTTCGCTCTTTTCTCTTCTGTGATTGTTATAAACGATAATTGAACGTAGTTTTGGAAATGCTGTTCTTACTGGCATTGCCATTTGGTAAAGGGTCGGAAAGCCTGGTGCCAGCGACAATTGAAAGCAAAAGGATTTCATTTTGAGTTGCGTTCAGTGGTTGTGGTAGTTTCCGTTTTGGTTCTACTTAGTTTGAGGCAAAAATAGCAATCGACAATTTATATTGGACGACGATGACGACGTCGACGACTAATGCAACGAAATGTAGTGCCGACTTTGCCTATTTCCGTGATGTTCCTGAAACGATAGCACTCGTATGCACAAATGTTGGTAGTGCTTGGCAGCGGGAATAGGTAGCCAGTGTGGTGGCATGGATCCTGTTGTTTGCACAAACTCGTCACACACATCGGTTTGGCAATCGTGGAAGCATAATGTATATACGAGCTTGTAAATGAATGAGTTTGTGAACAACAACAAATTGGTTATGTGGTTGTTAACTGTTTGTCATGTCGTTGTCGACGTTTTCATTGCTGAGCACACTATTCGTTCGTGCTGTTGCTGGTATTTTGTGATTGTAAGTTTTAATGATAATGGCGGTGATTTGTTGTGTTGATTAATAGTTTGACCCGGACGACTACGAATGAACCGAAAACAAACAACAACAAAAATCCTTGGTAACCTTCACAAAAAATGTGCAAAATTCTGCCACGAAACTTGCAGCCTGGTATTGATGCTATTTTGAGCAGAAAAATGTTTTTGGTGCGCTGCATACAACACAAAATTAATGGGAATCGCTTATAATCAATTGTGTCGGCCAAAAAATGACAATCTTGTCAAATGAGTTCCAAAGTTTTGGGAGTACAGAAATGGCAAAGACTATTTTTGTAGCCAACATTGTCAACAATAAGCATTGTCGTCCAACTTTGTCTGAGCGATAACTTTGTTAGCACCCAACGATCTCCAATAGGGCATTACAAGTTTGGAGTTTGCATTATGTCTCATCTATTACAACTAGTAAAAAATCGCAACAGAGTGATTAATGGGATTCAATTTCTAATATAATGAACATCAATTGGTTAAAGCACTCCTTAAACGTTCACAATGGACATCAATTTTGTGTAGGTGTGCTTGAAGCTTTGCATTAATTGTGTGGTAGACTTCATAGTGTAAAGATGTCAGTTCAATCCTTCTTTTCAGATTTTCGATATTTTCCCCAAAGTGCTGGCCATACAAGCAATAAACTTCTATCAGCTCAACAATATGTTTTTTTTTTATTCTACGACATTTTTATCCAACCGTCCGCATTGAAATCACAATAAAAATATCAAATGGTATTCAATCGGCTTTATACACCTGTCAAAGCTTTGCACAAAATCAAAGAAATTTGATTTTGTTTCAAGCATCGTCGGTGTGGCACAAATTTTCACTAGTACTCTCCTAATGCATTTTGATAGTGTAAAGGTCGCTTGAGTGTATATAACCAAGGTCATATTTGTATCATTTTAACTGAACCAACTGAATATGGTGTACCAGAAACTTCATGTGTGATGGTCGAGGCCATCATTTGTCGACATTTAAACTTGATTTTAATTTGCCGTGTTACAAAACACTTACATGTATTTGTTTTAATCATCCTGAGTGGTTTTTCTAATTGGCATTCTAAACATGTCAAAGTATTTACACATTATAGACCTCAAGTTGCAGTTATTTCAACTCTTAATGACTCTGTCTGTCGCCGAACCAATCTGCCTAGCATCACTGATGACGATGATCACTACTACGTTGGCCATTCTATGGTAATTACATGCATCTTTATCGCATGTTATTTACAATAACATGTTTCAATAGGCCATAATTTAGAGGCAATATTCTGTGCGTCGTTTCTTTTTTTTCGGTTTTCTGACCAGGATGAACAAAAAAGACAGAAAAATTTAAACAACACAAAATTTACATAACTTTTCCATTAGAAGCATGGACAAAGAAGGCATCGAAACTGCGTAATGGTAGAAATACCAAACACTGTCATTGCATGGAGAGACTGTGATTGCATGTAAGCGACTTTAGCCAGGAAAGTTGTTTGTTGGTAGTTGTTGATATGCTATTAAATTAAATTGATTTGACATTTTCTCTTTGGAACATTTTCCAATTATTTTTTACATCAAATATGTGTGTTGTTAACGGAACTTCCGTTCCAAGGAAATTCTCTGTTTCTTAGTTGTTGATGCACTATAGACCAGTGGATTGATTTTATACTCATCTGCAACACTTTCGAAAACTGTATACACCGATAACAAGTTGTCTTTCAATACGACTATTTGCCATTGCTATCTTTATGCAAAGTTGCAATTTTTAAACAATAAAGCGCTTAATTAAGCCATTTGGTAGGTGGTTTACATCATTGTTACGACAATATGACAATGACATTCGGAAAAACATGTATGTGTGTTGTCAGTCAAATATCAGAATATCTGTGTCGTGCAAAGGAAATATTGAAAATAATATCAATAATTGTAATAAAAATAAATTAAATAACATCAGTGCTTGTGGGAAGGGAGGGAATGCCCGATCCCAATTCTGCAACCATGGCGATATAAGTATTTGCCTTGAGATGTGTTCCTGGGCAAAAGAACCTGCGAAAAGGGGCAAAAGGAAATTTGCGATCTCATCGTCCACTACAAGAGCAAATGACACATTGAAAGTATTCTGCAAGGTATGAATTCAATAAGTTGTTTCTAGTGTTTCATGTTATATTCCTTGGGGTGCATTTGGCACACATAGGAAGTGATGCTTCTAGAAAGTTACCAAATACCCATCTATCTTTTGCGGATTATTGATAATTCTTATTTAAAAAGAAATGTAACAATTCAGAAAAAGTTCCACACGCACCAATTTACATTCAAATACGTAATCATACATCACTGAAAAGTGAAGTGATCACAATTATGTGCCACCACCTTCTAAACATTGACATACAAAGAAATTGTAATGGTGGAAGTGGGTTTATAGGGGCCCCTATGTAGTGTGTGCATTAAAATTCCAATTGGAACAGATAAGAACTTTTACTCGTAGTGGAATGGAATTGTCACAGAGATGCCGGTTGGAATTGTCAGAGTGGGCGAACATTGGAATTTTTTTTAGATTTATGACTTGATGAATTGTTAGAGGTGTCAACAACTGATCATCGATATATTTTAGAAGTCTCAAAACTATTCAATTTACTAATAAAATGAAAACAACGGGTTTCAAGAACGCTTTTAAAGAAGAAATATTCAATATTTGACTTATTGTCTTAAAAAATGTCGCAATCAAGTTTGTCTTTTAAATTCTCCTGTGTTGCGAGATAACTAAACCCCGCCGCCACCATTTGTCATTCAATATATGTATGCAGCAACAAATTAGGTACAAAAATACAAATATTTCTCATATTTTGCAATTGCAGTCCTTGATCATGACTATAAATACTAAAATTTTACTTATTTCGTAGATATTTCAAATAATTGCTGACTATCGTATTCTTTGGTCCACAATTGTGCCGTCATCTTGCATTACCACAACATCTGGTGAGTGTGTGTCTCTACTTATTTCTGCAAAGCTTTCAATTTTTTGTCTAATAAAAATTCATTTCTTCTAACGAAATGCAGCAAATGACAGAGTGTATATATACATAGGTATGCAAGTGTTTGCACATGCTATCCATTTGGCCTCATGTTGCATCCAATCATTGTCCTGCCTCATTTAATAATGAAACCACACACAATATCTAAAACCCAACCAATATTCAATATCAATTTAAACTTCTACAAGTGCAACTCAAAAACATTGTAATTGTTTTCCACATTCCGATGTCTGTTTCTCATGTACCACATACAGAATGGGCTGAGTCGTATATGCAACACATAATGGATGATACTCTCGTAAGTGTATGTTGACCAACAAAATGCATATGCCCATCACATACAAGTACATAAGCAATTACGTATCCATACAGAAATGTCTGTGTGCATGTATGTACATGCACTTGGTGTACTTGAAAATGTATGTCAATGATATTAACCAAACCCATATTTAAAATTTATGGTAGTTTAGTAAATTACACACCAATACACTCACATGCACATGATCTCTTTATTGTATCCTTACACACTTGGCTAATGTCCTTTATGTTTGAGTGTCTGTCTGTGCAATTTTGAACTCAATATTTATGGAGAGTGTTAAGTTTTAGGTGTTTGTCATTGGGGACAATTTTATTGACATCGTGGTGGTGTTAATGAATACTGTCATTGTATTAAACTTAATACGTACCGTTTTTGAAATGGGCCAATAATTTTCCTAGGGATTTTAGCAGCATGTAGACCTTAATCGATTGACATTAAGCAGCAGCTACACACACACACAATAACAACATTGGATGTATTATCTGAATGTAAGCCAACAATACACTTTGATTCAATTCTGCAAAAATCAGAAACCACACACAACTTTGCAGAGTTGAATGCTGGCTGTGTTGTAATCTTCTGTGTGTGCAACTGCAGGACTATGATTTGGGAGAAATATATTGAAATCATGTTTGTGCATGATCGTAAAATATTTGTGGAGCATTGTTTAACTGGTATTATGCCGTTATGATATGTGCAAGTCTGTGTGTATGTTGAGGTGTTTTATATGGCAGGCAGGAAGTCACAAAGAAGGATTTCCTCTCATATAAGTATACACGTATATAATATACAATATTGCAATGTAGAACAAAAAGATGAAACGATGACTCCATTGGGGATATTCCATAAAATACCCACTCGCGTACACTTATTAATAGAGACCCCTTGCAAAAGATTTCAGTCGGATGAAACGACGTTCATGTACCATCACCTATAGGCAACTTATCCATAAACTCAGTCCGGAGCAGATTTGAATATATTGAGATATACATAAATGGGCCGTCATAGATCCGCATCGTCTCTATGATCTTAATAAAATTAAAGTAAATTTCATTGATTCCAAATATATACACACTTAATGTTAAGGTAGTTTAAAAGAATGGAGTTCAAAATGGTTTTAGTGTCGCATTAGATAATCGGAATTGTTTAGCGTACATTTTTACTGAATCGGTTTTAAGAACAATTATGCAACCGACATTATCTTCAATTTATCAGACCTATGGAACTACCCATATATTTTCATATCTTTCTATTATCGTACACATTGTATATATGAATGTTAAAGTCCAAATATGCGGCATAGTTACACACACACACACCCCACTAACACCAAACAGCTGTCACACATGCAACTTTTCTGATAGCTTCTCGCTCTTCATTTTTCTCCAGCAATATTGTTGCATTCTGTTCGTGGCTGCACGTTCCAGTTTAGCTATTAAGCTTTATGTCATGTTATCTTAATAATTACCACTAGCATAATATGCTGTTGGTTTGTTTGTTTTGGCTAAACCGAAAACTGTCATTTTTAAGGAAAGTTTGCAACACGTTGTTATTGTTACGGCGACAGTGACCAAGTTACAAGGTGTTACTGTACAGTGGTTGGGCCATACGGATTCCTTGAACGAGAAATCGATTGTGCTCCGCAAACTAAAATAATTACATTTTGAACTTTTAAATGAGGTTTCTTCAATTTTCGAAAATTACTTGCACATTTTGGTGCGCTCCTCAACTCCATTTACGTTTTAAATTATTTTATTTTTTGTCCGGAAAAAGTACAAAACTAAATATGGAGTTGACAACCCACATGAGACTCATCATGTTGCAGCTTTTCAATTAACGACCACATTTCACGCAGAGCGAGTGAGTGAGTGCGAGTAGTGAGTAGTGACTGTGCCGTGGAGAGTCTGCGTTCACAGTTTGTGTCCATCCGTTCGCAGGCATATACAATACAACGCAGAGACATACCTATGGCCATCGATGAAAGTATTTTGTGTAGTGTGTCCATACCGGTAGTTGTTGCAATTTAAATGTAATTCACAAACAAACAGATGCAAAACAAATCATGTTTATGTCGCCAGTGGACAAATCTACCACATGACATCCCAGTGAATGTAATGAATGAATGAACGAACGAACATTTCCAATGGTTAATGGGGCCCAACGACTGGCAGCAGAGAGCAGCCAGCCCGGTCGCCCAACACAACACAACAAAACAAACCCAACCAAACGGAAGAACCATGCAGAGAGCTGACTGCAGCAGCAGCTACCTATGGATGGCCGACCACAGTACGGCAGTGATGAAAAACAAAAGGAAAGGAAACAGCAGCAAGGGTGTGAGTGAGAGACCACTCAGTTAACACTGCATTTGAATTTGAATAAATGAAGTTGCAGCAGACAGACTAATTGCTGCACAGAACTCCTATGAAGTTTTATTCAATTTTAGGCCATACAGCCAAAAGGAGCTTTATTTCAGTGATTCTGTTTGGAACACTATTGGAATGGTAGGAACTATCAAATCTTTTACTTCATTTGTGTTAGAGTGCTGGTGGTAGTCAATAAAAACACTCTGGTCCAGGAAATTAAATTAGTCATTCTTGGATTGATTTCATGTTTGACAAATCCGAACACTGCTAAGGACGGCAAGCAATTAAAATGTTTTCGTTTAAAAATAATGAATATAATTTTTGAGCCCAAGGAGACATTTTGTCGAAGGAGACATTTTCAATTAAAAAATGAAAACAATTGTTCTTGATAATTTTAAAGAACTGAGAGAGGAAAGCGAACATAGAATATATTCAACCATTCGTTCATATACTCCAAGAGTCAAAGTTATAATTTTTGAAAGAATTAACCTTTTTGTGGTAAACACTTGAGGAGACGGGCAGTGAGGACGATTGTATTTGTCAAGTTCCGGAGCGAAGAAGAATTTTCAAAACAATTGACCATTTGACTGATTGCAATAAACTTCAGTGTCGTTCTTTGTCAGTTCCCGAAGATTTTTCTCAGTATCTGTAATATTCAAGTTATTATCTGATTTATTATTTTTCTAAATTTTAAATTGAAGAATTATTGTTTTTCTAAAATCTTTTGTATATTTAATTGCATCAATTCAAATTTTGTAGTCATCAAAAATTCCAATATTACCTCGTAATTAATTATGGTGATCATTTTTTCGCCTTCTGTCGATTATGAACACATTGAGATCTCCATATTAATGGCCGCCAATGTAGCACCAAACAAATACCGGCTAATTACATGAATGTCGACTGAAAACAAACCTGTTGATTGCACCATCGAATGCGTTCAGGTTACCATTGTGCACCACATGGTGCCGATGATATCTGCCCATTGTGCTTGTACCTACATCTGTATCTGGGTGATTGTTTCTATAACTTATCCACAATGTAAGTTTTATTACTTTTAAATACTCTGCTGCATTACATGGCAACTGGAGGCTTAATAAGCAATTCTCCTCTTAAGGAACTGGTAGGGGAACAGGCAACAATTACACCAACCTGAGCATTCTGACGCACTCGTACTAACCATGCATGCATTTCAACACATGTAATAGTCGCCTGTGCACTAGGGTGTTCCTTAGAATGTCGAATTTAAATGTTGTAGAATGATCACGACTTGCATTATATTTAATAGGGCTAGCCGAATATTCAAAATTCATTAATAGTTGTGGTGAAGCCTTATTATTGTCTCCCTAAAGTGTAAACAGTATGCTCCAACTCTACCAGGACAATCAAATGACCGAGTAGCTGCTTCCATAGTATTGATTTGATTAGGTGCCCTTAACATAACTTATGGCTAGAGCGACGAATACAGCAATAGCATCCTCATCCACATGAGTGTTAAGGAAAAATCAATCACTTTTTAATCTCTGACCAAAATAATTCAGAATTCATGAAATGTCTTCACTAACAATAGAAAGATGTGCGTTTATCTCTCAACTGGCAGTTATGCGGCGATCAGGATGCTCGGAACTCTCTGATGGCTGTGAAGTCTCTTGGGTTTCCTTAATAGGCACCCAATACAGAAGCCGAGCGAAGGCTGACATCGAAACGGTGCAACACTTTCTCAACCAGTGCTTAGCTTTTGTAATAATGGGACGTCACAAGCTCGGGTGCTAAATGTCCCCAACATTAAAAAGAGAAAGAAAGAAACAACTCAATTGACAAACTACTGGTTTGAGTGTTGTAGCAAAACTAAAATAAATTACACGGTTTCATACGTAGTTTTTTTGCCTTAACATTCCTTGAAGTAACAGACGGAGAACCTCTCTCGTCGGTGTGCTTGGGCACCAGCATTTACTAGGTGAAACAAACCGCTGAGAATGTTTTGCGTTCTTTTAAATCCGTCCTGTTCATCTCAGGTTTTGAATTTAGCGATTAACAAGCCTCATAGGGTCTGTATCCCATGTTCGACTATTGTGAAATAAAAATGTTTGGCTGGTCTGGTGTAAGGAACACCCTCGGGTACAGCCATTGACTCGTATGACAACCTCAAGTTTGTTCAAGTTGCAGTTTAACTTTATTTTAGTTTTATGTTATGTTATGGTTGATTTATGTTTATTACTACTTCACTGGTAAAACAGCAACAAGAGCAACGACAACAACAACAGAAACAGCAATAATAATAACTGCAACAACCACCACATCAACAATGGGGCAACATGTTGTCAGTTATTGGTTGTTGTTAAAATGAAGTTCATTTTTATCACGACGACGACGACGACGATGATGATGAGTGCTATGAAGTTCATATATCGTCTGTCTGTACATATGTATGCATATACATGTGAGTATATACTTTTACATACTTAGTAAGCATCGTACATATTTAGGTAAGCCTGTCTAGTGGTTTCAGAAGAAACAGTCGAACGACGGAACTCCAGTAGTTTTAGGAGTTGTATGACAACAACGATTGTTGTTGGCTGCTACAATTTCATTGTGTGTGTATTGATAAGTTGTCAACATGTTTATGGCTACAATTTGTATGCAATGTTGACTGTTGTTCCCTCCACACATACACACACACAGAGAGACACATGCACGCACTAGCAGAGCCATGTTGCTTGCAACTACTGTTTGTTTGGTTTGCTGCGGTGGTGCGGTTGGTTGTTTCATTATTTTTACATCGTTTGTTTTTGAAAGTAATACAATTTTATTGATTTTTCTTGTGAAGTTTTTTGTTTTTTTTTATTATGTTTGACTCCAAATGAAAATGTTGTATGTACAAACATACAGCCAGCCAGTCAGCCAGCCCGTCAACCATCCTCATGTGTGTGCTGTCACTGACAGTAGTGCTGAATGCTGCAGGGAGGGCAGGGGAAATCAACTAACGAACTAATTATTGGCAATTAAGGTGTCAATTGATTGAAAATTTATGGAGTTGATTTCGTTTTCGAAATTTAATGTGCTTGATTTGATAGTTTTCAGAGTTCATTTCTATAGGGAGCAATCACCGCTTACCCCAACCGTTCGTCAGTTAATAGTAAATTGGAGAGAGAGAGAGATTTTTTATTAGGGCAATTTTCCCATTAGGACAAACTTAAATTACTTTACCAAGATTTGAGGAGGAATCATAAAAATTAGTTAACAATTTGTTTGGTTTTCACTGGGGGGTTTTCAAACAGAATTTGTGGCTAATTAAAATGGAAGTTTGATGGTCAGTTGAGCGGATACGTTATGTCCATGTGTTCACCGCCGATATCAACAAGAACGGGTTTTGTCTATGACTGTGTCAGACTTTCTCCTCAAACAAGAACCAACTGAAAATGTCGTCTCACGTGCTCGCTGTGCTTGGTATTTATTATCTTGGGCATTTTGCAATTTTTTTCTTCCCTGTACCAAGTTTGATGGAGTTAGAAATGTTTTACAAACTTTCAGTTGCCTTTTCCACAGAATACCGATTTGCAAAAGGATCCACCAATAATTTGATCTTCCAAAATGTAATCCAAAATATGTGATTGGTTAGATTAAAAAAAAAAAAAGTATCTTACGACTGACGAATTTTGAATTCTCTCTGCCCCAGACTTTAACTCTTATGGTCATTGATTAAATATCAATTTATCCTCAATAACTGCTTGTTGTTTGCGCAACTTTTCCTCTCGCACAAACTTTGTTTTCTTTTGCTCTTGTTTGTTGTTGTCCTTACAGAAGAAAAAAAAATGGATTTACACATATTCGCCCACTAAACAACATTTGCTAACACTTTGACTTTTTAACACTAAAACACACACACACACACATTCATACATACGTGTGGACAGACACATCAGTGTATGTACATTAGGGTGGCCTTTACTTTGGCCATTGGCTGATTGCCCAAGCTGTCCATCAAAGGGATCGCACTCCGATCGCACACAAAATTAGAATATAAATTCACTTTGTATTGCAATTATTTTTTTACCAATGAAACCTATCAGTTGGAAGCTTAACTTTTGCAAATCCGAAAAGCAACGTCCACCCTAATGTACATACAATGACATACGGAAGGGGTCTTGCAATGACATATGTAGACATGTGTTCAAGTTCAAGTTAGAAACTTATCTGATGTTTATTCAGGCAATACGACCGTAAATTATAAATAGCTTAATATGTAAATACGGCGCACGGATTGGGCAACCATGACAGAGGATATACATTTGTTGCGGCGCTAGTGTTTGGAACTTGTTAGCCCAACAACATGAGCCACACAAGGTGTCAGGACTCCATGGCCCCCCGCCTCACCCCTCACCACTCAACGCATTCAAATAGAACGTATGTTACAGCAAAAACAAGACATTGTGTATTTTTTTCTCCTTTTACCATAATCCGATAACCAAATATCAAAGTGTGAGTCTTTGTAACAACACCAACAACAAGCCTGGACGTACATATGGAAGAAGGTCCTGCAGATGACAGAATCCATAAGTAGTAATAATTTGTCGTTTGACCAGATGCGGCTGCTCAGCCACTTTCGCTTTCAATATTTACTTTTGGAGATTTGTTGTCCATTGGAGAGTTGGCCGAATGAGAGAAAAAATCGAATCCGGTCTTATCTTAATATATATTTACCCTCGACACTGATTCACTGATACACTGATTCCCTGACTCTGTCACGCAGTACGTAGGACTTTAAATAGGCATTCTATAATAATTCTATAAATAATAATAGTAAAAAAAAATAATATTTTTTTTTGTACAGAAATTGTGTTTTCCCCAAATTTTTTTTTTACCAAAATTTTTTTTCAACAAAAATTTTTTTTTTCAGCAAACATTTTTTTTTTCAACAAAAATTTTTTTTTTCAACAAACTTTTTTTTTTTTCAACAAAAATTTTTTTTTTCAACAAACTTTTTTTTTTCCACAAAAATTGTTTTCACAAATTTTTTTTTTTCAATTTTATTTTTTTTCGAAATTTTTTTTACAAAATAGTTTTCTCATTAACAAATTAAGTAACAAATACTTTCTCAAGCAAATTAACGGGCGCCATAGGCGCATTACAACTTACTAGTTTTAAATAAACGTATTATTCCAATTGATGTTCGGCTGTGTACAGCTGAAGATGAAGGGCGTTTGAAATCCATTCTTGCCACTTGCAAACTCTTCTCCTTACACATGTGCATGTGCTGCTTATTACAAGCTTCCAGCAGTGCCAATCATGAAAACAAAAACAAAAATAGAAAAACGAACAATGTAATTCCAAAATCAGCCAATTTTGTGCTCTAATAAATTTTATTGCTTTCAGCCAATATAGATATTGTTCAAATTGACTGCAATTGCCACAATCGTGGCAAAGTGGTGGTGAACGACTGCAACGACGTTTGGGAAAAATCACCCCCTCCCCACACACTCTTGGATACTTTCCTTGCCACTGCCCCCAGTTCTTTGGTGGAATGGTGGGTGCTGTTTATCTTTCTCGCTCTCCCTCGCTCTCTCTCTTTCGTTACCTAAAGGTGTGAATAAGCTTAAGTGGCCGTACTTAAAGTCCATCAATTATACTATTATTCTATTATTTAGTTATTTATCTACCAGACCGACCGCAAAATAACATCACCCCACCAGCCCAAAACAGCCAGTCAATCCCCCGACGGCACCAACGACCACAACATCAACACGAAGATAGCCCGATGATTTCTGCCGTAAAGCTTCCTTACATTCGACTGGAAATTATCTTCAAGATTAGTAGTACTACATACAGCCAACAATAACAACAACAACAATGTTGTATTGTTGCTGTGTTCTCGTGTTTTTCTCTGATTTCTTACAGCATTTCAAACATTGTGTTTCTCTGTTTCTTTTTTTGTTTGTTTTTTTTGTGAGTATTTGGAATGGAGTTTGGGAGTTGTTGTGTTGTTCCGTGTCTGGAGTTGTTGGGCTGCTTTAGTTTTGACTTTTTGATTTAGAGCCAATTTTGTGATTTTTCTTACCTTTTTAAATCAGTTAAGCCCTTTGGCTATAATGCAATTGCATTATTGCACTGCACTGCTATAGCACAGGCGGACAAACAGACAGACAGACCGACAGATAGATCGGAGCACAATCATCCGGCTGGCTAACTCAGAAAGATGGAAGGACGGACGAAACGACGGCCAAGACAGACAGACAGACAAATGGACAGTCAGTTACTCGTACTCACTCAGCATTTAAATGGTTCATATGTAACACATGATCATCATATTGTGTAAGTAAGCCAAATCCTATGTTTTTCTTTGTCGTTTTGTTTTTTTTTTGCTCTCTTTTGCTTTTTGGTAATTCCACTGATGTGGTCGTCACAACGAAGCACTACTGGTGAGGACGAAGTACTCGCGGCAGTAAACGATTTAAGATTTGTGCAGTTTATAAAGATTTAAAGAGACAATTTATTTCAACGATTTTCGCAAATGATCTGAAATCTTACAATAAATGAGCCAATAAAGACAGATTTCGGCGTGGTGAGATATTAGTTTGAAAAAATAACGAACAAACAATAAACGATTCTGAAGCGACTATTGAGCCCTTTCGCTGAAGAAGTGAGATGGCGTTGCGATACTGAATTCGCGTTATTGTTAATTCTTATTTTTTAGAATTTAGCTGCACAACACCCTTAGTGGAGTTGGCTAAAAATACACTTAAGCCCCCCCCCCCCCCCCATCATAAACCGGATAATGCCACCTTCAAAAAAAGACTGCTCAAACTGCAGAAAATCGAGGGACGGTAAAATAAAAAAAAAATTGTGAAACTTCATGAAATTGCAAATAGTTGTACGATTAAAAAATTGTTTTGAAAAAAAAATTTAAATATTAAAAACTAGTAAGAGGGGTTTTAGACGATGCAATTGGTTGCGTGCAATTTTGTATTCTCTTTTAAAGTTGCTTCTTAAAAACATCAGCATTTATACGGTGCAATTTTGCATGCAATACAGTGAAGAGAAATGTCAAAAAATTGCAAGAGGAACGGAAAACGTGAAATTTTTTCTACCCCCTTTGCTTCTCTACACCGTTTGCCTACAAACAAGAGTTGCATGCAATTATTGCACGAAGAAATTGCATCGTGTAAAAGGCCTCTAAGTTGTAATGCGCCTATGGCGCCCGTTAATTTGCTTGAGAAAGTATTTGTTACTTAATTTTAAAAATTTTGTAAAAAATATTTTGAGAAAACTATTTTGTAAAAAAAAATTTCGAAAAAAAATAAAATTGGAAAAAAAAAATTTGTGGAAAAAAAAATTTTGTTAAAAAAAAAAATTTTTTGATGAAAAAAAAAATTTTGTTGAAAAAAAAAATTTTTTGATGAAAAAAAAAATTTTGTTGAAAAAAAAAAAATTTGTTGAAAAAAAAAAATTTTTGTGGAAAAAAAAAATTTTGTGGAAAAAAATAATTTGTTGAAAAAAAAAAAAAATTGAAAAAAAAAAATTTTGTAAAAAAAATAAATTTGTAAAAAAAAAATTTTGGAAAAAAAAAATTTTGTTAAAAAAAAATTTGGGGAAAACACAATTTCTGTACAAAAAAAAATATTATTTTTTTTATTATTATTATTTATAGAATTATTATAGAATGCCTATTTAAATTCCTACGTACTGCGTGACAGAGTCAGTGAATCAGTGTCGAGGGTAAATATATATTAAGATAAACATATTTTTTTTTGGAACAAGAAGAGATTACTCAAACTTCAGGAAATCGAAGGATGGTAAAATAAAAAAAAAATTGTGAAACTTCATGAAATTGCACAAGGATGAATAAAAGGCAAATAGTTGTACGATTAAAAAATTGTTTTGAAAAAAAAATTGAAATATTAAAAATAAACATATTTTTTTGGAACAAATGCACTTTTGCGACTTGTGTCCATGCATTTGAAACATCGCGTGGATCCACGAGTTTTTTCTTCTTTACTGGGTAGTTTTTATGCATTTTCCTGCAGTTTCTTTTTTAATTTTGATCCCTAGAGGCCTAGGGGCATTTTTTCCCCCTTCTCATATCGATTTTCGTAATCAGTGGTAAATCCTTAAGGTCTAAGTGCATTTCAGCCGTGGATTTGTCTTTTTTGAAATACCGTTGCCATACTGAAAACTTATTTTCATAAGACAAACATGTTTGAATTCCGATTTCAATGACAGACTCATGGCCTAGTTTCTTTTGACCCACAATCCATTCCTCCCACCCCTTTGAAGTACGTGAAACAGGGCAAACTTTTCGAGCATTTTGAAAATAATGTAACCGCCTACAACAGTCACCAGTATGTCCTCTGACAGCAATTTAACTCCTCCGCTCCCCCCAAAACATACATTTGAACATTTATTGTTATCATATCTTTGTAAGCCTAAAACCAATATTAATTTTTAATAAACTTTAACCTCACACTCAATTGAAAAGAAATCGATCGTAAATTACTTTATCATCTTGAAACGGGGAATTTCGGTGTGCCACATAAAATCACCACAGGGTATTGTAAATCAAATGGCATATCCAAGCGAATTCGCAAGAGTGGCAGAGAAGGAGAGTTCATATCCCTCCGAGCACAACGAAGGAACACCTTTAACTTGCTATGTGAACTTTTACACCACAAGATTATGTTCTGTGTGTGTGTGTGGCATCAAGAGTTCATAATTGTCGCCGAATTGCCAACTGATAACAATCAATGCCTGCCCGCCAACAGAGACAATATTGTCTGCGCTCGACTTACGATTGCCGCTGGAATTTGAAATGCTTAAATGCCGCCAGAAATAAATCTGCGCCATTTATGATACTCTGAGGTGTGCTAAACAAACAAATGCGAATATCCAAGTCGCACAAACGGAAACAAGAAGCCTGGTAAAAAATACAAAACACCGCACACCTCAGCGCACCAAACACGGCCACCATCTCCATTCAGGCATCAATTCAGTCATCCGGTTCAGCTGCTCGTTCAATTTGCCATCAAAGGTCCTGTGACACACATTGAATGTTTGGTTGGATTGTTCGCAATCGTTGTGCGCGATACGCACGCACTGTGGGATCGCTTCATACATTTTTGTGCAAAAAATAGAAGGAGTAGTCCGAGATCATTGAAAGTTAGCACTGAGCATTATATTGACTAAATTAAGAAAAAAATGGAATTTCATCAAAATCGGCCACGCCCACCGCCCACCGCCCATACAATCCAAATGAATTTTTCGCATAAAATTTTTCCTATCCGGTCAAAAGTGTTCAAATTTGGTACATACAGTTTCTAGAATTAAGAAAAGATGCGTGCCAAGTTTCATCAAAATCGGCCACGCCCACCGCCCATACAGATTATAGATAAGAATTTTTTTTAATATTTTGTTTATTATTCCACAAAAAACTTTATTTATTCTTCATCTATCATTTCTTTGACTACATCATCACATTCCAAATCCTGTTTGGATGGCTTATGTATTAGGCTGGTTATAAAAGGGTGTGATGAAACCAGTAAGCGATGAAAAATATCAGTGTATGTCGCAACTCTACTGCATTTCCTAGAAACATTAACCTATACTTCCTGTAGTCCTTATTTCTTGCTTCTTCCGCTTCTTCACTTCGCATACCAATAGGAAGAATTGCTGCATCCATGATGTCTTTTCCATGTATAAGTATTTTATGCGCGGTGATCGGCATGTTATATTCAATAAATAGCTGGCCTAAAATTATGCAATACTTTTTTTTGCAAAAATTTAATGAAAATTTTCATGACTTTTACCAGAAATTTCTAGTTTTCTTCCACTTCCGGAAGTTTCCTAAAAATATTTTTTGGTTTAATCGAAAGAAGACATTCCCACCTTTCATTTTATTAAAAGAACGGCTTGGAGGAGAGTGGAGCTACATTTTTCTGTGTCCATTGAAAATCCAAAAAAAAAAAATTTCTAGCGGCTTACAGATTTGGACATATCTTCCTAACGGTTTATGATATCCCCATGATTTTTTTTTTAATTTATAGAGAAATACTATATTTTTAAAATATATTAAAGTCAAATGGTATTATCAAGAAAATTTTACATATATGGACCACTGCATTGCATGAAAATATAAGTCATTTCTTGCTTAGCACCCTTGCAGGGACTTTCCCTCAATTTTTCACAAATAGAATACAATTTTTCGAAAAAACCATAAATGCACATTTCGTATTTAAACAGTTCTCTACAAAACTGCATCTTTAAATTTTTGAAATTCAGTAGTTGAAAAATTGATTTATTGACACCAAAATCCCACAGTGCGCACGCACCGGATTGTCTATTTTGTTTTGTTTTTTTTTTTTTGGCGTACAAGTGCGGGCAAGTGCGGGTATGCGCGTGTTTCTACCGTTTGTACATACATACATATGTATGTAAGTATAAATGTCAAAAGTTTGTCGCTAAAACGTGTTGTGTTTTTGCATTTCAAATTGCGTTTAGCTTTTTCCCCACCGCCCCCCCGCCCTTCGTAATAGATTCTCTTTGGCGAAAAAGTGTTTCAGTCCGTCCATTCATCCTGGTGTTGGTTTCTCTATCCGTTTGTCACATCCTTTGGGGAGTTTAGAATATGAAAAGAATAGCAAAGCTGTGTATTTCTTGTTCGTGTCGGTCGGTCTTTGTTGTTGATGCCTTAAAGATGTTTTGCTTCGCAATGTTTCCACTTTTACGCTGTTTAGCCGTTGTAGTCGCGGCCGTGGCCGTGTCTGTTGTTGTCGTTGGTGTCTTTATCGCGAAAATGTGGCAAATCACCTGTAAAATGTAAATTGTGACACGTTTGCGTTAGATTTCAGCGCGGTATGAGTGAACCTGATGATATCTTCCAATTGAGCTGAGCATTGAGTTACTGGCAATGATTTCGAGGTCGAGTTTTTTTTTTCATCTTTTTTTTTTTGATAACAACCTTTCATTCTTATTCTTTGGCATTTCTACTTTTGCTTGGTGGTTTTATGTACGTGATGTTGATATTTTTTCGCTGATAAGTTGATAACTTTGTTTGGCAGAAGATGACTGAAAACAAAACCTCGGCTACAATGGAAAAATGACAACAATCTGAGTTAATAGGTTGTTAAATGCTGTGCATATATTTCATTCCATCCGTTGTTGGCGTGGCTAAGCTAGAAACGTGTGTCGACGTCTTTCATGTGAATATAAAATGCGGCATGATTTCGAGTTCTGCTTCCAGTTATGATAGGTCTTGTGTGGATACGAAACCTACTTGCACAGCTTAAGTGCGGACAACTGAGGTCCAAAAAGAAAAATTCGAATATTCGTCCTGAGAATATTCTTCCTTTTCCTGACTGTCGACACGTAAATGCACTGAACTGCGTTAGCGATAGAAAATTAAGGCATTGAAAGGACTAAAATTTGTTTTCAATAGTGTGTCGTCCGACCAATCGGTCAATTGACTATGAGAATACCTGGATATCCGAGTGTACCGACTTAATGTAACATTAGGGACTAGATGACAGATATCCCATGTACATATGCCGTTATATATGAAGTGACTCTGGGTGTTTGAACACTTCGCCAAAATCCAGCAAATGCCATGAAAGGGTTCTACCTCCTGTCGCCAGTGAAATCCAGTATAGGGGCGTGTCCCTCAAAGACGATGAGTACCTGTAGTATTCTACAACACTTAAGAACTATTACATGACTATTTGCCACCTATAATTTTAAGGTAAATCCACTCACGATTATTCTTATAGCTCTCCGTGTCCGGAGCATATTGGACTTTATGCTTTATCGATCTACGTGTCAGAGGGGGAACCAAAGTCCATGTGTTCGGTAACATACCAACACACATATGAATGTTTTAGAGAGACACATTACAGTTTGTGGTTGAAATATCTGTGGAATAATAAATATTGCTTTGTCTGCCGGGAAAAACTTGTAATTACAAGTTTTACTTAATCTTATGGTAATACTTCCTTTATGTCATACAGAGTATTTAAGACTATCCTCGTGCTTGTCTGTCTCACAAACAATTGTTGTGCGAACGAATTACTTTGCAGGCAAAGAAAACAAAAAATATAATCACGTTCACGATAATAACTAACTTTTATTTTACTTGTGTTGGGCTTACTGGGATGCGGCCAAAGTGCCCTCCTCGTATCGTCGTATGCGTATGAGTAGTAGTAGTAGTGCAGTAGTTTCCGTTTCCTCTGTTGGTTGTTGGGCAGGAGAGCAATGGGGTGGGAGTTGTCGTACTTGCCATAATTAAGTTATTTGTTACTAGGCATCTGTGTGTGAGTGTGTGTGGCGTGATACCAGCAACAACAATTATACACTCATCAGACATGATTATGTTACATCCACAATTCTTTTATGTTCGATTTCTTTGGCTTACTTCTCGGTTTGGTTGTTCCGTTTTGGGGGGAAAAAGTTATAAGTAATGATCAGGATATGCATATTGTTTGTTCACTATGTTGTGGCACAACTTATGACTATTATCCTTTTCTTTCCTTTTTCTTCTTCTTCTTCCTTTTGAGTACCATAATCTGTTGTTGTCTCGGGCTCGTATTACAATTCCTATTCATTTAGTTTTTCTTTTCGGATATCTGAACGGTGAGCCTGGAAGGGGGGGGGGGGGGGGGGAGGGAGTTATGGTTTCAGTTTGAGAACAATTCGAAAAAGAAAAGACCGGGAGAGAGAAGCAGAGAGTGTTTTATTTATTACTTAAGGAATTAACATGTTTGTTGTTGGGTGTGCTTAACAAACTATTTTTCGAAATATTTACAAACATTTCGGGGGAGTTTTGCTTCGTTGCCTTCGTTTTTCCGGGCCGCATTCGTTCATGTCTTATTTTCTTTAGAGTTTACGCTTATTTTCGTTTCTTGTATTACCTGCAAAGTTTTGCTGGGGGTTTTTTTTTTTCGTCTTCTCTCTGGCAAAGTAATGAAACTGATACAACTTTTTAAATGTACGTATTAGGGTGGAGTGAAAACATGCTTTTTTTTTAATTTGAAAAAGTTAACCTCGGAAAGAGATGTAGTCTGGGGCCCTAATGAGGGGAAAAATAAAGAAAAAAAATTTAAAAAAATTTTAGGGGTCGCGCCACTCCCTCGAAATTTGGAAATTATCGCTATTTTGGCGTTGATTTTAGAAAAACCCTGAAAATTAACGACTTAACTTATTCGAAATTTAAAAGTTTGAGCTTGTTCAGTGCCCAAACAAAAGTATTTGAGGCAAATATGAGGATAATCGACTAATATTTGTAGCTTTGGTGGCGATTTCATTGTTCAGTCAATTTTCTGAAGAAGGGGCGATTTGACTTATTTTACTTTTTGCAATTTTTGAACAATGAGAAAATTTTTTTTAAATTTTTTCATGCCCTTATTTCATTGTTTACGCTATTGCAAACATTTATTGACATAAAACCTCTTTAGGATTTTTCTAAAATTAACGCCAAAATAGCGATAATTTCCAAATTTCGAGGGAGTGGCGCGACCCCTAAAAATTTTTTAAAATTTTTTTCTTTATTTTTCCCCTCATTAGGACCCCAGGCTACATCTCTTTCCGAGGTTAACTTTTTTTTTTGAATTTCACTCCACCCTAGTACGTATGTTGTACTTGTCTCTCTTCTCTTGTTGTTGTTGTTATGTATTTATACCTGTGTTGGCATTTGTTGCAATATCCTTTCGTCCTTGTCTTGTCTCCCTTCCACCACTGGAGTAATTAACTGGGTTTAAATGGGTTCTTAAGTGAAACTTACACAGTCTCAACTTACGTTCAGCACAGTCATGTTAATTGTTATCTATACGGATTAGAAAATTCTAATTATTGAAATGAACAACTAAGGAAAGTCTCCTATAAGTTTCTAAAACAAAACAAAAAACAGTGTGGAAATATAAATCGAGTGACTTCACGGCTTCTAAAAGCATGGCACAGATGGTCAACTCGCTGATGCGAAACATAAAATGTGAGGTCTCTCTCATCATATTCACCGCATCACTTTTCTTTACCTTCTTCTGGAAATCTCCAAAACTATCTACCCAATATATCGACATTATAATAA
Source organism: Hydrotaea cyrtoneurina (assembly GCA_958296145.1). NCBI lineage: Eukaryota > Metazoa > Arthropoda > Insecta > Diptera > Muscidae > Hydrotaea > Hydrotaea cyrtoneurina. The sequence goes on along the minus strand of OY282516.1, from coordinate 1,726,415 downwards.
AGTTTTTCATTATTTGCTAAAGTAATTTTAGCGAAATGCCACTGACCTTCTGCCAAGATATGTTGCGAAAAGACTGACTGCAAATCACTAGATGGACCTCCCTTTATTTATAGGGGAGCACAACTCTTCCAGTATTAATTTCACTGTATGTTGACGACTGTATAAGTCATGTTCCAAAGGATACAATTTTATTAACATTGAAAATTAGTTTTTTCTCTCTCTCTCTCTCTTTCGGGAAACTTTCAAAAACCTTGCCCAACATCTTTTCAGTGTGCCGCCTGGTAACGGGTTTTGGAAAACTTTTCCACACATCTGTCATCAACAGCAAAGATGTGGAACCACAAATTCGAAAAGGCGAAGAAAAAAACCACGTCCTCATGTTGCAACAACTAATACTTAGTGTGTTCAACACTTGCTGCGACTAGATAATCTGTTGCAATGTCTGCTTGCATTAAATTTCGACACTTGTCAGTGTGAAACTGAGAGCAGGCGAGCGGTGCGATCAAACGGAATTCCTCAAAGACATACAAAAATGCACTTCTGATGTTGATGCTGCCGCTCCTCTGCCCGGCCACGAATTGTAGATGCTTCAAAGAAGCAAAACTTTTTGTTTTTCTTTTTCGCCATTCGAGCTAAGGAAAATATGTCTCAACCATAGGAGACGACGACAAAAACGTATCCAGACTTTGTAGTGTTATTGTTGTTTGTTCTTTTTTTTTTTATTATTTGCCAAGTATTAAAAGCCAAAAAAGCAATAAATTATCAGAGCGTCAGAGTAGAGTAGTAAACTAAGCCCGAGGAAATGAAGCGAAATGGAAAACGCTGAAAGACAAATGCACTGCAATGGAGACGACGACGGTGACGGTGAGCCACAATTGTCAATGATAACCAAATGTGAACGCGTACAGATTGTTTTTGATGCACTTCTGCTGTTGTTGTTGTTGTTGATGTTGATGGAACAAGGGATTTAATAGAATCAAATTGTAGCCGAGATATTTTAAAGAGACATTGACTTATTAAGCATAACGACAGACATGAGAGGATACAAATGAATTAAAATGATTTAAGATTTACAATCACAACTGAAGTGGCGAAACAGAATGCGTCGGTAAAAGACCAAACCCAGCATACGTTTTGGAGGCAATTCAACGACTGCAATGGTAACATACTTATTAGCGATGAGCGATGCAGTGATTTTTTAAGGAATGTCACGGTTCCGAATATGTTGCAGATAATTGGCGTTAGCTTTTTAGTCCGGAAAACGCTATTGGTGAAATAACAATTTACCAAACCTGATCGAAATTTATTTGTTTCTATCTGTAAGAAATTATAATAATTTTCAACGTAACCAGGGGACACATATCTGCTAGGAGTTCGCGGAAGAGTCTCTGTTGGATGTTTTGTTGTCATGTGTTTTTTTTTTTAGATTCGCAATTATGAGAAGACTTGAAAAACTGCCGCATTTCATTTGTTTTGTTTTTCTTTAAGCGTGAAGTCAACTTATTGTTTTTCCAAGATCGCTGCTCCGAAGACTGAAACGAGAATGACAACATTATTGCTAGATTTGTAAACAAAAGAAAGATGCCCGTTAATTTAAATAGCAGCTCTATCTATCAATGCAATAAAACGAGACAGAGATAGTAATATTGTATGAGGCATTGCGGTTACCGAAAATCGCACTGTATTTTTTTTTTTTTTTTTGGACTAACACTCTGGTGATGCCCCCTTATAAATGCAATGCACTGTGTTAGCGATGGGAAGGAAGGTTATTGGAGGGGGGAAAGAGGGAGTAGTGTTTGTGGATGTTTGCCTTGAATTTGATAAGGTCATAGCTGAAAGATTATTCCACATACGAACCGTTCGGCTGAAGAACGAATTATCTCTATAGTGTGTCGTTCCGGTCAACCGGCCATTTGACAATGAACGGATGAGCCGAGTATTCCGGCTAAATGTTCTAACTTCAGAGACCAGACGACGGATATCTGACGAACAGTGACCAGGGATTTTTTTGGAAATCTAATACTTATTTCCATTAAAATAAATTCTTAAAATATCCAATATTTAGAAAAACAATTTCCATACATTTTGTTGATTTCTGTGGAGAATTGCCTTAGCTGATGCAAGAAAAGAAATGGTTGAAGGATACAAGTTTCCTCGTAAATGTCTGTTGTTTATAGAGAAAACAAACAGATTGAATTAATATTTCTGTGGAAGACATAAATTGGAATCCTTCCCTTTGCCAGGATTATTGTCCTAGAAACTAGTTTGAGTAAATAATTTCTTAATGAAAATATATTTCACTTCACTTATTTTTTATCATCCAGGCACAAACAAAGGCAGCTACAAATACTCGGAATTTTTTTCATTCAGTTTATTTTTTTTTTTTTGCCGAAACAAATGTTGTCAAATAAGATGAATTGAGTACTCTGTATAAGTAAACAAAACGAAACAATTCAAAATAATATACATACACACACACACACAGACATACTTACATTTGCATTTGAATTTGCATACTTAATAATAAACATGAAATAAAACAGATTTCTAGCATTCTCTACAAAGCTTTGTACGTAAATATAAAAAAAACCCCAGTGCGAAATGTAGTCGAGACATTTTACATCGATCCCGGTGACGAAGCTTACGCATCGTGAAAGTAAACGTCACACAAGTGCCGAGAATGGCGTTGACTATAAGCTGATCGGGTCGTTTCCCCAAAAATGAGCACGACCGCTGGAAAATAAAAACCCGAATTCTCTTTTTCCTCATATTCGACCGATAGGCTTAATCCACCAACCAGCGAAGAACTGGCAAAGGCCGTCTTCCTCAACTTCTTCAAGAAGGCCTTGTTTTCACATGCAGAACACATTCTTTAGAACTTCCTTAATCGCAACTTCTTCTCATAAATTACCTTCTAGGGGCCTTTGCCTATGAAACCCTTTCTGATGGGGCTTCTTCAAAAAGGTCTGTCAGATGGTTTCGCATATACTAAGTTCTCTAAAACACATGTTCATTTAACACGATTACCATGCCGAACTTCTTCTAAGCAGACCAAACAGATGACCTCTTACTTCGGTTTTCATAAAAACTCTTCTTCAGTTAGAAATGATTCCTGCAGCACGGAAGGTGATCGTCGTTGTATTGGATCTTGCGTTTCTACATATGTAGATATATTTCGACAGCCACATAGAATTAGCTCTGTAGGTCAATAGGTTGCCTTTTCTATTAGCAACGCGAAATTCCAGCAGTTCCTTTCATTTACTTTTTAAAGTAAATTCAGATGGTCCATTTCAAAAAGGTCCAAAACGTCTAAAACTGAAACGATGATGACAACTTTAATACACGATATACATACCCAACTGGGTGTGCAAATGTGTTGGTGTATCTGCACACAAAGACGAATTCTGGCAGACACACAGACACTGAAAGACGAATGTGACTTCTGTGAATGTCAAGGGTCAGATGGATTGGTGTGATTGGTATTTCTGTTAGCTACGGCTGCACACGGGTAGTTATCAACTAGCATTTTATTCTTATTAATTACATTTTCGCACTTCCTTTCTCGCCTTGATAACACAGACTTATAAAATATGATTCTATTATATTTTCAGGACATTCAGTAGATGGGGGATACACTCATCATCATCTACATCTTGCAATTGCTGAAGAAATTGTTGTCTGCAAAGTTACTTGCAACAGGATACAAATGTAAACTAAGGAACAAACAGAAAACTCCTTTCAAATGAGTCACTCAATAATTTGTATACTCACTGATCGGAGCCCACTGTTTAGAGAATGCTGCGAAAGGACCAATACCGTTTCCAGAGAAACAATTGCATGACTTCTATTTCCAATAGTCTGAGAAGAACATCAAACAAGCAATTGTGGAATAAATGCAAACAAACACCGATACATCTAGATATCAAAAGGAGGAGATGGAACTGGACTCCGCACGTACTAAGTGAGCAGCTAACAGAAATCTGTAGACAAGCCATAGAGTGAAATCCGCTAGGCGCCAGATCAAGAGAAAGGTCAAAACACACATCAAAACGTAAAATGGAGAAATATACCCAACGAGATTAAAAACATGGCAAAGAATTGGAATAGATGGCGAAGATATGTAAGTTATTTATAGTCAACATGTTGGAATATATTTTTGTTTCACTACTTTCATGGTTTTGTACGGCTGTCTCATCCCTGCTCAACATTACCAGCACTGTCGCCGATCATCAGTTGTTTATTTTAATAATTTTTAGTTTGAGTTTAGATCCGTAATTTTACTACAAAATGAAACTTTCACGTGCGTAAGCCTCAATGAGTCCTAAAAAAAAGTTCTCTACGAACAATCATTGGAAGCCTTCTCCAAAACCACTGCTTATCCGCATTTGAACCTGAGCTTCATGTGTGTATTTGCAGTTTTATCCCTAACTCTGAATAGCCATCACACCACAGACCGCCATCTTTTGTATTTACAAATCTAAGTGACTTTATTGTGAGTGCCAAGAATTGTTTATATGGCAACATTTAAACAATTTCCAAATATGTATGTATAAATGTATATGACAAGATTTCTTCTTTCATATTCTTGGTCTTGGTTCCGTGCTGCCTTCACTCCTCACCACCCAACCGCCCACACTCTGAAGTCATCTTCCCCACAGGCCAGAGCAAAGAAAACAATAACAACAAATTTAAACAATAAAACATGTTAAAAATCTTAAAACATTTCAAAACACAAAAACGCAATTGTTGTCTCTGCGAATGCATCGAGTGAGTGTATCAACCATCCATCCATCCATCCCATCTTCAACTATGGCAATGTTGCTACATTTTGTTGCACACACTCATACACATATGCAAAGTGTACATAATAACTTCAACACTCAGTGCCATGCATGCTGAGCCAGCCAACAGAAGCAAAAGTATATTTTTCGTCTTCGCTTGCCTCTCCTTTTTGTCCTTTATTAGGTTTTTGTTTTGTTTTTGGTTGGAATTGTTTACAATTGTGAAATGTAAAATGCACAAGCAACTAGGATACAACTTAGAAATATGTTGCAGCAACATTCATTCATTGCTTCCTACCTCCCTCCCGCCCTGCCACCATTGTTGCCCTCACTACCACTCCTTACTTTTATTACATTGTTTCCGGTTGTTATTATGCAGCAACAACAGCAACAAAAGCTCAGAGCTCATTGTTTTATTTCAGTTGGCAAATAAATAAATTGAAAGAATGTTGAAGTTTGTTTGACGAATTACGAAATGCAACTGTTGTACGCACTCACTCGTATTCGCCTTGCGAATGTTAGGGGTAATAAAGATAACATTTTAACATAATTTTTCTAAAATATCATAACGTCTTCCGTCTAAATTACAGTGTTCAACATGGCGAAAAGAATATTGAAAAAACCCGGCGACCGGCTAGATTTCGCAGCGACAGACCAAAGTCTCTGGAGGGAATCGAACTCCACTAACACTCTTACTGCTTAGCAAGCTTAGCTATCAACCCATCGAACCACCAGGGGGCTGGTGGTGCTGTCATTCCTTTGTTTGGATCTTTGCCAGAAACATTTAATACATCTATCCCTTATTAACTGAAAATGTATTTTCGCAATTAACCCATTTAATTGTAACCCCTTAAGAAAGTGCTCAAAGTTTTCTTTTGTCCGTTCAACACAAACAGCAACAGTTTGTTGGACTAGAAATTAGACAGGGAAAAACTTTACCCCCTAGCCAGAGAAAAACAAGGAAAATAAAACCAGCCAGCACATGATGAACATGAAATTTGGGCATAAAATGTTTTCGAAGCACGCAGTGGATTGTGTCGTTTCAAAAGCAAACAAAAATTACACAAAACATTTTTGAAATTTGTGTTGTGAGTTTTTGCTGCTATCTCAAGTTCTCAACGCGACGGCAATTCCTACAATGGCGGTGACATAAAATGTCCTTTTCGGTCTGGCTGAAGTCTATAATTTGGAGGGCGGTGGAAAAGGTCTCGACATGTTTAGAAAAATGTGGCTACAAAAACACACTCAGAAATATATTGTTGTAAGCTTATTTGTCACGCACGGTCTTTAGTTTTTATGTTTCTTTTTTTTTTGCAGTTGGAAAGGGGCAACAGCGGTGGCGGTGGCAGTAACAGCAGCAACAATATACACTTCTCGTGGCAACACTTTTTTTTTTGCAACCTTGTTAACACGTGAGTTTATGTTGCACTTGTACGTATGAAGTTATATTGTTCGCATGGGTATGTTTGTGTGCACAGTCGTTGGCAGACTGAACAAGGCCGTCGAAATAGAGGCCTCATGGATCAATCTTTCGATCTTTCGCCTTTTCAGCAGCCGCGTTGATCACATATTGAGCAAGTTCAACTGTAAAGTTTATGATCTCTGAATTGCACATTTGGTTTTACGTTGTACCCCTCAGCGAAGGTTGGATTCTTCGGACCATCTGGTAAGTTGATATTTATAATATGGATATTTTACAATAACCCCATCTGTTTCCTATTATTTTCGCAGACTAACAAAACCCCAGAGTATGGAGCCAATAGTTACATATTGTTAATTGTGTGTTTGATGTCGTGGCCGTCCGTTATTTGATAGGTGTACGACTAAGAAACCTAAGGAAATTGGGTAAGAGCATTTGGTTTTTTTATGTGACGCTTTCAGCCCGCAAATGTATGCGACTTGTTTAGGCTGAACTAAATGTTGTTACTTTACTCCTAGGCCTTATAAAATTCGACCATAGAAAGTACTTCTGTTCAGAACCATAACAAACATTCTAAAAAGGGTATACCCATTGAAAAAGACATTCATATGTCGCTTCTCTAAGATGTTCCATGGATTTGTCGAGAATACCCTCTTATTATCAATTGTAAAATTCCGGGACCGGTAGTGTTTGAAGATCAATTCTTCGAATCGTGCCTTATCCCTTCGCTAGAATCCGAAGCTCCATATGTCAAGGCGACTGTTTATTGTGGCCCGCTAAAGGCCTTGTGTTTCGTCCTTTCCGCTATGTACGTATGCGTTTGTATGTAGGTGAGTTATCTTTGCTTGTGTGTGATAAAGTGTATCCGTGTGTGCGTGTGTGAATAGGGGGATAACATAACGTACAATTCATCACATTTTTGTTGCAATACTTTAGCATTTATAAAGCTATCAACACGCTCGGATGTTATGTTTACAAATTAGCGTGACGATATTCAGATAAAATATCTTTTTGTTTCCGAGAGATACCACTGAGAATAGCTATAAGGGATAGAAGAAAATGGTGTTAGGAACAGGAAGTATAGATGGGATTTAGTATAATCATATTAAATGTATATTATAGATGTGCACCAGTGTTCCTGCATCTCTACGCTTATGATTTTATGGACCAGTATTCTTTGGTATTGGGCGTTTCAAATAGCTGGTAAAATTGAAGTTAAGCATACATATATTTTTTTTTTTTTATAATTTGTGCCTAGTTCTGTTTATTTTCAGAAAATATCATCCATTTTTATTTAATCCTTTCTCTTAGAAATTAAATGATTCTGACCCATTGTTTTTGGTTAAACCAAACAAATGAAAGATATTTAGACCGAAAGATGACTTCAAGTTTATGTGTATCATACATAAGTTTGATGTCATATTCATGTGGAAGATACGAACTAATTTTATGCTGGAAACGTGTTAAGAATGATAAATGATTTGAAATGTCACCTTTGGGTTGTGCCAACCAAACCCTAGAATATCCAGGAGTCATTTTGGGTTTGCCAAAAAGGGAGAGCTTAACTTTGGAAACAAATGAAAATGGAAATCATCTCACATTACCTTTTTCTAAATTTATCATAATACAACATACACACAAGCTGTTAGCAATTCATTCACAAATAATGCCGTGAAGCTTTACTATATGACTGCTTTCATGGTATTTTGACCTAAACGCTATTTGGTTTTCAATTCGTACATTTTACAATATTGACTATAGTTTCTCTATTATATACTATATAAAGAAATCCGAGAATTTTGGCTTAAACAATATGCCAAAAAATGTTAGCATCCTGGACATATCCTGTCTGTGTTTTTTCCTTATAGTAGAAAGTGTCATTTGGACCAGAATAACAAGGGACCAATATCATCTACATATACAGGCAAAACTCGTATTCATTTTTAAATATTTTATGAAAAATTATCCACATAACTAAAAGAAAAACCATCACGAGCTATCAACTTTATGAATTTTTCATTTTTAGTTCGGTAAAGTTTACCTTTCTGCCCTTGCCCTCTGTCCTCTGTCTGTTTGCATTTATGTGCATACTCGGTATTCCCAACCTTGACTCCGAAGTGTATAATCATCATTAATTAATAGAAATTTTGTTGGCCATAATGAATGAATGGTTTTTGGTTGGTTATGTTGGCCAACAAAAACGTCCATTTAAGTTTGTGGCAAATGTTGTGTTCTTTTTTTCCACACCGCCCTTGTTGTGAAGGAGGAGGAGAGGATCATAATTAATTGATTAATGATTAAAATGACTTGGCAATTTTAATAATCTCAGCAGATGGAAGGACAAACGTTGCGGGCAGGAGAAATTATGCCACACAAAGGGATTACAATGGAATGACTTTAAAGGGTTTTATGTGATGGTAGCGATGGTTAAAAGGGGAAACGGCGAAACGACCGGTGGTAATTATCGAGGATTTTGATTGTAATGCCATTAAAAGAATGAACAACAATAAGCTCTACTTAAAACAGCAATTCAGGGGTATGAGAGGAATGAATATTCCAAAAATCCACTAACTAATGTCAAAGCTAAATGTGAGAGGTTATCGTTGTCGAACATCTCTGGGACGAACCCCTTCCGCACTGCTTTCACTCGCCGGGAAGCTAGAATATTTGTTGAACATTTCTAATAATAAAATAAGAAGTTCATCTTCTAAAAGAGATTCAGCAAGATTTATGGCCACTCTGTAACGAATCGTACTAACCCACCTTCTGTTAAGTTTTTTTAAATTATCTTTTAACAGAAGATGGAGAAGGCTCTGTTAACTCAAACCTCTATATGCATTAGTTTCGCCAACAAAAATATATTCAAATTTATTCCCTTTAATCATGGTAAGGGAAATCAATACACGAATTAAAATTTTATTCCAGATAGGAGCAAATACCGAGACGAATTCTCGAAATCCAGACCCACACGCAACTCACATGCAAAAGTACTTCAGACCATGTGCGTGCAATTCTTTATAAAAATACCTTTTTATTTGTGCTCAATAATCCTTTAAACCCCGTGCCGGGTAAACAAAATAATAAGCCATTCATATTTCTTCAAATGTATTACAATTTTCCCGCCAACAAAGTTTCGCCGCCATTTGAACGTGGTACACAAATTTTTCTAATGGCTTTTATGTAGCAAGAAAATATATCGCTTTGCCTTTGGAACATTTTAAGCGTTCAACTTTATTAAACAATTACAAAGTGAAAGGATATATCGAGTTAATTTTTAAAATTGAAAAGGGTTAAATGCGAAACATGAACCGTTTGAAGCGACACCAAACAAAAAAAAACACGATGGCGTTAGCGAAGAAGAAGATGAATGTTGCAAGGGAAGGAACAAAAAAACCTCTGACTTAATTAAATTGTGCTACTTTGGGTAGGATTTTTTTTTGAGGGGACAAGTCAAAAAGGGAAATGTATTTATTAGACCTAATGAGGTGTAGGCAAAGGAAAAGGCTAAAGAATACAGCAAATGGTCAACGACTTTTAAATGCACTACAGCGGAATGTGTATGAACGACGGTTTAATTGTACTCGGATAATGTGAGGATATTATAATTTAGTTTTCAGCGACATCCGATAGAATGTATACGACAATAAGTTTGTAGAAAGTTTGAACCTCTTTTTTTATAGTTGCTCTCATAACATTTCATAAAAAGCCCAAGGGGATTGTTAATTCTGGACTGTACGATCCCACTCCTCCATGCCCATGTCCGCAAATGGTTTATCACGCCACTGTAGCGCTCACTGTAAACCAAAGAAAAATGGACCACTCTTCTGATTAAACGACTCTACCTCTTTCTTCTATGCTGTAAGTTGTTTTCAGTACTGAGTTTTTCTACCTGCACGCCCTTCTGTAGGGTGCCCCACTCAAGGCAAATGTCGTTCAAATTCTAACCAAAAGAAAATTATGTTAATAAAGTTTCTAAGGACATGCCCAAAATAACCCATTTCTCTTATTTCTAAATCAAATTTTCTAAACAATCAATAAACATTTCCTGGCACCAAAAAAAAAAGGAAGAGAAAGGAAAAAGTGAAATTAAAATCACTTCCATTTTCCACCCATAAAAGGAACCTAACATCTTTTTCAAACTTTATTATATTCCAAAGCAACCAAAGAAAAAAAAAGAGTCATTAAAAGCACATGAGTTCGTAATAATAAAAAAAAAACACAAGAGAAGAAAAGAATCCTCAGAGAACTAATGTACAAGGAACATGTACAACTTGTAGACCGAAGGAATTTTTTTAAAATTCTTTTGTTATATTCAGTCACTTCGGGAGTGGGGCGGTTATCGGGAGCACAGCTGCGTTTTGACAAAGCCAGCCATGTTTATTTTTTGTTTGGAGTGGCGTTGGTTAGGACGACATTGTTGTCTGCCACTTTCATCTCAAGCCTTTTTTCAACTTACAAATATTTAGTCGAAACACACACACACACACACAAAAAGAAAACTCGAAAATGTTCCTAATGTATCTCTTTTGGTATGACGACCTCCACCACCAACTTTTGTGTGGAACCATGTGCGGGGAGAAATGGAGGGGATTCTGCGTTACGTGCCGTACGTTTGTTTAGTTAAATTACAAGACATAAAAATGCGTATACGCATTTCATTACGCCACGACGCGGCGTTCATTTCAGTTGTTCAGTTTCCAACAACAACAACAACATTTATAACATTATCACGCATTGTTTGTCGTTGTTGTTGCTCGAGTGGCTCGAACAGCAGTTGCACGTGATGCCACAGAAAATTAGGTCACAAAGGATTTTAAATTCCATTTACATCCGTATCCTCGAACGGGTGTACGTACAAGTGTAGCAGTGCGTATGTGGCGCGTATTGGCGCACTCATATGTACATACGAGTGAATGAACTGGATTATTTTACATATTTCTTTAATGACTTCATTTGCACAACCCAAACCACCAGACACTTCTGGTGTACTGAAGATTTCTTACTTTGCTGGATGCTTGACAAAGTGTTGGGGCGGATAAATTAAAGAAAATTCAACTTATGGAAGATCGAGTTATGGAGGTTCCACTGTAGTTCTCAAACTTAACAATCATAAAAATCAAAAACTTACATTTTATTGCAGAAAAATTCAATTTTTTTCATTTTTTGGGTTGTTATCAATTCTAAATGGTTGTCCCGCTTTGGGCCAATGTGGGAATGTAGTGCAGATTGCAACCTTCACTTGCGCAAATTATTTTACACACTAACGTCATAAATGGCTTTTCATGAAAACGCCATCAAAATTATTCATGTGTTAATAATGACAACAACTCATCAGAGTCTGGAAAAGAGTCACACTCGCCCAGAGGAAGAGGCAGCACCATCCACCATATTCATACACAAAATCTGCATGTGGGTATCTGTACACACGGTCGAACACGACGGTACAACGTACTCGGTTCCGTCATACCTGAATGTGTCGCTTGGAAAAGAAAATTCATAATTTCACACCTTAAGAAAGTAATGAATATTCATACACTCATATCCTCATTGCATGTGCTTCCCCCGCTCTCTGGAAAGGAAATGCATTTACGAAAAGAACAAACAGAAGAAGAAAAACCGAGAAAGAACTAAGAAGGAAGACAATTACATGAAAGACATGGTGTGAGACCTCAAAAGCATCAGACGAACGATAATGCTCAGTGTTGCAATGTGTTGCAGTTTATGTTGCTTCAAAAGTGAGGTAATATTACTTTACGCAAACAGGATGAATCTTGTTATGTGTTGCAACTAAGAGGGCACAGGCTGTCGGCCGAAAACAGCAGCGTAGTTAAATGCAAATATTTCAAGATCTTAGAGGACTACAAATTCCCATTTCCCAAAGGATTGTGTGTAACTAATGCCTTATAAAATACACTCGACTTTTGGCCATTTAAATGGGATCGCTCCAATTCGTAAAGGATTGCGTTACATCCGACGACCTCATGGGGAACAACTGAGGAACTTCTGTATTGCATGCTCACTGGCCGGGACCACGGTCTGGAGAATTTGTACGTGGCGTAAAGAGTCACTTGTTCGTAAAGTCGCTCGAATTTACTTAATCAATCATCTTAATATATATTTACCCTCGACACTGATTCACTGATACACTGATTCACTGACTCTGTCACGCAGTACGTAGGAATTTAAATAGGCATTCTATAATTCTACTAGTAAGTTGTAATGCGCCTATGGCGCCCGTTGAAATATGGAAAAAAAATTGTGTTGAAAAAAAAAAATTTTGTAGAAAAAAAAATTTTTTTGTCGAAAAAAAAAATTTTGTTGAAAAAAAAATTTTTTCTTGAAAAAAAAAAATATTTGCTGAAAAAAAAATTTTGTAGAAAAAAAAAATTTTTGTGGAAAAAAAAAATTTGGAAAAAAAAATTTTGTAAAAAAAAAATGTTGACAAAAAAATTTGTAAAAACAAAAATTTAGTAAAAAAAAAAATTGTAAAAAAAATTTTGGAAAAAAAAATTTTGGTAAAAAAAATTTGGGGAAAACACAATTTCTGTACAAAAAAAAATATTATTTTTTTTATTATTATTATTTATAGAAAATTATAGAATGCCTATTTAAATTCCTACGTACTGCGTGACAGAGTCAGTGAATCAGTGTATCAGTGAATCAGTGTCGAGGGTAAATATATATTAAGATAAATAAAAAAAATAATATTTTTTTTTTGTACAGAAATTGTGTTTTCCACAAATTTTATCTCTACCAAAATTTTTTTTTCAACAAAAATTTTTTTTTTACAAAAATTTTTTTTTTTGCAAAATTTTTTTTCCAAAACTTTTTTTTTTTCAACAAAATTTTTTTTTTCAACAAAATTTTTTTTTTTCCACAAAATTTTTTTTTTTCAACAAAATTTTTTTTCCATATTTCAACGGGCGCCATAGGCGCATTACAACTTACTAGTTAAAAATATAAGTAGAAATTCTTGAAAATCTAACCTGAATTAGGGAACACAAGTATTTGGGGAGTTTATATGCCAATACGGGTTCCATATGCTAAGGGACCGCCTTTGGACTTGTATGTCAATTCAATATTTTAATCGTACTGATCCATATATCCCCCAGATTTCCAATCCTCCATAACGTCTCTGCTCGTTCCCAAGGTCCCCATATAGTCTGTATGTAAATTTGAAATATACGAACAACATATCGCTCATTTACTTGAATAGTGTCACAACTCAAAAAACGATTTTTTTCAGGGTGAGCCGTTTAAAGTTTTCCATTGGGTCTTACTGAGAAAATATAGGAACAAATGTCAACTTAAATACGAGATGTACAGCTTTTTCTTGAGCAAAAAACCCAAAAGTGAATTTTTGAATTGTGACACTTTTGAAGTAAATGTGCGGTATGAATATATAAGAAGGAATTGTTATATAAAGAACGAATTGTTATAGTTTTTCTTTTCTTTTTGGGATAATTCCATTCTTCCCCTTAGTCTATGAACAACAGCAAACTTATGTTGCTCACTGGCAGTTAATGTTTGGTGTTCCACACACACACACAGTGACTGAATGGATGTTTCACTTAAACTGACATTGACACAATGTAAAAATGCATCATGAATTAAACATGTGCACATACATGACATGCACACACCCAGTGATGTACAAGGATTACAAGTAAATATGTATAAAGTGGCGCTATGTGTTGATAGGTCGCTGTGACAGGTCGTGGTTGCAGCCAATTTAAATTTAGAATATTTTATGCATCATCATCGTCATCGCCATGCCGTCGAGGTTGTGCGAGACTGGCAGGAGGGGTTAATTTCTGACTTTAAGGAAATTAAGGCTAATTCCGTTTGTGCTGGTGTTCCTTTGCCCCACCACCAGACGGCTGCAGTCATATTTCAACTATAATAAAATACATAATTTTACTTTTATTAAGACTATCACTTTCACAGATACGAAGTACTCTGGCTGGACGGGCATGCTCACGCTCACACTCACGCTCACATGTGCATATATTAAGTGCCTTATTGCATTATCATCCATTCTGGCTGGTTGAGCCTGTCGTACCACAGCCGTGTGCATGTCCGCACTTTAGACCTTGTCTGGGCTCCAGACGTGTGGTGGTGACAAGGCTATGGTGGAGCGCTCTTATCTGGGGCACAAATCGAATAAAATATGAAGTGCAAACTAAATGGCCTAAAGTGTCGCAACAATCTTTGTGTTACTTGTTCTTCTAAAATATGGCTCATCAATAATTGTAATTGCAACAACACAACACAACAACGGATGACCGAGCGACAGGCAACAACAACGTCAACAACTATATTTTAATGGGAAATTTCATGCGGGACGGCAAGACACAGAGATAAGCGCATGAGTTTTGAATATCGCATAGACAGGGACACTGGGTAAGTACGCTACTCTTTCAACATAGCATCGAATACATTTTATTATTTTTTTAAATTACAACCGGGCAACTAACAATACGACTGGGAGTGGAGTGCATTTCTAGTGGACCATCAGCGTTGGACGGTGAGCTCAGTTCATGTTTAAAGCTGAAATAGAGAAGGTAAGACCAAACGATCCAATTATCAGTTGTCATTTGAATTAATCGTATGCTCCCACATAGAGAAATACAAAATCGTTATCAAATGTCCTCCAGCCCGTTTTGAAGTTGCGAGTAAATGTCAAATTGCCCATTTCCATGGGAACTCGTACACCATCAACTCATACAATCATTTCCACTGTGCTTCACAGCCATATTTTCTTGACACCAGCTTTCTTCGGTTAGTGCCAAAAAAGGGAAAA
This sequence comes from Hydrotaea cyrtoneurina, assembly GCA_958296145.1. Classification (NCBI taxonomy): domain Eukaryota; kingdom Metazoa; phylum Arthropoda; class Insecta; order Diptera; family Muscidae; genus Hydrotaea; species Hydrotaea cyrtoneurina. The sequence goes on along the minus strand of OY282516.1, from coordinate 1,711,411 downwards.
CTTTTTGACTTCTGTGAAAAGCATAACTCCCTAGGCTTCTTAGATGAGGCGCTTCTGTCGTTTGACAAGTGACACCGACAGCGTTTACTTTGGTACCTGGGATTATTGAAAAGTCTACGAAGTGTATACTTTCTAATTGTTTTAATGAACTGTTGCTTCACATTGTCAGACACAGATCGTTTCTCGCCGCGAGTGAACACAAAAAGTTCACTCTTTATTGGCAAATTCCTGCAGAGCAATGCGTTCCTTTCGACTGTTTGTTGAGGAGTACATATCAAAAAGTCAATAATAAGTACATACTTACTTATTTCCCTTTACATTCCATGAAGGAATTGGCGGGGAACTTCTCTCGAATCAATGAGCTATACACAATATAATTTGTATACTCACTGACCGGGACCTGCTGCTGAAAGTCGGCTCCGAACGTCCTTTTCTTTTCTGGTAAAGTTTTATATGGCTTAGAGGTTGCTCTCTTACTCATAAAGTGCCAGCACTTACGAGGTGGTATCAGCCGCTGAAAAATTTGATGGTCTTATCGGGTTCTGCTGTGTGATAGTCGCACCCACTACCTATTGCACCACGACCGTCAATAATAAGTACACAATACTAATTCCTTCCCATGTACTTTCTATATTTGAATTTTCATATTTCTTTCTTTCTATATTTGCAAAGATATGGAAATGTTTGTATGAGATAGGCGCTGGTAGGGTACACCGATATGATATGCTATTAATAATGTAAACCTGATAGTAGTGTAGGATTAAGTTATATTTACAGACATGTTTATACATCTGACCATTTATAACATCTCTTTATATCACATACAATTTGTTACTTCGTAACATGATGTTGTTATTATTGCCGATGTCGATGTGGCGATGGCGTGGCGTGACGTGAAGTTGCCGTTGTTGCTATTGCGACTGATGGTATTGTTGTTGGTTGCGTCCGTTTGCTGTTGGTGTTATTGGATCATTTGAGGTGTGACATAAACATCACACTTTACTGGGGGGGGGGGGGATATACAATCATACATAAATTTCGCCTGTGCTCCTCCTGTTGCTGTGCTTTTTGTCTTCTTACATTCATTCATGCATTCGCTGGTGTTTTCTTCTACGTCGGTTTTCCTACAAAAAGTAAAAGCCTCGAGGGTCGAAAATCGTTTTTCCTTGTTTTTTATAGGACGTACTAAAATAATTTCTGGAAATTTATAGATGAAAGCGAATACGATGTTATAAGACATATTGAGTATAAAAGCTATTCACCCTACACTCTGAACGTTGTGGCGTTCAACATTCTTGCAATGGTGGTCATTGATATTAATAAAAGTAAACGAAATATCTTTTCCTATGTTGAATAAATAATGCTGATACAAGCAATTGTAGCACCTTTTCGAAAGATCTAAATTGTTTAGGGAAACCTTTTAAATTGAACACTCATAGGGCGTTGACTACAGTCGTCCTTGCCTACTGCCCCATTCGTCTAAATAAATTGACAAAGTGGTTTTGAAATAAATGAGAACGGGTTAAATCGGCATCATTCTTCAGATGATTAGATAAGACTGTGTGTTTCAATATATATTTTTTTTCTGGTTTGTTCTTCTTGTACATTTCATAAATCTCCGGCAAAAATAGGAAATGGGTTTACAACATTATTGCAATTCCAATCAGAATTATGATAAATATTTATTGCAAAACGATAGAACGGGGAAAAAAATACCACAACGCCAAAGAGGAATAAGCCATAATCATAATTTTCACTGAAAATATGTTTGTGGCTTTTGAAAAAAAGAACCCAATCGAATTTACATACTTTTCCAACTTCGTTTAGAAATTCCGCAATGCTTTTGAATAAAAATGCTGCACCCCTTTTGGAAGTTTCAAAACAGAACAAATGAAAATATTCGCCAAGACATTGAAATGGTTCGTTTTACAGAAACAGACATCAACCCTTAGCCAACCCCCGAGCCGTTTTTGAAGATGTGTGCGTGGAGAGGGTAAACGAAGACGCAGAATGTTTTGATTCAGTGTTAAGTTGAATTTTATGTTCATTTTATAACCCACTCCTACTCCACCAAATCATATTACTCGGGGGAATCCTTTGCAACCTTCATCTACACTTTACAAATACGTTGAATGTTGTTCAGTCAAACAACTCCTTACCTTTATGGTGCTTATCAATCATTCATTTTTATTAAAGGTATGTTTGGCAAAACGCTAAAAGGGGATCGCAGAAGGCGGCGAACGCAACGCAAGACAGGGAGCAATAGAAAGCGAAAATAAAATATCTTCAACAATAAATGTTTAAATAACAAGTATGCATTGTTTGAAGTTTGAAAGGATGGGAGTGGGATGAGTGGAGAGAGAAAATCCATTACACGTTGACTGCTTGAACGGAGACAATCAAGGAGATGAAGTGAAGTTTCAAACAAGTATAAATTAAAGATATTCGAAAAATTGTGTAATTTTCGAGGGTATTCGCACAGGAAACCAATTTCAAATTGCTGTAGCTATTGAGTCGATGATCAGCCTCCTCTCTAACATTAGAATTCTTGCAGCTTAGCAATCTGTTTCTAGTTTCTGTTTATTTTTTTCTTTGCAGTGCTTACACAAACAGTGACAGGGCCCTGTCTAAATAGCCACATCTAAATTTAGCTTTCCGTTTGTTGTTTTTTATCGTTTATATAATTTTGGAGACACGAATTACTCTCAATATCAAAACTTAACACTTCATATAAACGACCACTTGTTGGCTGGGTCAAACGAAGTACACAAAGTCTTAAATTCAATGCAACGCTTAAATCGCCAAACACGCCCTTGGGCAGTCTCTTGATCCACGTTCTGGCTAATTTTTCTTTAACAATAAATCCCTTGTTTGTCTTCTTGCGTGTATGTTGAGAACAATCAACACATATGATTGTCCATTAATACGAGTAATGCCATGTCATCTTATGAATCCTCATTATCCTCAACTATTTTTCATCATCAGATAAAGGTTTTTGAAGTCTTAAGCCGTTGTAAACTAATACAGAATTTGCTTCCTCTAACACGCGCACATACATTATCCACTTTCCTTGGGCGTAAATGAAGAAAACTAATCCCAATTTATAGCCTGCTCCCAGCCACTAATTACCGCGCTGCTCCAGCTATTACCACAGACATTTGTGGATGCATTAACTATGGCTTTAAGCCACCACAATTTAAGTATTAAACACCTACTTTTGAAAAATATTTCATCCGCTGGCTGGAAATACCTTTCAGTCGGCTTCCCGGTGGATACTCGCACAAATGTGAGACAAACGCTGTACGAGGAGGACCATAAATAAGATTTATTTTACTTTTTTTTTTTTGGAATGGTTGAATACTATTCTCTTTTCTCTTTCTTTTTTTTTTTTGCGAAAACATTTATCTTAATAAAATGTTGTTAATAGCACATATCATAGCGAAGGCATATATCAACGCCTTTTGTGTTTTCTGTTAACAACAGGAAAAAAACAAAACAGAAGAACCGCATCAACGAAATAGCCGTATTTTATATTTGCTGGTGAAAACCGAAAATGGAGACACTTTACTGCGTCTAGCGTACGTACTCGCAGTTATTCCGCATGCAAAGTTGCTCAGAAGTGTTTACGTGATAAAGTCAAAAGGGGCCAACGTTTTAAGGGGACAGACATTTGAAACTCTTGTTAAGAACGAAAATGTCGTATACTTACAGCACTTTTCTGAAGGTCAGTCGTGTGGTGCGTCTTCGACTGGGCACTCCCCCCTCTCGCCCCAAATTATCTTCAATCAAATCTGTCAATCCAAACGAATGCACCTTCTGTTGAGAAAAATCCAGTCGCTAATAAATTTACTTAAATATATAACAACATAAGACATTAATTTTTGTACACCAACAATAAAGTCCCCAGGAATACAAAGAAACGCACAGTACAATGGCTGACAGGCAGGAAAGGAAACGAATCAAAAGAAACACCAAAGTGGAAATGAATGTGGAGACCCTTTATTCGATTTGAATGAGGTGCGTAAAAATTGTGTAACGCAACTACACATAAACCGCAGTAGGGAACAGCCAGCCAGCCAGCCAACCAAACAAACAACCAACCAACCAGCTCTATGATGACTTCCCCGTTTAGGAGACATTCACACTTCATATTGTGGCCGCTGGCAAAGTCAACAGCCACCACTAATGTTGTATGTCGCAGCACGTATAATGTTTTAGTTTTTGATATTTAGAATTTATGCTTCCTTAAGGCTTCCATTAAAGAATTCATTCAACTGAAAACTTGCATGTGTCGCTGAAAGGCGTTGAACGTAAAGTATAATTTAAATATACTACTGGTATAACTGTGTGTGTGGATATGTACGGGAAACCGGAGCTACAAGGAAGTGTTGGACCTTGGACGCAGTTCAATGTAATCTGTCGTGTAATTAGATGTGTGTTACAAAACGTTAATGTGCATCATTGTCGATACTGTCTTGTGGAACTCACCGAAGACCATGGTGTGGGATTCATAGTGGCAATCTTTGATTAGTAATTTTCATATTTTAAAATACATTTAATTTAATTCATAGATTGGAATAAAAAAAATGTTGCATGTTGTTGATGAAATTGCTCGATAAGCTTGTCGTCCTGTTTGAGACATCTGGCACTAGTCGTTTTATATTTTTTACTATAAATGTCGATTCCCTCCTTCGTCCTAGTTTTCCTTAAGCCGGGTTACGCGACATCATCTTGGATCAGGGAGTAGACATTCAAGACCATATTCTACGGATGGTGGTGTTTTTTTTTTCATCCGCATCGAACAATAGTGTTGTTTTCAGATCCTCGACATACTTCACCTATCATTTACCAGATTCCCATCTTTCTTAATATATATTTACCCTCGACACTGATTCACTGACTGTCACGCAGTACGTAGGAATTTAAATAGGCATTCTATAATTTTCTATAAATAATAATAATAAAAAAAAAAAATATTTTTTTTTTGTACAGAAATTGTGTTTTCCCCAAATTTTTTTTTTCCAAAATTTTTTTTTTAACAATAATTTTTTTTTTAAAAAATTTTTTTTTTACATATTTTTTTTTTTAAGAAAAAAGTTTTTTTTTCAACAATATTTTTTTTTTCGAGAAAATTTTTTTTTAAAAAAAAAATTTTTTTTTTCAAGAAAATTTTTTTTTTCCACAAAAACTATTTTTTTTCAACAAATTTTTTTTTCCATATTTCAACGGGCGCCATAGGCGCATTACAACTTACTAGTTTTCATATATTTTGCGAAATTATGCCAGTAGACAAGTTCTTTGGCCACACAGGTATAATTATATACTTTGTTGGGCCATTTCGATTTTAAAACGTTAACTTTGCACGTGATAGAAATCTCTCTGTGAACACTTTTTTTTTAAATTTCTGTTACATTTAAAAACAGTCCATGGCGCCTATTTGTCTATTCACATGTCTACACAACTGCCTGTTATCTCTCAGCCCTAGCTCGTAAGCTCAGGCTCAATAAAATACCAAGGTTTCTCATTAGTCCTAGAAACACTGTGTCTGATGTACATTAACCGTGCCGTAGACCATCGCGCCCCCTTCATGCCCCGTTTAACTTTTCAATTTCCCACTGCATCAAGGAGACGGCGAAAGCTTGTTTTTATGTGAGCAATAACCAAATTGATGAAATGTTGTCGATCGAAGCAATAAAACACTTAAGTTTATTGGCATTTATGTTGTTGCCGTTAACGTTGCAAGTTGCAACCTCTAAAATGAAATTGACACTTGTTTGCTAAAAACAGAAACATCGCAACAACCGACATAAAAGTTCTTGTCAAATGTACTGAGAGGGAGATAGAGAGAGAGGTGATGTTATGTATGTCTGTCTGCCCGTCCGTCCGTCCGTCCGTTTGCCGGTATGTAGAATCGAGTACCTGTTAAAACGTTTATGTGATACCTCTTCTCGGTGCACTTTTAACAAAGTTTCGGTTTTAAAAGCTCTTCTTTCTGCTTGCGCACTATAAAACTTTTCTTCGTTTTCAGTCTTTTTATACACTCCATCATAGGATGGAGTATATACTAAGTTTGTCATTCCGTTTGCAACACCTCGAAAGAGTGATCTGCGACCCTATAAAGTATATATATTATTGGTCAGTGTAACATTCTAAGACATTCTAGCGATGTCCGTCTGTCTGTCCGTCCGTCCGTCTGTTGTCTGTTGAAATCACGATAGAGCGCGAACGACTAACCCTAAAAAGCTGAAATTTTGTAGGAAGATGTTTTTTGCCCATAAGCAGGTTAAGTTCGAGAATGGGCCATATCGGACCAAAGGGGGAAAAGTTCTCCTTTACGGGACTAAATATATTCCGGCCATAATCAAATTTTTCAAATATTTTTTTTCACTACATCTAAGTTCTAAGTTTATATAATTTATAGATGGGGAAAAAATCCCAAAAATGGGCGTGCTCATGGGTTCCGTGGACTCTTGGGGCCCAAAAAAGGGCCCATGATAAACATGCGCATATGGGTATCGAAGTGCAACGAAATTTACTCACGAACCCAAATATGCCTTTATTTTCACAATTTTACTAAATTTTTTGATCTGGTTTCTGGGACTATCGGGTCACCAGCGGCCCAAAAACCGTCCCTTGACAAACATGGACATATGGGTATCGAAATGCAACGAAATTTTCTCGCGAACCCAAATATGCATTTATTTTCATGATTTGGATAAAATTTGTGATCGGGTTCCTGGGACTATCGGGTCACGAGCGGCCCAAAAACTCAGTTAGTTATACCCTCACCCTACGGTGGGAGGGTATATATCATTTGATACGGCTCAAAAGTGTAACACATAGAAATATCCACATTAGACCCCAGGTGTCTTTGAACCAAATTCGTTTTATGACTTTCTGAATCGTTTGAGCCATGTCCGTCTGTCCGTCTGTCCTGCTGGTACGCACGATAACTTTCGAAAGAGTTAAGCAATCACTCTGAAATTTGGCATGGCTTAATATTTTCCCAAAACTGCTTATGGGATAGCAAATGGGCTATATGGCCACACCCCTTCGGGTACCTCCATACAAATCTGCTATTTCGCCCACTTTAGAAATCGTGTAATAATATCAACACGCCTAGTTGGATCTTCCCCAAATTTTGTATTTAGTAAAAGTAGAGTTAGACTAAGTTTTGGACAAAAAGTTGGCAGTCTGGCAACTCCCCTTCTGGTACATGCCATACAAATCTGCCATCCCGCCTACCTTAGAAATCGTGTAATAACACCAATATGCCCAACGCGATCTTGCCCAAATTTTGTATTTAGTAAAAGTAGAGTTAGACTAAGTTTTGGACAAAAAGTTGGCAGTCTGGCAACTCCCCTTCTGGTACATGCCATACAAATGTGCCATCCCGCCTACCTTAGAAATCGTGTAATAACACCAATATGGCCAACGCGATCTTGCCCAAATTTTGTATTTAGTAAACGTATAGTAAGACTAAGTCGTGGACAAAAAGTTGGCAGTCTGGCAACTCTCCTTCGGGTACCTCCCATACAAATCTGCTATTTCGCCCACTTTATAAATCTTGTAATAATATCAACACTTGCAAGTTCGATCTTGTCCAAAATCCGTAGTTAGTAAAGGTATAACCGGACAAAGTTTCCGACAAAATCTTGGCTGTCTGGCAACTCTTCTTCTGGTACCTCCCATACGAATGTACCATCCCGCCTGCCTTAGAAATCGTGTAATAACACCAATATGCCCAACGACATTTTGCCCAAATTTTGTATTTAGTAAAAGTATAGCTAGACAAATTTTTAGACAAAAACTTGGAAGTCTGGCAACTCCCCTTCTGGTACCTGTCATACAAATTTACCATTCCACCCATTATAAACCGTGTAATACTTTCAATACGACCAACGCGATCTGCCCAAATTCCGTATTTAGTAATGGTATAACTGGACTAAGTTTTGGACAAAAACTTGGCAGTCTGGCAACTCCTTTTCTGGTACCTCCCATACAAATGTACCATTGCACCCACTTTAGAAATCGTGTAATTATATAAATTCGATCAACGATTCTTTCCGAAACTCTATATTTACTAAAGCTTTAACTACATACAATTTTCTAGTAAAAACTCTGCTTTATATTCCGTCCTTTTTGTAAAATCATGTAATACAATATTTTTTTCTAAAACATTCGGTATTCTAGGTTGCTATTATGACTTTTCATCAGATGTTACATCAAATTATGGTAGCTACTCACACATTTAACTTTCCGATACTTTGAAATATGAGACTTGTATGTTTTTAATGAGGGTGAGGGTATATACGTTTTCACTGGTTTTCTTATTTATTGACTTTTTAAGGATCCATGATGGAGGGTATATAAGATTCGGCCCGGCCGAACTTACTATTTGTCCACTTGTTTTTTTTGGTTTTGTTTGTTTGTTGTTGAGCAGAGTATTTGAAATCGTTCATTTTTCTTCTCTTTTTTTATGAATTTAAGTACTTTCGTACATCACACTATGCAAGTATTTCCAGTAAAACTTTTCAGCATCTTTTCGAAAATTGTGCAATTCATACGTGTTCATGTGGATTTTCTATGCTGTTAGAAAAAGGGTGTGTTGTTATTGGCATGACGAACTAAAAACATACATGCGCACAGACTACATTTATATTTGATCAGTAAGTTTGTTTAGGTAGTCGTTGCGACTATCACACAGCGAGGACGTTTCCACCTCGTATACAGAATATATTGAGCACAGCTCACTGGTCTGGGAGAACTTCCCCTTTTCGGTTCCTTCATAAAAACACAGGTTTGGCTCAGAATGTCACTTATTTTTCCCCATCTGAATTTATTTTTTTAAATCGTTTTGGAATAGAGCAAGCTTATTTTTTTAGCGATTTCTGCTCACATTCTGTCTGCTTCTCTGCTTTCAATTACAGATTGTAATTTGTGTTCTAACTAACTTGCCATCTTTACATTTTCCGTCACACCAATTACAACAACTTATGGATTTTACGTCGAAAAAAAAAAATAAAACAAAAGAGACTTTAACTCAATCACTCCTTTAATGTTATGATGATGCACTGCAACTTTGCATTTTCTTCCTCTAGGTTTTTCACTTTGTTTTCTTGTTTTGGTTGTTTCAAATCATTCTCTCATTGTTGTTGTCGTCGTTTCTGTTGCTGCCTGCGCTCCACCATACGTATGCAAAATAGTTGTTACCTTAAAGCTGTAAACGTCAAAAAGTCAACTCGCTTTTGATACATTCAACCCCCCCACCTTGTCCCCCAGTGCTGCAAAAAGTTTAAGAAGAACATGACACCTGTTTGCCTCAATTCATGTTACATCGAGAGAGATTTTTTTTTCATTATTTTCGACATTTACGACATTTAGACTGAGGGCATATGGAGCGAAGAAAATCTAATTCAAACTGATTTTTTTGTTTTTTGTTTTTTAGTTGAGGGGCACACAATTTGCATTGAACTGTGAAAAATGGATGGTGGAAATATTTGCGAAATGGAGACGAGGGAATCTTCTACAATGAATTCAAAAATGAATTCTTATTTACGAACGATGTTCCAAACAACCTCCATTACAAAATAGTTTTGTTAGCTGACCGTTGACCAAGGGAGCAGAAGTTTAAGTCAACGAATTAATGGAGAGCTGAATGACTGAATCGCGAATTTAAGGGATTTTCTCACACAAAGAAGTACAAAAAATCCACAGTCTCTTGAAAACTGGAGGTGCATGACGCTGATAGTGAGTTTTCTGTGTGTTATCTCCAAAATTGTTTAACAATTTATTGAACGGCCGCGAAACGGCTTTCACACAATAGCCACATGTTGAAATCCCGGTAAAATCATTACACACAGGAAGAGCAAAGATCATCAGAGAAGATCTTTCGCTTAAAATCCAGTGCAGGCGAACACTGGCTTATGTGTATGTCCAAGGACATGAGACGGAGAATATCTGCCTCTGCCTTCTCTTCTCAACGTAACCTAACCTAATGGAATATTAAGAAAACGTATGTTACGCTGTCCTTTTTGTATAGTAATATAATCGATGATCCACCAGATGCTTTGTCGTAGCAAGAATGGATTTTCCAAATTGACAATTATTTCACATCCGTTCTTCTAAACATCTCAGGACGTTGAAGCAAATTATTCGACATTTGTTGTCCTTCCTCCGTACGACGATACCAGTAGGAAAAATGTATTTTCTGCCGCACCATAACAGGGGACCAGAAACGTAACTCAAAACATTTGCATCTGTTTCCACTGTTCATGTTTAATGGACAATTCTATTGCACTGGAACATGACAGTTTTTGCGGTACATATTTCAGTTGTACATTCTACGATATTCTCGTGTGTGTGTGTGTGTTTTTTTTAGTGAGGAATTTCTTTTTGGAGAAAAGCGAAACGAAACGAAACGAGACGTTAAAGGAAGAGCATTGAAATATTGCACGTTTTGTTTTGTTTTTGTTGAGAAACGACGCATACATCATTGTATGGAAGCCGGGCAACAACAACAATTTGTTGCATGCCACACAACGTCACGCAGACTGACAAACTCCACTGCATATCGAAGATTTATGGATGGGGGGGCCAATGGCCAAGAGAAATTGTTCGAGGAAATATTTTACAAAAATCACAAAAATGCTTTGGCCGGAGCAAAACGAAAAATGTGAATTGCTCAAAATAGATTTGTTAAATTTTTAAAGAGACATTTCATTTGTATTGCATAAGGATACCAGGATGATTTGAAAAATCTCTCTTTTTCCCTAACATTTCAAATGAAAGAGGAACTTTTAATTTTAGCCGCCTCTTGCTGCGTTTAGCTCGTGTCAGTTGAAAGGTGTTTAACCGGAAATTATCTCATAACGACAATTAGATTTTGATTAAGTTGATTGCTCCTTCTACACCTCTCTCTCTCTCTCTCTCTCTCTCTCAATGTCCAACCAAACTGTTATCATTTCGAGATCTAGAGATGCCTTCAACGACTCCCAGCAACCTTCACAGCAATGCCAGCCAGCAACCGTCGAAAGGAAATTAGATGGAATTGCTATTTCTCTTTGATGGGATGGTAATGATGATGACGATGACGATAAAGTGGACACATTCAGCATAAGCCTGAACAGGTAGCGACCGAATGAAAGGGTGTGCCAGTGACAAGGGATCGAAATAAAATGGTTAAATTGGTTTTTATTTGATTTGAGGAAATGATTTAGGGGCGCCACTTAATGAACGATGCTATCTAGCAGTGAGAGGATGTTAGTTAAATTAAAACAAAACAGAACAACAACAAAAATCGAAAACTTTTGGACAACAACAAATTGTTGTTAAATTGTGTGTTTGGCTTATTAATCACGCTTAGTTGGAAATGTTAAATGTAACATAAATAATGACATACGCCTCGGCAACAACAACGTCACAAAATTACACCAACTTTATGTAGATGTCATTATTTTCAGTATTTTTTTTTTTTTTTATTTGTAAATGCAAATATCACACACAAAATAGATACAGAAAAATGATAATAAAAAAAACGCCATAAAGTTTGGCGAAAAAAAAACTTTCCTATCCTGTTCACGACAGCGAAAAAAAAGGGAAATACAAACAACAACTTTGCCACATGTTGTTAGTAATGTTGGCGCCATTTCACAGTTGAACTAATTGGTAAATTAGCAAAAATATCATGTGCAGGGAAATTATAAAAATTCATATTGAAATTTATTATGAAACGTATGAACAACTGATGAAGACTCGAACAATTGGCATGACACAATATTGAAAGGCTAGCTGAGTTTGCATGTACATATTTTTTAGATTAAAAACCAATTTCGATTGAAGGCATGAACTTTTCAGAACTGCATGTGGGCGGACACTTTATAAATTGTATTGTCACTAACCTGCATTTATAGAAACGATTTGCCCACACTAATATCGGCCAGATCATGAGAGAAGCCAGTGTTGACGCCAGTCTTTACGCCCGGCCAGGGCAAGCGAAGAGAAAACAGCTCCAGCCATAATTTGGCTTAGACGCCGGCCCAAAATCAACCACTTTTGGGTCATAGTTCGTAGTCATCTCGTGTGGATTCTTCCTTTCCCCAAATTCTTTAATTTTAGTTCGTTAACGCCGCCAGTTAATGTGAAATAGGTCTCGTCGGTCATCAAAATGTGCTTGGAAAAATCGGTTTCGTTTCAGTGTCATTCCATCGGCCTTGTTCCAATCGTCGTCGAAAGTCTACCTTTCCATGTTTGATGGGTTCAAGTCTCCGAAATGGCCAGGAATATTTTTATTTAAATATTAATTGAAAGTATGAATAGACTTGACAGTCAAAGTACATGTATTCATAAAATTCATACAAACGATCCCCCTAAGACTCATTTCCGTGTATTGTCAATTTGTCGAAATAAACGATCACCATCGAGGAAAACCCTTTCGAGACTCGTGTTCATATTCATGCTCATATGCAAATAAACAGATGTGTCACCAAATGTTGTGACATTTTCATATCCCCTCGCGTCAGATTTAGTCAGTCAAGCCAGTCTCTGTGTATGTTCAGACAGACAGACATACAGACTGTCATTCTTATGAATCGAATTCTCGCACACTTCGCCCCCCTGGTTCATTTTCACGTTGTCGTTGTTGTATTATTTTGTGAAAATGATATAAATTGTATAAATTGGAATTGTTGTAGTTAAACATAATGTTTTCGAAATGTTGACTTTACGAAATGTATGTGTGTATGTATGTACCACATATATAACTTATCCGACTCCCCACATCAGCCTCTTGTAGCTTTGCCTGCCAGGAAACCGGGAGGCGCAATGGATAGCAGACTATTTGCTCTCCTCGTGGTATGTGTTTGTTTTGTCGAGTTACGGTAGGTGACTTTGATTAATTGCATGATACCTATTTATCGTCGACAAAATTGAAATGAATGTTGTTCAAGACGTTGTCGCTGACGAGGCTGAGCTGCTGCTGGCGCTGCTACTGTTGGTGTCGTTTGATGGCTGATGATGCATCGGGGCGTGGATGTGTGCTTGTGAAAGGCAAATGTCTTGTAAATTTCAACACCTTTAAGAAGAGAGATATAGAATATGGAAAAGATAGGAAAACAAATTGAAATTTATAAAAATAGAGCAGTGATTTCAATTTAAAACATGAGGGCAATGAATCCATATTCGTGCGAAATTTTCCTTTCAATTTTTGTGGTTTTTTATTTTGAGGAAACTCAATTCTACTGGCTCGGCTCTCATCAAAACATCTACTTTGAAAATTGCCATAAAGAACAACACTTTTAGCTGTAACACACACACACTACAAGCCACAGCACACAACGACCACAAACAAACCAACTCTCTGATATGGAGCGTACACTGGTGACTCTGAGTGACGCCTGTGACTGTGACCGTAATGAGTGTGTGAGAGGAGCGAGGAGTTCATAATGAAATTGTTGGTGTCGTAAAAATTGTTAAGTGTCATAAATGTCAAAATGAACGGTATCCACTTGATAATCACAGATTTATTATCACTACACATATACACATATATATATTCTCTATATAAGTAGACGATGTCTATTTGATGCTCTCTTTTGCGGCATGAATACATAATTATACATACATACGAGTTTGCCGACAGTTAAACGCAACAAGAGATCGTAAAACATTTCCATCAGCAGCAGGAGCTATGGAAGTCGAGTCGTCCGCTTCATTTCATCATCATCTTGAATTTTACGATTTGAGAACAAACAAATTTTAAAATACTACGACATTAATGTTGTTTCTGGTCTTGGGACATAAACATTGGGGAAACTTAATATGTCTTTAATAAAGAACAAATGGCTTTTATGGAGCGGTTGTCCTTTTTTTTTTTGTTGTTGTTCATTCTTTATTTCAAATACAGCCATTAACTAAATAAGTATAAAAATATTTAATTAAATTATTATCGTAAAATCTAGCATCGAAACATTACGGTCGTTACAGTTGTCGTTTACGGCTGGAACACATAAAGAACTCTGGAGGGCATCATTTGCCCATAAGTTTAGTTGATGTTTGTGGTCGGAGCATATTTTAAATACGGTTTTAGGGGATTTTAATGTATGACTTGAGGGAGTTCTAATGAGCCTTTGAAAAAATGTAAAAAAATATAATTGTTATAATTGTTAAGTTAGAGAATTTATGTACATATTTAACAAATCAAATGTCTTTTCCTCGGATGACCTCACCGTTGTGTGTGTTATTAATATTTAATGGGAAGTGATAGTTTGAGTGCCTCGTAATGCTGGCGGTAATTAGAGCAAAATTCAGGAAAACAATCTCTTTAGAAGCCTTTCGGAGCCTCAGTGAGTATCGAGCACAGTCCACTAAGATTCCCTTCCTTATAATATGGGAGAATAGACCACATTTCAAGCTCAACATCGTAGACAGCACAAAAAAGGGACACAGTATTGAAAATTGCTACTGGGCCCCTTTTCAAAAAGTTCTTTATATCAGTTAGTTGTCACCTTAATCTGGCATAGGGTTGTATAGGGTGTTTTTTATTGAGGTATAGAACTTCGAATTGAAATAAAACACAAAAAAAACGTTTTAATGTCCATCAATTTGGCTTTATTGGAAGGATAATTTTATGCCATTAATATTTAAATATGATTGCGGGCATGTGGCCGCCGCGGCTGGCTCGAATAAAGCCAATTCTACAGGTCCAATTTTCAACCACTTGTTGGAACCACAACTCATCCACATTCATGCCATCCAATTCGGGAACAAAATAGTCGGTTATCATGGCTCTATACCGGTCTCCATTAACGGTAACTGACTCTCCAGCATTATTTCGGAAGAAGTATGGCCCAATGACTCCACCAGCCCATAGAGCACACCAAACAGTCAGTTTTTGTGGATGTAATGGCATAAAATGGAGCTTGCGGTGAACTTCGCGAACTGAACCATTACTTTCGAAATAAATTTGCACGATTTGCAAGCGTTGTTCTTTTGTCAACCTGTTCATGATGAAATGGCAAACCAAACTAAATATTAAGCACTTGACAGCTGACAAAATGGCCGCCAGTTAAAAAAGTGATGCCAACTTAAAGTTCTATACCCCAATAAAAAACACCCTTTATAAGTCGACTTACGAAAAGACTAATCGACTTTTTGCTACAAAAATGGTGAAAATTGAAGTCGACCTTTGATTGATTGAAAAGGTCGAGAAAATCGACTTTTTAGTTTAATTGAAAATATTATGTCTGCCATTTGACATTTCGGGCACACAATTTACAAAATTGTCCAAATAGAAATAAAATATACCAGAAACTGCTGCTGCTGGACATGAGTCTCTACAGCTACCTGATGACTCCGACGAAGAGAATTCTTGTAATGAGTAAAGCTACGCCATTGCTTTTATTTCTTCCGAAGGTGAAAAACATGGTTCGCTTCTTTAAGAGCAGTGAGGTGCCTACCAATGAACTCACAGATCTTCAAAGACAATCGGCTTTTGGTTGCAACTATATAACCCTAAGCTGGCATGCTTTTCAGTCCTATCGTCATTCGATTGAATATCGGGTTGTCTTCTACCCCTTCTTAGGGATGACAGACTGAAATGCGTATGGAAATCTTTCTGCGCTTAAGGAATTCTGAAGATACGAAATTGGATAATCCAAAAAATATATCAATACCGTATACTCTCTCCTTGCGGACACCTCTATTAATCGGACATTTTTTTCAGTAACAAACCGCTTGAGTCCTCTTCTGTACTTCTCTCATAGGCGGACAAAATTCTCAGTCCCTTAGGTATCCGCTTATGAGAGAATACACTGTATTTGCGTTACAATTAAAGTTGAGGTCTATTTTTGAAATCACTTTATTTTCTAACAAGTTGTATTAACATTTGTTTTCAGCTTCCCGCCACTGTGCAAAGTAGTTTGAAATGCAATTTGAATTCTCATGACCCCCCTGGCTAAACCCATGTTTTGGCCGATTACGTTTTTTTCTCCGTTTAAACATTTGAAAAATATATTCTCGTATTCGGCGGTTCATGGGGCACAGCATGCGAACATCCTGTGTCTACCTTCTCTCAGTACCAAGTCAGTTCATCAATACAACAACAAAAAAGACATAAATGCGCTGAACAGATAAGATTCTGGTTAGGCCTGTCACGCTTTATTATGTTCTGAGTTGGACGACGGTTTCCATGTGTGCTACTCGCTGACTACTCGCTCTGTGTTGTGTGTTCTGTCTCGCAGTCGTGCAGGTTACGTTGCGTTCCGTTTGAGCCTTCTTTCGTTTCGTTTCGTTGTATTTTTATTTATTTTATTTTTTTGCAATCGTTTTATAATTAATTAAGCAACATGTGTTCAAAGCCACAATTGGTGGAAATGTAATTAAAAATTAATACATTCACGCTGAGATAAGTCAGCAACAACAACAACAACAATGAGAAGGACAGGCCATCAACAGCAACTTGCGCATCATGCAACGTCGCAGCAGCACACTATCAACTAGACCTTCTACTAACCATGACTCCCTATGACACAGATGACGTTGCCGAGAACGTCGGCGACGGCGACGACGTTGATGATGATGGTGCTGATTTTCGTTTTGCTGTTCGTGATGCGGCCGATGATGATTAACATCACAATGATGAAGCTGGCTCTTGTTTGATTTTTGCACATTACTTTGCAATTCCACGTTAACGCTCGCTCAGTCCGGTAGCTGCTCATCTTTATCTTATCTGACAAATCATGTTCTACTCATATCTGTCTTGTCAAGTGGGCCTGTCCGCTCAGATGCATGTTTGCATGCCAGGTACCTGCCCTGTGCGTCATGTTGTGTTCCCGCCTGTCCCCTAAAACTGTGGTTTCTTTCTCAGCTGGCTTGCTTGCTTGCCGTTGTGCCATCATGGTCAATTCCAATGGATTTGTGGCTGTTGTTACGTTTGGCTTCGGCGTCATAATCGGTAATTGGGTTGGTTAATGTTATAATTTATTTCCATTCACCCAAACCGGCTGTTTGCATATCAATGCCGTGTCTGACCGTGGCAATCCCAAGATAGTCCAAAGAAGATTTGTCGTTCGGCCTGTTGTAATTTGTTGAAGTTGGAACAGAGAGAGAGAGACACAAAATTAAAAATCCATTTACGTTATGATTGATACTTTGTATAAGTGTGTGTTAATTGGTATTTTGCATGTTTTGAGTGGTGTTTCAAGTATTGCGGGAAACACCAAAAATCGGGAGCTAATTCAAGATATCGAAATATATGTAAATTTGATTGAGGAAATTAATTTCGCTGATAATTGAATAGGCAAAAGACACGCTATGCGAAGAACGCACACACACACACACACATGAACGCACAACTTCCCCCATACAAACTTGAATATATTTGAATATCGTATGCATGGGAACCGCACATAAGACAATTGAGACATTAAGGTCGGTCAATAGAAAGCTATGTGAAATTGAATTATATGACTTCAGTCAACAGTTTCTGATTTTGTAGCCGGAAATTATGAATGACATGGAAATGAAATCGACATTTGCAATTTGCGGAAATAGAGAATTTTAACATTGAAAGGAAATTCTGACTAACCGAAATGAAAGTGAACTGAAGTTGGCTGGCTGGGGTTAATAAAGTCACTCCTTATTATCCTTATTAGAAATCAAATTGGAAAAGTCAAGTTCTTACTAAAGGTCAAAAACATTAATATTCTTTCTTTAAACATTATGTATTATTCATTGATTTATTTCCATTTCTTTTCAGAAACAGAGATGTTCAAAGAAGGCTTCCAGCATTGTGTTTACGGTTCCGTTTCGAAAGCTGCCCCACTTCTCCATCGGTACCCATTCGACCCAAAGTCTTCTGCTGCGATGATTGGTCTAAAATGTGCCATAGTTTTACGCGAGTGAACGAGAACTACTCTTTAGTAGCGCATATCCCCCCAAAAAGAAAAGTCAAGCAGTAAATCAAACAAACCAGATTATTTATTATTCCAAAAGTACTTAAAAGGGGTTTCTCTTCTTTACAGCTCTATAGTCAAGATAACTGCATCAGAAGATAAATCGACGCTTAAGCCCTTTGGGAGATAAATGAACAATGAAAGGTGTTTGACGCTAATCTGGAAAACCAAGTATTAGAAATTGTGTCTGCTGCAAACTGATGAAGCCACAATATCCATACCTTTTAAAACAAAATTCCCAAAGAACATAATTCCAAACGTAGAACTAAGTAAGTAAATTTTAAAACATTTGTATTTATAGTCCAAAACTAACACTGTTACTGTTTCAGACTAACTGAGAATGGATTAGAAGAAGCTGTAATAACTGAAAATGAATTAGCTGAAACATTTGATAAGCCTTTTTGTCTTACGGACTAAAGTCAGCCACGATCATCTATAGAACAGTCCACACCACTATTAGCGTCCATTACAGAATGGTAGCAATTGAACTGCCTAATTGGAAGGGACATTGTTATGGAATTTATATCAATCGCTGTGGCCCAATGTGAATACATTTAGTTGTTTGTACACTACATCACAGAAATATGTGATTTATAATGAGGAGAACCCGAAAGGGACCTCACATTTGCAGGCTATACGAAAAAATGCCCTCATGTGGTTCAGTTCTAACCAGCATGGTTATGAATGCACTATTGTGTCACATTTTGTTCGGCTCGTAGAGCCATGGAACCACAATTCTGAATGGGCCATTGTATGAGTACTATATCAAAATATCAAGCGATATCATTCAGGGTGTTTCTACACCGCCATAGTCAACTGTGAAGAAATTTCGAAACTCATATGTAGAGGGCAAACGACCTATGTGTCTCTGCAGGCCCATTAGTTCGGCTGCAATCTTCAGATGACTCTAATGATCTTGTAGAAAATCAATTGTACGTTCGCCATGTAAATCTGCCCCGTAGATTGAGGACCATTTGGTCATTCGTCCACCATAATAAACTGTGCCAAATTTGATATGACCGCGTATGTGGTTTGTAGAATGACATTAAAAAATGATAGGCAGACAGAGTTCGATCTGCTGAATAGATTTAAATATTTATCAAAAATTCGCTTCTGAAAATTGTCTAGAATATAGTTCAGATAATATGTTGCCTATTGGTAAAATTTCGAACTTCGTTCAGAGACTCAGCATTGGTTACGAAGTCAATTGGCATTTGGTCATAATGAAACACTGAATTTATTCGGGTACCACCAAGTGACGTATAGTTTTATGTAGTTCATCTAATAATATCTTAGGGATATCAGACCAGATGTATAAAATAAATAAGTTGTTTTTAATGATGGGGAGGTTATTGTAATTTTTTGAAGATAGCTGCTCCGACTTTGAAATCTTTACAACAATAACAACATAAAATATCCATATTTTGTCGCGGAAAGGTCAACTAGTTAATATTGTAAATCCCATTTAGACATATCTGCTCATATTCATACATATGATGTACGTAGTGTATTATTGGTTTTGATTCCATGAAATTAGCTGCTCAATCTCTTTCGCTGCCTTTTGAAAATTTTCCCATTATCACTGTAATTCCTAGCAAACTATTATGCCCGCTAGACTCTAATGTTTTTTTGCGCTGTTTTTTGTTGTTTGCCTTTTTTTTTGTTTTTTTTTGTTTTGTCTTTTTCCGCACAATTGATTGAAGGCCTATAACAATGCCAGCCCAGCCACAGAGAAGCAAAAGAAGGAGACGACGGAGGACAGAAAAAAAACCGTAAATTCATAAAGGAAGTAAACACTATGTCATCATCATTGTCAGTTCACATTTACCATTTAAACTGAATAGTAATTGCCAGAGCTGTCACAAGCTTTCAAACATCAACATTATCATCATCAGGCGCAATGGCAAAAAAAGATGAAAAAAAAGTGAAACAAAAAGCAACAACACACACAATAAGGAATAGCATTTACTATCATCATCAGCACTATGGAACGTACGTCCACACCATAACCATCATTCCCCAGCAATTCTCATCAACAGCATCAGCCATCACCACCAGTCATCGTGATCATCTGCATCGGAATAATCATCATCAGTATCAGCATCAGGAGCTGCTTCACAACGTACATATTCCGTCCGTCCGCTCAGTCGTCGTTGTCGTTACACAGACAGACATCGAGAGAGTGACTACATGTGGCATAAACAATTTGATTGTAGTCTTTTGTTACCACACGAGTATGAAATGATTGTGAATTGTTGCAAAACACAACAACAGCAGCGGCAGCAGCAGCAGCAGCGACAACAACAAAAACCTCGACAAAAGGTTGGAATTGTTTTTGTGCGCTTTTATTATAATAAATAGTTGATGCTATAATGGTTGATTTCAAAAAGGAATTTCTGCGACATAATCGTGACTCATGCCAATTGAGAAAAATAGCTTCTGCCCCAGCTTCTGTTTGGCTGATTCTACGGTTCTTGTTCGATTGTTGTCGCATAGCTCATGTTGGCCTTTTAGCCTGTTGTTCTGTATTGACTGTTTTTATTTTCATTTGTGGCAATAATGATGTGACAACTTTATTGATAGACATTTGAGTATGATTCGTGTTATTTTCTATATAAGCGATTGATTTTCGTCTATTCATTCGCTAAGTTTTCCCCCTCCCGAATCTTCCGGGTACTAAAACAAGGGGCCCGTTAGTGATGGAGACAAAGTCATTGGTTATTAGACAAAGTCATTGGAATTAACATGTGTGCCGTCAAGTTTATCTGACCACTTACCATAATATCTTGTGGTAACAATATTACCTTGGCGACATAAGGATTCAATTAAATGAATCTGAAGTTTAAAAATCAAATGCAGAAGCATTTATTCCTAGATTTATTATAAAAAGATTTTCTGAAAAAAAAAATCCAGGCTAAGTTTACGAACAAAGAAATACATGATGTAATGATCAGTTTGCCACCTCGTAGTTGCCCGAGACTTCCCAGAACTCGATTATTGCTTGTGAAACTTTGTTTGACCTCCCATGTTTGTGTACCATTTTCCCTCAGAGATAGGAAAACAAGCCTGAGAAAATTATTCCTTTGCCACAACAAGTGTTTATTTAAGTTTTCATACACACGCACACTCACATCCACACTCACTTGACCTCTTGTTATCCGTCGATGAGGATGAGTGTGTGACACAGTTGTTTAACAACTCATAATCTTTAGACCACATTTTGTCAGAAGCGTTATTCGTGTTTATGTTTAGGCGCTGTTTTGTCGTTGTTGTTTTTTTGCATTTCATATTGTAAACATTTCATGTGTACAAAGAAAATATTATGGATGGATGATGGCTTTTAATGTTGGTAGCAATGGTGTGGTAACAACAACAACAACAACAGCAGCAGCAGCGACAACGACAACAAAGTGTTACGAATATACACTTTAACTGATGAACAAACAAAAACGCATAAAAAGCGTTTTGCTACATTTTTTTTTTGCCACTGGTTTTCCATCGACACACAATCATCGTTCTCATGCAGCAGTGAATAGCCAGCCAGACAGACAGGCGGTGGAATGGACAGACGGCTGTCATAATGATCGCATAAAGGGCAAAACATTATTAAAGCATCAAAGAATGTATCTGAAACTATACATAGTATGTATGTACGTACGTAAGGACGTCACCACCATGGCAGGAAACCTAAAATGTTACGTGAGTTTGTATCTTGTGGGTTAGCCAGGCGTTTGATGGGAAATGCCCGGTGGTGAGAAGGCCCTGACAATCAGTTTTCCGCTAAGCATGATATTTTCTAGTTTCCCAAAATAACTAGAGCGTCTTCAGCACAGCCTTGCTACAGAAGAAAAACCTGTGAGAATATCGGCGGATTGTCTCGGAAAGGAGAAAAGAAGAAGGACGTAGATACAAATCAGTTCTTAATTAAATTTATTAATCAAATACATGATTTTTTTTTATCAATTTCAGCAAGATGTGATACACAAACTAGAGTGTGTTTAAGTGTATCCCGAAGAAACTTCAGTAAAAACTTTCTACTCACAGTGAAAAGAAAGAACGCTCTAAAATCCCCTCAAATGTACAAGAGAAAAATAATTTCGGTGGATTACATATGGAAAGAGAAAACTCTGCACTATAATTTCTAAGACAGTAGGAGAAAATTAGTTTCAGTTTTTCCCGATAAAACGAAAAACGTATTAAGGTGAGTTTGAATATATAAATCGTATACTTGTAATAATGCAAATTTAATTTTTGCTTACAGCTCATCAAAAACAATAGTGTGTGGAAAATGACGTGGTCTTTGGAGATTTGAATTAACAAAGTGCGACAACTTCGAGTGAATACCATCTGTTCGGCCTACACACCGAAGAAGAAATTAAATAAAAACTCCTTATATTATGTTTTTCCTGAGGAAACCATGAAAAGAATGGTTATTTTCAATTCCCTATGAGGATAGTAAAAGGAGGTCTATTACGTATTTCTGAAAGAAATCCATAACATTTTAAGGTGAAAACTTCAACTTTTTAACTGTAATCACTATATTTCTATATTATTTACAGTTCAATGAGTCAATCAAAACATCTGAAATTTGGCGATAACTAAAATGCAGACTGTCTTCAATAAGTTTTAAAATGAACGGCCTTCTCTCTCTCTCAGTAAACCTTCAATCACGGATGATTCGGCAAAGAAAGTAGATACGAACGAATGATTTAAAAGGTAAAGATCTCCCAATAGACTTTGCATAGTTAGTATCACCATGCCTTATGATAGTACTTAAGTAAGTAAAATAGGAACTTATATTGAATGACACAAAAGAGCTAAATCTTTGTTTGTATAGTGCAGAGAAAGTGCTTCCTGGCCTTTTGAAGCCACAGAGAATATGTCATATATGAATTGCAATGCAATTATGAATGTCTAATGGGGCACTTAGTAGGCCTGTTTTTTAGAGGGCCTTGTGATTTCCTTCTCAATGTATTTTTCATACTTTGAAAACGTGTGTGCATTTCGTTCTCGTTTTTTTTTTGTTCCGCTCGGTTTTCTAAACAAATGAAAGGAGAAATGAAATGTTTATCAAAACCGATGATGTTTACTTAAGAAATGTGCTGCTGACGCTCTGCGTTGTTGTTGTTGTTATGCTTTCTTATTCCACAGTAAGAACAATATTATCAGCAGCTACGGTCCGTCACAAGTCAGTCAGCTAAAATGTCTGTCTGTCCATGGAACAGACCAACACAAGGCGAAAGATAGCCAGAGAGGGGGAGAGAGAGAGAACGCGTTAAAAAAGTAAATATTTTCTTTTTTAGTTTTTATGCCCTGTAGCTCGCCTGGACCCTTTGGTTGGCGTTCTGTTCTGTTTTGAAATCGTTTTGTTTTCACAACTAAGGGCAGCTTTTTTGTTGCCTTTCTTTACACATATTTTCCAGTAGAAAAGCACGTTTTGTTGTGGTTTCTTTTTAAGACACTTGTTCAAATATCATGCTTCTTCTCGCGTATCCTTTAGAAATAGTAGTTGTACATGTGTGTGTGTGTCTTACGGACAATGTTTTAGCCCTCTTGGCAGAATAGTGCGGTTTAGTTTTTGTGAAAATTATGAATTTTGTGGGCATTACAATCAAGGCGTCTGCCGTCGATATGGATTGCAAATTTTACTATTGTTCCAATAGCGGCAAATTAATATTTTTGATCCTTTGTATTGAGAATAATCCAATAGGATTCAAACAATGCGCTAGGATTTAATGAGTGAACTCGAATGTTGTCCATTGGAATAATTAACAAATGCCTTACGTTTCTGTACAGGGATCCGATCGACTGGGCGCGACTGCATTTCGCCAACTTCAGAGATCTTCGTGAATTCACTGGAATTCAGATTCTTCATTAGTGATTCTTCTTAAATACGCAATTTTGCCAGTCGCCTTAATATGAAAACATGCAACGGATATGGCTGTTGTTGTCGTCGCCTTTGTTGGTACTCCTTACTGATATGAATGGCTGTGTGTGGGGGTGTCTCTGATGGTTTTAAACAGAGGCAATACTCCTTGACATTTTAGATTATGTGTGCATAACCTCACTTTATATAAACACAATTTCCACACTTTTTCCCCCACACATTTTGCACTCATATTTTCTTGTTAGACATTTCTTTGTTGAGGTTCTTTCTATATAACCGCCGTCATTCGCTGGGCGTCACTTAAAGTTTATCAATCGGTTTGAAACACCTTGAAGTAGGATAGAAATGACCGGGCTAAGACGTGAAGCAAAGTACCAGCGGACTACATGATTTAATGAAAACCACACTCTACACGCACTTTTGGAAGGATTTTGTTTTGTTTAAATTAAAACTTGAATTTGCATTTTGGAATAACTGTCATTCCTTGTGTATTTTAAGGTGAGCATGCCACATGTCGACAGGACAGTGTAGTTGATCTGTAATTCGTTGAGGCCGAAGTTAATTCACGATATACATATGTATGTAGGAACTTGTTCCTTTGTCCTTTGTTTCTGTATCTTATAGTTGATGTGGTTGTAGCAAAGAGTAGGGTCTTTCCGCAGTGCTTTGGCTTCTTTTGAATGTAGTTTGTGGTTGTTGTTCTTCTGCTTGTCTGTGCCTGTGTGCGTTTAAAGAAAAGTGGGTAAATATTATTTGAAGAATAAAGAGAGCCATGTTAGAATGTGATGTACGCTAAAGTGAGAGTGTGTGAAAACGAAGCGTTTCAAGAAAAATAAACATTTACACACACATTTGACAAAACAGTGATGGATGAAACAAAAAAGTCATACGATGAAATATCTGTGGAACTAGAAAGGAAAGAGGGTAGTGAAACAACTAAACTAAATGCTTTCGGGAGGCTAAGATACGAAGGTATTGGCTTTCCTGTGTTCATTTATGCTTGTAGGGGAAGAATAATGTGTGGGATCTCGAAAGTAGGAAAATAACCACGATTGTCGATTTGGTTTTTGGATGAATTTCCTTTTTTTATTTTGTAATTGCAATATTGTGATCAAACTAAACCAAAGTTTCCCAGTCACCACAATCCAACGTACTTTAAAAGAAATTAAAATCATTATCAACGCAACAACGGGTGACCTACTGGCATGCATGCCATCACACCTTGCTAAGAGAAAACTTTGTGTCTCGGATTCCATTCAAAATTCTATTCGCAACGCTTGCCCAAATAACGAATATTATTCGAAACGCTTAAGTTCTTAGAAATTAATTTCGTTGTTTTAGTTTTCACACCATTCCGCCTGTCTGTCATTGAGGGCACTCTCACCCCACCCGCAATCACTTTGAAATGACATGCAAATGCATGTTGAACATGTTGGCTTAACATTATTTTATGTTGTTTTTTTTTTTCGTTTTGTCGAAGACGTTTAAGGAATATTTAATTTATGTTACAAACATTTTATATTCCATGGAAAATGCATGACCTTTTCTTGTGTGTTTGATTAATTTTAAGTGAGTGCGAGCCCTTTCGTCTGTGTAGGAATTATGTTTTTAATTAATTTTTACCACACACACAAACACAGCCAGACCCCGAATTTTGTTCAATAGATAGTGTCACTAATTTTTAATAACGCTTCGTAAAGAAATTGTTAAACGGGATTAAAATGTTTAATAGAAATAAATGCACATTCAGTGTGGAATTTTAATGAGGTTGGGCCAGTGAGTGAGACATTATGGTCGGGTGTGTGCATTGTGTGGGCGAACAGAGTTATCAAATTGAATGAAAGCTCTAGATTCTAAGGCTCAAAAAAGACATCATAAAGTTAAATGGTTTTTTTTGGAATGGAAAAGGACAAATCTTAAACAGGAAATATTAAACGACACCAGCAGATGGTTCATTCTGCTGGAAAGACTGTAGTTTATTTTAAGGAAAACACGAATTTTAAATACATCACAAAATGGCTTTAAAATGTTGAAAAAAAAAACAAAAGAAAAAAAGAAAGACCAGCATAAACACACCCTTGTGTCGAAACAACTTCAAAAACAATTTTCCCCCGAGGCCTACACAGACGGCAGACAAAAACGCAATAGCGACTGTGTTTTCCTGGTTCTCTTTGGAGCGGAAAACACATACTCTGGGCATTCGAATTGGACAATTTTTGTTTGACACCGCTTCAAGCCAACAAAAAACATTCGCACTTCTCCCCCCATAAAACAAGTGTGTATGGAAGGCCTTCCATTTAGAATAAACTTTTTTGTTTTGTCTTCTTTTGGGCGGCAATAAAAATAACACACAAAACTTTGAGACAATTTGTAATAAAAATCTGTTTAAAAATTCCTAAAACGAAAATTTAAATACAATGTCCTCTCTCTCTCTCTGTCCGTTTCTTTTTTTAAGTTGAGACATTTGAAATTTTTATACAATTAGAAGGCCATCTCAGTCATCAGCATCAGGACCATCAACATCATCAGTGTCGTCGTCGTCGTCTTCTTCATCATCGTCACAGTGGTCGTAATCGTTATTTGCCATCATCAAAAGGAAGGATCACATTTTGCATGGATTTCCAACCCCCCAGCCTCCAACCAACCCCGTGTGGGTGTTTTGGTGTAAGGGCAACGGCTCGCCATAAAACCATATTGTTTATAAGTTTGTAAATATTATTATTCATGAATATTTTAATAGAATATGTCTCAATTTCCTTTAGTTGTTGCTGCCGCTGCTCTTTGTTGCTCTTATTTTGGCTGGCGTGCCATTGCGAGTGTTTTCGGGCCGAATGCAGAGGACCACTCGTAATGTAATGTCATGCTTATTTGAAAATGTTGACCTTATTTTAGGCACTCTACGTCACATTTGGAGTATACGCAGGTTGTTCCACTTATGTGTAACATTTCGTTCGCATTCAAATATTATTCGGTGTTCATGTCTCAACATTATAATTCTGTGTACGTTTAAGTGAAACATAGTAGAAGGTCTGTAGCTGGACTTGTTCACCTCGACTTACTGTATGTTGGCCTCTTAAAAAAAATTTGATTGGTCTACGAAGTTGTTTTGTACGATTTGAATGCTCAACGACCTCGGAATGAAATATTTCGTAAAATTTCAATTACCAAATGATCTCCCAACTAGTTCATTGTGGAGGTTTTCGATTATTTATTTTGGCGGGATTTTTAATTTCTAGTTTTTATAATTTTTCAATTATTTATTTATTATTAATCATACGAATAATATTTTCTAAGATTAAAAAGATAATAGAACACTAGCAGCAATGACTATCAGCTCGACATGCTTCAATTAATTTTCACTAAATTAATCGAACAGCAGATAATTTTTAGCTTAGTCGTGATTGCTAACACAACTGCGAAAGTCTGCTCGGTTGGACGGCCCACAACGATCTTTCCAACTTTCTGGTAGTGTATCCCCCAGTCAGGACACACATCTCATGTAATCAGATCTGTTCCAGCTGCTGTTTTGAGTTGTTTCCTTAAACACTAGAAATAAAACCAAAGGAAATAAAAAACAAATTTGTAATCATTGTTATGTCCCAAGTTTTATTCGTTGGAAAAAAACAAAACGAAACGTATCCCCATCATCGTCATCACCATACGTAATGTTGGCCAGGAAAAGTGCCAACAAAATACACACCAACAAAAAAGAATTATGTTTTAAAGGAAACACAATGATGTTACACATGGAATTGGGAGGGAGAGATGAAAGAAGTTTTCGGTTCAACAACTTTTTCAACAACACCATCAATGAATATTTCCGGTTTTTTTGAGATCCATTTTGGAAATTAACTTAAATTTCAACATCAACTTGCATGAGTTGTTTATTTATCCGTCTTACACTCTCTCTCTCTCGTGCATCGCGTGGCCTTAAAGTTTTCTTTCAACTCCTTTCAAAGTTTTCATTTGATATTAGTTCGTTGGTGGGATGGGGAAGAGCGATGCAACATTGTTACTGCCACCCAGGCCGATAAACAGGTTCAACAATTAGAGCCTTTGTGGTCCTTTTGAATTTGTTACCATTTCATTTCCCACAAACATGAACTCGGGCACATGCACGGCACGGACAGTGGCACTGGCAGTGGTGGCGGACAGGTGGCAGGAAAATCAATAATGTGTGCCTAGTAAACAAACGTGCTACGTGCTACAATGTGCCTGCCTGTTGTATACCAGTCCTTGTTGCATGCGCGTTCATTAACCCGGAAATGAAGAACAAAAAGGATAATGTAAATAATACAACAACAACTCGAAAGAGGAGATGGTTATTAGACCTTACCGTGCAACAAGATAAGGGTACTTACTGCTGGCTGGCTGGCTGCTATTTTCGGCCCACATAAAACTTGGAAACATTGTTGCAAAACCTGTCAGCAAATAAACGCTCGGGCTGGGTTGATTGTCTGTGTGTGTGTGTGTGTTCTGTAGTGTGTAAGTTGTATGAGGCTGACCTCATAAATGGCGGTCTTTCTGACCGGCTTTTTCTTTCTTAGCAGCAAAAAAGAACTGAGTTGTTAAAAATTAAATCCGTTTCTGAAAAAAGGACATAACCACCGGCTTTAGGGTACAATGTTTGTTGTAGGATCTTTTTTTTTGTTGTTGTTAATATTTTCATGTCACATTCTATTGGACGAATTATTCAATTTTTAGGTTATACTCAAAAGTAAGGAAGGCATGCAGTTAAGGTGAATCTCCTTGAGTTTATGAAACCAGGAGTTTTGCATCCATATCTGGTAGAACTTCATGGTCACAGAGTAGTGAACCTGATAGGGTAGCATTACATTGTGACGTCAAAATGCCACCTAAAACTGTTCGCAAATGACTTTACTAATTCACAATTTTAGTCTATTTATATCTTTCGCTTTTCAGTTGTATGCATTTTCTTTACTTGTCTGTTGTAACTATTAAAGAGTTGTAACACAAATGAGGCTGTTGCTTTGACCAGCATGGCAACCGTATTGGTGTCAGTTGTGGCCACTGTCGACAATTAATTTATTTCCAACCGATACTGAATATTATCTTTATTTATTTTAAGCAAAGCTGTTGACATCATTTCCATCGCCTTGTTTGGGGAAACAAATGGTTGCACAAATGTGCACAAGTACTTGTGGTTACTTCCAGCATCCCCCACTCCCCTCCCACCTCCTAACCACATGTCCGTAGCAGATAATACGGGTCTTTTGAACTACAAATAGATGAGACACCAAAAGACCCACACACACAGACACACACACTGGGTTACCTACAACTGCAGATCCGAGACAACTGAAAAAAAAAGCCACTCATGAATATAAATGATCAACAATTACAAACTTGAAACTTTTCAATGTTTCTTTTCTCTTCTAGTTGGTCGTCGACGTAGTCGCATTGATCCCCGGTGCAGTTTTTATTACTATTTGTACAATTGCTCTGGAGGAAATCTACCCGTATTAAATGCCGTTTTTGTTGTTGTTATTATTGCTGGTGTCTGATGCAAGTTTGTATGTACTAATACAACATGCATATTCATGCCAATGGAGTGCATTTTGTTAACGCTTTTTTTTGGTATTGTTGTCTGTTTCGACGTACGCTATGAATTAACCGACATTTAGGTTGTTGCCTCACTGGCTGTTCACCCTTTTGGAGCCAGCAAAGCACTCGTTGGAAATCCCCTTCCCCCCCGTTGATGTTAAATGTGTGTGTGTAGTTGTTCCGTACAGACATGCCCCAAAGGTTTGTTGTCATACAGACAGACGTCTGTATGCAGCAGAATTGGCAACCAAACAACAGCAGCAAGAACAACAAATATTTGTTTGTAACAAACAAATTACAGCTGTTTTCTGTGTTGGAAAATTCACAATATAAGAGTCTCCAGCGTAGCAAACAACACCAACATCGTTATACGTGTGTTTGGTGTAGTCTTGCCGATGGTTCTCTGAGGTGGTGGTTGTAATGTTTTCCGCTGAAGGCTCACCAAGAAATCAGGTGGGAATTTCTTTGACAACACAAGTCGTGACACCATACTCGAGGGGGCCACACCACACATCAGCAGTGGTGCAACAGCAAAGATAATAATGCAAAACGAAATCATTGTCATTAGACAGAAGTTCAACAAACAATTTCACGATAATGCAGAGAAACATTGTTTCTTGTCCATTTATAAGTTAATTTCCAATTCGCTTTTCAATGTATTTCTATAAAATGCACAATCATACATACATACATACATGTGTACGTACATGATCGTTTTGAGTTTTCAGCATCCAAATCGAATCGAAACGACGGCGCATTTCAATAAGCCCACATAAATTGCGACTGAGATTGCTGCCACGACACATGTTACCAATAAATTGACATTTTAATAAACTCAATTGGTTTCAGGGTTTTTTTTTTGTTCAGCTTGCTGACTGACTGTCGTAGTTTTTCTTTTTTTTCTCTCTCTCAAGTTTGTCTGAACATTGTTTATTGCCAAAAACACACCTTCGATATGTGTTTATTTGTAATTATTTATGGTAACCTACACATGCTTTTGGTATATTTTCAGGAAAATTCTCACATAATTAACAAAAATCAAAAGAAACGAACTGACGACGCTCTGTACTAGAACTGACACTGGTATTTCAAGGTGAAGCTGCCGCTGTAAAATGTCATGCGTTCTTGATAGTCTCACGGTCTACGGACGCTGACAAATTCTGCCGAACGAACGTTCGTTACAAATACCAAACTGCCCGCTTTCAGGACTTAATTTCCCAAATAAGCGGCAGAAGGATCGATGAGTTGTTGGATCATTGGTTCCATTTCATAGGCTAACCTTTATCGATACAGAGTGACAAGTTTGTATGTATGTAATAATCTAAGTAAGTGTGGAAACAGAACTCTGTGGTTGTCAAAATCGTATGGGAAAACTGAGAGGCGAAAACGCACTCAATTAAATTGTTGCGATTTGCCGCAGACGCAGTTTTCTGTCTCTACACTTACCGATTGCAAATGATGAAAATTTCAATAATTCAAATATTTTATTTTTTCCACATGACCTGCCGAAAACGCTGCCCTGCCCCTGAGTATGGAATGTGGATGACCTCATCTTTGTGGCGATTGGTAAGTCAGGATACTTGAATACATGCATTATATATAGTAAGACACAAAACTTCAAATTGAAACATCTGCAGAGAGAGTGGTGAAAGGGTCTCTGGATAATAACCAGAGTAGTAGAGGAAACCTCAGTCAGTCATAACAAAGGACCGATATTCAGAGCGCGTAAATGTGAAGCGACACTTAGGCCCCTTCTTACCAAGAAATGTCTAGTAAATCGAAATATTCTCAAGGCCAGGTGTTGTTGCCCAACTTCCTCTATTTTTGTAGTCGTCAAAATCGTTGAAACTAACCGAGCTGTAGCCAGTTTCATTTAACCCTCTAACCCCCCAAATTTGTATAAAATCTATACACGAATGTGCCTCTGAAGAAGTGCCTTGAGGCACTCTTGCTGGTTAGAGGGTTAAAACGCATATAAAATGTTCTCTGACTGTTGAGATTCTCCGAACATGTGGCCCGCCCTTTAGCAATGTTTTCGCTACAACTTTGTATGCCTGAACAAATGGGTGTTGACGTGACACTTGGCACCACGAGTATCTTTTCTATGAAAATAAATTCCCTTTAACTTACCATAAAACTTAAATTTTCTATATTTAATTCAGTTCATTAAATTTCTATATAAAAAATAATTATGTGCACGCAAGATTTTGTTTAACAAAAGAAAACCATCTCGTGCCGTAAGAACACACTGTAACAGGAAAATTGTGTTAACCTTTGACCTCTTTTAATTGGCTTAGTGAAAATTATTTTTATTACCAGTTTTCACAGCATTATCTTTATCGTTCAATATTAAAATCTCAATTTCGCAAAACAACTTAAAAATGCAATTGCTTTGCCAAGTTAATGTTGAGAGAGGCCACTACTAGCAACAACAACAGCAGCAGCAGCAGCAGCAGCTTTAAACAGAATAAGAAGCAGCCGCGGAAGAAGAGAGTCATTGCAATCTGCAATAAATAAAATTTATAGTGGAGAAAATTGGTAATTAACTTTCAGCACGCAGCAGACAAAGGAAGAGTGCAAAACCAGCAGCGACTGCCGCGTGCTGTGGTTACAACTAAGCGAACTACTCATCAGATACGATATCCGCAGACCAACTTAAGTAATGGCCACACAGACAATCGGCCAAGGATGTAAGAGGGCGGGCGGAAGGTTAAGAAGCACTAACTGGGAAGGAGGAACGAACGAACGGACTCATGAAACTTGCAGCGCTTAAAAAAGGATAATAAGGAAACTTAGGGAAAACATAAACAATAAATTATAATGGAAACACTTTTCACACACACACAACCCTAACGTGTAATAATGAAATCTTTGTGGGCCAAGAAATAATGGCCAGCAAAAAATCATGAGCTTGCCTTTTAATGAAATTCTGTATTTTTATTAATTGTCCTGGCCGTACTTCGCTCTTTTTACCTCGTCAACCTTTGGCCGTACGTCAACGTCTCCTAACGTTTCCAAGAAAGTTGTTTTATTAAGCGTTGTTGTGTTTGCTCTATGTGTGTGTGTGTGGTGTTGTTTAATTAAATTAATAATTAAAATCAATTACGGTGTACATTGTTTGAAATTTCGGTGTGTCTGTGTGTGAACGCAAGGTGGGTTGATGGCCAACGGGCCGCTCATTCAGCAATCCTTCAGTTGCCACTGTGTGGAGGGGATGGCGTTGGGGCTTAAACTGTTGCCACACAGATCTTCTATGCGGTGGGCTCCGTACGAAATATGACCAAACAATGGTAGAGACCAAAATAAACAAATGCTTGCATTACAACAACATCTGTTGCGGCATTGGTCAATCTTGCCACAAAATGTTATAAGGCAAACACACGCACTCACACGCCTGACCGTATGAATGGATGGCGACAGCAGGGACACACAATGGCTGACTGGCAGTTATCGCTTTTGTTGTTAACAATGGCTTTAATTTGCATCATAAATGACATTTTATGGATCCATAATAATGGACAACACACGCACACACCTTCACGCACAATGCTAATAACGATGTCAATTGCGAAAGCAAAGCTCGCCAGTTGGCTGCAAATGTTGACAAATTCGAAAACAATTGACAATCGAATTTGTTGCAAACGAAACAAAAAACGATAATCATCGATAAGTTCCTGTTGAATTACCCGCGTGAATGCCAAGATGTCGGTTAAGGGTTAACTCTACACAGCCTAAACACACGTATCCTTGGCAATTGTCTATTCTGATTTTCAATTTACTTGGAAGATTTGCCATCTACTAGTTACAGCATCAGCGAGCACTTTTTCAAAGTCCATTTGGTTCCAATCCCCTAATTGAGTATTGCTTTTAAAGCCAACGAGTTCCAGCATAACTCAGATCAAGCACACACCTAATGTTGGTTGTCCAGAAAAAGATCTCGAACCAAATAATTGCCGAAAAATGTGGTGGGGATTTTGATTGCAATTTCAATTGCCAGTCGATATCGAATTATTGAAACTGTAAGCAAATGCTGGCCATTACA
This sequence comes from Hydrotaea cyrtoneurina, assembly GCA_958296145.1. Taxonomy (NCBI): domain Eukaryota; kingdom Metazoa; phylum Arthropoda; class Insecta; order Diptera; family Muscidae; genus Hydrotaea; species Hydrotaea cyrtoneurina. The sequence continues at coordinate 1,677,966 of OY282516.1, read as the reverse complement.
CTATTTTATATTGTAATGTGACTGTCTGTGTGTGGTCTCCTCGATCCCACACATATCAATTGAAACGGTTGTCCAGCCTTAAACGGCTGTGTGAGGGAATGATATTCAAATGCAGTCCTTTGGTTTGGGCCTGGTGCGTTTTGGGGTGGCGCCGCCCGAAATGTAGTCTGTACTCACTCACATGTAATTCGGTTATGTTAATAAAATTATAAACTGCTTTTGTTCAAACAACAGCAACTAAATTGATTTATTGTTGTGGACACCGACAACGACAGTGCAGTTGGCCATAATGGATTCATATGGACGATGTGCGTTGCACCCTCTGACGGGGCCCTTTCCCTATTGCCGGAGCACTGAAATGGGCCTCGTGATAACTAAATTCAATTGTCAATGGTATACTTTTGCATCGATTTGTTATTTATGACTGAAAACACCACACACACTCCGCAAAAGTTTAGTTGGCAGTGCAAAAACAAAACAAGAATTAATTGATTTTTCAGTCGTCTGGGCATTCGATGTTACAGGCAAATACGAGGAGTGTTCATGTATCGATTGGAAATGTAAATGTTTGCCCTGTACATACATACACACATCCATAAAAACAAACATACTTATGCGTGTGTGTGTGCAGGCATGAGTAGATATTTGTTTGTTAATAAAAATTCAAAATCCAATAAAATTAAAACCCCATTTAAGCCGTCGGGGTTTATATGGAAAAATGAGATTTGAATTTGAGTTAGTTTTCCTACCTTTTTTTTATTATTGGACAAAATCACACCCAGCAAATACGAACTTTTGAAGGCTCTACACGAGAAGCGACAGCGTTCATATTACTTATGTTACTGAGGTGGCCATCAGATGGGTGATCTCGTAACTTGGATTCGAAAAGAAGAAGAAGTCCGAATAAGTGAATTACAAAATTAGCAAAACTTTCGTCAAAAAGTGACACCAAATATGGAATACTCGTGCCATGTTCATCAGTTCTCCATCGACTTTGTCTTCCTTGCGGATTCTGATTGATTCCTAGTCTGTTGTATGTTTATCCCATACCCCACCGTTGTCTCTGTGCATTTGGTTTTAACCACCATCGACTCAGAATCACTTTCTGAGTGCCGAGCGCAAATGTTTACCGATCCTGATGAAAGATGGCATGTTGCTTTAGTTTGTGATAGGAAAGTCCCTACCGATCCTGATGAAAGATTTACCGATCCCAATGAAAGATCGCATGTTGCTTTAGTTTGTGATAGGAAAGTCCCTACTGATATCCTGATTCGTTTTCTAGGCGACAGAAGAGGAGTGGACAATTTACGAGGATTTCCATGAATTTTAATTTGAAAAGACATTTTTCACATTGGACGAACGTCACAAAAATATGATCAGCCTGTATGTGGAATGTACCTCAGAATACCCAGCTTGGAATGGTCTACGGGTTTATTTTGTATTTGCCTTCACAATTTTATTACAAGTGCACTACACTTGCGGTAGGGTGCCCATCATAGGCAAATCATGCTCATAAATTATGTTTTGCTTGAAATTATTATTGTATTGTTTAATATGGATTTGCCAGCAAATGCTATTTGAAAATATTTTATTTTCGACTTTGTTGTTACATCTTTTTTGTTCGTATTCGACATTCATAAAATCCATATGTTCTCCAGCAGCCAGCCAGTCCGTGATGAGGGCCGGGGTAGACACCGCACTGCTCCGAATGTTTGTGTGCGTACATATTTACGTGAAGCTTTCATGTGTGCATACGTTTGTTCTGCTTTTGTTTTTTTTTTGCTTTCGTTGATATTCACAATTTTATTTTTATTGTAGCCTTAAATTTCATTTTTATCGCATTTCTATGTGAGATATTCAAACAAAGTTGTTGGAATGTACGTTACTTGCGAGTATCGGCCGGACCGCCAAACGGCTTCGAACCAATAAACATTCCGGTCTGTAGCCAACATGGCATTAACGTGATATCATAAAAACACTTCTAAGATATGACCATTCCCGGTAAAAGTTCGGCTTTGTCCTTCCGATGGCACATTGTGGTGTGAGGGATAGGTAGGTAGGTTGGTCTGTCGGCCTGTCTGTGTATTTGTAGATTGTTTTTTATTGATATTTAACGTGCAGTTATAAAAAATTATTAACAAATATGATGACGTGACTGAAATATATCCTGCAGAGATCTACTCGTCGTCGTCGTCGTCATCGTACAAACATTCATTCATACACACATGGCCCAGATTGTCTCAGGCATACACTGACAGATACAAGCTGTTTATTGCCAGCAAATGAAATAGAAATTCTTTGTTTTCAATTGTGATGACACTGGGCCGCCGATGAAATGACAATGCCACCCCGACGATGTCATTAGAAGTTGTTCGTTTTTTTTTAAAACACGAGTTGTAACCCTTGTATTTGTTATTAAAATAATACGAAATAGTTTTCTTAAACAAAATGCTTGTTAAAAAAAGTCTCCATAAACATCAACTTCAACTTGTTCGTTTCATCGATGTTTCTACTTCCGATTTCTCCAAATAACGCCAAAAATGTGGTATTGTAAATTTTCAAATTAATTTTAAAACACTTCTTTTGTGGCATTTTGAGTGCTAACCGTGAAAAAGTCGTAATTGCCAGAAAGAAAAGGCATAAATTCTTACGACACCATTGAATTTGCTATATCTTTGTAAACATAACATTCTTAATACAGAAAGATGACATTTTTTTGTGAAAAATGATCGAATGTTTATTTCATAATAATGAAAAACAATATCGGCCAATGGCCATATCCTATGTCCTCGATAGTCTCACGAATTCAGTCTTTGAGGTCTTGCATCGACGCTGGGCTGTTGGCGTAGACCTTGTCTTTCACGTGGCCCCAAAGGAAGAAGTCGCAAAAATTTAAATCACAAGATCTCGGTGGCCAATTGTGATCAATTCTTCGAGAGATAATACGGTCCGGAAACAGTTTAGTTTTGCGAACTGTGACTGCAAGATTTTCATCATTTTTGTAGGGAATTTTAATAATTTCAATGCCTTGTTGAAGCGTGTATCGTTCTATTTTTAGTAATTGCGGTTTTTCTACTTGTCAAATGTCAAAGAATAAGAAAGAAATACCGGGTGACTCAAAATAACACCTCTTGCTGGAAAACCCTTTATTTTAGAATTTATGGTGTTGGCGCTTATGTCTTTTTCGGTGTATTTGGAAATATTCCCAACCAGTTCCCAACTATTTCTGTCTGCTTGTTCGGTGAAACATTAACATTTTAGCAATGAAGTTGAACGTGCGTTACGAACGATGGATACATTTTCTCTCAGTGTACTTGTATCATCATCATCATTATCATCATCATCGTCAACATCAGAATCAGAATCATCATCACCGGTGATTGTCTTTGTTTCATTGTTTGTTTGTTTGTAGACGCGGGAAATTGTGAGACATATTTTAATTATGATGAAACCGACATAAGAAGCGAACGGGCGAGCAAGCAATCGGGCCGGGCCGGGTCGGGCGCGCTTTATTGCCAAATGTACATATTGACCTCATGTGCATTTTTAATGAATCTCTGTTGTTTTCGTTGTTCAATTTAAACCACCACACAAACCGAAAGGATCGATGTCTTGCATCCTGCTGTGAGCTGAAAAATAATATGTTTAATAACAACTCGCTGGGTTATTTTGCATTATTTGTTGTTGTTGTTGTTGTCCATGTGGTCTTCCATTACCTGGGCGAAATATATGAACACGGTCGACCTAATGAGATATTTATCCAATGAAACTCTTGCACACACACACACACTCAGCCTTTATCTCAGCGGCTCAGTTCACATTTTATACAGATGGGGGGGATAGCGAGCGGACGTAACGAACTGGCCGTCGGTCGTTCGTTCGTTGGTTCGGATGCATTCATTCAGCAGATGCCAAATTCAACCGTTTCCAATTCGTTCACATTGAATCTTATGATAAATCGTCTGAGAATTCTGCTCGTGTGTGAATCAAGTAAGAGAATAAATATATTGCTTTTTGCGTTATAATTTTAATAAGTTTTTTTTGTTTTGGTGAAACTGAAATGAGGTTCAAGGATGTGCACACGTTGGAAATGTATATACCAAATAGCTCAGGGATAAATATTACCAGAGCACATATTTACACGCACGGTGCAATCTTTTAATAATTTTCGAACGGACACACGATGGTGGATGAATTAAAAACAAAAAATATATTTAAAACCACAAACAATAATTATCCTATTGAATTGAATAAAAGAACGGTGAATAAATAATTGACTGACACAAAGTCAGCAATTAAATATTTCATTTAACTTTCGCAACAAAGCGGAATTGAATTTCTACGGAGAAATGACCGTTGAGATGAATTTAAAAAATAAATGAAATACATTTTAGTTTCATATGAATACAGTCGTGGCTTTCAAACTTTCAAGACCTGACTCTATCTAACTAAGGGCCTGCTAAGTTAACCGATTTTGTTCGCCTAACATCGATTCTTCACGACATCCACACAGAAAAGTCTGAACGGCATGAAATCGCTGCTGATAATACGATTAACGTACTTGGTACAGATGGAGTCTGTCGTTGGCTGAGTGTCTCGGTTCGATCGATCGTTCAAGTCGATGTCTTCAACATCCGGCTTCACAAAAAGTCCATCATGACCCTGTGGTGCTCGCGATTCACCGTAATGTCGATTGTCACTCTCAAACGAAGACGAGCCGGCTTGCCGATCCTCAGATGTGGCCGTTTTACTTGTTAACACAGTCGAACTGAAAATGATCATTTGGAGTTGTTCATGAAGTAGCATGATCGTGTATTCTGAAATTCCGAGTCATTGGGACCCAGTAAGCTAAGTTCGCATCAGGCTGCTGCATGAAACTTTGAGTTGTTGAAATCGATGGCAAGTTGTTGGTGCAGGACTGAGTCGCACACGCGCGGCTACGTCGTCGGACCGGACCGGATTCCTCCCGGCGGACCGTGCGATTACAGTTATTTTTTCATATCCTTTGGATTCCTAACAATAAGTTGTCTTTGCTTTGCCAACAATCGCAGGGGCTGAGTCCGGCATCCGAAGGTTAGCCCACAGTTAAGGATTTCATTAAACTGTCGTTGGGTGTGTGTTGTGACATTTGTCGACATCGAATAACGAATTAAAATTTCGGCCGACATCTACATATTGTGACAATTTTCCGTTGGCTTAGCCAAAATACTGTTGTTTTGTAATTAATTTAAACATTTACTTCATGTTTTGCTTGTCAATGACATGACTTTCAGTGAATTGTTTGACGGCAGAGGCGAATCTCTTGTTATGTTGCTTGCGAAAGAACATGGATTTCCCAGTCGAAATCGTTTAAACATTCTGCTGATGGTGGAAATTGAAAGACAACGAAGAACAAACATGAAATAGATTAAAAACTCTAACAGCACAAAGTGAATGACAGCAACGAAATTGTGGCCATGAGTAGATAGAACTACGCCGATGTTTGGTTGTTTAATGCAAACGCGGGGACGAACTATTTGTGGCTGTAGTCGAGATGTTGGTTGGCCGTCCGTTCGTCTGCCCCATCCGGGCTATTTGTCTAAATACAAATTTCAAAAAGCAAAACAAAAACTGTGGACATTTTTGGGGGGGTAGAAATCAAATCGAAGAAACGAAATGAATGATTGAAACTCGTCGCCGTGCGATGTATGATGTTGTCGTCGTATTTGCTGTAGCTTTTGCTAATGTGTCACATCGCATAAAACATACTTTGCTGGCTGCTTGCTGCATCTGTTCGCATAATCAAATGGATGGAAGAAAGAACAAATCGGAAATCTTTTGATGATGACGACGACGACGACGACTATGATGATGATGATGATGTTGGCAATGTTGCATTTGAAGATGATGTGTATGTGTGCTCGCATTAAAACAATTCTTTAAAAGCATTTCTGTCGCTCTTCTACGATTTCATTTTTCCCAGCTAGACAGCCTCTTTATAGTTTAGGAATAGACTAATTTCATCCAAGAGATGCGACAAGAAGAACAAAGAAGAAAAAGAAGAAGAAAAAAACAACCAACAAACAGAAATAGACGAAATTATTTGTCTGCGTTATTTTTACAACGTTTGTCTAGGTTGTCAAATGCTGTCGAGTCGAATAGTGCGACGAGTATCTGTTGGCGTTCAGTTGTTTTTGTGTTTTGATTTCCTCAATTGTTCCTGGGCCGTCGTCTGTGTCTCGCATTTGCCTGGCACTCACTTGGAGTCGCTTACAGCGTACACGTCCTCATTGGTCTCATATGCAAATGCCACACGTATCATGTTGACGTACCGTGAGAGTCAAAATGAGGTACACACTCAATGGTTTTGAAGCGATGAAGTTGTAGCCAATGAAACTAGACCCCATCATCACCTGTGTGATCGGTCAGATCGATTGACCGGAACACTGGAAAACAGCCAAAGCGATAAATGTTAACTTTTCATCGACTATAAAGTCGCCTTCGCTAGGAGAAGAATGTTTGACTCTGTAGTGACTCGGACCAATACTAGATCTTCTACAAAAAATCGTAAGCGACCTCTCTAAAGGCTACCCCACTTCCAGAAAGGGCAACAGCTACACGTGCAACCTCTTCAACATACCGATGATGGAAATATTCGAAAAGAACTGAAGTAAATAAAACAGCCGCCGCACACTGGGGTATCGGACCCCCAAAACGGAGATTAATTGAAAAATGAAAATTGGGATATCCGGTTAATGTTTTATACCCGATTATTGTAGACAAAATTCTCCAACACTAGGCAAATGAATCGAATAACATATGTTGCTTAATTCAATTTTTGCTTTGTCTCAAAGTTCGTAATTTTTTTTTTTTGATTTTTTCGCGTCTTTAGAAAAAGTGAATTTTTTGTATTTTCAAGTGACAGTTTTTCTATTTTTGCCATAAAAAAAAAGCATAATATTATTATGAATCCTTCAAGTTCAGGTAATTTCGAACAAAAAAGCAGTTGCCGGTCGACATTTACCTGTTAGAACTAATTTTAATCATTTATGGGAAAAAAGGTCTAAATTCTCCTGGCATATGCGGACGACATCGTCAAGTTGTCAAGACAGACAGAGTGAGATGTGAGTGCTGCCTTTTCCAGGATCGAGGCGGAATCAGCGAAGATTATGAACGAGTACTAGGCGAAACGTATGCTTGGTGGAGATCGGTGGGCGAATTAAAAAAAAACGTTGGGAAATAATTGCAATTGAATACTTACTCACTCACTGGAATCAGTGAGCTGTGTACGATATAATTTGTATACCCACAGGCCGGGACCTACCGTTTAAAGACTTAAAGGCTCCGAACGACTAATGCTTTTCTAGAGAAGTTTTACATGGCTTAGAGATTGCTCTGTCTTACTCGTAAAGTCGTCAACATTTACGAGGTGGAAAAGACCCGCTGAAAAATTTTTGATGGTCGTACTCGGGTTCTTCTGTATGATAGTCTCTTACACTACCTGCCACACCACCGCAATTGAATAGAAAAAAACAATTTGGTGTCGATACAAATTCTGGCACTTAGAACATTTAAATGTTACACATAGATATGGGTCCCGACCCACGAATCCAAAGCTCGTGTTGAGGAATTCCGTGAGCCTTTTGGCAAGCTCGTTTCATCCATGGGCCTTAAATTACAATATACATTTACGTTCTATTGTAATATGGAAATAAGTGGAAAGACCTCTGTACATCTTTTTATTTTTTTTTTTTGACCCTCACTGTATGTTTGATATCGGCCCGGCGTTGTTCCCTTTTCAAAACAAAACAAACAAAAAAAAAATCAAAAAGATTTGTTGATTTGCTGTTGCAATTGTCATTTCTGTTGGTGTTGTCATACAATTTCTCTCCGAGTCAGTTCTACGTGTTTAATCTCGACGACGGCAACGACGACGACGAATACAATGATGCCTGCCAAGCAATTAGTTAAATGGTGTCTGCAACTCTAGTGGGGGTCACAAATGCATTTCAGACAGATACACGTTCCCCAAACTTCTCGAATGGCTCGTGATGCATGTAATGCAGCGGCAGACAGCTCAGGGATCGCAATATTCGGGTGTTCGATGGGCGCCTCTATCTGAAGTCCAAGATTTCTGGGTTGGCCCAAAAAGATTTGCTAGATCTGAATGTAAATGATTAGATTGGAGATACGAATTATTTCCCACGCACTGCTGAAGTTGCTTCATTTGGATTGGGCGACACCATTCAATGTTTAGAAAGTTTTCTCGCTTTATTTATATTTAATTAAGAATTCCGCCTCTGTAAATCTTTTCTTTGTCGTTGGCCGTTGGCAGTAAATGAGTAAAACAATGTGTCCTTGCTGGCGTCGTTAATTGGAAGACGGAAGGCGGCGGCTGTGTCGCTTGTGGTTGCTGGCTGGCAGGGAGTTGAGTTTATTTGCCGACTCATTAGTATTCAATATTTGCATGAAGTGCATTAATTTGCCGTAAAGAGTGATTTGAATACTCGTACAACGAGGCAACACTGGTCGCAAGAAACATGGGACAACATTTATTTCGTTTGTCCGCTCCCGCCGTTCTCTTAACAGAACCATCATGTGGCCAAACCAGACCATCCATCTATCCTGTCCGTCCGTCCGTCCATCGGTTCATTTAGTTAATTTCGATACAACAATCAACACTTAAATGAAGGACATAATTTCTCATTCGCTGGGTACTCTGCATTTTTTGGCAAACAGAGGAATTATTGCCGTACAGCACGAGAACACGGCTGCTAACGAAGACAAAGTTGGCCCAAAAAGACATCAGATGTCCTTAATTTTTGGGATGTGTTTTATTGTCCTCGTCGCGCGCTTTTTGTTGCTTGTGTTTTGCCAGTTTGTTGGTCGTTTAATTGGTCTCAACGATGGGGGGACGACAGCCACATGAATGGAATGTGTGGGCCGGCTTGGAGGGACGACAGAATGAATGGCTGTGCTGTGGTGTGGTGTGGTGTGTGCACATCTTTGTTCACCAAACTTATGGAAATTGTTGCTTTGTTGCGAGACGTGTGTGGCATAAGAAGTTGCGTCCGTACGTACGTAGCTACGTATTTGTGGCAGAATTGTGTTGGAGCTTAATGATGGTGTTGTCGACTTTGGTGTAAAAGGGTTTAATTGAAAACGCCGCTTAACCATACGATTCGACGATCAAAGTATTTGACAACTCCACAATGAGCCTGACAGCTTCAAAAGCAAAAAGCAGTTAAACGAAATCTGTTGCGGAATAATTTATGCAAATGAATTGCAGAAGATGTCATTTTGCCTGGTATTCTTAAACATATTTAATCCACACTTGGATTACGTTCGCATCGCCCCTTTGGGTTCTGTTCTGTTGCATGCACTGCTTGGCAACCATGAGCCCTCATGGGCCTATGAAAGCTGCCTTCCAGATAGGGGTTATGATTATCCGTTTTTCAGTTTGGACTAAATATCTCCCAATAGAACTCATTATTGCTGCCTCCTTCGAGTGCATTTAATTTGTTCATCTTATGAAAACCCCCTGTGGTGCAATCCTTTGCTGCTGCTGCTGCTGCTTTCTGCTTAAAGCCTTGTAAACATTTACAATTGCTTCGGTGCATGCATGTTCATGTTAATCAAAATCAACACCAAAAAAAAAGCCACATCGTTGTGTGTACGGTACCTACATATGTCAGTATGCAAATTAGCATCACACATCAACACTACAGAAAATGGTAGAAGCCAACAAAATCTACAACAGCGCTAGCTAGGCAACACTCCGTTCAACTCGGCCGTTAAAGGCCGGCAAACAATGTTGCCAATGTGGCGGGTATTTGAAAATATTTCGATTCCGAGAAGGACATCATTCGGTGGACGCGAAATATTCATCTAAGGAACTATTTGGGAAAGTATTCAACAAATGTGCCAAAGCATAGTTCCAGTTGGTTTAGGAGAAGACTTTGCTTAGTCCATTTGGTACCAGCGGTCGAGATCTCGACCACAAAGTTTTGCTGTTTTTCATTAAATAATCTTAATATATATTTACCCTCGACACTGATTCACTGACTCTGTCACGCAGTACGTAGGAATTTAAATAGGCATTCTATAATTTTGTATAAATAATAATAATAAAAAAAATCCCCAAATTTTTTTTTCCAAAATTTTTTTTTACCAATTTTTTTTTTCACCAAAATTTTTTTTTTACAAATTTTTTTTTTTACAAAAATTTTTTTTTTTACAAATTTTTTTTTTTACAAAATTTTTTTCCCAATTTTTTTTTTTCAACAAAAATTTTTTTTTTCAACAAAATTTTTTTTTTTTAAGGAATTTTTTTTTTTTCAAGAAATTTTTTTTTTTTTCAACAAGTTTTTTTTTCTATATTTCAACGGGCGCCATAGGCGCATTACAACTTACTAGTAAGAAATATTAGGTAATGGGTTAAAAACTTACGATATGACATCCACAACAGCTGCAAATAGTTGCTTGATGACACTGGTTTTTCATAAAAGTGGCGAGGAAGAACGAGTGTAGAAAAGCCATTCATATTCCACCTATGAAACTGATCCAGCCAAAAGTTAGTTTCGTCTTGAACTTACCTACAACCATGAGACAGTTTGCATACAATTTCTGCTTGGAATTTCGATGCAGATGTGCTGCGACGCCAAAAGTTCAGCCAAAAACTGATCTTGGACATTTGAAAGCAGTTCCAGCTGTGCCAATAGATTGTCGTCGATTTCAACACAGGTTGAAAATTAAAATTGCCCTAGGGTCTGTTAATTCTATGTTGCCAATGGCTTTCCTCACCACCCTCCATTAAGGACTTGACTGAGTGAATAAAAGCGCATTGAGGAATCTCTCAAAAACGCAGCTGTTCTACAATTCTAAGCGCACAAAAAAAAGTTGTTCTTTTATTGCTTTCTTTGGCATTACAACACACACATCCATACATAATCGTAACTGCATGTGAAAAATCCCAACTCTTTCTCTTACACTCTCCCCCTCTCTCCACTCTCTGTGTAACGTTTTCTCCAAAGGGGAATTTTAAAGCCCTTTTTGAACATTTCTCACTTTGCCTCTTTTCAGAACATTTCAGTGGAACAAAGGCCGACCGACAACAACAACAACTATACTATGCTGCCATAATAACAACAACAGCAACACCATCGTGTGTGTGTGCTGTAGTGTTTGCAATTGGGTTTATCAAAAAGTAAACCTGAATGGAGGCAGCCAGCGGACAAAACAAAACGTCATCAAAGAATGCTGAGCACAAGGCCAATGGATTAATGTCCCCCCCCCCCCCCATCCTTGCCCCCATCAAAGGATGAAATAATTTAGCTTTATAAAGTACGTATGTATGTGTGTATGTATGATTACAAAAACAATATGTCTGTTTCTGTTGGTTTTACAAATTCTCCGACTAGTTTTCTATATTCGCGATATTTCCCAGCTAACAAAAAGTAATAAATGTCAATTTTTATGTTATAATTACCACTATCAACAACTTTAATTACAGTTTTATTTGGACAACAACAACAACCGAAATCAGTAGAAATAACGATGACGGCAATAGCGCTCTGAAAATTTATTGCAAAATAATTACATTCACATTTTCAAATTAAAACCATACATTTGTGCCGCCGTACACACACACACACACAAGCCACGGTGAGTGAGTGAGTACGCAAGTTTGTGATACATGATCTGCAAGAGTTTCGGAGTTTTGTCGAGTTGCTGATACACCGAGAGTAAAGGATTTTTTTACACCACTTTACCGAAGTAGTGATTTTTGAAAATGAAACATCACCAGAAGCTGACTGGGACCTTATGGCCTGTGTCCAAAGACGGGAGCTACTCTTTAAAGCTGGCTCCGAACGACTAATGCTTTTCTAGACAAGTTTTACATGACTTCGAGATTACTGTCTTGCTCGAAAAGCAATTCGGAATAAATATGTCCCGTATCACGGGAAATCATACATCTGATTTCACAGGGATTCCCCCTTAATTCACTATCCCTATTAGACATACTAGGCACTAGGGGGTTTTCTTGTTTCTTTCAGTGTTCATGTTGGTTATTTGTAAGTTGTTATTGTTGCTGTTGTCACAGTCTTCGTTTGTGCTGTAGTTTTATTTGATTTACAACAGTTTAATAAGTTTTACCAATATCTAGAGGTTTTAACATTATTATATGTGTACTACCAACACACACACACGCACACACATGCATAGACATTCAGTTCATATGAATGACTGTGGCATCGAGGTTTGTTGGCTGCGCAAAAGGATCGAAATGGTAACACGGCGGAGTACACACAATATTTCAACAAGCAAGTAAAAAAAAAAGAGTATGTGAAAGCCAAGACCCATGAACAACTTGTGGCTTTTCTAGTGCTGCGGCTGCTGTCGCCGATGTGTGCTGACTTGGCTGCTAAGTTGTCACGCTTGTCGTACTTGTTAAGTTGACGATGGTGGGTGTTAAGTATTTTAGTCGAGTAAACTATAACAACAACAACAATAAATGCTGCCAATCGAAATGCTACATCCATGAATACACATATGTGTATGTACATATATATTTACAGATGCCAAGTAACACACAAATACACACGCGATCATTAGAGTAGGAAAAAGAAAACGCGCTGTCTTCCCGGCTGCGGAAGGGAATTTGGAACTTTCGTCCAAGAATAACCAACTAAAGTTCCTTACACGAACTGGGAAACTTTATTACAGTGATAAAATCGTATATTTCATAAGTAAACTGATGGGGGAAGGAGGAGAAGAAAGTAGTGGCAATCGGTCGAAGACATTTCATATGACTGCAGGTGAAGGAAGCCAAGCTAACTTAAATTCTATAACATCTAATCGGATTCAAATTTTCGTACTGTAAACGACAGACGATTTCTTTCAAGTACAGCGTACACCCTCTCCATGCGGACAGCTCTCATAAACGGACACCTGTCATAAACGGACAACTTGTTCAGTTCTCGGACAAAATTCTCAGTCCCTTAGGTGTCCGCTTATGAGACAGTACACTGTATATGCCTTTTTTTTGGAAAATATTACTCTAGGCTTTCTTTATTTTCCTATGCCAAGTGTTCCAGACACACAAGTGGGCTTTTTCACGTGTCCCTAACCATTTGCAGCATAGTGTATTCTCATCTACGGGATACAGATGGAAGTACTCGATAAACGACACAGACACAGGCACCGACAGACTCGTCGCTTAAATTGGTAATAAACGTATAAATACCCGAAAAAGTGTGTGGGGGCCGCTCTTTGGATGGCGCAAAAAACATCAACAACAGAAATGTACATTTTTTAACCGATGCTTAAACTAATTGTTAAGCTTAATTTATAGAAGTTAATGTCGACTGTGAGTTGAAGCGAGAGAGAGAGAGAGAGAAAATTGAACGAAAAATTTAATGAAAAGCCTAATGACAAATGCTACTGTGAGAAATGTCAAAGCTTGACAGACAATGAATGAATGCGAGAAAATTAATGAAAAATGAAGACGGTTTTTCTTAGTGCCAAACGTAAGAAGGCAGTTCACGACAAATGCCATTTATTCGCTACTTTGCTGTGCTATTAAAAGCGAAATAAGCCATCGGTTGACAGAAATCGTCAGCTAATGAGCGATACGAGGTAGGCAAGATTATTCCAAGAAAAAAAAAACACACATCGTAAGATGGAAGCCTTTTCGGTTTTCCACCAGAAGTAATTGATTCAATTGTTGTGGTACTTAAGTGGTTAATGAAGGGGTTAATTTGTGCTTTTGATTAGGATTGTTTACAACTCCATCCATCTGATCTGCTGTGCTGAAATGTCCCGCATTTTGAAACAGACTTGTAATATTACTTCTCAGATTAACTGACGGGATACCCACTTAAATGCCGGCCTTTTGGACTAACATACACTTACCAATCACCCTGGACTACAATTCACTGGGATACAACACAAAGGTAAACGCCACACTTGCAAAGATATAAAGCTTTGTAGTTGATTTCTTTGAATTTCAATATGTGGGCGCAAAGGTGGGCGTGGCAAATTATATACATCTGATAGACAGACCTTTGCTCTAAGTCAGGGCAAAAATTGCATCTCGATAGCTGCAGTCGTTCTCGAGTTATGACGTTTTTAATTTGAGTCACATTTAAAAAATTACCTACTGCAAAGTTCTGGGCGCCTGGTATCAGAAAACAGAGAAATGGCTCTTGGTGGTTTTTGATTTCATATGCGAGGTTTCTCAACAATTTCTTGTTTATCAACAAATTTATGTTTATATACAAATGTATTTTAACCAACATGTTGATGTTTATCAACATATTTATGTTGCTCGACAAATTGATGTTTATATACAAATTGTTGTTTCTCAACAAATTGTTGCTTTTGGTCCGCAAGAAATTTTCTTCACCACAACATTTTTTTCTGATACCAGGCGCCCAGAACTTTGTAGTAGGTAATTTTTTAAATGTGACTCAAATTAAAAACGTCACAACTCGATAACGACTGCAGCTAGCGAGATGCAACTTTTACCCTGAGTTAGAGCAAAGGTCTGGCTATCAGATGTATATAATTTGCCACGCCCACCTTTACGCCCACATATTGAAATTCAAAGAAATCAACTACAAAGCTTTATATCTTTGCAGCTGTGGCGTTTACCTTTATGATTTTTTCACCGTAATGTGGGGCGTGTCCAGTGCTATCAGTGTTACAGCTTCGTTTCCAAAATACTTACGGGAACACATGTTTTACCATACTTACCGTCTACATGTCCGGTCAGTAGTGAAAACATTTTAAATTAAAATAATTTATTTATTCAACCATTTGGTCAAACTGTCAAACGTCATGGTATAAGATGCAGAATAAGTATTTATCCAACTACAGATACCTACTTTTTGTTTAACCCTCTAACCAGCAAGCGTGCCTCAAGGCACTCCTTTAGAGGCACATTCTTGTACAGATTGGAAAAATTTTTAGGTTTAAAAAACAAGAGTTCCATTTGTGTCGTATACGTGAAATCCTTAACAACTCGTCGTTTTTAGGACGACAACGACAATCGTCGTAAGATCGATAGTACCATTTTCCATCATATTTTCCCAAATTAATGTCCATTTTTAGTTATTCGCTCTCCTCCTCCTCGTGCTTCTCCTTACCGCCTTGGCCATCAGTCAGACTAATGGTGGCCGTTGCCGGAGTGGATGTGGTCAAGAAAAAAAAAATCACCTAAAATAAATTGCATTACATTACTCATGATGTGTTGGCCATTCATTCGGTATGAAAAATATTTGTACGTGCTGTCATAATATCATTAAAGCTGTAATGTCTGTGTATGGCATTAGAATGTGTGTGTGTGTATTTATGTTGTATTACATAAATTCATGTACAGTCAGACCCGGATGATTGCGAGCACAAGAACTGGTAGGTGTTTTGTCATGGAATTCCATCGATTTTGACTGATTGAGAATTTTGTCTTAGCCAGGTTAGACTGTATGCAAACACGCATCATTATCTGCCACCGCAGACAGCGAAGCGTTGATTGAAGAGAAATTGGTGGCAACAGCATATTCATCCATTCAGTGCCAACTGTAGTATGCATGCACTATAGTGGAGTAACAAATGACCATAACAAATGATTGACAATATAATGGTGTGAACTGTGGCGATATAGATTGCGGGTAAGTATCATCAACAAGGGGGGGAAATTTATGGCACTCATACGACACCTTAACAGTTGCCGGAGCAAACTGGACCGCTGCCTCGTTATACTCCACACATGCGTTTGTATGTTCGATAAGAGTGCCAAGGCCAGAATACGTTTAGTTATTTTAATACTCCATAATTGTTATTCTACGAATTTTTCGGCGAAGATTGTGTTCTACGCAATTTATGACAATGGTAATCTCTACTCAAAGTTAAAGTTAAAGCGCGCAGAATTTGTCTGAAAGGTGTTGCTCAGCAATATTCTATTTTATTTTATGGAAGCTGTTTTTTTTTGTTGCTATTGTGTTTTATTGGTAAGTCATCGTCGGTGGCAAGCAAACCAAAAAAAAAACGACGATTATTTATTACAAATTAATTTAATTGTGGTATTTCTTATTTAATGATATTACCGACCACAACCATGAATGAGAATAACCGATTGGAATGAAGACCACATCAAAAAAAAAAAAAAAAGGACAATAATAACGATACGTAAATGTTCCAAATGAAAAGGCACAGAGCGTGCCACCGAAGAGACAGTAGCGGTGGTAGTGGCACTGGCATGAGCGGTCGCTAGCATCTTCATAGTGATAATTATAATCATTTTACGAGTACCAGTGACATTATAATTATTGTCAAGAATATTGCAGTTCACATGGAATGGAGGACGACCGAACGACCGACCATCCGACCATACAATACCACCAGCACAACAATAATGCTGTGACCTCATTATTGTTGTTGTCGGTGTCATTATGGCCATTGTTGTTGTTGTTGGTGCTGTACCCTAAAGCCATGGAGCAGATGAAGACCGTAATGAAAGCACGAAAGCTGCATTTAAAGATGACATCTATTAAAAAGACAATAGCCAAGACTAAAGTAAAGAACTGAAGAAATGTCTAAGACGTCGTCGACAACGAGTGAGTGTTGGTTGAATGGGAGGGGGGGGTGGGGGCAGCCACCACCATACATACGTACGTATATGTGTATGTACAGTAGAGTGGCAACTGGAATAAATTTCTCCCCGAAATTTATTTGTCTTGGTTCATTGTACAGGTGAAAACGAATAAATAATATGAACAATATGTGGAAAAATCTCCAATTTATAATTACTACACACAGTATTATCTTAAATTGTGCTTTAATCTCTATTCGGATTCGGATCTAAATCGGATTCACTTAGATGGAAACAATAACATCCTGTTTCACGCTGTCCATCGAATGTGACTTGACGTTCGAATTGTCGTTTTCGATATACAGAAACCTAAATTTGTATTGAAACGATTACGTTTTCGATCGACTTGACCTTCCCAAAAGGACAAGTCGATCGACATCGTGGAAGAGGCGGAATAATACTTCATTTTGGTGTTTGTGGCTCTTTAGCATGGGCTTACTTATGCCAAGTATTCTGCGTACAAAATGAAGGCCAGCAAAAATAAGGAAGACTAGATATTCATAATCCATCGTGATCCTAGATGAGTGAGACTGTTTTTCCTTTTCAAATTTCTATTAAACTTAGATAATGGATTTTTAAAGTGAATTTTAACTCATAGAAGAGAATAAGTAGGTCGGTACTGGTAGCTGCTCTGCCCATATCACGGAAACAGTTGGTGAGACCACTTTGGTACTTTAGACCAAATGCCACTATAATCCTTTCGGCAAAGCAGACCCAGCAGAGGAAATAGGGTTGTTGAACAAACAAGCTAAATGCCTCCACCAACACACGTGGCGGAGACCAGCAACAGCCAGAGGTTGTAGGTGGACCTAAGAAAAGAAATAATAAGATTCATTTCAACAATTGAACTTTGTAAACTGTAAATGTAGCAACTTACCACTTTCATAGAAAATTCCGCACTCTGTTATCCTATAGACGTTGAAAATGATTGGTAAGTTTTCATGGATAGCAGCAATTCATTTATGAACTCCTGGACTCTTGGAAGACATGATGTATATCGCTATTGAATATTAAAGAAGAAGAAAAAACAAAGACCGATGAGATAAAGATATTTTAAAGGCACATAGAGACGTTCAGCCCGATCCTGAATACTCCCGGGGAATTTACTTTTTTCGACAACCACATCCTCCTTTCCTAAACGAACCGAGAGAATAATAATAAGGGACATACATTTCCGTTTATTCGAAGTCAGATGATTTGTTTGTTTCCCCGTCTGTTTGGTAGATGAGAATTTTTTCTCGGACAACTTTAAATTCCTCGGGAATTATCTTCCCGGGAATGTTCAGAATCGGGCTGATACTGTTTGAATTGTGTTAGTTATTTGTATTGTGTTGTAGTGGCAGAGTAGCAAGGACAATTCGCGAGGAGCTCTCGTATTCCGCCAAAGGATTACAAATGCACAACGTGCCACCCTACTGTGTGTACCATAATTACGAGGTCATGATAATGAGAGATAAAACAAAGGGAGAAAAAGTAAGAAAGTCGGCTAAAAAAAGAAACCGTCACAGTAATACACAGCTCATTAGTAAGCGTAAAGAAGGAGTATCACAATAAAATATCCACAGATTTGTAGGAGATTTTTCTTAAATAAAGTGCACCAAGAATTTAAATTGAGAAAAAAAAATGTCGTCAACGGCCAGTTAGTAAGTGATTAACCCGCAAAAGTGCCTAAAGCCACATTCGTTTATAGATTTTAAAAATTTGGGAATTGGATGATTAAATTGTCCTCTCAATGCATGATCTGCGAAGGCCTGCAGCTGAGTAACATCCTTTTATATGTTCCTGATTTCATCAGTCACCAATCTCATGTTGGTGTCGTTGTAAGAACATAAAAAAACATTTTCAGCTGCCATTTTCAAATAAAAGGAGAAAACGAAAGAAAGTCGGCTGAATAAATGAATGAATAAATAAATAAACATTCAGTAGATATTGTTACAAATCTCTATATTTTTTTATATATATTTCCAATATCTCCCTATTAATCTAATTTCTATTGTCTGTTGGCAACTAAAGAGTTGGATGCTTTTCTAGACGCCCATGTGTTCCTGTGGTTCATGACCTTTACCAAGTCGACTGCAACATGTGAAAAATGGCAAAAGCCTTTACTTAGATATTCATTGATTTCCTGATCAAACACTCTCAATAAACAAAGTCTCCGTACGTTGATTTCGCCCAAACAACTTGCTTGTCTTGCCTTAAACTTGATCCTATTAAAAGCTTTAGTCTCTACGCCAACTAAAACACAACTCATAATAAGTGACTTTTGAATAAGGATGATGAGGATACCCTCAGAGTAGATACCCGATACCCACATCGCTTATGTCATTAAAAACTGTCGAATTGGACAAAGTTGATGACGTTTCGCTAAACTTCTCCATATGTGTACAATCCCTCCACCAGCACCCCCGCGTCGAAGTTCTCAGTCAATATTTGTTTTACATTTAATTTTTAGTGTTTGACTTTTGGCATTTGTCTTCAGTTCCTTACAATAGTTTCGCAGAGCTGAGGATAACAAAAAAAAAAAAACAACGTAATCTCCTCCATTCGACATTCGTGCAATCCCATACAGTTCGAACGTCATTTGAATCGTATTCACAGGCTACCGATTGCCTGCCACCAGCGAAACTTGTACGAGAAAGTAGCCAACCAACACACACATGTTTGCTGCAGTGGTAGGCAGGGAGGGAGGGAAGGAAGGGAAGGGAATTTTCAGACAGTCTCTGATTGTGAGTTTGAGTTTTTCGATATTGGATATTGGCATTGTTTGATTTTTGCGAACAATTTCGTTATTGTAGTTGAGGTAAAATACGAGGGACGGTCTGGCAAATGGTAGGGAATATCGACATTGCTTCGAGTGTTGGTTGGATGAACTAAAATATACAGCCAAACTTCCATGGAATTACTTATAGAAGTCTTTTCCACAAGAGACAAGAGTGCATTTATACGAATTTATGCAATTTTATTTTATGTATACAGTTCTAATTATTTGAAAAGACTGTTTAATTATTGTTATTGTGAATAGTTTGTGTTATTGTGAGTAACTCCAACTTGTTTACGACTCTGGAATGCTCATAAGTTGTCTGGAGTTGTTCGGAGGAACAATGGACAACATTGTCGACATTTGACGAAAAGTCTGATGAGCAACGTATTTTTTGGATTAAGAACACGTTTCGATGCCATCACAACTTTAATATTTGGTTTATTTCTCCGAAAAGTTGGACTTGTGGAAGTTTGTGCGAGTTATAGAGAAATTCATGTTAGGGAAATTCGAGTTATAGAAGAACATTTTAAGGGAGTTTGTCCACTCAACGCCATTGGAAGTTGTTCAATGATGAACACGTTTCTTGTGGTGTGGATGGATCGTCAACTCATCACATGCAGTGCAGTGCTGCATTTACGAAATGGTGCCACCTTTGTTGGCCTTCAATTAAATTCCTTCACTTTTCATACAAACTTGTGATTACTTTTCAATGCTGACGTTATACAGTGGCAGTGGCTGTGGCAGTGGGTACTCTCCGGGGAAAACCATTTTCGATTACATGAACATGTGTACAAGGATTTTTAGTTCTGTTGGATTTTCAACTTATTTATCTTTATTTGCTTTTGGTATCACCCGAAATTTTTTGTATTGTTTTTTATTTCGTTTTCTATGCTGCCCATACAAAATTGTTATGGGAATTTTGCGATGGGGTGGGGCGGGGTGGCGGCTTTGTGCACAACCCGATTAGAATTGAGTACTTCTCGTTGTATATCATTGGATTGTTATTTCCCAATGACCAGCTAGCTAAAGCCTTTTCAATAAAAAACAAAAACGCTTTAATTTAATTATGTTTGATTTACTAACTTGGTCTTTGAAGCAGCATTCAGTGTGTGTGTGTGCGAGTGTGTGTGTTGGTGAACTGCGGTTGCTGGTTACGTTGGCCAACGACCACAAAGTGTGGCTTTGATTTAGGGAAACAACATAAAACTCTAGAGATGTAAATTTTATTTAATTGCCAAAAATTATGAAAATTTCATGTTTTTAATTTTAATCCGTTCACATTGGTTTGCAGTATTTGGCGCATTACACACTCATCCGAACCACCGTCGAACCAAATCAGCCGTACGGAATATATCTGAGCCAAGCGACAAACCAACCAACGGCCAACCGCAGCTTAACTTTTATTTACTTTAGTTGGGAAAAATCGACATGCAAGTTATGGAACGTTAACGAACAGCGAACCGAACCCAACTCAACCCACCACCGAGACCAACCGACCACCTATGGCTTTATAAATTGTTGCGGTTTTGTTCACACATACCCACAGACACACTGACACACGCACTCATATACTCATACACTCATAGCGAAAAAAAAAAAAGTTGGCTTAAATCAGAAAACCAACTGGCAAAAAATTATCAAAATTCCAAAGTGTTTTCATATTAATTTGATATGAACGCGCGTAAAACAAACTGAATCATTTTTAACTTGTTTAGAAAAATTAAACCAACACATCGCCACAAAACATGTCACGAAGGATTAAATTGCAAAATGTAAATTAATTTAAGTGGTTTCGCTCACCGTCGCACATGGTGCTGCTAAATTAGTGATGCAATTATGGCTGCACAGCCAATGCCAGGAGGGCAACAGCAGGCGTTGCCTGCCGTGCGATTAGCAGCAAACTCAAAAATCATATGAGTGGCAAATAATCCACGAGATATGTGGAGATACCATTGGAATCCTTAACGCGATTGGATGTTGCCAATAATCGTCAGGGAATGTACATTACTTCAAAGTGGTAGACACCCAGTCAAGCCAGTTTCGAAACCTGTTAAGGCTATCAAACAAATTTTCAGCGGCTTTACGAGTAAGAGAGTAGTCCCCCAGCCGGTTTTATAACATAGATCCCGGTCACTCGGTATACAGATTATGTCGTACACTGATTCGAGAGAAGTTCAACGGCTGCTCCTTCATGGCATGTTAAGACACAACGGGAAGAATGTAGGTAATTGGTTCCTCAGCTCCAGCATTCCCTGTAGAACTCTTGCACAAGGCTTTCCCAAAAAACCATTTTTGTCTCCCTTAGCTCCAGCTTTCCTCAACAAGTTGTAGTGCCGTAGGTGACTAGCTCCCGCTTTTTCGGAAATCTAGCTAAAATTTAAATTTCAAATTGTTATGTTTGCAATATTTATTCGTTATTAATCAGATTTTGAAATTTGTGATTTCATAAATATTTGATTAGTCCACGTCTGGATGCCACAAATTTCATGGCTGTCGCCTCTTGTCTCCGGCCGGCTGCTGGGTTGCTTCATGGCATGTCAGAGACAATCTGTCCTTGTTTGTACTTTCCATGCACTATTTATTCGCCACCACTACGACGGCCCACCCTCTACTCCAAGCCATAGCAAGAAGAGCTTATCTTTGGTTTACATTTTTGCTTTGGCCATGTTAAGTAACAAATAATCCCAACATTTTACGCAACTAATACCTTTTGGTAATATGTACAGGACGAAAGCTAGCGAAAGCCATGCTGCAATCGTTGGTTGGTTCTTCCCCAGTTCCCCAGTTAGTTAGCAAAGGAACATGATGAAAATATCATAAGCAGACATAAATTCATAGATTATTTGAAAGATTGGTTTTGCGGTGTTTGCGAACAAATCGCAATATTTGGTATTTCTTTTAACGTTTGCCAGCCAGCCAGCCTCCGTCTGTTTGTCTTTTTCGAGCATTCTTTGCAAAGAAATTGTTTATATTTTCCATCTACGGCGTTGTCACAATTGTGGCAAATCATAGACTCTGTCGACGGTAAGTACAGGAAAGAAGAAGAGAACAAAAAAAAGTATCAAGTGGCTGCTGACTCAAGAAAAGTGCTACGGAAAATATTTACAATAAATATTTTGTTTATATTTGAGCTTTTTGAAAACTGACTACCACAAAATATTGTTGTTGATGATGTCCTTATAGCGAAGGATTATAGGTAAATTGAAAAGAATTATCTTAAAGAATAAGTCGAAACTTAAAGATGGCTCACACAGAGCGTTGAGAAAAAAAGAGAAGGACTTCCCGCAACATAAACACAACACTGGGACATTCTGCCATTATTCACGTAGAAGGATATCAATAAAGTCTATCACACCATGGGCAAAAATCCTAAGTAAGATACTGAAAAAGATTATACTAATCTAGGCTACTGATCTGGGGGTTTATTGCAAGTTTACAAAACAAAACCAACAAATGTGAACGCTTTAAAGCAAAGCATTCGAACAATAATTAAGGCAATTCCCTCTGAAACTCTCTAGTCTGTAAAGTCACACTGTCACACTGTGATTACTATTTTAAAAAACCATTAAAAAGACTTCGGTTACCCCTAATTGGTTTTCATAATCCGAACATTCGCCCGAAGACTCTGTGAAATTTCCCTAAAATCGGAACAGCCGCTAAGAAATACCCGATTTATTTCCAAATAGTTAGAAATCTCCCCCAACTAAGACAACACCGAACACTTTGTCCCATCACAAGTGACGATACACGTATATTTTGATTGTATCACCTTTGCCCTACACATCCGCCCGCGCCTCGGTTAATTAGCAGAGGTCATAGTGCCCTCAATGGCTTTCATTAAAAACAATCTTTATACTATTTTGAAAAGGCGTTTTAAGTGTAATGTTTTTCTTTAATTAAAATTCTCCCCCCTTTTGCTAATAAATTCAACCAAAAGCCGTTTTCATAATTTATGATTACGGCTTTCGCGCCACTCACTCACACATTCACCGACGGAGCCAGCTCCAGCCGAAATAATACATTTCTTATATGAATTAAATGGTTACACTTTTAACGAGTCACCACCGCCAACGCCACCGACACCGTCGAGTGCATGAGTACGAGTGTATCCTTATGCAAAACATTGTCCTTTTTCCGCTGTCTTTGGCTCTGACATTGGCATCGCAATGCCACCGAAGGAAGACCACAGACTGGATAGTGGATGGGGCGCGGTGTGTAAGTACAAGTTGAAGAGATACGAATGTGTGTTATGAAAGCATTAAGTGTTAAGTTTTGTATATATTTTCAAGTAGACACGCACCGCCCGCTCACCCTCACCGAGGCGATGAAAACTTGAACCTGAAATACGTTCATTCATTACTCCACAAACAACAGCAGGAAGTTGCTGAACTCCATGAAATTGTTTAGAGTTCCGACGAGAACAGGACAGCTACGACGGTCTCCTCCACCAGGTGAGGGTGTTGAGACAAAAACGGTAATATATCATAACACAAACCGTCTGGAAGTTAATGGGAGCCTTTGCAAACGTGTTACGTTTATCTGCGACTGTTTCGTGTTGCACGCTGCCGGCTGGTGTGGCTGGTGCTCATTTAGCAGGTATGGGTTAAATTAAAACAAAAGTGTTTGTAATTGTTAAATTAGACGGGGGTGGAAAAATACGTTGCTGTTGCTGCTGCCAGGGTGCGGTATGTGAAATGCAAACAGAACACATCTGTCTGAGTTCAGAACAAGGTCTTTGCCACAGTCAGACAGTGGAATCGGGACGGTGAATGAACTGAGGAAATGCCTAAATATCTATCTGGTACTCGAAAAGAAATTGCTTGTTGACATAAAACTATTCAAGGTGAAATGTTCCGAGAGCAATGATACTTTTAAAAAAATCTCGAAGAAGGTGATCTTCATTCTGAAGGTGTGCTACATCCCCACAGCGTACGTATAAGGGGCAACAACATACATCAACGTTTTTCAAGTCATGGTTATCTACTATTTAAGTTGAGACAGACAATTGTTGTACTCACATGTCATCCATCAGTTCCAGGCTCAGCTGCTATGCAGTTCCGATGACGGTGCACCAAATTTGAAGACCATCTCTTGAAAAGATTTACATCACAGTTGGTTCGGACTGTTTATGTAAGACACAGCACGCAACCTTGGATCTTACCGAATCTTATTCATAAGAATAGGTGTTAGTATACTACAGCGATCAGGACTCCGCATGTACTAATCCTGTGTTACTACACTATAGCGATCAGGACTCCACATGTACTAATCCTATTGATTTTGCGTTTTGTAGACATCGCGCGAACACTCCAATCTGTTGGTCCACTACTATTGACTTTTCACACGAACATCGTGCTGTGTCTGACATAAAGAGAATCTGTGAGAAAAAGAAAATCACAATTTAACGAACAATACACACACAAAGACATAAATAGTGGGTACTCATTTTGTTAGACTTACTCAGTTCCTTTAACATTTCCTGAAGGAGCAGACGGGGACCTTCTCTCGAATCAGTGAGTTGTGCGCTGTTGTGTATAACCCACTGGACCGGGAGCTACTCTTTAAAGCTGGCTCCGAACGGCTAATGCTTTCCTAGAGAAGTTTTACATGGCTTGGAGATAACTCTCTCTTACTCGTAAAGTCGGCAACATTTACGAATCAATTGTTATTCTTTCCTCTGGGGTCCTGACCCCTTATCAGTACATGGCGTAGGGCTTTGCTAGCCGAGTGTTTTTTTTTTTTGTTCCTTGCACCGCCGTCTATTTGTGAATGTACGACAACCACATGCTAGTTTCCACCTCGAAATCGCAGCGATTTTATGTGTACGATTAATCTCATTAGCCCTTCGGAGCCGCGACTATAAGAAGGAATCTCATACAAATTATATCGTGCACAGAATTTAGTTTACAGCAACCAGCTTAAGGCCTTCAAATACATATTCCATTATAAGTGTATCACTTGTAATTGTATACAAAATCAAGTCCAATCTGGAAAACACAACACAAATCATAAGAAATGTTAATTATAGAGAAACTACAATGAAACGTTTCTACTCCAAACCACTGTAACCTCCATCTGCATCTAAATGGCGCCTCTAAAAATATACGTTTTTTTTTTTGAATTTTACTCAATTTAAAGAAATTCAAGAAATATTCCAATAAATTTCTTCATTATCACTTTTATTACATCAGAAATATTTTCATTTTGTAATAAAACACTTTGTTCCAGAAAAAAAAAAAAAAAATCGTTAATATTCTTCTGAATGTTGGAGAAAAAAAATCTTAAATTTCCAAATGACAGCATGAGTAGGCAGGCTGGCTGGCAGCACTTACAGAGTGATGCTTCTGATGCTTAGCTTTTCCTACAATTCCAACACATTGCCGTGGTTTCGTTTTCCATTTCATTTCTGAGACGCTCCCATTCTCCCCGCCGCCATGAGGGCCTTAATGAGTATTGACGTTGTTTGGTGTTTATTGACACCCTCCCATTGATAAATGGCTGATAAGTCACGTTATAGGTTTGAAAAATGAAAAGTAAAAAAAAAATACTCGTGTATGCCTTTCTGGGGGTTTCGAAAGGGAGGGAGGAGGTTCATGAAGGTGATGGCCATGCTGCAAAGACCTTTTCTTTGGGTTTGCTCTGTGTGTGTGTGGAAAAACGTAACCATCATCATTTCAACCGAGCATCGTGATGTGTAGTCTCCCCAAAAGCATTGTAAATTATCACAGACACTCAAAAGCATTTAAAGTCTCATTCTGGTATTTAATGTCGTCTAATGATAGATGCCAACCGGGCGAATTGGTTCGTTGGAAATAAATGGCAGCCATGATGAAGAATCTGTTGACACGTCACGAATTTATGACAATTTTTCATCTCTCTGTCTCTCTCTCCCGGCTCCGACATTGGTGACCCCAAATGGAATTTTATGGCGGGGTGAAAATGATAATTTAAATAACGATTTTGTTTCCATTCAAAACTGACATTTTTGTTTTGTATCAATTCATGAGCATCTCATTACCGAAGTGTTAATGGGTTTTTAGAATGTTTCACATATTGAATTTAAATATTTACACAGGGTGTACATAAAGTCAAAATTCAAGAATTTCCAAAAAAAAAAAAAAACAATCATTAAAGATCCTTTGTGGTGTTGCGGTGAACAGAGGGGGAGGTGTTACCAGAAACACATGTTTTCGGCAAGAATATCACCTCGTCCGTTTAACTGGCAGCCTCAAATCTTAATGGCTTTTTATTTTCTTGGAATATTTTTCCAAAATGTTTGGTGTAATTAATCACACTTTTGTCTTGACTTGACGATGCCTGTTCCTCTTTAATGAGAACAATTTTCAACTGAACTCTTTTGTGTTTTTGTACCAAAAACAAAACAAAAAAAAAAAAGAAATGAAATGAAAAGTAATTAAAATAAATCAACCCACAAAGTGCGTGCATCTTGGCATTGGACATGTGTTGAACAGAATGTGCGCTTAACTATCGCCTAATAAAGGCGCAAACGTGTGAATGAACGCAGGAATATTTATCATAATTACCACAATTAACAATCGATTGATGATTAAGATGACGATTATAACAAATGGCTGTGTTTTACTTTTCCACAAGGCGTGTTCATGAATTTGAAAGAAAAAGGTAATGTCCAACGATGCGATTCCACAAAAACACATTTCGACTATCATAGAATGCTTGTAACATGTTATCGCCCGTACGGTCGTAGTCATTCACGTCCTACTTCCTACTTCATTCTCTACAAAAAAAAAAAAAAAAAAACCTTATTTACATTGATAGGTATATCTTTTTTCACTAAACGTTCAGTCATGAACTGCTCTATGTGTCGCTTTGCTTTGCTTACGAAAATAATCATTGACTTGCAACCTTTATCAAGGTCATCAGCATCTTCTCAACAATGACGTGCTAACAAATGACCAGAGCACTGGCGTATTCAATAATTTCCACATCACCGCCTGCCTGGCTTCATAAAGGCCTGCAAAGGAAATAAAATAATCTTTTTCAAAATCTATTAGGGAAGACAAGAAGCGAACCACCACCCACCTCCCACATTCGGCACGACATCCAGGAAGTGGCAGCCAAATAAAATGATATCTGCCTGATATTCGCAGTCTCATTCTCTACCCCATTCCGCCTGACTACTACCAACAACAACAAGAACAACAACAATAATAAAAAATAGATATTCCATACTTGTGCTGCTGGATAGCATCATCCATCTTCTGGTTTCCTTGCGACTTGTGCTTCTCCTTGTAGCCGCTTCCAGTGTGTCCATATAAGCAGTCAACATTAAATAGCCAATTGTAAGTACTACTGCTGTTATTATTCCAAACATAGTCGATGTGAAGACGAGAGTAACTAAATGATGGCCAAAGCTCCTTTTCTGTAATGGAAATACAATTCGAGAACAAACAAAAAACGTACAATAAACTCCAACTACAGCCACCGGAGTAAAAGGAAGAAATCCTTTTTTTTCCTCCCCCCGTTTCAACCGTACAGATACAAAATCTGATAATAACAATTGAAGAAGAAGAATACTTACGCTCTATCTAAATGTTAGTGATGCATGATACCGATTCGGACTGCAGACGACAGTAGAGGAGGGCGACTGCTAAAAATATTGATGGGAGCAGCATTTGGTAGCAACAGGAGGATCAGCCGTTGTTGTTGGCGGTGGTGGTGACTAACTGACTGGCTGGCTGGCGGACTGGTAAGATGGTAGATGGTATGATTGGCTGCAAAATGTGAAATAGTTGCACGAAAAGGAAATTGATGATTTGGATGAATGACCATTGAGCAAAGTGATTAAGATTATAATAAAATGATATGCGATGATACTGGGGGGGAACAAAAAGGGAAACTGCAAGAAGTTACGAATACATAACACCAGACAAAAAATCGTATACCAGCGACTGGGGCGGGGAATGTGTTGTATGTACAATTAATCACATAAAAACAATATAACTACGGGGGCCTACGTTTAAATCTCAGACACCCGAAGTTGTGGCAAGAGCTCAATAGAAATCTTAGATTGTCGATCGAAGGATTATCAATTTCCATACACAAATCATAAATGAACTGTGAATTCAATTGTTTAATAGAATTGTTAGAAATGAAATAAATTTTGAAAAT
Source organism: Hydrotaea cyrtoneurina (assembly GCA_958296145.1). NCBI lineage: Eukaryota > Metazoa > Arthropoda > Insecta > Diptera > Muscidae > Hydrotaea > Hydrotaea cyrtoneurina. The sequence continues at coordinate 1,649,425 of OY282516.1, read as the reverse complement.
GGAAGGAGCTGGGTTTTTGTATACAATTTCTAACTTGGCAAGGGTTCGAGAGTCCTATCTAACACCACTGCTGTTCTATGACGCATAGCATCCGATTGCGATGATCTCCCCGAGCATATTTCGGTTTATTCTGAACAGGATATGTTTTTTATAATAACTATAAAGTGTTCCCCACAAACCAAGTTCTAGATTTCGGTGTTTCGGTAATTCGTATCGAATTTCTGAAGTTTTTTCTTCATGCAAGTGAAATGGCATTTTTTTTTTACCAGTAGTGAAATAAGTTCAAAATAAAGGGGAGTTATTCCACGACCAGTGGTCATCACGATTAGTGGTGTTGCAGAAATGGCGCGGGCGAACTACTTTTTCTATCTGCAAAAAAAAAAATGGAAAGTTAAGTAACGTTAGGTTTTTTTGTTGTTGAAAAATGTTGGCAATACTTTGATGGTAACTCTACAATCTTGTTTTAACATTCAACAAATATACGCACTCTCCTAGAGTGGCTTGTTATCCGATTTTGACTAATTGAAAACCTTAGTAACTTCAGAGCCAACACAAAGTACTTTATTGGCAAGAACTTTAGATTTCCCGAAGTTAGCAGCAGGTAGCACCACATGCTCCATTCGTTCTTGCTCTCAACTCAAAGAAATGCCCATTCCTTAATGCAGATTCCTTTTAATTAAGGAATCTTTGTTGATTTCGAATTCATTCGAAAATGCACAAATTATGAATTTCTGCTTCTGTTTTTGTTTTCAACCTTTTCCCATTGAAATTCCATTGCAAGGATACGACAAGGAATGCATTTTTTTCTTTCTTTCTTTCGTATGCATTTCTTATAAATCACCATAACCACCGCCACCATCATCGGCAACAGCAGGATCAGCTTGTTGGTTTGAGCATGCATTGGCTGGCCTTGCATTGCGATGTTTCGTGTTTCTTTCTGCTCCACAAAAATATTCCACAAAAATTCATAATTTAATAAAAGAGCAACAGTCAAGGAGGAAGGAGTGCTCTGCATGAGAATCGACCAAAAATTCTATAACTTTGAATGATTTGACGTATGTGTGTGTGTGGAGAATTTGAACCGAATTTATTATGCGTACGTGTCTGAAATTTAAGTTTTCTGATTTTGTATTTTTTGCGTTTATTGTTAATCAAACCAAAGAGAGAGACACCGAGACCATCTGAAGAAGTGAAGAATGAGCCGAGTTAACCCAAGCGGCCAACAGACAATTACGACGGTTTTGTGTTCACAACTCTTTTTTTTAGCGGGAGACGAAAACGAAAAAAAAAAACTAAAACTGTTCAAAATGACAACATAAAGAAGCAGAAAACGATGAAACTGAAATCAAACCAACTCCTGCCTCTTCGTTTGGCCTTTATGGGATCTTTTTGTGTGATTTATTCATAAACCGAATGACGGACGGACGTAGCGCATCAACAGAAATCAAAACTTTTTTCCTGTACTGCGCTTTGGATGTGTCTTTAAAAAGTTATCTGTCATACCTGTTGACAATGATTGATAGCCACGACAAAAAGACATAACAAAGTTTCGGTTTTTCTCTGTGAGTGTGTGTTTTTTTTGTTTTCTTGCTGCTCGCCAAAAAGGACGACTTTGACAAAAATTTGGCTTAAAAAGGAAACTTTTCCGTTGTTGTTATTGTTGGTAATAAACCGAGTAAACTTTGAAGAGGATGCCGGGCCACGGAATAAAAGAATCAATAATAACAAACAAAACAAAAAAGTTACAAGTCTTTTTATGATAATTTAAGATTAAAGGTTCATGTTTATGCTTTTAATGCCGTGCTTGGAATCCAACAGAGCTCACTGGAATGAGAACCAACTGATGACAATAGAGATTTGTCTTGAAAGCCATGATCATGAGGATTTATATACAAACGATAACTGCTGGATATTCTCGGAACTTATGTAAGAATTACAATAGAATGTATATTAACCGCCCTGTTTCACCATGTCGATCGAATGTGCTGTTCGATAGAGAGTCAAACGAAACGTAAACATTTCAATACAAATTTTGGTTTCTGTAAGTCGAAAACCGAGTCATCTTAACACAACGTCCTCACCAGAGTGAGTGTTCCCCGATCTGTCCGTGGCTGCTTTCGATCCATACAGATTTTGACCCGCTTAGAGGAGAAACGTTCTCACACAATACAATCGCTATCTATTGGTGTTGGGCAACCCAAGAGCTTCTTAGGGTGCTCAGGATCTTAATATATATTTACCCTCGACACTGATTCACTGACTCTGTCACGCAGTACGTAGGAATTTAAATAGGCATTCTATAATTTTCTATAAATAATAGTAATAAAAAAAATAATATTTTTTTTTTGTACAGAAATTGTTTCCCCAAATTTTTTTTTTCCAAAAATTTTTTTTTTACAAAAATTTTTTTTTTTACTAAAAATTTTTTTTTTACAAAATTTTTTTTTTTTTAAAAAAAATCAACAAAAAATTTTTTTTTTCAACAAAATTTTTTTTTCCACAAAATTTTTTTTTTCAACAAAATTTTTTTTTCAACAACATTTTTTTTTTCAACAAATTTTTTTTTTTTCCAAAAAAATTTTTTTTTTAACAAATTTTTTTTTCCACAAAAATTTTTTTTTTTTACAAATTTTTTTTCCATATTTCAACGGGCGCCATAGGCGCATTACAACTTACTAGTGGTAAATAGTCTAGAATCTGTCCATAAGGAGAGCCACTACCTAAGCCAAACCAGACTGCAGCGACATACCTAACTCGTCTAATTGGGCCCTTTCATAATTCATTTTAATCATGCATTCCTTGTATTGGTCTACTATCACTGCCACATTTCCCTGCCGCCTTCCTACAATTTCTTAATATTCACTTTTCCTCAATATTTACATGGTGATTGTTTATAATTGCACAGAAAAATAGTGGGAAAAAAACCTTTTAAATAACTTTAGGGAGTCCATCTATACATGCATTGGAAACCTATTTGCATCGTGCATCATCAGGCGATTACGTTCCTCCGATGACGTACAATCAGACAGACACATTGTATGTGGGTACACAAAAGCGTACAAGTGCAACAATATTCATAAGTTGCTGGCCACACACAATAGGCACTCAAAATTATTACCAGTCCTCCCAACCACCAGCACTGGCTCCAATTCAACTCTTGGCCAGTCACTTCACTTGACACTCATTACAGAGACCTGTACCGTTTGGTAGAGAGACGAAGGAACAGGAATAGACGAAACCCATCAACATGTTCAACGCCATTGCCATTGCCGTTGCCATTGCCATCGCCACGGCCACCGTGTCATCCATACATCATTAAGTAAAAAATGGTTATTATTACTTTTTGTGTCTTGACCACCAACAAAGTTCTCCCCGGAATATATTAAAAATGTGTAGCTATGCCAGAGATAAAGTGAACAAAAACTTTACTTTTGCACATTTACCTTTTATTTTAGCATAATGTGAGAAAAGCTGGTCTTTAGCTGGAATATGAATATCTGTGGACTTTAAAACCGACGTACCCAGTGAACATTTTTAGGGTGGAGTAGTAACAATATGAAACTGATAAGTCGTTCTTACTTACTGCAAGGACTAAAGGCTCTTCTGCGCTCTAGCTAATTGTTTAATTGGCCATATTTTAAATGGAACACATAGAGGCTTGATAGATATTATTACAAGCTGTGCAAGTTCTGACAACGACCTTTCGCTTAATAATTTTCCGGAAGTTCTTAAGGCTTTGAGATCACTCTTGTACTACGAAAGTAAATACGACAGAGGCAAAGTCGTTCCCTGTTTCATTAAGTTGTATCCCCTAGTTTTGCTGGGCTTACAACTACATTCTTTTACCTGGTGGCAGAATAAAATACAAAAAGGAAATCTCTTGTGCCGTCACCGTATTTAAGACAAAACAACAAAGTTTCTAGGAACTACGTAAAAGTTAAAATATGCATTAGTTTTTATTACAACTTTAGCATAAATAACAAAAATATTGAGATTTCATTCTTGAAACGAGTAACGACAGACAGACAGACATTTATACAAACTATTTGTCTCTACTGTTCCATCGCATAATTTCCTCCCGCTCTCTCTATTTCTCTTTAACTGGATTTTCAATTTAGCATATTAAATTGTTCGGAAGTTTTTTGTTGCAATATCCCCTTTATTGAATACCGATTGGAAATTTATTGTAAAACTCTGACATTCGCTGCTTTATTAAATATTCACATATTTTATGATGTGATGAAACTCGTGCTCTTACTACATCTCATCTCACTCAGAGGTGATTTGCAATTGATTTCGGTTGTTGGCTTTGGGAACATGGCACATGGAATGCGTGGCGTAGAAGTTTGGGTTGCACGGTGAATAGTTTGTTTGGTATACAACTGTACAGATCGGTTAAGGGATTTGAATTAAAAAAAGGTCTAACAGGCATTTTTTGAAACATTTATAATTTCCTTACTTGGTTCCTAACTATTTCTATCCAACCCATTGCAGTACCCTTTACATAAATTCGATATACTATACAAATGTCGCTCAATAACATTTGCAGTTTTAGTTTCTCTCTTCGTTTTTTTTTTTTTGTTGCCCATACGGGCGACTGTCCAAAACAATTTATGCCATTTACGCCATTATTTAATTATAATAATGTTTAACACAGAAACAGTTGTATGTATGTTTGTGTAAATATTGTCGTGGTCAGATTATAAAATTGAAATCAATAAAAATTCGCTTTAAGTCATTTAAGTCGATAATAATCTGCGATTACACTTATTATCGACGATAATCATGACAACGATGGCGATGATAATGAATGAAATGAATAAAAGGCAATCGGTTATAAATGAAAAATCCAATCATTTCAATAATTGTTTAAATTGTGGCAAATACCAAAAAAAAACATAATTACACAAGTTATCCAATTTACATTCAGCTTGTAATGAGTTGTGATAATATTCGTGAAATACTTCATTTCATTGAATTAATTACACAAATACTCGCCTCCACAGATGAGCAATTATTCACAAAAAGAAAAACATATCGTAAGAATTGCAAAAATGAGTGTGTACATGAGAGTACAAGAGCATTTCGAATTGAGTTCAATGCATTTGTTACTAAGAGAAAGAGTGGACGACTTAGAGCAGTCGCAACAGTAGAATAATGGTTATGGTCACACATATCAGGTATACTTTTACTATAAGTAAATGCAGAAATCCTAGTACAAGATTCCCATTACTTTTATTAAATCTATTAGGGATCGAGCTAAAGACTACCTGATCACTGTAGTGTTTCTTACACTGAGACTTTGGCCATTTAAGAAGCAGCATAATGACTGAGGTATAACCTCCGCACCACAGTGGACATAAACATAGTTTCTGGTAGTCTAGCTGCCATTTCCGAACTTAACATCCGCCAAGGACTGCCGCAGATATCTCATCGAGATAGATCACAATTTCATCTTAGGTGGGTGACGCGTCATACTGATATATCAGACAGCTGCAGAGCAGACTAGCTAGCAAGACTCGAGACAACTTTACAGATTTTAACAAATGATGAATAACCTACGCTGTTTCGGCCAACATTTAAAAGAAGACAAATTCCTCTTGAAACACACGTTTAACAGCACGGTTTCACAAATATGAAGTGGAAAAACCGAGTCCAAACATAAAAATATGCCCCCGTACGGACAGGCTATCGCCATTGGTCGTATGTAACATTTTAATGTTTCTCAAATTGTTTTCTTAATTGAATGGATGACGATACACATAAAAGTTAAACGAGTATTTGCCTATTAACGCTCCGACGAGATAACATTTCATATTCCACACACAAACGCACGTCACTGTTGAGTAGTTGTCTTAACAAAAAGCTACAAATTTGAACTCTGCATTTTCAGGATAACGCAAAAAAACAAAATCGAAACATTTGAGATAAATCTTTATGATAACCGTTAAGATATGACAACAACAACAAAAAAAACATTAATAAAAACTAGTCTGTCGCGAATTCAATTCGTAATTCAAATGAAACGTATGGAAACAAGACAACCAAGAAACAATCTTAGGTGCTGGAAATTGAATGCAGCTCAGCACGCATTTTATGGCATTTGCTAAGTAAACACTTTGGCCTGAACGGCGACTAAAGCAATTGTTGAGGGGGAAAGAGCAAACACAGACAAGCCAACCTAATGTTCAGACAATTTCATGGTTCAAGATAACGTTGATGTGCCATTTGACGTTGTAGTTTTGTTCTGTGCGTGTGTGTGTGTGTGTGTGGAAGTTGGTGCGAAACTAAATGTTGCAGTTTAGTAATTAATTAAACAACATGTTGTATGGGGTTTTTTTTGCGGTTGGCAATGGAGTTGGCATAACACGACACACACATGGGCCGACATCAGGAGTCAGTTATAGATTCTCGCTAAACTAACGAAAATGCAAATGTAATTAAAAATTAATTCATTCATTCATTCGCTCACTCACCGTCTCACTAGGGTGTTTGCACTTGCCACCAAATGGCAAATGGTGCACCTTAACGGCAACTCGAGACAGCCAGCTCCGACCACTCCGCACTCCTCACCCCGTCAAGTCGGTAGTTTTCGACATGATTCTTGATTCTCGTTCGTGTTGGTTCTTATTGGGATTGTTGCGTGCCAAGGCGGGTTTGATGGCCGTCGTGGTTGTTGTTGTTGCAAATATGATTGCATTTTATTGGTTTTTGTCCACTTTTGCGCCACTCATCATGCCCAGCATGAGGCAAATATCGTAAAATGCCTTTTACCACCATCGACCACAGTAGGTACTACCACTAGCACGACGCTCTAGTACAAGACCATGTCTGCCGAAATAACAATTATGTGCCCGTGGAACGATGTTAACTAAAATGCAATGCATTTGCGCCAGTACCGTACCTCTTATACGCTGGTTGTGCATGTTTAAATATGTTGTCGAACATCATGTGGTTTTCGTTTTGATATGTGTTCCCGGCCCCATGGCCCACAGCTATTTGGTGAATTGAATTTATGGAAGAGCTCCGACCGCCTTTTTTTCTCTCGGTTCCGCTGCTTTGTGGCACACTCGGCACTCGGAGCCAATTAACAGTTCTTCTGGCGTGTTCGTCTTCTATCCAACCAACGTGTGTTGACGAGACATGGATTGAGATCATGTGTCGATATTGGAAATTTTGCAATTCGGTTTGCAAGTTAGAAAAGAAGTTGATGATGAACTGCACAGCTTTCACACTGCAAATACTTTCATCTGTTTGTTGCTGGTAGAGATGTAGTAATCGATTAACCGGTTATTTTGTAAGATGTCTATGGTTATCGCCATTTGTAATGGGTTCTTAGTACGACCGTGCTGTACGAGTGTACGAAAACAACAGATCCATTCAATGGTTGTAATAAGCACACGTCAGAGACAATTATATTACAGGGGACGACTAGTCGAATATTTTTTTTTAAAAAATGTCTACCAATTTAATATATTTAAATTTCCACAATTTATCACAGTCCCTAGCAACGTTGTGAAAATTATAAAAAGTACTAATTTGTACCGAACTACGATGTTTCGTACTTTTCCAATCCACTCGTTTACATCACTGGGCAAAAAAAATGCATGTGTGGAAGAGAAATGGCGAAAAGTCGCTAAATCCATTTTTGGCTATTCCACTTCCGTATTTACTCCCTTTGACGATAAACTATTTAGTAGTGTCGTCCGCTCGTGTCACTCCCTCAAGTTGATTTATGTGTTATTTTATTACTCCAGATGTCACAAACTCTTTTATAGAAATTCAGTGTTACCTTGATTCAGAAAACAAAATAGAGCTGCCCTCCGCTGGAAAAGTACCCGGTTATCTTTTAGTATGGACAGGTTTACGCTGTCGACTAATCGTTATCGTGCGAATGCCCCCACACCAGATGTGCTCTCCGTTGTTATGATCGTGTTTTTTAATTTGTTTTTCCTCTTTTGTTATAGAAACAGCACGGAAATGACGAAATGGTTTCATTTTGATTTGCGACGTAGACTTTTCAGTTCAGTTTTATTTTGTGCGTCTTAACTATGCACATTTCATGCGCGCCACAATATTTTTCTGTTTACGTTTTTCAGCAGATATCGACATTTTCATATCACCATTATCATAACCATTTGTTTTCTAAATTGTGTGTGTGTGTGTATTTCTTTAGGAAAATAATCATTCATTAATTTTAAACTTTTTTTTTGTAACCAAATTTGATTTATTTTAAAGTCTTTTCACCGAATCTTTGTTTGAGACGAAAGTAAATTCCATTTATTTTCTAGGTATTATTTAAATTTTATTTTACAGTTAAATAAATTCTTATTGTTGACAATTTTCCAAAGCACCTGTTCACACTGTAGTCTTTTTGAGTTTACTTAAGGGGGTAACTTAAATTATTTTTATTTAAAGTAAATATATTCCAAATTCATACTGAGGAGACTAGACTTAACCCATTTGTCCCTTGTAAGGGTTGCCAACTATATATGTATGCACAACACTGCAATTGAAACCAAAAATGAGAGTTGACAACACAGTTTTACTAGAATGTGGAAACGGGCAGAAACGAGGGGAGTCAATCTCAATATGACCTAACTACTTTTTATCACAACACTTATAAAACTTATATCGAAACCCGCATTCGCACACGCAAACGAAATCCATGAGATTTAATACATACAAATTGTAATAGTAAAATTCTGTACTTGTGAATTTCAATGGACAGTTCATTCAGCATTTACAACATCTACGCTTCAATTTTCTCCAACTTGAGGTATATTCCTCCTTTGGCCATCAAAACGATGGATTTCTCATCAAAGACTAGCGGAACTTGCGTCTTTGACGCCAACGAAAAGTTAAATTGCGTGAGCAGTAAGGCCAAACCGACCATTGCTTGCATTTTGCCAAATCTTAGACCAATGCAATTACGTGGGCCCTCACCGAAAGGCAGCCATGCCATGGAGTGCCTCTTCGATATTTCTTCTTGCGTGAAACGTTCGGGTATGAATTCGGATGGATTTGGATAAATGGCCGGATCATGGTGGATGGCATCTATGGGTATTACGACGACTGTGCCCTTTTCAATAATGTGTTTGGTATTTGGGACGGGATAATCAGTCATTGCTTTACGTATCACAAGTGAGGCGACTGAATATTTTCGCATAGTTTCTAAAACGAAAAAAATAAAGTATGTTATGGTCTTTTCGTGGCCTGTCAGAGATGTCAAGTTACGACATGTTCGCATATGCCCATCAAATCCACTTTTTCGGATTTTGATCGTAAATCTGAGAAATCATATTGAGCATATCCGAAACTGCCGCAAACTAAAAACATTTTGAATTGTTTTTCCTCATTTCTTGACAAAAGGAAAAACTGTTTAGATTTGAAAATAAAAAACAAAACTTACCATACAAAATCTGTTGTAAATATTTCAGTTCCTTAACACCTTCATAGGTCAATTTGTTATCGTATTTCCGAATTACTCCAACAATTTCTTCACGGACCTTCTTCTGCATGTCCCGGTTAATCGCCAATTCGTACAAAGCAAAAGACATAGTGCTCGAACTGGTCTCGAAGCCAGCCAAAAAGAACACAAATGCCTGAGCCGCTATTTGCTCCAAAGTCAAGCCTTCGGTGTCGTTGCGGTTTTTTAGTTCTATCAGCAGATTCATGAAATCGTTTCGCTCTATCTTTTCGCGTTCACGATATTCAACGGTTTCTTTGACGGCTTTCATGAAAAACCGACTCACATCCTTGGCAATGAAAGCTATACCCAGTTTCCGGGCCAAATCGGGAAAGGCCTGAGCAAAGGCAAATATCATGCGTCCATGGCGACGTTCAGTAAAAGCTTTTTGGCCCATTTTACGAAATTCCGCATTCGGATCCCTTAAGCTGTTACACTCCAAGCCGAAGGCACAAGTACCGATGACGTCTGTGGTGAAACGTGCCAAAAGTTCCCGAATTTCAATCCCATCCTCTACGACAGCTTCCGGCTTTGTAGGCGTCTGTAGTAGGTCTTGAAGGATGGCAACGAAACGTTCACCCACCTCTACTACAGTCGGAAACATAAACCTCATCTTGCCCGACGTAAAGGTGGGCGTCAATTTCGACCTCATTTGCTTCCACTTTGGGCCGTCTAGTTGAAACAGGTGTCCCGACAACGGATCATCCTTTTCATTGTAGTAGTTGCCGCGAAACGAGAAATCGTTGAAGTCAGTTATCATAACGCGTTTTATCAATTCGAGGTCAAACAAGACCACCGCCTTTCTCATGCTCAAATAAAAACCACCGAAGGGAGCGACATCTTTGTATTTCTGGTAGAAATCGTTGAATGGCTGTTTCAGCGGTTGTGTCGTACCCACATTTTTCATATTGCCATAGAGCAGAACCGGTTTGTCATGTACAACACCACGTTCCGACCAGTAGTTATAATGTTTACGAATGATGTAAAATGTCAATGAAAACACCGTGATCAAGAGACACGCAAAAACTTGCAAAAAATCCATCGTCGAGCGTTGTTGTGTTGCGATTATTTGCTATTTAGTACATATTATGCCAGCTGGAGAACGAGAACAGCCGAGATGCTTTTCAATACTGAGCGTTACAAAAAGAAAGCACACAGTTTTATGAACGCTAACGTTCGGAAGTTCAAAAAGAGCAGCATGCACTCTCTCTCTCCCTCTGTGCTCGTAGCTGCGATGTAGAGTTGCCAAATAAGGTAAAGTTGTCGATTTGTGAGAACCGAAGATAAGTAGTAAGGGACAAATGGGTATCACAGAGTGATACTGACGATCCACCAAGCATATTGTTTCTGTAACTATAACGATAGTCAGTCGAATTATGACCTTAAGACGATGAGTATTCTGGGCACTCTGGTTGTAAACTGTTTGAGTTTGTATAAAATATAATTTCTCACTCTCTCTATCTCTGCCATTCGCGAATATGAGCTTTCACTGTGCTTAATTTGTTTGTTACCGTGACCTTTATCACCATCAGATCAGCGAGTGTCTATTCATACGTGGAGAGAACCGATACACAGATTCATGAATACATAGCTACAGATCTACGTATGATTCGCCATAAGAGCCAGTTTTTGTTTAGTCACTGTTGATGTGTTTATCTTTTTAATTGACTAGATAAGATATAGAATGCTTAGGCTACGTTTACATTGGAAATTAAAATCTAGCTGGGGTACTTCAGTCACAAAATATGACTGACAGCAATAATTGGGAGTATAATTCATAATGTCAACATTGCCTAGACTTGGAATAATTCTATTTATCTTAATATATATTTACCCTCGACACTGATTCACTGATACACTGATTCACTGACTCTGTCACGCAGTACGTAGGAATTTAAATAGGCATTCTATAATTTTCTATAAATAATAATAATAAAAAAAAAAATATTTTTTTTTTGTACAGAAATTGTGTTTTCTTTTTTTCCAAAATTTTTATTTACAAAATTTTTTTTTTTAAAAAAATTTTTTTTTTCCAAATTTTTTTTTTTTCAACAAAATTTTTTTTTTCAACTAAATTTTTTTTTTCAAGAAAAAAATTTTTTTCAACAAATTTTTTTTTTCAACAAAATTTTTTTCCATATTTCAACGGGCGCCATAGTCGCATTACAACTTACTAGTAAGCACATATAAATCAATTTTGGTAAATCTCGGTCAAATAACGGTTACAATGCGTTCTAATATGCTCCGACTTTAGTCTGGCAATTGTTAAACAAATTATAATATATTTCTGGGTAATTATCCGAGAATGTATTTTTGTTTTGCGAACGCGAACATGGCATTAATTTGAAAACAAAAATTGTTCGGTTAATTTACATTTGTATTATATTTCTGTCCACCCGTCCCCTCAATCTCTTTAGCCACCAATTCGTCCGGTTGTCCATATAAATCCATGGTGCAACCTCAAACAAATTTGATATACATATGTATTTAATACGAGTATTTTCAGTTCTGTGTTTAGTCACAGTGACTTGGTGTATTTTTCAGTTCAATTGACACGATACGAGCTAGAATTATTTAAATCGCATACGAATTCGTTCATGTGAAACAATGTTAGTATCACAACAAATAATTTGGAAAAATTGTACACTTACATCTGTTCACTAGGTAATTCTGATGGTCAGCCCTTTTCTCCGTTCTGGTTTTTCGTAGCCCATCTGCAATTCCTACTTACAGGAAAATGTTAGTCTGAATAGCTACTTAGGACCATATAAGAGGCTATTTATAGTGACGAAAACCGTTCTTTTTTAGCTCGATTTCTCATATAAAAATACAAACAATATTTAAACAATTTGATGTTGTTCTCTTACCAAATATCCATCATATTGCACATTATTCAGATACATCATATTTACACTCCATGTGTCGGCGTATCTGTCCGTCGGTCCATCCATCGTTTGATATTGTAAGCCGCTGTTAAACGTCATTTGCGCAAATGCAAGCAGGCATTAAGTTCAATGTTGTACACGAATTTTAATTAAGGGCTTAACACTAAAAATCAACATTTTCTTGTCGTTTTTGGCAGAGGGACTGAATACACATGACTCGGGCAACTAGCGACAACCGGCGTAATGACTTCGTTGAAGGTGTCGGTGGGGGTAAAACGATGATGAAGTGAATGGCAAAGGCCATAGCCGTTATGTTTGGTTTACTCTCAATTGTTGAATTGGTCGGCACGAAGGATCCTTACGAAAATGGGCTTAAATGGCTGTAATGGCGAGTTTATTGTCTGGGATAAAACTACGAGGAGTAGTCTACTAAATGTGGAGTTTTTCCCCGTTGTGTCTCTTAATAAATCACTCTCACTCTCAATTCAGGGTTTTATTTATTCAACCGAAGACTATACCACTTATATTTACAATGTTGTTAATGGAACTTGAAATAACATCGACTATTTGCAAAAACTTCTGTTCAACTCTTAACAGTTGATATCTTTTCAATATCTTCTCAGCAACTGACTCTTCTTGTTTTCTCTGTCTGACTGTTCTTGTGTGCAGCGTTGCCGCTGCAACATTTTTTTCCTACCATAAATTTCCAAAAAAAACCCACCAAAATCCACGATCTTGTAACATTAATTGAATTGAATAATCGTTTTTTTTTAGGACAAACCAAAAATTAAATTAAGAATTTGTTTTTTTTCTATTAGGGTAAAAATATATGAAGTCAACCAATGAGTTTCCCTCACCAATTCCGAATTGGCTGAAAGTTGGTACGAAGGGAGTGTTCAATATAACAATAGCATCTGTCAACTTTCAGTCTCCTAGCTTTTCTACTTTCAATTTTATGACGACTTTAATTTGAAAAAAATGATTAGAAATGTACTGAGATGATTTAACACAATTTTTAATATCTCTGAAAGTATTATACGTACATAAATGATCAAAGGCTTATTTTGAAGCTAAAATTATGCACCGTTAAATAGAAATATTAAATAGATAATTTTCGGACAAGGATATCGTGGATAAAAAAGGACTAAAATTGCCGAAGGATATATCTCAAAAAGCGATTTGCACACGTCTTTCAACTTTTAGCCGTGGATCTTTATAATGGAATGAGTTATTAAGAAAATAGTTCGCAAAGGTTTACGTATTCATAAATTTTTGTATTTTTTAAACAATTTCAATTAGTATTTTAAAATAATATTTCATATCATACCAGTGAATTACAGTTATATTCATTCAGCTACTAGTAAATAATAAAAAATATCAAAAACCTAGATTATATTTACTTATTTGTAAAGACTTTCAATTACAAAATCGGTATCTGCCGAGTAACGCTTTACTTTAATATTAGTTTTTCCCACAGGTACAAAAGAATGCAGTTTTTGCGTCCCAGGAATAGTACGCAATTGTTTAAAGCGTATTTGGAGGAATCGTACTTCTTCATCGTAATCTTTTACTGTTAAATACTCGAAGTTACAGTTCAAAAGATTACCCAGGCACCAGTCATATAAATGTCTTGGAGTAGTTATTTGACCTTCTAATGGACGCTGTAAACTGGCTCGTCGTGCTTCTCTCTTTACAGTACCTCCAAGACCGTCGCTGGGGCCTTTTCCATGACTTGTTTCAAAAAAATGCCATTCAGCATTACATCCAAAATCTTCCATATGATAACATAAATTGATAAAGTTCTTTTTATTTTTAAACTGGGCTGCACTGCCGTCTGAAAAATACGTAATTTTCTTCGGGATTGTTTTAAACTTGTTCCTCAAAAATACATTCAAGTGGCGATGAAACAGGTGAACAGCTACAGAGTCGTGTATAAGACAATCAGATATTATTATAAAGTTTGTATGTTGTGTTTTTCCGTCCGATTTAAAATAAATAGCAATTGGGTATAACGTGGCTTGAGAGTTGTTCCAGTGAAATCCCTGGACTGCATCCTGAACTGTAAAAGAAGCATTTTCTGAAAAATCACAAACTGCTATGTACTCATTTTCTTCCAAATTGGATTTTCTTTCGCTCAGATATGCTGCCTGTTGTTTTGCGATAAATGAATGAGGTAATAGAATTTGAAGCTTTTCACACAGGGAATCCACAAAAACGTCGGCTTTGCTAATCATAGTCTCCAAATTATCTCTATCTACAATTATCCATTGTTTATATGTTATTTCATCAATATCATTTTCTTCTAGTAATTGATGCAGTCTCGCTTTTAAATTTTCCATTCCTGGACACTTGATACATTTAAGTAGGTGACACTTTGAAGAAGCTGGATTGCATGTCATTTGTTTCAAACAATCTTTGTAACATTCTAGCTTATAATTTGGAGCATCAGCAGTTAATTTTTTTAAATTTATACCATCAATCATAAGTTTTACATTTTGATGCTTTGTACATACACATACGTTATGAGATCCACTCGCATTTGCTAGAATTATATTCCGCGGACGAAGCTGGCAAAACAAACCTATTTTTGTTGTATCATGTCGTTCCTTGAATAAAGCATACATTTCTCTTAAGTTCCCCAGCAACAGTCTTTTATTTTTTCTGACTTTTGTACCGTTTTCAACAACAGACACGAAATCTTTGTATCCGGGCATACATCTGCTAACATCATCGGATTCGTAAAAGGATTTTACTAAAAAACTCGTCTCTGGTGAAATTGGCGATCCCAGTTTTGGATTGGGCGTACTCATCACACCCTTCGTTTCAACCAAATGCTTAACTTTTCGCGCCATATAGTTTGTTACCTGGAATTCTTCCTCAATTTTATGTACTGACCAGCTTTTTGGTATTATTTCGGATTCTGGGCATATATGATAAGGTGATTGTGTTGAACCAGGGAAAATTGTATTTTTAATCGACTCACTTATTTTTTTGAATTTTGTATCTCTGTACAGTTTATGATGTAATTTTTTCTTTTTGATTGGAGTTTGTTCCAGATATGGTAAAGATTCGTTTAATTTGGAAATAGCAACATCTTCCGTGCCTGATGCAATTTCATCGAAAGTATCTAAATTTCCGCTTATGTCCGAACCTTCGTCTAAACTAGATTTGTTTAAATTGGAAAGCTTTTTTCTACATGCCGCACAAATTGTATTTGAGGTCGTGATGTTTTTATCCGTAATATACCGTAGCATCCATTCTTGAACTCGTATTAAACTTTTATCGCGCGTAGTGTGTCCGGATTTATTAAAAGGATTACAGCAAAATCTTGAATTGAATGGCATGTTTTCACGGTCACAGAGTTTGTTGAAACAGTTTTTAAAATACCGCACCCGAAGAATTCACAATTAAATGAAAAATGCAGCATTACCAAACTGACAATATTCTCATAGACTACTTTCTTAATATATTTTATATTGCATATATTAAAAAATACATTCAAAATTAAAGATTTTATGAAATATCATAACTTTTTCTTGGGAATTTAATTATAACTCATTCCATGATGACGATCCACGACCAAGAGTTTGCAGACGTGTAGAAAACAGAAAAAGGATTAATATACATTTTTTTTAATTTTTAAAAATATCGCTTTTCGAGATATATCCTTTTGAAATTTTAGTCCTTTTTTATTTACATTATCCTTGATCGATTTTTTTTTTTAAAAAAATGTTTTTAATGGCTCATATTTTTATCTGTAAAATGAGCCTTTGATTATTTACAAACATTAAATACTTTTCGAGATATTTACAAATATGTTAAATTACCTCAGTGCATTTTTGTTGATTTTTTTCAAATTGAAATGGTCAGAAATCTGAAAGTACGAGGGCTATATGTCTGAAAGTTGGCAAGTATTATTGTTTTGTTCCATAGATCATGTATAAACAATATTATCAAATTCGCAGATGATGTGGTCAGAAATGTTAAATTTTCGGTTGATTTCATATGTTTTTACCCATTACCAAAATATGCACTATTTAATAACACATGTTTTAAAATTAATAACAAAATATGGTACTTGAACGTGCAATACACGATTATGTCCTAAATCTACCAAAATCGAATTGGACCGACCCCCCCGACCAAATCTTAAAACCCATCCGACCAGATTTGGTAGAAAAGCCCAAAACGACAACGCTGCTTGTGTGTGAGGTAGGTCAGTGTTGCCAATTTCGCGTGTCAAGTGAATGTCGCAATTAGTGCGTCTGTGTCGTCGTCTCAGTTAGTGACGTCAAGTAACGGCTTCAGAATAGCATCAAGGAACAAGTGACTCTGAGCGTCTACAGAAGTTTTTGAAATGTATCCAAGTTTACCGTAAAACGTTTTCCGTTTCGCTGTACCTTTTTCTCGTTTTATTAACTGTTCTGTAGAGGAATGGAAAATACTAATGCGAACCGTATACAGTCCATGGGTCTTTGCTTTTATATTACGAAGCCTCAACATTTCAAACAAACTAACTGCAAAAACGTCCTAATTGTCATCCGATCTAATTAGCCGTCTGTCTTTTTCAAGACATCTGTAATCTGAGTGGTGTAGTGATCAGTCCACTCCAACCGTCCAAACTGGTTAAAGCCAGTTTATTGCTTCTTTTTCGTATTTCATTTGAAAAAAAAAACGTATTGAATTTTAATTCATATTCCGCTTAATGCTCTGCCCTCGTTGTGATGTTGCTCGTGTTCTGTAACAATAAACAATTTTCAACATTATTCTACGTTAACAATAGCAACAACGAAATTTTGAATATTGCATAAATTAACTCGACTCTCAAACAACAGCAACAACGCCGAAGAATAACAAACATTGAAAACATCGAAGGTATCCGTATCTGCCATACTCGGCGCAGCATGAGTCAAGGCAGCAGCAATGATGTTGGCCGAAACAACAAAATCCGTCCATAGTGTGTATTTAACAAAGTGTTGTATTAAAATGTAAGGCACATGCCTCAAAATGTAGGCGACCAAACAAAACCAAAAAAAAAAAAAAAGACATGAAATGAAATACTAACAGGCAACATTTTGTTGCCTTTGTTGTTCTTTTTTTGGTTTTTGGTCATCACTGAAGACTCCAACAGTAAAGTTGATGGACAAATTTAAATATGCAGACAATGTGGATCATTGATCATTTACCCAACCCAGAGTAAGTAAGTGTTTCGCTTGTAGGTTGACTTTGGTTTGGGCTTGTGCTGTTCGAATATACGGATCGGATAGATGGATGGATGGTTGGACGAATGACTGCATGGATGGATATACGAGTATTCCAAAACAGACGTGTCGTTTTATTAAACGATAACATTAATAACGAACATATACCAACAACACCGCTCCATTCCCAGGAACAACAAACAACTCCTGATCATTCAAAGTCAGTGCGAAGGCAGCGTAAAATAATAATGGGTCCAACACACGGTCATACGTAAATGAAATAGTTTTATTCATGATCAAATTAACTCCGTTCTGTTAAAGTAATTTATAGGTTCCTTACTGGACGTATGCGTGTGCCCAAACGCAAAGGCCAACGCCTGACCGAGTGAGCGACTGACGTGCAGTTGTTATAGTCACAGTGCCCCCATGTAATATTCAAAACCATTGCTAGCTGTGTAGCGCTAATCCTGTTGTTAACGTGGCTTTCCTTTCGTGGGCTCATGTCCGAAACGACGAAATGTATGTAAATTTACATAAATTAAGTACTTAAAATTCTGTTTCCGTTAAGCTGTTGTTTTATGATTTTCAACATAATAAAATGTCGATTTTTTTTTTTTTTAAGTAAACTGAAATTTCCAGTGCCTGGACGCAAATAGATACTTGAAATTCAACATACAGTCGGGGGGGAAAAAAAAACGGGAAACGGAAAATGTTTTCCAACAACCGGATAAATGAACAATGCCGCTGCCTGAGCATGTTAAACTAATTCCAAGCGTAAAGTATTGTTTTTTTTTTTTCATTTTCAACAAAATTAGTCGGAATATATTCAATTTTTTTTTTTAATCTAATCAGGTCAGCCGTTGTTTCGATTAAAGACCCAGTGACTTGGAGAAGGATGTGTTTAAACACACACATCACACTTTCATATTAAAGAGTCATATTACGAGTCGTTAGACGGTGCGAATACCTCGACATCGTGTTGGTCCGGCCAATAAGATGGAAAACCACTCATTACTTTTCAAACGACAGCAGTCCGTCCGGCCGGCCGGTGTTATCGCAATGATGTCCATCATTGACCAGTTTTTAAAAGCCCTTATTACATTTCATTTTAATCTCTCTTATAGACTGAAACTGCCCAACCTATTGCATATTTGCACCTTCGGTATAATTGCAGCCACAAAAAGTTGTAATGCAACAAAAAATTTTAATAAAATTTTCATAACCACTTAATTTGCTCTCTTCTCTGGCGTACTTTTTTTTCCTTCTTCATAAAAATCAATCATTAACAATTGTTGTTTGTTGTATTAAATATGTATGTATGTATGTATGTACACATGCATACACATAAAATATGCATATTAAAAACCCCTAAAGAGTCGTTAATCACTTTAGTGGAAATTTAATAAAAAACTTGAAAAAATCAAAAGCACTCTTTGGTTCTATGGGGAGACAGAAACAACAAATTGTTAATGTTGTTGGGTTGGCTGTCTGTGTGGAATCATTACAACATCAACAGCATCAGCGAAAAACGACAACAATAACAACAAAGTAAGTTTCAGTGGATGATGATAAAGTATTTTTAAATAATTAAATTGCTAACGTTTACTACTACTGCAACCGACCAAACGTTGCCTGCTTGTTGCTGCTGTTGCCACAACGATGATGACGCCAGTGTTGCAGGAGATGATGGCCAGTAGTGATGTTGATGTCAGTGCGATGGTCAGGATGATGATATCCACCATGGAATGGTCCTTATAGTCATTTTGTCATTTCGTTTGTAACACCTCGAACTGGCCAACTGGGACCCTGTCAAAACATAACCGTCACCGAGTTATACTAGCCGAATTCGTAAAGGATTTCTTCATTTTTCGTTTTGTTTGTTGTCTCAACCACCAAGGACATACAACAACTCCAGGTGTTGTCGCGATTTTAGATATGGAACAAATGTTGAACACATTCATTGTGATTCATCGAGTCTACATATACGCGGCGTTGACAATGTTTCAGAACGCCTACGATGACTCTGTAATATCAGAATGATTTTGAGTGGTGAAAATAGTTCTCAACGCTAAAGAGAATTATTGTTAGTTGCGTTAGAATTTTGAGTTGTGACCCTTTTGTATTTAGGGTGCGATCCCATGATTTTTTTTTTAAGAATCAGGGCCGATTGGGAGATGGAATCTAGCACTCCACATAGCGAGCGATTACTGACTACTCTGGCATTTTTATACTTTGAAAGGCAATCCCTGTTGAAGGGTGTACAAGATTGGATTTGGCCGCACCTAACGTCATTTTTACTTGTTGTAGTCTGCCGTTGTTTTTGTTGGTTCGCATATACGAAATATATACGATATAAACATAGTAGTAGATATAGCGACATTGAGATTTGACTGATGGCCGCATTTGTTGCAATTTCAACTGCCACTGCTGTCGCTGCTCATTATGCGTCGTGTGGCCGCGTTTGTGTCATTCGGCCGTAGTGGTCCCCAGTCGCATGAATGCTGTGATTGCTCACCAACCGTTATTTTCCTCCGGTTTTTACGCCATTCATTCATTCATTCATTCGGTCGTTTATTTATTTTTATTGTAAATAAAAATCCTTTACACACACACACGCACGGATTTGTTGCATTCCTCTTTTTTTTTTAACTGTTTAAATTAATTGCGGTTTATGATCGGGTGCCAGTGAGTGAGAGTCTTGGCGGGCGGACGATCCACACACACTCGCCGTTTGAAACGAAATTAAATAGTTTTATAATGTTGCTATTGTAGTTGTTGTTGTTGTTTTTGTCCATATTTAATTAAGAAATAACTGCCAACATTATACATGCATACACACACACATTCACGTTATATGGATGGTATCATATGTTGTAATTTTCTGTAAAAAAAAAATAATATTTACTTTAATACAATTACGAGTATTTAAAATGAATATGAATAAGTGCGCCGTCGCTTCGTAATTGAGTAACAAACGGCAACAATGATGATGTTGCCACCGATACAATGCTGGAGTGTACGAATAACCTCCTACGGGCTTTCATCGCCGACTATGAAAGTAAGAATATGCAATCACAAAAAAAAAAAGTATATTGAAAGCAAAATCATTGTACAATCCGAAAAATGATATTCAGATCCCGCCTTTAGGAAATTCTTTAAAAAAAAACGAAATACTTAAACTATAAGTAGACTACCAAAGAAAAGATAATAATAGTATCCCCTTTAATATTTGGAATACGGTTCCGATGATGTTAGTGTGATTG
The DNA here is from genome assembly GCA_958296145.1 of Hydrotaea cyrtoneurina. Classification (NCBI taxonomy): domain Eukaryota; kingdom Metazoa; phylum Arthropoda; class Insecta; order Diptera; family Muscidae; genus Hydrotaea; species Hydrotaea cyrtoneurina. The sequence goes on along the minus strand of OY282516.1, from coordinate 1,628,607 downwards.
GACTACTTGTTGGATTAACTAGTTTCAATCCTAGCCTGTCATCCAATGACACACTTCGCTCTTATATGAGTTCAATGATGCCGTTTTAATAAAACTTACATCATAAAAACTTAAGAAGAAAAATTTAAAATTTGAATTCTCATTTAAAAGAGCATAAAGGGTAAATCATCGAAGGAACTAAATAAATCACCCTTATGTCTCCCTACCATTCGTATTTCGTTTCAGCCATGTCTGGTTGCGAATTCTAATTTTTCACTGACTATCGTTATTTTCTTTTGCGACTTATCCATTACTGAACAGAATGACGATTTCTGTCTTATCATCGCAAATAATTTTCGAATCTTAAGTGCATTTTCCTATCGGATCCAAGCCCATTTTAGGGAAGTTTATTACTTACATACTATTGTTAATGAATAATCAGCCACACCGTATAGAAGACTCTTCAACACATGACCAGCACATTACGCCCCTTTTACAGTAACCATAAAACGCTGCTTTTAGTTATTCTAAAAAAAAAAAAAAGAACCAAAAATTAGTTTGTGTCTCAAAAGTAGGTTCATTCCCTCACCTGGTATGGAATGTTAAATGTTCCGCCATTGAAATACATATTTCACCCTTGCCGCAATGTTGTTACCACATTCGGCAGCCATTTCAATTAGTGGCCATGGTTAAGCTATTGAACTGTGACCTTTTGTAAATAAAAATAATTTGTATGCATTGACTTAAAAAGGCAAACGAAACATGTGACGTCGCTTCGGGTGTTTGGTCAGAACAACATCGAGCAAGGGTTTGTTTTCCACTTGCCTTTCCTTCGGCCGTTTGGGGTGTGTGTTTTTTAAAATGTTGTTTGCCTTTGGAACATTTTAATTTTTACTTGACATTTTTATTTGAATTTTTTAACAGTTTGTATTTCTTTTTTCCCCTCCAGTTTAGGTTAGCGTTCACAAAATTAGCATATTTTTTTTTTAAGGGGTCCCTTTTCTTTCAACGGCGAAAACAAACGAATTTACATTTGACTAATTTCTGTGGATTGTTTTCCAAAGTAGTACCTTTTTGTCGTTGTCTCAGTTTTTTGTTTGTTTGTTTGTTGTATTTTATTAACATATATTTCATAGTCTTCGTTTTTTGCATTTTACAGTGATTGCCTGTCATGTGACCCTTATTAGAAGAAAACTCGTCCTTCGAGCCAAAGAAAAAGGTATCCATTTGAAATTGATATTTGAAAGTGTGCCCTTTAGAATACTTGTCGGAATTTCTGCACGGGTTGGTGTTTATTAGTTTTTTTGTGTGTGTGTGTGTGTCAACATCTAAAGAATTTCGTATATTTTTTTATAAATATTTAACTTAATAAATACAAGTCTTTATTTACGAGTGCCTTTGACTGTAACCCAATTTGTTGAGTTCTGTTTAAAAAGGAAAAATTGACAGAAATTATGACCAAATTCATGTTTACATTTTAAACATGAATTTGGATACAAAAAGAAAAGAAATACTATTCAACGTGACATTTACATGACTACCTGTATACACAACCATACAGATAATAATCAACCCACGCAGTTTTCATATTTTGGTTAGTTTTTTCGTGTCGATTGTTTAGGTGTGACAGATATTATGACGAACATGGTGAAGCCAAGCAGAAGAACGAAATGCCTGGAAAACATTTATTAAGCAGGCCAAGACCAACAACAGGTTGTAGAGCAAACTTAAACAAGTAGGGTAGGAGGGGGAGCATTCGCCACTGGGGCACATACGCCACCCCTACATATCTGAGAAATTACCATCTCTATAAAATCGAAACAACCGATAATTCGTGCAGTTATCGATTATCTCTTATACCACCAACTTTGACAGTTCTAGTTTGGAAGTGATCGCGGGCAGACGTAGTTTTCTGTTTTTGGTGTTGCTGAAAAAATATTTGATGTAAGTAAATATTGTTATAACTTTTTCTGTTTGTGTGGAAAATAAAAGACCTTTCACAGCAATATAACTATGTTAGTGATTAAAACAGTGAACAAGAGTTTGATTTAAAAACATAGTTAAAAAATATAAAAAATGTAGTTTAGTGTGAATGGCTGCTCCTGGGGTACAATCGCCACGTTGCAGCTGGGGCAGTTTCGCCGGCGTATCTACCCCATGGGGTTGATGTACCACTGGCGAATGTACCCCATGGGGTTGATTCCCCATTGGAATATGCGACTTAATCATATGCATCATAGTATCACACCAGGCCTTAAGACCTACCTAATCTATTTATGTCATAGGTAACTAGGCAACTCTACAACAATGGTCCGCAATTATAAAAAGAAGACAAATCGAAGTGATTTGGATGAGAAACAATTGAAAGTTGCAATCAAAGATGTTCTTTCAAAAAAATATAATATCAGCGAGTCTGCCCGAACGCACGGATTTTCCCGTACCACTTTGAGAGATAGAATTAAAAAGATAAACGACAAAAAAATAGAAGCTCTGGATGATTCTGGACAATCTTCGGATGAAGAAATTATGTATTCATCAAAATACTGCTCAAATCAAGTTTTGACAAAAGTTCAAGAACAAGACTTATCTGAATATTTTAAGAAGTGCTCAAATCTACAACATGGATTTACTTATGCCTTGGCATGTTTATGTATATAAAAACATATTTTGAAGTCAATTACATTTAAGTACCTACAGAATTGTTTTTTTGTTGTTTTTCATGAATTATTTATTATTATTTTCTATACTTTGTGGTATAGGTACAAATGAAGTATTGTTTTTAATAAATTGCCTTCTTTGAATTCTTTGTTTTATTAATATTTAACAAAAATAAGTATAATTTACTAAAAAATACCTGAATCTTTAGTTCTTGGCGATTGTACCCCATCCCATTGGCGAATGTGCCCCATGGGTGGGGCACTTTCGCCGTTTTGGGTTACTTTGAAAAACATTAAAAAAATAATAGAATAGATGAGAACCAGTGCTTTTGAAACTATAAAAATGAAAGCTAACAGATGAACATATTTAAATAAAATATAATTTGTTGAAACAAATCATTGGCTTCGGTGCAACAGCACTTGGAAAAAAAAGTGGCGAATGCTCCCCCTTCTACCCTAAGACATTTGACAAGTTTTCTATAAAAATGATCTCTTCTCAGTTCATTTTCTCGGCGTTTTGATGAGATCCAGTTAGAGATGTAGACAGTACCCCGAGACAGGTAAATCCGGAGTTTATTCACAGATTCACTGAAAATAAAACTATCGTTTAGTTAGTTAACATAAATAATATTAATGTGGAATACTACGAAAAAATACAATTCACTACGTACATTGCTGGCGTCTGTGACAACTGCCACCCGGTTAACGTTAACTCTAGTTCATCGCGAACCATGAGGGCGATTTCCGTCTCGTCATTCCAAACAGTGGCACCTGTGATTTATCAGTATTTCCAATGCATACGTGCGTTTTCCTTTGTGATCACACTCACCGGCCTGCATATCAAATGGTTTTTGCTGATTGGCCGATTGCTGGATTTGTCTTATGAATCATCGTCGTCATCGTACACTGAGAGCATGTCTTGAGCTGTTGAATTTTACAAGCCTTCGGACCGTTGCTGTTTTGCCCCCCTCCCCCCTTTCGGTGTCTGATACGAGTATCTCTTCTGACAGACAGATCGACACAAACTCATAAATTGATTAAATGCACCGAATAAACATAAAATATGGTGAGCGAGTATTTTTGTCTGTTGTTCTGTCGAATCACACTGTGCTTGGAGAAGTAGAATATGACTGGGTGGGGGGTGTGTGAAATATGGCGGCAATCAGTGAAAAAATACCAACAAATTGGTGTCGTGTTCAATTAATACAAATCTGAATTATAAACGTATACACATTTATCTTGGATTGTTAAGCTGGGCTTTTCATATTCTTTGGAAATCCAATTGAAAGGAGTTGGGCATGAGAACCTGCGGTTTGTCCGGTCGCGCTCATAACTTTTTACGATGTCAAACATTTAATGATTTTTTTCGTTTTGCCTTTTTTAATTTCATTTAAATTCCTTTATTCCCGTCCAAACCTCAAATATTTCTGTAGCCGAACTGCACATTACATTTCAATAAATGTTTGTTTTCTTTTTTTTTACATTTGGTTTGCAAGCCAAAGAGGCGAACAAAAAATGGTCACTCCATCATTGTGTTGTGGGTATATGAATTGTGGTCGTGGCCACTGCGTGTGACAAACGGACGAACCTCTCGCGTACGTGACTTTTATTTTAAACACCATCTCACCATCCCCAGTGTCGTGTGGGCACTGGACAGAACGAAATTATACTGAAATAATAATACATCACTTTGAGTTTCCCCATATGGTGGACGGGGACAAAAGGGAGGACGGACGGCCAGCGAGCATAGTGGACATGCGGGAGATAATGTTGTCAGTCTGTTGTACTCGCCGGTATATCAGTTTCAATTTTTGATATTGCGAGAAACATCGACTTAAACGTTGTCGGTTTCTGCAAAAGGAATTTATTTAATAAACGCGATACGGAAAAAAAGATTAAATTTCACTTAAATGTTTGAAATTGTATAAAATTATATCTGAAATGGAATGAACGAAAATGCCCACTCCTTTGACTATCAAATATGGGATTGTTTTCATAGCGAAACGGGAGTAGCAGCCACAAGGCCAAGCCATCGATGAGTCACTATTTCACCAAAGTGTATTTTCCAGAGATCGTAACTATCAGAGGTATAGGCAGGCAGTGAAGAAGAAGAAGATCTGACAAGCTCGGCAATAGAAAAACCACGAAATGTACCAGTAATTACGTATTCCAAGTCCAAGTGGAGTTGGTCAAAACGTCCTGTGAGCCACTCATTTATTGGCCAACAATAAGAAAGAAAGAAAGAAAAAAACAACAACTCTGAACCTGATTGCGTGCTGCAATCCTTATTAAAGTTTAATGAATGTTGTTAAACTTAACAACACGCTGAGTTATGAACTTGTTTCGTTTCCTCATGAAGATTTCCTTTAAACATTTCTACATGGATTACGTGTCAAGGATCGTAAATTACGGAAGGCATGACCACGTACGTAACATACGATTATGCAAATGTTCGGAAAGAAAATGGACTTAATTTTTAAAATCGATTTTTCTGGTTTTATTTGCTAATGAAACGAGATGGGGGGGGGAGAGATTGGTGAAAACTACAATAATTTTGAAAGGTTTTGTTCTTGTTGTTACAAACATAATTTAGGTTCATTTAGTGTTTTATCTAATATGGAAGGCAAGGCGCAGGGGGGAATTGCAAAACTCAAAGATCAGGCTTTCATTTTTTAAAAAAATCCTTAAAGAATGAGATTTTGTTTTTAAAAAAAAGTAATTTAAAAAAATACTGACCGTCTTTTACATTTGTATTCAATTTCCAAGAAATTGGAGCTATTTTTTTTCATTTCAATAATTTCTCTTGGAATAATCATCTCTTCAGTTCTTTAAAAAATCCAATTAAAGATCTGCTGTCAGGTTTTATTTTCATTTTCTCATTCGCCATAATGAATTTCACCGAATTTCCATTAAATTTTTATAAAAAAAAAAAAAAACTTACAACGATTCCGTTCATTATTCCCAAATGTCTGTGTCCGGAGAAAACGAAAACGCGAAAAAAAGAGAGGCGGCAACACAACAACAAAAGGTGTCTGGTCTCCGGATTAAACACACGGTGACCACAAAATTTCGTTTTCATTTTTCAAATTATAATGTTACAAAAGGGACAACATGAGATACACCAGTGTAATGGGGGGGGGGGGGGGGAAACGCAAGAATGAATACTATTCGCACCAAAAAAAAAAGAAACATACAAATGCGGCAATGAGGAATGCGATGGGTATACAGGGAAGAGATTACACCAGAAACAGCTGGAAACAGGTGAGCTGACCCCCGTTTAGCAGCACTGCTCCACCCCACAATGTCCCTCCAGAGAAATGCTGTTTGTTGGTTTTGGCCAAACAATATGAACGTTTCAATGTAAACGTGAGCCTGGCGACGACGACGACATCGACGGTGAACAGTTGGAAGAGATTTTCGTATCAGAAAACCATTTAAAAATGCTTAACTGGAATGTGTCGTAAAACGTAAAATGTAGTTTAATTTAATGATTCCCATCTCTATGGAGCACATAATACACGTTTCAGTTTTATTAAATCCCATAAAAACGCACCTTACCATTCCTTCACTCACTCACTCAAACGCTGGAACGCTCACTCACTACACTCCACTCCACTGATGTGGAGAAGAGTCTTTACGATAATCAGAGCCGGGTATTTTAGCCAAGCTGGCGATAATAAAGCCATCAAAGTATTAAAAGTTTCCATTCAGTGATAAAAAGAAATAAGCTATAGTTAGTTTAACTCGTTGTACAATGAAGGAGTTAACATTTTTAATAATTAAAATTTGCCAGCGAATATGAGGAAAGCTATGTATATGACAACCAGGAGGATCCACTACATATGCACAAGGGGAGAAAGAGCATGACTCTTTTGAAGCTCGCACGCCGGAAATTTGGGCCGGTCGGAATCAGAACAACAAAACATCACCAAAGATCCTTGAATAGAGAAATACCGCTGCGAACAAAAAAAAAAACGATCTGACTATTCCATTGAGTACCTAAAAACTTGTCTACATATTCATAAGAGGTCTTCACTCACGATGAAGGAGAAATCCAAGCGCGGTCTAGTGTGTCTGACAGCCACTTCTTGGACTTTGTCTTCCCATAAATTAGTTGGAGGATTTTTCTGACTTTTTGGGGACACTTTTGGCCTTTTGTCGAATTTTTCTTTGGGAATTCTTCATTTTGGGACATTCTTGGCGACGTTTGCGTCTATTGGTTTGAAAAATCCTTGTGTTGAGTGTTGTACAAGTTCTTAAACAAAATATCTATGTATGCCCTACTTTGGGCTGACTTGAGCTCGTCATTATTGCTACTCATGCGCCGAATGCCGCGATTACAATTTATCGGCCACCCCTTTTTGATAAGCCTCCAATGGGGGTCTATAAAAACCAACAAAACACTAAAACTTCATTAGTTTTCTACAAGATAAAATTTACTGCCAATTTTCACAGAGGACGTGAGAGAGACATGGGGGGAAGAAGAAGAAAAAGACGACCAAACTAAAGCGAACGTTAATTGATCTTTACAACATCACTAAATGCATATAGTTTCACAAAACAAAAAAAGAAAAGAGAGAAAGACCTGACTGCCATGAATGGAGGAAATCCACTTCAAACATTTTTCTTCTCTTAACTTACAGAAAATGAAGTCCATAAATAAAAAGCGAAACTTGTTTGGAATTATGGAATCAAATGAGTGGCAAACAAACACGGCACAAAGTCGCAACACCAGCAGATGAAGACGAAAAAGAAAACAGGCATCATCCATCGACCACATCTTCATCATCATCGTCGTCATCAACATCTTGGCCATCATCCTCACATCACAAACATTATGGAAGATGAATACATCCATTCATTCTGGGACTAATCAAGGGGCGTTAAGCAAATATTTGCGGCGTAGATTGCTATGGCCGGTAAAAGAGTAAGTGGTCAGGGCATGATGGAGTTTTGTTAAATCCATATATATACTTCTTCTCAGTACCAATTGGCCTCAACGATTGTAATTTGTTAGGTTCTCCGATATCGATGACCGTGATTATTGCATTAACTCTTGCTTGGTATTCAGATAGAAACCGCTTTTGCGAGATATGAGTCGATGATCCCTTTTTGGCCTAAATAAGAAATCCATTACATCGTATAGTAATAGTTTCTATTTGAGATTCTCATTGGGATGATGCTTCAGATTCTTTTCGAGGCCTAGAATATGCGTTCACTGATGCATATTATCAAAATTTTTATTTTCCACAAACTCTATTGCATCCAAACGTAAGAGTCATGACCAATGTTCAGCGATTGTCGGCGGAGAAATGGAGGCATCGCTATGATCAAGCATTGAACCCACTGATACAGTTAGTTGTATACGTAACGTACTCGTAAGCTTTGCCGTCTCTCTGAAAACACACACCCTATGACCGCTGCAGTCATATGAATTGTCTCAATACACCTGTAGTTTTTCCCTCTTCGTTTGTTTTCTATACCCAGATTGTATCTTCGTTTAGAAAATATCAAACAAACAACGCCTCTTTAATATTTCATATTAAAATCCATCTTTTCCACAGTAATAGCAAGCACCACAACAACAACGAGAATGGGAGTTGCAAGTATTTGTTTTAAAACTGGAGTCTGCATCATTGGCATTCTTTCGGTGCGGCAGATTGCAATCATCATTTGCAAGTTGTTGCAGTTGCTTAGCCTGCATCCATGGACAACTTGAATAATGAATTGTTTTCTTGTATGTTTTAAATAAAATAAGTTATTAAATACGCTTCCACTTTAACTGGTTAGGATGGTCAATGTCTGCCTGAACCAGGCCGGTATTGGAAAATGGAAACATAACATAAACAATTTAATAACGTAAAGATTTTCAGATAAAACATTGCAAATTATAAAATGTTTGAAAGTAATAATGCCACTATGGGCCATAAACAATGGACTTGGAGTAAATCCAAGTAAAACAAAATAATGCAAAGTCCCGAACTTTAAACTAGCCTGCCTATGCGGCAAGGAACTACGTCACCCAAAGTTGCCAGGGGTGATCCTCGATTCTAAAGTGTAATGGAGACGCAACACAGAGCATCGTGTAAAGAAAGTCACATACCTGTGGCCCAAGGTTTGGGGTCTTCATCCGAAGATGGTACTATGGCTGTACACATCAGTTATAAGACCGTTCCTCGCCTACGAGGCTATGGTATGGTGTTGGGCGACGAAGAAGTCATCCATCGCAAATATCCTGGAAAAAACTCAAAGATCAACATTTATTGGTACATCGGGAAGCCCTGGATGCAATACGATACCTGATTCCAATTGACTTGCATGAAGGCACAAGGCTCCATTCGTTTACGCCCAACCGGCATCCGTCCAGCACTAGATGTCACAAGTTAACTCCAACTGGAAGTCTTTAGATTCAGAGGAGATGTAAATTGTAAGGTCTCAAAATGTTCCACAGTCGAGTCGCAGATAGGCAGAGGTTTCGTAACTGAAAATAGTATCGATATTTTGGAAATTGTTTTTTAATTCTCATAAATAAAAAAATACTGTTCGAATTATTTGTTTCGTTAGTTTTAGAAAATTTCAATTATCTTTAGTTTCCTGAAAATTGTATGATCTATGCCCCTTTTCTGAATAGTTTCTGAATCGTGTTTTAGCATCACAACTTCCCTTTTCATTTTGAACTCGCTCAACATCCATTTAGGTGAATCTGTCTTAACAAACTCCAGGTCAATTTGGCACTGAGTCATTCTCAATCTTCTTCCTTTCATTGCCGTTGTTTTCTGCGGATGGACGATGTCTTAGATGTTGTTAACAATAAAAACATTACAATAACAACAGCTAAATAAACACAAAAGCGAACACGAAACAATAACACTCGTTGTACAAGTTGGTCACGTTCTTAAGGATGTTTAGGAGGTAAATGGGTTTCGCCCACCCAAAAAAAAAGTCCAGCCGAGACGACGGACACCGACACTCTAACCTAAAAGCCACTTTGAACCATTTGTACCTTTTGGCCGAATCCGATAATTATAGAAAAACAGTTCTTAAGCATGGAGAGTTAAAGAAGGAGAGGAAAACAGAATGCTTAAAGGGAGTTACTAAGACAAATTAGAGGTTATTTTTAAATAATTATCAATTTGGCTTGCTGTTTATTTGTTGTTGATACTTAATAGACATTTAAGAGATTTCTTTCTCAGTTACAGTCAAAAGAAAATGTCTGTTAGTAGAGAACGACGACAAAGCTTTCCCCTAGTGGAGGCTAGGAAGATAACTTGACCATATTCAGTTACAGTTCCCGGTGACGGCATGGTCTAACATTTTACACATGTTATTTCAACGTCGAATAATAATGTTGACAACTCTAAAGTCTGGAAGTGTGCTAGATTGTGTCAATCACAATCTATTCAAATTTTTGTTAAAGTTACCATAAAGCTGTTTAGTCTAAATTTAGGCAACAGCATACTATAACCACTGAACCACGTTTCTACTTGCAGAATTAAAAAAATACAGGAAATATTGGAAATCGCATTGCTGCCCACAGGAAGAAGGGTAAAGCCTGGTACCACTCACCACCACTGGTGAGACGCATTCTGAAAAGCGCCGAAAAGAAAAGCATAGGCAGTAAAAGAAAAGGGTCATGAAACTTGTGGCCAATTTGAACGGATTTTTTCTTTCCGGCTGTAACATAACCTGGGTGCTAAGACAACTTTTACTGAATGGATAATTCAACTTTTTGTTCCTCTTCTGGCCATATCTCATACGTACTTATGAGTTTATTGTTGCTTCTGGTTTCTTTTGCATTTTATGGTTGTTGTTTTTTTTTGTACGGACATTTTCCATCTCCTTTGCAACCTGCCACCCACCACCCCAACCACAACACCATGGCTTGGTTTGTTATAAAAACACCAGAATGAGGGGAAAAAGGGAATTTCATCTCACTCCCGTCCGCCTCTAGTGGAGTTTGTAAGAAACACTAAAACTATTTAAGTGAAAAGATGAAAATGCCTTTTTTCGCCTTAAGGGATCTTTGTAGACGACCGACGGTATTTATACTCCGTTTTCTCATCATTTCCTCATCATCCCGGATGGTGTGTAGGAGTGATGGCAAATATTGTCGGATGTATTTTCCCATTTCTTTTCTCTCTCTCTTACTTCTTTGTTTAAAGTTTGTTAATAATTCATAAAATCATCAGCATAAAACCACTTCTTAGACCAACATCATCAAAAAATCATGGAAATATTAAGATGTATGTCTTCCATGCAGAGTCGTCTGAAGGAGCTGGGAACACTGAAGAAGAACTTTGCATAAAGTCTGGCGGAAAACGAAAGAAATTCCAAAAAAATATTACGAATTTTAGAATGTGAATTTGAAATGTTATTGTGGAGAATATGTGCAGGGAGACAAAAAAAAAACATTGATGTCTATAAGAAGAAGAAAACCATTCAATTTTTGTATATAAAAATGAAAAATAGAAACTATAATTTTTTCATAGAGAAAATATCCTACTTTGGCGATTATATTTAATTACCTAAAACGCATTTCTTACGTCCATTAGAATAACCCATACCTAGTAATGAAGTGGTGGATGGCAAGGTCTCGAAATAAACAAAATTAAATCTGGACTAGAACATCCTTTGTTAGTGTGGCCTGGAAGTATGTGAGAGCAGACAATCTAATTTAGAACTTAAATGTGACGAAAAATATAAAATTTTCTGAAAAGCTTTTCGCTAATTTTCCTCCATCAGTACGTTGAAGAAGTTGCACGTCAAACTGGCATCCTGTCGAAGACCTCTTGTAGTGGTGAGTGGTTTGGTAAAGTCGCTTCCTACTTTTACTAAAGATTTAGTGTCACTCATAGGCAATCTACAGGAACGCCGAGATAGTCTCTACATGTGTGTATAAATGGTTCGAGTTTCACATAACTATCACCATATCTAGGAAAAACTACACACATTTCATTGGTATGGATAACTCAGGTTTAGGGCTCTCACTGAACTCATAGGAATAAGTGACTTCTTTGAGATCATAAGTAATTTTTTTCTTTCGACTCAGATTTAACCAATTGAAATTTCTGAAAAATTATCATTGTAGCCAGCTGTTCGAAATTTAAATGTTTAATATAAGACACGATATGTCTGACATTTCAAGTTCTAAAGAAATATTTCACAAGTTCCAGTTTCCTTAAGACCATATCCATTGACCGTTTTAATTGCAATTTAGATATGCTCTCATATACGACTCACGAGCTCAAGCAAATGATGGCAAACAACAAAAAGAAAACTTCATATGTGCCAACAAATGAAGATATAAAACTTTAATTCAACCACAAAACTATTTCAATACAAACTCAAGTTTGCAAAGTTCTTTTAGGGGGGAGGAAAGTAGACAACAAAACATATGTACGGATGTCTGTCAGTCGGTTTGTATGTAAAGTTTTAAACAAACAAAAAAAAAGACAACAACTAAATACAGCAACACCATAAAACTTAATTACCAACAAAACAAATACACTTGGATGGCAACATTTGTACATACGCCAGATAGATACAAAATGTATCGCAATTCGAAGAACGCCAATAATGTGCCCACTGCAAAGAGCGCCAGGGGAAGGATATGGGAAACGTCGATGTGTGGTGTGTGCGTGTGTAATAGCGACGCCGCCGGAAGTCGGCAAATCCTTAAACTGACGAGATAAAACTTTGAGCTCACACGAAGAAGGAACCTTAAGAGTTCTGTGTGTTTGGTATGTCTGACTACAATTCCAAGATACTCGTACAACAACATTGCTGGAGGTTATAATTAAAAGAAAATTTATGGATTATTGCAAAGATTTCTCTGTTTGGAATTATGCATAACGGATTTTATTAGCAAATGACCTAAAATGACTTGAAATTTGCCAAATGCCACATATGGCCGTATATGCAGACATAGATATGCGACTGATGGTACGTGTGTACCTGCAGCTCTGCTGGCCCATTGCCCCCCTCCCATCTCTCACCCAGCAGTAAGAACACGTTCGTTGCATTTGATGGAAAGTCTTAATTAATATTCCATACGTTCACGTGCAATCAGTTGCATTAACCAATATCCATCTATGAACAACAGCAATCGGAGTATTCTTCTTTCAGTTATTAGCAAATGAAGCAGCACCGCCTTGACGTCGATACGATTGACGTCTCCTGCAACAAATTGAGTTACAAAGACACATTTTCGATCAAATCATCGTTTACTTAATGCAACAACGGAAAACTGGAAATCTGTTACAGAGAATAATTTCAGCCACATGTGCATCTCATGCAATTGAAATGTATGCACAAGTATGAATACCAACTATTTTAGATATATGTATTGGGTGGCCAAAAAGTGTTGTGGACATATATTCATCGGAAAAAGACACCCCTAACACAATTCACTATTCAAAACAAATATAGAAGTTGAATAACTCCGAAAAGTAATTAATTTCTAATTACCGTAGTGGAGGGGCAAACATTCTCGGGTGTATTTTCTAGTTTTCTCTCTCAAAGTTGGTCAATAATTCATGCATACATCATTTGGTTGAATCAAAATATATGTATACACTTAAACAAACATCATTTGGATCTTTGGTATTTTGGGCCCAAGTTATTTTAATTTAATTTAATTCCAGCTATCTTTGTGTAGGCCCCACGATATCTTTCAAAAGGAGGACCCATCTTTATAAATTTTCAAAACACTCTTGCCAATACAATACAACTCAGACTAATTAGGGAATTCGTATAAAGTTTTTAAACGCGTCAAATAATTTCCCTACAAAATAGGTATTGCCTACGGAGAATGGGATCCCGGACACACGCCACACTTTAACCATATCAGAAAATGTTAGCAAAATGTCTAACGAAGAAGAAAAACAAATTCAACACTTACGTTTTAGTTCATCGCCATATAGTTCATCTATTCAGCTATAAGTTCCAAACGACAACGATTTAATTCCTCGCTGTTCTTGTGAGACACCTTTCACCAGAATATTAAAAAGCCTCTATCTAGAAAATGTAAAAAAGGGGAAGTTATATAACAAATTGAATTATCGAAATTACTCGGACTTCGTCTGATAACCTCTCTGATGTGATCCAGATGAGATTGCGTCTCGCCAGAATAGTCAAATGTTGTATACCGATACCTTGTTATATAAAGGGTCCGCCATCTAACGTTTTTTTCCAACTAGTGCTTATTTCGTTTTCGGGCCATGTTGAACGAATTTTTGTTTACAAACATTGGTTTCAGGACGGCTCTGTGTGTCACACAGCCGAAACTACAGTCGATATTTTGCGCCCAGTTTTTGAAGATCGCATTATCAGCCGCAGAGCTGATGTCGTTAGGCTACTGCATGGCCAGCCGAGGCAGCCATTTGAATGAAATTAGTTTCCATTATTAACCGGAAGGATTGTACTTTCAAATAAAAAAAGAAATTTGAGAAAATATCCAGTAGTTTTTTTTATAGAAATTTCGAACGATCTGAATTTGGTACAGTTGGATCTTTTAATACGATGTAGGTATGATAATAAGTTATGTTTCAATGTTTAGTTAGAACCGTTTTTTTTGTTTCTGTTACGACTATTTACTCTGGCACAACCATAGTATGGATTTAATGTGAGTATTAATATGGATTATTGTTCTTCACTTGTGCCAAATGAATTGGTTTAACTGGACGGTTTTGTCGACAAACACTACGAACATTTTTTGGTTCCACCCGTATTCCAATAGTATATTTTTTTCAAATCTGACGATAAATGTTGCCGTCTGAATAGGTCTAAGGATGTGGTGTTGCCATTTTCAGGCTACTCGATACAATAGTTGTGGCAAAGACAATCTACTGGTCGGACGTCCTTAGTTGGATGCGTACTTTTTCCATAGAGTGTATATACGGTTTTTTATGCGAACGTAAAAGAATCGAATTTTGCAGCCGGGCGGTTACGTCTGCAAATAGTTTCAGTTTCGATGTTAATGGTGTGCTTTTAATTCCAGTACTATAATCATATTATTATATAATATATCGAGTATTATATAATAGCAGTACTCACTTAACAACTCATAAGCTGGTAAGAATATTAGAATATCAGTTTGTAAGTGTAATCTCTGAGCCATGTACATCTTCTCTAAAGAAAGCATTAGCCATTCCCGATCCTGATTTAAACAGTGGGTGTCAGTGAGTGATTATATTGTACACAGCTGGCTGATTTGATGAAAATGCGTACAATCGATATAGGTTTCCAGAAAACGAAAATATTTGTGTCTCAAATTTGCACTCTTTCATTTGCATTTGTATGTGTGATTGATCATTGACCAACATGATATTATCTGTAACGGTTTCCCATTCTCAGATCTTCTGCTAAAACAATTCACTCAATCCTGCTAGGAAGGTAGAAATGGTGTTCCTTGGTGAGGTCTTTTTGGGTCCTACGAAAAGGGATAGATAAATGATTAGTTTGGGAAACATCGAAAAACTTATCGCATTTGCTTACCTTGGATCTGAATAGTCTCTGTGAAGATGGTAACAAACAGTAAGGACATTTGTTTATCTTGGTTCTGAATAATCTCTGTGAAGATGGTAACACACAATATGGACATGCTGCAAAAAGAGAGAAATGTATGATTAGTTGTTCATTCATGCACAGATCACAGTTTTACGAGATCACTATTGATGGAGGGAAATTCTACATCATTAAGAATCAATCAATATTAATATTAATTAAATTTAATTTGTAATCAATAGCAACAGATGTTGAACATTGCTCAGGCCAAAGATTTCTGCGTACCCCCCATTTAGCCAAAAGCGAGTGCAGTTTATGCAATATAATTGATATGAAGTGCACAACAAATGTTTAAATTTTGAATATAAATAAATGAACACAGTCATGCATACAAAATATATTTATGAATGAACATATATGTGTGCATATGTATTAATAATAATAAATTTCGTTGTATGCAACATTATTTACAAAACAAAATATTCAATTTACGCAAATGTTATCATTTTTGGAAGATTTCATATACATTCACTATGTGGTTCTCTATATTTATATACTTATATATAACCCAAATAATATTTTATATACTCCAACTTAGTAATAGTGATGTGTGTGTGTGTGTGAGAGTGTTTGTGCAACCAACATACGACGTAAGTAAATAATGTGGACTCCAATTGCCACTGGTTTGCTGAAAACGAAACGAATCCGCAAGTGAAAGAAATGGATGGAACTCGGGAACCGTGCAACAAAATTCATAAACTCTTCTCAGCTTTCATGTTGCATGAGAGGCGGCGAGGCTGCGAGGCGGTTGATGGTGCTGTGGCTGTGGGTGTTGGATAACAGGGATGGGTGGTTACGAAAAACGTGATCTGTTTATTTAAAAATAACCTTGTTTGTGGGAGTGTAATTTTAGCACGCTTACTCGTTCCTTGCTCGTCGTAGCGCAACTTTATAGCTTTACAATGTTGATGGGAAATATGTGTACTTTTTTTTTGGCTTTCGCAATGTCAAAGTTAACTTTGTTGTTTATTGGCAGCAACAGCAACAGCAGCGATGAGAACAATGTCGACAACATAAAAAACAATAAGAGTATTTTATGACCGCCAATGTCGAGCGACATCATTAACATTTCTGTTTCATTTTTTTTTCCAGCCTTCAGTTGTTTTTGGCTGTGAGTGTCCTTCAGTCCAGTAGTTTCTGTTGTTCTTTCACAGGATCATATTTCATTTAAAAGCATTACAATGGACTGTGTGTGTGTGTGTGTGTTTTTTTTCCTATAGAAAAGAAGAAAATTAATTTGAGTACAAGCACATGATTAAATAAAAAAAAAAAAAAATGCA
Organism: Hydrotaea cyrtoneurina; assembly: GCA_958296145.1. NCBI lineage: Eukaryota > Metazoa > Arthropoda > Insecta > Diptera > Muscidae > Hydrotaea > Hydrotaea cyrtoneurina. Next base: position 1,612,127 of record OY282516.1, on the reverse strand, counting down.
ATATGAAATTTAATTCTCACATAAAAAATGAAATAATAAAATGATGTGGCGACAAATCTCTTTTTTAATCTGTGTAAGTTGAATTTCCGTTTGCATACCAACAGTTCGAGCAGATAACCAGCATTTTTGGGGCAAGCTATTTGACTAACAATCACATTTTTGAATGTATCCTATGGTCGCATGACCTAATTGGTGCACATACGAGCAGAGCTAATTGCATGGCAAATAATAATCAGTTGCAACAATATAATTAATTCAAAACTGTCTAATAATAACAATACATAATAATTTCATTCAATTTGAATATAATGAATGCAAAACTACACACACACACGCATACACATGTGCACCCCATATGAATGAAATAAATTCATAATTATCATGAAATACTACTTTGATATGGAAATATGCTTCAGGTGGTCTTCATTTAAATGTGAATTAAAAATAAAAATGCTTCAACAACATTTGCGTTCAACTTAGATTCACATAAATATGATCTTCATCATAGGCATCATCATCATCATCACCATTCTTATTCTCATAATTATTATGTGAAAGTTTTCGCATACAATGACAGAATGAAATGCACACACACACACCCCGTGCATGCAGAATGTAGTTGGATTGATCAGGGCACGGATTTCTACACAAATGTTGATTTTTGTCTTAAACAGTTTGAGAGGAAAACTAAAAGGAGTCAGCTGAAAGATTTCTATTGGAAATTTGACAAAAAATCATATTCGGAGTGAAAAATGTTAGGTAACTTCTATTTCGGCTATAGTTTCTCTTAATTTAGGCGAAGGAAAAGAATACTTAAAAATGTCGCATATGCACGATTTAAATATCGTCCATATTTTCTATAGTTTCTCTTATTTTAGGCGAAGATTAAGAATCGAATTCTTAAAAATGTCCCATATGCACGATTTAAATATCATCCGTATTTTGTGGAAATACAAAATAACTACCAAGGCAGAGAGTATGCAAAAACGGCAAATGGATTCCATCTTAATTGTTATAGAGTTCCGGAGTCCGCGCCCTACTGTTTGAGACCCTTTGCATGTGTTTCTGAGATCTTCTTCTACTCGTCGGCCTGGCTGCCTGTTTACAAAACACTCCTCCGCTGGAGCGAGATGCATCCACATAAATGAAACTAATTACATTTTTTCATTAACTTAAACAAATAGATACGTCAAATGACGGCGCCGACACTGGGAATCCTTGATATGCATATGAATCCTTCCTAAAAAATAAAAGGATGCATACACCTACCGACTGGCGCTGGTGATGGAGCGTTAAGTCTTCGGTATTTCGTACTGTTTGCCATCGCTTGACTGGGTATCATTTCGAAATCAGTTAAGACCCTTCAATATCCCAAAAGTAATTGATGGCTTGGTGATTATGTTGTTTTAACTTGAACTCCGACGAGATGATGCTCATTCTGTTCATTGACTAAAAGCTAAAACTGTCAATATTTTATTTGACTGCTCCGCTTCGTTCTGTTGTTTCCTTGTTTGTTTTTTCTTTTTTCCTATTTATTGTGCAAATCCTCTGAAAGATTTTCAACGATATTTCATTTAGGAGCACATAATGTGATTAACTTGTTTTGCTGTTGTTGGTGTTGCATTGTAGCAGCCCAAAATACTTATCACTTTGCCCAGCCACCGCCACTGACATCCCCACAAACACTCAGCCACATCTAGGCTGGCCCCAAGCAATGGCCTGAAAGCATTCGATAGAGGACATAAGAGATACAAATACTCGCAAATTCAACCGTTTTCACATGAATTTATGTCCGGGAAATAACTAATAAGGGTTGATTTTGATGTGTCTGGACAGGGACGGTGGCAGTGGCAGTGGCTGTGTTAGTTGTTGGAAGTGGTACAATCTTCCCATTGCAATCACAAGAATACAATCTTTTGACCAAATAAACTCTTGGCTAATAGGAGTTCAACGATGGCAGCACACACACATACATATATGTGGCAGTGTAAGTGTGACTGCAAGAGTAAAGGTAATTTTTCGGATAATTTATGGCTAAACATGTGTCAACACGCTATCTGGGAAATAATTTACTACCACATCCCGAAGGTGGCATAGGGTGTTGACATGGCAATGGCAGAACTTGAAAGGGGAAAATATTCTGCTAGGAAGTTCTCAAGCCAATGTGTATTGGAATTTGAGAGCTACAGGGTCTCAGGTGCTGATTTTGATCAAATCGAAAGGCATATTTGGCAAAGTATCTTATTTGAATGACATGCAGAGGGCGTAGGAAGATCGGCTTCCGAATACTTCAGGTTAAAGTTTTTAAACAGTTTGTGTGGAAAATGAAGTGATCACATCAGTGTAATCTTGAAAACTACATATAGCTATCATTCCCTCCCCCTCCCCCTATATACGATTTAAGTACCACACTCCCTTTAGCACCATGCCACAAACGTTTCCACCCCCCTTTCCCCATAAAACTATTTCAACTGGATGTTCTTTGACGCAAATGAGGGATGCAAATCGCAAAACTTTTCTTTCATTTCTTTAACTTTTATATTAATTTTAATTTTTATATTAAAGCATAATTATGTTAAATAATTTCATGTGTTTGTGTCGGGCATGTGATTCGTTATTAGTATTGCAAATTATTTGAAATTTTCTTCTTTTAACTGCTTTTGAAAAAACAGCCGTTAAAAGAAAATGTTGTCTTTGTTGTTGTATAACAACAAACAAAATGTTGGTTTCCGCAATTTTCTCGCTCCCATGAAATCAGAGTATAAGAAAGAAGAAAACAAGAAACTTTTATTACGGAAAAGTAGGGGAAAACACATGCAAGAAAACATTTGAACAAAAAAAATCATATGAAAACCAAATGCCGACCATTAAAGCGGAGGAACAAAAAAAAAAGAAAAAAAAAATACGTTGTTTTTCAACCATCTTTGAGCGAATGAGAATATGAGTATCATTAGCTGTTTTTGTGCGTAAGTCCTTTTTTATGCCGATGCCGAGGCTGATGCTAAAGCTGAGGCTGATGATGATGGCGATGTTGGGGCTTTATTATAACAAGACGTTAATGTGTTTGTTTAGACGAGAGGAGGGGAGTAATGGCCAACTAACTCTTGAAAGTTTTTAGACGGATTTCTAATGAGTTGAGTCTAAGAGGCACATTGAGGCCGATAATCAACTGTTCATATTTCTTTGAGGGCAAATATTTAAGATGTAATCGCTGATGTCCTGGTTAACATTTCCCAACTTTGGCAAGGCATTGTGGGGGCCCGCTTCCAGGATTATTACTCTTTGCGGGCTGTACTACTCTATGTTTGCATATCCTTCTTTTCATCCTCTTGCCATTGGCCGTAATTACATCTAGCTTTTATTGGTAACATTTCGATACTCATAAATTGTGTGTGCGTCTCTTTTGCTGTCATTTCCGCTTCTTTTCATTTATTTTAACAATCCTCTTAAGACAATGTGGCGTCAATTGTCAACACACTCGACTTGGTTAATAAAAAATACTTTTTTCTTTTCCCCCGTCTACGTATGCACAAAGATTTCAGACGTCGTCGAACGACACAAAAGAATGAAAACAAACAAACAGAAAACACCCATCAAGAGCACGAGCACTTCAGGCAAATGGCACGAAATAGAAGGGTTAAAGACAGAATTACTTGAGAGTTGGATAATAATTTTTGGGCAAATATTTATTGCTTTCAACGCCGAAGCGAAACTCAAACTACAATAATGGTAAAAAACAAAAATTTACACCACATAAATTTAACGATCATATTCCTTTATGGACGGGCCAACTCTAGGAGCAGAGCAGATGAAAATGTAAACACTCAAGGAAAAAAAAACGTCGTACGGCTGCGAGGACCATACAAATCAATTGTTTTTAAAAAAAAAGAGGGCATTTTTGGAGGTGGCAGAAATTCAAAACAAAAAAAGTATGTCCTTTTTTCATCAGAAAAATTCGAAATAGATCCACAATACGGCTGCTTGAGTCGGGCTGGGTAAATGTGGGAGGCAAGTGGCTACACCGATGGGCAATACGATGTAAATAAAACTTATTCTGCTCACTTGCCTTAGTCAGTCTGAGATTGTTTCGTTTCATACGCGTGAGTATTTATTACTTCTATTCAGGTTGTCTGGATGTTTTGTAATGCACCCAGTGAATACTTGGAACATACTATCTGTATGAACCTTTGTATAATACTAAAGAACAATGGAATTGGCATGGACTATTTATACATATGTACTACATTATAAATTCTATTGATATTCTAGTGTGTGTGTGTGCGGTTGCGCGCCGTGTCTCTTATCGCAGATCCTTTTCTTCATGTGGCTGCGTTCAGGGGCTCCTGCTGTTATCCCATGCCCTTTCCTCCTTATCGATGTGCAACTATTTGCTCGCGACCATGTGCGTATATTTCTTATCGGTGAGAGTGGTCACACTCCGATATGTAGGTACTAGAACAGCACAATCCATTCAGACCACAAGAAACGTGTTCATCTTTGAACACAGCCTCTCTTAGAAGAGAAATATTGGGAGCATTTTGAAACACTCATTAAGGAACAGTTGGCGTCTTCAAGCGGAATAAGTGTACTGGGTTCGGCGATTTAAGTTTAATACTCGATTAGGTTATTGGTTTTATTCTCAACTTCCTCAGTATGACCAGAGAGCAGCCAACGTGCAACACTGGATTCCTGGAAGTGGACACTTTATTTTATTTCCATAACATGTGAGTCAGACGAATCGTTCATTTAAAGATTAACACCCGGATTTATAGAAATTTAAAAAACCAAATTATGCAAATACAAAAACATTTTTCACACATTTTTCTTAACAAAGGCTTTTTAAATTTTTATGAATATGGCGATAAGCCGTTAATAAATTCATTTCATTGTTTTTGAACGAAAACAATCGGCTTTCTCTTTGAGTGTTCCCACCCATCCATTTTCGCTCTGTTTTCTTGTCGACTTCTCTGGACTATGAAATGTTGCGAAATCTGTTGCTGCTATTGTTGTTGCTATTCATGTCTTTGTTAGCAAAGAGAACATTTTTACAACTTCCGTTTTGTTTTGTAGTCAACGCTGTTTAAACTTCTTTTGTCTATACTTCCGTTTAACAAGAAGACCGCCTGCCAGACTCACAGCACGGCTGTGAATCGGCTAAGCCAGTCTCCCCGAGAGAGAGAGCGAGAGATGTGTAAACTGTGAACTTTGTACATTGGTTGCACTAAGAGAGAAGGGGGGTAGTATGGCAAAATGTGGTAAATTGAAAGAATTCACAAAATTCCCAATGATCCCATCAACTGTATATGAATGTTATTGGAGTTGAATTAACGCATCCCGGGGATCAGTGACAGGATGACCAAGTGGGGGAAGACAACTTTATCGCCATTTGTCAGTTGCGCTTACACCAATAACCATTTCATTTCAGTTTTTCGGTAGTTACACCAACCCACAACTACTTTCTGAGTCAGTCTTTGTTAGCCACTGAGTCGGCTTTTTTTTGTATTTGTGTGTGTGTAATTACTCACCTCCAAAATCACTACACCATTGTCATCGTCTGTGTTATTTCCCCAGTACGTGTCCATCTTGTTGGTTATGACCCCAAAGGTGGTCGGCCTCAACATCAACTGAACACATCACTCTCGTACATTATATTTCGCCTTTTGTTTCTGTTATGTTTTCATTTTTCTAGAGTAGAGCAAATGAAACAAAAAAAAAACGAAAAGCTTTGTTGGTGTTACATTTGAAAGTCCTTTTTAACATTAAGCCAGTCAGCCATGCGACATGCAAAGCACCGAACAGCCAACCGTTCACAGCCGGAGGCAGGACACCGTTCGTCGTATGATGACGCTAGGCTGTGGAGCGGTGGAGGCACACAATCATACGTTCCTTCCACACTTTGTCACTTTAAATAAATCCTTGCTGTTTCACTGTGTCTTTGTCTTTGACACTGATGGCAAGAGTGTGTGTGTGTGTGTGTGTGTGTGTGCGCGTTTGGATTGCAACACTGATGTCAACAACAAATACAATTCAAATGCAAATTCAAAGTTGAATTAATGAATGACACAATGGCACAAGCCCAAATTGATTTAAACCAACTCAGCACGGTTTAACTGCGAGAAATGATTTGTAAACATACAAAGGCATCGTGATGCTGGAAGATGCTGCCGGTGCCTGGTTTGGTGTTGCTCATTAGCAATTCCTTAAGGACATCATCAGCAACCACAGGCATGTTTTCAATTTCAAACCAAAACATTTCAACTTATATTTACGTTTCTTCTTCATTTGTGTGCTTATGACAATTATGTCCTGTCGGAGGATGACGGGAAAATGCGAATCACGACACCAACAACTCGGAAGTGTCTATCGATCAGTGCAAAAGATACCTAGAACATGTGTTTTTTTTTGGGGGGAATATACAAACCCTATACGCCGTTCGTAAACGTCCATTATCGTCCTCCATCCTTTGGGTCATTCGATCTTTATTTACGGAACGATTCTTTTACAGAATTCGAATCCCATTAAATCTTAAAATTGCACCCATCAAAGCCATAATGCAAATTCGCACTAATTGTCAACAGTTACCATTTCAAGTCGTTCACAATTAATTTGTTAAAGAAAATGTAAAAATTTGTTTAAATTTTAATTACAACATGTACTATTTTGTATTTTTTTTTTTTTGCTGTGGCCAAAACTTTGCTCCACTTCAAGTGGATTACTCCGCAGCCAGCAGTTGTCGATCGCATAAGTTATTGCATTTAATGGTAGTGCCATGTTGCAGTTGTCGAAAACCCCATGTGGTCCCAATGAAGGCAACACATGTTTAAACTGTTGAATTTATGAAGACTTAACATGCTCTTGTGGCCTAAAACCGCTGCTCTCTCCGGACCAGCAAAGGAGGCTACAACAGCAACGACGACGATTTAGACATATTGAGATCTCTTTTAAGCCAAAACCCCATAATGTTGGCTAAAACATGACTAGTTGTAAAAAGCCGAACACGGATACCAACAAACAGAGACATGAATTGCCACAATCATCATCATCATCATCAGCCTCATCACGAACATCATTCGCAATTTGAACTTCTTAGATAGAGTGCGGATGCTTCGAACGGCTGAAAGATCTGTGTCTGTGGCTGGGCATGTGTGCATGTCTTAGGCGAAGATTCTTGTTATTTGGTGTGGATTTTATTTTCAGTATTAAGAATTGAAATTTTATGTTGAGGATGTGATAATTGAGTTGTTGGCCACAATGATTGTTTCGTTTATGGCAGCTGCCTGTTGACGGACAGAGAGAGAGACGGACAGATAGTCTATCCTACGAATATTTCAACATGACAACAATGATTAAGGTTTCCACAAGTAGCATTGATTTGCTGACCAACGAGTGATACCCTGAGCTGTTGTTACAATCATGGTATTTAAAAGTAATTTCTGGTGCAGTTGTCTTTTAGAAGATACGAAGTAATTATCATTTGTCGTGTGAGATGTTTAGTTTTCTAAAGGGGGATTGAAATTGCCACAACATCAGTTGGCAAGTCCTGCAATAATAATTGAGAATGATTTCCACCGATCGATATAAAGGAAACTGGCTAATACAACGTCAACCTGCAGATCCAATCCAATCAATAAAGTGCACATAAAAAATCTGTTCACAATCTCCACTTACGATCTAAACGCAAATCTACTATTGCTGTCGTGTTCCTTGATCAATTTCCCTAATCACAATTTCAAGTCCCATCACATAAAGCCAAAGAAAGTGTTCAGCTTTTGTATTTAACAACAAATTAAATAATTCCGATGTATCGTTGGAAACCAAACAAAAACGTTGGCTACCACCTCATACAGCTTACGAATTCTTTTGGCTGCGATATTCTGCAGTCATAGATTTCTTTTAGCTGCGGTTGTGTTCAGCTGTAGCTTTTGTTAACCGGTGCGTCACCAAACATAAGCTGATCACTGCGCCAGCTGTTCGTACCACAATCAGTTCGTACCACATTTTTTAATATGTAATTAAAGTTGGTGTTTTTCTATTATTTTGTGTCCTGCTCTTAGTTCTAAGTAATAACACTTTTAGCTTTAAGGAGACAATACACTTTGTCTCAAAAACATAGATTTTTAAATAAACATAAAGTGGAAGTTGAAAATATTAAAAAAACGGAAATGATTGTTGGCGGAGTAGTAGTCCTTTTTTTTGGCAGCTCGTCAATTTTTATGTTAAAGCCTTTCACTTCGGAAGCTGCAGCCTTCTTTATTGCTATTAGTTCCTTTTGGATCCTATTAGGATCATAGGGGAGCCTTTTTTAGATTGTGTTATCGAAATGTGTTGGGTTTTATTGAAGTAACCCATAATTTTCGGGCTTTGGCTAAAACTCAGACAGTCATTGAAACACTGACTGCTGACCGAAGTTTGTAAAAAGGACCATTAATATATTTCTTTGTTTACATCTTCCAAAAATTCTTCCCATTAAATCATTTGTAATTGATATCCAGCCAGATCAATTCTCACCTTTCGCAAACTGAGTATGTCCTCCCCCAAACGTTTCTTTGTCCTTTGTCTTTAATGTATGTTTGTCCCCACTCAATAGCACACATTCGTAAGTATTTGTTTAGTTTCGACACACACACACAACGTTGTCGCCTGTGCAATGTTGCATTACACTCAATTACAACGGCTTATGATAGCCACAATAAAACAGAAACACAGCAGACCCCCCAGGAAAACCACCCACAGACAGTGAGCCACAAAACAGTGAGTAATAACATGTTATAATCTGAACATGATTGAGAGCAATTGAAAAATTGCCATTGTACCACAAACACATTTTACCTAACCCCCCCCGCTACCACCACCACCTAACAATCTTTTGTTTCTTCTTCCTTATCCTGTCGATAAGGAAATCTAACCAAACCAATCATCATCAGTGGAATGTGCAAAGGAATAAGTGGAAAACCCACCACCAAGAGCTTCACCACAGCATCTGATGGCGATGAGTGCGACTGCCACCACCCACAAATGCGTTCCGTGGTACTCCAAGCAATCAATTGCCATTGAATCATCTATTTTGGCAGCGGCGGCGGCGGCGACTGTGACTGTGCAACATTCGGTTGATGGTGCCGGTGTCGGTGTCGACGATACTGTTTGTTAGTGGCTGTGTATTACTTTTTTTTTTTGGCAACATTACAAACAGTTTCGGATACAATTACAAAGCTTATTTCAAGGCAAATAAATACAAATGCCCGCCCATCCACGAGCGGAAGAACAATGGCAGATATATTTCATTCTTTTTTCTTTTTGGCAGAGCTGCAGAGTCTGTAAGAGAGTAAATAAACAATCATCATAAAATTATTTTGCCCCCAGGTTGATAAATTAATTTTCCATACGCACGATAACGAAATGAAAAAGAAGACGAGTGAGAGCATAAAAGCAGCAAGGATAAGATGCATTGCAGGCTTTTGATTTGGTTGTTATTAACATTCAACCAAGAACATTCAACAAAATATAGAAAAGACTGAAGGAATGGGCTTTCCGATGATTCTGACGATGATTTAGTGCAAATGATATGTAGTCTGTGTTAAGAGGAAACTGAATGGTGAGACAGTGGTTCAATCGTATCCCATGATATGAAAATTCTATTCACTAACGTTCTATTTTTGGTTTGTACCCACTTCGTGCTGACGTTTGACGTTTGTAACATACGAGAAAGGCGAACGTTCAGATAGACCCAACAGAGAAAAATAACACGATGAAAACGGTTTGGATGACCGATGACACTATGCAAGATTAACGCTTGACAACTCGGACATTCTCTGAGTGGTTTGATTATTCTTCCAAGGACGCCATAACAAACCCTGTACAGCGGACTACTGAACGGGGCAGCGTCGAATCCACTGTGCACCATCGACATTGTGGTGTGGTGTTTTGTTCTCCTCCGTCAGCCGAGTGGGAGTTTGAAGTGTAAGTAATGCAATGTTATAAATAATACAAGTATTATTGGTTCGAAGATTAACGGAGACTTCGATGAAAAGGAAGAGACAAAGCGTGTGAGTGAGTATGTATGAGTGTGTGTGTGTGTATGTACAAGTCTGCCTGTATATGAACGTCAGTTCTTGTTGTTGTTGGTGCTGATACTACAAGTAATAAATCTTTTGTTTAATCAAACATTTATTAGACTCCAACCAACAATTGATATACGGCTTAAATAAATTGAAGCAGCTGAACGAACGAGCAGCGAACCAACTCAAATGAAAACTGAGTGACTTCAAATTTTCCCGTACGTCCGTCTGTCGTTGCTGCTCGAGTTCATTTCATTCATGCTCAAATTTATGATAATTGGAAAATATTCTTTGTCAGTTCTGCTTCTTTTTTTTTTTTTTTTTTTGGTAGGTTTTTATGAAACGAAACTTTTTGCCGTTGATTCTCCTACAAACATAAATTGAAAAATTCTCGGTTATTTTTCCTTTTGCCGTTTGCATTTCTCTGCCCTCCTATCTGTGCACGCTTTTGGCAAAGCGAAACTATTGATCTATGGACGTGTGTGGAATTTCAATTTGAAAAAAAGTGAAAAAGTTTTTAATTCAAAGCCAATAAATGCACACAGCGAAGAGTCATGCTTAAAAGTTAATTTTTGTAATTAAAGTTAAAAACTAAAAGAGGTTGACGAGTAGGGGGAAGAATAGAACTTCCTAACTAAACTTCCTCCATCACACCCATTCTGTACATCAGGCGATGCAAAGGGAAAAAGAAGACTTCACTCGATGACATTTTTATCAACACCTCCTGTTCAGGAGGGGACTTTATTGTTTTTCTTCTTTTTTTTTTGTTAAATCTCATTGCAACCCCTTTTCCTTTTTGAACTAAAAGTTATTTGTGCACTTTTTCCACCGTTTCAGTTATTCCTGTTTTCAAGTCGCATCTACTTAAGTGAACGGTGTGAGTTCTTTTGCATATACAGTCGGTGCAACGAGATCGCTGTGAGACGAGCAGATCTGAGAGGGAAGTTAGCACACGTAAAAGCCCAAAAAAAAATAACCTAATTAGTGTTTCTAGGAGAGGTGTCTTTAGCATTATTATTTATTTACTACCTATATAGTCAGCACAATATACAAGGTGGCGCAAAAGTAATCCTCCTATCAGAAAATGCTATAAATTTTGCGATTGGCCCCTAATGTCAGTTCTGTTTTGACATTTGTGCCATTTACATGACATCATATTCTCGACTTGATGTAAAAAAAATTAAAAGACCAAATAAAAATAATCCGCAAGAATCAAAGTTTTTAATTTTTTTTTAATTACAGCCAAAAAAACTTCGGAAGTTTACTTTTGAGCCACCTTAGATGTATAATTCATTAGGATGCATTATGTGTCGCGATAGCGGAAATTAATGAGAGATTTCACTGTATTTTTTAAAAAACCATCAACAGCCACATGTGCTTCATTTCATTTATTAATTTTTGATGTGTAATTTAGACTTTCGGTCAATTAAGAATAAATTACAAAAACATACATGTTCAGAATTAAATATCAGGCTTTTTCTCATTCCTTTTGTATGAACAGGCGATGGGGTTATGACACTTCCAGTGTGTCACTATCAGCAGCCTCAGCTGTACTTGCGTATTCATTCAAATGGAAATCGACGATCGAACCCTTCAAGTGGTTCACGATAAACAGCACATTCAGTCGATTGAATATCGATACTCTGATGGAGTTTTTCTCAGAAGCTCTTCTAGAATGCGAGGATTTACTTTAAGTAATGTTTAATAAATATGGCGGAAACTAAGTTTGCTTTGGAAATTGTTGTATGTTCTTTTATACCCCAAAACATCCACATCCAAATCCATTTCGAAAAATGCCTGCTCTATCGACCGAATTCCCTCTTCCTCAATTGTATCCGCTTTATACCCCTAATAAACTACATTTAGAAACATATCCATCACGATGCGGTTCGATCTGTGGCATGAACATTTCCTGTTACACCCACTGTCCGGAAAATGGCTGAAATACCTTCAACCATTCAAACTTCCCACCGGCTTAAGGTACATATATCTTGTGTGCTCGATAGATATTTTTTTTGTTTGCCCAATGTCAAGTATGAGAGTTACTTTGTGGCAAAAATGCCATCCGTAGGAAATGGCAACCAACGGTGGCAACAACAACGCCATCAGCCGCAGAAACCAAGAAGCTCTGCAAATTTATGCGAAAACTTTTGTTCCGAGTATCTTTGAAAGAACGCGTTAAGATTCATCTTATTTGAAAGTAAACTTATTCATTGTTTTATTACAACGATTACTCTCCAACTCTGTCGCTCCACTCTTCCTGCGTGTTACCGTGTGTTTTTCTATAACTTTAGGCCATATTTTCCTATTTAGCAGCACTTTGCAGCACTCAATGGCAAAGCCAAGAGAGGTGGCCTTAAGAGGTGTTGCAGAAATATGCGTAAAATCATTGTCAAAGGTGTTGCAAACAAATTGATAATGATGCGAACTAAGATCTTTGCTTATCGGCCAATAGATGAAGTGCTGGCATTATGAGGATATAACAGGATTCTTAGGCAATGCCAGTTGCAGGCAGGAAAACTAATGAAGGGAAATGTTTGAAGGCATTGACAATTATTGGCAACTATAGTAATTGTAGTAATAGTAATTATATAGGAAAATAGTAAAGTGCTGCCCTTTGAAAACATAGCAGATAAATCAGTTGTTTAACTTTAGGGCTTCGATTGGTAATTTTGGTCTTTGGAATTATTGCTTAAATAACTTTAAATAGCTCTTGAATGGTGGAATGGAAAACATATTCAGATTATTTATCAAAGTGTTGGTGTAGGGTAATTTAAGCATTATTTTTCACGAATGGGACCAGGTGACCAAAAGCTCCTAAGGGTTAAGCAACATTTCCCATACCTAAGTATTTTATATGAAATCCAATGGATGAAGGAAATCAATATATAAATTATACACTTGAAATTCAATATCTATATACTAGTAAGTTGTAATGCGCCTATGGCGCCCGTTGAAACATGGAAAAAAAATTTCGTTGAAAAAAAAACAATTTGGTGGAAAAAAAAAATTTTTGTTGAAAAAAAAAAATTTTGTTGAAAAAAAAAATGTTGCTGAAAAAAAAATGTTTGTTGAAAAAAAAAATTTTGTGGAAAAAAAAAATTTTGTTGAAAAAAAAAAAATTTGAAAAAAAAAATTTTGTAAAAAAAAAATTTTGTTGAAAAAAAAAAATTTGGAAAAAAAAATTTTGTAAAAAAAAAATTTTTGTTGAAAAAAAAATTTTGTAAAAAAAAAAATTTGGAAAAAAAAAATTGGGGAAAACACAATTTCTGTACAAAAAAATTTTTTATTTTTTTATTATTATTATTTAGGAGCCTAGGGCCGCCACACGATTATTCTAATAAGCTCGATCTGTTGCACGATGTTTAACTTCATTCCATTCCATGCACCTGCGCCTGTTAGATATTTTGAGTTTCGATTTGCCTTTTCCATGTGTGTGATGGTCTTCCTATACGTCGGCTTCCTTGCGGATTCCATTCTATGGCTTGTTTGGCGATGTCGTTGGATCGTTTGCGCAAAGTGTGTCCAATCCAATTCCAGTTGCGTTGTTGGCCAGTTTCCGCCCAGAGTGTGGTAATTTGAAATTGTTCTAGGCCAGAATAAATGTAGTATCTTTCTCAAGCATTTATTTATGAAAACTTGTATGGAATGTATATCACGTGGTGCTGCATTCCACGTCTAGCATCCATACAACAGTGTGGATTTTACATGCGAGTTGCATGATGATGATTCGAGCTGACTTGAGTTGGCCGAATGCTTGTCTGGCTTTATTTATGCGGCTGGAGATGTCTGTCACCAGTTTTGTCCAATATGCTTCCCAGGTAACAGAATGAGTCTACTTCATCAAGCGATTGATTTTGGACGGTTGATATTTGTTCATTATTTAATTTTATTCGCATCATTTTTGTTTTGCCAATATTAATTTTCAATCCAACATGTAATGCAGTTTCCCGGACCAGGGATAGTTTAGTAATTGAACATCTCGGACCTAAGATATTGAAAACTATTAGTTCATATACATTTTGTGGCTTTAATATCAATTGTTGCCTATATTTCCTAGGTGGGTATACTCAAGACTCATTTAGATGAACTGGATATATGGAATGTACGATGGATTAGGCCCAAGACATGTTTGACTTGACTTCAATAGCTCAGTAGTTCCCCGCCCACAATTGAGTTCTTGAGAAATATATTTAAAAGAAAATAAAAGTAGAACAAATTAGTTTGTTTGTCCAGTAAGGATGACCCATCACAACGAAAACTTTCTCTTCGAATTCACTCACTATCGTTTGTCGTCTACATCTGTATACTCAAACGACCCTCGTTTTTTTCCTAAAACCACACCAGCAGCAAGACAAAGGAAATGACGTATAATTGAAATTTATACGGTTAATAATTAAATGAAGATATTTATTGTTGTGTCACCTTCAATTCAATAAAGAACGACAAACACCAATGCAACCCTCCGCCGAAAAGGCGGAAACAAGAGAATAGAACAAACCCATTTTCGTCTACGCTTCGGTTTGAATGAGTAGGTAGATCGATTGCCTTGTGTGGAATCCCATTGAAGTGAAGTGACCTATATTGATCACATTAGCATAACAAAAACAAAGTGGGACACATTTAACATTCTATCGAATTAGACAACGCTCAATGATGTGTGTTACACTACTTGATGCTGAACAAGGGGAGTGGGGGGTGGTGGGTTTCGGAATGGTGCACGAGCAAGTTCACGTGCTTGGTAGTCATTTGTATTAAAATGTTTAGTTGGATGCATTAATTGACTGCGACATCATAAACCAATTTTAATTAATTAAAAATAGTTTTTAATTTAAATAAATTGTACCAAGAACTCGACATTTCCCCCACACATCTCCACTCTTTCTCCATTGTTCATCCCTCCAGCCATAGGCGTTATCGTTGTGTCAAAGGCGGTTTTTAGTTTTCATTATTATTTTTTTCTTTCTTTCTTTTTTTTGGTTTCAGTTAAAGTCTGTTTATTTTTAGTTTATAATTATAATTTATGATTTTGGTTGTTGTTTTTGTTTCGTGTTGTATTGAAAGAGTTGTTGTTGGAACTGTTTGTTAATTATTATATTAATTGTTATTGTAAAACTAACTGGTGTTTGATGTCGGTTTCCAGCGAACATGTTATAATCGTTCGTGCCCACCAAACATTACAATTAAAAGTGACTTAACCATAAATATCGGTTTCAATTTATTATTTATTAATTGGTGTGGATTTGTTAACATACGAATTACGAGTAAATAATAGAAACTGACTGACTGACTGACTGAGTAAATAACGACTTGTTGGATTTGTCAATGCGAATCAGGCAGGCGTGTGTCATTGTGGAAATATGACAAATTGTTGCCAACACCACAGCTCTGCCTCTGCAGGTGCGAATTTCAGTTTAGTGGCTTGCGATGGAAATCAGAATGACGTGCATTGCTGCGACACATCCATCATAACAATACGTGTCTGCCATTCCGTTTGTAGCTCTTGGAGTACTAATCGCTTGGGTAAACATTGAGCCAGACGATGTCGACAGGTGGTCAGTAGTTAAAAGCTGCCATAGACGATAGAAACTACTATTAAACTAGATTAAACCAGCCTTAGGCTAGGTAAATTTGATAGCTGCCCAAGGCATTTCGCCAATGGGTCCATCAGGTCTCAATGTGTTATTGTGCATTCGTCGCCTAGTTTCTTGGTTCCGGTATCCGTGTGTGAATTCTAAACACATCAACTTTGGAGGGACTGGTTTTATCCACTAGAATATGTAGACCAGACATCTTTCGTTCACAAAAGCCGGACAATGACAGAGAAGGTCTTCGGTGGTCCCGTCCTCGTCATCTTCATCGTTGTAACTTCTACAGAAGTCGTTGTATGAGATACACAGTCTTCGTTCGTGTGATGACTGCAATGAGATTTCTCAGATGCAATCTGGGAAAATTAGTTTCAGTCTTCATCTATCGCCGGAGACATCTTGGCCATGTAGGAGGGGTAATGCAGCTGCACGTTTTCTGTAATAAGTTAAATAGTTTTGAACCAACCTATGACATTTCAGTGAATGTTCATTCACTTCCCCTTTGGGCCGAAACAAACCTTTGACATCAATTAATGGACATTTGGACACATCAGGCGAAAGTACATCTCCTCCCACAGCTCAGGCGGCAGCACAGCACTCTACGATAGGCAGCAACGAATACTAAACAATGACAGATCGATCACCAAAATTACGAATAAAAAACAACAGCAGCGCTGCAATTGATTGACAGCATTTTGGAACAAAACGTGCTAAATGGAATGCATCGAGTAGTTTTAAAATCCATCGACATCCACATATTTTGTCGTCTTAACAAAAATACTCACAAACACACACGCATTGAAAACGCACGCACGTTTTCAATGCCCAACAAAACGCTTGCCACGAAAAAAAAACATATCTCTGGATACAACAAATGTTGGCGCGATTGACATTCATGATGAATGCCCGGCAAAAGATCACATCGAACAAAACGCCAAACAAAACAACATCTGTTTACGAATGTTTTTAAGGTGGGAGGAGGGAAATTGGAAGCATTGTCATCGGCCGAGTGACTGACTGACTGACAGGCTGTTTTGGGGGCTCAGACAGCATTTGTCGTCAACAGTTTTAATTGATTAACAAAGTCAAAATTCAGGAAAGACAAAAGATATTTCCTGGCGCATTTGATTTCCCAATACAATAAACATAATTCACCTTTCATTGCCCGTTTAAACTAGAATGTATGTATCGATGTCCGTCCGTCCGTACGCCAGTCTGTTTGTTGGGATATCATACCAGACCCAGACAAACAACTGTCACCCAGTCAACAATTAAATTACGCCCTAATTTCGGCGTTGAAGTGGAAATGTGCGTTTTTTTTTTAAACTTTTTTTTATTATCTTCGCTTCGCTCCACTCCACACGCACTCACTCGCTGCCATTCGTACCGGAGGCACAGGCTGCGACAAATTTAACGCTTGATCGAACTTGGAAAGAATATTTTTTGTTTTCAAATTAAAAGTCGGAAAGTATTCAAAACTAACAATAACAAATCGATAGTCATAGTTGCGAGGGTTGGCAAAGAAATGTTGTGGTAATTTCAGTAGGGTGGTTTCTTCTTAAGGGTTTAACACGCAAGAGCAAACCTTTTTTCGTTACTTAACAATAATTCCAGCTATTGGTCAGTCGTCCGCTATAGCGAATTAATTCTGACTAAATTGGAGGGTATAGATGAGAACCAGATGTGGTTGCATCACGATTGTGGAAGATTTCTATAAGACTCCCAAGATCTTAGGATTTAACGCTGTAAGGTACTTAAAGTCCCAGGTCTATGTCATTACATCCGTTGTATTTATGCAAAAATGCCTTGAAATGTTTGAAAAAAAGGGTGTTGAAGTTCTAAAAGCCAAAGAGGCCAATTGCATGACATGCTATTCCACAGACTTTCCCATGAACATCAGTTGGAATTAACAAAACAAAATAGGCTTGAAAAAAATATATATATTTATTCGATCCTTAGGACGAGAGATTCTATTGATCGTTATAACAAAGTCTATCTTCTTTTCATTTAGATGTTGAACAGAACTCAGCATTAAGTTAGAACTACCTTGACCACTGCGGTCAGCAGAGAACCTGCCGTTGAGGTGGATGGTATCAGCTCTCAGGGTTTGCGCCAACCATCAGATTCTCAATGCAGAGCTTAATGTCGAGAATAACCCAACACATTTCCGACTTCCCTGCCACTGACCACGAGAGAAGTTTCCCATGGAGATACGTTTAGTCGTAAACGTTCGTTAAAAACGCTCCATTCGAAAGATCTCACATATCCATGTTGGAATGTATAATTTCGGATATTTCTAACATTATTTTTGCCATATGTTGCATTTGCTAATTACATAATAACCTCAACAAATTGCTGCAACAACAATCATGCCGTGCCACAAATTGCAAACAGAAAACCGTAAAAGCTCCACAGAAAAGTTGTAAAATTGTTATAAATTACATTAAGAGGATCCAATAACGAAGAGGATGAGGACGAAGGAGAGGGAGGTGGAGGTGGATAAGAAATCGTTAATACTTAATTGCTTCGAATCACACATAGTTAGAGGCCACAAGGAAATCGTTCCCCGTAAAAGCAAACCAAAGTTCTGCTGATTGGCGGGGAAACAACGATAAACGGTGGCGGCGCTTGTTACTGCTCTCGTGCTGTACTTCTGTTCACATTCTTGCCATCGATGAAAACGAAGATGAGAACGACCATGATGATGATGATGATGACGATAATGATGAAGCATAACAAGCGACAATAGTTTTGCATGTTTGCCAGAAAGAAACCGAAAATTTAGAACTACATATTTGAGGAAAATGTTCAAATTTAAGGATGCCTTGTACGGTTTGCATGCAGCTAAATATGCGTGTTGCAAACACGCACAAGACATGCCCCGACAACACTGGTGTAAATGGCAAACTTGCCACAATAAAAGAAAAAAAAAGTACACAGGTTCAAACAAGTTGCGATCATTCGAGAAACCGCAGAAAACTGCAACAACAACAGAAATTGTTTAAAGCGAAAAGCAATTTGGTAACTCGACGACTTTGCCACTAAATACTTGGCATGCAACATCCCAGTGAGCGAATACAACTCATCATTTGATGTCATAAATACACCCAACCATTCGTACGAACGAATAATAAGCATGCAACATCTTTGGCTTTGGCACGGCTTCACTACCTACCAAACCACATCAACGCTAACCAAGCGTATCGAGAGGCTGGCTGTTGCCAGTGTGAAATCGGTGCAAATTTGCTTTAGTTTTGCCAGACTAATTAAAGTTTAAATTCATCATTAGTTGCATTTAATTTTCAATTTTGAAATTTTGCGATAAAACGATATCACAAGACGTCGTACAAAGAATCACAAAAATAAAAAAAAAACCGCCAAAAAATAAATCTAAAAGATAAAAACCGAAGCCCACGAAATGTACGTCTCAAATTATGAGGCTGGTGTGATAATTCAAGGATGTGCCAAAGCTTGGGCAAATCCTTCATTGAATCGTAGTCAGGCCGATCAACGAACGTATCTCCATGGGAAACTGTAAGGGCAAGTGCTGAAAATTCGTGGTCAGTGGCAGGGAAGTCTTGAGTGTGCTGGTTCATTACCTTGTTGGGTTATTCTCGACATTAAGCTCTACAGTAAGAGCCTGACGGTTGGCACTAACCCTGAGACCCTGATCTGCAAAATTTCTCCGTCGCCCAACGCATTTGATGACTTAGCATTATGGCTAACATTGAATACGATTTGGTGGAACTTTCCACAGATATAACAAAATTCATCAAGGCGTGAATGGTGTATTTGTTCTCCTATCGCCCGGGATGACGGTCACTCAGCAAATGTGGCATACACATGCCTGAAAGTCTCCGTCACGGGCATTGTTCTCTCCCCAGGCTTATCACGCGGCCCTTATATTAAGGCAAAATTATCCAAATGTGATTTGTTGTTTTCATCGTTTTTCTATAATTGCCAGTTTAACTACTTTGACATGAATTGTACAACATCGACATCAACATGCAGCAACAGTGCAGTGCGTGTTGAAAGGCAGCAAGCAGAGCGCATTAACCGACCGACTGGCGCGTTTGCATGCATATCACCCAATGTTGCATATTTATCTCGGGCCCAAACATATCCTTTGCCACAAAACGCCTCTTGTTTCTGCGACACACTAACGCACATTACGCTACGTACGCATTTGCGTTTCAAAAAACAACAACAATAATGCTAGTCCCGCTTGCACGGGTTGCCGAGCGAGCAGTCACTTTTTTTACACGAGTGCGTGGCCCGGAGACTTGAGACGCTGTGGCTTTAAGTACGTGTTTACATGTTGCTTGTTGTGATAAGCTGTTGCTGATAAACTTATCAAAATTAAAAACCCCCTAAAGAGAGAAGAGAGCCCGTCGGCAGGACAGGCACACACAAACACACACACACGAAAACG
This sequence comes from Hydrotaea cyrtoneurina, assembly GCA_958296145.1. Lineage (NCBI taxonomy): Eukaryota > Metazoa > Arthropoda > Insecta > Diptera > Muscidae > Hydrotaea > Hydrotaea cyrtoneurina. Next base: position 1,592,052 of record OY282516.1, on the reverse strand, counting down.
AAAAACGACGGAACTGACAGACCGCTTGATTTGTTTATCAATTGACACATGTGTGTTTAGTGTTTCTCTGCTGTTTTGCTGTCTTCTGTGGTTTCAGCTTATCCACCATTCATCCTTGCCACGGCGCAACGTTCAACATTTTTTTTGTTTTTTTTTTGTTTTCGTTTACAATGTTCAAGAGTTTCTTTTAGCATATGTTAATTAGTGTGTTTTTTTTTCCTTCATAGCGATTACGTTTAAATGCGTCCGTCCGTCTTTCGCACAGAGCGGCAAAGAGTTTTCCCATTCAGTTCGTTTAAGTTTTGACGTAGAAAATCGTTAACATTAAGCAGGCAGGCAGACTTCAAAAACAAACAAACAACAAAAAAACAGATAATCGCTTGAAAAAGATCCTACATTAAGCTGATAGCAGATTATTTGGTTTTTAATGTAAAGATTGCGACACAGCGTCTAAAGTATGTGTGTTTAACTGGAAACTGGAAACAGGCTGTGTTTTAACGTTGGACACATTGGTGGTGATGGCTGATTACTTTGTTTGATGTAATGAACAAGTGTCGAAGCCAACACACAGGTCTTATCAATCACACAACTGGAAACAACATGCCACGAAAAGGAAACGAAACGAAAACAAAAACAAATTCAATCACAAAAAGGTTGTTTGAAAAATGTTTTTGGTTAATTTCTATAATTTTCGGTTCAATTGCAATGTTGCAGGGAACATTTCTGTCTGTGGACTGAACTCATTGATTTGTGTTTCCAAATGAAATGAATTGTCAAAGGTGATCATTTCCCCCCATTTGTTTTCCTTTCATCAACGGCAAACAAAAACATTTTTTTTTCTACTTCACGTTCGACATTTGTTTCGTTTTCCTGTTAAAATTTGAATAAAAAACTAATTCCACTTTAATGTCAAGTCATTCTTCAATATCAAGCCGCGACCAACGAACAAACAAATTGTTGTTTATTTTTATTTTAACAAATGAAAACACAATTAAAAAAAAAAATAGGTTAACATATCATATGTGTGTAGTTTAGTTTGACAGATGTCATTCTTCTATAGAAATTTCATTTCACTATTAACACACACACACATACACTACAAAAAGAACAACAAAGTAACCAAATTTTATAAAGAGGAGAGAGGGGGGAAAACACCTGTACCTGTCCTCCAAGACATTCGTTTTCGAGTCGGTGTTTTTCTTTCTGTTGGTAGTGAAAAAGACACGGGAGATGTTATCGTTTTCGTTACAGCCGTTACTAATCAATTTTATGGTACACCGAGAAATGTAAAACAGAAGACATTAATCTCGATTGCCAACAACAACAGCAGCTCCACCGACAGCAGATACAAATAAAATTGAATTGTCTGACAAAAAAAAAAAGAGTTGGGAAAGAGAAAGAAACTATGTGACACACAAGATAATAGCGACACGTTGACATTGAATGGATAGATGGAATTCGTATTGGTGTGGTCAGGCCACATTCAGACGGACCAAAACGTAGTATTTTTTAGATCCGGAAACTCTAGATATCACTACTAGCCTACACCTGATCTCTTTTGGAAAGTCCTCATCTAACTTCGGCCGTCTTAGCAAAATGTCTAAGTAATAGTACCACTAAAAACCACCAGACTTTATAGAAAATCCCTGTTATGTTTGTCGCTATCGGTTCGCTATTGGAAAACTTGCAACTTGCAACGTATGACCTTCAGATTCCCTTTTCATATACCCCTGATTACTTTGGTCGTTTTTGAAAACCAATCAGATACGAATAAATAAAAGATTTACAAATATCCAAAACCAATCAAAATGAATCCGGTTGACGTAGCACTAAAGAAGTTCCGCATGGACACGGTTGATACGATTGTTAAAACTAAAATGGCAAATTTGATAGGTTTTTTTTTTCAAAATGTTTCTGATATTTTTGTTTACATAAATAACACTGAGATCTAGTGAGAGCAAAGACAATGGGAATTGTTATTGTCACATTGTCATCAAGTCTTTCTAAATGCAGTTGGGATGTCTATAATAATTTAAATTACCTTTGCTTGGACTTCATTTCTCTTTAGCTTAATGTGCATTTATTTATTTTTTTTTGTTTTCAAAAAATTTTTTCATAAAAAAGTAATACATTACAATGAATTCAGCGTCTCCGCGCCTTATAGGCTTGAAAAGAGACTAAAAGAAACTAAATTCATTATTTATTAGAAAATGAAAATCAATTGAAAACTACCAGAGTAGCGGCACTTTTTCTAATCACGGTGATCGCTAATGTCTGTTTTTTTTCTATCGAAACAGTGTCCCCACATTAAAATACATAAGCAGATCAACGTAATCCAACAGTCTGTAGTCTAATCTCATATCCGGTATTTTTCTTTCCTTCCAGTATAGACGTTGTCAACCATGCCTCATTTACGTTCACGTTCGTCATGTCAGACCTTGCCGACACCGAATGACAACGAACAAATGTCGACGGAGAGCGTCTCCACTTTGTCATGTCATTCCAAAAATGTGTGTCTCTCCTCAGTCGGGTGTCTGGAAGTATAACTTCTACAATTGCACTTTTAGAGGAAATATTAAAATATTATTATTGAGTTGAAAATTCTTTAGTCATTACACATGAAATGTCAATAAAGTCAACGACGACAAGGGGCGCAAGGAAAACAAAAACCAAGCAGCGGCATTTGAAATTCGAAACCCATTTAGCTTCAGACCATAACATTCTTTCTCCATGAATGGATTCTAAACACATCACATCTGCCGTTTTTCAAAGCGCTGTTTTACTTTGTTCTTGTTGTTGTTGATTTTTTTTCTATGGAAACCAGAATTATTATTAAAAATATATTTTGTTAATAAACTGTTAAATGCTCTATATTTGAAGCACTTAAGAAGGTTCGTTCAATACGTCGCAGTCCATGGCAGAAAAAAGGGTATGACTGGCCCTTTTTAATGTGTGTCGATGGAAAGTGGATGAACGGCACCACATGTGGTTAAGTGAATTGTTCGATCTAGCTGTGTTTTGAAAGTCAATATTTGAAAGATCATTAAAGGATAGTTTTTTTTTTTGTTTTTGGTTTTTCTTCATAGGGGAGTGTTTTTTTGTTGTGTTATGGAAAAACACATTAGTGCTTGTATTTAAGAAATGTTTGCCTGAAAGGGCACTTGAAAATTGTCAATGATATTTTAAACGAGTGGACTAGCGACGCAGTCTGACGTCAGGCTTATTTTTAAAAATAAAATGTTATTCATGCTATGACCACCGCGTGGTCTATTAACTGAAGCCACATCAATGAAATACCTTTCACCTCACTCAGCGAGGTCAACAGATACAGCAAACGATCTTAAGATTTCAATGGCTTCATCGAATTATGAGCGCACGGCAGCGAAAGTTTGCGTAAAACAACCAAAAACATATAGTATTAAATTAAAAAGAAAAAAATGTATACTTTAACTATTGCACATTTTTATAAGCTGGCGATACAGACATATACACAAACATCACAAGTGCAATTGCAATACGACCACTGGCGAGGTGTTCCAATCTGTTTTGGATCATTATGAAGTAGCCAAAGTTTGACAATATTTGGATGCACTTGCAAACCATACCACCAACTCCAACGTGCTTCACAGTTAGTTTAAAAATATAAATATCTACGACTTACCTTCATCTTCTGCCAACAACTCAAGCATTGACACTATAGGGTTGTAGTAATTAACATTCTGCAATATTCTGAGACTGTGCCGGTGTTTTAATAAAATGATCACTCCGATGTTCACTAATTGTGGCTGACTACAAAATAGGATTACTTTGCCTGGCTGCATGTCATGCCGTTTCTGCTTTTGCTACAAAAATAATAGGTATTAGTATCAAATTTTAAACATTTATAAACAATTTGAGACAATATTTTGAAATGGTTTTTAAAATTTGTTTATTGTTTTTAATACTTTTATAAACTAAGAAACGGAATGAGCAACCTTGTACTCACACCTGTGTTGCTAAGTGTATTTGAGTATTTCAATCCATTGACAAAAACAAATAGTCAGTTCCGCCCAATTGATTTACGCACGTTAACATACAAAAAGACATCACGAGAAACAAATTTGAACAAAACTCTAGAATTTCTTTCTATTCCTTAGAACGACTTTGAAAAGGGTGGGGGGTGCTTCTTTTCAATTTTAACCGTCTGCTCACAGAGTATTGAATTTCTTTGAAATCCCATTGAAATGAATGCCAGACATTGTTGGCTAACTTTAAATTGAATGGAAATTTATTGTACCTTCTGTCAGCCATAAATCTCTCTAATTTCATTAATTAATTTCACTACCATACGGGAAAAGTGTAACTAAGGAGTTAAATGCGCAGTATTAAATATCCAAATGGAATCGATGGTGCCACTCAGTCAGCCAGACAGGCAGGTCAGGGAAACATTTCATTAAATCATTGTTTGATGTGGGAAACATTATCGCCCGTTGCAGTCGCAGTCGCAGTGTAACAGATACAATATGGGACAGTTGAGCTGGAAGTATTTTTGGCCATCTCCCATTCATACAAAACAATTCGACTTGGTAAATCTGTTTTATATTGAGATGACAGACGTTCTAAACTAAATGTATGTATAATTTAGTTTGTGATTCATATTATTAATCAGTAATAGGTTGGAATATTTGTCATAGTCCAACAAAATCTAAAGATACCTGCGCCAGGTGCCTGCCATCGGCACAATTCTACTTGGCTTCCAGGCATTGCTGCTAGTGCTCTATAATCTTAGAAATAGTTCTATACGATTAAATAAAAATAAATGAATAAATACTTGTCTTCTGTTAGTTAGCATGCAACTTTTCTTTTTACAATAAACTTGTGTATACAAACTAATATAAAATGTAGATATTTTATTTGTCATTTCCATGGATGCCGGCTACTGAGCCGTCTCATTTGGAGCAGGTCGACAAAATCCGAGAAGTCTATAGCTCATGAATATAAGATATGATCCCATATTTGTCTCCTGAACGCAAAATGATTATCTACATTGCAACTTCAATTCCGATTTATGTGAGACAGGTATGTGTGTTGTAAATCTAGTTATATGATCCCGACACTGATGACTTCACTTAACAATCTGCCATGTGCACTTAGGGTTCCATTTTTTGTAATTCCCTCTATTTCATAAAGCCAATTTTGACCTGTAGATCAATAAAAGAAAATCCTAAGTGTTCAGGAAACTCACATATAAATCTATTTGCTTCACTTTACAAATTTACGATCTCCTTCAACGACGTCTTTCCACAGAAATCCCATAACCATTTATTACACACACACGCACATACATATGTCGCAGTGAGCGAGAAACAAAGAAACCGAAAGAAAATTCATTCAACAATTTGTCTCCCATAAAAACTAAACAATGAATGCGCTTAAAAATCATTGTCTGCCTGTCGAACTTCCAAAGGTGCAACACTCAGGTGTTATTAAAAACACATCGATTACAACTCAAAGACGATGCAGCGGCACAGACACCAAAAAGGACTTAATGCATTTAACAAATGACACATTTACGACCGATGAGGCGGCGTCAAGAGAGAGAGCGAGAGAGATCTCAATATGTCACACTCGGGCACATAAGAAAATCTAATGAAGCTGAAGTGGTGGAGTAAGATGTGGCGTATGGACGAATAAGACAGACAGACAGCCACTCACTCCTATGGTCGTAAATAAAATTCAATTATAAAAACCCCGTGTTTGCAACTAAAATAAGGCACCTCCGAAAACGAACAAAACTCATAAAAATTGTGAGTGTTAAAAATAGGAGGTGGTATTTGTGAAAACCGCCTTCAAGTGACACCCATAAAAATGTCTATATACAACCAGACACAATCTGCTCGAACAGGCAGACAAAGGCGGCTAAAGTCTCCAGTCATTATTTCAACTCGTACTCTAGAGATTTCGGGTCTTCTTTCATGGAAGAACACACATTGAAATGCGATTCGTTGGAATGAATATTGCAAACAAATGTGACTAGAAATAAATGATTTCTTTTAGATTGGAGCTAAACTCTAAAAAAACGTACAGACAAACGAAATCTTACCTCGTTTAATGAGTATAATTTGGACACGTTGACATTGAATGGATAGATGGAATTCGTATTGGTGTGGTCAGGCCACATTCAGACGGACCAAAACGTAGTATTTTTTAGATCCGGAAACTCTAGATATCACTACTAGCCTACACCTGATCTCTTTTGGAAAGTCCTCATCTAACTTCGGCCGTCTTAGCAAAATGTCTAAGTAATAGTACCACTAAAAACCACCAGACTTTATAGAAAATCCCTGTTATGTTTGTCGCTATCGGTTCGCTATTGGAAAACTTGCAACTTGCAACGTATGACCTTCAGATTCCCTTTTCATATACCCCTGATTACTTTGGTCGTTTTTGAAAACCAATCAGATACGAATAAATAAAAGATTTACAAATATCCAAAACCAATCAAAATGAATCCGGTTGACGTAGCACTAAAGAAGTTCCGCATGGACACGGTTGATACGATTGTTAAAACTAAAATGGCAAATTTGATAGGTTTTTTTTTTCAAAATGTTTCTGATATTTTTGTTTACATAAATAACACTGAGATCTAGTGAGAGCAAAGACAATGGGAATTGTTATTGTCACATTGTCATCAAGTCTTTCTAAATGCAGTTGGGATGTCTATAATAATTTAAATTACCTTTGCTTGGACTTCATTTCTCTTTAGCTTAATGTGCATTTATTTATTTTTTTTTGTTTTCAAAAAATTTTTTCATAAAAAAGTAATACATTACAATGAATTCAGCGTCTCCGCGCCTTATAGGCTTGAAAAGAGACTAAAAGAAACTAAATTCATTATTTATTAGAAAATGAAAATCAATTGAAAACTACCAGAGTAGCGGCACTTTTTCTAATCACGGTGATCGCTAATGTCTGTTTTTTTTCTATCGAAACAGTGTCCCCACATTAAAATACATAAGCAGATCAACGTAATCCAACAGTCTGTAGTCTAATCTCATATCCGGTATTTTTCTTTCCTTCCAGTATAGACGTTGTCAACCATGCCTCATTTACGTTCACGTTCGTCATGTCAGACCTTGCCGACACCGAATGACAACGAACAAATGTCGACGGAGAGCGTCTCCACTTTGTCATGTCATTCCAAAAATGTGTGTCTCTCCTCAGTCGGGTGTCTGGAAGTATAACTTCTACAATTGCACTTTTAGAGGAAATATTAAAATATTATTATTGAGTTGAAAATTCTTTAGTCATTACACATGAAATGTCAATAAAGTCAACGACGACAAGGGGCGCAAGGAAAACAAAAACCAAGCAGCGGCATTTGAAATTCGAAACCCATTTAGCTTCAGACCATAACATTCTTTCTCCATGAATGGATTCTAAACACATCACATCTGCCGTTTTTCAAAGCGCTGTTTTACTTTGTTCTTGTTGTTGTTGATTTTTTTTCTATGGAAACCAGAATTATTATTAAAAATATATTTTGTTAATAAACTGTTAAATGCTCTATATTTGAAGCACTTAAGAAGGTTCGTTCAATACGTCGCAGTCCATGGCAGAAAAAAGGGTATGACTGGCCCTTTTTAATGTGTGTCGATGGAAAGTGGATGAACGGCACCACATGTGGTTAAGTGAATTGTTCGATCTAGCTGTGTTTTGAAAGTCAATATTTGAAAGATCATTAAAGGATAGTTTTTTTTTTTGTTTTTGGTTTTTCTTCATAGGGGAGTGTTTTTTTGTTGTGTTATGGAAAAACACATTAGTGCTTGTATTTAAGAAATGTTTGCCTGAAAGGGCACTTGAAAATTGTCAATGATATTTTAAACGAGTGGACTAGCGACGCAGTCTGACGTCAGGCTTATTTTTAAAAATAAAATGTTATTCATGCTATGACCACCGCGTGGTCTATTAACTGAAGCCACATCAATGAAATACCTTTCACCTCACTCAGCGAGGTCAACAGATACAGCAAACGATCTTAAGATTTCAATGGCTTCATCGAATTATGAGCGCACGGCAGCGAAAGTTTGCGTAAAACAACCAAAAACATATAGTATTAAATTAAAAAGAAAAAAATGTATACTTTAACTATTGCACATTTTTATAAGCTGGCGATACAGACATATACACAAACATCACAAGTGCAATTGCAATACGACCACTGGCGAGGTGTTCCAATCTGTTTTGGATCATTATGAAGTAGCCAAAGTTTGACAATATTTGGATGCACTTGCAAACCATACCACCAACTCCAACGTGCTTCACAGTTAGTTTAAAAATATAAATATCTACGACTTACCTTCATCTTCTGCCAACAACTCAAGCATTGACACTATAGGGTTGTAGTAATTAACATTCTGCAATATTCTGAGACTGTGCCGGTGTTTTAATAAAATGATCACTCCGATGTTCACTAATTGTGGCTGACTACAAAATAGGATTACTTTGCCTGGCTGCATGTCATGCCGTTTCTGCTTTTGCTACAAAAATAATAGGTATTAGTATCAAATTTTAAACATTTATAAACAATTTGAGACAATATTTTGAAATGGTTTTTAAAATTTGTTTATTGTTTTTAATACTTTTATAAACTAAGAAACGGAATGAGCAACCTTGTACTCACACCTGTGTTGCTAAGTGTATTTGAGTATTTCAATCCATTGACAAAAACAAATAGTCAGTTCCGCCCAATTGATTTACGCACGTTAACATACAAAAAGACATCACGAGAAACAAATTTGAACAAAACTCTAGAATTTCTTTCTATTCCTTAGAACGACTTTGAAAAGGGTGGGGGGTGCTTCTTTTCAATTTTAACCGTCTGCTCACAGAGTATTGAATTTCTTTGAAATCCCATTGAAATGAATGCCAGACATTGTTGGCTAACTTTAAATTGAATGGAAATTTATTGTACCTTCTGTCAGCCATAAATCTCTCTAATTTCATTAATTAATTTCACTACCATACGGGAAAAGTGTAACTAAGGAGTTAAATGCGCAGTATTAAATATCCAAATGGAATCGATGGTGCCACTCAGTCAGCCAGACAGGCAGGTCAGGGAAACATTTCATTAAATCATTGTTTGATGTGGGAAACATGATCGCCCGTTGCAGTCGCAGTCGCAGTGTAACAGATACAATATGGGACAGTTGAGCTGGAAGTATTTTTGGCCATCTCCCATTCATACAAAACAATTCGACTTGGTAAATCTGTTTTATATTGAGATGACAGACGTTCTAAACTAAATGTATGTATAATTTAGTTTGTGATTCATATTATTAATCAGTAATAGGTTGGAATATTTGTCATAGTCCAACAAAATCTAAAGATACCTGCGCCAGGTGCCTGCCATCGGCACAATTCTACTTGGCTTCCAGGCATTGCTGCTAGTGCTCTATAATCTTAGAAATAGTTCTATACGATTAAATAAAAATAAATGAATAAATACTTGTCTTCTGTTAGTTAGCATGCAACTTTTCTTTTTACAATAAACTTGTGTATACAAACTAATATAAAATGTAGATATTTTATTTGTCATTTCCATGGATGCCGGCTACTGAGCCGTCTCATTTGGAGCAGGTCGACAAAATCCGAGAAGTCTATAGCTCATGAATATAAGATATGATCCCATATTTGTCTCCTGAACGCAAAATGATTATCTACATTGCAACTTCAATTCCGATTTATGTGAGACAGGTATGTGTGTTGTAAATCTAGTTATATGATCCCGACACTGATGACTTCACTTAACAATCTGCCATGTGCACTTAGGGTTCCATTTTTTGTAATTCCCTCTATTTCATAAAGCCAATTTTGACCTGTAGATCAATAAAAGAAAATCCTAAGTGTTCAGGAAACTCACATATAAATCTATTTGCTTCACTTTACAAATTTACGATCTCCTTCAACGACGTCTTTCCACAGAAATCCCATAACCATTTATTACACACACACGCACATACATATGTCGCAGTGAGCGAGAAACAAAGAAACCGAAAGAAAATTCATTCAACAATTTGTCTCCCATAAAAACTAAACAATGAATGCGCTTAAAAATCATTGTCTGCCTGTCGAACTTCCAAAGGTGCAACACTCAGGTGTTATTAAAAACACATCGATTACAACTCAAAGACGATGCAGCGGCACAGACACCAAAAAGGACTTAATGCATTTAACAAATGACACATTTACGACCGATGAGGCGGCGTCAAGAGAGAGAGCGAGAGAGATCTCAATATGTCACACTCGGGCACATAAGAAAATCTAATGAAGCTGAAGTGGTGGAGTAAGATGTGGCGTATGGACGAATAAGACAGACAGACAGCCACTCACTCCTATGGTCGTAAATAAAATTCAATTATAAAAACCCCGTGTTTGCAACTAAAATAAGGCACCTCCGAAAACGAACAAAACTCATAAAAATTGTGAGTGTTAAAAATAGGAGGTGGTATTTGTGAAAACCGCCTTCAAGTGACACCCATAAAAATGTCTATATACAACCAGACACAATCTGCTCGAACAGGCAGACAAAGGCGGCTAAAGTCTCCAGTCATTATTTCAACTCGTACTCTAGAGATTTCGGGTCTTCTTTCATGGAAGAACACACATTGAAATGCGATTCGTTGGAATGAATATTGCAAACAAATGTGACTAGAAATAAATGATTTCTTTTAGATTGGAGCTAAACTCTAAAAAAACGTACAGACAAACGAAATCTTACCTCGTTTAATGAGTATAATTTGGACCACTTTTGACTTTTGCCAGACAACCAATCGCACCATGCATGTTGTTGGACAATTGTTTATGGGGATTTCCGGGCCCCGTAATCTGGCCACTTTCAGAAAACTGAATTAATAATTTTTTAGTTTCGTCAATTGCTAATTCGACACGATACGAATAATTCTTTTAGATTTGGGGGGAAACAGCTTAAAAAATGACTTGTCTTTTGACAGTCGAAATTGTTGCCACACTTTTTCTGGTTTGCAGGGAAATTGCAAGTGGGTGGTTGGCAACTTACATGTGTACACGAGAACAAAAACGATCAACTTATAGTCCGTTCAGATTGGGAAAAACTATTTCGTTTTCAATTGCTAATTTGACACAATACGAGTAATTCCTTTAGATTTGGGGGGAAACAGCTTAAAAAATGACTTGTCTTTGACAGTCGAAATTGTTGCCAGACTTTTTCTGGTTTGCAGGGAAATTTCAAGTGGGTGGTTGCCAACCTACATTTTTACACGAGAACAAAAACGATCAACTTATATTCCATTCAGACTGGGAAAAACTATTTTGTTTTTCACACATAAACTGGTGTTTCTAGGGAAAAGCGGCGAATAGCCCTAGCAGACAAACAAAACGTCTGACGCACATAAATAGTCAGAGTTGCCTATCCTATAACTGATTTGTAAAGAAAACACGTGGGAACAAAATCCAGTTTTTCGAATTTGTACGGAACTCTATTAAAATCCAAATGAAGATAAATACAAATCACAAATTTGTTGTTCAATTTTGTGTTTACCGAGGCTAGACGACCGAAGTCTATTCACAATTACTCCAAATCTATTACATGAAATGTGTGCCTCGTTCACTTTTTCGTAGAAAAAGTTGTACTTCCCCGTGTATCAATTGGCTTGCGTTATTCTGAATTGTCTTTGGCGAAAACGAGCATTTTGTCAGTCGACATGGCCTATTAAAACTTCCACTGGGACATTGCAGAAACGTTGCCATTTGTTGCATCTTGCGAGGGTGTGTTTGTGGTGCTATTTTGTTGTTGATGCTGGTGATCTTTTTATGTGCGCATTGAAAGCGCCTCTTATGATCTGCCACACCATTAAAAATAGACAAACGTGTGCAAGAAACCAATATTATGCGTTGTGTGGCACTCACGCTACCATATACAAACGCGCGTCGTGCGCCGTATGTAAGGAATCGCACCGCATCGTTACGACGTATCACTTGTATGCATATTGTTGTGTTGAAAGCCAAAATGACGTTTTTGGTGGATGGCGCAGTGTGGAGCAACAATATGAAGCGAAGCATCATGCTTGCCACCAATTGGGTGTTCGCTGTGTCGATGTATCAGGGGGGGGGGGGGGGGGGAATGGAAAAATGGTATCGGTGGATTTCTATTAAAATTTATGTTTTTATGTGGGTTCATAAAAATACAAAATTAACTGCAATTTTTCACAGCTGAAAAATTCTCTCCACAAAGACCAAAAGCCAAAGAACAACACTACACCGCCACCAACAACAACAATAACAACAACATTGTTAATATTACACGCTGCACTCGTACGTTCTGTATGAGATATGGCTGTTTGTACGATATGGATGGATGTGGAGTATATAATCGTATATTCGTTCATGTGGCTAATAACTTTGCCACAGCAACATACCTACATGTGTATTAACACATGTGAGTGCGCAGTATCATTGTAGGATTGTTCAAAACCAGGAGTGTTTTTCTCCCAACTCGACTATGACGAATTTCATGTAGGCCACTCACTCACCACACTGCGACACTACCGATAATACTGAAATGTGTCGGCATTTCTCTTTATTCCTCTTACATTGATTTAGCCTGTTTCAGTTGCATTCACTCAAGATGTACAATTAATTTTTAATTTTCTGGAAAACTTATCTCTAACAATTGTTTATGTGATACATGCGAAGAGATAAGTTCAAGAGTTCAGTAAACATGTTGGCGATAACGACGGCTCATATGGACGGTGAAAGAGTGAGAACTTTACGGTACACTCGGAAGAAACAATCGAAACATCAAAGGATGTGTGTCACCTTTTTGTTAAATCTTACATTCTACACAACCGACATATTTATAGGTACAGTGAAAATCCGGAAATGGTAAAAATCAGTCCTCTTGTGTGTCCGTTTTCCCCATACAAATCAGAAAAAATCGCATTGGCACACAATCTTTGAATTGCCATTCTGAATAGCCGCCGTCGCTGTCGCTCTTATTCAAATGAACAAACAATGTCGGTGTTGGTTTTTATAAAAACGCTTTTTTGTGCTTTTTTTTGTAAGCAAGTTTGCAACATTGTTGGAAACCATTTGCGACGCTCACCTTTCACACATTTGCACATTTTCATTGGAATTACTCCATTTTGTTGTCTAAAATAAATTCAGAGAAATACAAATTAAATTATATAAAACGAAATCATTACTTAAGAATTGCCAAAAATTAAATAATTATAATCCGCTTGACGAAGAAGAGGAACGAAATCATAAATTAAGAATTGCCAAAAATGAAATAATTATAATCCGAAGAAATATTGGACTCGCTTGATGAAGAAGAGGACGATGCGGGTTTCATTGTCTCCAACAGACCCATCCAAGGAGCGGGGTGGATCTTGTTGGGGATGGATTTTATAAGGTATGAATATTGGAATATTGTTTGTTCAGTAGGATTTTTTTTGTTGTTGATCAGAATCGACTTGCAAACTTGCTTTGTGGCAACGTCGCCCCCATTTTGTATGTTTGCATTGCCTACGCCGTAACATAACCTCGATTATGGTTTTGCTGAGAAATTTCCCCCAAATTTTCTGTATAAAAAAATTTAATTGAAACATTTGATGTGTATACTCCACTGAGATTAAACGGGAGGGGTTTGGGTTCATCTTTGTCACATGTTTATATTTCTATCAGTTTTGATTTTGATTTACCAATTAATTTTGTCCCACTGTCCTTATTTCTCATGTAGAGTTTCAAAAGTGTTGGATTATTTCAAGAAAATACGTCTACTTATTGAACGTATCAATGGATTTCAGAGCGATTTTCATTATTACCCTCGACAGAAGTCCGTCCCCATAAGTTGCTAAAGTGATTTTGATTTTAATGTTTACACGATTGATTTAGCAAATCACTAATGGTCTAATGGGACTCACTATGGAATTCTATGTGGATGTATCCCGTCTTATAACCTTCTAAGTCTCCGCATAAGTTTGAGCTTTATTTACTTTGTGTCAATGGAAGTTGTCTCCCTGGTCAAGCAAATTAACTATCGATCGAGTTATCGTTCTTTGATATACGGAGTTCATTAATTCATGTTGACTTGTCCATTTTAATGGAGGCTGTCCATTACCTTCTAACTTATCTTTAATAATTTTCTCCTCTCCGTTGTCTTTTGACACTTTATTAACCTTTCCCTTGATCAAGCAATTTCGCCGAGCCCTAATCATGTTAACAGAATATGTTTTTTGTTATTGCACTTGACCCCGAAATTTGTTCACTGACCTCTTTTGGGAACAAGGCACCTATTCAATTTTCGCTCAATTTGAGAACATTTTGTAAATGTGTCCACAAAAGGTATGCGACATGAATTAAAATGCCATCAATTTGTATCGTTGCCCCAGTGCGTATATTTCTCACTTGTCCGTCCGCCTATCCTTTCTCAGCTCAGCTCACCTCAACTCTTTTTTTTTAAACATTCACAGAACAATTTACATCCAACGAATGATGTTTATTTTCGTTTGTGTTCATTTGACCCAATATTTGAAAATTTCTATATGCGTTGTTGGCTTTGTTGTTGTTGTTGTTGTATAGAACACATTACCTTTATGGGTACATTTCTTGCTTTGTTTTTATTGTGACACACACAACTGAGATCCGATACCTTTTTTCGACCTTTTTTTTTGTCGCTGTTGTTGCTTTTATTGTTCTCCATGGCTTTCGGAGTACAGAGGGTGTGTTGTGTTCTCGGTGTTTGGTTTAGACAATGATGATGTTGATGTGTAACAACACCTGTGATGTTAAATTGCGGTTAAATGTACCATAATGTGATGTTTTTGTTGTTCGGCCGGCCTAAACACGGGACCCGAGTTGATTTTTTATGTGACTTTTTCGGGCGTCGGTTTTTGTTAAGTGAGTGTATCAATATTGTATTTATTGAGGTATTTTTGTTGTTGTTGTTGGTGGTGGTGGCGGTTGTGGCAGTGGTGAGTCGGGCTGCTGCCAAACCATTCGAATTGTACTTGAAAATGTCAAATGTTGTGGTAACGAATAGTATCTTTGTGTGGTTACATTTGAATTGAATTGAGGGAGATGTACCAAGTACGGCTGAAAGCCAA
The DNA here is from genome assembly GCA_958296145.1 of Hydrotaea cyrtoneurina. Lineage (NCBI taxonomy): Eukaryota > Metazoa > Arthropoda > Insecta > Diptera > Muscidae > Hydrotaea > Hydrotaea cyrtoneurina. The sequence continues at coordinate 1,576,930 of OY282516.1, read as the reverse complement.
GAAATATGAATATGGGTATATTCGAGAATAGTAAAATGTAACAAGAGAACGAGGATGGGACTCTGATTTTGGGGGCAGATGTAACGTTTCATTTCTATGTGTTTTACTATACCATCGGATTGGCATCCTCTTTGTGCTGGTGTTTTCTACTTGATCCGCTCGTTTGTTTCTGTCTTGGAGCTGTGTTTTAAGGAAGCACGTCTTTAGTGTATTTTTTATGGTCCATTATGGGATTTCTCTTCGTAGGTAATGATGTCATTTAATATCAAATTTAAAGTGGTTAATCGTGTCGCTGTGGCAAATTCCATTCCATCTACATCTTTCGTCTCCTACTGCAACACCATCAAAAAACAATTTTCGAAATAGTTTTTCTATGTTCGTTCGTTCGTTCCCTCTGTCAGCCGTTTCACAGCTACCAACCGAACGACCAATTGTGGTGTATAGAAAGAAATGCAGTAGTTTCGATTTTTTATGTTTTAATATAACGAAAACGAATCCATGTTTGTGTTTTGCTTAGAAAACGTTAATGCACAATAAAATGTTGTCTTTTTTTTCCGAATTTATTTAACAGTTTGTTGGTGCTTCCCTAGTAACAACCATTAAATCTCATTAAGGGGCACTAAAAACGGTTCACAACTACGCGGCAGAGAAATCAGACTCGATAAAAAAAATGTGCATAGCATTGAAAAGACGTCTTCGGCTTGATGGCATTTAATTGGCTTACATGACCGGAATGATAATGGCTTCTTCTAACATGGCCATAAATGAGTCAACGGGCAAATTTACATGTTACATTCTCCCATCGAAAAGAAAGATGTGCCTGGAAGCCTGACATTGTAACATGTTGTACAATGAATTAATCAAACATTTAAACAACCAACGCACATTGTTTGATCGTAGCCGCGTCATGGATATTTCAATAACAAAAAGTACTTGGCTTTGCCCAGGGGAGAGATGAGATGGGAGGGGTCTAATCCTCTTTTATGTGTGGATTGGATTGGTGGCATTTTATAGGCATTAACATTTCATTTCCTTCCGTTACGATTCTTGTTGGGCTGTAAAAGCTTTCTTCCCACGTGTAACTGACACTACTGGTAGATCGATTGGTGTTACTTATGGACAGATGCATTTATAGGTATGGATGGTATGTGGGAAACACGTTAGCTTCATAGTTTGGATGATTGCCAGCAGTCTGTACTCTTCGTTAGGTACAATAATACGTCAGTCTACGATGAATAACCCGCAAGGAAATTAATCAAATGCTTATCATTCATTTATAATTGATTTTATTGTAATACTAGTAAGTTGTACTGCGCCTATGGCGCCCGTTGAAATATGGGAAAAAAATTTTCTGGAAAAAAAAATTTATCTTGAAAAAAAAAAATTTTTGTTAAAAAAAAAATTTTTTGTTTAAAAAAAAATTTTGTTGAAAAAAAAATGTTTGCTCAAAAAAAAATTTTGTTGAAAAAAAAATGTTTGCTCAAAAAAAAATTTTGTTGAAAAAAAAATTATTTCTTGAAAAAAAAATTTTTTCTTGAAAAAAAAAAATTTTTTCTTTGAAAACAATTTTTGTTGAAAAAACAATTTTATTCTTGGAAAACAATTTTTGTTGAAAAAAAAATTTTTTTCTTGGAAAACAATTTTTGTTGAAAAAAATTTTTTTTCTTGGAAAACAATTTTTGTTGAAAAAAAATTGTTGGAAAAAAAAATTTTGTAAAAAAAAAATTTTGTAAACAAAAAATTTTGTAAAAAAAAAATTGTAAAAAAAAAATTTTGGAAAAAAAAATTTTTGGTAAAAAAAAAATTTGGGGAAAACACAATTTCTGTACAAAAAAAAAATATTATTTTTTTATTATTATTATTTATAGAAAATTTAGAATGCCTATTTAAATTCCTACGTACTGCGTGACAGAGTCAGTGAATCAGTGTCGAGGGTAAATATATATTAAGATACAAAGCCTAGAAGGTGCTGAAGCACTTCTTTGTGATTTCCATTGCAAAATGTTGAACAAAAACTCATTGTTTGAAAAAAAGTTTTTTGAATTACCACGGCCATCTTACAAATTATGCAGTTAATGGCGCTCTAGACTCAAAGAAAATCTAAAGCAAACTTATAAAATTCAACTGACTCTCACTAAAAATTGCTTTCTTTTCTTAGAAAATTACAATGTTATATTCATAATTGGAAACCTTCCGAATTGTTAAAGAATATTTGTAGTTTCATTGTATTCTAGCTGGACGAATTCGATATTAGAGCTCGGAGCTGCAAGGCCATTTTACAATATGTCCCTCGTAGCACAGAGTTTTGACTTTGTCCAACTCACTGCTCACATTTCTATTAACTTAAAGAACACAGATTATTATCTTGTTGTTAGATAAAAAAAAACTGTATTTTAGAAATGTTGTTCTATTGACTTTTGAAATTGGCCTGGAAAGCATTCTTTTATTTAAACATGACGTTGATGACGTTTAACATTCATAAACCTGAAACTTCTTTAGAACACCATTGGCTGTTTGAAGCCTACCGTAGGACCCGACTGATGAGTAATGCTTACTGATCTGTATATCATTTTATTTGCTTATATTGTAGTACTAAAGCCGTGAAGGCTAAACATATACATACATACTACAAATTAAAATGTAATTTTTGGACTTCCCCATTTGTTCTTTAAGGGGATTGAAGGTATGAAATTGAAGACAGTTGTGCCGCAAAAAAAAAACCGTTGTGACCGTGTGTTTGCTGACCATATTGCTCTCGACGTTGTTGCCTCAATGATTCTTTTGGCATAGTGGCCGCATCCAAATCAGGACATATGAGTCGTTTTGAGTAGAATACAGTCCAATACAGATAATGTTGACAAATGTAGTATCAAACATATGAATGGAATCCTATAACATTATTTTTCAAATTTTAAATAACTAATGTCTTTCGTGTCTAAAGTATAATAACAACTTGTAAACAAATTCAGTCAAATGTTCTGCAACTGATAATCTTGAAACCACGCTATTATTAAGTGTCACGTATTGTTGTTGCAATGGGTGCTTATAAATGAAACTAGTTTTCATATTTCTCGTTCACCATTCCGTTTGTTCCAGCTGTCAATCATCCATTGAATATTAATTCATTTCGGTGTAAACTTTATCGTTTGCTAAATACACTACGAGCGTTTTAACAGTTTTATTTGCATACTATTAAAGGATGTAATGTTTAATGTCTATGTAAGTGTCATTTTTTCCTGTACAAAATTTGATGTTTTATGGTTTTGTTGCCTTTGATAAACAAACAACAAAATTACGAGTCGTGATTGTTTGACAGTTTGACACGTGCGCTTTTGCGGCATATTCTGTGTGTTATACGGCAGTCACATACTGACATCGTCGTCTGTGTGCTGGTTTTTGGGGGGGGGCCGTTTTTCTCGGCGGAAGGGGTCAAGGTGGAGCAGGCAGGCGACCGTTTTGATTCTCCAAATATTTTGTTTGTTTTATAGATTTTTAACCCCTTTTGTGTGGCTGCCTGAAGTACATTGTAAAAGGGTTGTCATAAACGTACGTTTACGGAGTTGAGTTTGATTTATGACAGACAATAAAAATTCAGTCATGAGTGAGTTATTAATGTGCGTATTTACGTGGGTACTGTTCTTTAATAACGGCGGCGGGGAATACTGATGAAATCTCTACAATTTTTCAATAACAAAGACAACAATTGAAAATCTCAGTAAAAATTAACAAGTCATTCAGAAAGGAAAGAGAAAAACAAACAACCAACAATAACTTAAAAATTTCAGGAAATTCCAAGGTGAACTTTAGGAAAGTTAGGTTTTCCCTTTCGGCTTGAAGCCCTGTCCTTATTTCGACCAATTTTGGAGCAGTATATTGAAATAGACTACTGACCAACGCTGATCAAATTGGAAGATGTCTTACACGAACACTTTAGAAAATGGTTAAGCAAATCCACGTCTAGCACCCAACAATGGTCTTAAAATTCTGCATTCCATAGGTTTTACCAGTGTGGTCTTTCGACTGAAGCCTTTCTTTTGTGTTTTTTTTTTTAAATTACTATTCATTTTATCACTTGAAAACCTTTCTGTTTTCTGTCCGTTGTTTTACAATTCTGTTTGCCGTTCAGTATTTGTTCCCCCGCCCCACAATTGTAAACATTGTTAAACTGTTCAAACATTGTCATGATTTCGTGAAGCCTTTCAGATTAGTTTGATGTGATTTCTGTCAATCATATGTGTACATATAAATATGTCTGTCTGTCTCTCTCTCTCCCACTCGGTGTCGTTACGTTTTATAATACATTTTTAATTAATCCGCTTTTGTGTATGCCAATTATGCGTATAACATGTGGGTGCTGTTGCTGCCGTTGTGCACTCCAGCGATTGACGTGTCAGTGACAACAAAAGTAGAGATCCCTTTTCTTGAATTCTTAGGAAATCTGACACTTTGTGAGTGGTGGTGATGGTGTCGTTGTTGAGGGATTTTAATACACGTCAAATAATTCACACCTACAATTACGAACTTTATGACCTTAATAACATTGAATAACAAATCGGACACCTTAAATAAGGCGCACCAAGCAGAGAGCAAAAACCCGAACGAATAAAAGTCACAAAACAAAAAAAATTGAAATTATGAAAATGCCCACAAACGCCATAAAGTTTGTGAACAAATTTCACACAACAAAAAAAAGATGCCCTTTCCCGTTGATGCTGTTTGGCATCCGTATGTGCGAGTGTGTGTGTGTGTTGGGATGATTTTTATCGCTTTTAATTTGCTTTTTATTTGGTATCATATTTCATTTCACTGCACTGAATGTGTACAGACAACAACAGGCCAGACCAGCAACACAACGGACAAAAACAAAACTCCACGACAAAGTCTTCCATTAAGTCACTTTTTTGTGCTGGTGTTTGTTGTTGGTGTATTGTGTCTTATATGTATATTTCTGTTATTGTGGTCCATATTTGAGAGTTTTTGGAGTTTAGGACCCCTACCCTGCCATCGCAAAAGAAAGACACGAATAGTGAGACACCACCAAACCATCATAATCGTGTATGGACAAAGTTACTTTTACGTTGTTGTTGTGTTAACTTGGCCAACACGCCACGAGACAGAAATAGCAGCAATACCAACAACAAAGCAAACGTCATAATGTCATAAAAATGTCACATTTTGTGCATAACTTTATGATTGTTACAAACCATAAAATACTTTTATTTTTATTTTTTTTGTTTGGCCTGTGTGGCTTTTTGTGTGTTGTTATTGGGATACGAGTGTATTCTAAAAAAAACCTAAATTCTACGAAAATGAAAGCCTCCACTCCAAAGGTACACTCAAAATAAAAAGTCTACACTGACATGAAGTTAGGTGGGGTACCAGTGCTAAGTTCACCGATTTCTATTGAATCTTTAAAATGAAATGTTTTGTTTTAGATCATGAATCAGATGGACAATTTTTCGTCCCGGTGCATTCTGTAATGTGTTGTTTCAGTCTTGCAGAGTTGGCTTAACACTTATCTTTTACCAGTTGCGCATAACAGACAAAATCACGGACAAAATCATCAATTGTTTCCACCATTTGCAACGCATCGATGTTTCTGATCGACCGGCCTCCTTATCTATCGCGGCACCTGTGTTTCGAATTTTACAATGGCCCGGCAAAATGTATATTCAAATAATTCGTTGCTTCGAAATTTCATGCATGCTAATGTTTTGTTAGACCTTTTTCTTTGGGTGGTTTATTATTCAATGCATATTGTTTTTGTTATTGTTTGAGATTTTAAGTTTTTGATTTCATTGTGATTCTTGTTTACGACTTTAAAAACACGTCAACTCGAGACTTTTGATATGTTTGTGCTGGGTGGTGTGTCCGTAGTTCGAAGATGTCTCATGCTCTTCCATGAACGCTTGTTGCTTTTGTTTTTTTTTATTTGCTTGTCGGCGTTAAGAGAAACCAGGCAAACGAAAATAAAAGAAACGTCACTTTGTTATAAAGCGCAACTTACAGCTTATTTAGCATATTAATTACTTCTACAGTAATTGATATAGACTCATAAATGCGAGATGACTCTGCGACTGGTTTTGTGAGTGACTCAGTGGGGGGGAAACGAGAATGAAATACAACATGTGTTAAATGATTTTTTAAAAAATGCAGACTTTGTTAAGATTAAGATAACTAATATTCATTTTGGTTTATTCCCTAACAGGCTCAGGCTGCTTATTATTTTCTGGCATTAAATGTGCCAATTGTAATCAGTGCATTTACCATTCGAAACAAATACCGAGCCCTTGTCAAAAGTTAATGTGCCACTGAGTTGAGCTCGCCTTTTCCCCCCGAAAAGAGGAATCCTTTAATGTGGCCATGTGGGCTGGTCTTATTCAAATCATGTTTCCAACCATTCCCTCGAACAAAAAAACCCAAAAGAAAAACAAAACATAAAAATCGTGAATCGCTTTTTGTATGAACTGGTACTCGCACTCGTTTGTATGAATATTTTCCTCTTCAAAAGGAAAAAACCGCGCCGAAAACTCACAGAAAACTGAACCGAACCTCTATCCAAACCGAAAAAAAGAGAAAAAAAATACTGAAAACCCCTGTAAAAATGCAGAGAATAAAAACAACTTCATTTGTGTGAAACAAGCACTCTGTCAAAGCCGTGAGGTAATTAATCAAAATCATGGGGCGTGTGCTTTTTATTTCAATTCGTCGTCGTGTGTTTTTATTTTTTTTTGTTATGTGTTGCTTTACGTTCTTTCATTGTTTTTTAGCTGGTGTTGGTTTTTCCTTTCGGTTTTATCCAGAGATTCTCTAAAAGCCCGAACACAGTCAAAGTCACTTAACATACGGTTTGTACTGAAAAACAAACAGCCATATGTGTGTATACTATGGATATATGTGGAACGTTTGAGGATGTGGTATAAAAATTGTGGACATACTATTTCCGGGACAGTTTTTTGTTTTTATTTAAGTCGATAGCGAAAGGTTTGTAGGAGGAAAACTAAAAATAAAATTTATCATATCAAAACATATGATCACTTTATACATTTGGTCAAACATACTTATTATTGTCTACATATTAAAGGTTGAAACCACTCGAAATCTATCTTGACACTCATCCAACCACACAAAGTAAACCGGAGGGTCTATTCCATTATTTGTCGTGTGGGGGAATTCATCATCAAACCATTGGTTGACAGCTGCCAGTTGAAATCGCCACCTCAGCCGAGCCCAACTCGGGGGTCTACCCGGCCGTTCACCTGTGGTACCAGATTATAGACTGATGACTATTACAACTTCCAGTTCGATCCTGACTGGAAGTTGTAAGTTTCATGACTGTGATGGTCTGAATCGTGGTGTGCCATTCATAATATGTATTTCTATTTGAGCCAAAGTATTTCATTTTGTGGAAAACTTAAGCACGTCGTGAACTCCCCTCCAACATCGTCAGTTTTCCCAAACTCATCATAACGCCCGGACAGGAATATTTAAAAATACCTCTGCGCTGATATTTTTGAAAAATGCATATTATTATTAATACATGTGTTATGGCCCATGTGGATATTTGAATGTGTGTTTGGATTAATGTACATACAAACGTGTATACAGGGATGAAAATATGAATGTCGTCTCCCAAAAGTACATACATACATACACAATAATGACATGTATGATGTCGGTGGCGATGGGCATGAGGATGAGGTTGATGATGATGATGGTGATTATTATTATTAACAAGCCTTAATTAATAAGTTTTAATGGAGATGATGCATAATTCCGACATATCGCATTATGTTTGAACAAGCATATGCATGTATTTATGATGTGACATGATACGGTGACACAGATTTAAAATCCTCAAAATAAAATTTGTAAAGTAAAAAAGACATGAAAATGGATTGTTAATGAACCATTTTTTTGGGGGGGCTCGTAGGTGATTTTGGTCAGCATACAGTCAGAGGAACCTTTGACAAAACAAAAAATAACCACTAGGGTATGTTGTTTAAACCTAGGACCATTTGGAGAAGATTCGTAAAGCGAGAATCATAACAATGTCAAGGTTTTATTTAAAATATTTAATCAGAATCGAGCTCAGAGGATTTTTCGGTCCGAAGGTAAATAGATATTTTCTAACTGTTGCGATTCTTTGGTTTTGAATACGCTATAACACTCTGCAAATACAGGAAGTTTTACTGGACATTGATGTAACTGCAGGAAGGTCGCGTTCTCTGGAATTCCTCTTTATGAGCAACTAAAGACCAACGGCAGTATTCCTCTAGTTTGCGATACCTAGAAAAGAAATGTTACCGATCGGCTCAGAATCAGTTACTAAATCGATTTAACGGCAGGTCGTCCCTTGCTTCAGTCAGTTGTCCACTTAAACCTTGAGCTCAACATACAGGTGGCAAATACTGTACGATCTCTATAACATTTCGCAGGATTACAAAGACGCTCTAAAACATCTCAAATTTGTATATATCTCATAGATCCTCTCGTTCCAGAAGCCACATATGAAATCCCAATAGTATTTGAATAGCATTTGCACCAAGAACCATTCCTGAACTAACTACATTTCTCTCAGACTTGTGTAAGCCAGTGTGTTTAAGCCTTACGTACTAATAGGTCAAGTAAAGATAAATACGATTTTGGATACTCTTCTCTTTACTTCCTCAATTTCTAATTCACAACAAAAAACAAAAACCGTATTGAATATTGAAACCACCTAGAGTTAACGGCAAGCGGACCAGTTGTTAAAGCATTTCCATAATTTTGTATCCACAATATTTATCACACATGATCAAAAGTCTACGAAGCCGCCAACTAAACTTAAAACTCGTAAAAATTTGAAATATTGTTAATAATAAACGCATTAACGTAATTATTAATGCACCGAAGTGCACTGGAATGAATGCATGCACCACGCCCTGATGATCACACATAAAGATGACCTTAGACAGATATTAAAATTATGGAAATCAACTGGAAATGAATGCATTAAACCCATCATTCGTTATGGTTTTAAAATTGAAAGTAATTTTAAACACCACAAAAAAATCTATAAACGAATTAACGATGATTCTTTTTTCCGCGATGTCCTCTGAACTACCGAATATGTTCGTACCACCACAATGGAAGGCGAACCCATCAGGGGTTTGATCTACTGATACTCTTCTAATGGCCGTCAGCCTTTCATGGCTACCAATTCATTGCGTTTTTATTACCCCCTTCATGTGATAAAGAGTGACAGGGAGTCAGACGCTCACACACTGAGAGGAAATGTCTGCCGCCTAATCGTAATTAGAATGCATGTCAAGTGGTTGTATATTTTCAAAGATACCCTTAATGGAGCATTAAAAAGATTAACCAAAAAAAAAAATGTCCGTAAAATGTTGGCAGTAAAAATGCTGGAAATATGTTTTGTATTGTAATCGAATGCTGTTTCGAAATTCGAATTCGAGTGGCGGTTACTTTTTGTTCTCGTTGTTGTGAATACATCATTAAGAGAGATGTAAAGGATTGGATTAGTGGGAATTCTGTTTGGATGTTTGTTGTCGATGTGACATTCTCCTTTTAGCTGGGTCTGCGCCTGTCAGCCGTTTTTGCTTGGTCTTTAATGATTTTAAAGATCTTTAATGATTTGGATTATTAATGATGCTGATATTTTCAGGCGAACAAAATGAAAACAAGACAAAGTGAAATAGAACGCGGACAACAATAATCATTCGAAATGACTTTACATCAATCAGTCACTGAGACAATTGCAAGACACACGACAGTGGTTTGCAAAAGACTTTGTGTAGGCAAAAACATTCCTTCAGAATATACAAAATCAAGCACAAACAATTGAAGTAGGAAAAGATATGAAAAACGAATTTATTGCTCTCGGAATGTAGTAGAGCTTAAGTGGGTGGACGCCTAAGTTTATTGACTGGTGGAGCTGTGATATCCTCACTATAGATTCGAAGAACTATTCATCTCTCACCAAACAATTTGATGCCACAGAGATGCATCGCTTATCCCAAAAAAAAAAACATCTGCCGTTTGGTGAAAACATGGAAGAGCGAAACCATTCAGATTCCACACAGGAGAATCGAAATCATTTAATCAATTTAACCGCTCAAAAGTCATCTCGGTTTTGCGAATTGTTTTCGTTACTGTCTGTTCATTTTCATGGATTTTGATTTGAGGGAATATCCGCTAATATTCTGATCACTGGCCTATTATCGCATAACAATTTAAAACGTATTTCATGATAAAGTTCATCTCAACTATTACTGGTATGAGATGACTATTGATATGCCAAAACCCTTATGATCTGAAACAGTTTCCTACGTTGACCACCATTATTTTTTTTATAGTAACACAAAAGTGTGTAATACACGGGGCTAAATCTCCAACATAGAAACTATAACTTAAACATGAATACATTAAAAAATAATAAAAAATATTACATTGAACACAGTAATACAAAATTAAAAAATAAATTCATATCTTAATTTACCATAGTTTTTTTTTGTGGTGCTTTTTCCATCAAATCAATGCCCTCCTCTTCATCCACTGTGCTCTGTAAGTCAGTTCCGTCAGTCAATCATCCGTGTGTACACACTCCGACATTGTAATTTCCAGAGTGAAGATATTGTTATGTTCGAATTGAATGCGAAATCATTTATTAAATGTCTTTTCATTTCTGACAGTGTGATAAATGATTGCCACTATTTATTATTCCACGAAAAATTATGAATCATTAGCGAAAAATCGCCGTTTTGTTGTTGTTGCTGCGCCGCCCTTGTAATGATTACCTAAGAGAGAGAGAGAGAGACAGCTACGACCGACCACTCTAATGAATCCAAATCCAATGCATTACAACAGTTTATTAAAATATATGAAGAAGAAGAAGAAAATCCTTTGGTGTTTTTTCCAATGAAGAGGATTTACATTAAACTTCGATTAACCCGCTGCCATAGAACATTTCATTCTATTGAAATTCGGTTGGCTTTGATGATAAATATTTGACTGCGAAAGCATTCCGCACAAGAGGAAGAAGAAGAAGAAAACATGAGCGAGAATATGACAATTCATCAATCATTTGACATTTACAGCACTTTTTTGACAGTTGCTCGGTAGGGGGGCTTTTCATGCACACACACACACACACATACACACCATACTACCTCCAGCAGTTAGTCATTCTTAGTTCGAAGTGTTGTGGCAAAAATTACAAAATACTTCATTATTTTAATCACTTTTTGTTGTTTATTCAAACATTTTGACATTTGGCATTTTTTCTTTTGCTGCTGGGTTGCCGTCAGTGTTTGTTTTGCCAGGTTTTCTTTATAAGCATGTCGCACAAGTGGTTGGAGCTGCGCGGAGGCTTCTTTTTCGTCCGAGTTTTTGAGTAGTTTGGCTTTTTGCCGTTAATCGTCAAGTTTTGGTAACATGCAACACTTGCATTAATTTCATTTTTTTTCCTTGACGCGCTGTTATTTGCGCTGTTATTTTATTTGAGCTCAGTCACGTTTAGCGTTCGCATCACACCCATTGTTGTTGGCTGACTGGCGGACTGACTGGCTGACAGCCAGTCGAGGTGACTGTCTCACACAACTGATTATTAATGGTAACTGGCCTCAAATTCCCTAAGACTTATTGATGTTAAATAAAGATAATTCATTTTGTTGTTCGTTTCGTAAAAGATGATTTCATTTTATAAAAAAAAAAAACTCTCAGTCGTCGTCTGCCTGATTTTTCTCCTTTTGTGTGGTATGTGGGGTTATTTTATTCTCGACTGCAAGAGGTAAAATGCAAATGTCAAGATTAAGCGATAACATCATGATTATGTCGAAAACAAATGTTGTTTGGTGGGAGCATCACACAAAAAAGGTCTTAACCAAAGATTGAAAAGTGATGCACACAAGATGCAAAGTTTCTAAAGGTGAAATATTGAGACCCAAAGCGAAAAGGAGGCGGCCCGACTGGGAATAAGTGATATAGAAGGGGCGGTTTGATGTCGTTTCGATTCTTTAAAAGTCGATGAGCCCCGCAGAGGAGTTTCACAAGAATATGTGTAGACAGTGAGTTATACAAATGCGTTGCATTTGTTGACATTCAAAAAGTAACTGTATATTTCGAATTATTCTTCTCAATATTCTACTGTATTTAATATATTATTGTTTATCTCCGATAGTATTTAGTAACGTATGAGCCTTTCTGGTATGGCCCCGAGATCAGTAAGTGTGGGCGTGAGATTTGAGAAGCACTTCGCATATTCGCCTAAAGGGATATTGTGGAAAAAATCAGTCGGATTTCTTAGTCATACCATTAATTATTATTGCAATTATAATTGACAAAAAACAGTAAAGAGACTGGTTGCTAGTGCCTTCCCCTTTGATTGATTATATATTTAATTATTATTACTCGTGTGCTGATATTCTGATTGGTTTACTTATTCCATTCCATTCTCCTTTTTTAGACACAAGTCTGGATTAGACACACACACTTAAGGCTTGAAATGATTTCCAGGCACTGATTTGGACAGCTCAACATTTCAAGGAATTCCGCGCCATCTTCACCTTGCTCTTTCCAGAGGAGTTCTCGGTCGTCCCCACTGTAGTTGTCGTTCAAACTGTAGCTTTTGGATATCGACATGACTTAGTGGTGCTTGTTTCATTGAGTGAGGGCTAACTTACGAAGCCGTTTTCTTCGCCTTAAGTAGTATTTCTTTTATGGCTTGTAATGGCTGTCTCAGGGTAGACACACCTCTGACTTGCAATAGCTCCCTCTGCTACGTCGCATACGTTTAGTCTTGTCCACCACATATCTTGGCATGTTTTTGCGATTTATTTTGGTGATTATTGGGCCAATTTCATAAAATTCTGCATGTGGTAATATTTTCAACAAATAGCTCTTTTAGTGGTGAAGGGTTGGGAGAGGTTGCCTTCCTATGTGTCCTTCCTATTAGGGGACAAAGGGACATTCGTACAATCTACTCTAACTAAATGTATTTGTAAAACGTATTTTGTATTTTTGTATCCCATTTGTGTGTTCGCCGTAGCAAAATCATTGCTCCGTTTTTGTGAAGACTTTTTCGAACCAATTTTGAATTGTTTCTTGTTTGCCAATTCGTTAGAAGAAATTCAGTGAAATTCAGAAATTCGCACCTGACTTAGGACGTCTGCCCGCCCGTCCAGTAGATTGTCGTTAACACTATTCGTGCCAGGCAGTGACTTCGGATCACAATTGAAATTAATACTTCTATATGTATTTTATTGTAAACTAGCTGACCCGGGTAAACGTTGTTTTGCCTTCAAATTTTATTTTCATCTGTCGGATGAACTTCAAACTACACAGAAACCCATAGAGCATGTACATAAAGTTTGGTCAAAATCGGTGCAGTAGTTTTTGAGTTTAGCGATCACGAACATACACGTAATTTTTATATATGTATATAGAGATTTGTCATTATCCCATCTAAGTCTAAGTTTCTTCCCTTAAATAGTTTACTTTAAAAAACTGTCTATTAGAATTTTTTTTTATATTTGTTTTTATAAACTATTTTGCGTTACTTTACGTTACAAAATTTAGCTTGCGTTAAAAGCACAGGCAATTGCATTTTGATAGAACTTGATGTAGGTTTATTTTTTGGATTATAACAAACAGTGCCCATGGATATTTCTCTGTTCGTTTCAGAGCTTATATTAATATGAATAAGTGTTATTTCAGATTAGTTTTCTTTTTTCTCAAACTCGCAGCCCTTAGCATCATCATTTTGATAAACACCTACTTATTAATTTCAAAGAAGTCAAAATTTTGACATTTCGCTCCGAATTTCATTAAAGGTAATGCCTTGACCCACAACAACAATATCGGTAGACAATTCTACATTTAATATCATCATCATCGTATCATCCTTATCAAATTGTATTTTATTTAGTCTTCCCATGACAAATGAAAATTCCGCATGTGATGGAATTTTCCCACAGACCACTCTTCACTTAACATTTCATAGTTTTATGCTATACAAATTTTAACATTGCCAGTGTGTCTGATGGCTGATTTTCTGTCATGCTATACAAATGTCTCGTTTTGTTTACATGTAATTTATTTTCTTGCTCTCCCACCACCGGCACATGTTTCTTGTGCTCTCACTCTCCATCATTCCCATGTTTTCGTTCTCTCACATTCTGTAAAATGTGGCTAACAGTAGTTATCACAAAGACTGTAGATTATAAAGAGGGTACACGGATTTTGGGGGAATTTTAATGGGTTTATGTGATCATCCCTCATCTTTTATAAAATTATTCGGGATTGAAATTCGTCGAATCGCATAGGATCCATTAGGTCTGACCTTCATCATGGTTGAGATTATTCAAATCATTGAATTGGGATCAGAACGGTCAATGCCTTTTATAGAGAATTTTACGTGGCTTAGATATTACAGCATTACTCGGAGAGTCGCTGGCATTTACGATTTAGAAATGACCGTCGCTTGACCTGCAATTTCTCAGACTTTAGCTAAACAATTTGCATGTTCTTACAAGATTAACGCGGGTTTGTTGTTTGCCACACCACTTTCATTTTTGATATATCCGCCCACTTATGGGTCATGGCCATTACAATGCATACGATAATAATGGGTTAATCCCGACCATGATCTATAAGATCGATTGAAGTGAACCACGATTTTACTTTATTTTATCTTTGCGATTGCAAGCACACGACATAGCTACGTTTTAATAAATAATGGCTTCGAAATAAACCAGATCCTCATAAAAATAATTTGTAACTGATAATAATGATAATAATAATTGGTAAATGAGTAGGTGAGTAGGTGCTGTTTTATGAAAAAAATTAAATATAGTGAAATATTCAATCGTTTTTGTTAACAATTCTCTGAAATTGACTGCCAACGTCTGTCTGTCTGTTCCGGCAGCAATTCATTTCCCTCTGGACTGTTGTTCATACTCTGTTATTTAACATGTTTCAATCGGCAGCCCACAAGCAAGCCAGCAACTCCACTGAATCTGTACACCACACTACACACTGCTGCTGCTGCTGCCTTAACAGAAACAACAACAGAGCAATGTTAAAATTGAAAACATTCCGACAACATTCGCTTCGTATTGGAAAACTGGCTGCTCATGCAACAAACAGTTGTAAAACATTCGTGTATGCGAGAGGATGTCCGGCACGGATAAAATCAGACGATGCGTACGAATTTAAAACATGTGAAGTTTGGTGATTAAAAGAAAACAACAACAAAAAAAACGAAAAGATATTACAAAAAAATGATAGTAAAAAAAAATCGTAACGATTTAAATGAAGTAATGCAAAAAATCAAGGCAATCCAAGATTGATTTCGTCGAACAGTGAACCGTGTATATTTTTGGGACTCACTCTCTGTGATATTCTTCATCACAGCAGAGGCAAAGGTCACGCAAAAAGTTCAAAGGTAAACAATATTTTTGTTTGCTTCCTCACTTTGTGTATCTGTAAGAGTGTGAGCTATTGGTGAAATATCCAAGGAAGAGGTGTACCAGTGTCATACAAAAAAAAATAAGAAAATAAAAGAAAACCAGCATAAGATGACAACTCCAAATTAACAATTAACGTACAATTAAAACAGTCGCTGTCTGTCATTTCGCGATGGTTCATTCGTGGTAGAGTGCCGAGACGTGAGTGTGTGTGCGTGTGTGTGCATGTGACTAAAGGAATTTCTGATACTCCCGTCGTCGCGGCGTGACGGGGTGATAACAGGGAAAACACACCCTTGTGCGACAGGCGAATAAATGCCACACAAGTACCAGAAAGAAAGAAATCGTTGGTATAGGAAACAAATCTACATGTTTCTCATAAACGAATAAAGATTATAATCGTGTTGAACAATTTCTTTAAAAAAAAAAAAAGCAGAAGCCACGGAAACGGAAGTTAAACGTTTTCGAAAAACTGTGAAACGTGCCAGAGTGCGTGTGTGAGTGACTAGCATTGACACCGGTTTGCTGCCTGTCAATAGCAACAACAACACCAACAATAACAAATCACTGTGTATTTATTGTATGACGGTTGATTGTTTTTGCAACACCACCCTCACAACACCTTCGTACACAACCAGCAGAGGGTGCGAGAGCGACAGAGCCCCTTGTAGGCGGATGGGGAACAAAGTGAGCAAATATCTTTACGCCACTCCATCATCCATTACAGACATTATGGCCAATATACCAATGGCTTTAATGTAAATGTGAATGCCTGCCCGCTGTTTAGGAACCAACAAAACCGAACGGCCTATCAAGTGATTGACAAATAATAAATTCCATTCGGAAGTGTCCTTTGTGTTGTGATTTCATTTCATTACGATTTGATTGATTGAAAAAATTTGCCGGCAAAACAAAAAGAGAAAAAAACCAATTGGTTGTTGAAAACAAATCAAAACACTCAATAATTGTTAATAATTTATCAAAAGAAAAAACAACAAAGTCAAACAAAAAAGGAGTGCTCGATCCCCATTCATCATCATCGTTGTTGTTTTCGCAGGATTTTAAGGATTCCATCATAAAACAAAAGGATATTATCTCACTATTATCTGTGTTTGTCTGTCCATACTGGACATTAATTATGCTGCCATTCGTTAGAGGATTATTGAAATGAGGTGAGTGATTGTGTTCTCCGGAATGTTTCTTATTTTTAAATTAATGATTGATTGATTTTGTTAGACAACTTTGATCTCAACGGTATGAGATCAGCGCTATGTTGGCGGGAATTATTCTGGCAGGAAAACTAGGATATTCCTTTGTTGGACTGTGTGCCTTTTCTTTTTTTCATTTCTTGAATTCGCACTCTCATGCACTTAAGCTTGTCTAAAACAGTATAGGTCGCTTTGTCATATATGTAGAGTCGGTTCCATGGAATATAGGTCGTACTTTTGGGCAGTGGACGGCCGTGGCCGTCTGATAGGTTGTGTGTTCTCGGTATTTTTTGAAAGAGTTATTTTGAATCATTATCAAGAACAGTAATTTATATAATTCTCTGGATGGATGGTGATTTTTGAACATTTTATTCATATCGTTGTGTTTATTGTCAGCAATGCTAGAATTCTCCTCTTACTTCAGTAAGTAATTGGTATTTTCATGGTCAGAATTGTGACAATTTATTAAAGATGTTATTTTCTTAATTTCTAAAATGGATTTCAAATGACCACTTCAACAGCTCAACGTGGTGATTACAAAGATATTTTTATGATAGTGAATATAGTCATTCGATTTAGTCTTAACCCATTCCTGCCTAAAGGATATTTAAATATCCAAGGAATCGTAAAAAATCGTACGAGCCCATAATTTAGATGTCGTTCCTTTGCATTCGGGTGAATGAAATTGTCGTTGTCCTTAGTCATTAACGATCAATATTTGTTATTGCCAAATCCTGGACTCTGAATGTACTGACTAACTTATCATCTGACAAATATCCTGCTGAAAACGATCAGTACGGCGAAATATTGATTTTAAGGACAACGGATTTTGTGTTGCTTTAGAAATCTAGGCTTTAAATAGTAAACTACACATTATTTGTTTACTGTTGTTTGTTATTAAATAATATAGACTTTACAGCCACCTAGGTGCTTGGTTTTCAATTTAAACGCTGACATTGTTTTATTTTCATGCAAAATGATTTTCTCGCTGTAGTTGCTATTAAACTTCAACTTTGACTTTTGTCTGCATGAGAAATTCTACAAACAATTGGGCCTTCCTTAAAAAAGAAAAATCAAGACCCCGTTTGTTTTCACCTAAAAACCTTTAACTACTTTTCACAAACAGCCAAGGACTCGCCACCGTACTCTCTACATGATTGCCAACTAAAACCCCCCCAACAAACATAACTTTGTAAAGTCGCATTTCTTAACAAACATGAATAGTGGGGTGGGGGTGGGTAAACCGAAAATACAAACACAAGCCTTTAAATAATAACTACAAAAACCAAACCAAAACAAACAGAACAGAAAACAAAAACATCAAGCCGTCAGCCAGCCAGTCACTCACTCACTCACTCATACAGAGGCGAGGCACTTAAACAACTCACTCACGAGCTGCTTTTCGCAACGAAACCGTGAAAAACGGAAAAAAGGCTACAGAAACCACCGACGACTGTAAACCTCATAAGTGGCGAAAAAAAGTTAAATTTACATCACACCAGGGAGTGTGAGAGAGGGAGGTTGGAAAAAGGCTCATAAACAAAAGTAGTTCAAGTGTTTTATGCAGCACAAATAATTAGTAAATACACACACACACACATACGTAAGAGGAAATTATTGTATATGTTTGTATGCGAACGTATAAAAAGTGAAAATTATTCAAGTTTATAAAACAAACACCCCACTAACGACCCAAAAGAGAACTTTTCTTTCCCATATCCCCCCTCCCCGCCCATTTTACCGCTGAAAAAAATTGCATTTCATACAAAAAGAACACACTTGAGAAACGTAATTTATTAATTTACACAAACACACCGGGCGAAACAGAGTAAAAAGATAGACAGCCAGACGAATGGATGGATGGATGGATAAAAGAACGGACGGACGGACGTACAGCCAGACTTCACCTACATACCACCAACAAACACACACACACACACATCCACCATAAATTGTTCACATTCAGATTTTGTGTTGAAAGTGAAAGAACAGAAAAAATTAATTTTCTCTATGAAAAAAAAGGGCATAAATTTCCCTGAATTAGAGATACTTTTGACAAAAAAAAACCCCACTTGAGTGCTGAATTTAAGTGTTGATTTTTATTAAAGGTTAATTAGAGCGCCGAGATCTCATCTCGTGGTATATTTTGTTTAGAATATTTTCAAATACCACTTGATGATGAAAATATGGCCTAGAATTGTTTGAAGTGCGGTGGTGGTCTATTCGTTGGTATTCGTCGTTCACTGCTTGAAACAAAGTCTTAGTACTGTGACGATGATGCTGATACGAGGAGGGAGTGAACTGTATGGTTGATCGATTGACACACTACAAAAGAATGACACTTTCGTTAATTTTGTATTTTCCATTTGTGGTACGAGTAGGAGAGTGGTATAGTCTCCAAGCCATGTACACCTAGTACGATGAAAGCATGAGCCTCAGCGTCTTTAAGTAGGCATCGGACTTTAATTTTTAAAAACGTTCAGCTTATTCTAAAGTTCTGGGTGTACGATAGCTGTCAGTTTTTCTGGGAGTGTTTATTAGCTCCATCCAAAGATTTTACAAAATTGGCTCTAGTCAAATAGTTTAAATAAAACAAGGCAGCAATGTAGTGAAATTTATAAAGAACGACTAATTACATATTTTTTATTTTTATAGATAAAATCGTCAAACCACACGGTACCATTCATTCGAAACAAACGGTCGTGACTCTTAAAATGATTTATCTGAGCTTAGTGGGGAAAAAATCGCACGAACAAGGCGGCCAGGCCAATTGCCCACCTAACTCGCCACCCAATCGATTCATGGTAGTGCGTGCAGTGAGCGAAGGGGCACCGTTCTGTTGAATCCACATGTCCACCTAAGCCAATTCTTAATTTTTGAACAAATGATTAACCATCCGGGTCGATGTCTTTTACTTGCTGTTTGTTGTAACAAAAATGTCTTCACTTTTAAGTCAAAGAAAATATGTGTGTTTTTTTCTTTAAATTTTGTTGTAAATTTAGTTTCTGTTTCCAATGCTTATTTCTAAATTGTCTCGGCCTTCCCTCGTCGTTTATTGGTAAACGACGTGTGTTTATTCAAACCCACACTGAGGACTAGACAATTTCTTTCCAATCGTCTGAAATATGTAGATGTGTTTCCCAAGTGTAGATACTTAGGCAGATATTTCATATCTACTGTCTTTTGAAATAAGGGGCCTTCTTAAGTACACAAACACACACACACACATTTCGATGTACATGCAGATGCACTTGTGTGCATAGAAATTAAGGGAACATTTGAAAACCTCACGTTACAAGATGCAGGCATATGCGAGTGGTACGTCACAGATATCTGTACTTGAATACATCTTATGCCAAATAACAAGAATCAATGTCAAGTAGGTCTGTACAAGTACCTCGCCTCTGCTCACAAAATAAACTGTACAGAGGATGGGGGGGTCTACGAAAATAACTTCAACCTGGTCCGCATTTTGTGTTTCCTCAACTTCAGCTTATGATTTACCAACAAATGTGAAAGAAGCGAGTATGTGAATTTTTAAATTTATTTCCTATTTCTCATAATTTCGTATCTTCTGGCATTGTGTGTATTTCTTTTTCTTTATCTTTTTTTTTTTTTAAACAAACAATACCAATGTTTTGATAGTTTGAAAAATTATCGGCTTGTGTTCGTTCGTGGGCATGATTTTGTACAATGGAAATCCCCTCTTTAGGCGTCTTTTTTGTTGTTTTCTGTTTCGAAGCTTACGATTTCCATTCTTTACTTGAGAAATTTGAATAAGAATGGACATTTTATTATTGAATTGTAGCTCATTAATAAGCAGTTAGATTGTAATTTATTATGAAAAACTAATAAATTCATTTCATTGTAACAAGTTCCACCGTTTCTCTGCTTTGCTCTGCTCTGGGTGTGTGTTTTTGGTTTGTTTTTATTGTTTGTCTCCTCCTTTTTCTCCGCCGATATGATGATCAAATAAATTATAATTTTATTTGTAAATGAGTTTTTGATGGTCAATAATCGTTGGCCGAGGAGTTGGGCTGGGGATCTTCACATACATATCATGAATTAAAAGATGAATATATTACAATGTGAATTGGAAACAGATGTGGTCACAAAATGAGGGACAGAGGAAGAAAACAAAACAATTGCGAAATTGTTATAAAAAAAAAACGTTGGGGAAATAACAAAAATCACCACTAGAGATATAGATTTCATTTGAAGGCCATGCTTCATCGAAGCTTATCGTGTGAACGACAGAGTTTCAAATGGTCTAATGTCGCAAATTCATTTTAATTTATTTTGTATTCTTTAGGAGAAGATTAACTCACACTGAGACTCTTATACAGGGTCCGCCAAAGAACTTTTTTTTCTTGGAAAATTCTATAAAAAAAAACTACTCGATATTTTCTCAAATTTATTTTTTTATTTGAAAGTACAATCCTCCCGGTTAATATAATGGACAATAATTTCATTCAAATGGCTGTCTCGGCTGGTCCTGTTGAAACCAAATGTTGCCAATAGACTCCTCTTCAATTTTTGTAAACAAAAATTCGTTCGACATGGTCCGATAACGAAAATAACGAAAACGAAATAAGCACTAGTTGGAAGAAAAAAACGTTAGATGGCGGACCCTTTATATATATACATATTTTTGGTTAACACTCGGGGGACGCCCCCTAAAACCGGAAGGAGCAAAGAGGGAGAAGTGAATTTGATAGTGTCATAGCAGCCACGAAAAGCATTTGCTGGAAGATTATTTCACATGCGAACAGTACGGCTGAAGATGGTTTTTCCCTATAGTGTGGACGGCCGTGGTGTGGTAGGTAGTGTGTGCGACTATCACACAGAAGAGCCCGAGTTTGGAACCGGGTAAGACCGTCAAACATTTTTCAGCGGCTGTTTCCACCTTGTAAATGTTGGCGACTTTACGAGTAAGAGAGAAAATACATAGGAAACAAATTTAAATTAGAATTTAAATAAGACTTTGGTGTTACAAAAACCCAAACTGACAAAACAGAATTTCTGTTCGTTATTTTAACGAAACGAAAGACCCATTCGTTTTATAAAAACAGGCAGTGCATAACACTCTGTATATAACACTGGTCAAGGGAAGTTTTGAAATTACAATTATCCTAATTCGCATTTGGTCATAATTCATTCCACTAAATCCATTGTAACACTTGTACGCACTGGTCTTACACAAATTAGTAAAGATGGGTTTTGATTTTCTAATTTTTGACATTTTATCACAATAATTATAATTGATGGCACCGCACCTCCCTGCCCTCCCTGTAGTCATTTAAGCTGCCATTGCCTTATTAGGCATTTTGTAATTTATTTTAAATTCAACTTTGGAACGGAATTAAATCATTCCTTCTTCTCGAAACTCAATAGCGAACATTAAATACGAATTATGATTAGAATTGTTCTTGTCTTACTTATAAATTTTGCAAATGCCAACGTTGTTGTTGTTGTTGGTGTCATTCTACTTAAACTGTGTGTTTTATTGGTGTGGGAAATTATTGCAGCGCCCCGTCAAGCCAGCCATCCGCTCTAACTCAAATTTGCCATTTGCATATGCGAGGTGTATAAATAATTTATAATTCTATTAACAAAATATTATTTATTCATAGTCGTTCATCCGTGCGCTAAAGAATGTGTACACACATACCATGTGTATTATTGGTTGTTGCAAGGCAAACATTAATTTACGAAATTTAATTATTGCCAATTAAAAACAAAATGCAATAAAAATAAATATCTTTGCCCACACACACTCGCACGCATGCACACTTACACACATGCATACGATACAGTCGTATCAATGTATTTGTTGGAGGCTGTCGATGTTATTTGTTTGTTTGTATTGCTGCCATAATAATTCAATTGAATCAAAATAATTTGTATAAAATGTTGATATATGAATGTATGAATCGGTGTGTCTGCCTGTATGTGTGTGTGTGCGTTCCGTGCGTACTTTCGTGTGCAAGTGCATATTTGCGAAAAGCATGTAAAAACATTGACAATCAATAAATGAATGCAAACAAAACGGTTTTTGGTCCAAAAAACAACAACAACAAAACGTATGCGAGCATGGTATACCTATGCACACACACACATACACACGTGAAAGCAAATAAAACAAGCAAGTAAAGGATAAAGTCGAGCATGGTCGCCTGCAAATAGATTATACAAGTGTGTAGTTGTGAGGGTCCATTGAAATTCGTAGAACCTCCATGTCCGATTATTTGGGAAATTGTCAACAAGTCGAATTTGAAAAGTGGTGGGTTCCAGTGATTGCAACTTTAAAAATGTATACCCTGTCTGATATCCAGGTTCGTAACCTGGTAAGACCATCAAACATTTTTCAGTGGCTGTTTTCCACCTCACAAATGCTGGCATCTTTGCGAGTAAGCGAGAGTGAGCTCTAAGCCATGTAAAACATGGCTTTAAACAGTAGGACCCGGTCAGTGGGTATATAGAAAGTTATCTCTCTGATTCGAAAGAAACTCGCCCGTTAGTTCCTTCATGAAATGTTAAGGGAAATCAGTAAGTAGGGTGTAGGGTATGCATTGGTTTTAATACTTTGAAATACTCGTAGGCAAACATACGTGCAACACCCGAGCAGTCCAGCTGTGGAATCAGACAGTGACCTGGCCTTCTGACAGGCCTTCATTTGTAGTCGGTGGTCAAGATACTCGGTGGTCATTTCAGAAACGTTGCTAATCAATACAACGTGTCATTTCAGACTAGAGGCTTTCACATTACCACCATCTCGGTATTTCCTATTGGATACAGCTTTGCACGAGGGCATCCACCAGTTCTTCTTAAAGAAGGGGAAACTCTCCATCGGGCCTTCTCTAAGACGGTGGGAGCAAGCATATGCAACTATCCCACCCCGGCGTGTTGGACTATGGATCGCATCTTTTCGAAGATCTAGGAAGGCCTTCATGAATACGTCTTAACAATTGCAGTTCCCTGTCGGGAGCATGCTAAAATAAACAGACAAATACATGCACGTTGTATGCCTACATACTCAAAAGCAACATCAACACCAGCAGCAGCAACAACAACAACACGAGCAGTAAGGAAATGAATAATAAAATGCATTTTGCATATGAATGGGTGTTCGACATATTATACATATATACACAGGGGGTGAGAGAGAGAGGGTGAGGGCGAGAGTCCTGAGTCGAGTCCTAGCTCTGGCTCAATGAGACACATTTAATGTGTGCATGTGTGTCTGTGTGTTCATGTGACACTCTTCGTCATCTAGGAGTAAAGTGTAGATCCACAAACAGCACGTATTTGCTAAAACAATTTACGATTCGAATACAACATGCATGCATGCAACAACAAGAACATAACAAAGTTGTTAGAATGTATGTGAGAGCAACGCCCAGCCCATCGTACTACACAACTGAGCCAGCTGAGAAGGAGTATGAGGGGCAGGCAACACATTCAAATACACCTCGTATGCTGATGACTTTCAGTGGTGTGATGGGGCCCGTCCCTTTTTGCCCGATTTGTCCACCAAAAAACAAGTAAACATTGAATGTTCGTTCTCTGTCTGCCAGTGTCGTTTTGGATGGCAAATATACAGACAGACAACCAAACAACCGATCGACCGACCAAAAGTGACAATTCCATGCAACACATTTGGCAAATAAGTCTACAATCGATGTGGTGGCATTGCATGCATTTTAAGTGAGTGACAATGTTTGCTGGACTACACACGAATGCAGGCGAATTATGCTTTAAATATTAAAATAATTTCAGCGTTTAATTAATTTGATTGGTGTCGTTTGTCGACAAGAGAGAGAGGTCTGCACTAATATCGCTGCCCAGACCGATATGCAAATAAACGTAATTCACAGACACTAACAGACAACATGCACGGCCGCACATCGTCATCATCATCATCATCATCATCATCAGCAGCAGCAGCCGCACCATCAACAACGGTCATAACAAAATATTTATTCTGGGGGTATTTCAAGTACAGACAATATTCGTCTAATGCGTTTGGTCTTTGGAAGTTTATGCTCATATCATTTAACTTTCCAAATTTGAAACCTATTGGCTTTCTTTGCCAACGCTCTTGCACAAAAGAAAAGAACGGAATCCTGCAATGTCAAGGCCATAGGAAAATGTTAATAAACCAACCATAACATTTTATCAGTTCAACAAAACTAAATCGTTACTGAGGATTAGAAAAGTAGAAAGGGCACGGTCGAGCCTTAGACTTTTTTTTTTAAAAAAAAATATTAATCAATAGTGTCTGTAAGATATGATAAGTCTGTCTCTATGAATATTCTCCCGATCTGTTTAGAAAAAAAGAGGCTATTATTGTCGAAAAACAAAATTAATTCCCTGGGAGTTTTCATAAATGGGCTGATTGATTACGGACAACGGAGGTTTTGGTGTACATTCGATGAATCTTTTGAAACCAAACAGCAACTTTAAGACTTTTCAGTAGTCATAGTTTTGATTTCCCAGAAATGACTGCACCCAGTTGAGTTGAATCACGTTCAACGAGAACTCTCTGTAGACATTTAGCCGCCACACTCCCCACACCCTGTCGCATTGTTGTCTCGGGTTGTCTCATCGGTAAATTGGAAATCAAACATTTGTCTAATATGAGATATTTGTGGCTTACCTGTTTGTGCAACCGCAGGTAAACAAATAAAAACACCAACAATAATTTCACCCATCATCTCCTCCCACATCAGACGGAGAAATGCCTCCTTGAGCACATCCCTCCGCATGCCGACATGGTCAACATCATCCTCAGTCCATAGTAAAGTCGTCACCGTCATCTACCGCGCCACCACCGACCGACGCTTTGCATTTGCCTCATCATCATTTTTCCATTTTATATTGAGTCGTCTAATGACTTTGAATATTTATTTACTTTAATATTATTACGAGTATGATTCTTGATGTTGCTGGTCTAGCTGGGTGCTAAACCTGCACTCCCCCCCCAAAAAATCGTACGGTGCCGAGTACGTACGTACGTGACTAATTATGCGGCGTGAAATGCAATTCATGTTCGCATGTTTCGACATGTGTTTTGGGACGACTGAGTGTGGTGGTGTGCTGCTCTTCGTGGACTCGGACGTTTGTGCGGTGCTGTGCTGTGATGTGCATCCAGTGAGTGTTCCATTGTGCGGCAACATTCATTTGTTTTTCTGTTTATTGTTGGCCGCCGTTTGGTGTTTCCACACATCTGTACATATGTTTCGTTGTTGTTTTTTCTTCTTCTTAACGTCTATTTGTGCTTGTGTTGCGCTGACATTACGTTAATAGAATCATAGAAGCAGCCAACGATACGACGTATTAATAAAATATTGCTGTTAAATGGCATTTGGGGAAGTTGTTGTCGACGCCCCTTTTTGGTTGGAAGAAATTGAGGGTATATATTCGTATATTTTGTATATTCGTATCGGATTGGAATATGCGTTTCAAAGTATTCCCAAACTGGTGACTTTTGAAACCCTGTTTCAAACGATTCGTTAGTTTACGATGAATTTGTTATTTCTTAACTGCAAAATCGTTATCGACCATAATCGTTAAATAAATGTCAGATATTTCACAAGATTTCATAAATTGAACTGAGAAGGCTGTTTTTATTGCACACACACACGCACATATTTGAATGTTATCAGCATGCAAATGCTGCTGCTGTTGAACAACAACGAAAAACAAAATAAATATTTTCAGAGATTGTCGATGTCACACAAATGGGAAATTAATGTCTTATTGAAAATTCACATAATTTATCAAAAAAAAAAGAGGCCAAGACGACAACATATAATTTCAGCTCAATCATATGGGCATGTCATCCTCTGTAATCCCTTTATAATTACTCAGTTCTTTTATATGAAATAATTAGATGCAAATCTTTTCTAATTTATCATCTCTGGCAGGGTATTATTAGCCATAAAACCGTAAAATTTTGTTTACCGTAAAATTAACTTAAAAACACAAGAGATACCGAGACGACGACATTCTTCAGGCATACAAAGGCGATACAACAACATAAACCTTAAAACGATACACACAGTGGTGTGACGTTGGTGTGACATGTGAGTTTTGTATCCACCAGATACTACATGACTCTTCTCGGTGCTTATTTAACATAAGACTTGGTCTGGCTGTTTATTCCCATTGGTTGGTTTATTTAAGTTTCAATATCTGCTGTGGAAATGTATGCCTTTTTTCACAGACAACTCCACAATAAAAGTGAAATTCTTTTTTCCGTCTTCATCGTCTTCTGGTGGTGTCTCTTTCTTCATTTTAATTATAATCGTGTGAAATATGGCATTTAGATGTTGTTGTAACACACACGTACCACAACGCAATCGATGAGCCATCATTCGACTGGTGGGCCACAGATGGAAATTAGGCCCCCCCTCCCTCATCATCTTGTGTGGCAGGTGGTGATTGTACAATTCCGACGATGAGAAGTAACGGGGGCCATTGAAGGTGTTTCAATTTCATATACTCGGCTCCGTATGCCGATCAAGATGCTTCATGCTGTGCTCTCTACTGTTGAGAATGCATGATAATAAAATAATATGGAGCGATCGCTTTGGGGTTTGTCTCGATCTATCCATAAATTGTCTAGATTAGATGTGATTATGAATTTTAAACTGGCATTTTCTCAACATTTATTTACATTTGATGGGGCTGTGTGTGTGTGGGCGGTAAGGGAGTTCCTATTGTTGCAACAATAAAGAAGCTTTTCTCAACTCCATTGCGGGATCAGTCACAACAGGGAACTCTACAGGTAGTTCAAATCGGTTCAAAATGCCACCCAGAAGAAATTTTTCATAAACAGAGGAAACAATCTAGTAAAATTGTATAGCTACTTCCTATTTATACAATGCCAAGCATGTTTACAACCAGTTAAAGAGATACGGTCGCCCATTAAGGCATTGATGTGTTGATTGCTAATACGAATGAGTTGTACTAAATTTGCCATTCATTTGTAACACTTTGAAATATTGGTTCCTATTAAAAGGAAACTTTGTTTAATTGTATCACAAATACGTGGGCGTCTCCTCCAATAAAGAATTCGTTCAGAAGTTGTGATTAGTTGTACATGATACTCTCAGAAAAGTTCGGTCGTCTGAATCAGCACACCGTGGGTTTTTTATTTCCCAAGCTTTTTCAACTCCCAGAAGTCGGAAATTCTTCCCGGGACTGGATTTTCTTTATAAAATATAAAGAAAAAAAAATTTTATTCCCCAAAAAAAAAAAAAAAAATATAATTTTATTGTTTTTTTAACCAAAATATTTGTCTAGTTTGTATTTTCTATCAATAAGAGACCCTTAAAGCGGCATGCATTTATTAATAATAATTAAAGTTTACTTTGCTCAAAACCACACCTCTAGAAATCGGGCACATTCCATCGGATAGTGATTCTCATTATTTCGTTTGACTATTTGGAAGTCGAAATATGAATGCACGAATACAACAAAACACAAAACTAATCTTAAATTCAGGAATGTACCGAAATAATGCCACAAAACATAATTGTCTGAAACTCTGCGGATGGTGGATGCAACCGACGTCTACAACAACAACAAAAACTCCAAAAATAAACCGCAAAAGAACACTAAACACACACAAAAACAGAGTGAGGCAAAAAAAAAAAAAAAAAGAGAAGAGAAGAAGACAGGGCAGACAGACAAAACGTTTTGGGGATAGTGTGGCAGACTTGCTGCTTGTGTGTCTATGCAACATGCAGCAGCTAGCTCTCTATGTTGCATATTTAAACCAACACATTGAAGCAGGCGGCAGACAGTAACAGCACAGAAACATACATACTGTTTCACATAAACAACTTTAAATCTTTCGGATACAATGAGCCTGAATATGCTCAGAATATACAATACATGTGATGCTGCACACACACACACACACGCACTCTGGCAGCATGTACCATGACAGAGGAGAGAGAATTGCAACATGAATTATGATGATACTGCAGCAAAGTACGTGTTTCACATGCGGGCACAACCCAGCAAACTCGGCAACAATAAATTCGAGCAAAACACAATGACTTATTTACATTTTCATTTCAAAAACTTACTCAAAGCTGCTTGGCTACAGGAGAAATGAATAAGAAAATATCTCAAATAATCTATATTGTATACAGATACATATGTATAAATTATTAAAGATTTCAAACCGCAGGCTGCCGGTTTTTTTTTGCAGTTGCAAGTTTTCCCGGCTGAGCCGACACACAACAGTAGGAGTGATTATTTTATTGCAATCGGCGGCAAACGCGCAATGAAAACAAAGTTGTGTGGCAAAGAAAACAAAAATCTTAGAATATGTATAAAGTGTGATGTGAGGAGGAATGATGGGAAAGTTGTATTACCTGAAATTGGTAATAGACTGTCGTCAACTCAACTCCAAAAAGTCATGCATTTTCTTAAAAATAACATTATCATCGTACGCATTTCCCACAATATCCCTACGGAGGGCGGGGAACTTCACTTCTCAAATACATGTGCTGTGCCTGGTATAATTGGTATACTCACTGAACGGGGAGCTTTTGTTCTAGTGTTGCCTCTGAAATGCAAATGCTTCACCTAGAGGCGATTACTCTCTTATTCCTAACGTTGCCGACGTTTGTCTTTACTTGAGATTTACAGATTTATTTTATTCTATTTGTTTCATTCACGAATGCCGAGAGGGAAGTGTTGGCACGAGCCTTACAATTTAGCAGGAATTGTCAAATATTTTGGTTATCGCATAGTCCGACCTCACATTTCGATCTACAATACCTCAGCTAATGCATCAGTTTGAACTTTCGTCATTCCTTTGCAAATTCCTGGCATATCCCCTTCCGTCTGCACGTCTGTCTGTCGCGTTTTGTTGTCCTTGCTGTGATGTTTAATAATAATTTTCTTTAAAGTGCAATGCATTGTTAATGCTCTTTTACAACCGCAGAATCAACCACACAAAGAAGAAGAGGGAGAAGAAGAACAACAACAACAACATTGAATTTGAAGATAAGCTTTTAAATTCCATAAGTATCTGAAGTAACCTCATTCTCCATTACATGCTTGCGCTTCACCGAAACTTCCCTCTCGAGACACACACACAGTCTCCGTTTCACGTCACAGCTGCCCCGGAGCCAAAGAAAAAGATATGAAAACTATGTAAACAAATTAAAGAAGTACATAGAGCAAGACAGGCGGACAGCGGAGAACCCCACCAACGTTTTGCTTTATCAAAGTACGAGAACGTACGACCAGCCAGCCAGCTGTGTTGATTTGTTTTCCTCGCTCGCTTGATGCCATCAGAAAGAAACGTTTTGTGTTTGCAAACGGTTTTAGTGGCAAATGCAGCCCCCGAAATGCCTGCAGAAAACAATCTGTGTAGCATGCAACGACAAATGTAGTTTTTGCGGTATATTGACACTTATCCGGTGGCATTAAATAATGTCATTAATGCATTAGCGAGCTCGTGTGTGTGTGTGTGAGTGAGTGTGTTGTCGGTGATCAGGCGTGACTGCCGCCGCAACAGTCTGTGGCGGTCGGTGATGCAGTCACTGAGCAAGCATTCATTCGAATGAATTTAAACGTACTTATGGCTGAACTGGGGGATTTTGCCATCTCTATTTTCTTCTGTCTGACTGTGTGTGTGTGTGTGGTGATGATGGAGGAATTTAGAGGGAAAACGTGAGATCAATTTGGCCGAGATAAAGAAATTAAGGTGTCACAAAGTGACAATTGTGAAAAGGCAGGCGACACCTAAAAAGAATGAGTGAGTGAACAGCGAGCTTAAGGAAAATGAAAACATAAATCGTAAAATATTATCAAAATTCGACAACGATATGCTAAATTTCCTTTGTAATTCTGTTTAGGTCATGTAAACCGCAACACCTGCCGAAAGTACCCTTAACACTACTTGGTTGTTTTCTTGTTACGCCCCCTAGTGGAGGCTATAGCACAGCAATACACTCCGGCTCAATGTCATACAAAAGAGTCCACCCATAAATCATAAAAATATAAAACAATTTTCAATTTCAGTTCATTTATTGATCAACGCAATGAAAATAAGGCCAATCAGGGCAGACAACTTAAAGGGGGGGAGGGATTAAGGTGGTGCCGCACAAGACCAAATGTGACTTAACACAATAAACATTCCACTTTGTCTAAAGGCAGGGGGCGGTGTCTATGTCCACAAGAAAAACTGAAATGAAATGAAAAGAATTTTCAATTTATACTTCACCACTAGAGCCCTAATTGATATCTAGCAAGTTTAAGCAGTAATCAATATTTAATTTTTTAACAAAAACAATAAATGGAGGCGTAAAATTCCGGAAAATAGTATTTCACCGTCCAGATACAGTATGGAGGTCTCAGTGAGTTTTGTGGGAGTTTTCCCATGCCCTTATCTTATGACCCCCACCATTCAATCCAAAATAATGTGCGTAAAAAATTAATGATTTTAAACAGAGAAACATATATATTTTTTTTGATAACGTTTCATCTTTTTATTTTTGCCTTATCATTAGACGCCAAGGGCCCCTATAAAATGGCACAATCTTTTTTTTTTTATTATTATTTTTGGAATAAATACAAAATTATTAATCTCATACCCTTTTAAAAACCATGATAAACATCATTTGAACCCAACCGAACCCTTGGTGCATTTTTTAAAAACACAATCCTCGTCAGTCGCCGTTTCATATTTTCCTGCTCATCATCTTCTTGAATGCGGTTAGGCGGCTTCTGTTTCCATTATTTGTTTTTTTTTTATTGTTGTTCTTGGTTCAACAATCTTTTGCCGGGATCGCTTTTTAATAGTTGTTAAGCATACGTATATTTTTTCTTTTTGATTAATCATTGTTTGCCCATATATTCACTGTTGTTTTTCTTCTTTTCTTTTTAGGTACGTTTTCTTTCATTCTTTTTTTTTTTTTTTTTTGTTGCTGATTTGTATACATATGGTTTCCTTCCCAAGGATAAAAGGTAAACACATATTTTAAATGATTTTTAAAGTGAATAACAAAAAAACACTAACCTTTAAACGCCGAACTTTAATCATGTGCTTGATTTGAAGAAGTAAAATAACGATAAACTTTGGGGAATTTAAGAAATTCGAATTAAAAACCTCTGCTACGAGTCGATACACAGGCTAATTTTACATCATCCTATCGGTTTTACGGAAGTAAAGCAAATAAATTTGCTTCCCCAACCCGCCAGTGAACGATTCTGACCCCACTGAATGAGTGTGACAAAAAGTATATCCTAGTCCTAAACCTACAGCAATGTCGGCTATCAGATGTTTTTGTGTAGAACATCACAAATAAGATCTTACTAAGAAATCAATTCCAATTAAGCAATTCATAGCAAAAGAAAATCACCAGACGAACTAAATGAATGCAAATACCATGAGTATACCTTAGCATTCTCTTTTGTGTTTGTATTAGTTAATTAATTCTCATTAATAGTATTTGTTATTAGGTAATCGGAGGTCAACTCAATTAATATACAATTGGGATTATTCATGAACTGAAATGTTGTTTGCTCCCTGATATAAAAATATATTACGCCAGTTGGAGAAAGACGACAGTTCGTGAATACTCCTTGTGTATTTTTGTGTTTACCTTGGGGAAATATTCAATTATGGTCCCACCGGGGGGTGGAACTCCCTTTTCAAATCTGCCAAATATAATTGAACCAATTTCCATTTTGTTTCTCTGAACGAATTGTTTAAGAATATTATTATTTACGCATTTCGTTTCTCTTGTTTTTGTGATTTTAAACTTTAAGCTACGTTTTTTAAAAGAGTTCTCTTTTATTTTGTTGCTTTTCATTTCCCTTTCTGTATACAGCAGATTATTTATTTTCTTATTCTTAATATTACGCTTTTTGTGTGTTTACTTTCTATCCATTCTTTTGATTTTGCACATCTTTTGTCTGCCAAAGAAAGAGGAAAAAAATGAAAGACAAGAAAAGCGTATAAGATCCCTTTTTTGTCTCTTTGTATTCGTTCGCTTTCTTTTTGTGCATTACTTTCGTTTTGGTTTTATCTCTGACCATATTACGACGTATTCGACTTAACGTAAATACTATTTAGCAATAATACGTCCGTTCGTCCATTCAGTCGCGTGGGTGGGTGTAAGGAAGCAGGAAAACCTTGACGATGTTGGCTGAAATGTTAAAAAAACCAACCAACCAACAACACCACCACCGCTATTTGTAATCTCTGTGATATTCAACAAAAGCGGAAATATCCTTTTGAAGCAACGAGGAGACAAAAGTAGAAATTGCGTAAAAAAAAGGATTTAGCTTTTCGTTTGTCCCCAACGTTTTCTTGATTAGAATGAGTGATTGTGGGAGGGAGGGGAGTTGATGGAGCGTTTGTTAAAGTCGTTATCGTTGGCGGCGGCCAGGATGTGGGTTATCAAACAAAGGGTGATTTCTGTGCGAAATTAGACATGGAGTTTTGAGGCAGACAAACAATACCCACATGCTGGCGGCCTCCATATGATTTACATCTATTTGGGGGGGTGGGGGTGAACTACACCTAACCATTGATTGTATGGATTTTATGTGTGCCCTTGTTTGTGAAAATCAGTAGTCGATATGGTTAGTTATTGTCTTCTTCTGCCTCGTCGTCGCCCATTCAGTTATCTTTTGTTTACTCAGGCGTGTTGTGTATGTGAAGCATAAATTAAAATATTGCTTTATATGTAAATCCTTCCAATAATAGAATTGGCATTGCAAACATATAAAAATGATGGCCCAAAAGAAAAAAGATTGCAAACAAAAGATGATTTTTGGAGGCGGCTTTAAAAATGAAAAATCTTTTTAAAGGTTTATTTACTGTTTTTTTTTATGTTTGGAATTTTAAATCGGAAACCATAGAACGTGAGGTCAGACTGTTGGTGACAAAAAAAAAGTCAGCTAGTCCCATAGATTACGGTGCAATCATTTAAGGAGAGTCAGGGCTGGTGCTGTTACCACATCCAAGTAAAACTGATCGGATGCCATCCTTTATTTATCTTCCGTTTCGAGCTCAAAGAAGTTGTAATAGACTCTCATTATTTCTTGCTGATGGACATTTTACGCTGATTGATTATCGCTGATTGATCATTGAAAAGTCGATGTCACCGCTAAATATTTTGCCTTGCATTTATCTGATAGACAGCCCGAATACAGTACAGTCGAGGAGTTTATTGTATAAAAAAAAGAAACCTAAATCGAATTTCTCTCCAGAATTGTCAATTGGATTAATTTTTTTCGTATTGTAATTGAGATACACTAGGCGCCCTCGCCTCGTTGGCATACTGCCCTTATTCTCCCATGGCAATTCCTTGTGATATGATTTTTAAAACCGTCATAGAACACGCCTTGTTAATAATTACATCCCATAATTAACAACATTTTATAGGGAAACCCACAACAGCAACCGCGACGACGAGCATTGACTTTAACCCCGAAAACAAAAGAAACAGAAACTGACTTTATTTAACTAGAAGGAGTTACTCACAGATGGATATCATCATAAATAAACCATAAAACATGAAACATGCAACAATGACAAGAACAACAACAACAGCCACATGGGCCAGCCAGTATGTTGCTGATGATGATGACGATCATGATGATGTGACATATGGAAAATTTCCCACCACACAAACAAACTCCATAATTAAAATGTTAGACAGCCAACAGAAAGTCCCAAAATGAAGGAGGGCGGGCGGCCCGTCCCGGCCAGTTCGTCTAGGGGAGTGTATTTGAATTGTTTTCCAATTCGGGCCTCTCTTTAATATCCGTTTAATAAACAACAAATCACAGTTTTGAAAATTTGCTAAATCAAAATGCAAGAGCTACCACCACCACCGTTGTCACCGTATCACATATAAGGGTTTCCATATACTTCCCCTGTACTGAGTGTCAGACAACAAGAGAAGCACGCAAAAAAACACAAGCTAGCGAGCGAGCTGCTGACATTTAAAGTGACATTTCCATAAACATTGCATTAATGCGTTTTACATTAACACAACAGAACAACGCAGGCACGAAAACGGCACAAAGGAGGAACAAATACAAAAAAGAACAGCAAACAATCCGGACGGATGGGAAAGTGCAAAATGTCTGCGAACGAACAGCATCGCAATCAAACAACATCAGAAGCCGAGTGGCAGCAGCATTAACATCAACCACCATCACATTTTGTTGCTGCTACAGCCGGGCAATCACTGCGGTAGGTAAGAATGACAGCAATCATGGTGCGTAAAGGGGACCCGGACCCCGGTCCATTATCTTTCAATATTTATTGTGCTAAGTACATTAAAATATTTGTTAAGGAACTTTTAACACTTGTCGTCGTTCTCTCGGTTGTATGATTTTGATGGCAAACAAACCAAAAAAAAAACAAGAAGACTGGGGGATGATCGATTTCCGACATCGCCACTCCACATGTGATGGATTCTTCATGAGGAATTGTCACAACTATGGAGGAGGCGAGTGTAAACCCAGGCATTCGTCATTGCGACAGCCAAGTCAGTCAACAACCCTTATTATTTTATTTGTCTACATTATTTCCATTAGCCACAAAAACTACTTTACATTGTTTACATGCATGCGTCAAGAGTGACACACACACACAGACATACATGGCTGTCAGATGGCACTTTACACCATTATATTACAAAGACAACGACTCGTCTCGTCGGCGTACATTTGCTGTTTGTGTGTATCGTTTATGAATAAGCCTACAATGTCAGAGTGACAAGTGAAATGCTTTAAAATGTTACCAACAGCACGACCGACGGACGGACGGACGGACGGGAAGACAATGCAACAACAGTCAAACATGCGTAATAATTGATTAAATGATTGATGTCTTTGAAGAATTATTTTTGAAAGAATCGGAAAAGTGTTGAACCCACACACAAGGAAGGAAGTCTATCCCAAAAAAGGAAAAAATAGAGGAGGAACAAACTAATTGACAATCAGAAGTTGTACAATAAGACGTACTTGTGTACTTGTGGCAGTTTTAAAATTTATTCGTCCAGACAGTCTGGGTTTCTTTACCGTGGTCGCTCCTTGCACCTATCGAAGCATATCTAAGCAGCCACAGTAGAGGAACATCATTTCCCAAGTTAAATAAAAAAAAGGCACACCTTCAATTGGTCACCCTTCAGAGCTGCTTTTCGACGCCGTATCCCTTAAGGATTCAGGTCCTTAAGGCGAATATCAAGAAAGACATTCGAGTGATACAGACAGATACAACAAATGATCATTTCAATGTTCACACGCCCTATGATCGTCACGCGTGTTTTACCACATTAACTAGCCAGCCCCCTCCCTCTTAACCCCCTTGACCTTTTTGGTCAAACACTTTTATTTTCTTTTTGCCATTTTGTTGTGGTTTTTTTTTATTGTCCTTTGAACTCATTCAATTTACACAAATTCACTTTTAATTATTTAATATCATGTTATTTTATTTTTCAGCCTTTTTTGCTGCTGCTGCCCTCAATAATGATAATTCTTAATTACCCACTTGTTGCTCTCTTTGATTTGTGGCCCAATTCTGAAAAACGCCAACACACAGCAGCAGCAGAAACAGCGATTTATTACAATAAATTGTCACTTTTAGGTCAACTGGCCCCTGTAACGCCATAACTTTCGTTTGTGTTGTTGTGATGACAATTAAAATGGACACGGGGAAAAAGTTGGACTTTACATTTTTGTTTTTGCAAAAAATATTGTAAAACGACAACAAAAACAAACAACACAAATAGTCCTACATCAGCAACAATGTGTGTGTGTGTGAATCATTACAAAAAAAAAAAGTTCTCTGTTTAAAGAAAAGTTGCGGCACTGATCGACAGAAATTTAGTATTTGGTGTTTTTGGTAGACATTCCTCAGTATTTCTTTAAGTAACTGCTGGGGACTTATCGGAAATCAGTAAAGATTCTCTTGAGTTTTGGAGAAGGTTCAAACCTTGGTGTGCCATACCAAGTGAACCCGGATAGCCTATTCAAGAATGTGGGCGAATCCTCCTCTTGGTTAAAGGTTGTCACCTCTGTTATTCTTTGGTTTACATCGACCGGTCGCAACTGCACGGTGAACCGAACACTCCCAGCATCGGGAAACTCCTTTGTTATCAACACACACACACATAGCTTTCTCAAATAGACCTGTTAAGTAGCATCAGCAATACTTATTCCTCCAGCTCCTGGATCATGTTGCTGAACATGTTGTTGACCAGTGTGTGTGTGCGATGATTTATTTGTAGTGAAAGCCGTTTTCCACGCTAATTAAGCATTGCTTGAGGGTCCAATTCGAGATGATAAATGAGAACACGGAGTCCGGACATTAATCTATATGAAGGATAAATCAAAGGACTGTCAATAAAGTATTCACTGTGTATATTTACACATTGTTGATATCAAAGAATGCCACCATGGGCGGTATTTCAGGCTTACTTTTGGTTTCAATACATCAATAATTGTCAATATGTACATTCGTTCAGTTGTCATGACCTTTAAGCATAGTTTTTATTTAAAATAAATTCAGCAAATGTAGATTATTAGAAATGTGAATAGGATGCGTTGGATGGCAATGTCATAAAGGGGAGTGCTTTAAATCCTTATGGCCAATTAAGGACAAATTACGCATTTACCTTCTCTATCATCATTACAAATAATACTCCTCTTTCATATTTCTCCAAGTCAGCTTGTTGTAAATAATAAAATTCTTTCATCAACAGAGACCTCGTGCCGTGTCATACTCATAAACTCCTAGACGAAAGTGATCGAAGAATTTCAACTTCATTCATCTCTTCCAGATGGGCTTCTGTTTGCGGTTTCATTCGAGCCAGACAAAAGTGTCCCCGCTTAGAAAAGACATGTGGTGGTGAGACTGAAGATGAGACTAAGAAACGTTCGCATACAATGATGTCGCTAACAAGAATCGTTATTTCGACTGAAGGTAGCTCAGGATGATGCAACGGAATCAACTAGGAATACGTTTCTTCGCCAGTTTCTGTGGTGTCACAAGGACTACCAAGTCTAAGTGTGTCTGCTGACAAAGGCAGTCATTCTAACCCCAGCCAACATCTCTTCATTGAATCTTTTTTTCTTATAAGAAAGTTCTGTCAATCTTTTCGAGTAGTTTTCAGTGGATTAAGTATTCTTCAGTTCATTATTGACTTACAAGATCCAATCTTGGCAAATCCCCTGGTGGAAAAACATTCGCTCCGATAATTTCAACATAAACAGAATGGTTTTTAGGCAACGTCTCTCAGATATCCTTTAATTAACACTGTTCAATGAAGGCAATTTTTTTTTTTTTAAATTCCATTTTCCCATGTTAAAGAAAAGTATTTCCCATTCGGTGGGGAAAATGATGTGAAACATTTCTAATGAATATTTGAATGTTGGCAAAAGTTTATGCAGCTGCTCTTACGACGAATAATTTACCACAAACCACTAAATCTCTTTGAATGTTTACATTGACACAATTTGAAAACATTTTGTCACATCATGACAAAAACACACAACGCCAACTACACCTACTCTGCTGCCAATGATGATGACGATGACGATGAAGAAGAAGATGTCGACCGGAAAAAGTGAAAATTAACTTGAAACTAATTAATCACAATTCGTAAAGGGCATCAGAAACACTCACTCTCTCCTGCCTGCCAGCCAGCCAGCCAGTTCTTCCCGCAGAAGTGCTGCTTTCTTTCTTACTCAATAATATCATAGACGACACTTGGAAGATATTTAATCATTTTCCACCAAACAACAACCACATAAACAAAAGCCAACGCGCGCTGACAACGAGTCAAACAAAACCAAACAAAAATAGTAGAATATAAGCGCAAACAATCATTTGTATTAATCACTCTCACATCGAAACCCGCATAAATTAAGACATTTCACTTCATGTGTATTACACATGGCGGGGGGGAAGAGAGGAGCGGGAGCGGATCACCAGTGGATAAAGCCTAGGGGCGACTACGACTACTCGGCAATACGCGTATACCAAAAAAAAAAATACAAGTAGTAGTAAATAGTAGGCGATTATACGATGATGATTTTTTATAAGGCTGTCAAACGATTATCAACATGACAATCATCAGGCCATTGACAAAGTCAACACCAAAGTCTGGCTGTCTGTCTGTCTGTCTGTCGTTTGCAGAACAATGGACGTGTTGTGTTGGTGGTGGCCGGTGCCAAGTGTAGCCGTTTACAATACAGACTCACCATCACTCTAATGAATGAATACGATACGGATTGATGTTGGGTCCACAATCCAACGCTCGTTCGTACATGCGAATAACAAAGAGAATTGCGTGTTTGTTGTAAATAAATCATATATTAAAATTACGTAGAACGTCAGACAAATAGACTCGGCACTTGAACAAAAGAAGACGACAAACACTTTGGATTCCACACACTTCCTAGGAAATTCTCACCCCACTTGAGTTAAACGAATTTTTATGGAATCAATAAAATATATTTTCGGTTTTTTCGCACGCACGCTCACATGCTGCCGGCTTTGGAAAAGACCAATCACAAGAGAAAGAAAACAAAAGTTTTCTGATAATTTTGCTGTAAATTTGTTGATAATTTATCACTTGTAACGAAAATGTGTAATCATCCATATTTCTTTTCCGCCTCCCTGCCCTCACGCACTCTCTTTTTCAACCGCTAGTCACCTTCAAGACATCTTAATGAAGTTGGCCAAGTCGTCTCTGATGATGATGATGATTATGATTGTGTGTGTGTGTGTGTTTGTTTTTTTAAACTCAAGCTTAGTTCAGTTTTGTTTAAACTAATTAAGGCAATTTGTTATATTTACACAATCCCCTCAGACGCACGCACATATAGAATTTCACTGGCCGATAACCAAAGAGGAGGAGGTCAATTTCATTTACACTCAACAACAACAACAATAACAACACATCATTCGTTTCCTATCTGTCTGTTGGTTCTCGTTCCTCGTTCGCTTGAAGTATTTCTTCATTTTGTTGTTGTTGTTTGTTTGTGATTGTTTTTCATAAACAGCGATAGCGAAACAATTAATTAAAGTAGGGAATTATAAAATTGTGTGTGTGTGTGTGTTTTTTATCTATACGACACATATTAAAAGTTCAGATTTCCAATGTACTTTCCTATAAATATAGAAATCCCCGAGCGGCAATTTCACATTCGGCACATATTTATTGATTCCAGAGGAGTGGGAGAAACAGTTTTTGGACCAAACGCAAGCCTGAATCTTTCGTATGTAACTTTGAGTTCCATTCTGTCTGTAATTCAGCCAGTGTGTTTAAAGTCCACAGTGATGACTTTTATAGTGTGCAAAGTATTTCAATCGTGTCAAATATGGGTGTGAAAACATGGCCTCGATGTGAGCTGTGCTACTGATTGGAAATAAACGTATTTATCAGGGCACGACATTTACACCGAACTGTACTTTGACCTTTGACAGTATGCGAGTAACCTTTATCGACACCGTAAGAGTGTTTCGTTACACATTTGTATTTAATTTCTGTCTTATTTTTAGTCATTGACATTTGGTTGATATTTATAATTTGTATAAAATCTACTCGATATTCGTCGTTCTGATTTAAAAGAGTAATCACTCTCTCGGATTGGAAGGCATTGATTGAGACTAAAGGTTACAACTTCCGATTAAATTAGAAGCTGTGATTATGGGGAGACGGAGATATAAAGACCTTATATCCACTTGCCCTGCCCGGGTGAACAGGCGGGGGTACGGTAGCGTAGCGTTTGAGCGGCCGTTTGAGTGAACTTCCCCGGGTTTTCCAGTAAAGTCCACTTGTATGCGCCCAATGAACACCACCAACACATTTTAAATCTATTTTTATATGTGCGTTGCAAATTTCTCGCACAGATTTGGGTCGGAGAATTATTTGCGTGTTGATCTGTGTAATTGAAACTCCAACGCATTCTTCCGTTTTCGACAATTGCTATGTTAATAGATTTTTAATGCATTTCGAATGCTGCAATGTTTATACAAATTCTATTGCCCATAATTAATTGCTTTAGTTTTAAATAACATGTAATGTATTTATTTAATGTGTGTGTTATTTGTATTTTACAATCGTAACAAATACAACAATGCAACATAAATTCCATTATGAAAGCATTTCAATAATTAAAATTCTATTAGAATATGTTACATGAAACCTCTGGCCGAGCGGGGCAAACACTCGATATGTGTGCCCTACACTTCATTTAAGTTGTTCTCTCTGTATTTTTTTTTTTTTTTTTGAGGAACATCTTATAAATGGAAGGAAAAACATCACTTAAGTTGGCTCTACAACCTGCTGTCGGTGTTGGTCTTGTCTCGTGTGTGCTTTATCCACTTCGAACGAAATTCTTCGGATGTCTGTCTAGATTTAGTACTTACATTGGCTATTTGTGCGGTATTGTAGGATAACAGAAAGTCGTAAAGCCGCCTTCCATTGAGGTGCGACACATGTGTGCTGCGGTTGTAAACCTTTTCAAATCGTGTCGCTAATGTTTTATATCGAAATCGAATAAAAACAACAACAGTGTTGCATTAGCAATTTAGTAGTTGTGTGAACAAAAATAATTGAATTAAAATTAAAATAAACCAATCACTTTACTCTCCACCCCCACGCACATCTCCCTCTTTTCACATTTTCGGCCAAAGTAAATCGTTGTCGAATGACAAATTACACCCAACAGAACCATTTGTTTTTATTTTGCAAACATTTTCAAGTCATTAAATTTTATATGTGTTTGTTTTAAATTTACGAAAATTCTCTGACAGACCGAGAGTAGAATTAGATGGTATGGCAGGAAAGGCAATTACTTTTTGTAGGCTTCAATGCCATTTTATTACACGCATATGTGTAGGGCAAGGACATATCACCCGCTCCCCGTTCCCCCACTTATTATACTGGGACACAGCCAGCAGGAGGACGATTTATTTTTTAAATACAGCAATAAAATAGCATCGACACACTGAATGATACGAATTTTATTTCTTTACTAGTAAGTTGTAATGCGCCTATGGCGCCCGTGGAAAAAAAAATTTGTTGAAAAAAAAAATTTTGTAAAAAAAAAATGTTTGTGGAAAAAAAAAATTTTGTTAAAAAAAAAAAAAATTTTGTGGAAAAAAAAATTTTGTTCAAAAAAAATTTTTTTCCTGAAAAAAAAAAAATTTGTTGAATACTCGGTTTGGCAATTTTATTTGTCGGAGACAAAGGCTCCGCTCGATCGAAATGATGACATCTGAGGGAGAAGTTATGCCCGTTGGTACGCTGCAGTCTAAGCTAAAGCCGCCTCCTCAACTCAAATTTGGAAGTATGAGCCCGGATAACCGTAGGTCGTTTCTGGATTATTCACATAGCTGGCAGTGACCTTTAAAGAGCCAATTTGACGAAACCAAGACGTTTCGTAACACAATTGGTGAACATTTTTCAGTTTTCTTCAAGCGTAAAAAGACGTATTTCATTCCGTGTCACTGTAATACCAGCTGACTGTCAAGAAAAGTACTTTTGCAATCACCCCGTATAATATTCAGACAAGATGTCCAATTGTTTTAATATATTTTTTTTAAATTATTGAAATGAGTTAATTTTTATGCGACACACCCACGTCAGGTGTCTTACTGCTGATATTTGAAACAGCTAAACGAAAATGGGACCACTTTTCGAATCCATCTATTCATGTTAACAATTCATGGGGATAACAAAGAGTAAATGATGTCCCATGTGTGACTGTGAGGACTTTCACTATCAATGTCCGTAACACTACACCATGTTTGGTCTGTAATCCTATAGATCAAAAATTAATCAGGATGGAATTGGAGTTTATGGTTCCATGAAACGTCCCCTACGAGTTCAGGTCTTACGGCTCTAGAAACCAGAAATACGGCATTGACATTCAATACAAAAATGGGTCTGCATTCAGTCCGTGTTTTCCTATGGTCTCTGAACAAAGCTATCTCCTGATTTGCCATTATTTAATTCACATTATTTACTACTTTAAAGAAGAGACGACTAAAACACATCTCACATTCCAAAAACCTTCCTGTGAGCCTTCACACCAAAAGAGTATCCATATCCTTGATGTCGTCGTCGCCTTTCAAGTGTGTTAAACGACGAATTTATTTTTGAATTGTAAAGTTATTTTATATCTGTGGTTGCACTTCAACATGTGGCACACATTTTTCAGATGCCGCCCACTAACCTATTGTTGTGCGCTTTTGCTGTGCCACAGACAACACCGCCCGACCGATGAGGTGGGGGGGGGGGGGGAGGAAGCACATGAGACATGAAAAGGCTCATGTTTCAATGGAAACCACAAAAGGAAATTTTAAGGCCATTATTTCATGTTCCACAAAGAGAATTTGTGCCATTTTAATGGATGCTTTGCTCCTTACATTGTGCAGCCAGAGTCAGCCAGCCAGCCAGTCAGTCAGCTAGTCCGTGTGGGAAGAACAATTTTCGGAAAAGCTTTAAGGTTTAAATGGCAAATTTATAGAAAATGTAGCAAAACCAACTTCTTGGGATATTCAAATGAAAGTATAATTTATGAGCAGCCACTTGGCGCAACAAATTCACGTTGAATGTTCGGCATAAACAAAAGGGAAATTTCATTGAATTTGAAAATGTGCTCATGCCAATTTGTAAACGAGCTGCTCGTGCTCATGCTGCGCGTATGATTTGACTTTCATGTCAGAAATTGAATTATTTCCCTTAACAGAAAACAAAGCATGAAAATGCCTTTTTCCGGTAATTGATTAAACATTATCTCAAAATACCCACATCATGTGGTGCTCCTTTTCCCTATCGCAATACTCACCGCATATCCTTTGCCCCTGTCGAAAATAAAGACACTCATGTATGCCCGGACAAAGTCCTATTGCTATTAAATTAAGCAACTACGGCTTTTTTCTTCTGGTTTTCCTTACTTTAAATTCAACTAACCGTGGAATAAGCCACAGACGGGGGGAAGGGAGAGTGTGGTCGGCGGCATATGTCAGTTCTACTAAAACAAACACACATGTGTTTATCCACCTCCCCCCCCCCACACAACCAAACAAAAAGCAGGACATCAAACCGGGCCAGTGGAAAGTGTATGTGTGTGTGTGTGGTGCGGTCTTCATAATAACCATATGAATATCCCAACTTATGGTAATCGAATGTAAAAAAAAAAGAATAACCGTATACGTTACGGCTAACCCTCTATTATGGACTTGAGACCCGTCGGACAGACCCGTTGGGGTGGCCGGTGGCGAACAACAAACACTTTTTTTTTTTTGGGATATGGCCAAGCACCACCAAGCGACCAACCAACCGAACAAGAAGAAAAAGGAAAAAGTCAAAAAGGTAAACGGAAACATAACAAATGGGTCTGCTGTGAGGT
Source organism: Hydrotaea cyrtoneurina (assembly GCA_958296145.1). NCBI lineage: Eukaryota > Metazoa > Arthropoda > Insecta > Diptera > Muscidae > Hydrotaea > Hydrotaea cyrtoneurina. The sequence continues at coordinate 1,532,835 of OY282516.1, read as the reverse complement.
TGTCGGTTTTAGTGTTAAGTGGATAATGAATGATTTGCACTCACCTGGAAAATGGAAGAGGGAAGATTGTTTTATTTTCTTTAAGCATATGCCCACGAAAACTAAACTCACACATATCAACTTTTAAAGTTTTAACAAAAAGTGGGGATTAAAAAATAAACAGGCGAGATAGAGAGGGATGAAGCGTGTTTAGGAGCTCAACTAAAGTAATTGAATTTTGGACAGTCAAGAGCGGCTGTTAGGGGCATCGCAAGAGACAGCTAGAAATGCGATGGAGATAATCCTCAAATGCTTGATGGAATTTAAAGTTTAAATTATATTTTTTTTTGAACAAGTCGATCCATCCATGATGATTTTGTATAACAGACTGACTAGAATATGTATGACAGCCAATTCGACAAGATGCAGCTTCAACAATACGGTCGCTATCAAAGGTCCGAAGATCCCGTTTGGAAGAGCATTTACGATAACTGAAGAAAATAAAAAATATTCTTAAACGAAGACAACGGCGTTTTTAATTTTTGTGGCATCTAAAGGTCTTAAATCTTAAAAATGTATACCGATCGAAGCGCCCCGGTAGGCGAAGTTAGTAGCCTGCTTGGCTCTCAGCGTAATGGTTCGATTCCCACCAGAGGCTTTGGTCTGACGCTGCAAAAATCTAGACATTAGGTCTGTGTCACCTAAAATTAGAATATAAATTTACTTTGTAATTGAATTAAAAAAGAAAAAGTATTCTAATCGCTGGTTTTTCATATTTTAAATCAATTTCATCGTATCAAAAACTTCTAAGGATAAACGATCCTTAAAAAAAAGAGTGGATTTCGGTCTCAACCACACAATTGAGTCCATCTCACGTTCATCCTCAGTCTCATTTTTGATTCTTGTCCTTGTTAGACACGATTACACTTAATAACTTCATCTCAATTCGCAATCACATACTTTCTATTTAATTTAATTAAAAATCTCTCTTTTTTTTCCTTTTTCGTTTTAGGTAATGATTGATAAATTGATAAATGCTGTTACTCCAAAAGTTTTCTGTTGCCTGCGGTAAGGTTATCTTAAAGTGTATGCATATACAGAGACTTGCCCGTCCAACATATGATTAAATTCAAATTACACTGTTCAATCTTTAGTTTAATTCGTAACCGTAAGGTGTTTGCCATATCTCTGTGTTTTGTGTGTGTGAGGGTATCTGCTTAGCAATTAATACCTAATTTAGTTAATTAATAATCTTCAATAATATGCACAACACAGCAAGAGCAGAAGAAGAGAAAAACACTTCAAGCTAAACTAGAGAAAACGAAAAAAGGGAAATGTTTGGTTTGGTGAGTTTCTCACACTTTTTTATTGAAATACAATATGTACATTGAAAGAAATCCGAATGAATTTCATATTTTAGAAAATATTTATAAAAAAACATTTGTGCAATGACAAATGCTTTTGAGTAACGTTACGGATCTGATCCCCATTATGATTGTCTTACTCTAAATGACAGTTTTCATTGTCTAATGACCGGTTAATCGGTTGTGCAAAATATTGGGTATCAAATATTGTTTCTTTGTTTTTGCCTAATATTCTATCAATGATTGACTTCTAGTAAAAGGGTGCTATATAAAGGGTAATACGTATTGAGAGATCTGATATCGTGGCCTCCAAGAATTGGCTTCAAAACTTTAACATAGGGAACATATTTAAAAGCGTTGAAATGAAAGAAGTTGAATTGTTACTAAAAAGCCCATAACTTTAGCAGAGTTAATATTTATTTTTTTTTTTCAAAGTGTTCTCCATTAATAGTGAGTTTGTCTGTGTATGAGGAAATGTGTTTTGTATGTACGTGTGACTATGCATATTAAATACCACCATACATATAATAATTAGTATTCTCTCTAGTTCGGATTATGAACATTTTATTAAGCCCCACAAACATTTGGCCAGAGTGCGAGAAACGGTCTATGTTTTGAGGCATTTGCTCGTTCGTTAATAACCTCAAGATGTGATTACTCACATACATACATGTATTTATGTAAATCATTTCTTAACTTGTTTCATATCACACGGCGAGTGTCGTTTTTTCTGTTTTTTGGTGGCCTTTTATTAGTTTTCTTTTGCATTTGGCCCAAAGCTTTAACTTGAAGAAGGATGGCCGTGGGGGGGAAACAGCTCACAAATGAACAACAACAGCTACAGGGAAAACTGTAGAAGAAACAACTAAAAGACGACGTGCACACATCTCCGCATCATTTGGATAAACTCCGACGGTTGTGGCCTCACTAGACTACACGAGGAAGATTCATCATTTTGTCGTTGGGTTGCCGCCGTCATTTCAAAATCATCATAAGACAGCGATGATGATTAGACTCACACTCGCCCGCTCGCTATTTAATGTTATAGCCGAGCTGCTGTGTATGGTTTGGCTGTTGGATGTTGGTTGGTTCACGCTTAAGGTTATAACATAATTAATGCTTACTCTTATAGTGGCATTGTTGTTGTAGCTGTTATGATATGTTAGAGGCAAATCGAGACGCATAAGTATCCGTATCGGCATCTCTTGTCTCCCTTTATCCATATCGAGACATTGTGTGTGTGTGTGTGTATACGAGTATAATGTAATGTTTTAATTTCCATTTAGTGTTAATTCTATTCTTTTTTTTTTTTCTTTCTTTTTGGTATCCCCGACCGCCTTTCAGTTTCGTTAGATTTGTTATGCCTTTTGGCATATGCTCACACACTCACACGCACACACATACGGAGTGCTACTCTAATGTTTGGAAATGTGTTTTAATGTGTTATTGATGACGCTCTGCCCCCCAGCCTGTCTGTACGTTTCGTACCGCCCTTCCATGGCAAAATTCAAATGATGAGAGATCATTAGTGGCATGTTGATGGTGGTGTTGTTGTTGCGGTTGCTGCTTTGTTTTTGCAGCGGTTCTTTAATAATTTAAATATTATTTGGGGCGGTACTAGGAAAATGAAGCTCAATTAATGGGCTGGGTAGGGGGGGAAATATAGGATACATTAGATGGTGAGAATATGTGCGGAATATCTCACGAACGGTGTCGTCGTACACTGAAAGAAAAACGTTACATATTATCAACTAGTAAGTTGTAATGCGCCTATGGCGCCCGTTAATTTGCTTGAGAAAGTATTTGTTACTTAATTTGTTAATGAGAAAATTATTTTGTAAAAAAAATAAAATTGGAAAAAAAAAAATTTATGAAAAAAAAAATTTGTGAAAACAAATTTTTGCTGAAAAAAAAATTTTTGTTGAAAAAAAAATTTTTGTAGAAAAAAAAAAATTTTGTTGGAAAAACAATTTTTTGTGGAAAAAAAAAAGTTTGTAGAAAAAAAAAAATTCTGTTGAAAAAAAATGTTTGCTAAAAAAAAATTTGTTGAAAAAAAAAAAAATGGAAAAAAAAATTTTGTAACAAAAAAAGAATTTGTAACAAAAAATTTTGGAAAAAAAAAATTTCGGTAAAAAAAAAATTTGGGGAAAACACAATTTCTGTACAAAAAAAATATTATTTTTTTTATTATTATTATTTATAGAATTATAGAATGCCTATTTAAATTCCTACGTACTGCGTGACAGAGTCAGTGAATCAGTGAATCAGGGAATCAGTGTCGAGGGTAAATATATATTAAGATAGTAATGTTTCATTAATTCATCTGCATCAGATTAATCAGACAATTTCATTAGCTCTACGGAATGTGTCTTCAATCTGAACATTCTACATTGAGAGTTTCCGATTTTGAAGGCGAAAAACGTAAACGAATGACAAAAGTGTTGGACGTGGAAGTCTTCAGTGTTGGACGAGGTCATGCAATTACATCTACAGCCAAGCCCACTATATGAGGAGTAACACTCAGAGTGTGTATTTTATTGGGATCAACTTGGTGAGTTGATCAAACCTAGCAGAAACATTCCTGTGACTGTAAAAAAAATTCCAAAAAATTTTGGTCGGAAGAGCTACTGTCGAATAATTTTACCCCTCACTGGTTTTAGGTATTTTCGACTTTTTACGATCCTTCATAAACGGATTAATAATTTACTAGTAAATTATTTTTTAATTTTCATTCCATCCCGCCAAGAAAAGATTTATATTCCCCCCATATTGTCGGCTCATGTTGTCAGCTCCACTCAGACTTGACTTAACTTTGGAACACTGAAGTGTGATTTTTGCGAGTTTGTCGACCTCCCATACACATGGATTGCGTGCAATTTATTCGGAGACAAATGACCCATTTCGTTTCTTGGTAATTTTCTCGACGCATGTCCCCAGGCAGCCCATCAATGGTCTGATGGTTCATGCGACTGTAATTTGATCACTTGCTGTTACCTCTTACGTTGAGACTCCAATCTGGACGAGTTCCATGTTCCATTAGAAATTTCATATGGGAATGTTGTGCCCGTGTAATTAACGCATTAATGTTCAGAGTATGTGTAGCATAAATTGATTTTCCTTGTAATTATTCATTAAACAAACATTAATTCTTACAACAACAACAACGGCAAAAACGCATGTTTGGCCGGGGAAAAAACAAAAACGAAACACAAGAGGGAAATATTTCGTGTCAAGTGCAAATTAACAACACACGGACACAACCACAACACAACATGCATATGCGCACGCACACAACAATCTGCACAATACAAGACTGAAATGTCATCGTCCCAAATTTTCAACAACGGTGAAAGAGAGGCAACCAACAAACAATAGCAGCAAATGAAATGAACACCAACGACAGAAAACATAAATTATTAAATAAATGTAATTATCACCTTTATGCATGACCTGTGATAACGGTACGTTCGACAACATCAGCCAGAGAAACGGCCCCGCCGTTGTTTAAATGTTAATTTGGCATTAACGGAAGACGGCGCAACAACACAACACAACACAGCATAAGCTAAGCAACACCGGCGAAAGAAATATTTGATTATTTTTAATTACACTTTCATTGTGTACTGGTGTGTAAACAATTTGGCAACATTGGCTCCAACAGGACATTCAACAAAATTCACTTGGTATCCACCTACCCGCACACACACGCGAAAACTCGCAAAAGCATACGACATGACGACACGCATCCTTTTTTTTTTTTGTTTTTTTTTTCTTTTTATAGTTCAACAAAGTGAGAGACAATGAATGTGGGGGTTTTTGTTGCTGCTGTTGTTCAAATTGTCGGATTTTGTTGCCGTTACGTTGTTTTAGTGTTAAAGGAAGTGAATAACCGTCAAAATGCTCGAGACTCGAGACTAATGAGATGTGACATGCAAGCACATTGTGTGGCAAATGACAAAGGACTCGGCCAACAATGGCAACACAACAAGAACAACAACGACAAATATTTACATTAAAGAGTCGTCAAAAGAGAGAGAAAAACACCACACAATAATAACAGAATAATGACAAAAATGTTACATTAATGTCGTAGTCATAATTAAATTAAAATTTACTTTACTTCCCAGGGAACCATAGACACAGTTTCAGGGAGTGCGGGACTAGGAGGTGGCATCGTAGGAAGTATGACATATCGAGGTGATATAAGCAACTCTGTGGAATTACTAAACAAACGGACATTTGCCAGAGAAGGCACTGTGTCGGTGTATTCGCTATTCGCTATGACTGTTGGCTGGGGAAAAGAGGATGGTAATGTCAATGACATTGACGCCTTCATATGACAGGGAAAATGTTGCGAATCTCCGCTGAAAGAGACACAATTTTATGTATTTATTTATTATTAATACCACTACAAAGTAAATTTATATTCTAATTTTAGTTCCAAGGGTGAACCGGCTAGATTTTTGCAACGACAGACCAAAGCCTATGGTGGGAATCGAACCCTCAACCCCGCTTACGGGGGCGCTTAGAGAGACAATATTATTTTTAAAGACGGCGGCTTTTTCCACTTCATAAATGCTGTAGACTTTACGAGTAAGAGAGAGAGAGTAATCTCTAAGCCATCTAAAAACTTCTCTAGAAAAGCATTAGCCATTCGTAGTCGGCTTTAAACTGTAGTGTCGATATAGAAAATTATATCGTGTACAGCTCACTGTTTCGACAGAAGTTCCTCGTCAGTTCCTTCATGGAATGTTATGGGAAATAAGTAAATAGTCTTGTCATTTGGAAATATGTTCTAAGCTTACAAATGCTTGATCTTCTAGTTGTAAACATAAACAAAACCAAAAAAAAAAAGTGGGTTTAAATCCAACATATTCCCCAACCACATTGACAGAAATGTGTTCTCGAGGATTTCTTTATTTTAAATTTCTTTTAAAATGTAAAAAATGTTCATTACTTTGATACGGAGCCAGACATTGTCTTCAAACATATTATTTTTTTTTTATTGTTTACACACTCCACCATATGAGGAGTGCATAAAGCATTTGTAATTAACTTTAGAATATTTATCGGCGCGACTTACGAGGGCAATTTGAAATCTAAGAAATACACGTCCCAGTGAATGTGTGAACTCAGCACCTTTGCAGCACCATTTTCCCGATAAGTCCACGGCGTTGGCTCAGGTGTATTGTAGCGGATCTATGTGCAATTTGCATTGCTTCATTGGAATGCGGTTTCGTGCCTTTATCTGCCAAGGCTTATGCGGCAGGAGCCCGAACCAAATTAAATGGTCAAAGTTATCGCTTTTGCGTTTTTTGTTCTTTTGTTTTATCATTTAACAGGGAAATGCGTTTAATTTGTCTTTGTTGCGCCTGTCTGACATTAACTGAAATCATTGAAATCTATTGTTCAACTCCTTTTTCTACATTCGTGTCGTTTAAAGTCAGACAAGAAAAAAAAATATTAAATTTCCTACGATAGATTCTTATCACTTATTCCGTTGAGTGAAAATGAAAAATAAAAGTTGAAAACAAAAATATCCACAACAAACTTTCTAGACATGTTCGTCCGTCCGCCCGCCCGTTGCCGTTGCCGTTCTGCTGTTATTTTTCTTAATACAATTGTGCAAATATGAATCTGTGTGTGTTTTTGTGCATGACAGAGCAGTATGTGTGTACGTCATTCATTACAAACATAACAATGATAAAATGTTTTGTGTTCCTTTTCGTTTTTACCACGACCACGACCGCTACTGCTGCACATACGATCGCGTAAGGTCACACAAACAAATTTTGTTCGCAAAAGGATGTCACTTTCTTTCTTCTCTTGGCTCACTACGATACACATGGTAGTAGAAATACTCGTATATTTGAATGTATGTGCGACATTTGTTCACATCCTTTCCCTTGACTCCAACCGAAATAACATCCGCAGTAGTCCGTCAGTCATTTGCTGTGCCTTCAGCGTTAACAAATTTCTGGTTCGGTTGGGGGGAGGGGAAAAATGTACGCAGTAATGCATTACCAGCAACTACAACAACAATAACAACGGTTTCGTCACTTCCATCATCATCCGTTCCATCGTCTCCGGCCACCAACATCATTACACTCAACACAGCAGCAACATCTTCACGATATAAAACGACAATGTTGCTAACAAAGTTATTGTTGATTTTCAACTGTTACACACACACACATGCACATGCACATATGTGTTTTCCCGCATACATCAGTGGCATTGTTACACATTTATAACAATGACAAACAGCAACAACATGCCCAACACACCGTAGAAGAAAGAAAAACCGAAGCAGAGAAAAATATGGTTAATGACACAATTTATACGTTTAGTCAAACTTCACTCACAGCAACAACAATGGCAACATCAACAGCAAATTATCAGCAATGACTAACATCGTAATGTGCTGATCATGTATGTGAATGTGTTTGTGTGTGTTTGTCGAAGACGGTAGTCATTTGTTCACCATACCCACCAGCCCACACATACACGTGTTCCCCACATCCTTGCATTCATTTGCACAGTGAAACCACTCTCTGCTAAAGTTTGTCCAGAGGAATTACAACTTAATCAAATCCGCATAGATGTCGAGTTCCTGAATCATAAGTGAAATGTAGACGTCTAGAAGGGGACTTGAGACCGTCTGTTTGCGCTTCTACCACATGAAAGTCTTCAACAAAATGTCTCGCATTTTTATTTATTTTTTTTTGTAACAGAACTTAAATGCGGCCCATGATGCTTCCACTCCGAAATCTATTTCATACTCCGGGGATTCTTAGATCCTCGACGATCACGAGCTGGTTTGCCGATCTGCAGATGCGTTGGTTTTGCTTGTTAAAGTTAGCCCCGAGATAAAAAGCGCTTTGAAGATGATTTTGACACTGAAAACAATTTGTGTCCATATAACAAAGTGCATGTCTACCATTGGGAGGTTTCACTGTAACGCTGTCTGTGGATGTGTTTTATGTGTGTGTGTGTGTGTGTTCATGGCACTTTTATGTGAGTATTGTTCCCGACTGTGTTGTGCGCAGAAAAGACACGAAAACAACAAAGTTTAATTTAAACGGAATTCATTAACAATTCCAAACAGGAACAAGGAAGAACAGAATGTTGCAAACAGCGGCATGAACATCTACTCAGACAGCTCCGGCGACAAGAGAGCAAACACAAACATAAAGCAAGCAAATAAATAAATAATGAAAAAAAAAAACAAAAAATTCTGACGAAAGTATCTCAAACCCATAAATGTTGTTATTGCAAAGAATATCTAAAAAGTACTGTGTCAGCTTTTCAATGTCGGCAGACAGAAATGTCTGGAGGAAGCCCAATAAGTAGCTCTCTTACACATTTGGATGTGTGTGTGTGCTTTTTTTTAAATTTAGATCTATTTAGAGAATTTTTTGGTATTGTCCTTGCTGTTGTCGGATTACAGTTCATGCCTTAGTTGTATTTGATATCGGAAAAACTAGAGTAGACTTGAAATAAGCTGACCCAGTTAAGGATTTCATTGTAAAACTATTCCCAGTTAGGGAATCCTTTGTGGTCGTTGTCTCTTGTACAGTACTTTCTTTGTTAAACTGACGAGGTATGGCTTCTTTTCCCCATCGATACTCTTGTGCTATCTGTATCCAATGCATGATCAGGCATTCTGAATGAACCACCTGGACCTTCCATTTCTGTCCGGTGTCTCTCGAACTCATTGTCGATGATTTTGTCGCAGTAATTTTGGTTACTCGCACATGCTTCATCAGGAAAGCATTTCCAATATATCGGGCATATCTCTGAGTTGCATGACGACATTCCATTGATGACTATCCCGAAGTATAATCGGGGAGACGACATAGCTCAGTTTGGGTCTTAATGGTTCCCATCATGTTTGCCCTAACAGAATCAGCTGATATCATTAAGTTTTTTTTTTTAAATCTAACCAGCCATTTCGAACTACTGCAATTATTTAAAAAACACGTTTGATTTCCCCCTCACTCTCCAATGCAATTCTGCTTCATCGGTGAGGGTCGTCATTAAGCTCTAGATTCTTTCGTTGCCTCTTATATACTTATGCAGATTCATCGTTTTCTCCAAGTACCCAGTGTGGGCCTTGTCCAACGCACAAGGTTGACGTCATTGTTTTTATTTACTCTGGCCACCGAGCATCCGATGATTTCGTTCACTTTTGCAATTGCCTTCATTAAATCCAACGGATTCTTGTTTAACCCACATCATTCTTGCAGTTGCACCTATGAAAATAGGTGTCTGCCCACTGTCCCACTTTCCATTAAGTTCACCATTTCCAATTTTTGATCTTGAAATGTCTCCATCAAAGACAAGTAGTCCCTCTCTCCCCACCCCCCTCGCCAACGTTTCCAACAAGTGACATGACATTGTTTCACTGCCCATTTTCATTTCGTGTCTTTATTTGCATCTAATGCAATTGCCATAATACGACTGAAATCTGTGAACAAGAAAATAGAAAATCAAGACGAGACGAGAACAAAAATCCCGCAGAAACGAAGATGATGAATATACGAATACGAAAAACTATCAATCATGAATTTTGACCATGACAGTTGTTGGATGTGGTTCTTCACATTTTCATGGTTAAACGAGAACGAATGAACACAAACAGCCGAACGGAAATAATCAAAACCAACAAATCAGGAAAAGTTTTGAGGTCCTTTGGCCAGAACAGTCATAATGTTGAAAACAAGCAGCCATATTTGGCCGACTGACTGACAGACTGGCTGTCTCCCTGCACGCCCGCCGGCCCGCTCGCCTCACTGTTTGTCTGCCAGCCGGAGATCGATCGATGGATGGATGGATGCTGTTGCTTGGGAGTTGACCATACATTTTTAGCATTTTAACGCTAATTTAAGATGCACATTTGTAATGCAATTGGTCCAAAGCATGCGGACATCAATCGCTCGTACAGACACACACACACCGCACAAGTCATTTTTCTTTTCATGCAACACTTGAGTGATGGTGGTGGGGGCACCGGCGGTGGGTATGCTCCTCCATGTGGCATCCAATATGAACTATCTGGGTTGGGGTTCTACCAATTGTTTGTTTGACTTTTGGCTTTAATTTTGCGGTTTGTTTTTCTTGGGTTTCGTGAACGAACAAAACTCATGGCTTATGAAATTATCCAAAAAGGCCATTATGTAAAGAGCATTAAAGGGCAATTGCTGCTGGGCCGGGCAAATATAATTTTGAGTACGTACTAAATCTATAAAAACAACAACAACCAGCAGCAGCAGCAAACCTTTGCAGAGACTTTGAATTGTTTGCAACAACACACGGCCGAGGCAGGAAAACAAACTCATTAATATGCTGATTTTTCTTTAAAGATGTCAAACAATCATATTGTAACCTTTTCGCGCTCTTCATTCGATTGTTGAGTTGAGTTGTGAAGTTGGTTGGCTGGCTGGCTGGCTGGCGGGGCTTGTTGGCAAAACAACAGACAATAAAATAAGTAAGAAAATGAAAGGAATACGGAATGAACGGCCATCACAGCCGGCAATCAAAAGGATTGCCTCAACATTATGACGATGATTGATTACGTACGTAGTATGTCTGAATGTTATTCTTTTTCAGTTTTGCACTTTTTGATCGACAGTCGTCCGCTGTCTGTGATTGTAGCCCGTGACTCTGGCGGTTGCCCCATTCGACACAACGGAGCAATTCACTTCATAACACACCGAAAAATCATGAATTTCATTTCTTTTTCTGTCTACAATTGCAGGCAGAGTCAATCACACACACACACACACACATGCAGGCAGGCACTGTAGATACGGTTCCAACTGGTGTTGAGGGTAAATCCATGTCTTCGGAATTGCAGGCAGCAACAGCAGCCCGCAACCGTAACTCGTATTGGAATTCATAAAAGGCAACTAAATCAGATAAAATGTATTGTTGTGGGCTGTCAGTTTTGGCCTTTTCTCCCATACCCACAAACAAACAGAAAAAAGAAGTTCAGTCGAGATGATGATGAACACAGCGCAAAAAGTCATCTCATTCGTTTAGAGGTTCCTTAATCACATACACGTTTCTGTTCGTCTTTCTCCTCTTAATGTCGAGATATTCATCCAAAGATATTCAGCCCAAGAAGTTAAAATATGATTACTTTTGTGTTGAGATTTTTCGATTTGTGTTTTTATTGGCGTTTGTTTTTCTTCTCAACTACTAAGGCCTGGAATTGTTTGGAATCTGTTTTTGATGAGGGTGAACAGCCGTTTGATTGGAGGATTGATATCAATATTTAGAGGGTCTTCGTTCTGCAAAAGAAGTGGAAGAACAACAACCTCTATTGGCATAAAAGATCATTGAATGTGAATATATTGTAGCTGGAAATAAGTTTTACAGTGGAATTCTTCTGGGGAATGTGTAGTTGATCCATTCACCGTAGGAGGAGGGAGTGTGTTTTATGTTTGGCGGTACGTTCGGATCGTTACAGAACGCCCCCCCTTATAGAAATTATAAATCAATCCAACCAGCCAATGAGTTCGGTCGTGTAAGTGTTTGCTAAAAACTTTAAACCTTTTTGATAATGGGAATGTGAACTAGTTACAGAGTTCCAACGACAACAAAAAAGGTAGAAAATGCAATTACAATAACAAACCATATGAATCTCAATGTATGATTTCTATTACCAGTGGCACACTTAGCCCATCTGTTGCATGAGAGACCTTTGACGCTTCATCTTCACAACTCCCGCCGAAATCCTTAGTACCGATGGGGTGTATAGAACCTGAACATGCCGCATCTTTAGCTGGCGGACACAGCGTTGGCAGAAATTACCGCTTTTTATGACAGATCGGAGTAACTAAGTCTGGATTAGGGAACCTTTACTCGCTGAGGTTAAACCAGGTATTCTTTTTTCGTTTGGTAGCGTTCGCTGTGAATTTTATTGCGCCACACACACCTACACATTGTAATCGATCGAAAACATTTCCAACATTTTTATGGAAATTCATGGGAAACTTCTTAAGGTGAACTAAATTTAAAGAGCCACCGGAAAGCATTTTTTACATTTTCGTCTGCTCGAAAATCACTCCCAACAAGGAAAATCAATAAAAATTAAATGCTTTTCCAAAAAAAAACCCCAATGATTAGATAACTCAACATCAAACGAAGCCCAAAAACGTAAAGCGCCCTCACCCCCCAAACGGAGGCTCCAAATTAACCTTCAGTCGACAGAGCAACAACAACACACGGTTTCCTTGTTGTTGTTGTGAAATAACTTGGAGGCACACTAAACTCGCATTTGCCCTGCGAGCAATAGAGAGGGGGTACACACGACTACGAGTATTATAAATACCAACAATACACAATAAATGGTCATAATAATAAAAATAAAACGTTTTTTTTTTGGGGGGGTTTTTCGGTTCGGAGGGGTCTGATATCTAAAGCTGAAAATCTTCAAACCGGCAACAGCAGCAGCAACAGCACCACCACCAACAACAACAACAATAATAAATACCTTTACTTCCATACAACGAACATATGAAACCATAAAATACCGAAAATACCTTAACACAATGGCACCGAGGAGGAAAAGGAGCCAACCAACCAAACACTCCAGCAGCAATAAATAGACAAAGACAGACTTCCACAACGACCTGAACCGACAGACGAATGGACGGACGGACGGGCACAGGGGCAGACATACATACAGACAGACGAACAGTTTAGCTTCTGTTAAAGGCAATATTTTGCCAACAATACAAGAAGAAAGCCGTTCCGAAAACAAAATCTATACAAATTAATAAATACACCGCCGAAGAACAACACATACTCGCATGCCGGATGGAGCGTTAGCCAAATGCCGAAACCGAATACAACAGAAAAACCAAGTCTATTTTGAGGGGCGTTGTAGAAGCCTACAACGAAACAGGAGGAACAGAAAAATTAGGAAAACAATAGGCAGGCATTTTTGTGGCACGAACCACAACCAACGACCGATCCACCACAAGGTTCCCCCAAAACAGTCCACAGCAGCTAGTCGGTCTGCTAGTGCTCCTTAGCAGATACACTGTGTGTTGTTGTTTTCGGCGGTAATAATACTCAATTGGTATTAAATTGTTTGTAACTACAAACAACCTCCACAATTTAATGTTAATATAAAACGCCTTTTGGAAACTGCCATACAAAGCAAACCAAAACAAAAACAACCAGAGTTAGCAAGCACTATTATTCTTGCTAGTATTGCAACTATCAACTGCCAACAGAACCATTTGTTGTTGTTGTTGTTGGTGTATGTGCGTACTCATATGAATCGTTGCCCGCCTAACTGTCGGTTTGTTGGTTCCCCTCCTTTTTAAGTTAACCAGAAGCAGGGAAACCGTAGAGTCCACAACCATATTGGCAGCCGCAGCAGCACCTTAATAAGTTAACCATTTGTTGTTTCTTCTAGCTCTCATGGGTTTCTGCCAGTTTTCACCCTGTTGAAATCACTAAATTAATCTACGGCAAAATACGAAAAGGAGATAAATCGCAAGTATTCCTAGCATTTTACCAACATCGTTTGTGTTCCTCATGAACAGCGTTTCCTTCCATTTCCATTAAGAGGCCAAACCTTAAAAATGTCTTCTTTGTTTAGTCTCTTTGTGCGACTCCAAATTCGACGATAACAATTCACTGATAATCTCGGTAATTTCTTTTAAATATGCTTTAATAGTTCAACTGTGTGTGACTGTGCGCCAAACAGGAAGTTCATTTTTATGCATTTTTTTTTTTATCGAATTATTGGCAGGAACAATCAACGGAACACAAGAAACCTCCCACAAAGATCAGAGGAGGAGGAGGAGTCAAAGATTGGAGGGGTGAAACGCGCAGGTCTGCATGCATTTATGCATGAGTTGTTGACATTTATAAGTAGAATATTTTAATTGATATTGGGAAAAGCAATTATTTATGAATTCGATTCAGTAGACATAAAGGTATGGTCTACACTCATTGTCTAGTATTAATTCAATTATGAGTAAAATGTTGTTATTTAATGTCTAAATCTTTTTTTCTTTCAAATCTCAGATGGCCGTGCTGCTGTATGCCACACTATGCTTAGATGTCCACCAAGAAAAGTGGGGGGGAAAAAGGTTCAAACACTAGGGTTTCCCTGAGAGATACTATATAGGAGATAAAGCTCTGCTGCCATCATTTCAATAGACTGTTTGCAGAAATACAGCAGATTTCTAATATCAACAAACTTTCGATGAGATTTTTGAATTGTGGCTCTACTGTGCCGCCAGATTTTAATCACACTACCATGAAATTCAAGAGCATCCCAAAACAACAACTGATAGATACCGTGGGTAGATGTCATTCTTTCCCCCATGCCACTAAACTAAAAACTCCAAGAGGAGGCCTGACTCTTTTTTATACTGTGTTTTTGTTCTGCTCAGATAGAGTCTTCCTCCCCGGTACACAATGATTGATTGAGGATTCTTTAGAAAGTCCATTATCGTGAGGTCAGTTGTTAGGAATACTATAAGATATATATGTCAGATATATGCTCATTTAAAAAGGTGTAGTTAGTTCAAAATATGTTGTATGTTGTTCAAAATTACAACCTTTGGAACTTTTCACAAAATGGATAGTAAACGTCAGGAACTACTGGCACAAGTGTGAGTACCAGTTCGGTTATGGGTCGAAGTCACAAAATCTAAAAATCGTTAAATCCTGAAAAGTACAAGCATTCTGCTGAGTACTTGAATAAGAAACCAATCTAAAGCGTAAATCATTCACTGATTTATAATGTCCAAGAAATTAGTTCACGATTTCATTATCAGGAAATATAACATGACCATCGATGGTGGAACTTTATAACATCTCTCGTAGACGATATAACATTCACTTAAATAATCTCCTACGATTTTTTTTAACTGACGCTTTAAAGATTTCATTTTTGTTTGCCACTTCTTTCCCACTTGATGTTCGTATCGTACTTAAAGTTTTATTTTTGTTTTTCAGCAAAAAAAAAACTTTTGCTTTTTTACTTTAATTGGAAATTCAAATGCCTCAACGTCTCCGAACCGTTTGACAAAGCTATTAAAAGTCTTAGCGCCATTAATAAACCTCTAATTTGAATAAATTCCGATCATAAATAAAGCCCAGCCAAAAGAAAAGGAAAATGAGCAAAGTACTTCTTTAACGTAAAGGTAACAATGGCAAATTCTTTTGCCACAGAAAAGCAGCAGCACAAAATAGAGACTTTAAGCAACGAGAAATGCTCTTCAAAAAACGCGTGACACACAACAAATTTGCCATATTTTTCTTCTTCTCGGTTGGGGGGGAGGGTTTTTTTTTAAAGCCTCAACATATGTTGAGGATATAAGGAGCCGAAAATAGGATTTAAGCAGACGGCAAAATAAATGTTTAAAAAACATGTTTTGGTTAGCAAATTGCCAAGGGGCGGGGAAAGAACTGAGCTGACAGCTAGGACGAGCGTCGTCTGTGAACATTTCCAAAAATTATGTGTATTTTTGAAAAGTGAACTCCTCTAAAGTAAATAAGTTGTTGCGGATACAGGGAATGTGAACGTTGACATGTCAGCGTTCTGTGGATGGATGCTTGTCATTAAAGAAAGTTCAGAGGAGGTCGATATGTCATTTGTGTAATGTCGGGAAAGGTAATTTGTCTAAAACATCCGTAGAAAGTCTATTTTGTAAAAAAAAAAAAAAAAAAAATGCCAGAATCTTAAATTGTGTTCTTCTTAAATTCGCTTAAAATCAATTTCAAAACTTGCAATTTAGTTTGCCACAACTTCTTGGCGTAGCATTCACATGCATTCCAACTGTTTCTGCTTCTTGGGAATAATGTTCTACTTGAGCTTTTAAAATCTCTGTACTCTTAAATGGAAGATTTAAAAGTTGGAGTATATCAATTGAAACTGCATTCTACCGGAACACACAAGAAAAAGTATCGATTGTTGCTCAACAACAATTTGCATATAAATGATCCTTGTGCATTTTGTGCATTCTCATGCTCCTCGCATTTTCATCACTAGCACCACTTCAATGTTTGTTGGCCTGCGAGGGGGGGGGGGGGGGGGGGCCTTCAACTGTGGTTCATTGGATTCCACTTCCTTGTAGATTTGTTCTTCTCCTGTTTGTGTGAATATAAATGGCGTTTTTATTTGTTTGTCAAAGTTTATAATTAAATTTCATTAAAAAGTTTCTTATGCTGCGCATTGCATTTTCCTTTTTGGCTTTTCGGGGGATTTTTCTTCATTTCTTTTCCATTTTCAAGAACTGTATTTCCTAGCAAAGCAATTTGTTTGTTCATATTCCTTTTTGTCGTCCTCTTAGTGTTTTTCGCGCAGTCGAGTATTAGTTGTAAAGTTCTATGGTTTTTTCCCCTCCCCCCCCCGAGGAATACTCTTGTTCCTCTTAGATGAGACGATGGTTGGTTGGCTGGTCTAGTGCAAATGATTAGAGTTTGTGTTAGTTCATAGGTTTGCTTTTTTTTTTGTCTCTGTCCATAATTTCCATTCAAACAAGTTGTTTTTCTTTTTAATGGGGGAGGCGAGAGATTTGTGCAAAAAGATTTCCTTGTCAACGAAAAACAAACAAGAATAAGTTTTGGTTTCGTCTTATCATCTGTGTTTGTTGGTTTGGTTCGGTTGGAGTCCTCGTATTGTTAACATAATTAATCCTCCATATATATGGAACAATCAATCTGTCGAAGTTTATTAATTTTCTTAAGAAGTCTTTCCACTTCCTTCGTGTTGTTATGTTTAAATAACGAAGAACGTATGATGAGGGAGGTTAGTTCAAATTGTAAGGGAGATATTTGATGTGTTGGATCTTAAACTACGAGAATATCATTTAATGTTCATACTGTAATGTAATATTGGATGATTTTTATATTCAGTTTCCTGTCTTTTGGAAAAAGGTAACACACATTGTATTAATCATTTCTCTGCTTGATCTTAAAGTTTAATCTACAAGTTTATCACCAAACGGTCATTTCACATGGAGTAACTAAGATGTCACTATGTGAATGAATTATTTAATAAGTTAACGAAAAATATTAACACCTGTCACTTTTGTTTCTTTTTTCGAGCGCCTAGGTTTGGGGCTTTCTCAAATGGTTCTTTTTTCTGCCGGTAACTTAGTTATCTCCAATGTCCAACACATGCACGATGAGTAACAACATTCCGACGGGGTTCACAGGTAGTCCGTTTTATACTTTAAAAAAATCCAGAAATTAGTCAAATCTTCGCATTTCCCATTTTAGATATTTTGTCAAAAACTTCTCATTGCATCTCAAACCTCCCTCTTAAGCGTGGCACTGTCGGTTTGTATACCTGTCGTTTTCAAGTACCTACACACGCAGGAACCTACCTAACGGGTGTTCATGCATGATTTCATCAAATTTCACAACAGGACTTTTTGTTGTTGTCCGTCCAACTCAAGTGTGTTTGAGTTGATCTTCGCATGCCTTGTCGAATGCGTAAACCTGGGGAATCTCTTTGGGTATTTTGCTAGAAATTGAATGCTGGAGAAGGAGGAAAGCAAAAAACACGACAGCAAATAAGTCCTTCCTCAAGGATGTCGTCAAGCACAATGAAGGAAGATGACAATGAACAAGAAGCAGCAGCAGCAGCAGAAGCCAAAACGAGAGAACATCTCAAGTGTCTCGTATGTCAATTTCTGACATAAAGCCACCTACTGCCGCCTTGATTTCATTTATAATTCTGTTCATATGGCGTTTTTTTCTGGTGCTCTGTTGCTTTTACTCGGTCGGCGTCGGTGCTACTTTGCTCCTCAATGCTTAAGCGGCTTCAGCTTGTCAAACACTTAACTTAAATGCCGCCACCGTAAATTCAGCAATGCAGACAGACGATAAACAATGTACTGGCTTTCGGAGCATGATGTGTATGTGATGTTGCTGTAGCCATGCACTCGCTTGTAAGTCGACTGGCGGCTACATACACACGTATGATTGTGATTTTTTTTTTGGTAGAAACGCCACACGGTGTATAATGTGAAATTTAATACTTACCCGTAACTCCCCAAAAAAAAAAAACACACACACAAACAGGAGAAGAAGGAAGAAAAAAACTGTTCACGGTAGTGGAGGGGAAAAAACACGACATGAATATGATGACGACCCCCGCCACTGCCACTGACACACACACGGGTTGCCACCGCCACCAAATAATGTCGATTGTGGCTACAACAATGTGATATTTGACTGAAATCTCTACATATGCGCATAAATTCACACACAGCTACATGCTGACATTAGGGGTACTCACTTCTCGTTGGAGCTGCCCTCTGTCTCTGTATTGCAACTAAAATCTTCGCATGGCTAGAACGTTGGTTATAAGTGGGTGAAATTGTCTTAAGATGGAAACAAACTACATGACTAATCCAGATTGGAATATGTTATGATAGATATGACCCTGCTGCTAATGTTAGTTGTTTGGGTACAAACCCTAAGATTAGGGGCTCTCGTGAATATCCAAACAAATCACAAAGGTTAGGGACACTTGTTTTGTTTTTAACAAAAACAAATTAAGGTTATAACTTTTAAAATACTCTGTCCACCCCGTATTCATAAAAATTAAAAAAATACCATTTTCACACATTTTCCTTACCAAAGGTGTGAGTAGACATTTCCGAATTTCCTTGAACGCTACTTTTTGAAGTGAGCCCCCTTATTGAAAGTCCAACACATCGACATGTTCAACATGTTCGCCTTATTAGTATACCTGGTAAATGTTTTTTTTTCTCTGAACACTTTTCTTCCTCTCGCCTCCACAACTTCTTCTTCTCCTTTATGAAGCGTTCGGAACATTTCTTTCGATTTTATTTTTCTTCATTTTTTTATGTTGTTGTATTTTCTTATAAATGTTTATGTTTGCTTTTTTTACAATGTGTTGATTTATAGTTGTCAACTTTAAGAGTTATTGTTAAATTTGTTGGAAAATGACGAAGTCCTCTTATCCGTTTTATTTCTTCCGTCTGTCGGCTTTCGTTTGGTAAATTGATACTCTAAATTGTGAATATGATGAAGGAATGTTAGATTTTTTTTCATATTCGTTTGTACTGATTGGAAGGGGAGGAATTTCGGTGGTGGGTTATTTAATTTGTGTATTTTGTGAGGTTTCTTTTTGAAGTTTATTGTTATGTGACAAAATTTGCTGAATAAATTGCGAACGTGATTTTTAGTCAAAGAAAAAAAAAATGAAACACCTTCAGACCGTGATTTTTTCTTTGATAAAATAAAACTTCATATGTTTACGGATGTGTGACACTTGTATGGATACTATTTGGGTAACATAGCTGCTGAGAAAAAAGAAAATGCCCAAGAAGACCTGAACTTTAGTTAAAGTACACCGCCAAAGCATGTATGGGAATTGAGAAATAAATCTGGTTGGAGTAAATAAAAAAATGGTACTGTGGTATTAGATATCCACAGGTTAGCCGTGGGCTTTGTAAGTAATAAAGTAATCAGCAAAAAAGCTGCCAAAGTATTAACCCCCGTATTAATAAAAAATGTAAACAACCTTTGTTAAGAAAAATGTGGATACATTGTTTTCTGTATTTTCATACATGTTTCTTAACAAAGGTTTATTGAGTTGTTATGAATGCGGGAGTTAGTAGTCAATGTTAGGCAACTGAAGTGGTGGATATGAAAGGGTGATTGACAAATTAGTAGACCGTGTACCTTCCATCTGATAAAGGCTGATTTCCTTTTCTTTCTTTTTCAAATTCTCAGCTGCTCCTGTTTCAATATCATTCGATATGGGTGACGTCATGTGGTCGATATGTGTTTCCTTGAATAACAAACATTGTTTGCCATATTTTTCTCAGTGCATATTACTTTTTCTTTTAATAAACTCTTATGGTTTTTCTTTTCTCCAGATGCTGATCAAATTACTGTAACAGTTTGACATTTTTTTTTTAAATTGTCCTAATTTCCAATTTACACACACACACAGCCAGCCAGCCATACATCTAACATCAACATCTTTGGCTCCATTTGACTGAATTGCGGTTTGTTGTGCCGCACACAAAAAGTAATTGTGGTTTTGTGTATAAAATTTATAAAATTTTTTTTTTTAAAAAGTAATTTCAAAATACACTCTATTGAATTAAAATTTAATAAAAAAAAAAATAAAACACAAATTGCTTTGTTTTGTTAGAGAAATTATAACAGTTAACATAACAAAAATATTCAATTCGAAAATGAATTTATTACCTTTTAATTGGAGTCGAAAGTTTTGTAATTAATTACAAAATTGAAATACAAACCACCGACCATAACCACAAACAAGAAAACAGCACAGCCAGCAGAGCGAGAAGCAACAGTCAATAAATAAACTCACCCAGTATTAACACATGGTGTTGAAAACTCTAATGGGACGTTCGCCTCCCACACACCCCAAGCAAAACAACCGAAGAAGAAGACCCCTGAATGAACGAAGACGAAGACGGCATAAAACTTAAATAATGTCATTTAAAAAATAAACACAACATTTGTTTTGTTGTTGTTCTGCTGCTGCTTCTTCTTGGGCATATGAGAAGATGTGTAACAAACAATTGCTGTTGAAATTGTAGCACAATGGTGGAGGATTGTTTTATCACTTAATTTGTTTAAACAAAATTGTTCCCAAAATTTGAAATCTGAGGGTCTCCAGCAGACCAGAAAATCACCTGTGGTGTTATTAAAATTGGCTGTTAATGTTTTTCATCTGCAATGGCAAAGAAATACAAATTTTGAAATATTTGTTGAGTTGAATTTCGTTGCGGTGTGGGAATTTGGATGGGTACGGTTGGTTGGAATGGACTGGCCCGGCCCGTCCCGGCCTGGCAATGATGATGATGTGTTGCCACATAAACTTAAACATTGATCTCATTTTTATGGTTTGTTAAATTTTATGAGGGCATTTAAAATTGAGTTTTGTATTTTGTTTTTGGTAAAATAAATATGCAGAACAATTTTTTACATCACCAGAATTGAGTGATGTGAACTGAAATTTCAAATACCACCCATCGCCGCCCGTACTATGAACTGTTGCAATGCAAAACATTTCTTGCAATATTTTTTAAGGAAAATAAATAATTTTGCAATTTATTTTACGTTCTTGTTTTTTGTTTTTGAAATTAAAAAAATTACTCATTCTGCGAAGAACTATGTGAACAGTTCAGAGAATCGCTAGATTGGCTAAAACCAAAGCTTTTATGAATTTCTTCTTACGTATGTATTTCCCGTAACATTCCCGGGGGTTGGCAGTCAATTGATTGACAGCTTATTAAGTACTAGTAAGTTGTACGCCCGTTGAAATATGGAAAAAAAAAATTTTGTTTAAAAAAAAAATTTCTTGTAGAAAAAAAAACTTTTGTTGAAAAAAAAAAAATTTCCTGAAAAAAAAAATTTTTTTTTTCAAAAACAAATTTTTGTTGAAAAAAAAATGTTGTTGAAAAAAAATGTTTTTCTTCAAAAAAAAAAATTTGTTGAAAACAAAAATTTGTAAAAAAAAAAAAAATTGTAAAAAAAAAATTTTGGAAAAAAAAATGTTGGTAAAAAAATTGTTATTATTATTATTTATAGAAAATTATAGAATGCCTATTTAAATTCCTAATTCCTTCAGTGTCGAGGGTAAATATATAATAAGATTATTAAGTATTTTGCCTTAACATTTCATGAAGGAACAGAGGGAAGGAAATCTCTCTAATCATTGAGCTGTGCACGAAATAATTTGTTTACCCTCTGGTCGTAGAGACATTTAACATGGCTTAGAGTTTACTCTCCTATTCGTAAAGTCGCCAGGATCTATGAGGAGGAAAAGGTGGCTGATACGGCGATCGCACATTTATCAATGCCTTGTACTTGACATTTATTTCTAAAGGCATTTTCTTTATCGTGACCAGTATGCAGTGAACGAAGAACGTTTCCCAACTGATATCATTTAAAACCAGCTCCCACTGTCTTTATAAAGCAACTTTACAGGGGGTCTTCTGCTCCTAGAGGCGCCGCGATTTACCAGCTAAAGTCACCGCAGACTCACACCTAAAGACCATTGATCTAGGGGACTACGCTGTATATTCTATTTTTTTTTTAAGTTTTCTAAACACTTCTAATTCCTTGTTTTCTTTATTTCTTTGCAGGTAACTGAATAACTGAATTGTCCTACTACAACTACTGAGTAAGTTTATATGTAATATGGTTACAGGCGAATACGCTTACAAGAAACATTCAACTTTCGTTTCAATTATCCGAGGTTGTCAACAGAACAGAGTGAATTTCACTAAAACGATCTGATTGATAGACAATTATGGGTGCGCTTAATAAGCTCCTTATTCTACTACAACTTCTGAGTAAGTTTATATTTAATATGTACGTTTAGGAAAACTACAGCGCTTTCAACTATCCAAGGTTCGGATAAGTGTGTTCGTATCAGTCACTATTACGAATATTGACAAGGTTTTTAACCGAGTTTGATTTGCTAACATCTGTTTCCCATTCCCTTTTCCTTCTATTAAATTTAAGGTTTTTACGGCGCTTATTTTTACCTCGTTGATCAGGGCGACATCTCTGGCATTTCTCTCCAATTGAATATTTTGCGTTCTTCTACTTTTTTTTTTGACAATGGAGCCTTTTGAATTTGGAAATGAGGTTTCAAAAGTTCAACTATTTAAGGTCGGCCACATTTTGGCATCTCTACAAATTAACTTCGACTCTTAAGGCAATTAAGCATTTGAATTTGGTTTTGAAACATTTCACCCTGATGATTTCACCTATTTCGTATCTTTACAAAAGACCAGTGCCTTCTTCGATTTATTTGAAATGTGAGGTCCAAAATCAGGTCGCTGTCTGTTAGGAGTCTCCATTTTGACAGAGACCTTTTTTTCATCTGCACAAAATGAAACTAGCCAATCAAAGCTGACCTTAGGGATCTAATGAGTGTGAGTGAGTGTCAACTAAATCTTAGCCCATTGAACTTCTCCATAAGTTCCTGACTGACCCATTTTAGAGAGAGAGAGATTCTTTGAGATCGAACATGTACTCAAATTCATAGACACAAAACCATCGTCTGTCCGTTATACGCCAACATACCCGCCTCCTCAGTCTCCTTCGCCATCCTAAGTGAACTCTTAGACTGTTCTTCCTACATCCCAAAGATCAAAACTTATCCCAACATAAGTAAGCCTTAGCCTCAAGCCACAACTCAGACGGTGTGGGGCTGGGGGATTTTTATTTAGAGAAACGAAACAAAAAAACGTTTGCCTCATTCTTAATAAGGCAACGGTTATAGTTACACAGGGCCGAGTCTGCAGTTTGGAGTTATCTGCGATTGGTAATGCAATACAATTTAGAGTAGAAAATGAATTATGGTCAATTGTTAACGAATGAACGAACAAAGGTAACGCACAGAGGCGTTTTTAATTTCTACACAAGTACGTACGATAACGTTGAAATAACCACAATTTAAAATAAAATAAAACCAGCAACTGGCTGTTTACACAACAAAAACAGAAAACAAAACGCACCATCCCAAAAGCAGGAACTACTCTGCTGCTCTAAGGAGCCATAAGGTCTTCTTCCGAGCCACAGATAGTTACACACACACACACGCTCACACACTGACGGAAAGATACCGAATGTGAGTACCAGCTCAAGTGTGGATTATTTAATAAAAGCGTGACTTAAGGTTACATTTATTACCTTAAAGATCATCATCATCATTATCAACAGCAACGAGACCGAAAACGAAACCGCAGCTAAAGCTGACGCAGATGCAGACCAACAAAAAAAATATATAAAAACAGAGACGAAGTAATAAAGATAAAGGTGCCTCCAACAGCCAACCCAAAGTGGAATGGGTGTGTATCATAAAGTGTTTAAATTATAGTGTTTTAGGCCACTCACAGCAACACCACCAGCAGCAGAAGCATCGGCGGGGCAACGCAACAGTCAGTGCCCGTAACATAAACGTGTAGTTTAAATAATATTGAAATAATTGGTCAATTGTTTGATTTGGAGGCTGCGGCTGTGGCCAGCAGAACAACAACAGCCCCCGCCAGCAAATGATAAATTAAAATAAAGTGTTTAAATATGAAATATGACTGTATTTTTTGCTCTTTGTGTTTAAGTTTTCTTTTCTTTCCGCCTTTACGGCAAAGTGGGGCTTTATGCCCCCCCCCCCCCTCCCCTCACCACGTTGATGGTCAATGGATTCTCAGCTGGCGTGATGTAATCTTTTAATCATAAACGTGCCATGAATAAGCATAAAACTTGCATTGACTTCATCAATTCTTCTAAAATACATTTCGGACATCTTTTCATTTCAGTTTCGAGTGGATTTGGTTGTTTTTCTTCTTCTATTCGTTCTCACACACACACACACACATACGTGCGTACCCCAGCGACACCGACTTGGTTTATTTCATCTTAAAGGATTTAAAAAAAAACACACACACACAAACGAACGAAAACGATTTCTTTGTGTTGCTTTTGTTTCCTTTTGTTATGGCTCATTTTTTATTTACGACGATTTGCAATGGTCAGTCAGTCATCCCCAAACTCACTGGTTCCGTCACTCACTACTCTTTGAGTTAGTGAGCTCCGCTCTACCCCAGCCCACACCTCCCATTCGCACACCTCATCGCCGCTCGTCGCAATCATCGTTCCTACTTAAGCGCACTACCAATTCAGCCAGTCAGCTCCAAGCAACCAACTTCTCCACACCCCTGCCGTATCTAAAATCATAATGATCTCGAAAGAAGAAAAAAAAAACCGTCAATAGCCACAACCAACACCAACAACAGATAGAAGGCAACAGCTACGGTAGACACAAGGCTACGTGCATCTCGTACGCTTTGGCGTATACGAGACTTACTATGTATCGTGTGTAGGAACTAGAGATGCCAGTCGTCATGACACACGGATAGATAGGGTTTTCCCTCAACATGCCCTTAACCCTCGTTCGACCGACCATTACATTAAATTTTGTTCAATCAGTAGCTCACTGAAGATCGAAGATCAATAACTTGAGCGGGGAAAATAATGGAAAAATTGGAGAAACTAATTGAGAAAGGGGATTTTTGTATCCCACTGTCTAAGAATGACTGTCCCCATGGACAGTTCCCGATTAACAAATGGGATTTGATTTTTAAAATTGTGTGTGCTTTCAGATTGCCGCCGTTTACACGTTTCTCAGTTGCCGAATGTACGAATAGCCTCGTATTGGCATTCCTACTCTGTACGTAAAACCTCATCCTTGTTTGTTGGTGCGAGCACTCATCTCATTGTGTATCTATGCAATCTATCCATATGATGGAAATGTAAAAACAAGGTATTGAAGAGGGCGAACAACAAAAACAAAAACGGACACTAAAATAAAGATAAAACGAAACGAAACGAACTACACAATACAACTGCTGGGTGCTATTTAAAAGCATCTTTTTTTTGTTTGGACCAACCGAACGGATGTAATGAAGATTTCCTCCTATTGGCCTTCAGTTTCGGTTATGCTTGAACTACAGGACTAAGTAACATTTGATGTTTTCCCAGATTTGTATGGAGCCAATGGACTGCGAAGGCAACAGCAAATGTTGTACCACCCTCGCATCTATCTAATCATTTCCATTATAATCCTCTCTACTTTAAATATTTAGAGTTGGATGTAATTTCCTTCTTTTGATCGTTGTTGGCTTTTTCCCATTTTATCTTTCAGAAAAGATGAAATTTTTTTGTTTTGTACAGAAAGGATGGATTATAGGAGCAAATCCTTCATCTTTGGTAACTTTGATATGGAAATAACCAGAAGATTCTTCTTGTGGGAATTGATCCGTTAAATGTGTTGGATGACCTGGACGATGTTTGAATCCAATTGGATGACAAAGTATTTCAATAGCCAGGCTGGTTTGGTTAAACGCCTAAACTATCGCCCCACTGTGAGGTCTGCTAACAAAAACGCATTCACTCGATGTAATTCAAGCATAAATTCCAGCGATCCTAATGAGGATGCTGGTCGATATTAGAATTTCTCCATCGACACAGTGGAAATGTCCTAATGGTCCTAAATTCGTACAATGAGGACACTCTTCTTCAAATCCCTGAAGAGTAGCGTCGGATAACGTCTACAGCTAAAATGTGTATGTTTGGAGTGTGGAACATCTTCTGTATTTCTATTTCAATGTACGATGGAAGTAGCTAATAAAACTAGTTACACATTAACAAAATGTTCTGAAATGTTTCTAATCTATTGTTGTTGAACTTTCACCATTAAGTGGATCTTAATTATTACCATTTTCCGATGTCCACGTCTTTTTCGAAACCCCTACCTAGCCAAGGCGAGGCAAACGTATAAAACTATGAGACCAGATTTGATCTACACAGACAAAAATAATTGTTCGATTCAATGAAAATATTCACGAATTCAAACAAAAAATTCATTGAAAATCCTGTGATAAAACAATTTGTCAACTTAAAGAAAATATTCGTTCAAAATATATTCAAAAATATCTTTGATGAAGAAAGTTTCATATATACAAAAAAAATTGTATGTCGGTCATTAAAAATATTTTTGAAGAAATCATTCACATTCAACAGAATAATTTGTAGGTTGTTTATCAAAAATATTTTTGATGGAAAAATTTGCATATCTACAAAAAAAAATTTAAATTTTATAAATTAGATAACCAAAATACAAATCATAAAAAATATACAATTTTTTGTCGATTCAATTTATCAAATTTCTTTCAACATTTGATAACATTTTTCGTAAATATGCTAAAAATGTATCAAATATGAAAACGAAATTTAATAAATGGGATCAACAAAAAAATTCATTAAAAATACCCAAATATTTGATGAATTGTTTTGTTGATACATTTCATCAAACTTCGTTTCAATATTTGACAAATTTTTTAGCATATTAACGAAAAGTTTCATTGAGAAGTGATGAAATTCTTGTACAAATATTTTCATTGACATTTTTTGGTTGTCTTTTTTTCTGTGTATTGTTATTCCTAATTTATTTTGTTCTGATTTATATTTTCCCTACTGGGCCTTGTGTGATCTAGGTATCGAAATTAGAGGACTTTCAGTTATGGGATGGAAGGAACTTCAGCAGGGTTTCTTCCGCTTCTGTTTTCCGTTCAACTTCATCTTTAATTTCAATTCTTTGCACATGTTCTACAGTGTGATATGGTCGATTGTAATCGCCCACATTTGCGATCTCTCTCTCTCTCTCTGCTCTGCAGGCATACGATCAAATTGATTGATATTGATTGCGTGAGATCATTTAGGAAGACCTATGTGTCCCATCATTCGTATCGATTTATTCGCATATTCTTTGGCACAACACACCCAAACCCTCATTCATAATTAATTTCCTGTAACGCCTCTTGATGTTGCCGTAACATTATTTAAATGAGAGCCAACGCATCTTCCAAGGATAACACACCCTTTACAGTTCAGTTCTTGAGATAAACTTTTATTAGCACAACTTCTTATCACCGGCATCATCTGCATTGCCGCCATCGTCGTCAACACAATCTTATGGTCTGATAGCTGCACTGGAGATGATGATACCTTTTCCAGCACACTCGCACACACGCACCGATTCGCTTCACAAAAGCAAAAGTTTTCCTTTTCCGTGCGGTAATAATCGTGAGAGATTTTTTTGGTGATGATAACCAACTCGGTTATGAGTGGCTTCAACTCGTTCAAACACCGAGAAAACAACAAAAAAAAACTATTAAAAAATTCCCAACTCTAATGACATTGTCATTAGCATTTTAAGTGATAGTTATTGCCATCATCCTTCGCCCGGTGATGGAAACGAAGGCACACACAAAAAAGCGTAATCATAAACTGCACAATTTTTTACGTTTATTTCCTCTGGAAAAAGCGAAGAGCTAAAAGTTTACACAACGGCAGCCCTGGCAAACTTAAACAAGTTTTCAATTACCTGGAGACAAATGTTGGATGCGTTTACTTTTTGTGCAACAGCAGCGTTCGATGGCCAGAGGAGGGAGAGGGGATATGGTAAGTCTTGAATTTGCACGAGAATGCAATTTTCGGTTGGTTGTAAATTTACACTAGAAACTTTTGTTTGTCCGTGAGATATTTATGTTGTTTGTTGCGAGAATAGTTAGTTTGGAGTTAAATTGCCATTTTTGTCGGTTGCTCGTCATCATCGGCATGATCAATTATTGACTTTGAGTTTGTTTGTTGCTTGACACACAATTCCGTTGCGTTTTTTCCCCCGGTGGAAAGTTTTCTCTTCTGCACACCTTCGTTCGTTCGCAGAATGGTGTGGGTGATGAGTGTTTGCCGTTTGCTTTTGCTTTTTCTTTCCTGCCCACAAGATGATGTTTATCTTATTAAAAGGTATGAAAAACTTACGTTAGGACAACTACAGAGAGAGAGAGAGGAAAAATAAGAATTGAAAACAGCATTTCAACGCTTATTTTATTTGGGATGGCTGCTCCTTTTTCTGTTGTCTAGATTTCTGGAACAAATTTCACTTCCTGCTCAGCAGTAAACTTTTGCAACAATTTCAATTTGAAAAAGTTAAAGATACATCACCCCCCCCCCCCCCCCCCCCCCTATTTTGTTAAATGGCAAACACCACAGCCAAGGAAAGTAGCATCTCCTTTGTAAGTCTAAACTTACATAGGTATGCGTTTGTGTGTGTGTGTGAAAATTGGTATGTGTGTTAGGGGAATGCCAGCAAGCCTTCTCTCAATATCTTTTATGTCCCTGTTTGTATGTGTGTCAATTTTAACGGTGTGTGTTTGTGCTGGCGGTTCATATTGCTTGTGTTTGTTACCATTACAATGCAATCTTTATCTCTCTTGTGGTAATGGTGGATTTAACAGGGTCTTCCGAGAGGGGTGGGATGGGTGGTGGGGGGGGGTCTGTTCTATACTTCTTCCTTACTGTTTAATCTGCCATTGTTGCCTGAGCTCGCTCGCAGGTCTGCCTTACTGCAGCATCGTCGTGTGCGGATTTTCCTATACGAGACGATACGACGAGTATGACTTTTCGATTTTGTTGTTATAATGCTTTAAAGTTTGTGTGCCATTAAGGTCTTGTTTGGTGTGTTGACTCCACTTGACTTCGTTTTTTTTTCCGCCCCTCTCAACTGATGTACGTGTAAGCGTGCGTGTGTGTGTGTGTGCATTATTCTTAAAGTAATTTTCCGCTCTATGAATTGCATATTTACAATATTGTTTGTAAGTCAAATGTAAATGGAAATCTGGTCAACTTTTTTCCTTAGTGGGGATGTAATCAGAAAAATCACATCTTCTTATCGGTGAGGTGGTCACTGTTGTTCTAAAATTCGAATTGTTATCCGATTTCAAACTGGACATGACGGAGGCGAAATTCGGAATTTTTTTACGAATTCTGGGATTTAACTGAAATGACACAAAAAAAAAACAGACAAGTGCTGTCGAGCTTAGTTTCGAACACTTGAGACCCATAGACTGAACACAAGCAGTCCAATTTCTGTTTAAAATGTTTCAAATTGCCTAATTTCAGTCCTATTCGTATTGTAAGAACATTCTCCACATGTGCACCTTTCACATGCACAAATCTGTAATAATGTTGAGGTTATGATTTTAAATTATGTTCGAAGAGGAGGTGGGTGTGGTTGAGAGGCGAGGCTCCTACTGATCACTTCGAGGATTCCTCCCGAAACTGAGTGATACGGAACAGTTTTATACGAAAAATTTGGAGGCGGAAAAAACTCGACTCGAGCTTAAATTAAAATACACATATTATTTTCTTAAATGGTCGAATTTAGCTTAGACTGGTCTTCCGAATTATTTCCATTACAGTTGTGGACATGTGACAACAGATGCTTCAATCAATCTGAATGCAATATCTTGGTCACTACTACGGCCAGAGGACAACGGCAAACATTGGCCACACCATAGTTTGCACCCGACAAGAGACGGAGGCTCGTCCGACTCCATTTTCCCCTTTCCCTAACACAAATGCAACAGCCATCATTTAGCACACAATTGTTCACTGGTTTCCACCCCCTCCTCATTCAATTCAACAGAAATTGTCACTTATCGTAAGTGTTCACATACCAACAGAAGAACACCAACAACAACAAAAAAAAAAGAAGAAAAATCCATGATCTCAATTTTCGCTTACTTTCCAACAATTTCCTGCAATTTTCAAAAAGAAGACAGACAACAAAAAAAAAAAACTGAGCAACAACAAATTGCAACTCAATATATGTGACATATTGCTTATGATCTCAGAAAGAAGAAAAAAAACTGAAAAGGAAGGAAGGCAACAACAAAAGTTCTGCCACACGGGGGTAGAGCGAGAAGCAAGAGTAAAAGTTCAAACATGAAATGGAGTTATATTACAGCAAAGGATAGAAGTCAAATGTTGTCACATTTATACTAAATGTTCATATTTGGAGGGCATGGGGGAGTGGGGAGTATGTGTGGGCACTGTAGGGTTGCCGATGGCGACCAGCAAGTACTGGATTGTGCATATGACAATTTCCAGGTCCATCTCCATGTGATTTCATCACTCCTTAACCAGGCAAAAGGTTAAAAAAAACAGTTTTGGTTCAAACATATTAGGAAAGTTAAATTGGTAACCTTTTTATGTTGACCTAGGACTCCCCCTCGGTCTTCTCTTGTTATATTCTGTATGTCCTCAGAATCACTTTGTAATTTTTCCATTACACGTTCTCTCGATTTTGTAAAAATCATATTCATGTTATCCCGTAAGAAGAAAAATAGAACAGAATTTTTTTTTTGTGATCTTGCCCACCATTCTAAGTCATGTTGGAATTATCATAACCCCAACAATTTGAAAAAAAAACGATTTATTTTCCACAAACTTGAACACAAAATATTTGGGCGAAGAAATGCCGGGATTGGAATTCGTACAATTGGCAACCCTACTGTCCATATGTGTAGCTAGTGTACATCTTTAGTTTATATCGCATATGGATGTCTATTTATAGCTTTTAGTGTGAAACTAAACACTCTTTAGGAGTATGGCAACAAAAAAGAAAAGCCCCCAACGACACTTCCCAGTCAGACAAACAGCCAGCCAGTCAGCCAACCAATGATGACTGTTGCACTACTTTCATGTTTTACTATTTGTGGGTGTTTGGGAAAATGTTCATATGCATTCATATCGGTCGATACTTGTACATTTGTGTGTAGTTTGCTTCACTCGATGCCTTGAAAATGGTGCAAAATAAACTTTTCCCCCTTTTTTTTATATTTTTTCTGTTTTTGTTGTTGTAGCTCTCTTTTTTTCCCCCTCGCTCCTTTCTTTTGTGTGTGAATGTGTCTGGCATGGATGTGGGAAAAAATAGTATTGAATTTCACAAAAATAATTCAATATTTATTGCTTGTTAAAAGTGTACAAAAGCTGCTGTGTGTACCGGCTCAGCACATACGCCAAAAATAAGCTGTCTAAATCGGATACACCCGCACAAGTAAAGTGTTAACACTTCCAACGTATTCGGTATAAAACGAAAGAGAAAAGAAGAACATCCATCGCCTGAACAGTCACGTCAATCCGTGTTCCGCACAATTATGTAGTTGACATTTAGCACGAAATCTCAAAATTGAATTTTAAATCATGAATGTTATAAATAAATGCCATTTTATTTTTTAGTTAGTTTGTTCAAATTGAAACGAAGTTTAGTGTGATGAAGCCGCTCACAGAACAGAGATTGCCGAAAATTGGATATCGAAGGCATTGCTAAGAAGTTCCCAGATCTTATGTTAGTGGCTGACCGCTTGCGTGATTTATATGTGGCTGGAAGCGCTGTGACACACAGGCCTTGAAGATGACTCTAATGTCATTCATAGAAAACTTGCTTTCAATATAAGTTGTGGATGTGGAATATAAAGGATAATCATCTACCATCTAGCAGAGAAGTATGCTCTAATATTTCTAAGTTCTTGACAACATCAACAAAGTGGTCTTAACCTGTTAAATATTCACAGATTTACTTCAAAAGTACTGAAAGTCATTACCAAGGCCCATCATATTCTTGATGGTTTTCCATAATTCAAAGGTGGTGGGTTTAATAAATCATACAAGTGGTACAATTTTTGTAATGAAACTGGAAGATAGAAGAATGAAGGTGACTTTTCAACTGAATATTTAGCTATGGCAGACGCAGTGATTCAAACTCGATCATTAGGATAACCGTGTGAATACTACAAAAAGTGTGTGTTGGGTTATGTTCAACAGCACTATGAACAAGCGGATAAAACATGGACCCAGTAGTAGAGAATGTCATCGACTTGTGGGGAAAACGGGTGGTATCATTCACATCTAGTGGACAGAATTGACATTGATAAGCCGGAATCTGTCCGCAATGAATGTTGACATAATTCATCACTACAAATTTTACAATTGGTTTTATCCGTCCAACGTCTTGAACTGTTCATCAGACATTCAGGGTCAACTTTTGCTCAATTCAAAGTAAGTTTTCACGAAATATTGGTTCGATACTGGTCATGTTGAACTTTCTGGACCAAGTGAATTCACTGCATTATGAAATGTTTGAAAACTGTGAGAATTGAGCTGTTATTGGATCAGTCTTTCAATTTTAAAACACAAAATTATAAATCCGGTCCAGTTCTGATTGGCGTTGCCAATTAATCATCTGTTTTGAGGGGGTCAATACATATTACTGAATTTAGCTTTTGATTTGGGGGCATCTTTTTCGTGATGAATATCGACTCTCCAAACAAGAACTGAAATTAATAAAAATTCAAATTAATTCATTGTGGAACTGTCAGAAGGCCCTTATTGTTCGAATTTGTTGACCAGTGTAATGAATACGAATAGAGGACGATGACTCCTCCACCCATACAATAATTTCGTTTATCACTCTCACTCTCCTCTCTCCTTGTTTTTGTAATGGGCTTGTCAATTTGCGATGTAATCTCAAACTGAAACAATGAAATGCTTACATGGGGTTTTCATCGTCGTTTCCTTTGGTCTCATTCTGGCCAAATACCGCAATAATTGACTTTGTTTTTGTTTCGCTGCCTTTGTTGTTAACCACTAATAACTTTTTGCTGTTGTTGTTGTTTGTTTTGTTAAAGCGTTTCATATCTATCTATTCCAAAAGTAATTCCCCCATCCGCGCAAACAACTCGGCCCAGCTTGAGTCAAAAGAATCACAACCGGAAGAAAACAATGTGTACGATGAAAATCACTTTTCCCTGACCCAACACAGATGGACGGACGGACGGACGGACAGACTTGACTGTCAAATCAACATTCATATTTAGTTAGTCAGTCAGTCAGACAGTGCAACCGAACGCTAGGCGGGCGAACCAAAAAAAAAAAGTATTCATCCTGTGCCTGCTAGCCACTGCGTCAGTCAGTCTGCCACATTGACAGACAGACAGACAAGCAAGCAAACAAACAATTCCCAAATGTTCAAATCAAAACCACACAATTTTCGAACTTTCTGACGTTTGTTCGGATGTTCAATGCTCCATTCATTCATTCATTCATCCGTTCATTTCATTCCATTCATTCATTCGGTCCTCGGTTAAACAGTTACGTTGAATTGAACTGTATGCGTTGTGTTGTTCGTTACGTACTTTCTCGTAATATTGACTTTTAATAAAATGTTGTTTGGGAGTGGTGGTAAAACGCAGAAAATACACACAGACAGGCCGACAATATTTGCACGGCGGAATCGAAAAGGAGTACAACAAGCACAGGAGAGAGGGGTGCGTGCGGAGGAGCTCTCTGGCCACAGGGACGAGGTGAAAAAGTGAAAAGTTTCAAGGCAAATACAATAATAAAGACAACTTTTACTGTTTCGGGCTGTTTGCATTGATTGTCTGTTGCCACAGACTGCCAGCAAAGCCAGAGCGACGGACCACTCTTGCCAGGATATGGAAGAAGAAGACACACCAAGCAAAGGTAAGCCCGGTCGTTACTTGGGTGGGCATTAGCACACACAGAGAGAAAAAGTCAGACAATAATTTTCAAATAATATTCAAGGATACAACAACAACAACAAGAAGAAATTTGGGAAAAGCCAACACGAAATGAAACTGCCACAATGGCAGCCAGGCCATCAGACAGACGGACGGACGGACGGACATACAGACACATTATGGGCTTTACTTTGTTCGCCAGACCAGAATACCTTTTTTTTCTTTTGCGATTTTGTTTTGGGTATTGTGGTGGCTTTACGAGGAATCTATTAACAATCAGAAGGACAGAAGGATTTCCAGCACTGGATTTGATGAGGTTGATTATTGTTATTGTTTTCTCTTTCATTGCTGTTGCTGCTTGCAGTTGGTGGTTTCTGATGTTTAAATTATGATAAGACAGCAGCAGACGTTTATGGGTTAGACAGACCCGTGCGATGACAAGAAGAACTGAAGTAGACGCATATGTACATGGGAAATTGCTTTTCATCGACTGAATGCATATCAGAATTTTACCTTAATGTGTACTAATCAAGGACTTTGCGCGGGGGGCTCAATAGACGGCGCATCTGGGGTAAACATAAGTATTTTTGACTACAATTGCCCTTTGTCAAACGAATTTGTTGAGAGTAGTAATTGTGGCATGGCTAATTTTGTAATAGTAAGGATCTGTAATCGACAGTAAGGATCTGCAATCGACAATAAATAAGACATAAATGCTTGTCGACAATCAATTTTAATTTTAACTCCATTGCTTTACTTTAAAATTGTTGTCCAGTCAACCAAACGACGCCAATATTTGGGTTGGTAAATGAAACATTAATCTTTAAAAGAAGCACCGCAGAAAGACTTAAGATGGTGTTCCATAAACACTAAGTAGTGGTTATGTGATACAGCCTCAGAGTCCAAATTTAGATTTTCTGCAAAGAATGGCAATAATAGGATCCTGTACTTGAAGAGATGTTTAGACTTTCGCTGCCTTAGTTGGAGAGGTTCGGCCAGGAAAAACTCATCATGATGACAGGAATCGCCTACAAATCCCAAGACAGAACAAAGAATTGCCTTATTCAAAGGAATCAATATGTCAATTGGGTCAGTGTAAGGGGTTCCTTGTTTAAATTCAGATATGGGATATTTGTGCAGAGCACAAATGACATGAAAAACACTTTTTTTTATTATAAATTGGCAGATGAACTCTGTGGGGCTTCTGAACACAAAATAATCGAAACGAAAGCACGTGGACAGACACATCTCTAAGTGTGCAGATAATTCAGAGAGTTTAGAGTACTTACAATAGGTAGTTAACAAAATTTACCAGAATTGACCAGTTTTTTTTTTTTTTAGAAATTTGGAAAAGCCTTTGTAATCTAGGAGCACCAACTCACGGCTCATCCAACAAAGAAGACATTGGATTCTTATTATCTCCTAAAAAATATACAACCTTAGACTGAAAGAAAAATGTCTGAATCACTTGATAAATTATTCGCATAAACTAAGCTTCTGTTAGGTGAATTTTGTTGGTCTAAAATTTTTCGTTTTCCAATCAACGATTATATCTCATCCGTGTTTGTAGTTCCGTTAACGTTTACGTACGTACGTATAATCCGTCACTAAACAAACTTCTCACATTTTGTTTGGTTTTTGTATTTTTGATTTATTGAAATATTTTCCGCATTTACAAATTTCGTTTGGTTCCGTTTTCGCCTCCGATTTCTGTTATGAAAAAGAAAAAGTGTTTTCATTGACGCATAAATAACTTTGGGCCCTTCCTACTACGTCATCGTGTTGATTAAGTATATGGCGCTATAAAAATTCCTCAACCATCCATAATATGTTAATCTGTATGCTGTCGCTCCCACCTTCTCGTCAGCGCGGTTGGTGGCAACCTCCTCCTTGGAACGTCGTCCACTTGCAAAGCAATGTATGAATATACTCGTACATCTCAATAAAAATTTAAAATATCATAAAAATCACTTTTATAACAACATAAAAATATCCATGGGCACATACCTCCCTCAACCTCACCCTCCCCCCGGATATGTGTATGTGGTTGTGCCTTTGTGTCCCGGGGTTTTTTGTTTTTGGCTTTTTACGAGAAAAAAACACCTCTCCATGTTTTAGACATTTGGTGGTTCGTTTTTAGCCAAAAACAAAACAACAACATAATGATCCTATAAAAACAATAGCCAGGAGGGGGGGGGGGGGGGATGGTGGTCGTCGGTTGTCAGGCAACCAACCTTAGTTGGTGGACCGCCACATGAAGGTGGTGCGTTGGCTAATGGCCGCTGTCAGTACGGCTCATAAATTGTTTCATTGTTTAGCAAATGAGCAAAAATATGCTCATAAAAATGTTAAATATATGTCCCTAAATGGAGATGAGTTTCCTATATCAATATATTTCCTACTTGGGCCTATGATTATTGTCCGTTTTATGTTTGTGCATGTGCATTAAATAACAATGAAAGCCCGAAGGTGTAGCCTACATCCATCTAGCACATTTCGGAAATGTTAAGCCATATCGTGGATCATCACAAAAATCTCAACGGTTTCCTCTGGAATCCATCAAAAGCTCTGGAAATGATTGATGTCTGGGTGGGCACACTGCGATGTGTCAATTGTCCTCCCCCCCTGAAAAAAAACGGAAAAAAAACCTACAGTTGAGGTTCACTTCAACGTAACTCTTTGACTGTGGCTCGCGGTCGTAAACAAACTTATCATTTTGACATTTTAATGACGTCTGCGGTAAGTAGTTTGCAGAAACGTATGCAAAGTGCTTAGATAAAACTTCATCATCGCCATCATCGGCAAGACAAAGGTTGTTGTTGTTGTTGAAGCGGCGTAGACCATGAATCGAACGAGGTAGAAAGGAATAATAATGTAAATGCTTACCGAAACATCACACGAAACGCACTAGACAGACGATGAAGTCGTCGCAGATGGGACGAACGGGCGGACGGACAAGACTTATAAGTTTAATAAAAAAAAAACTATCGCATCAACTGCAAAGTAGAAAATCTTTAACCAGTGAAAATTGTGAGTTTGAGTTGTGCCATCATCCATTATAACAAGACAGGTAACATACGAGGGATGGCCCATTAAGAATAAGAAACTTTAATAAAGTTCATGGATTTAAAAAGAATGCAAGAATAGATTTTAAAAGAATCGCTAGCGATCTCGTGAATATGTGTTTGGGATCGAACTGGCTCAGTCTGTGTGTAAACTCTTGATAAAATCGTAGAACATTTTCTACATCAGCCTCAACTAATGGAGCTATAGTTTTCAACTGATGCCTAGAAAATGTTCAACAAGGAACATCTGTGTATGCGACGACTGAATCCTGAAACCCTTGCACAACTTTTTAAAAAAAAAAAATGACCCAACAGTCTCCACCATTTTCACATTGATTTATTTATATTGAATCCTCCATTTCCAGGACTGAGCAGACGATATAATTTGTGTACTCACTGGCCGGGGAGAACTGAACGGTGCTTATTTATTTGTTTGCCTTTAACTTCTCCACTGATCATGCTGCCCAGGTAGTTTTCCTAGTTCAACATATATTTTTTGCATAGACCTTTTTTTTTTTACTTCATCACGTGGCAGGCGTTTAATAGCAAACAGAGTGACAGCTTTAATAGCGCTTTAATCATCAAATCACCTTACGACGACGAGACAAGAGACAACAGCGACAAGCTAAACATAAAGTGTTTAAACATTTGAGACTTCCGCTCCGCCTCGTATTCTGTCACATATTCTCCCCTCCTCCCCTCGGGGACCACTCTCTGTTGTCTCTCTATTTGTTGGCATCCATAGTCGAACTTTAGCTTACCTTGCTTTACATTACGTTGTAATGTAATTTCGCAACAACAACAACAGCCAACACTACGGCGGAGAGTATGTACAACAACTTTTGAAATTATGTAAATGCGCTAAGAAATTGTGTTGTTATTGCCGCCAAAACGTGAAACGCTTTAAAGGCATTTATATTTGATGTACTGTATACCTTTTTACCCGTTTCTTTCTTTCTTATTTTTTTTGTTTTTTTTTTTGGTTCA
Organism: Hydrotaea cyrtoneurina; assembly: GCA_958296145.1. Taxonomy (NCBI): domain Eukaryota; kingdom Metazoa; phylum Arthropoda; class Insecta; order Diptera; family Muscidae; genus Hydrotaea; species Hydrotaea cyrtoneurina. Next base: position 1,494,492 of record OY282516.1, on the reverse strand, counting down.
TCTTCTCGTTTTATTTTCGTTAATGTTGTAAATCATGATAACACTCACTCAGTTTATTTGTCATGTTAAGTGTTCGGAGCGCTGAATTTCCCTGCGGTCCCAGTGCTCACGTAGGAAAAAAAATGTAAGTTTTAAACGAACAACTGACATACGGCCGGAGGCCAAAAATGTTATTTGATATGAATGAGTAGGTGCACAGAAAAAAGGAGCGAAACAACAACAAAAAAAAGAAACACACGAAAAACAGGGGGGGAGAAAATGCCAACCGATTTGGGAATAGGGTTAAATGAAATGAAGTCTGGAGTGGTGGAGCGGTGTAGTGGAAGCTGAAGAGAAAGGAAAACATAAATTATTAAAATAAATCATACCCAGGCAGAGAAAAGCGTGTATAGTAATTCACCATAATGCATAAATCATGTTACCAGTGGAGACACAAACCATCAACATGAAAATATTAAGATTAACATTAATATCATTTAAATGTAAATTTCGGACTAAGAGATTGTGTCTCATATATATTTTCATAATGAGATCATCCGATCTTATTTAATACGATTTAAAACTGCCGGCTCAGAGTATAGTGAATGAAAGGATTTCAAAAGTTACAAATGCAGCGACGATCAACTGTCGCCTTGCACCTACTAGGCTATGGGGCTGCCACCCTGGGCCCCTAGAATTCATAGGACAACTGCTCCTCCAAGCCACTAATACTTTCACTAGAGAAGTTTCACCAATCTTCGAGACAGCTCTCTTACTCGCCAAGTCGCCGGCATTTCCTGAAAAAGGTTTTTCGATATTCTCACTAGGATATGAACCAGGATTTGTTGTGTTATAGACTACCAACCACAACTCTGACACGCAAATATATGAAAGTTTACTTTTTACAATGACAAGAAATCCTTCTTCCAGTTTCAAGTTCTTTGTAGTACAGACAACAGCACCTCCTCCAGCACAATGTGCCTAGAGTGGCTGTGAAGCTCAACTTTGTGAAAATCAATTCAATTTAAATGCTTCCTCTCCTTCCTTGGCCATCGATTTAAGTTCGGGGAAACTGAAAGAGCAACAGTCATCCAGCAACAGTTCATTCATAAACAACAACAAAAAGTCCTTAACCTTAATTGAAAAACTAATCAAACTCTTTAGCCAGAAATAAAGCACTGAATCATCGGTAGGTAGACCTTGAAGTCGGATTTCTCTCTCTCTCGCTCTGTCGCTCTTACGCTACGCCTGCCCCTCTATCGTGAGTTTTGCTTGCGCCAGTGAAAGTGTTAAATTGAATATTTGCATGTGTCATTGAAATTCGAGCACAGAGTGGGAAAGTGGGCGGAAAAGAGGGACCTAAAAGATTCGTGATAAATTTTAAACTTGCGTTTTTTCCCCCTCTTGCTCCAGTTTTCTGCTATTCCTATGCACGACACAAACACACACACACACAAATCGAATCAATTGTTTTTTGCCATTGCAGGAGTGAGACAATGACAAAAACGAAAACAAGGGTGAAGAAGAGATTGAAACTTGAGCAGTATAACGAACGAAGCAAAATACCTCGGCTCTTTTGGCCTAACGTCCGCCTCCCTCGGAGAGTAATGCGTACAACAGAAGAAATGCAATAGTTTCCGTCGTCTCAGCGCGCTTGTTTAATTTGAACAGTCTGCTCTTGTCACAACAAAGCGGAAGGTGAAAACCAACAATAACAACGACAAAACTTTTGCACCAACTGAGACAAACAAACAAACAAACAATCAGTTAGTTAACAGTAAACTTATAGACGACAATTGCTGGCATTGTGGCTGTTGTTTGTCAATAGCGATGAAACGTGTGCCGCAAAACAACGGCAACGGGGCCGGGCCGGGCGGGGAGCCATACAGCCAGCCAGCCAGATCACATCAGTATTGGTAAAACAAAACTGCCATCATGCAGCTGAATGTCAACAGCAACAGCACAATGAACAAAACCTTCCATTTCGGGCTCAAATACAATTGTCACCAGCACACGTTAAACTTTTCTCCTGTGGCTTTCTTTCGTTACAGGCGGCAGACGGGGCCTGGTCGTTCTTACCCTTCGCCTCGTCTCACCTCTTAACTCATTTGCCAAGGTAATGAAATTGTGTGGTAACAATTTCAATGGAATTGTTATATCCGTTTCCTCTTCTTGCCCAGCCGCTGTATTGTTTGCATGTTTTTGCCAAGTTCATTAAAAGAAAAATATTGTGTTCTCCGGCGCTCGTATTACTTTCATTGGATGCTCGACACAGCCAGTGAATGTGCATGAGAAGTGAATTGATGAAATGCGGTGTAATGGCGAATGAAGTGAAAAACTTTCGTTTTTGATGCAAACACCAAAAAAAAAACAACAAGAAGAAAAACACTCAGCAGGAGATATTTCAATACGAATTCTCTCACTTATCTGCGATAGATTTTCGAGGATGGTATTTATCGATGAATGATTCAAATGGTTTCGTGAATGTTATGAATTTGTATAATACATTGGTCCATGCTATAGGTTGTTTCGATGGGTTCAGGTAATGAGTTTCACACATGGGACAGAAATATTTTCATCTTGCCATAGTCGACAGATCCTAACTATGACCTACATATCCTAACAATAATCGATAGATTGACTCTGCCAACTGGTTTAGTCTTTCTTCGGAACATCGAATTCCTTTGTCATATTCATTTATTACTTCAAATTTAATGAATGATTTTTGTGTGGAACCTTTGGTACTCCGCACTCCTCTCAGGAATTTGAAAACATCTGGCTATTCTTCCGGCTGAAACCTTCTCGGGTTCGTCGACCTACCAGTGGCGCATTACACAAACCGTGTATTTATTTAAATGTCTTCATTATTCTTGGTGTACTTTTTGTGAAGGCCACTGGCATTGTGGCATCATCCGAATAATTGGTATGACAAGAGCTTTCATTTGTAGCCAAAACATGGTAATTAAATTATTGTGGATTTTAAAATGTACCCGTACATCCTCGTAGGTGGGCGAATCAATTATTTCGATGTCTAGACTAATGAAGTTGTTGGAATTAATTATAAAGCCAAGAGGCATTCGCCTTTTTCTTAAAGCAAAAACGAATTATAAAGTTCAAACGCTTTTGCTCAACCGTGGGAGATGTCGATACATAAATAGTCCACAATTCCTCATAGACAAGAATTCTAAATAGTCTCCCCTTAACTATCTACAGTTCCTTAAGGTCTTTTTGTTGCCTTTTCGTTATAAATCTTTAAATATTCCTACTTCCTACAGATTTAAAGTTGAGCAGAGTTCCGCTACGTCGGGTGACACGGTTTTTTTTAATGTAAAAACTAACTATTTAATTATTCTTTATGTAACTAAATGTCTTTAAGCAGACAGCACTTATGCCATTAATAATTTGTAATTCGTTTAAAGTAAGTTTGCTTTCAAAGCTCCTAGAAGTATTCTCTGGCCAAAAGGTGGAGGGTGGGGGGCACACAATGACCCCACCACCTACCTTTCCGTTTCCATACTATAATTCATTTGTTGCAGTCGTTTTTTTTTCCTGCATTTGAAGTCTTCGCCGCTCATACACTACTTGAGAGTATTTTAACCTCTGGTAGTTTTTCAAAAGATTTCATGTTATCATCATCTATCCGTCCCTTGGCGGGCTGCCTGGTCGGTCGGTCGGTCGGTTGGTCTGTGTACTTTTGTACGTCTCTCTTTTTTTGTTTTCCTCTAAAACAAATATTATTTTATTTTAGAAAACATTTTTTGTTCATTAAAATCTTGCATTCGTTTAAGAACACACGCACGACGCACACACACGTATCTTACTTCGTGTGTGTGTTCTTTGTCTCTGTATTGTCTATTTAAACAATGTTTTTGCTTAAGTGGAATTTTTTTTTAGACGCAACGCAAAGTTTCGCAAAGGAACATCAGAGCACCGAGGGAAGACGACTCCCTATGTGAAATTGCATTGGAATAGAAACTTGTGCAGTTTTCCTTCTTTTTTTTTTTTTGATTTTTCCGTTTTTCTGCATTATTGTGGTGGTAATTGTCTCGTACGTTTGTTTGTGCAATAGGAGAAGAAGGCAGATAGAAAGATTCAATTGCATTTATGCCATTATGGCGTCATAGAGATGTCTGTCTGTCTGTCCGTCGGCCTGTGCCTGTGCCTCGGTATCTATCTGTGTCTGTCGCTGAGGTCTGTGTCTGGGACGGTTTGTCTGTGATTCGGTGCATTAAAACTGTTTTTAGTGCATTTTGGTTAACAGAACAGAGACCTCTTGACTGAATTGTTTTGTGCTAAGGAAAACATGTCTGCAAAGTTTGTGATGCGCGCTCTTCTCTTCCTTCTGGCCGTGGAGGGGGCGCGAAATTGGTGTCATTTACAAAGTGTGACATTTTGTTATAGAAAACAATTATTATAAACACAATTTGTGGAGTACGTTGAATACTACGGGACCATTTGACATTTTGCAATTTTAAAAAGTCTGTACAAGGCATGTTTTATTTTGTGCCACACACACACACACCCGAGGAGACAAATTAAGATAATGCAAAAGTTGAATAAAAATGATAAAAAAAAAACATTTCAGTCGAGTGATCCGACTTACCTTGAGGAAATTACAAGTGGGACAGACCAGATGGGACCGGTCTACCATTCCCATTTCCCTTCGTCATAGTTAATCTAACAAATAATTTTGACTAACATTGTCCGACATATCTGCAGGAGAGGAGGTACTACAAACCTCAATGCGTTTATTCGCCAGCATAAGAACATGTCAGCTGTCGTGTCGTGGATTGTTGTAGAATTTCTCTTATCAACAGCGTATATCTAATGTGACAGTTATCAAAACGAAAACTGTTTTCTTTCAAATGCAACAACTTCAATCAGACGGTCCTCGGTTGTGGGCAAATCATCTCCATGATCTCCGTGGTTGATCGCCATGAAATGGAAACATTGAAGAATTTCTTTCATTAAATATTTGCCCCGCTGTCTGTCGTACTACTGTCTGTCTCATTGCTGATGTGATTTATTGTGTTTTCTTTGAATGCAGAGAATCCATATAAATTTCCCACTGTGCGCTTAAGAAAATATTCCAAATAAAAAACTCACTCTCAAGTCCGCTGTTGTTTTATCCAAATTTCTTGATCGTTTGCGTTTTTTTTTCTCCATCTTCAACAGCTGTGGCACAAACAAAATATTTGTTGCCATGATACCAGCCAGCGAGTGTTCCACCGAAGATGTATCACACACCACAGTAGTTTCCTAAGAATTTCCGATTGCGACACACACACACACACACAGAGAGACCCAATCAGAGTAAGAGACACACACATCGTTTATAGACATTTCAGCACTTTTCCAACGAAATCCCCGTCCGTCCATCACCATAACACCAGCAGTGGGTGTTGCTAACAGACATGGATGGTGGCATGTAGTTCACTCGTATGCGAGAGATTCATTCTCATCTTTCCAGTCAAAATGCACAAATGATATGATAAAATGTTTTTTTAAAATGACATCTCATAAAAGAAAGACATTTTCACGTTTCGACGAGGCAGTTTTTTTTTGCTTTCCGAGTTGATTCGTTTGGTGATGTCTTGAGCTGTGTGCTGTCTGTGATTGTATCTTAGTTTATGTGTAACATATGACTTAATTAATGAATGTGTAAATATTTTAAATGCCAATTAATAAATTCTATCAAATTGTTGTGTGGTTCGTGTTTGTTTCCCCATTGGAGGTGTTTTGTTTCAACAATTTATGAATCATAAATTATGTGTGACCAGACCAGTGACAAAACACAACAGCGCACAGTTGGTTGTTCAATTTGGGGTTTTATTTTTTTTTTTATTTCCATATTTCCAAATTGTTTATGAAGATGTTAATAAGGCTGCATTTCGTGGCTGGTGTCTGCTTCCCGTTTGGGGCTGCCACAACGTAGTTTTTTATTTCTATTATTTTTTTTTTGAGAGCATGCCAAAACATGTGCTGCATACGAAACACTACAATTCCTTGGCATAAATTCTAGTTTAGTTTTGGCTCATCGAGTAGGTAATTGTTGTAAGGAAACATAAACAAAGCCAGCCCCCAGCCAACGACATGAAATGCAGCAAAAGTAATGCAGTTTTTGAGGAGCCAAGACCAACAACCTTGGGGCCAGCAACAGTAGCCTTGACGATAGGCAATAAATATTTAAACAGAATTTAGTGCAAGCACATTTTTTGTTTGGCTCTTTTCGTATACGATCATTTTTTTTTTTTGGCTGATTCAGTGGACAATTGAATCATTTCGGCCATTGCCATTGCTGGATTGTGATGAACAAAAAAAAAAAAAAAACGTTTGGCTTTATCATGTCTAAGTTTTCACCTTCCGTAAAGCCTGCATTGCCGAATAGTTTGTACAAATTTAGTCGTTTGCAATCCAAAGTGCAATTTCTTCGACCACCTCACAGTTCATATGGAGTTTTGTACATGAAGAGGAGACAATTGGTCTTCAGACTGGCTTTTATAACAGTAGGGTCGATGCTGGTGGCCATATAACCAACATGCTATTCCGTGGCTGCCTACTAGACTCATATTAGTGTTTTGGTTCGACGTATCTTAATATATATTTACCCTCGACACTGATTCACTGATACACTGATTCCCTGATTCACTGACTCCGTCACGCAGTACGTAGGAATTTAAATAGGCATTCTATAAATAATAATAATAAAAAAAATAATATTTTTTTTTGTACAGAAATTGTGTTTTCCCCAAATTTTTTTTTTACCAAATTTTTTTTTCTAAAATTTTTTTTTTTACAAATTTTTTTTTTTTTTACAAAAATTTTTTTTTTCCACAAATTTTTTTTTTTCCACAAAAATTTTTTTTTCCAACAAAATTTTTTTTTTCAACAAAAATTTTTTTTTCAGCAAAAATTTTTTTTCCACAAATGTTTTTTTCCCAATTTTATTTTTTTTCGAAATTTTTTTTTACAAAATAGTTTTCTCAAAATATTTTTTACAAAATTTTTAAAATTACGTAACAAATACTTTCTCAAGCAAATTAACGGGCGCCATAGGCGCATTACAACTTACTAGTACTCATATATTCCGCTTAGGAGCTTTGTATCGAATACACCTAGTGCCGCTTCCGCAAGTTTTTCCACCCTCTGGGAAGCACATACATAATATTGTGGTTGTTTAATTAATCCGTCACTTTATTAAACAAAATATTGTGGTTGTGCGGTTTACAACAATCCAGAATAGTCTTTAGGGGCCTCTGATTAATACTAACTAAATGTACACTTCATCCCATTGTCCATACCGTTGTCGGCTGTACAATTTTATGAAGGTTCAACAAAAGGATCCAATAGCAAATAGTATACAATTTATTTTGAAAAATTATTAAGTATATAGAGCTCTTCAAATACAATCTAAATAAATCTCTGCGAACTTCAATCAAACTGAAAATTAATCTTTTAATGCATTCCAATAAAAAAAAACACTTTCCAAATTGTTTTCTTTAGCAAAAGAAAGGCCAGGTTTTAAAGCACACATTTATAGTCGTTCGCATAAACATCAAAGTCTACATTTAGGCGAATATCCTGAAATTCCTCATTGTTCTTTGTTTTGTATGCTGTTGTCCTCCCCGCCACTTGCCAAACATATTTTATGGCTGTTCATCGATGTCTTCCCTCTCAGCTCGTTGCCTATTAACATGTTTTAATTTGTAACACATTTTCAAAGCTCTGCCTCCTCCCCTAAACTCGTTAAAAACACACACAATCCCTTTGTTGGTTCTTGGCTTACCATGAATTCCGAGTGAGAAGAGAAACAACGTTAAATGTATTTTTGATTAGCTTTTAACTTTATCCGGAATGGAGTTCATTATTTTGCAAGCAAAAATCAATAACTTTTAACAAACAGCCAAAGCGATGCAGACTTTTAACGGATACACTACAGCCGGCAGACTCTCAATGAATGCGTCGAAACTGAGTGGAGATACAGAACGAAAAAAAAAAACAAAAACGTACTCAAAGTTTTCCTTTTTTCTGCTTTAAATTCAATTTAATAGTCATAAAAATTTAACAAACTTTTTTTTTTTGGTTGTTGCCCGGACACGGACGTTTGAAGTCGGTTTTTTGTATCGGTGTATCTCCGAATGTGTATGGCAAAGAAACACAAAAGCGAGTGTTCGTTCTATAGAAAAAGTGTAGTGCTGTTTTATCAGTAAATGATTCGTATTTTTTGTTTTTCGTGCAACAAAAACTAAATCATGTTACTGGGAACACTTGTGAAAAAACAAATTTGTACGACTAACGGAGGTGGTGCAGCATAACAAGTTCGTTTTTTTTTGCTTTTCACTTAAAAGCCATTTAAGAGTCGTCTCTTAAATTTATACCAAAATATAACGAAAAATCCTAGTATACTTTTAGGCCGTCAATGATGGTGTTGTTGTTGTAGTCCAATATAACTCATAATATCTGACCCATCAATATGATTGTAAAATTTATCGGAAATTTGTATCAATTCCCATGTACCTCAGGAAAAGGATAATTTAATGTAACTGTCCCTTCGATGTGCTTGTCCTACTGTAAACCATGTCAAAACTACTTTCGGTTGTCATTTCACTAAAGTTGCTTTTCTTACTTACTTATCATAAATTTAAGAATTTATCAATTTGTCCGTATTATTAATTTTGTTATGTGCCTCTTCCATCCATGGGGAACCGTAATTAAACTGTTGTATTTCCGTTTGGTTGTCTCGTTACAGGTTCACAATGATTTACACATAGAACGATGTGTATGTCTCCTATGGTATCTATTTCATCTGCCTCGTGTGATCCCTAAAAGCATTTAATTAGTTGTTAACAATTCTCGAAAGGTTTCGCCTCTTCTATTATTCACATCAACAACATTCGCCATTAGCCAGCAGTCGGCAGCCGTAGCAGAGCCGCAACAATAGCAACAATGAAACATCTGCACCGAATTACACATGTAAGATGGCGTTTGACATCGTCCATCGCCGCAGCCACCAGCACCAACTCCCGCAGCGCCTCCACCATCGCCTCCCTGTTTAGTATACCTTGGCTACATTTAAGCTTATTACTCCTAATCCTGCTTAGTTATCATCAACATACTCAGGCATTTTGTCCTTCGAAATGCCAGTGCCTGGGTGGCGATGCCAACAGTAAAGCGTACTGTGTGAATGCCGCCTTAGAGGATGTGCCAATACAACTGAATCCGGAGACCAAATATATCAATTTAACCTTAAATAAGATACGCAATATACAATTCACGCTACCCTTCTACATGAAATTGGAAATACTGGATCTGTCGCGTAACATTATCGAGACGCTGGGTTCGAAAAATTTCGAATATCAAACGGAAATGCGCACGCTCAATCTGAGTCACAACTCGGTGAGTTCGCTGCAAAAGGATGCCTTCAAGGGTTTAAGTAATCTGCTCGTATTGGATCTAAGCTTTAATCGCATCGATGTCGTCGATCATTCGGCCATGAGCGATTTGTCATCGCTGGTGGAATTCGATTTGACCAACAACAATATCGTCAGCTTGGACGACAATTCATTTCGTAACCTAATGTCACTGGAGATTTTAATATTCAAAAATAATCAGCTGCTCGATGTTCCGGCGAACAATTTGCAGCATTTGCATTCGTTGAAGTCGCTGGACTTGTCCGACAATCTGGTGGAATACATACGTAACGATAGCTTTGAGGGCTTGAGGGAGTTGGTGACGCTGACTGTAAGGGGCAATGTGATTAGCGAGCTCGATTTGAGTGCATTCGAAGGCTTGATAACGCTGAAACATATGGATTTAGCCAATAACAATTTGACGGTAAGTTTGACATTTTAAAATTATGCGTTATGTTTTTTTTTTCTTTCAAAAATTCCATTAGGCAAATTTGCCATAGTAACTGTCTCTGTCTATGTTAGCTGGGCGAGCAAGTTGCCCAGCCAACAAATACCGGTCTCTTATTAGATTTCCCCTGTGTGTGTGTGAATACGTTTAGCTAAAACTATTTCAAATATTTGTTGTGGCAAGTTATTAAAAATCCAGGAAACAACAGGCAACAACATCGCCTCATAGACACTGACCGACTAAACGAACTCAACAAATAAAATACCAAAATATCCTTTCGTTCGCATGCACGTTAAAGTGGGTTGCGCCACTTCAAACTTCGGTGTGTTCTGTGATAATTGGAGGATAACCAGTCGGACAAATCCTGTAATCCTGAACATTTTCACAGAATGAGAAGTCAGTGTTTGGTTTCCCAAACTTCATTGAAATATCTATCGAGTTGTTGCAGTCAGTTTTTAAAATAGGTTGGCTGGTGAAGCCGAAATATATTGGAAATGACTGAGGACGAAGAAGACGACCCAGTCCAATGTACCTACGCTGGTTGATTCTCCTTCCAACGGATACAATAAACAGGTATTTGCCTAAAAGTACACCACATAAATACACATTTCCAAAGAGAGAACCTACATACACATATGTGTGTGTGTGTGTGTGTGAGTTGCACACACATACTGTGACCATTGTTGTGTATGCTCTAAAGAATTTTTAAAGATATTTTAAGTAGTTTCCTGTTCAACATGCCACGTCTACACTAACATACATGTTAAGGACTTTAGCCCAGACCCGGTGTGTGCGTCTGTATGTCTGCACTAAAAATGTCCATACATACACATATCCTCTGGCAACAATGACAATAAATTCTACACGTTTCGTAGGGCCATACGGCAATACAATGTAAAGGTCCTGCTGTTTTATAACCCATGTTCATAACAACCATATAAGCCAAAGAGCCATAATATGTTCTGTGGTTAGAACTCGTACATACTCTCAAACACACACACACACACACATGGAGAGACAGGCATACTCGTGTATGGAGTAACGTAGTGAGTGGCATTAAATAAAGGACGTATTATTTAAGAAAGTATTTTGCCACTGTTGTGTGTCCACACGTATGGATGTGTGAGATGATGGTAACAAAATATATGTGGGTTTTGTTTTCGAGTGAACAATTCTAAGCGATATTCGTTTCGGAAAAATACTTCCAAGCAATGATGGTAATCAAGAAGACGATTTTCATCAGGAGATTAACTATGTACTCGATCATCGGTCTAAATAAAAAGGGACTACACACATTTTTTTGTGTATTTGTCGTCTTCATCTTTCACTAAACCATGCTCTTCCTTGTTGTATATTTCTAATGTCCAGTGAGTTCGTTTCTGTTTGATCTTTCGACACAATTCCACTGATATTATCTGCAAATAACAAGTCCTCCTTGTGGTCTTCGTTTGACACCGTACTTCCCCCTTTTATGTTGTTAAACTATATGAGAGGCTCTGAAAAATAAAAAATCAAAATACATAAGTGTTCACAAAAAAAAAAACACTATTAGTTTAAAAACGCAAAATAAACGCATTTACCCTGTTACAGTGATACGCAGGCCTTGTGGGTCGGATCGGTTGTGTGTGTGTGCGACTATCACACGGAAAGCGAAGCTCGTATCCCAGTATGGACATACATTATTTTTTAGCTCCCGTTTCCACCTCGTAAATGCCGGCAACTTTACCAGAACTAGAGAAAATTATCTCTCAGCCATGTAAAACCTTCTCTGGAGAAAACATTACCCGGTCGGAACCTACTTTCACTGATTTGAAAGAAGTTCCCATCCAATTATTTCTGACTACTACCACAAACACCTTTGGGGTGGCTGCTATTTTTTCAACCACAACTGAATACGGGAGCAGTTTTTTTTCCCTAATCAATTTTCACACTCTTATCTTCTTCTTCGCCACATTTACAACCACAAGTACAGGACTTGATTAAATTTTATAAGATTTCTTTACAATTTCAACATTCAAACGAATTGAGGCTAACGATTTATGTGTATGTATTTAAAAACAATAATAAAAAAAAAAATCTTTTTCAATTTGAAATTTCTCAATAAGTTGAAAATATGATGAAATTGTTGTGATTCTTTCATATTTATGCCTGTGAGTGTGCATTTTTTACTAAAGGATTCATATTGAACTGGAATGTGTGTGTGTGTGTATTTTTATTCGGAATAACGCATTTATTGAGTGAGCATGTGTGTGTGGTAGGTTGTCATGCTCCAATTAAGTTCTCATACACTGGCAGACATTGAAGTTATAGTGAACTTCTGAAAGAGGTGTGCAAATGCAAAATAAATGTATTTATCATAGTACATTCCTGACTATTTAATGTCATAACTCAATAAGTGATGATCACATTTGTTGAAATATTAAGTAAAATATCGCAAACAATCAAATGGCTTAAAGAGTAATGTGAGTTATAAAGTGAAAATGGTTAATAAAATCAGAAAATGTCATCGAACGGCATTATCGGAATTTCCACAATGTTTGAAGCTCAGTTTCTTAACTTCTATTTATTTATTTTTTTTGTCCATATCTTTGTTTTTTGAGCTTATATTGTAAATTTTACAATTGGTTTTGTGATCTCCCCACCACGATCTACACATCCCCCCCCACTAAGTAATTTGAATATTAAAAACAATGGCATCTTTTATCATTAGTGACACAGACTTATTTGCAATACTCTCTGTAGCGTCTGCATGTGAGTGTTATTTTTGTTTTCTGTTTGAATTTATGGCATAAAAGCTTTCAGAATTTCTGTTGATCTGTTTTAACTTTATGTTTGAAGCCTAAATGATTCACTGGGTATTTTCATGAATGTGTGTACATTGAGACGGATCGATTTGTATGAAAGAAATTATATGAAACTGCTGATAATTACATTTCGTGTGTATTTATTAGTTGTCATGACCTTAAGTCATTCTACATAACCTCTAACATCGAGCTCAACAGACAACAATGTAATAAAGTGGGCGAAAGTCTCATATAAAATAATCATAAGCGCCCCGGTAGGCGAGTTGGTAGCGTGCTTGCCTATCAGCGTGGGGGTTGTGGGTTCGATTCCCACCAGAGGCTTTGGTCTGTCGCTGCAAAAATCTAAACATATGGTCTGTGTCACCCGGTTTACCCTTGGACCCAAAAATTAGAATATAAATTTACTTTGTATTGTAATTAATAATAAATAAATAAAAATAAATAATCATGTTCCTCAATTGGATTTTTTGTGTATCCACTAAAATCGATAACTATCGTCTGTAAAAGGAATTTAAATAAAGTCCATATCTATCGAGGCTTCGTAGGATAAAATATCCGGCTGTGATTAAAAGCAAGTTGTGAATAGTTCTTGTACGTTGTTAGTTGTACTGGCTTAAGTGACCTGAGTTGGAGAATACTCAATGTCATGAAATTTGAACACGTTCAATCAAAAAATGCTCTCCGGCTATAGCTGGTCATGATTGGAGACAGAGAGGTGTGGGAATGGCAATACCATACATAATATTTGACAATAAAGCGCGTAAACAATCATGTTCAAATTGATTGGTCATCCCCATTCCCGCCGATCCAGACTCAAGTCGTCCATGCGAGGAGGTATTTTCATTACCTCTACCTACTATTCTGTTCAAAACTCCTCCACTTCTGTGTAACAAGTTCCATTTAACTAAATGAAATCACCAACTACTCGTGTAAGCTTTTTAAGCACGATCCAACAATTCAACCTCAAGAAGGCCTGACACTCATTCGTTCTAATTAGAATGTGGTGCAACTACTAACTATTGTTGCCAGAAACGAGAAAAAAAAAACACAAATACCCACTCAAAAAGAGATCCATTTAATACTTTTATTACTTTTGTTGATAAAGTGATTAAATATAATTTAGTTTTAGTTAATAAACCGCTCGTTTTTGGTGAACCCAGGCCAAGCAGGCAGTCAACGAGTACAAGCTGTATATGACTTTTGTAACAATGAAATATGATGTTGAGAGAGAGAAAAAAACACAAAACAAAAAACAATGTGGCAAAAAGGGAAACTTTGTTGTTGATTATTTTGTTAACTGGAATTCCAGGAGACGCCCGAAAAAACGTGACCTTTTTACGACCACATCAAAATGTTGGCAACCAAAAAAACAGCAACTCACAGTTGTACAGACACCGATGAGAAACGAAATAAAACACACACACACACACAAAAATCCCTGACCAAACCATCGTGCAGTGGCTTGTGAAAGTCCTTTCTCCGTCCCAATCCGTCTGTCCTGGCACCCATAAAATATTGTATTGTACTAAATAATATTTTACAACTTTGAGAAACGACCAAATGCCCCAGTGGGTGGGTGGGTGTGTGTGTGTCCGGGGGCTTGTGAAAAGGAAACGGAAACGTATGTTAGGTGCTTCCTTTAACCAACTGCCAAGCCATACATTTTCTCCACCGTACACCAAATACTGTTTGTGCATTAATGCTCCTTTGACCACAGCGAACCCTAAGCGAAACAAAATAGTTTCATTTGGGAGTTTCCCGGGCCACCCCAACGGGAGCGACTTGGGGAACGGTAATAAAATCAATCTTTTTAAAGCAAATTTGTTACCAGTCGACCGACCAGCCAGCTCAGCCAAGCACACCACTTCCACCTCGAAAATAAAACTGTTTAGCTATAAAACTATATAACAAACAATCCAAAGAAGAAGAGGAAGAACAAATAACACTTTTTTTTTGCGATTTGTGTGTTTGGATTGTTGTTTTTTTTTTTGTTTTGTCTGGTAGGATTTAGTGTTGCCACTCTCTCTCTCTGCCTGGCTCTGTGTGTGTTTCTCTAAAGAGTCACCTGAGAAAAGAGCTTACAGCCGTAGTTCGAGGGGTTTGTGGTGTTACAAATAAATCCTCGGCGAAAATAAGGTTAGTCTATGAGGAGCAAACCCGAAAAAGCCACACACGAAGCGAAAGCGTAAGACTATGGAAAATTTGTAGCTGAAAAACGTGCCAGTGGATCGCGATAACGCAATAAACAATACGTGCCGGTGAATAATGGTAGAAAATGAAATTGCGGATTCCAGTAAACGAAGAACACGGATGGTGGCAATGAAGGTTGAGACATATCCGGCACGGCACACACACACACATTGGGTTGACATAAATATAGCATTCGATTTGAAGGATATTTGGAATATGATTACTTAACTTTAATAAACATAAACTGGAAATATCCCGAAACGAATGGAATTATTAGCAGGCAGGTCTGCTTACGAATTCGTTTTAAGGAAGCCAGTCCTTAGTCATTCAATGAAAATATGAATTCAAACCTTTATAGGCTATATGTAAAATTATGTGAAACATTTTTTAAAATTTATGAATAAATTTATTTCTTTGTTTGCAAATTCATAATTATTTCACTTTCTCTGTAGGCAAGTTTTGTCCTAGTATAATTATTTTGTCACTATCAATTAGAATTGAATTTAATCGATTTCCTTTTCTGTTTTTCTTTTTCTTTCCAGATGGTACCCACCCAACAGCTCTCGAAACTCTCAAATCTGACGCATCTAACATTGAGCGGCAATCGTTTTACCCATTTACCCGCTGTGGGCTTCCTGAATCTCTTTCATTTGCGCGAATTGCATTTGAATCGTTTGGATTTTCTACAACGCATTGACTCAAGGTAAATTTGCCATTTACATATATATGGCCATAGGCAGTGCGTCATGCGACGAGAGCAGTATTCGTTTAACTGGTGAACGAATCATATAAATTTCCACTTAAAAAACTATTACACAAAATTTCCATACACTAATGAATGCTAATGACAACGTAAATTGGATTTTTCTCAAATTATCCAACCATTAAAATATACATAATGTGTGTGTGTGTGTAGTGAGTGTACATATGTATTACATATGTATGAGCATAAAACAATATGTTAGATTATAACAGTGTGCATTGCTACACATGTGTATGGTCGAATGGACGTACGCTCAGAGAAATCGATCAAAATCAAAAGGTAGACCGAGTAGTAAACTTTTAGTTGAAATCCTTTTACAACGCGTTGTTTTCTGTTGAATACAGGGATAATTCAGAAAGGGCCAGCCATCGTTTCGCATGATCCTTCTTTGATATAATAAAATAAATGAATTACCTTTCAATGGAATCTCCCAGGCTTGTAGGGTGAATGCGATTTCTACATCTATGTTCCTATCAATTAATTGATCATGGAAATGTGATCCAATGCGGAATTGTCATCCGGAAAGGATATGAGCTAACACATACCTATACCTCCTGTATGTGAACAAATAGTGGGTGGAATATGTATACTAATCCAACACTATCTTAATGTGAAACTAACAATTCGACGGACCCACCATAACCCCCTTACTTCCAGTCTTACTCGGTGCACGAATTATATTCGAACAGAGATTTTTCTTCGATTGTTCGCACATGGAATGATTGATAGACACACCGACATACCAGATATTATTCGTTCGTTCCACTCGCTCTCTCTCTTTGCACTCGTTCAGACAACTGCATCACACACACACATGCCGCCATACCCGTTTATTTTAAAGTGTATCATTAAAATTCCGAGTAATTTCACAACAAAATTATGCTAATTTCAAACCGAAAATTTCTACATTATTTATGTATTAATGGCACACCCACCTTCCCTCGTACCGCTCCTCATCCGCCCGTCCCGCACTGTGTTTTCGCACTCACTAACTTTACTAGTGGGGAGAGGGGGGATGGAGGTGTACGCGTTTGAATGACATGCCTCCTCCGTCCCGAGTGTTTTTACTTCTTCTGTTTCGTTTTCTTTTTTATTTTGCATTAAATCCTTATTATCTAACATTAAATTGTACACATGCATGTATACATTCATCACACACACACACACACACAGAGATAGAGAGAGAGAGACATATGAACGATTACACATTATGGCATTATCCGGCTGATACGATATCATTAACATTAATTCAGCTTCTGTGCCTGCCTCAGATCTCGTTGGCGCTGTCAGAGTTTCATAGGTTGTTATGTTTGTTTTTGTAACTGCTAACGATTCGTGTCGGTGTGTTTCTGTGTGTGTGTGTGTGTGTGTATCAAACGTTAATGTTTATTTTCATTGGAAAATGTTATATGGCTAGTTGTTTTTGTATCTGAAAGTGTCCATGTGTGTGTGTGTGTATTGCTCGATCCCGGCCTATGTTTGTAGTGCGAAGGTATCGCCGTTTAATACCAACAAACAAACAAACACTTGCTGGTTTTCCCAGGCTCATTTACCAAAGAGCTTTTAGGGCTCAATGACTGTGTGTGTGTGTCTGTGTGTTTCTGTATTCAATTGAAAACGTTTGTGATTCAGTATTTTTTTTCCTTTCTGTGTTCCAGATAAAATAATAAAGAACTCGTAACATGTGTTGTTTTTATCGGCGTCTTTGTAATTGAGTGTGTGTGTGTTTTCCTTTGCATACATCATGATACTTGAATTGAATACGATACGACGATTCGATACGAACGAAAGCAGTATTTTCATATTATTTTGTTTATGGTGTATTATGATTATTGACCTGTAAGCTGTAATAATATTGAATATTATGCGAATATTGCTGAACTGAACGTGTGATGGCAATTTCTATTCAGTGGTTCAGACGACTTGAAAACATACAAAACTACAAAGTAAACACCCAGAATTGTTTACTTTTTGACCGCAGGCAGTCAGATGGATATTTCGAAGAATGGGTTTGGCTCCCACAGTAAGCTTGGCGTTCAATGTTCTCCCATCGAATCCACGATGGACTGAGACTAAGCGGAGATAATACATGTGAAACACTTAAGGACACTTGTATCGCACCACAGATAAAAATTACAATATATTGTGGGCCAATTGAACAGAAAAATCACCAGATTTATCCGCCACGCCAGTGGAAACCCCAAAAACAAGTTACTTGGCGAATTGATACGAATTGCCACCTCCGCATCCACCTTTAAGAGTGGCTGCACTTTACAAAGACGATTGCTACTTCACAAAATGTGTATGATTATTTGTTAGATCTTCGAACATGACTTCTATTTATATTTCCAAACTTGACCCAGAAAGTATAACTGTCTGTTGCCATTAATCGAATTGGTTTGTTCGTTACCATTCGTTCGAAGCGTTTTAAAATGTATTTCAGACATTATTCAATTCTGATTTTCAGATATATGTTAGATATCGGCATATGAAACACAATCATAAAAGAATAAGCTCTCACTGCCAATAGAAATCCATTTTATTTCGCCTTCAATCTTGACAATTTGTTCGTTTTATGGAAACAGGCAGTCAATTTGTATTTTGTTTGAAATGTAATTTAAATTTGTTTTAATTTCATTTGAAATTTGTTTTTCAATTCGCTACCGCCAGATTTTAATGATCCGGAAGCTAACACAAACGCATGTTGGGGGAATTTTTAAACATCTTGGATGTTGGCACCTTCGACACACAGTGTCACTACTACTAGTGATTGCTTGTCATTGCCATTGTTCTCTATGATTTTTCTTTATCTCAGAAAAGATATGAATATACACACATACGAGTATGTATGTATTCGGTGTAGTGTCCATATATTAATTTGTTTTATTTCGTTCTTCCCTTTATGACAAGCGACACTCAGATTAATCTAATAAAGAGCTCATGTTGTTTAAACTGACAGCTGTATTAAAACGACAAAAATATATGAACACAATACCAACGAAAATCGAACAAGTTTATTAGTGGCAACCAACACACCAACACAGTGCCAAAGACAGAGGGGCCGCGAACGGCCACCACGAGACGACAACATAAAGCATGTCAGAAGCTAAAGTGCCACACGAAGAAAATGCCACATAAATTATGATAAACAAAAAACGGCAAATGGGGAAAATATGTTGCGAGTAATATTACTCAACATTCCATGGGCTTAACACGTTCCGCGAGATAACTCATTAAATTTCCCTCAAGGCCGCCCCGCCGGACCCTGTTCGATGTTCAGCACAAATATGTTTTCCAATTTTCGTCGTAGACTGTAAAAGTTGTTGGCAATTTGTAAAAATCTTTAATTGAAAACAATTTCACGGGTTGACAGCCCATTGGTTGTCCTAATCGTTGACTGACTGACTGGCTGGCTGGTTGGGAAATGAGTGGTGTAGCCTTAGATGTAATCTAATAGCCACACTTGCAATTGGGGAAACACTCATCCACTAACAGCCATCCAACTGTTTATCCGTTGTTAATTGCTAAATATCAGTCAAAACCATTTAGAAAGGGTTACATTGCAAGCATTTACCTTCCGACACACCGTACCACACCACCCCCGCCCCGTCCCGCCCACAGTCGTATCGTATAGCCATCGGTGGCAGTGAAGTATCTGCTCGTATCCATGTTATATGAACTCATATTTAAATTAATGTTATCAATATCCTTTTGTGCCATTAGAGCAACCCTTGTGCACGGCTCTTTGCAAAGTATCCTTCATGTTGCCCTGCTGTACTTAAATACTACGGGCACAACGACCAGTCGGCCAGAGTCAGCAGCAGCAGCAGCTTTCGGTTCCCATGCCCTCCTCGACAAGTTGAAAATCATGTGTAAACTTATACTTTGTCGATGTTAAAGTCGAAACAAACAAACAAACGGACGAATGAACCAGCGAACGAACGAACGAACGAACAAACATTTCCCCGGTTTGCTTTGCCTGGCAAAGTGTTAACGTATAATTTCACAAAGGGACGCTTTCAGCTTTGCCGGTGTTTCGTAGCAATTTGTATAGAGTATTTGTATAGTGAAGGATTCATTGGTTAAATTGTATGTGTTGCTTCTTTTGAACGCTTCATTTGCATTTGCAATAAATATCCACATCGTCGTAATGAGTGTGAGAAAGGTTGTTGGTGCTGTGCTGATGGCATGGAATGGAAATGTCGAAAGACAAAGTCAATATTTCGAAATGATTATCCTTGGGGGGTATTATTAAGTTGCACCAGGAGATATCGCAAAGCAGTCTCGGCGTATAAAGTTCTCGATCCTCGTACAATTTTAAAAGAGGGCTCAATCTTGACAGATATCTTAAGTTCATAATCGTTGTCGTACAACCTAATTAATTGTTGCCCTTTGTTTTATCATTTCAGAACGTTTGTGGACAACACTCATTTGCAAATACTCCACCTGAACAACAATCCATTGCTGGGCGACATACCCATGCGTTTGTTCCAAGGCAATCCCAACATTGTCGAGGTCTACATGCAGGCCAACAGCCTACAGACGCTTTACGCCGCCCAGTTTCCCATTGATCAGCTGGAAAGGCTCTATCTCGGCGACAATCCGCTGCAGTGCAACTGTACTCTTTTCTGGCTGTGGCGTTTGGTAACGGGCAACTTTGAGAATGGCATACAGGGCCATGAGATGAAACCCGGCAATATGATGAGCCACGATGCGGCGTCTGTGGCCGCACTGGGATCTGACCTGAATTCCGATGACGATGACGATAATTTGGTGCGTGTGGCAGCTTATGTGGCCGAGCGCAAAAAGGATGTTACGGCCAAATTCAAAAACACCAATCCTTCGGTGGCCTCCACCAGTGGTTTTCTCAAATTGGATGCCGAACGTATTGGCTGCGAGATATGGCATGACAGCAAACGGACACGCAAGCATTTGGCCGCCATGACCGAGAGTGAGATAACGTGTCCGGCCCATGTGGTGACCATTGTGTGTGCGGTGCTCACGTGTCTATTGGTGGTCATGACGGGAGCCAGCATTATTTTCTACATGCGGTTTGTTAAACGTCGCAGAAAGCTGATGCACGACCGTTCGCTGCGTTCTGGCAAGTCTATCGTGAATGTCCATGATCGCATATTGCCCCACCAACCGTTGAGTGCGGCTTCGAATGGTGGCATTCCTGGCACTTTAATAAACGGCAGCTATCCCCATCACACGTTGCAGCCGCAAAGAACAACGCTCACGCACAATATGCATCCGCTGCATCATCAGGACTACCATCAGACACTGCCACAGGTGGACAAATTGGAGTTGGAGCGATATCTGACCGCCCAGGCCATCGCCAACGAATACAGAGCTCTGAAGCCCTGGGAATTGCCGCCAGTCAAAGATACGAATACCTACACCGATGAGCCCGAGCACCTGTACGAGAAGTTCGATCATTATGAATATCCGGATACGCACACCATGTCAATGTCCTCAAATGGTAAACTAATGTTGGGCACATCCACAATACCCCATGGTCTGGGTGGTGGCGTCGGTGGCGGCGGCGGAGGTATGGGCATGGGCATGGGTGGTGGTAGTAGTGGAGGTGGTGGTGGTGGTGGTACTCTTAACAAACCCCATATAGTTTATGTATGATACAATGGTAGAGAAAAGATGGTCATCGATAACGACAGATCTTGTGCATCATCTAGTGATACTGTGGCATTAAGCAATTGTTTAAATAATAATTATGATACTATGTGTAGTTATATTAAATTAGTTTAAAGTTTAAAGCCTACAACTAACAAACAAAATGGAGACAACATTTACAATATACAAAACGAACGGAGGGCGAAATGTTTTCGGAATCCACCACAACATTTAAGAATATCATTTTTTGGTTTTGTTTTGTTTCTATTCTAACAGCAAATTACAATAATAACCGAAAACTTGGCAAAACAGGGAGCTTATTTAGCAAGACGACGACAACTCTTTTTTTTCTTTCTTTCTTCTCAGTTAGAACTCGTACAGTAAGGTAGAAGAGTAGACGACGACGACAGGTTGAAAAGGAAAAGAAAGTGGGAGAAAACTAAAGCGATAAACTTGAAAATATCTTTAAATAATATTTGAAAAACAAATGAGTGGAAAAAACAAATGTAAATAGACGAATTCATTGTAGATCTTTCAAAGTTTCCTCCGCCACGGGCCGAGTAATGTTAAAGGTTTTAGGGAGTTAACGCACAAAATGCGATTTATATTCAGTCCATGAAAGCTCTGTCAGGTGTATGTGAGCCTTCACTACTTAATTGCCGATGTTTTATGCTGCCTCTGTATCTTTAAAGTTGTACGAAATTGTACACAAGAGTTTCCATGTCGAAAGTTTGCTTTCTCATTTTATCTTTCCCAAATCATTTCAATTATTCATGAGGGTCTCACTCGAGTGTTTCATTTTTATAGATTGGAGCCGTCTGTCAGGCAGATGGACGAACAAAAAAAAAGATTCTAACTATCAAAAACCTTGTGTATGTCTCGACTTGTATGCAGTTTCAACGAACCACAATGTCGGCAATTGTAAATGAGCCTTAACTCATTTACGTGTTCCGTGATTTCAATTCAAAGCGGTCGAAACTAATGTAGAACACATTCGGGACGTCATTGCAGATTGCATTGGACTAGAATATATAGCTTTAAAAATGATCTAGAAGCTTTTCCAAAACTTTTACTGATTATTTTCAGTTCTCATCAAAAACTGAATTAGAATCTCATTTTCAAACTACGGCTGACACCTTTACCAGCTTCCCAGTACATCTTTGAATGATTTTTGTTTTTGATTGAATATTTGTTTGGAAAACGTTTTGAGTTTTGAAAACAGGACAGGACTATTTAATCCTTTTTTACATTTTTGAAATACAATTCTTTTACGAATAAAAACAAAAAGTCTAACTATTACTAATGCAACCATATAGAACGTACTATACAAAAGAAAATATTAGAACAACACAAGTATAAATGGAAACAAAACAAAAAGGATAACATAACATGCAAAATGAAACAAGGGATTATATAAAATTTAAATTAAAATACATATATAATGGAAGAAAAAAAACCAGAAACAAAACAAGGAAACTACATATTTTTGTTCATTTTTTTTTGTTTGTTTGTCCGAATGAAACTGAACCGAACATAACATAAAAAATCAAATGCATAGAATTCAAAATCATCATAAATTAAAAATTTAAATCGAAACAAAGTAAACTAAAGCAAAAAAAAAACAAAACAACAAATATTTTTGTGTAGAATTGCAAGGCTAATACTGTATTAAAGTGTTAACTTTTTCATTTTCACATAAACCGGAAACGAACCAAACCCCCCCAAACCCTGTAGACGACGATGACGACGGAAAGCCATACAAAATACATGTACATATAAACACTACAAATACAAATACAAAGAGATGAGAAACAACACAATAACAACTTCATGGACACAAGGAAAAGGAAATCAAAAATATTTGACAAAACAAAATAACAAATCATGGATTTTCAAGTGTTGATTTTATTTGTAAATGATTTCAAGAGATTGAATTTGATTGAATACACATTTCGATTGTTTAAAGTAAACCAAGAAAGTTCCTCGTTTTTTTTTTTTTTTTTTTTGCTTAGAGAAAGAATGGAAAAATATATACCTCGGTTTTTAGTTTCTTCTTTCATTTGATAAATTTCATTATTCCTTTTCGTTTCTTTTCTTTTATTAATTTAATGTTTTATTTTTAATTTCAGGTTAACGTATACAAAATTATAAACATATAAAATGACAATATTAAAACAAGAAACATGCAAAATATTTTGTAAATATTAACTTACACTTAAACATAAAACCCACATGTAAATATTTTTAGAATCTTATTTTTTTTGTTTATATTTAAACAAAGAACAACAAACGTGTTGTCTTTACCAAACCCAATTAAGGTGTGTGTTTTATAAGAAGCTAGGGAAATGAAGGGAACTCCAATGCAAGTGGAAATTGTAAACATTTCTAAATAATTTGTATAGAATTTGGAACAAAAAAAAATACTACTACCCCCCCTCCCCCCACTAGCACCTAACTTTAGTATTTACTACTTGTGTACTTTAATGGAGCAACTCGTCCCGCAGCCCGCCAAATGCCTTCGAATATATTTGGCAATGATAAATTTACCTTTTTTGAATTAAATTATTTTTTTACAAACAAAAACAAAATCAATCTTTATTTTGATATGAGCGTGTTTTTTCCCCCCGAAAACAACACCGAGAATTAGTTAAAACTTTAACTACCAAAACTTTATAAAAGAAAGCTAAAAAGATTAATAATAAAAGAGGAAGAAGAAGAAAAACTCACACTAAGATATTATTAACAAGAAAATATTATGACAACTTTTCACTATACTTAAAAACTAAACAAAACAGAAATTCTGCAATATTGAAATAATAAAACAAAGAAAAGAAAAAACAAGAGAATAACTTTAAATTTAAAAACTAAAAAAAAAACCAATAGAAAACAACCAACAAGACAAACAAACAAACATTGTAAAATTTCTATAAAACAACAACAAATTGTATTTAATTAGTAATACCGCAAAGAAAGTAAATTAAATATAATTATTAAATTAAAAAAAAAAATACAAACAACAACAAATACAAAACAAAATAAAATGTTATTTCTTATACAAAGACTGAAAAAGGTGGACAAAAAAATAAAGAAATAAAATAATTACAAAAAAAAAAACCATTTGAGTTTATTTGTCATGAGTTTTATTTGTCAAAACAACAGAGAGAGAAAAAGTAAATTCCCCTGGATTTATCTCCCGGGAGTTTCCATAATCGGGTAAATTGATAAAACTGATTTTGAGGATTTTGTTCCACGGAATCCGAAAAAAAAACTACTAAAACTGCATTTTGTAATACTCGGCTGGTCGAATTGAAAATAAATATTTTTGGAAATCCAAGAGCACAGTGGTAGTTAGTGGAGAATTTTTTAAAAAATAATTAGTTAACACTTTTCTCGGACTTGGACGAAATTGGTGTTGAGCCGACTCACAATCAGTCAATTCAAAGTCAAAGCCTTCGTTTGAGGTTACATCAAATAAATACTTTTCGGGCTGGAAATTAATCAATTTTCAATTGAGGGAACTTTTTCCCCAAAAAAAAAACCAGGCTCGGTTCACATTTTATCTGGGCGACACCCCGCTACCCACCATAAAAGTTCATTAACAAACAATTTTATGACCATGAAAAATGATCTGATATTAAGGAAGCTCTCTCAAAGTATTTACGCTTCCAATGGTGGAACGAACAAACGATTTCAACAATACTTACATACAAAACATTTATGACGAACGGAAGACAATATCGCAAAGACTGGCGGCATTCAACATTCTTAATGGCCATTAATGGTGCCAATGTCGTCTCATGTGTGCTCCTCGCTCGTGAATGTGTTCGCCGTAATGCATGGACATTTTGGTGGGAGAGGAGAACCACACACACACACAGAGAGAGACACACAGGCGGCTGCAAACAGAAAAAAGCCATGCGATGTTTTGACAATTTTAATTGTCAACGATACTCGTACAAAGCCCATATTTAACGCTAATAGAAAATTCCAGAACCACACAAATCCGTTCCGACATGCATATCTGGCAGTTACACACATACATACACATACATGCGTATGCTATGTGGCCAAACAAAACATAAACTTGTACTTAAATGATAAATGCGAGTCTTAAAAACTCCATTTCGATTGTGCACGCCCTCCCCACCCCGCTGCTCTGTCGAATGAGGATGGTAGGCTGGCGGAGAATGGGTAGGTAGGAGAAAACAAGTGGTAGTCTAACGATGACGATGCCAATGCTGACGACTACCATGTTTTGTAAGACATTAAATTTAATGGAAACAAATTGGTTGTTGTAACAGGTCGTATTGTTGTTGTGTTTCAGACATCGCATTGTACTAACAGATTACAACTTGAAATGTTTCATCTCCTCATTGGCTATGAGAAGAAAAACATACCGAAGGCACATAAAACAAATGATGATTAAAGAGATCGACAAAGAGAACCGAAGACAACTAAAATGGCATTTAGAGATTTGTGGATTTCAAAGGAATGCACTTGTGCCTTTGACCTCTCTAACGGTAGCATCAGCTGCACAAAAGGACGAAAGGGATTTTTTGTGGAACAAGAAAATCTCCTATTTACATGACATCACTTTGGCTTTGGGTGGTTATCTGCGTTAACTGGTTATGTCTTAGATACAGTGAAACTTCCATATCTCGAACTGCCATAAGTCGAATTTTCTGTATGTCGAAGCACTTCCGGTGGCAGCTCAAGAGACAAATTCCCTTAATCAGTTGTATAAGTAATTGCATAACTCAAAGTCTGTGGAAGTTATGGAAGTTGGACTGTACTTGTTGGTTATCAGTTGCGTCAGAACGACCGAACATGGACACCGAACAAGCATGTCCTGGGTTTGTTATTTCGTAAAATGACCAAACATCCCAATTTTGTGTTTTTAATTGATTCTGTTTTGAAATGACCTAAAATACATGACTCTGCAAAGTTTTACACACTTCAATAGGCGAATCCCAGAAGGACATAACAAGAAGCCTGTTTAGAGTTTACAAACTTGTTTGTCTCTCCTGTAAAGTTATGAAAATGCTTTCGGATGTGTATGGGCTAACTTCCATATCTGAAGGGATACTGACATCTTTCGTGTTGATTCGCTCCATTTTATGCGCTACACCATTGGCTGGTGTAATATTCACTTTTGCCATTCCATTTGTAACACCTCGAAGTATAATAATAACATCAGGCAGCACTCTAGAGCCCACAATAATGATGGGGGCTTTTCTGATCGGTCGGGAGGTGAACCATTTCCCATACATGGGCTCGGTAAAAACCAATAGTTTTCGAATATATTTCGATGATTTTTGTAAACATGATCAGAAGAAAATAACCTTTGAATTGATCTGACTGACAGAGAAAATCCCTACAGAATATTATTTTTATTTAGACAAAATTAAAACAAAAATTAAATATTGTGGATACACCAATTTGTGGGCATGATCATTGGAACTATTCCCCAACCATCGTTTAACGACTGAGACGTTAATGCTACTGCCCCCCCCATGCAATCCACCATGGAAAGTATAATAGATGCGGTTGTCTCCCTCCCTCTCTCTCTCTCTCTCACTATGTCGGTTTTTTGCGTGATTGTTGGTATCAAGATTTATTCTGATGTGCACTGGCGTAGCAAATAAAAGCAACAGAAGAAAAAAAAACATCAACATCGTCTAAGATTTATGTTACACATAAATGGAAGTGAAATCTGCTCGGAAGCAAGCAGCATACAGACGACGATAACGACGATGATGATGATGATGCAGATGAAAAAGAAAAGGAAAGCAAAGGCATGGAATTGGAAGGAAATCGAAAGCAAAATACGAATGCATAAAATAACGATAAATATGGAACAATTCAATATCAATAATTTACACATCAAATGAAATTGACTAGAAAAATGTGGGGAAATTTATGTCATTCCATTCCAGAGACATCGAAGAGATTGACATGAACTGAGAATCAAAATGTATATGTGGATGTGTGTGTGTGTGTGTGTGTGCGAATGGGAATACGAAACATTCCAAAGCATAAAAACGCATATGCATTGTTCGTGTGTAGGAGGATGACTAAAACAAACAGAGATGGCAAACGATTCAGCAGGATCGAATGTTGAATATCCTTCACAACTCAGTTTTGTGGAAGAATAAACTGAAGGCTTAATCCCACCTGGTATTCATAAACATTAACAACAGCTTGGAGTGACTGGGCCCGGTTCGTTGAGATCTCACAAATATATAATCGTAAATATCAACACATTGGAGTCATTTTCCCTGATTTATTGTTATTACAAACATTTTAAACAGCAGGTCCTAGTCATTGATTATAACAAAATTATACCGTGATAACTTCCCCGCTTGTGCCTTAAGGCAATATTAAGGGAAAACAAAAAAACTTTATAAAGAAAAAACAAACTTGGGAAATTAGTAAGATCAGTAAGATCGGTTTTCTAAAAGTATCTGTAGCAGAGACTGTAATCAATAGCTTATAAAGTAGAATTCCACAGGCTTCGGTTTTGTACGATGGACCAGTTGGTTACGTCAAGATTAATCAGCTGCAGTTTGACATGGCCGGAGTCTGAGTTTCCTCTTAGACTTTTTTCTTTCCACTGGAGTCTGGGCCTCCCTAGGAAAAAACCCTACAGGACCAGGGCATTTTTATACATTCGCATAGTTGGTCGCTCCTGAATCGCCAAAGTCTTTTTCTACAAATCTTTCTCTTCTGGCAGTGATTCATTTGCTTGAGCAAGCCCAATTATTCGAATGTCCTAACTAACAATGATGTTTTCTCGGTAAGAGATCCTTATTTCTGTCGTTTATCCGATTTATACGAATACATCCATATACGAATTGCAACTCTGCCGTTTCGATGTTCCCTTTGCTACAGTTTCTATTTGCCGAGTCAGGCAAAGTTCTGGGGTATTTTCAGCCACTAGGTTTTTAGTCAATCAAATACAGCTGTAATTGTTCGCACTGCTGTCGGTTGTTAATTAATTGTTCTTTTATTGGAAGTTGATGTGTTATTTGTTGTCCTCTTATTACAAACTTTCGAATGGTATTACAAAGTATTTCGAATAAATCGATTATTACACACACGAAGTGTTGTTATGCTCGCATTAAATGTAAATTTCGTTCTTTGCCATTCCGGGAATATTACGGAAACTTAAGCTCATATACTTACAGTGGGAGTCATAATTGAATGAACACTCATGGGGTATACATATATGTTCTTGTGCCGTTCTGTTACGTAGGCGTATACTTAATATTATTTATAGCATGTTTACGCCTACATTATTCACTAGAACTACAGGGTTTTCCAACAAGAGGTGTTATTTTGAATCACCTGGTATTTCGGTAGCTGTCACTTTTGAAGCTTCTATTCATTGACATTTCGATTCAAGACCGCAAAGATAGAATTCGTAAGGCTATCGAGGACATGGATCAGCCACTTTGCGATATGGTTATGTCTACATTTCATGAAAAGGATATGGTCCTGTAATTATCTCCGAGCACACCACTGTTCGCACTTTAATTTAATGTATTTCCGCGAATTCACACACATGATACTTTCTGTCGGCTGTTTTGTAAAATGTTGTTGACATTTAAGAGTATCTCCATTCCACCTTTGATTATTCATCTGTTAGTTCTTTGACACGGGGAAATCCCTTTTGAAAATGAAAAGGATAAAACACATACACTTTCATGCGATCTAAATACATGTGTTTGTGTAAAGTACATTCATACTAGGTATTAAATTTGTCACACACACACACACATACAGAGACTTAAGTGCTATTTCCAAGAAACATCGATTTTCAAACAAACATTACAAGTTTGCGGTTTATTTCTGAACCTTTGAGGTTTTCTAATTCAACAAACGGCTTTGGCGTATTTGGAGTACTTAATTGAGAGTGGGTGGAAAATGTGAAAATGTAATGGATAAATTGAACGATTTTATGCAAACATTGAAATATAATCAATCTGTTTTAGGGTAAAATTCAGAGAGAACTTCACGTAGAATTTATCTCGAAAGTTTGGCCTAATCTAAACTAACCACCGCAAAAAAAAAACTCAGTCTTCACTGAGGGGGCATTCAGTCAAAAGGAATTTGTTCCGTTTATTTTCTAGAGGGCAAAAATTTTGTCAAACTTCACATTTCCTTGTTAATCTTGCAAATGACTTTGACCAGATCACCGAATGTCATTTGAACTAAGTGTTGCCTGATTCGATCCATATCCTCTCTTGGTCAGTAAAGAACATTAATTTAGTATCGCCGATTACGAAAATAAACTTCCACCACTGACAAAGGCTGTGACCTCAAACAAGATCATTTTAAAATCCCAATAATTCAGTGTGAACTTTGAGATTGTTGAAATTGAAATTGGTCCACATACAAGTGTACCAATTAAACGATTCAGGGAAATTTACATTTTGTTGACATTGAAATTAGTCCGCATTTAATTAAACCAATTAAACGATTCAGGGAAATTTACATTTTCAATTTAAATTAAATTCAGTTTACCCGTAAACCAACGTCGTTACTGTCACCCGTTGTTTTTTTTTTGAATAATATTGGCAGACTCAAGATACCCCAATTGGATGGTAGGGTACAATATAGTCGAGCCCGTTCGTTACTGGCTTTCCATTGTCAATTTTCGACAATATTTGCTATTTAGTTACAAATTCAATTTATTTAAATTTAAAAAAAAAAATAATAAATTTTCTATTTTGTCTTCTTCTCCGCCCCCTCATTCGCTCGTTCGCTGTCTCTCTCCGCTGGCCATACACATGCCCGTTTATTTTTATTACAACACATGGTTACATGGCTTGACTTGACTTTACTTATGTGTCTGTGTCTACGACAATACACGACACCGAGTACACTCACAGACACTACGCCATTTCCGTTTCCTCTATATTCAAATTTCGACTTTATGCGCCCCTCTCTTTTGCCCTTCAGCGGCACGAGAGACCGCACTTCATATCAGCGTGCATATGTTCGTTCGGGCAGAAGAACCAAACACAACACAACGACTGGGAAAAAAGAAAGAGAAACGCTTAGGAAAAAATGTCGCTATAAATATTATGGTCCTCGCCCGGCCCAGGGAGGAACGCCAAACAAACAACAACAACCGGAAGAACATTAACCCTACAAATGTATCGCAGTTGTATTGAGTACCCACACAATAAATTGCCAAAAAAAAAAAATGGAAAAATACTGGAAAAATACTGGAAAACACCCGACAGCCAATCATGCCGAATTTCGAGAAGACTCCCGTATTTGCACAACAATTGCAAAACAAAATAACACCAACAACAACAAATATGTAATAAATAAACGAGCAAACTAGAAAGCCGAGAAACAAAAAAGAAGAAGAAAGTTTGGAAAACCGGAAATGCTTGAGTAGCAGCTATTTCCACTTATATTTCTTGCTACCCACCAAAACAAAGCAAAACATCGAGCTACGATTTGAAATATGCAAATTTCACCCGAAAATGCATTTGTTGCCGGCTGTGTAAAGTGAAATTTTGTACATGTTGGAGGAGTAATGGCAGCCGGAGCCCAAAAAACGGGTTTTTTTTTATTTACAATCGAATCGAACAAAAAAACTTGTGTACGGGTACGGGTGGCGTTTTTTTTTTCTTGCGGGGGGTGGGAGGTAATATATCTTCGCTGATTTCCTATTATTGCTTTTTATGTGTCTGCCGAGGGGTTGGTTAAAGTGTTATTAACATCTAGCAAACATGCAAAAACGCCTTATGAAGGAGGTAGGTTAAAAGAAAAATGGTTAAATTAA
This sequence comes from Hydrotaea cyrtoneurina, assembly GCA_958296145.1. NCBI lineage: Eukaryota > Metazoa > Arthropoda > Insecta > Diptera > Muscidae > Hydrotaea > Hydrotaea cyrtoneurina. Next base: position 1,463,465 of record OY282516.1, on the reverse strand, counting down.
TTAAATTAAATTAAATGAAATTCCAGAGTTATTACTCTCAAAACAAATACCGGTTGATTGTTAGGGCAAAACTGATCGGAGATTGTTATCAAGTCACGTCAAGACATTTCGTTGTTCACTCGACTTTCCATACCGACCTCTTTGGGCTGGTGTTGGGTGTTGATTTGCTTAGGAAATCCAAGTATTGACATAATGTGTTTGTAAAGTAATTGAAATCGTTATAGTAACATATGGTATCGCAAACAGCGCAATGCCACTGTCAAGCAAAACAAACCCCCCCCCCCCACACACACCCACATCGACCATCCACAGAAACCAAAGTAACAGTAAGACATGAAAAGGGGTGGCATAGAAATCGATGTAATAAACGAAAATGCAAATTTAATCAATAGCAAAAAGAAAAAAAAAAAAACGAAAAGACATATTTCGGTGAACACAGAGAATGGGCTGGGGTGGTGGTAGGGGGGGTGTTGGATGGTTGTAGGCTGCTTTGATTGACTACGAAGAAAATAACAAATAAAATCCCAATCTAGCAAAATGTCGGAGCTTTCGTTTTCTTTCAGACCTTCACACTTTTATTATTTATGTGTTGGCCATAACTTTCATTTTTGTTGTTGCTGCTACACTCTCACCTTCGGCATAGCGGCATAAATAGACAGACAGACAGACTGGCGTAAGCAGATAATTTATATCTCTACAGTATGAGCACGTGAGTCAGTGAGAGTGAGAGTATATGACACATTGTAAAATAGATATCACTAATACAGACAAACACACTCGTACACACTTACATTCGTTTCTAGTCCAGAGGCAGTTGCTCATGGAAGGATAATGAGCAGAGGTTCAGTCAAGTGGCCGATGAAAGCAAACATCCTACAAAACGATAAGAAGCAGGCATTCGTTTAGGTTGATGTTGTTCTTCGGGACATCAAAAGTCCGTCGAGACATTTTGTATTAATTAAAAATTACCAAGTGTATGGACCGTTTCTATTTGAACTGTAGCGGCTGCTTTGTTTTACTTGCATTGTTTTGGATTCTCTGGTTGATCTTGAGGGAATGTGAAATTATAATCTTCACAGGAAGTCTAATGGCAATGGAGCTTCCTCAAGTCAGACATTGTAACAAGATCTGCACTACTTGTAATGTGTCTTGGAGATTTCCAATTGTTTCGGAGAAGCAATTCAGCAAATAATACTCGTATGTGAAGTCTAAATCGGAAAAATTTATTTTTCTGGCAACTAAGACATGTGTGCCGATTAGTTTCTTATGTAAAGAGAAGATCCTTTGAAATACTTTCTTATATCCTCAACCAGGAGAGGAAACTATACATATATCAAACGTTCAGGACAAATACGGGTTCATATCCGTTGTGCCATCAGTCAGATTGCGATGGAAGTAGCAATACTAGGCGGTCTCATCGAGGTCAGTAATCAGGTGTCGCGGATGATCAGGAGCCCCTTGGATGTTGGTGCTAGCCTGAACAAGCGAGAACGGCTCTTCGGGGAGTTTCACAGTGACTGTGGTTTAACATCTAAAGTAGTAGATATGTTAAGTAGACCTCTAGAAAAAATGTCTCTGCCACTGAGACTTTTTTTCGTCTAGTTTGAATTTTTTAAATAGTTTGAATATACTTTTTCCGAATTACCAGTTCATGGAAATTTCGTATCCACTGCAAGACAAGGCTTCAAAATAACTACGTACTGTACTTTGGGAAATGAAATGTGTTTCCTTTCTTTCCAGCTTTAAATTTATCAACACCAAATCAGAGTCCACGGATTTTACTATTTGGTTAGCCCTCTAAACCGCAGCCGTACTGTTCGCATGTGGAATAATCTTCCAGGAAGTGTTTTCCCGCCTGCTATGACATTATCAAATTCCCTCCCTCCAATTGCCATCTTTCCGATCACTAACACAGTTAGATGTTTACTAAGTGTTCACAAAAGATGTCAATATGCCGTCTGACCTGTCAAATCTTGTAGGTTATTAAAATCGGTCGATTTTACTTATGAAAACTTTTCGCTTTTTGCCGCATCTCAAACTATTTACAGACTATGTGTAACGCAAACCTCAGCTACGCTCTTGTACTCTCACACATAAACACATATAAGGCCTCCCTCTCTCATGCATATATGTACATGTGAACAGTGTACAACCCCCACAACTCCTTGCTTGATTACCCCAAACACGTTTCTACCACCACTACATTCTTGCTTTCTTTCATTCTGTTTTTTTGTTTTTTTTTTTGTTTTACATTTAATAATCTCCGTTCAGATGTAATCCAGTTTGTCATGTCATGTCAGTGTTTTTAAAGGATTTATTGCTCTTTTGTCTAACACACACACACACGCACCCACACACTTTCGTTACAATCATGAACGTTTTCATCCTTCAAGTACACGCGCTCATACACAACTACCTTCTCCTGCTGCAGACTTACTTGCGTACGTATACGTATTATGAGCAAGTGAGTGAGTGAGTGAGAGACTGGCTGACTGAGTGAGTATGAGTATCGTGGAGTGTGTTCAATGTTACACTTTTCCGTATGTGTCCTAATTTCTTATGTTTTATTTAAGTATGCATGTGTGTGTGTGTGTTTGCTTCCTGGGCTGCGTGATATGGATAATAGAAGTTAATAAAGTTCATATCCAATTCATTTACACTAAATAACGTTTTTTTTTCTGTTTGTTGTTGTCAGATCAAAGTAAATTTCATTTGGAGTATTTAAAATACAACAAACTACCCACAAAGTCATTCTTTGTTGTGGGGGGCAAAGCAAACAAAAATTATTCGAAAATTTTAATTGAAAAAATTCCATGTACCAGATAAACCATAAAATGCGTATTTTCCTTCTTTCATTCGTACAAAGGCACATACACATACATATATACATACAGACATTTATGTATGTATGCGAACACTATATGTACATTGGCATTTACAATGATTTTGTGGCACCAGTACATGTGTGTACGCATAAACGTATGATGAATATGTATATCACTCATGCCAAAAATCAAAATAGCCACGGAAACCCCCATTTTGGGAGATACACAAATCCCAGTTTTATAGAATGTGATGGCGTAAATGTTGTGCAAGGATTTGCCAACAGTGGAGCAAATTATTGTCAATGTGTTGGTGTACCAAATCATAATTTGATATTCTAGTAAGATCAGCGAGGAGGGAAGAAATGCCAAAATACAATATAATCAGTATGAAATATTTTCGTGGATAAAAACGAATATAATAAGGCATACCAAAGCCGATTTATTTTCGGAGATATGGGCATGAGACTGGTGTATATGTTGCGGATAACGAGGGTAGGATAGCATCAATTCTGGTTTTACAGCACCCGCCAAATAACTTTTTTTTTTGAAAATTCTATAAAAAAAAAACTACTGGATATTTTTTTTATTATTTGAAAGTATAATCCTTCCGGTTAATAATGGAAAATAATTTCATTCAAATGGCTGGCCCTGCAGTAGCCTAACGACATCAGCTCTGCGGCTGATAAAGCGATCTTCAAAAACAGGGCACAAAACATCCAGTGTAGCTTCGGCTGTGTGGCATGCAGAGCCGTCCTGTTGAAACCAAATGTTGCCAATATCCTGCTCTTCAATGTTTGTAAACAAAAATTCGTTCAACATGGCCCGATAAGGAAAATAACGAAAACGAAATAGGCACTAGTTGGAAAAAAAATCTTTAGATGGCGGACCCTTTAGATTCCATGAGTCAGCTTTATTTTTCTAGATATTGCGGAAACTTATTCCGGGGTGCTCCATTTTGTCTGTAAGACCTTGACTTCATACACACCAATTAGTGTGCTTTCTTCGTAGCGAAAATCCTACAGACAGTTATGAAGGAGAAACTTGCTGAGTACAAATAGTCAATGAGAGCAGTTGGGGATTTGTAAAAGGGCACAACACAGTTCATCCCCTAATTAGGATACGTAATAGTGTAAATTCAAACTACAACCAACAAACATCAATTTCTAAAACGATCAACACCAACATTCCCCATTGAAATAGTTCAGAGTTTTTTAAATGGCTGAACTTTGCTATACTAATTCTCCTCAAGGATCTTCCTGCCTGTCCCCCATATATACATACATCAGATGTCCTAGAACTGGAAAACTGTCGGACATTCATCGTTGCTGATGTCACTGTAGACCACGTATCTCTCGTATTTCCACAAGTGGAAAATATTAGTAAACAGTGGAAAAAAACCCCGGCAATATATTTCACTCTGAGTTCGAAATCATCACTTGTCAGATTCAAGTTTGAAGATACATTTAACTGACGACATTATTGTACTATTTTCTCAACAAAGTCTTGAACTTCATGTACTTAATTGGCATTATTTGTTTTACATGTTTTTTAACTTTTCAATTATCCTTCTTCCAACTCTATTCCACAGTCGCTTTAAAACAAACCAAAGCAATTTAAGTCCTGATTTTTATTGTTGTTTATAATTCCCAGTTTGGGCATCCAAAAAAAAAGAAATACTACGAGTTTTTTTTTCAGTTCTATTTTTAAATAAAACTGAAAAATATGCAATTTTCCTGCAACTACAGGCAAGGACCATAAGCGAAACAACCAACCAAAAAAAAAAAAAAAACATTTGACGCCGTGTGAGCAGTCTATGCGTCTGTTTGAATATGTTCATAAAACTAAAAATGGCGTCAGGGGGGCTTATACAACAACAACTACAACAGCAGCAACAATCGCATAAAACTTAAAAAATTGTTTGAGTTTTCAGCCAAACACACTCACACACACTATGGTGGAAAAAAAACGTACTAAGGAAACTACAACACCAGAAGATTTACGCATATTTGGAGGGAAAAAAAAAGCCATTTTGGCAAATGTTAAAAAGAGGCTCACACGGTCATTGAACTTTTTCTGTAGAGTATTTTTTCCATAGTATTTTTTCATGCCAAGAGTACAGAAAAAACAAAATAATCAGCACAGTTTATGGTCTCATGCATTTTTAACGATTTTTTAACGCATATCTGAGAATTTGGCGATTTACACACCGTTTAATTTAATGTGGGCATCGTTATTTATGCATTGCAAGAATCACTGAAGGATTGACTGATTCGCAACATTTTTATACGTTTTTTTTTTATTTTTTGTTAGTCATTATTTATGGTTTATTAACAGAACAAGAACCGAACAGAAGAGCCGTGTGTTGGGCAGCAGTAGGTGGCAAACATTTGCATTTTTATTAAGCTGAAAATTGATTTTATAGTAAATGCATGAATAAAAAATGCTCTCTGTGTCTGATGGTTGTGGAGTGTTGCAATGTAATCGACTGGCATTTGGCCGGCTTTTCAGGACATCAATAGTTCGAAGGACGACTCTTTGAGATACAAAATAGCGAACAAAATTAACACGTGCTGCACTGCCAGAAAATACTTCATCCATGAGAGAAAAGCCAACAGACAAGATGTCTTTGTTTTTTTTTATTGACAGGATGATATTCAACACTGTGCGGATGGGATCAGATTTTGTTGGATAGTTTTAAACGTATAGCGCTAAGCGAAAAGAATAAAGGGTCATTGTATGTGGACTAAATTAGTTCTTCGCTGGCCTACAACTACACAAAGCGAAACGTTGCCTTTATATCGGTTCATGTTTGCTACTTCGATTTAGAAAATGCCAATAGATATTATAACAAAAGTAAACTTACCTGAGGGTAATTTATCGCTTGACATGAACCTCAGCTGGAGTTACACACCCGAATTGAATTCAACGTCATTCATCCCTTTGTGTTGGCAGTACCTGTAACAATAAATTGAAATCAAGATTAATCTCGAAATAAATGTTTTCGTTGTTTCTTCTAATGTCCTCTAATAGGATTGTCGAGCTGGTGTACTTTTTTACGATACAAAATTGAAATTAGGAAATTATGGCGGTAAACAAAAGAAAAATTAGGCTAATTAAATAAATAAAATTAGCAAAAACAAGAGAGATGGCACAATAATAGAAGGTAGAGTCCAGTAAATGCAATTTTGTCATTTCGACCGAATTTTTAATGGTCAAACTCAATTGTTCGTTTAGGTTTTTTTTTAAAAAAATTTCAATAACTGAAATAAAATACAAAAAGCCAAACAAAAAATGTTGGGACTCTCAAAACTATTAAAAATAGTCATAGTGCCATGAGTTGTAACTGCCATTTAAATATGAGAAGTTGGCAAACAAAATACCCACGGTTGTATCTGAGCTTTTGTTGTTGGGCAATTGCGCCTACCTTCTATTACTCTGCCATGTTTACAATTGTTCGTTTACCTTTTTCTTCAAATGTCGAATACATTTTCTTATTAAACATTTATTCAAATTCAGAGCGTTCCGCAGAGAAATTAAAAATAGATTTAAATCAATCTGGCATAAACGAAAACTTTTTGCAATCGTTTCCAAATACAAACGATTTCTTCAATCTGAATAAATATTTCAGGTTCAGCCTGAAAAATATATTCGTCTTATCTTTGGAGAGCTTTCCTTGTAACTTTGCATTGCATCAATGAAACAAAGTCATTGTTTCGCCCACAAAACGGTTAGAGCAAATTTTTCGCTCACTGCATTTGAACAATTTATGCATTTAATATCAGCCATAATTGCACTTTTCATGCTGTTATTCAAATTAAATATATTAAAGTTTCCCCTTCCATTAGTTGTAACATTTCAGAAAATAAAAAATGCATCATAAATTCCTTAATTTCTGATAGAACAAAGTGAACATTTGTGTGTGCGTGTGTATTTGCTGCCAAAGGAAATGACTTCACACACTCACTCACTTGCATGTTCGGATGCATTTGCCAGTGTTTCCACAAAGTTCCACAGCATTATACTCCTAATGTGTACGACAGTTTGAGTTTGTGTCTGTGTGAGTTGCTTTTGTAAGTTTTTATTATTATGATGTTGTTGTTATTGTTGCAGTTGTTGCCATAGTCAGGCAACGCGATGATCCTCCATATTCACGAGTTTAAAAATGTTTTTGTTTGTTTTTTTGTTGGAATTTCGTTCACATGAAACCACTAGGACGACGCCATGCTGTTTGAGGTTTGAAATTTGAAGTTATTCTGGTCAGCTTTTCATATGTACCGTTCGATGTGGTGACACCCCGTTGCTGTGGCGCTCTATTTGGATCGTTGTTCGGTTTATAACTTAATTGGTTTCATTTCCCGTATAACGGCAACTTAACGGAAATATACAGTTTTTACTGAAATTAAATTATGAACGATTCAGCTATGGCATATTTTATTTAATAGTTATCGCTGTACACACAGGGAACAGTTTAACGAAAGTATTCAATGAATTTTCATATAATTCGATGTTATGAAATAATACAGAATAATTTATCTTGAAACGAAGCATTCCCGCACAGAAATAAGATTCACATTTGCATAGGATGATATTACGCTGAAAGGATTTGGAAGGAAATACTTGTCTAAATCATCGAGCCATCCAACTGTAATTGTTTCTCTATAGAAAATAAACGCTACTCTATTGTAAGCTTTCACTAATGAGAGAAAAAACGCAGACATCATATACGATTTGAATTTTTGCATAAAAAAAAATCCAAAAGGTTTGAAAGGAGTATTAATTAAAAACATAAAGGGCGAGTCAAACAACAAATCACATTTTAGCCATTTCCCTTTCCGTTTGGCAAGGCAAAGATGATGTCTGAGCCATGTTCTCGCATGCATACACATGCAAAAACTTTTCCAATGTCATTCATAATTTATGCGCATAACTTTATCTCTTGTGTGCGTGTGCGTGTGCGAGTGTGTGCTTTGGTTCTATCACTTTTCCAACACCGGCAATGCCAAGGCGGAAAAGAGAAGCTGTCAGTGGAAATTTACATAAACAAATACAGTCAAATGAATGCACATGTGTATGAGGGTATGAATGTCTGTCTGTATGTGTGTGTGTGTGATAAAAACCGTTTAAAACATGTCTTTCAGGAAAAGTAACAACAACGTTGACGGCAGTAACATAAGAAAGTGACAGCTCGAAAAAGGAAATATGTACACAGCATCAAAACGTCATGAACGACAACAAAAAAGCAAACCATAAGAACCGGAAAGACAAACTGAAACAAAAGTAAATTAAAAGAGTATTTAAAAATATTTAACAAACTGGAAAAAATTATTAAAATATTCATTCCTCGAAAATATGCTTAAAGGATGATTTCATATATAAACACTTTTATGATTGTTATAAAATACATGCATGCATTTACGTACATACACATGTACGTACTACATACATGTGTGTATGCCCATCTATGCTTGTGTACGAGGATGTGAACGTGCGTGTGATTTTGATGCTGCATGTGGCTATGGACAATTCTCCATATCCCATAAAAACCATACACAGACACTTAAATCTATTCCCTCTGCCTCGTGCCGGCATCCTTTGTGAAAATTACATTTACTCACATGTACATGGACGTGTGACTGTGTGTATTAGTATTAGTTGTTGTTCATGCTCTTTTTTGTTTCCTTCCTTTCAAGGTGTTGAATGCAATCTCTGTGTCTCGTATCGTATCACGGTGTCTCCATGAATCTGTACCAGACTAGACCGGGCTAGACGATGCCATTCAGCATCATGTGTGCCGTGTCTACGTACGCTTACGTGTGAGTATCTGTGAATGTGTTCTCCAGTAAAGTATCGGTGGGAAAAAGGCAATGAAACTATAATAGAAACCATAAATGTCGATATAACGTATATACAACATAAAATCATTAAATCGTAAAATATTCCATTGAGAGCAGCACACACACACACACACACAGACGAGTACATCTACTCCTACATACGGCCATAGGACCAGGCCATGTTTAGAAGTCTCGATGTTGATGTGTGCGAGTGGAGTGTTCGTTCCGAAAGGAGAATGGAATCACATTTACTACAGACGACTGTGTTTTATTGAATTTCAACCATTTTTTTTCTCCATCTTCGCCGCTATCTCCTGTGTGTGTGTTTGTCTGTATTAACCCCAACATTGGCCATGAACCTTGAAATGAAAAAAAAAAAAAGTGGAAGATATGAGAAAATTTATAACTACATAATATGTACCTGGGCGCTTGTTGGTTGTTTTCGAGGCCAAGACACACAAGGCAAGCCAATAAACCATAAAATATTTCTTTGGGTAAAAATAGAAACCGACAAGAATAGTCCTGTAGTCCACGTACTATCCATAGAGAAACAAGTGCGGAGCAGTTTCTGTAGCAAGGATAATGACTCGTTCTCGTTCCTCGGTGTACACACACACACATTAATAATTGTTCAGCAACACAAAAGACAAATCGTTAATATTATTAATAAAAAGAAAGCTTGGTGAAAGAAGAAACATCAAGTTAAAGAACGACCAATGGAAAATATTACCTTCATCGTTGTCAAGGACTTTTTCTACAGAAAAGTATTTCCTTGGTACAAACACTGAATTTAATATTTTCTTCGGTTAAATTCAGTGAAATTTGAAAATGTATAAGCGAAATGAGGACAAAATTCGTTATGGAATGTTGATAACATTTTTAATTTGTTCGATAAACAGACACATTAATCGAACAGTGGCATTTACGATGGGCTTTGGTTTTGAATTTAGCATTGTCAAGTAATTGCTTTTTCCATTTTAAGAACCCCGATGTTGTTTATGAGACGAGGTGAGAGTGTGTTCCAAAAATGGAACTCACATGAGGTTCTAAAATCCGTGCCCATGGGTAACGACATATAATGTTGGTATTGCGATGTGTTCCAGGGCAAGGGTGGGCATTGAGTCATCTTCGGCTTTGAATTAAGAGAGGAATTAATCCGCTTTGAATTTCTGAACTGTTGCACTTTGAGAAAGTGCTGAAGAAACGTTCAAATCTTTTTGTCCATGAATTGTACATTATAAATAGATAACTCTAGAAGTCAAATTCGGTAGGTCTGGTTTTTTCAGGATTTAAAATATTCGCACAAATTCAAAACAACATAGGAGACACACCCCCATCCGTCTCAATGGCTTTCATATTAAAAATGGTTGGAAAGATTGCAAATAAGAGACGATGTCTGGATATGTTTCTCTCCTATTAAGATAATTTTAATAAATGTATATGTTTGCTGTTGAAAATAGATTCGAATAATGTCCCGCCATAGATTAATTTCCCTTAACTACGCCCCCTTGCAAAAGTTTACCAGCCCACCATTCAATCTACAACTCAAAAAAACAACACAAATAGCTTCCTCACTTTCCACTGCTGCTCAACGGCCTTTCCATAGTTTATGGAAACTTTGCACAACATAAATAATCAAACATTTCAAAAACCAAAAAAACTACAGATCTTTCCTGAAGAACAACAACAAAATAAAGTGAAAAAAAAACTGCGCCAAAAGTGAAAACAGATAACTTTCACCAGAGAATGAACTAACAGGCAAACACACATACTCTCTATCTCACACATACACACACACACGCACGTCGTTACGATACGATAACGTAAATAACAGCCAAAGCAAAACGAACAACTTTTCAACCACAAAACCAAATAACACCTTCACACCTTCAATTTGCCACAATACTCGGCTTAGAAGATTCGGTGTTTTTCATTTCACTGCACAAGAAGATTTGTCGGTTGGAGAGGAGAAGCTAACAAAAGGAAACGTCGATTCCGAAGAAGACATAGACGAAGAAGAAGCATAAACCAATTGAAAGTCATTGATGTGTAAAATATATGTTTACCATGAACTTACACTTTTCCGACTTAATACGCACACACACACTCACACGTCCACAATTCTCACACAATTTCCACAGTTTTGGTCCATTCAGTCGTTGTTATCTTGTGCTTCTTCTTTCGAACAGAATGAACAACTTTTTGTTTCTTGGCAAGAACTCGAAATCCACCTCCCTCCCCCGTCCAACAAACGTACCAAAAGAATTATTTATTATTTAGAACTGGCAAGCAAATAAACATAATAGAGAATATTTCTGACTACCTAGAAATATGCTCACCGAACATTCATTGTTCTCAAAATTCCCTCAGTGCATGGATGGATATGTTAAATTCTACTCGACGTAATTCCGAAGAGATCAAATGCAATTGAATTATTTCCGTTCATCCGTTTTGTTGTAATTACATGACAGGATAGGAGTTTCTATTTATGAGGCAAGAGTTTATTATATTTCCATAAAAATGTTGTGTTGGAAATTGGTCGAAAGAAGTGGAAGGATGTTGTCTACCGGAGTGATTGGAATTTATTCAAATTTCACAGTTCCAAATAATTCATTGTTACTACTATATCATAAACAATCACGCTGAACAGCCCTGAGTGCCTCAAAAAGCTGTCGAATCGAGCAATACGTCTAGATATCAATAGTCTAAGAACCCAGTGTTAATGCTGTTTACCAGGGCAGGGTAAGTGCAGAGTTGGTGTTTTTTGGACTCCTGCTACTCTTCATCACCATAGCTTCTGCAGTAGTCGCCAATACATGCCTTCCAATCAGACAGTGTCCCCTCATGACGGTCACATCCATTGAGATATCAGCTCATGGTATCGACAACACTGTAAACGGGACCACATCTGTCTGGATTGAATGGAACCTTTGACAGATAGTCAACTATCGGGTGTTACTCTAGGGGAATACTTTCGAATTCCAGTTCGTCTGGAATCTGTAAGGCAATCCCTACTCCTGCTAACTCGCCTGCTCTGCAGTTCGCTAGTATGTGCCTGTGGCCCGGCACCCACATAAGGGCCATCTCTTTGAGTGATCGAGGGAAGTACAGAACTGATGTTATATTCTGGAAGGCGAAATCCAGAGATTTAATGGCCTCTTGACGATCAGAGAAGATGTCTATCCACACTGTTAGGATATCATTCCCCAGCCCTCCTCTTACTTCTTTAATGGTCAACTTCCATGCTTATTCATACTGTCAAGCTACATCTATTCGCTGGTTACCTCAAATCAAAAACCTGCCACAAATTATGACAACTGAAATATATAATAACTTTAAAACCCGATACAAACTGGCATTCGTAACTGTGGGTAAGCTATAATTTAGTACTTACCACAACGAACACCCTTTTGTTGTGTAAATGTATTTAGGATTTGTTCCTAAGTGCACAGATACTCTCGTCCATCTGTGTGAATACGAATCAGCTCATTTGTCTATCTGTAGTTATTCCAAACAATTCATCTGTAATTCTTATTCAATAATTAGTGCTATGTATTTTTCATAAATTATATAATTAGAATCTATTTAATAAAATTCAACTATCCTAATCATTAATTAAATACAACTCAATAATTCCATAAATATATATTGTTGGATAACAAGTTGCCATAATGTTTTCGTACCGAAATTACTGGGAAATATCCACAAAATAATATAATACCAAAAGATAATAATTACCGACACATGTTGTCGATGGAGTCAATAAGGCTTCCGAAGAACGTGCTTTCGTTAAATATTCGTTCTGCACCTATAGAGTAATTGAATATGAGAAAATCTTTATGCAACAAATATGAACTACAAACTCAACAATTAACAAAACCAGAACTATGCTTAAAAAAAAAGCCATGCTTAAAATATTTAAAGAACGTGAAATTGCTACCTTCAAAAATTACACATCAATTATCTGATTTAAATCAGAGCGATGTTTTGAATAATTACAGATCATCGATAATTAAAGAACCTCCTAATTTTATGTGATAAGATTTAAAGAATTCGAAAATATTCTCCCGTCAACGGTTATTATTTGTAGTATTGCAAACTTTTCATATTTCAAAGGCCATAACTCAAACTATTCACCAAATGATGTCAGTACATATTTTTTTTAATGATTTCGCACTATTCGTATGCAACAGTACCCCTTTATTACCAGTACCACCTGCCTATTTAACTACGATATTCACCAGAACTTTCTAGAGAAAAGTTTCCTAAAACTATTCAAGAGACGGCATTCTCCTGAAAACTTGAATAGCAGAAAGTAAAAACTTTGCAAAAGGCAGCATCAAAAGACTTTCTTTCATATTTCTACTTTTAAATAAAGTACAAAAACATAAATCAATATGATGCGTATGTATTTTATAACGAAGACTCTGAAGCAAAAATGGATTTGAAAAAGTTCCTTTCGCAACTTAATAATGGAAAAAATGAAGATAAACATACCTTCACCTTCGGAAAATTAAACAAACAAAATTGAACGTTTTTCTTGCTATTTCTGTGCTTTATCACAAAAAGCAAACCAAAAAGAAAAACACACAGACACACCGGAAAACTTAACACATAAATCCCCAAGTTTTATTAAAACCCCAGCGAAAACGAAAAAAAAAACAAATACACATAATAAAATGAAAGAGAAATCTTAATTTTCCCAAAAGCCAACACAAATTTCGGGGTTATGAAAAGAAAGGTTGATTTTTTTACTTAATCAAACTCATAATTGTATATAAATCTACTGAGGTCCAACAGCAAACAACATGGAGACCAAAACAGGCCGACAAAAAAATCCCTACAATTGTGTACCCTTGGAACAGCGGGAACACCCTCAGCCCACCAATTACCACCAGCAGAACAAATTAATACAACAAAGTTATTACAGCAATTTTTTCACCATTTGACTTTCACATAAGCAAACAATACCGGAAAAGGAAAACCGAAACTCGAACACCAAGCTGTCTGAACAAAGACACACTCAACCCATGCGTTCGAGTATTGTAATGCTTTGCACACAGCACATAGCAAAGTCCATTTTTGGCCATAAAAGAAATCTAGGAAACAAAGCACTGAACACAACAGGACTTCTCTCCATGGTATATTTCCAGCACCGCTGAGTGCTTCCACTACAACGGCAACATCGCCAAGATTTATGTTACCAGCAGCAGCAGAAGCAGCAACAACAGCAACATAAATTGTACATGGAAGAGAACATGGAATAAGCAACAACAAATGACTTAATCACTTTCAATGTATTTGCTTTTGCTGCCATTCACATTGGCTACAAAAAGCATTGGACTTTTTAACTCATCAAGAGATTTTCTAAAGCGTCAAAGCCCACCAACCAAATCAACTCAAGGCACACTGACTGGCCTTTATGAAAAATCCTAACATACTTTTGGGCATAACCATAAACACTTATGCCGTAGATATTCCCGTCCACGAATGGCACTGGGGATTGGATGGTGGAGAGCGAAATCTTAAGGCTTTCTAAATAATTAACATGAAGTGTTTACTTTTTTTCATTTACATTCGGTGTGGTTTGTTTCGGGCATTCTCTTGTTCTGCCACATTTTTCCACTCAATTTATGTGTCTCTAGAGCGTTTCCTTTTTTGCCGTTGACTGATTACTGTCATTTGCCGTTGTATATGAACACATTTATTAGGCGGTCCATTGGCTGCTTGTACACTCTTCGCCCTCTACGGTTGATTATTAACCATAACAGTGAAGATGTTTCGGATGTTTGTTTTCTATTACACTAATGATCCATTACAATATTTAGATAATCAAAAATAATCCTTTTGTTATACAGATGATATACTAATACCCAGTTAAGAGCATTAATTTCAGACGAAACGATTTGTATTTTACGTTATTATATTGGATTATGCTGGAAATGTTAATGTACCTGTTAGCTTAAACCGAGGAATATGAAAGCCACCCAGTAATGTGGTCATCTCAGACGAGATAATTTTATAATTATTGATAACTAATCCGGTAAATTATTAAACGAAATTTATCCGCCAGCTACCAATCAGTGATACGAATTTGGGAGGTGGAAGAAGACGGCCACCGAACGTTTATTCATAGGACAACTGCAGGAGCCTGGAAATCTTTGCTTTTTCTGAAACTATTTGCGAAATTCGGATTTGTGTGCATTTTCTTCTGCGGCAAAATGCTAGCAATAATGCACTATTGCCGAAAACATGTTGATTTTAAAATACAGAAATAAATGTGTTTTGTTTTGGGATCTAAGGGAATCTGTATATTAAATATGTACTTTAATATCAGAGGGATTATATTTTAATTGTCTCCAGAACAATACCAAATCTCAACTCCAATGCAGTAGTACATATATAATTATGTATACGTACCTGTATGAAACTAGTTTCATTGTCCAATTGAATAATTCGTCCTCATGTTTACGGTTTCATTTGTCCAATTTTGACGGGTTCCTGCACAGATTACTAGGACCTGGTGGAATTGCTAGGAATTACAGTACCGTATAAAGAACTGATTCAACTGAATCCTTGAAAACTGTGAGTAGTTGGTGATCAATTGATTCCTTGGATAAAGGTCAGCGGAACTATCATAGACAAGGATCGTGTCTTCTGTCGATGTCTTGCAATAACTCGTTGTTCCTTAGTGTATTTCTGACACAATGGACAAACATTTTCACTTTGTATGCTATTTCTATTTCTCTATACTCCATTGAAACGAGCACATTGCAAAATTAGCTTTTTCTTTTCGAGTTCAACCGGCAAGATCCCGAATTTTGCACAAATTTACAAATTTATCTCATTTTCTGTTACGTTTTGCCTTACATTTCGTATACAACTGCAGTATTGCCATATGATGTTAGATCTGTTGTTAGTTGCCACCTGTTATTTAAAGGAATTTGACATCGGGGTTAACCTAATAGAGAGCGCCAACTGCAAAATGGTCAGTACACATGTGCTGGTATGCAAGCGTCGCGTTGGACAACATTTAGGTTGAGCAAACTGGTGGCAACAGAGCTCACAATTATATTAGAGATACGGCAGCAATGCAAGTGTGCTATAAAAAGCGAGAAAGTGGTGAAATGACAGGAACAATTTAAAAGATGGAAACGTGCATAGACTGCAGTAAAAGTCGTGGCATCCGCGCAAAACGAAGAAAGTATGTGATCATTCTGGACGAGATCGAGTATCAAGACTACAGTAAAAGGGATGTTACATATACAAGGCCTATAGGATAATGCAATAACATATGTACATATGTGAAAGAGCACGAATATAGCACAGTCAAGGACACATCGACAGCCAAGTCAATCTTCAGAAAATATGTAACACCCTTCGCGGAATTACCCGTAAAAATTAACTGAAAAATGGTGTTCGGAGCTGTAAGATCGTTGTGTTTAATACCATTTTAAACAATCCACCAGAACTATAAAGAAATATTGCCGTCAAGATGGGCACTACAACTTGACTAACCATTATATTGGGAAACAGGACCAGGTATGTTCAATGCCAGTGATTTAATACGATGGATGTTGGTGATGGATGATCTTGCTAGGTCACAAAATCCTATTGGAGAGATCCCCGTTTTCATCTACTGACTTCTTCACCTAAAGTATTTATTTTATAGAGTCGAATCTCCGCAACTAAATGCAAATGTGGTGAGTACCATAATTACCGAATTTGACGGTTTAACTTTAATAAACTTTGAATTTGTTACTCGGCCTCAAATTCCGATTTAGCCTGAGTTGAAGTACGAAGAACGATCATTGGAACAACCTTATAATAAAAGCATGTACACCATGAATGTCCAACACATAAATTACAACATGTCGATCCATATCGATTTTAATACAGATCCCCTGATAATGTCCTTACCGAGTTTGCTCTCTGTCAATCGCATGCCAAACGCTACACAGTGGGAGAAAACTTGTTTTGCATATTTCGTTTTTGATTAAATCAACTTATGTACATACAAATTTTATGAATTTATCTGATAAAACGTAGCAACTTTTCAATTACGAAATGGCTATTAGGGGGCGCACTTATACCGTAACACTTTCATGTTAATTGTCAAAATATTTAATTAATCAACATATAGTTAAATTCATTCTTTCAGACGTATGGATAATACTGAATTGCTTAGCATAATACAAAAGTCGCAAACAACGACGAGCGAATACATATTATTTATTTATTCCATGTAATTTGTGCTGAAACCTCACATCTTTATTATTTTATATTTCCTTTTATAGGCCATAAAAGAAACTAAACATTATGAGTGCTGTTCTGGCTGTAATATTATTGTTGTTATTATAAATTTATCAGAAGAGCCATTAATTTGACAAAAATATTACATGACATTAAATATTTTTATGGCCACTCAACGAGGACGGCAGCAGCAGCAGCAGCTTTAGCGGCCACTATGCCAAGTATGTATAGTAAACAGCTTATGTTCGAACTAATTGAGTTAACATTTAATTGCCTTCTTTGCAATTTAATTGCTGAGATTTGTAAAATGGTTGTTGCTGAGCCGAGGGGAAAAGGAAGATAGGACATTAGGGGACACATAAATATTGTCGTGTTTTTCTATCTGTTTGTGGTTAGATTTGATAAGAACTCATCGACTTACAGGTGTTAAAAATAATCAAAGCAGTGAACGTCATTAAGATAATAAAGCCGAAATAAATGAAAGGAAATTCCTGTGATGCCGGGGAATTGTCAGCCTTTCGTATTTTTTCGTCTTTGATTTGTTTTTTTTTTTATGGCCACATCTTGTTGGGCTATCTCACAGTAAACTTAAGTAAGATGAATGTGTATTGTTATCTTTTGCTGGACATTATTGTATTTAAGACTTCCCTTGCTGCTGCTTCAACTCCAACTTCTTCTACTAGTCTAGGGTCCTTTTTAGCACTCGTTAACTGTCAAACATAATGCTGCATCTTGAATCCCCTCGAACACAAGAATCTCTTACCACCATCTTTTGACAGCTGACTGGCCGACAGACCAATCGACCCCTTTGTTGGAATTGTATGGCATTCCGTTTACGGTTTATCAGAAAGCATCGAGGAATATTTTGACTTTAACCAGAAACGAAAAAAGAAAAAAGGTTCTCTCTGTGGCTATTTGTGGACTTGGCCATGCTGTTGTCACTTGTGACTCTGTGTGTTTGTATAACTGAATGGCTTCTTTACGACCACCACTCTTACAACCCCATGCGTTGTCCATTTTGGCCATATCCATAAAACAAACAGAATGGATGGTTGTTTAACCGGTCAGTCGGATACAGCACTCGATGAGTTGATGGGTCGTGCGTTCGGCTGGCTGCTTTAACCACCAACTGTGAAAACTTTAACTTGTTTCATGTCTAAGCATCTTCAGCTTGTATCTGTTCCTACTACATGTGGCCGTATGCCCCATCAGGGGGTGGTGTGGTTGTTTTCTTTTATTCATTTTGTTTTTCATTCCCTTCTTGAACTGTCAATTTGACATTGTTAAGTAATATTAAAACCAATTTCATGCGGTTTCATCCACTTTCAGGCCTCAGACATCCCCAAACCCGTATCCAGGGAAGTGTGAACAAAAATATCATTCAGTTTTCTTTTTTGTTCACTTCTGTTTTTTCCGGCAGGTTGCCCCGTCCTCTTGTTGTTCCTCTGGCAGAAGAGGGTTACCGAAACGAAGCCATTGATCAAATTGTGATTGAATTGGCGAATTGATTTAAATAAGTCTCCATTGACTTTAAGTGTGAGAAATGGTTGCGGCGCCACAGAGTGTGCGAGTGTGTGCGTGTGTGATATATCTGTGTGCCGGTATAATTGAATTCCAACCAAATGGGCACTTGTGGCAGATTACGGCTCTTAACAATATGTGCTGGAACCCCGACAACTCATGGAAAATATCAACAATTATACTGTGAATTTGCAAATTTCTTTGGCAAAGATTGGCATTTAATCAAAAAACACAATTATGAACAATTCAAAAATGGAAATGTACACGAGCACAAAGAAATTATTCGCAATGTAAAATTGCAATGAGTGTGGGGAGTGCTGGAAAAAGGGGTTGAAGCATTAACAAACAACTTTCTAACACACTAACATCAATTCAGACACACACACAATCACCATCATATAAACACACACATATAGAGCGATATATTTAACAAATCAGCATTTCCAACAAAAACATTAAAGCGAAGTTGATTGTATATAAAGTGTGCACGTATTGTTAAACACAGGATTATTCATAACAATGCACAGTGGTTTCTCGACTACATTTCTGGCACTCTCTCATTTAGAATAAATGGAACCTAAGCTGAGATCGAGTGGACTTTTCTCCGTTCTCCTCAGGTATAATCTAATACGTGAAAGCAATTTATACTATATCTTTAGTGAGAACGATTTGTATACGTATTCTGTATTTTGCTTTGTATCTGCGGATTCGATGAATCTCTTTTCTCGCGTCATTTCTGTTCCCGTAGAGCTCAATCTCATCACATTGCCAACTTTCAATTCATCTTGAATGGCAGTTAAAAAACAAAAGTTTGTGTTGTTAAATGTTCTATAAATTATCTTTGCCCGACTCATATAATTTGTTTGGTTCCAGTCGACGAACTGATTTCCAACAAATCTTTACGATTTCGGGTCTATGTGATCGCATGATTAAGAGCCATATTTTCCCGGGGTTACTGATAAAAAACAATTCCTGCCAACAGTAATGAGGAATCATAGTGGAAATTAATGACTTTTTACTTAAATTTGCCCACATGCGAAAACATTATTTTCCTCTGTATTGGAACAATCCGACATTGGCCACATTACTTGGCTGCAAGACCGACACAACTGGCCCAAAAACAATGCAACATTTCATTGAGATAAGATTGAAAGTGAATGAAGAGAGAAGAGTGTTTGCAAGCAAAACTCTCTCGAACCCCACTGTGCTACAGTCGTACACTTTGTAGACCACATTTAGTATTTACACACACACTCACATACACTTTGTAGACCACATTTAGTATTTACACACACACACTCACAAACACCCCAACTAATGTTATAAGTGTATGATGCACGGTAAGGTGCTGAGGGGAAGAGCTGAGAGTCTGGGTGAAAGTTTTGCCTACTTTGAAAAAGAGAATGCTAAATGCTTGCAGATGAAGTAATACTTCAATATTATTGATAGATCCAGAGAACAAATCTTCATGCTCTTAGTTGAGTGTTCAAACACACAAACATCTATGCAGGAAAGCAAATACATAAAGCAACGTAGTGAACAACCGACACACACACACACACATGCATCACAAGTTAAGTTCCGTTTCATGCTCGTACACTTGTACGCACTTTATGTACGGAAATCGGCAGATCTGTGTGTGTGACCATGTGTGTGTGTGTGCTTCCCATCTAAATAGAATTAATGTGATTGTGTTTAACATATCGATTGATTGGTATATTCAAATACATTTGCTGGGGATGCGTATGCGTGTGTGTTCTTTTTCTATCACAAAGTTCGCCGACTGGCAAGATGATTTTTGCAAATTTCCTATGAAAATTGCCTTTTATACCAAAGACTTCAACTGCCACATAAATTATTGTGTGCGTTTGACTACAGCTCGATGTGTGTCTAATGCATTGGATGGATGTTGTGTCCGCCTGCCTGTCTGAATGTAAACTAGAAGAGTATATGTGGGATATCTTGCTATCTCTCTCTCTCTCGCTCTCTATCTCTGTGTTTCTTTGAACGTAAATCTATTATTATGTTTATTACATTAACATGAATTGATTGGTATACAAAGCGGTAGAGAGGATTTGTCATATGCATTTGTACCGAGTTATGACATTAAAATCACTCCTTTGAATGTTGGTAAAATATAGATAGACATTTACCGATATGATGGATTGATTGTATAATTACTGATTGATAGATGAATCTACACACATACGTACTCGTATACGAGTACGCACTCACGTATGTATGTATGTGTGTACATGGATATGACTGTAGGTATCGCATAACAGATTTTGTGTGTAACATGAATACATTAACAAATGAAAATGGATACAATTGGAATTGGAGCGATAAACAGAAATTGTGGACATTGACCAATATTCCCGTATCAAAATGTTGTTTGTTTAAAGAGAAAAAAAAAAAGTCCAAAGGACAAATAGCCAAAGTCGTTTTAGTACGCTAGTTATTAAGCTCGTTATTACACCACTCCTTGTGCAGTGGAATGAAATGCAGTGAGATTGCCCGCACCATATTCTACTCATGAAACTAAAGTTCTCAATGAATGAGCGGAGCACAGCAAGTGGGCAGCTTCCGAAGCGGATCCGTATACCTTGCCTGCAATCGAAGCACAAACACAATGCTTGAAGCCATTTTGAAAATTTATATTTTTGCAAATAAATAGAAATAATCATTGATTTCAAAATCGACTAACAGAAACATAATTTCCACTTTCTTGCAAATTAGAAATGTTTTTTGTTCAAAAGGTTTCTGGTTTTGATCCTAACTATTGGTGTTTGTGACCGAAATCTACATTTACCTTGGCTTTCTTCCATTTCGTTCGAAATATTGTTTCCTTCAAACTTTCCATTCACTTTCAATTGCATCTCACAAAGACTTCAGTCACTCCTGTCTCAAGTTGTCTCTGCTGAATGCTAACTGACTTGGGCCAAATTAACCCCTTAGGAATTATTACAACACCAATTCAACCAGCAATTCTCAAATGTACAAATTATAGCAAATTCCCCTGCATGAAAATCCCTGGCCACCAACACCGCCACCACGGCCGCCTGGCTCTCGTTCATTCACTATAAAGTTTGTGATGATGGATGAAAGCAAACTAATTTTCCTTTTGGCGGCAATTTAAAGTGCATTATAATTTGTGTGTATGTGTGTGTGTGTGTGAGTATTTGTATGTATGTACGGCCACATCAAACGAACAAATGGCTCCTCTGTGCTCATTAAGTTCTGCCGTTTTTTTTTACTCCTCCTCTCTTTCGGCCCCTCTCATTGTATTACAAAACCAATTGGCCTAATTTTTTGGGGCCACAGGAAAAACAAAACATGATTTCCATTTTTTTTTTCTTTCAGTTTTGTTTATAAACAAAACTCAGTGGTTAATGTGTATGTGTGTGTGTTGCATAGTAGTTGTACCACCACACACGCGCTTACAAAAAGACTTTCAATTTTGCGCGGTGTGTTTGTTGTTGTTTTTGCTTTTACTGCTGCACAAGCGGGGAAAAAACTGTTTATACTGAAAAAATAGTGTTACCACTAAATGGAAAAACAAGTAAACAGCCAGAAAACGCATACACACACACACCAGCACACAATAAAGTACATAAAGGTCTTTAAAAAATGAAAAGGTTACCTTAACAGAGCAAACAAAAAGCAACAGCAGCACTGTGGTGGCAGCCGTATGAGGATGGCATGAAAAGTCCGGTAAAAAAAAAGTGCATACTCAGAGTTGCGTCATTACTTTTAATTTGTTTGCACCACAGTGAACTAAATGAAGCACAGCATAAGAAGCATCTTTCGACTTTGGCTGTCCACTGTCGAAATTATTTTGGTTAAAGCAAACACTTCTTCGAAAAGAACCAAATCTCATTCATTCGTACCTAGTATAGCCAAAAAAATTTCAGCAAAACTTGAACAGGAAAACCCTTTATTCCAAATGTACTCATAAATTGGAAAGTGTCACTGGCGAGTGGACAGGACGACACATGAATCGGATTAAATTTGACGTTATTTGCGAAGAGACTTTGTGCCGAACTACACAAACAAAGCTTAATTGGTCTCTATCAGCTGATAACAGATCAGATATTCTTTGGAATAAGTCGCTATACCTTCAAATTTTTCCCATTTCAGTGACGGGTGATTCGTCCGGGAAAAAATTAACCGTCAACTTGTTTGAATTATCATTATTTCAGGTATGTAGCTTTTGCGCCCATGCCATTCGATGTTATAATTATCAGAACCATGCTCGATTTTGGCCGATCCATTTCACATAAAATTGACTACAATTGATGGAAATATAACCGGACTTAACAAACAGCTTTAGCTGCGCTCTACTTTTTTTATGGTCGACACATCTGTTGGTTAAGCATTTTCGACACGGTGAATGTCAAAGTGAAAGCCTAAAAGAGTTCTCCCTTGCTCTCGCTCTCTCTCTCTCAATATGACTGTGTTTGTATGTTTTTTTGTACTTTTTTTTCTTCTTTGTTTTTGCATATAAAATTTTGTGTGCTTTTCTATGACGTTTGCTACTTTTTGTAGCCGGCGCTGGTTGTTGTTGTTATTTTAGTTTTCCTGCCAACGCTATTCAACCACATCATAGCCGCCGACAACCGTTCCGAACCAAACCGGTGCAAACTGAGAACTGGAGGAAGCAGCAGAAACAACAGAACAACAACAAGAACACAAACAGCACCAGCAGCACATAAAGGAAAAAAAACTATTTTACTCTTATTTTTGTGTGAGAGTCCAGATATACGTGTGCATGAATGTGGTTGTGTCTGTGTGTTTGTTAAATAGTGAGTTGGTATGGGGAGTGGAGAGCTGAACAGGAAATGGTTGAATAAACAATGCTTATAATAGCAACAACTATAACAGCAACAAAGTCAAAAAGCAACATCACCAAAATGGCAAGGAAAATTTCGTCAAAAGACGAAAGTGAATGGAAGTAAACGTTTTGCTTTCAATTTTGAAAGGCCAACAAATAAAACAAACCGAAATGTTTTGTGTTTTGGTTTTTGCTATTGCATTTATTATTGACGGCGACATCACAATCCGTAGCCATCGCCTTGAGAAGCTATCAAACAAACGTTTGGTAGGCGAGAATTCTGTTTAGAATATGAGTAAACCACATGCTATTTGTTTCACCATCATACAGTCACCATTTCAGTCTCACAATCTGTCAACATTTAAGGGGAACAAAGTTAAAAAGACGCTCCAGTAATAAGCGATTGTCCAATATCTCGCAACGTATGAGTGATATGCATTCTGGCTGGCATTACTCATACGTTCCGTGGTCTCACATTGCGGAAGGGGACAACGAGCATTTCCGTTGTGAACAAGAAACAAATTATTTCGTTCGCTGTTCAATTCTGTTTATTTTTTCTGGACATGAGTTCATTTCTTATATTTATATTTGTGTACACGTACACACACACACACACACACACACTGTTTAACATGTGCATACAGGCTTGTAAATATGCATTGTGTTGTATTGTATTGTATTGTATTGTTGCATGTTTATTCATGTTTACTGCTTTTAATTTACCTTTGCCGCCACACCAATTTGACTTCCTTCCCGGGCTGTGTATGTTGGCATCTGTGAATGTCTGTCTGTGTCTGAGTGTGTGTGTGTGTGCATTGAACGGTGTGCTGTTTTATTTCTGCAATGGTGCTTTTTTTTTTATTGTATTTATTAACACATTTGTTATATTTCACATGTTGTGTTTGTTGTTTTTGCTGTTGTGATTAAATAATAACATATTTTACAAGGCACAGCATGCTCGCACTGACTCCACCGACAATGACGATTATAGTGCACTGGTAGTTCGCAACGGACACATCTGGATTATGTATGAATTGTTGGCCCACAACAAAAAAAACGAGGATCACTTGGAAAGTTTTTACACCAAGTGATACGTACTGCAGAATACAGCCAATCATTAGTTGATGTCTATAACTGTAGGTTTAGTTCCACACAGAAACTGTTGATAGATTTCAGAATTAAAGCTTTCATCTTCTATTGTTAATTTCTGTTACTGACACCGTGACTTTTTCATTCACCCACCTTCAGAAAAAAGTATTTAAATCAATGTGAACTTATTTTTTTATTTGCTATTGATAAATTCAACTGCATTTATATGAAATGAAACAATACACGGCCAGTTAAGGTAATAACGCATTCATTAATTATGAAACAGTAAAATGGTTGTTTTAAAACCAACACAGAGTTTGTTTTTTCGTTTTGTTTTACTGGCAAAAGAAAACCCCCTCCGGAAACATGATTTACAACCAACAACAAACACTCGATTATTGTTGAGCCGATGATGAAATGCAATTCTGTTTTAAAAAAAAATATTTTCACAAAATCATATTGTTAAACACTTGGTTCAAATTGAAGTTTCATTTCATAGGTCACATGCCTGACGTCCCCTTCACCGCATTCACCATGAAACTACTCTTCTATCTGGAGATATGTTATCCATCTACAGAGCATTTAATGGAAATGGAATGTTGCATCATTCACTGAGTAACTATTTCTTAGTAAACCAACAAATTGTTTAGATCTAATTTATACAGTAGTAGGCTATGATATGGTGACATTGTTTTACAATCTGAGTCATGAAATAAATAATCACAATTATACTTAAGATGGCTCTACAAACTGTTGTTGTTTGTCTCGGCTTGCTTAACAACTGATTTCAAAGCACTTCGATCTTGGGCTGGGCGTGTCAACTCCCGTTCGTGATACCAATGATGTGCATGTGTTTTTCCACTTGGCCTCTCCACCGGAGTCTTGGCTGTGACTGTCTGCTCCATTTGGGTTAGTTGTAGCCTGAGAGCGTTATCGCTGAAGACAGACGATGTGTATCGTTTTGCTTCTCAGGGTGTGCCTTTTTACAAAACCAATTTGTTATATTCAACAGAAAAAAAATATCGATATCACAGTGATAAAGTTAGAATAACTAAATTTTTTTCAAAGTCACTGTTTTTTAGAAGAATTTATATAATTTTTGAAATTTACAAGTCTACTTGTAAAGTCCAAATACAGTTTCTAAGAAACAACTCAAAGTTTTCGTTTTATCCGATTTGCATCTCAATAATGACAAACTTTTTGGCAGGAGACTGTTACATGCGCATGTATGTACAGACATATATCACAAATGTATTCATATGTTGGAATCGAAACATTAACACCCACTTTTGTAGATATGAATTTCCTCACAATTCTTACCAGGAATAAGGAATGGATGTCGTTTATGAAGCTTTAACAAGAGAAATGGAATATGTCGATAGTTGATAACGAAGAAATGCGTCTATTAAAATGAGCAATATTAGCTTGGCTAATGCTACTTAATAGATTAAAACATTAAAACAACTCGCCTGTGGGGACTTTTCAAAAATTGGGAACTTATTTAATTTTCTTCGGGCGTCGCCGTGATGTCATGGAATCTCTCATATACAATTGAGTACTGACTGTCAGTTGGAATATTTAATTAAGCTGTGCGAAAAACTCAGATACAATGAAACCACCCTTTTCAATCTATTGCATTTTCTAGCCTGATCTTGCAATTATTATTGTTCTTCCTCATTTTCGCTCACACATTCTTCAGAGATCATGTGAGATGTGGTTCTCATTCCATTTGGACACTGGCCTATGACATTTCTGATTGCCAGTCGGAGCTTTTTGGCCCACAAGTATGTGTGTGGCGGCTCAACGCCTAATTGACTTAACCATACACCACTGTGCCGCATGGCTAAAGTGTGTTCAAAAATACCACTTAGAAATTCTCCACAAAGTGATTAAAAACGGAAGTATGTCAGAGAAGCATAAAGTAAATGAACAACAGTGTTACAGTGGCCGGGCATAAATGGAGGTAGGAGGTGTGGTTTTAAGTCACATCACCCTGGTACACATACATTATAATGTGTGGAGCCATAGACGCATACATACCTAACAACAGCAACCTTTTCACTAACACATGTGTACATTGTTGTACACACACGCTCGCACTCGCATACAACGAGATTGTTATGGTTTGGTTCAAACCTTTTTTGTTTTCAATGTAATTGTTAGCTATTTCTAAAAAAGAAATCTTGATTTTAACCCGCCCACTTTTTTTTTATTATTTTCCATTTATTTAAAAACAAATACTGCTCTCTCTAACTCACATCTCGGGTTCCGTTTCCATTTATCGCTATCCACAAGTTGTACCACTTGTAAGGGTATCCGGTTTTTGTTGTTGCTGCCGTTCATCATCGTTGATGGTCACCAATTTCGCCCCCCCCCTGTTAAGGGCTTTGGGTTCTGTGTAGGGGAGTTTCGCTACTTTTTCGTTTTCGTTTAAAAATTTATGTTTTTTTTGTATTTTTCATTTGCATATTTGTTATTTTTCTAGAGTTTATTTGGCATTTGTAAAACAAAACGAAATGTTACCTTAAAACAACCAACCCGAAATTTGTTTCCGAAAAGACAAACAAACAGCAGTTTTTACAGCAACGGAACGAGGAATTGATGGTGTAGCAGTCCGAACAAACACACCCATTCGCATAAAGTGTCTATGAGTGATTTATGGCAAAACATTTATTTATTTTTTCAATATTTGCCTCCTTTTTCGTTAAAGAAGGGAAAAAGCTACAAACTGAATTTTTCCTGTTAAGAAATGATAAATTTGTAATGATTTTTTACTGAAATAAAACAATCATTCACACGTTCATGGGCCAGTAGACCTGGATTGTTGGTAGGCTTTGAAGCAATAAGTCATGCCTGGGCTTGTTTACAATTTGAAATAAATCTCGAATAGAGCATATGATTCTATTTTTAATTACATTTACTTACTGAGAGTGCTGGAATTGTTTTCTACAGACAGTGAGTGAGAAACTGCAACACTCACACACGCACACGAGACTTTTGCATGCCTTAGACAATAGAATGGCAAAATATTGTAGATTTTACATTAAAATGCAACAATTCATCAAAGTGTACAGTAAAGCAAATCTTTTGTTTTCCACTTGTTCTTAAGACAACAAACACATGGAAACACAAGCAATCCCACTCCCACTTACGCAATCTCTCACATTTACACAAACAGGTTAAAAGTAAATAAAATTCAGCAACAAAGTGCACATGTGTATGCAGCTAATATTTCCTTATTGCACACACGAACAACTCGACAGACAATCACGCTCTCGTTCGCCATATTTCTGTCTTGCTCCTACGCATATACACACAGATAAGACAGGGATTTATTTAAAGTCGTCTATTTCAACTTAATAAAATACCATGACATGACACAGACATATACACATCGTCATACGACGACTATAACGCATATGTGCAGAGCGGCAGGCCTTTCGGGCAGGCCTTTCAAAATCCATCAAACAGACACAAGGCAAATCCGGTATCAGATCAGCGACTTCTTCCATGGAGGTCATCTCAGTTAATCTCGTCTGAAATCTTGGAGGATGTATAATTTATTCCTGGACCTTCTTTGCCATTTCCTAAAAAACTAACGTATTTTCTCTTAGAATTCTGATCAGAGCGCCCTTCAAGTCCTTCGTTGAATACGCACACATACACACGAAATCCCAACAAAAGTTTATCTTCGGCAATCACAACGTCAGCAATGACGATGACAACAGTAACAGCAACGAAACGCTTGGAATAGTTTACTGCTCCACAAGTGAACCGGTACAATTTTTCTTTTGGCTTGAAGATGTTTGTGTCAGACTTGTTTTGGTCGTCGTTGGGGTAGTTTTACATCCTTCCCGTACATTTTAACAAAATTAAAATGTGCAACAAGGCGTATGGGCGACAAAGCGTATCCTATTTGTAAGATTTAACTGTAATTTACACCCAGACGAAAAGACAGACAGACAGGCAGTTGTTGCGTTTTTCCAGTGATGCAGATTTATGTTGTCCGCAGACAGAAGTGTTCGGAGTACCCTACAGTAACTAGATGATGTGAGGAAAATACGTATTTTTCTCAACAAGGAATCGACGAGAACATTTCAGAAATCAGTGTGCTGTTGGCGATCAAATCTGTTCACCCATTGATATGGGTGAAGGCCTAATTGTTATAGGAACTCGTTTTATGTTCGTGTGTGTGGGAGATTTCCCTCTTACACGTAAAGTCACCGGCAGTTACGAGGTGAAAAACAGCTGTTCTTATGAGAATGCGAACCAGTCTTTGAGAGAACTAATTCGAATTTATAATAAAACTGAAAGGTTCAGATGGAAATGGAAGAAACTACAAAATGTCCTATCGAATCCAGTTAAAGTTGGGCCACATTAGTCTATAGCTCAATAGAAATGTCCCTCTCGAAGCCCCCATTAATGGAATGTTGGCCATCTTCTTTACTTTAACAACAGCAAACTCTTGTGTAAATGTTGAGATACACTCGCCCGTGGATCTACGCTTTCAAATTATCTCAGTGTAGCCTAAGCCACAGTCGCCTTACGTGGTCGTTTAGTGAGTCCTGTTACTTTTCAAATAAATGGAATGGTTGTGTCGCAAAGTCCCTTAAACAGACAGACAACTTCAATTTTATTTAACACACATAAAACATATTGTCTGTATGTTGTACATACATATGTACATACCTACCCACATACATACATTTATCTGTACCTATGTACGTATGTATGTGTGTCCACATGAGTGTTTTACTTTAGATATGTGCACAAGTGAGTGTTGGTAAAAAATTACACCTTTTTAGCATAATTATTCATAAGGGTTTTGTTTTGTTTGTTTTGTTGTTGTTGCCATTCCTCCGATTAAAATGAAAAATCCTTTTACTTTTTGCCTTCATTTGCCAACAACTCTTCTATGCTGTATCTGCACTGGTGCCGGCTTCAAATTATAGGTCTTGCTTAACTGGTATCCGTATGAGGACTTTACGTCTTCTACGCTTCTACGTTGTCATTGTCATCATCTTCTTTGCATACATGAATATTTATGCAAATGTGTTAATGGATCTGTCATAACAACCAATACGTAACTCCTTTTCACACACACACGCACATACACACAGGACTACAGTCAGCCGGATTGAATGTCTCTTACTTAAATTAACACACATGCACACGCTTACATGCCTCCGCGCTCTCTCTCTCTCTGATACGTTTGCAAATTAAGTCATACGGTCGGTCTGAACAAACACCAGGGACATAACCCACACACACACACACACACATTCTCACAGCTATAGACAATTACATATGTGTGCCTTCATATCTGTTAAATACTTAACCGAAAATGGACTTGTAACTGTAATTTCATGTGTACCGACAACTGTATGCACGCCTGTCTCTATGTCTGCCTCCTGCCACCGCCTGTATTTGCCATATGTGTAACAGTGAACTGGAGTTGCTTCAAACCTCCTGTGCGCTCTGTGTCCTTTGCAGGACTTTAATTTACATATGGATATTTATATGTCTGTACCTCCATCAGGACAACGAGAACAACACAAATGTGAATACGTTTGCGAATGTGAATGTGAATGGTGTAAAAATGTCCGAGACAAAAGAGAATTATAAATTAATCAACCTTTTTCCGTTGTTCCTGCTGTTGTTATTGTTGCAGCATTTTTAACTCCACCACACCTCGCCGGATAATAGGTTTGTGCGACTGCTTCAAGTCCTTCTCTCTTTTGGGGGTGGTTCGCTGGTAATTGCTACCAACAACTTTGCATGTACGCCACTGGCATCTAAGGATTACCGCCACCAAGCACCAAGCGTATCCCGGTTTGAAGCTTCCGCTCCGTTCACCTTTCTCCCGTTTATCTTTGTCTGGTTTAATTTATTTAAAATGCCAAGATAGATTTCAGTTTCAGTGTTATTACTAAAGCACAAAATTAATTAGCCATGAAACTCGTAATATATGCACGGAACTCACTCACACAAATGGAAAAGGATTTGAAATACTGTGTAAACTACAAATCCTACACTTGCTAAGCTATGTTCGCATAAGTGATGTGAATACAACAAAAGTTGCAGGTATTATGAGATACAGGTTAGACGGTTTTGGCCACGGCACTAGTCCTGTCCAGTGATGGGTTTACACCTGGGTATTTACCCAACGCTGGGTATTTACCCATTTATACCCACGTTCATACCCGGGTATTTATCTAATTTCGGGTAAATACTCATTTTAATAACAAATACTTGTTGTTACGTAGAGTAAGAGAAATGTGAACATTTTCGAATTTATTTTGAACATATCCGCTAATCAGCGTGCATATGGCAATTCAATGTAATGCGTGGGAGCGATGCTGAAGCATCTAGAAAAATTAAATTAAATTTTAAAATTATTTCATTTGTTAATAAAAAATCTAATTCATAATAAAAAATTTAATTATTTTAATTGATTTAAATTTTTCTTTATTCTGATTTATACCCACATTTTGGGTAAATACCCAGGTGCTTGGGTAAATGCCTGGGTATTTTCGGTTAAATACCCAATTTACCATTTGGGTATTGACCCTTGTCCCATCACTAGTCCTGTCCTGTAGGAAATTTAAAGCAAGGTTTTCGAAGAAAATGGCAAACATTTGCCTTTTTCAGCTAATAGTTTTATTAGAAATGCAAACCGGATTCCATATTTCTTTTTCCTCACATTTCAAAATCCCGAAGTCCTGAATATTATTGGAACGTCTTAACAAGGCATCGAAAATATAACTCGCCAAGCCTAACAAATAACTTGCAAAATGTGCTACGAACATCTGAAAGTTCACTGGGTTAGTAAGCGAATTCCTTGGCAGCCAAATCCACCATTTTTCGTCAAACGCAAAAAAGATCATTACGTTGTCACTTTAATGGCAAATTACGCGTTACATCGAAATCTAAAATCAGTGCTTAGAAGTCTTTCAATTTCGTCGCATTGTGCTATCAAACTCTAAATACGCCGATTATTGTACACATTGTCATAAATAATTCTCAAACAACTTATGAAACTAACAATTTACTGATTGACCACTTTGATTTCGCCTGCCGCCCTCTCCCCATTACGACTTCGTCTTCCATTTTTTTTGTCAACTCATCACAACATGACAGACAAACAAACGGACGGACGGAGTAAGGATATACTCGTACATTCATCTATGCATGTACGCTCATACACACACTCACACACATACATACCAAACCATAACAAATTATTAATGGATACTCGTACAGTGTACGTATGAATGTAATTGCACAGTTCAATACCGGCTGCCCCAGCGCCAGCGCCAGCTCCAACCCCAAACCCCATTCGATTTGTGGAATACAACAACAATTGTACGACACGAGCATAAATATATATGTGTGTGTGTGTAGTGCACAAACAAATAGTAATAATAACCATTACTTATCACTGTGAAAGATACTTGAAGCATAACGGACACTCTTGCCCGCTGATGGATAGAGACAGGGTGTATGGGTGCTCTCCCCCCGTCGGCCACCGCCCACACAAACATAGACTCAGACGCACAGTAGTGACCCTTATAAAATGTTTCATAAATGAAGGAATTTCTATTTAATATTTATGATTAAATGAAATGTCAACATCAGCATTTACTCTCCATTTTTACAATCAATTCATATTGACAATAAAATGTTTTTTAGTTTTTCTCTCTCATTCTCTCGCTCTAGAGCGGTCCGCTCCGATACGTTTGTATTGTATCGCCGCTTGTCACAATAGCGAAACTACTCACAGAGCCACTACTCATACGAGTGCTCGTGTATATTTTTGTATTAAGTACTTTTTCTGAGAATTCATTGAACGAGGGCTGTCTAATTGAACTGGCCCTCTTGTGTGTATTGGAATTGCATTTTGTTATTTCTTAAAGCGCTTTGGATAAGCACTTGAATCGTAAACCGAGGTTCTTAGCCCGGGAAGAATATTCGCTTGCCAACTCGTAGATAACGGGGCTTTACGAGCAAGACAGTAATCTGTAAGCCATGTAAAAGTACTCTAGAAAAATCATTAGCTCTTCAGAGCCGACTTTAAGCAACAGATCTCGTATTTTACCAAGCTTAGACAAGTTCCAAATCTGTGCCATTTAAGGACTCTCAAATAACGTAGACTGAAATAAAATAAAAAATAACTGGAGAGGAACATGGATTTTAGTTTTTTTTAATGGAAAGTTTAAAACTAATTTCTTTTAGTATGACCAATTAGAATTTTTCATTTTGCCAACAAATGCTCCCCATTTCCCGAAGCATCACGTATTTCATTTTATTTATGTTTTCAATTTTCTTATGTCTATACTTCATATTGCTGATGCAAGAACAATATCTCGAAATTACTTAAATATACTGGAAAAGCCTTTGTCCAAAATTATCATACCGTCTCTCATACCGTCTCTCTCTCATACCGTCTGATTTAGTTTCGTCTGTGGAAAGGATAGTTTCTTGTGGGAACATTCTTTACTTGTCGGATATATCCATTATTTAAGTTGACATTTGATGTTGATGTCATACACAAAGTGTGTGTGTGTGTGTGTTTGTGCGTGTCATCCATTTCTGCGTACGAGTATAACAATTTGTGTGTGGGTGTGTGTGCCAACTTTGTACAAATTTCGAAGATGTCATTCATTCCGCTCGACTCCATGACAAATCGTCTATCAGCGACCAAGACAGGAAGTTGTTCGACGATAACCGCCAACGACAAAACTCATAAAAATTTACTTATTGATCCTTAAGGGACAATCGTTTGCTGCTAGAAAAGGAAGGAAGCCAAAACGTACGTACATATGTACGATTTCATTTGAAATCTCCAATCAAAACCATGAGATCGTACAACAACACTGTGTACATGCATGTGTATCGTATGTGTGATTGTATGCTTTCGATTGGTAAGGGGCGATTCGATTGTGACAATTGCAGAGTGAAATTTATATAAATTGCAGCATTTTCCGGTTGTCAAATGTCACAGCATGGGGGGTGGGGTGGGGAAATGGATTATTGGCTTATTGAATTGATTGTTGTGATAAAATTCGCATTGTAATGATTCACAGACACATTTCATATCTGACTATTGCAGCATTCGACGATCATAGTTAATTGCCCACTCAAACAGTCTCAGTATGCGGTTTATTGCAGGGATTCGTTTCTGGTGAAAAGCCTTCTGGCAAATCGTATGGTAAAATAGTAAATGACTTCGGTAA
The DNA here is from genome assembly GCA_958296145.1 of Hydrotaea cyrtoneurina. Taxonomy (NCBI): domain Eukaryota; kingdom Metazoa; phylum Arthropoda; class Insecta; order Diptera; family Muscidae; genus Hydrotaea; species Hydrotaea cyrtoneurina. The sequence continues at coordinate 1,429,873 of OY282516.1, read as the reverse complement.
AGCTCAATGCGCTGCAGCCCAAGAAGAAACCCACCAGACCTCCGATATATACTGCAAAATATCAGACACAATTTAAATCATGCCATACTTAGTTATTTCCAAATGCCTACCCAACACATCGGCAAAGGAGAAGAGGACATCACGACGCAACTGCATCTTGGGATAATCAATAATGCCCCATTGCAAATTGGCACCCAGAAACCAGACACGCGAACGCTGAAATGGTAAATGGCATGAGAGGACGCTGGGTCTGGGTTTCCTGAATTACCCGGCCTGACTTACATAGGACTGTACAAAGAAGTTGGAATCATCACAGTTGGCCAAACAATTACAGTCGATTTTGTAACGACTCGACTTCAGGGATATCATCTCACCTGAAAAACACACACTCATACTCTTTAGTATTGTGACCATGGAATGAAAATCTCTGCCGTACTTACTTTTGAGTTGAGCCACACACGACAATCCGCGTAGATCGCAAATGGGTAGAACGCGACCATTTCGTACTGTAATGAAAGACAGATTTCAATATACACACACACACATGTATATGGTCAGAAATTCGACCATACCGACGACGATGAGATGTACGGAATACTTGCATTTATTTCGATAGAAATGTGGCACACACTTGCACACCTTCAGGGCGAAGAACATGCGACATTCGGCCAAACAAATGCCAAAACTATAAATGGGCGAGGTCAGCATATTTTCCGCCTCATAATGGAAACGACATTTGCGTTGTTTGGTGGAAAACCTGGTAAAGACGGCAATCAGAAGTTTAAAGATAAAGAAGTGCTGCTACTTACGCTTTCCCATCTTCTGCCGTATAGATTTCCAGTGCTATCAGTTCGACCGTTGTATAATCGGTCTCCGGAAATGTATAACGCTGCTTGGTTATGCTGGGTATATCGCCAGAACTGTGAAAGTACACATCATAAGCCGTGGACAGATTGATGATCTGGGCATAGATCTCTCCGTCCAATGGATGGACGGTGACACGATCGCCATGATGTATCAGATTCCATTGATTGTTCTTCCAATATTCATAGGAATTGTAACGGGCCACCAGGCTATTGACCGAATGGCAAATGCCGAATTCCGTTTGCGTTTCGTAAATGAACATTTTGACGGCAGCGCCGCTGCTGATTTCCGGCTCAAATTGCCATTTCAGTTCGTAGAGTAAATCCAAAAATCGGTCGCCACTGATGCCGTACGTCTTATTCATGGGTAGCTGTTCGATATTCTCATAGGAAAGCCGGGCAAACTTTTCCATAAAATCCTTGAAACCCTCCTTGTCCTCTTCGCTGACGAAAATGTCCTGATGAGTCCTTAAAAAACGGAATTTTCTTATTGAAATTGGACAGAACTCACTTTCATAAGCGGACAAAATGCTCGGTTCCTTAGATGTCCGCTTATGAGAGAGTACACTGTATATATTAATCTACGATAAGATTTTCTTCCCCCCCAATTGTTTTTAGCCATTTTCAAATATTTTGTAAATTTAACACACTCATTTCAATCATTTTGAGTATTAAATTCTATTTTGTTGTTCCGAAACGACGATGCCAAATGAAAAAATGGTTTTGTTGGCTGCCTAATACAACCAATAAATTTTAATCCACTCTCAATCTGATGCATGCTTTGTGGCCGTGCATGGGTGTTTGTGTTTGACAGACAAAAACCCGCAAAATCACTACCACCACCACCACTACGACTGCCACAACTGACACACCAGCAGCTGCTGCTGCGTTGGTTATGGGAAAACACAGTGCCCGGCACACAGCCGTTACACACAATACATACTTACATCATATATTCCTCGACTTTAAGCTCGTCGATGCGTTTATGTGGACACACGGTCAGTGATGGAAAGCTGGTATTCCACACCAATTTATTACGATCCATCGATATGACCATTGGCGACGTCTGAAAACGATCCCAGGTGCGACGACTAAGCGATATAATGCTGAAAACCGCCACACAGATGAATGCCAACCACAATGTCCTGGAAGAATAGAATACATATTTACTCGTACATTGTACATACACGCACTCACGCATACATGTGAATATTAATTTGGTGGGGAAAATTCGAATAGGAACTAACACGCACACGCCGTCACACACGCCGCCATGTAGTTGTAAGGGACCTTTGAACATTTAGCCCATGCCAACGACCTGTCAATTGTTAAGTTCAGCTGGTCCGTATCTTATCCGTCATGGAGTTCGTTACTTCCCAACGTCATATTCGAGCGACAAAGGAATTTATTCAGGTCTCGATCCAAAAGCGTTACGGTGCAATGACTAACGAAGATTATTTCTAATAGACAAGGGCCCGAAATAAATCGGCAGACATTTATTCTATCTAAATTCATAGGTTCGCCAGCATGTTATCAGCCTATAACTTTTCAGGATCCATATCAAATTAACTGTCTGCCATAATTTTCAGTACACAGTCTGGCTGGAATTACTTTTCTGCCATCGCAGTAATCACATGTGTCTTCTTTATGATTACTCCCAAAATATTTCGGTACCATTTGAAATGGTGACTTCGAAACTTTGTCGACGACGAAGAATTAAAAACATACTAATTCCTTCTTTGCAACTGATCGAACCTGAGCAACACATAGTATCCATAGTGTTGGAGTCCGGTCCAAACACTAATTGACCCTTGCGAAGTTTGATTCTGGTATACTCAAGACGCTAATGGAATCACCTTTATCTGTATAAACAAATAACTTACATAAAACAATGCAATGGGCCTAACCCAGTTTATAATACTAACAATTGAAATAATTGTTCACAGAGGCGATCTCTCTGCTCCAATAGGATTGACGCAAAACGGAGCTGTTTAGGGGACACTGCAAAGACTTCCAGCACAGTTAGTGGCAATGAATGGAATTATAAATGTTCGGAAGAACTTGAAATTTCAGTTACATGTACTTAAACTGTATTGTTCTTTTGGAATATCAACAACGTGGGTTCACAAAAATTGTTTGCCACATTTATTTTTAATGGCTCACGAATTTCTGTCAGACGAAGCCAAAGCTTAGTCTTTGCAAATTTAATGAAATACACTGCATAATCCCACGGTATTCGTTTTTAAAGTCACGGAGGATAAGGTTACGAGTATTAAAACACATATCATACATTTCTATGTAGAAATAAATATATGTTTAATTAACTTTTTTTCGACAAAACACAAAGCAAGAAGCCATGGCAATAAATCAGCTTTTCATGTTCACATTTTTCCATTTAAGTTGATTTTCTTTTTTTCTCTCTCTCTCTCTCTATTTTTGTGGAAAAAAACATGAGCTTTTCGGAAAAGGCAATGCGGAGAAGAGATCTAAAAAAAAAGGCAAATAAACATGGAAGTGGGGGGGGGGGGTGGTGTGAGTGAAGGATTTATGTGTTGCCATAACATTTTTGAATGTCATCATCATCATCCAGTTAACGCACACGTACGTACACCTGAACGTCTGATTAACGGCCAAAAATGTAATAACAAACAATTGGCATAGATCGCACAAATACTTAGTTGGGGTATTCATGAATGAACCACATGTGTCACAAGAAAATTTAAATCATGAATACCCCAATGAGCAGACGGTGTGTGTCGCGAAAGAGCAGATGGTTGACATTCCCTTTTTTTTAATTTTCTAAGCTTATGGCAAATTTATCACAGACAACACTTCCATTCGTACCTCTCTATGAAATTTAATCCAATTTTCGCCAAATACACAAAACCGTGTATGGATGAATCCTGCAGAAACTCGATAATGAACGAGTTCGCCTTTGCCAGTAAACCGCTTCTGTCACAAGAACTTCTTTGTTTCTTCGCATTGCCACCATTCTCGGCATCGTTGTCATCAGCATCATCGGTATGGCGAAATGGTGGAGGATCCTTCGCTTTTGCATTCCGGTAATTGTTGAAGGTTTCTCTGGCTTTAGTCTTTTCGTAGTTACCCATCCACTGTGGAGGTCGCCTTATGCGCCGAGCTGTTGTTATGTTGCGGTGATTGCTGTTGTTGTTGTTGTTGGTGTCGCCATTGCGTGGCGGCTGCAGCTTGTGTTGATTATGATGCGACTCGGTTTGCGTTTGTCGTCTTTCACAGGGCCTAACGTTCACAACACTGGGTCGTTGTTGTTTGAGTTTGTTGTTGCCAGGAAACTGTTGATTTCTCCAAGAAATTTGCTTCGCTATCGATGCTTGTTTTGCTGAGTCATGATGGTGTTCTTTTGGCTGTTGCTGCAAGTTGACACTTGATGTTAGAGTCAAGTCCTTGTCATCGCCCTCATCATTGCCAACAGTTTCCACTTGAATGCGACGAAATAAGCCGTTGAGTAAATTCGCCATATCGCCGCTGCTGTGCTGGGTCGTAGAACTTTTCAATAGTTTCTGTTTGAATCTGTTTTTTTTTTTTATTTAATTCATTACAGATTGTTAGTTTTACTAATACCAGGACAATAGCTGGAGTTATTTGTTACAAGTGGCGAACTTCATCTGTCGCTGGTCAAAGCTAAACTAAAATAGATTTCCTGTTTTTGTTTCGATAAATACCAAAAGGGAATGTTCCGTTCAGAGTAATTAGTTGCAAAGTCTTGCAATCACATATCCCGGACTGAGTTGAGTTATCCACGAATTGCATATGCCCTAAGGTGGACATTTGAAATGTCACAAAAACCCAGCAGGGACGAATCACTTGACCGATCAAGCCGCTAATTGGCCAATGGTTTTCCAAAAATTCAACTATTTTTGACCACTCGTGCTAGACTTAGAGGTGTCCCATTTGTTGAGTTCGAAAGAAGGTTTTTTTCGACAGGCCCCAGTGAGGACCTCCACCTTTTCTCGTTATTGGCCACATAACAACAAACATTGTAACAAACCCAATACACCGTCGTCCCACCATAGAGGACATAGTACATGTAGCTGCGTGGACCATGAGAACTTAAGCACTTGTGGTAATTGGTATCAATGGACAATGATAGCGGGTGTGATTGGTTTCGTTCTACAAGGAACTCCATGATAAAATCTTGGTGCAGCAGACAATAGAGTTTAACAAAAGGCGAACAATTAGTTTTGAATTGTTGGTTTCAGTTGTAAGGTAATTGCGTTACTATCGAGAGGGAGACAGACGGAAAAAGAAAAGGACGTGCACAGCAAGGCTACGTACCCAGCGAAGGTTAATTCATGGCTGACAGTCAGGATCTGCATTTCCCTATGAAGTCATTTAAACATTGTAGAGTCCATGAGAACATTTGTCGTAGCAACTGTACGATATAGGATTTTAAAAATGCCACATTAGAGCCTTAAAGACCTGATCACTTGATAGTCGCCTGAGATTTCCTGTATACTGGCAATGTAGAACATTATCCATGTGAGTAACCTTATTTTCGTTGGGCACACGCCCCTGTAAACTTGTTTCTCCACGACAATAACAACAACATTATCGTTTTCCCACCATTACATTTAATGACGTTTGTTAAATTGCCATTACTACCATGAGATTTTCATTTATTTTTAATCAAACTTTATGGATTATTGCAATATTCTTTGTAGTACAGAAAGAAAAAAAACAGTATTTTCCAATAAATAACCGACTCACACAGAAGGGGGAAGAGGCAAACAACAGCAACGACAACAATGCCAGAGTGGTTAACTTGTCTTTATGGGCCAAACAATGGACATTTACTTAAAACCCGTTCTCATCATTGCCATTATTTAATTAACATATAAAACGAAAAGAGGAGGATAATACTCGAGCAAAGGACAACTCTCCACAGGAACCAGAGAACAGCAACAACAACGACAACGACAATTATGGCTCCCACAGTAGCCGCAACAGTAACGACACTTGCAGAAACATCATCGCAATGCAACTGTTAAATATTCGCCATTCGCCCTACACCAGACGACGACAAAGTTCCAATGTTTGTAACACCCTACGGAGGTGAGCTATCATACGTGTGTCGACTAGAATCGACTTGGCCTATCAGAGTCAGATTATACAAGTCCTTTCAACTGTGTATTCGTAAGAAAAAGTAAACATGTATCTTGTATATTCAGTGAGATCTGTGAAGCTGAATTTAAGGAGCTGCCCGAGAATATTCCTTATTTCATAGTGCTTCACAGCAGTCGACTACACCGCAAACTTTGTTCTATCTTAGGCGTAGGGACAACTGGATAAACGAAAAGTCGAATGGATATGGACAGACAATCATCATCATCACAGTATCACGAAAGACAATATTAATGATTTCATTGTTTTTTATTCTTCTTTATACACGGAGAGAACGAGCGAGCGGAGTGAAGAAGTGCAAAAAATGTAACATTGTTATTAAAATTTCAGATGAGGACATCATTGTACGAGTACTTACTGGCAGGATATTAATACGACCGTTTAATAAAGACACTCCAACATTGTGTACATGGCCAGCAGAATCCGGCAGCTCATGTGCATACAGTATGTAAGTGTGACCATGTGAGTGTCAGTGTCAGTGCCAGTGCCAGAGTATCTGTGAAAGTGTAAGCCATATTATAAGGACTACAGTCGCGGCTGCTGCTGCTACTACTGCCGCTATGAGCTGCATTCCCCACGGGTAAATCGGAATCCATTGAAAAACCACTTAAATGGCCTTTGATGATGAGCATCTGTTGATGATGAAAACAAAAAAAAAAAGAGTGCAAAATAACAAAAAGCAAACGCGGCCGTCCCGTACGATAAAAGTGAAAAGGACCCCTTTGCTGCGAGTATCCAAAACTGAAAAAATACACATAAAAGAACAGCGCAATTAAAATGTGAAAAATCATACTCACACCCCCGACACTCAATCACACACACACATCACATATGTATATATGTATGAATATTTAAATAACGACCACCCCACCCACTCACACCTCAAAGTACCAGAATTGAGTAATATTGTTTTACATTACAAGGGTGGACGTAAACCATTAAGACACGGGAAGTGATGGCAAAACTATTGGAGTTTCCATTTCTGCGAAAACGTAAAAACGTTACCGGTTATTTTCTGAAAAAGAAAAAAAATCATGGCAAAAAAAAACACACATTATCATATTGAGTCATGGATCGGTCAAAAACTGCGTGTATGAAGAAGAAAAAAAAGCATAATTTCGAGAGGAGGATTCGCATTTACATGCATTTTGACATGCTGTCAGATATTCTGATTGTATTGCTTTAAACTATTAATAAAATGAAAGTAAGCATTACCATCAGATTTATATTTTCATTTAACCAAGAGTTGGCGTCAAAATATGTAACACAGTTTCCAAGACCAACTTTTCAAATGGCAACGATATTTTTTCAGAATTTGCTGGCATTCATTACAATTACAATTTGAAGTTCCTGTCGCTTAGTTTAACATGACTTAGCAAACACAAACCCATACAACATAGACGGAACCATTTGGTGCATGAAAATCACCAGCAGAGAATTATAAATTCGCCTCGTTTTTTTGAAATATGTTACACTTTAGACTTCGTTAGAATTCTCAATATTCCTTTATCCTTAACGGTGCTGAAATCTGGTGATACACTCCACGTCCGAAGGATTTTCGAAGAGTTTTTGGCCTTCAAATTGCTATGAACTATTTTAATGACTTTCTAAAGTTTTCTTATGTTTGTTCTAGTCGTCCATTCGTCGGCACCATTCGGCATACGGGGCGCTTCTGCCAATTGTTTTCGTTTGTGGTCCAATGAAGATCGCTACCATTTATGCGGTCCAAATAAGGTATTTTTATAAATCAGATATTACTTTGCAACTGACAACATACGGAAGTTTCTTCAAAATGATAGTTAGACCGGCTTTCCTGTTCAAGACGACACCATCCATGTCTTCGTATGATTTCTATAGACTAAAATACGGTAGTCCAGGCTAAGTGATGACTAATTTGGGACAGTTGCCCATTGAAGAAAATTTCCCCATGAAATTTTAATATTTCGTCTTTGTTTAACTTTCCAATGCTTATTTTTCCCCCTTTAAATGACTGCCCATAATGCTTATCCCTTGACCACGTAGGAGCGTACCAAAGGAATGTGTGTATGTGTACCTACTTTGTTATTTTCGGTTGAAACACTAGCAGTTTTGTTGCTGCTGTTAAACCGTCCGAATGAGTATTTAAACTGACCATATTCAGCCGACCAAAAGTGCTTCACTCCCCGCCAACTACCACACATCGGATCATCGTTGAAGAACAACAACGGAGTTTGCAGTTTTTCCGGCATTTTCCACACCGTTTTCTCTCATTCTTTTGTTTTTGTTTTTGGTAGATTTCAATATTTTTACTTTACATATCCACACACATACATATATGTATGTATGTACATCCCAGCGACTTAGAACAGTAACAAGCAAATTTTTCTTTCGCTCCTAGAATGCTCTTCAGTTGGATTCTTTTCTGACTCATTTTTCGGAGCGCTCCTAGAGTGCTCTTCAGTTGGACTCTTTTCTGACTCCTTTTTCGGAGCGCTCCTAGAATGCTCTTTACTTGGACTCTTTTCTGACTCCTGTTTCGGAGCGCTCCTAGAATGGTATGCTGGGATGGTACGTACATATTCGATAGTATCGGAGCATTTTCTGTTTGCGATTAAACTCATTTAAATGCAAATTAAAATAAAATTGTAATTCCGTTTAAGTCACAACTGTGCGGCTCAGCAACTGCAAGAGTCCTGAGTTCTGCGGATGCATCAGGAATTGGACATCCATACACAGTCAGCCTACACGCACACATGTTCCGAAAGCAGTGCTGATGTAAGTGAACCAACCAATAATAGCAATCCTTTGATGTTTCAAATGATGATGGCATTTGTTGTGCGGTCGGTCTGCAGGAGACGAGCATAGTTTTTGGCATTGTCGGATATACGAATTTGTTCTTTGCCCGTCTGTTGCGTGTGTTACTGTTCATTATATCATACAGGTTTGTGTATAGTATGTATTTGGATCGTTTAGCTGTCGATGGCGGTGGATGAAGGACAAACAATAGTTTGTCCGGTATTTTGTTACTTTTGCAGTTATCCATGGACAATGGGAGTTGTTGGTGTGGCTTCACCTCCTTGATGATTATTACATTATATCCGATGGCGGGACTTTAATTCCATTCGAAATCAATTACAATTAATACATAATATATTACTGATTTTAAATAATATTATAATGTGAATAAATTCAGTTTTTTTTTTAGCGACTGGTGTCTTAGTATTTATTGAAGTGTGGGCTGATTGGCCAGTCCGAAAAAAAATTGTTTTTGTAAAATATGATAGCTTAATAATTAATAAATATTTTATGTTGAATTTAACAATATATCTGATCTTAATTGGAACAAAAGATGTACTAGTTCGGATGACAAAAATGTTGACTGGGCTGGGCAACGAATCCAGCAAATCTTTTTACATTTTCAGACATGGAAGGTCATTGTTATTCAATTTGTCGTTTTTAAAATTCTTCCCTACTAACAGCAATTAGGAGAAATGATGGTACATGAAAGGATTATTCCAACAATGCAACGTTAAGATCTTTTTTAACATGAATTTAAAATATAATTTCGTTAAACATATTTTTCTTGGATAATTTCTTTCTTCTTCACAAGTGGTAAAACTGCTTCATACCGAAACAAGTACATCGTTGTCTTTAAATTCATGTCACTTCTTTGGCGCCCAATTGTCTGACACTCCAGCGTTTTCGGCTTCCGCATGAATTTGTGACTATATTTTATATCGAGTTAATCAATTGAAATGCTGCTGATGCCATTTGTTTGTTTGCGTGCTTTCATATATGTGTGTGTATGGGTATGTACACATAAATGTGCTTGGATGTATGCCGAAGATATGTGTGTTATGTGCACAAGTAGAAGTAGTGTCAGCAGTTTTTGTTGTTGTTATTGATAATATTGGGGAATATGGAATAGTTTGCGATACGGAGCAAACAAAGAAATAGTTATTTATGATAAATACAAATCAAACAATAGAACAGAAACAAATCTCAGCATCAACAGAAAAACCCATTCACACATTGAGTGAGACACAGCCTGAATAAACACAAAGAACAAATGATACGCTCCAACTAAAAGTGGAGTTTCTCTTCTGGAAAAGGAGTCGAATAATTGGCGACACTGTGTCACTAGTCGACAACACAAAATGTATTAATATAAGAAAGCTTTTCTAATTTAAACAAAGTACATTAAATGAGCGGGCGGTTAGGTTTAAATGGACCCCAAGTCATTGTTGTCAACTCTGTTAGATGTATTCCCATTCAGAAACGTCTGGATTATTCCGAAAATCAAATACTTGCCGCTTAAATCATCTACTAGTTACGTAAATTGAATATGAACAGGAACAAATTTGTTTCCATAATTTTAATGCTTACAATATTACTTATAGAATAATCGAGAATAACATTTATTGACTTTGAAATAATGGAGAGTAATATAAAGGGTCGTCCAAATACAGGGTACGGAAGAGACGTAGAACGTGTAGAACGGCGCCAAATCGTAGATTTGAAGTGGGTAATTGGCATCGTCGAGATGGCTGATAAGAGATTACCTATCTGTGAGGTTTAGCGCGGTATACTGCTGAAACCAAAGATCGCCCAGGTCCATGCCTTCACCAAACTATCGCTCACGGAGGATGTATTGAGTGAGTGGGGATTTTTCATCGTATTTTATTAAATTAGTTGTTTCTATATTATTACCACCATTGCAATGTTTAAATGTATAAGAAAGAGGTTGACTCAGACCCAAATTTGTTCCGATACAGATCATTAAATGAATGCAGAGTCGCAGTTCATTACAGTCACTATTTGCTACATCCATTGGAATAATTTATAATACATAACAAAAATTTAAAATGTGAAATTAAGAATAAAATTACAAATACGATTGTTTTTGATTTCCTATTAATACGAATACTTAGAACAATTTGTTTATAGTTTTAAAATGTTGTCAATTGAAATTGAGGAAATTCTGTAACTAATTGAAATTGCGATTTTTCCATTTGAAATTGAGTAGTTTCTAGTTAATATTACATTACAATAAAGCCGATCTTTATTTCAATAAATGTCTAACTTTTAAAATTGAGAAAAGGAATTTTGACTCTGTGCCGTAGACGTCAAATTTATTGCACATTGGCAACTATTTAAAAAGTAATAATCATATGTTATCGATTGATCGATTGGTAATTCGCTAACTAAGAGTGGTATGGGGATACTTTAAAAATAATATGATGTTAACACAAAAACAAATTCTAATAATTTTTTGAAAACAAAATCGTATGACAATGTAGTAAAGTTATTACCTTATCGACCTTATCCTACGTCAACACGTCCTTATTATCAAATGTTTAACTTTTTCTCCAATGTTGTTTTCTCCCATAGTTGCAAATTTAATAGATTTATGTGTTTAAAACAATTAAAAGGTCGAATTGAATACGTTATATCATCATGAACTTATGACAGCCGAGACTTCTACGCTGTCTGGAAGTTCTTTAAATACAATTCGATTAGGTATGCCTTAAATATTTAAAATTAAAAGTTTATATATTTTATTATTCATAAACTTATCCAATATTGTATTTGACGACAGATTCTGAGGTATTGGAATGCAAAGGAAAAAAACTACTTAGTTTTCGATAATTAGTTAACAGTGTTGCCCCAATGGACACTTTACCTACGACCAGTTGAAGACTGGCTACTCACATTAAACTCATGTTGAAATTGTAAATAAATTCTTTGGCAATATCGAAAACTTTCAAGAGTTAGACCTACAAGCCGAACTGTTCGAAATAGGTGAACATTTTTGGATCTTTTTAGGTGGTCTTGTAGTTATCACATCGATGGGCCTCGTATATTGTAATATTGACCTAATTTTTCTCAATTTTAAATGGACATTTTCTTTCACGTTGTTAAAGTGGATTTTCTCAAATTCTAATCAAAACTTCTCAATTTCAATTGAGATGATTTCAGTCTTTCTAAATTTTGTTGTGACTTAAATTTTTTAATTTTTTTGTACGCGTTTTGTTACTAGCACCCAGTGATTCCTCCGAGGACTCGTTGCGAAGTTTTGACATCAGTGTACGCTCTGCCAACGATGTAGGTTTACACCTTCGTGTAGGCCTTGCACTTTTTGAAGCCGGAGAACTCTTATTGTGCGGTGTACTGCTACTTTCCACTCGGAATTGGTCCATCGTTATATCCGTCAGAGTGAAACTAGTTGCCGTAGTGTTATATGAACCTACATTTGATACAGAATTACCTTAATTGCCCATAAGTGATATTTAAGTTGTACTCACCATCATGGATTGACAAGCCGAATGAATTCTCATCCTGTTGTAAACGTGAACTGTGCCGTACTTCGTCGAACGATGTTGCACTTCTTGCAGATTTGTCCCTTTGAACTGATGTGTTCGGCCTTGTTCGCAATACATTTTTGGCTCTGCTACCACAGTTAACATTTGCTTGGTTTTCGGCAACGTTCGAGGACTTCGGAGGCCGACCTACACGTTTTTTCGATGCATTTAAACTTTGCGAGGATTCATCCGCCGAGTTGGTCAACAATGTATTAGTAAGATCACGCAAAGTCCTATGTGGTCTACTGCTACTGTATGCAGTCATAAAATTATTATAATTAATGTATTATTTCAATCTATCTTACATAAATTGGCCTTCTTCGTCTTCGTCATTTTCGTCATCTTCGTTTTCGTTGTCATCGTCTTCTGATTCATCATCGTGTTGAACACCATTTTCTGTTGCAGAACCATTTACGGACAGGGACTGAGATGCTGCTGCTGCTGTGTCCTGCATAGATTCCTGGCACGAATCGTCATAATTGCTAAAAATCGTTCCATTTAATAGGTATTACTTAAAATCATTGTGCATTTATTTCATACCGGTGTATTTGATACTCAAGGGCCTCGTCACCGTCTTCCACTTCTTCTATAATTCCTCCTTGCAAAATCGGCGGCGTAGCGACATGACTAAAATACAGATACCATTTCAAATACAAATACAAATCGTAATTCATCAAGTTTTCTTACTTCTCGACCTCTATAACTTCATCATCATCATCTTCCTCATTTGCTGTCGATCGGACCGGTGAAACGGAATTGAATGATCGCCGTGTTTGGATTACCGAGCTCGATCTCCTCGCTTCTTCTGCCAAGCGGGAACTTTGGCTTGCTCTTCTATTGGTAGATGGTGATGTTCTTTCGAATCCCGATTCACTCAACAAATGAGCCAATACAGTCGAGTTGGGCTCAAGGAAATCCAAATATTGGCGACAATGTTCTTTAGCCATATCAACGCATTTTCTACGTAGGTTGGCGGTAACTCTCCTTTCCTCCAAGGACTTGGCGCGTAGATATAAAATCTCATCACGGTACTCACTCAAGGTGTTTCTCATCTCCTGGACTTGTCCCACCAATTGTTTGTTTAAAGTCTTATACATCTCCATGTTATTGAATTAAATTATTAAATTCACATTGAAATCCAAAAAGGACGCTTGCTTGGTGATTGAACGATAGGAAAAACGATTTCAAATTTAACTAAAATCGATTACTTTTCTCAAGTGTCGAATCGATTACTTATGTATTTCAAAATCGAGTTTACAATTTCACAATCGATTTTATGACATCGTCGATTATTTTGTTTTTATGAACAAACTGCAAATTGTGTTTGTGAGTGATTGTGCTTGTGCGCCCTTTATACAGTCAAAATGCCGAATTAAGAGTGTAAACTACTATCAGCTCTATAATATGATTTATTCCATTCTCCGTCCGCTTTAAGACCACACAAAAGATGACAAATTCCACGTGACATTAACTTCTGAAACAGTTGGCAATCAGTTTAATATCTATATTTTTTGATTTCATGGTAACCTATGTTTACAAATTGACATTAAAAAATGTGCCAATACACCACACCACAAACTGGTAGAATCATAAATATATCAAACTCTTTGTTATATGTCACCAACAACTGGCACAATCACAGCATAAGCCAATACACGGTCAATCGACTGGCACAAACACTTGATTGCGCCAGTTTTTGGCATGATATATGGCAATATAATTTTTTAATTTATTTGAACGTGTAAAGGTGACAATAATCGGACAACTGTAATAGATTTGAGCAAATTTCGACTTTGTCCGAAAATCTATTACAATTTGAATAAGACAAAATTACAATTGAAAAATCTCTGTTATCACAGGTATTGTACGTTGCACAACAACAAAACTAAAGTACAAAATATTTTTGAACAAAAAGTTAGAAAATACGTACACGTATTTTACACAACTATTTTTGTGTGTTTAAATAGCCGCACTGATCGAATTACCAATCTATTTTCATAAATATGTTAATAGATTAATTATTTTCCCCCGAAAACTAACAGCAGAATTACTGTATTCGTTATTGGCTTCGTTGCATACATCTCTGACAGTGACAGTTTTCCTTGGCCGTCGTCGCCGTCGCTCTGTATTAGGTTGACTTGTTACGTTCCAACTGACATTGCCGTAGCGAGTTGTTTTTGTGCTGTCTTTCTCTCGCCTTTTTCCTTTCTCTTTTTTGCACAAACAACGCGAAATTTGTGTGGACATAAAATACATTTTGTTTATGCCGTAAAATTTAAAATGTTTTTTTTTTTTATTAATTAATTAAGAAACCAAACGTGAAAAAAGATACACCGAAAACTGTGAACAAATGTTGAGGAAAAGGAAAAGATTAAAACCCCACTAAAATCAGAAGTACTTTGAAGAATTTCATGTTAAAAGAAGAAAAATAGGCGACAACTGGAAAAAATTGACAAACGAGAGAACTCGCAAAGAAAAGATGAATTTAAAAGGGAGTATCGGGGCACTCCTGCAAATATTAACCTTTCTGTGGTGGGACAACCACACAGCGGAGGTGACTGCCACACATCTCAAGGGATCATTCGATACACAAGACTTCTTTAAGTTTCTTGTCAAGTTCGGGTTTCAGAAAGCGGAGACTCATCGCCCACAAGACTCTTTCGGGTATATATATGGCAATATCACGGCAGAGCGCGACTTTCATCAACCGGTCACTCTGGTGGTATTGGACAAATCCACATTTGTCGACTTCTACCACAATCGTAGTTTGAGCATATATGGCAGGGAGCTGGCCTGCCAGCATATGTTCAAGCATGTCCAGCTTTTGGCCTACGACGCCGATTGTAATTCACACGGTAAACGCGACTTCCTGCGACGCATACCATGTTCCAAGGGACAGCTTTGTACGGATGAAGATGCCCCCAGCAACGTTATTACGGGTCATCAGTTTACCTATGTCATCAGTGAAGTCTCACAGCCAAGGTAAGTGGTTCGATGTTCATTTATCTTGTTGGCCTTGAATGGTGAATTGTAGAGGCGGTTGCGGCGCGAGATGGCTGCTGTGATATGCCAATTGGCAATTGCAATTGAGGGTCGTTTGGGGTTATTTATCTGGTAATGTTTGTCGGTCTGCTCAATAACATTAGGGCGTTTTGGTGATTATTTCTCAAAAGAGTACACGTGTCCCCAGAAATCACTGCACCGTCTCAAGAGATAAGATAAGAGACGTGTCTGACGTTAAAGGGTGTTTCAGTACAAAATGCCATGGCCGTGATTGGTATGATAATTCGGGCAAACTCTGTTGACTTTCCAATTTGAATTTTAGTAAGAAACACTCATTCTCATGTAAATTACTTTTCGATATGCCATTAATTAATAATTGCCACAACACAGTTTTATTTGACTATCGATCTATTCTAATGCCCCACTGTATCATGTGTGTGCGGCAGGGGTGTGATTGTCAAATTCTATGACGATCTCAAATCATCTACATACGTTTGATGGTAGACATTTGGAACGAAGTCGGACGAATTTGATCCGCCAGCAATAAAATAATATGCTCTAAATCAACCAATGATTTGTTTCTTATTTTATTTAAATTTAATCCCAGGCATGGCAGTTACAAAATAATTTAATGAATTCTAAAATTGATGTATGTAGCCACAAAAAACACAATAGTTCGAAAATATAAAAATAAATCAATGATATTGTACTGTACTACTCTGAAAAGGTTAACGTTTAAGATTTCTACATTTTCATACGGCGTGGCCATCGTCCATTAGCATCTCACTTGGCTAACCACCCTCGTGCCACTTTTCTTTTTAATGTAATTTCTTTTCATATCGTATTTAAATATAGCTGATAAGAAAAGAAAAATACGCTTTGTTCGAAAGAACAGATGTTTTGTAAATAAAAAAAATGTTTGCGGATATGTTGACAATAGCCAAAAAAAAAAGAGAACTACTACGCTAAACAAACTTGTATAAACTATAAAATTTCAGATAATTACTTATCAGCATTTCTGATAAATATTTACCTGTTATGTCTTTCTGTCTCACTAGACGACGTCCTCTTCAATCTGATTAATTAAAAAAAACAAACATGAAATGAGAGCAGACTGTTGCTTCAATAATTCTCCATTATGAATCATGATTTGAAAGACTAATCGTAAGAATATTGAGGGCCTCGAGAAATATGGAATGGCAGAATGGAATCATTACAAAATTATTCACTAAAAGAGTAATCTCCAAACTCGTGATTACTTCCGAAAGTAACGTCTGTGGCGGAATTGGCGATAATGAACGTCTATAAATGTTATCTCTTCAATGTATCACAACCATTTCGCAATCGTTGTTGTCTGTACCGAAATTTTGCTGTAATAATTTTATTTGAGCAAAAGAAGAAAACCTGTCTCCCTATATACTTTTTTTGTGATACATTTGCCTTCGGCTGTTTAGTCTTTTTAGTTAAAGCAAACTAACGATTTTCAAAAAAATATAATATTGAATATCTAATCTTTAGAGCCAAGAAATAGTTGAATACCGCTTGGGTAGATGTTGGGCTTTCTTGCAAATAAATAAGTCGACAACACGAGCTGACGTTTTGTGTCTGTATTTGCCTTTAAAAAATGTATTGACAGCCTTTGCTTACGCATTAATAATATATTGCAATAATGATTCACTTTGTTCAGTTAATAAACCCATTACTTGATTATATATTATTGAAATATTGAAAATGTTACGGCCTTTGAGAGCTTTGTTCATTTTCGATGTACAGAAATAAATGAATGAAAATAAATAAATTTACCAGATTATTATAAAAAAGGTTTAATTCTCAAAAACGTATCTCAAACCTATAGTTCGTTTTTATTAATAATAAAGTTTCATTTCAATTCGAAAAACCGTTTTCAATCGACTCTGAAGATGGTTATTACTGTGAAGCCAACAAGTTTAGTTTTCCGATTATATTTATGTTTAAGTTGAATGGTTTTCTAAATTCTCAAATCAATACATTTTAAATTTATTGGTAGCTCAACAATTTCTTGTATTAACTTTCATTGCAGGTTCTGGTACATGGCCATGGTGGCCTGTTATCGCAATCGCACAACGTGCCAATGGCACGCTTATGACACTCTGACAGCACCTGCATCATTTTTGAACAACAGTATTTCTGAACTACATTATGACATTCATGTAGTTAACGGACATCCCAACAATTCCGATGACCATCCATTGACTTATGAATTCTCCTTCGACCAACAAAACCTCTTGGAGATGTATTTGATATTTCTTTTGGTGTACATTATACTCTTGCCCATGCAAATATATGCGGTGCGTTTACAAAAACATCCAGTAACCAAACTGTTCACCTTGAGTTTACTCAGTGAATTCGTAAGTTTAGTCTTGATAACTGCACACCTTATAAAGTTTGCCAGCGACGGCAAAGGATTGCCAAAAATGCAGACATCAGGTGACATTTTAGATATATTTAGTAGGGTAAGCTTGAGCAACGTCGCTTTGGAGGAATTGTAATGATTAATTCTTTTCTTTTTCTTAAGACCACGTTTATGTTAATTTTATTGTTACTGGCCAAGGGATGGGCAGTCACACGCCAACAGATTAGTCGCACGGGATGGATTATATTGATGAGTATATGGGTGCCCTACTGTGCGTTTCATGTGTTCCTTTACTATTGGAACAGAGTACGTTGTTGATAGTTTTTTACAAAAGAAAAAACACATACTAAAACTAAATATGTTTCAGACGGAAGTTGATATTATTTCGGATGTGGATGAGTATCAGACATGGCCCGGTTGGATTGTACTAATATTGCGGTACTGATGTTGTATACGAAGAGTGTACTTGATTTTTTCTCTACCTGTCCGTTTTCACTACCTTTCTTTTAGCACAACATTTATGTTATGGTTCCTGTATGAGCTCCGGAATACCATGAAATATGAGCACTCAACAAAGAAATTGGATTTTCTATTACATTTGGGAGCCTCGAGTCTTGTGTGGTTCATATATTTACCTATTGTGGCTATAGTTGCGTTACAGGTCAGCCCCATGTGGCGTTATAAATTGTTGCTGGGCATAACCAATTCGGCCGATTGTTTGGCCTATTGTGTGATGACCGGTTTATTGTGGCCAAATAGATCTGGACAATATTTACTTTTGACAGGCACAAAATATGCAGGTATACTCAAAGTGTTTTTGTTCACATTGAAAATAATAAACATAAACTCTCCAAATTCTACTCTGATCACAGGTATGGATGAATTAGATGAATTTAATGAAGCCCCGCACATCGTGCGTGAGCGTGAGAGACGGCAAAACTCTATCGACAATACTGTAGTGGTGGTTACAAACGCCAATGCCAATCATGCGTCGAACCGATCGGCAGTGCCCAATGGGGATGCCTGCACTGATCTTTTAGAAGCAGAAGATTTAGATGCCGAACTCTTAACAGATCTTAACAAGAATAGTCATATTGTGGCATAAACGCACGTCCGAACACAAGTCAGCCGGCAAAGGACGTAGAAGAACTAGAACGTATGTTTATATGTGCGCAATTACTACATAGTGCTTATGATAATGGTTTTTATTATTGTATTGTGCAAACCTAAAACAGAATACAAACAAATAGTTGGACATTTTTTTGTACTCGTATAAGCATTTGCCAAATGCTAAAATAACAGCGTGATAATCTTGTTTATAACTTGAGAATTTCTTTTAGTTATTATTATTATTATTCTTATTGAAATATTGTATACATTGTAATATTAGCAAAAGATAAACAATAACAATATAAGCAACGAAAATGTAATTCACTCATTTCACTTTACTACAATCCATGTAAAATATCTCTGTATCTATAATTTCATCTTACTTCCCTTTGAGTTTCTTCAACTCTCTCCATAACAGAACACCCCTACTTTTAGAGCATATGCCATTATTTTTGTGATTTATATAACAGATAATGAAACGAACAGAAAAACAAAAAGATACCCCTTAATACTATTGTAGTGTTATTATTTTCTATATATATTTTTTCTAAGAAAATATCGGATATGTTATTATTTTTAAGTAACACACAAACAAACAAAAACACACACATTCATTAGATTTTAATGTAAATTTCTATTTAAGATCTTTAAGATTTGAATATTTTAAAAGGAGTAGCATCATAGAGATTCGACAAATATTGAATATGTCAGAAATATTTTAAAAGAACAAAATGTGAAATTACATAAATACAAAAGTCATCATAGAACTCGTAAATTTGTCTATTGTCTATTTAAATGGTTTGTATGGCTGAACATTCAACCGACACCTATTAATACTTTGCAAGTAATAAGATATCGCCAAGAAAGGCTCGCAGAATGAACTATCATTTTTTCAAGTACATATTGGTTTCATAGCTCTTGTGTTCCTTACATAACACGCTGTATAACAGATTGTATAAGATATATCAAGTACAACATGATTGTACTTATCATCGCTATACCCGTTCGATTTTTAATTTCGAATAAACCACAAACAGTCACTTTGAGTTCTCGATGACACAACTGCATGAGAAAAGTTTCCAACTGCAATGGAAATACCACACGTTCAGTTAAACTTAGCTTCGCGTCAGTATACTTTTACTCACATTTATATCCAATGCATCACCGTGGAATGTGTAGTCTCTGTCCACCGTAGCAGCGTAAACAGCAATTCGGTAAACTTGAAATTTCATTTTCCGAAAGCTTCTCTTCAATGACTCACAAACATTGAATAGTATCATGAGATTGCTGATATTAGCAACTAACACTATGATGAAGAACAACACAGCAGCGTTTCCAAAGTCATACATATAACTTATGATGTTGAACATTAAACTTATCAAACTCACGAATGCAGCCAACAACATGAACAGTACCGGGATCTGATGGATTTCGATGTGATTCCAAACCATGTGGCGTAGTTTCATCACTTCTCTGGATATGTCAGCGACGTCAAGGCTTAACTTCATTCTCCATTTGCGATGAATATTTCTTTGTCTCGTCGTATACCCGGTACGATGCAGTACTCGCTTCATTAACCGGACATCACGTTCGATGATATTCAAGCAATTCAACAGCATATTGAGGCACATGTCGGTTAGTAGCAAACCCAAAACCACATTGATGTCCACAAGGATCAACATCATATTTAAAATCCCGTAATAAATACTGATGGCAATATAAGTTTGATTGGAGGTTACATTGCAACCCATGACCACATTGTCAGTACGATGGTAAAGGTGAACATATAAGACCAAAATTTTACACAGCGATGAAATCAACTTTTTCAGCAGAATATTACGAGTTTTCATGACAGTCTCATGGTTTTCATTGATTTGTCTTTCACTTAAATAATGTTGTACCAATGCTTGATAATCGCAGCAAATTTGACAAAACTCCTTCCGCTTCAACCAGGCCTGGAGGATGGTGGTAGAAGTGGCCAACGTGTGCGATGCAATCAAAAAGCCTTTCATGATGACCAAAGGACCGAATTCTTCGCAATAGTATGATTCCTTGTACGAGAGTACTATGGTTACAGGCTCTATGGAGAGAAATACGAGATTCAAGATGAAACAGTACACCATGGTGGGCCAATGGTATAACTGGATCGTTTGTGTGGTCGGGTCATAGCGAAAATTTATTAAACCTATTGCCACGCTCATGTAATAATAGACTCCTACGACACTTGCCATGACAGTGCATGACAGTCAACGTAAACTGAAACTAACCCAATAGTTTAGTCGCATTAAAGACCACGTTGTCTATTATGTAGAACGTGTCATACTAAATCTCAAGGGAGTAAATTAATATTTTTTTGTTGGAATTTATTAAAAACATTTAGTTATCACGATTTCAAAATGGTTGACTTCGTTCGTTGGTAGCACCTTTAGCAGTTCCCATTTTAACATGGGCCGCGGCGAGGTCATTTACTTTTGTGTGATGCATAAGGCGGAAAATAAAGCCAAAAGGGCATAGTTTTTTTGTCACTGGTAACAGCAGCCAACATAGTGTCACATTATTTTTAACATTTCCTTCAACAGGCGTAAATGGGATATTCAGATAAGATACAGATGAACCCTTGCTAAATTCTACTACAGGCCACAGTGTGTTGGGTTCGAACTGAAAATGAATAAACGGTCAGTCTGTTCTGAGAGAATTTAAATGATGCAACACAATTGTAGTCCGATTTTATCAGAACATAGACCCTTATGTAGGGTATTCCGGAAATGTCGTATAGCGATGTAATTGCCTCATACAAAGTACTGTAATGAAATGCTCATACAATACTGTTTAGGGCATTTGAGACGGATGTTTAGGGCATTTGTCGTAGTCACCACATTTAATTTTTTTAAAATTCATTTCGAGAAAGTTTCACTTCCTCCATGACCCAACGTATATTGAATAATGAACGGGCTACCTTATTCTGTTAGGTTGTTAACGGTCAGTTTGTACAGGAAGTTTTTTTCATATGTACATTAGGGTGTTCTTTTTTTTAGTTTATCGAAATCCAAAAGTGGTAGTACCCAAATTCTGAGACAGGCGAAGAAACTACTGGATCAAAAAATTGACATAGCTTGGTATAATTTTGTATTCGAACGAAGCATGATCGAAGTGTGTCAACATTGTAATTTTGCAACCAGAGCTGTTTATAGAAAACGGATGTAAACGAGGACTCCGAATAGAATTCAACTGGTGAATAAACGTTGGACGATTATTATAAATATTTCATTAATTAACAAGTTGTTTCAATTAAAAGCTTATTAAGTCCAGATTGTAACAAGTACGCATACTGTACTTAGACGTGTACTAGAAGAAATCATTCCAAGCAGCTGAACGGAGATCCATGACCACATCCGTAGATAATGAAACGACATCAACATTTGCGCATCCACTGCTTTATCTTACCTAAACTCATTTGATATTTAACAATACAAATAAGATCGATTTAGTGGAGTGAATGACATTGATATTTAGGGTGACTTAATCGCCTGTCATAGTATGACGAATTCATTTGTGATGATTGTTGCAATTGTATTTCTGTCCTATTAATCGTTAAACAGTTTAGAATAGTTGAAAATCAGGTACAACCTAATGTGAATATGGACTTGTAATTAACTTAATTTCTATTATGTGCTCCTTCGAACAATGAACCTTAGATAAACACACACACACAGAGATACATGATGACAGTTAATCGATTAAGTGCATGTGTGGAACAGAAACGTGTATGCGTGGAGCAAGGAGACTCTACTAATTACAATGTTTAGTCATGCCACAGACATCCGCTTCGTTAACATTGAATCCCTGGCTGAAACGTATCTTCTATTTTGCCATATTCATAACGCAACTCATGGGACTTTTGAATTTTCCATTCGATTATAAAAAGAAGAAATTTTTGCCCAACAGCCGTTGGAGCAAAATCTATTGCGCCCTGTTGCATTTGTGCTATTGCGGATTGTTGCCCTATGCCACGACATCGCCGTATGTCAATGAGGCGGCCTACCAGCAGCGTGCATTTTATGTGGCCCTGAACAACGCCATCACGTTTTTGCGGTTGCCAGCTCTGCTCTTCACCTTGTGGGGTGTGTGGTGGCGAAGTGAAAGTCTCTTTCGTGTGATTTATCGTTTCGAGAAATTACGTTTGCAGAATTTTCACACGTTGAGCGAGGCGAAACGTAACGATATCTTGAGGCGAAATGATCGCCTGATATGGCTGAAGTTGATGACCGCATTCAGTTTGATGATTATGTTTTACATTCGAATTTTCATGTTTGTGAAGAAACCCTCCGGCCCGTTTATCTGGCTGTTCGTGTACTTCGGTTCTCTGGAGTCCTTGACGATATTCAATATGAATTTCTTCTATTGCGGCATGTGCTATGCCAACTGTGCCCTGCGCTATGTCCAGGCGGAGCTATTGGAGTCTGGCGACAAATTGGACTTGGAAAGAATTCATCATTGCTCGAAAATGTTTGGAGAAATTTGCCATCGAATTAAGGATTTGACCAAAATATTCCAATGTCAATTGCTGGCCATAATGTTGGCAGCAATGGTGGCTCTGATTTCGGTGTTCTTCAATTTGATTATCTGGTGGTGCACATCCATGGAGACCTTTAAATATCCCCTGCTGTTGTTTGCACTGCAGGCGTCGTTCGCCAACATCGGCGACATCGTTGTTATAGCCTTTGTATGCTCGGACACCAACAAGTGTTCGGGAAATATACAACAGCTGCTGGCGGAGCTAACAGTGAGGCCTGACATAGCGTATGCCAACCGTATGGAAAACAGCGTAAGTTAAAAAAACATTTAGCGGTTACAAAGCAATGATGTTGTGTGTTGTGTTGGTTTTTTCTTTTTTTCAGTTGAACCATTTCTCACTGAAGGTTTCTGTGCAATGGACAAATGTAAACCTTTGTCGGGTGCTCGATTTGGATTTGCAGACAGCCTTTAACTTTGTGAAGGCCATAATTACGTATTTGATAATTCTGGTGCAATTCGATCTGAAGACTTCCTAAGAAACGTTTTATCGAGAGATCCTCCGAAAATCTCTGGCATTTATTAGGGCTATACACAGTGTTGCGGAAAGAAGATTTGTCTGGTTTAGTGTTCCAGCCGTGTCCTTCTCACTCATGACATTTCGGTTGTAAAACCAAAATGGTTTTCTACAACAATGGACCGATTTCAAAAGTTGTAATAATTGATTTTGTAACGCGAAATCTCCTTTCTACAAAATCGTGCCAATACCCACCGTATTTTATCTCTAAAAGTAGTCGAGTTGTATTTTGAACTTTTGTAATTCGAATGGACATTGTCAATATTTGTTTACTTAAAAGTGAAACCAGTTTATTGGATTTCATTAAATATTGTCTATCTTCGTTTAATGCTAATTTCCCTGTTACGCTTCTTCGAAATAAATGTCCTTGTGTACTTGGACGAGGAATATCCTTTAAGGACTTTTTAGTACAGAAACAAACCGAATTATTTTAGGTTATGTCTAGGCTTGAATCGAATTCCATGATGATTCCCATACGAGTATTTGCTGAATTGGAAAATGGAAATATTGGGAAGCATTTAAGGATTCAAAAAGCGGATATTCCATGATGAATAATTTGTTATATCTTTATTCGTAGAATCAGCCACTGTTATAAAGGATATTTTGGTGGTGAAAACATGGACATAGGCGACATAACTGTCATAATGGATATATTTGCGGAGAAGTTTTACACGAGTTACCACAGCAAAAGGAAATGTCGTTAAAACTTAAATCCGAGATGACATACAAGTTAAATCCAGTACAGAATGTTCACAAATCAAATCCAAAAATAAACGTATGATGTCTTTTAGTCGTGAGTTTTTGTGGAATATACACACATGTCTTCTCTGACCCTATGACCATTGATTTTGTTTGGTTTCTGGAAAATTTGAGTAAAATGGATTTTGAAATTTGTCTGATGTTTCGTGAGGAAATGTGGTACGGCTTCATTGGTCGCATTGGTATTGGGAAAGCTATTTTAAGAACTGTCTTAATTTATTCTAGTGAATATTACAATAAAGGGCGGTTAAAATTCAATTTTTTTTTAAATTCCAAAATTCCAAATAATGTGGCTCCTTCACGATGTTCCTATTTATGCAACAGCCCATTTGGAAATGGCGAAACCAATCGTCTTTAAAACCTCCAGTGTTAATGTATGTTGGACAGCCGATACATTCCGTTGGGCCTTCCAAACACACACACACACGCGCACATACAAAGCAACACATATGTAAGCCTTCGAGGGAATAAGTAACCGATAGGGGATAGAGACGCAAACAAATCACAGCTAATAATTAGTTGCCAAGAAATCGCATTAGACCAACGTGGAAAGTGGCAAGTGAATCCTCAATCAACAGAAGACCTGAGAACGGCAACGACAGCGACTACGACACCCATAGACCCAAAGTTGCGGAGTCAAATTTAATTTGATTCCAAGACATCATTTACTAAACAACAAAATACGCGCTCAGCCAATTAGTTGTTTTGTAGGGAATACAAAAACAAAAAGCATTCACAGCATTGAGCCCCTTCAAGAGGGTGGTTCAGAGAGCGGGGGCTAAGGGAACTGTGTATGAGTGAGGGGCGGGGGTAGTCTATCGTAAAAGAAAATCGACGACAACTTTCAACAGCAGATGATAGGAATAAAAATAACTCCAGGGAAATTTACCACTACATAAAGCCATCATTAGGCTCAAAGTAGTCGTACTCAGACCAACATACGCTGGCTTTCATGTATTCGCACACAGAGGTAGAGACACACACGGAGTGTAGGTGGAACTCTGTCTGGGCTGGCACGCCGGTTGGTTGACCTAGCCTGCCACTGATTATAATGACCTAAATCCTTAACGTTTTGTGCATCAATAATTGTTACTACAGAAAATTCGCAGTCGTGCGTATAATTGGAATTAATACAAAAGCAAAATGAACAGTCTACATACGCACACTCACTAATGCGGCAGCTGCGGTAGAACGGAAATCTACTACATAATGTCCCCCCGTTTGCCTTTCATGAGTGTGCTAAGCATGAGTGTGTGTGTTCATATTAAAATGTTGTCCATAGATTGTAATCGTATTGATGCTGATCAAATGATATCAATATATACACACCCACACGCACGCACTCGCATATGGAAAGTTGGACAACTATAACACCGGGACTATGTGTGTGTGTGTGTGTGCGCGTGCATGCCTCCCATGGTTGTGTTGAAAGCATGGGGAAAAGCATAAGTCACGCAAATGGCAGAGGATTATAATATCGTCTTTTATTGGGGAATCTCTTCGAAATGTAGGAGGCAAGTGTCTCAGTTAATGAAATCCATATTAATATTTGGATTAATTAGTGTGGTCGTGTTTGATGATTAATTGATTTATTTAAAAAAAAACGCTGCATTTAAACAGTGGATGGTGTGTGTATTTCTGTCTGCCATCTCTTCACTCGGTGTATGGTTGGGGGCAGAGACCGTCGAACCGTTGAAGGTGAATCAGGATCTACTGGGATGAAAGTAGTGCCGCAGCTGTGTAAAACCATAGTTGGGTGTGGACCAGGGAATTTTAATTCGCTTGGAAGTGGCCAAATAGTTTTAAGGAACTTTCGCATTATCCATTTTGAGAAGGCCCATTTTAAAAAACACATTTCTTCAAAACTATTTGCTACATTTAAAAAAGCGGCACCGCCATCTGGTTCTGATTCAGGTCCGCTACACATGGGCAAAATAGCTACAAAATCTATTTTTTTTTTTAAAATCTCAAATTTTGATGGGTTAACCCTTTTGTTTTTTTTTTGGCAAAGCGATCACATTTTTCAATCATCATAGGAAGATAAAGGTGTTTGTAAACTTTAACTACTTAGAACATCTTTGAGCCTAAAGCTTTTCTAGATGAAGCGACTCAATCGACCAATATACAACTCATATATACTCATACAACTGTGGAGTAGATCTTGGTGGTCCCAAGTCTATAATGTTTAGTTTTCCTTGCCTTATCAGCATGAACAGGTTTTCCAACGAACAACACTTGCAAATCATTAGTTTTGCTATACATGAGCAAAATTTCAACAAAACCTTTTTTTTTTTTTCAAAAACTCTAACCTTTTGTTGTCTATGCAAACATTTGGTTACCCAAACAATTGGTTGCACGAATATTTGGTTGTGCAAACATTTGCTTGGGGAAACATTTGATTGCGCCACATCTAGAAATAGTGTTTGGTATGGTTTAAAACTGTAGTTGCGTCGAATTTTTACACAATAAATCCTGTGAAAAGCTCAGGGGTTAATAAGCCTTAAGTCTAGCTTTAATTTGGCACCATACTCATGCCGATACCTTTTTCGGTTGCTGAAGAAATGGCCAAATAGTTTCAGGGCACTTTCGAATCTCCAATTTTGAGAATATCCATTTTCTGAAGCCAATTTCTCCAAAATTAAGTGTCCGATTTAAAAAAATGAAATGTCATCGTATTCAGATTTAGATCCACTAAGCATGAGCAAAATTTAATAGAAATCTATTTTTTTTCCAAAAATCCAAAATTTGGATGGGTTAACCCCTTTCCTTTTTTTTTGGTCAAAATATTTTTTTTGGAATTTGTAAATCTTTTTCTCTTGGATGTATTCTGCCTTCAAAAAGATTTAATTATAACCATATAATGTTTATATAACATTAGCCATTTCCGTTTAATTGGTAAAAAATACATTTTGAGAATGCACCCTTGGATACTCAATAACTTCTTTTCAAGTAATGCTAGCATAGAACTCCCAATGGGTTAATAATAGTCCTAAAGTCTAGCTTTTATTTGATACCACAATCCTGTCGATACCTTATTCTATTGCTGAAAAATTCCACAAATAGTTTCAAGGGACTTTCGAATCTTCAATTTTGAGAATATCCATTTTCTGAACCCAATTTCTCCCAAATTAATTGTCCGATCTAAAAAGTAAAAACACCGTCGTATTCAGATTAAGATCCACTATGCATGAGCAAAATTTAAAAGAAATCTATTTTTTCAAAAAAATCTCAAATTTTGATGGGTTAACCCCTTTCCTGTTTTTTTTAGTCAAAAAAGTTTTTTTGTAATTTCCAAATATTTTACACTTGGACGTATTCTGCCTTCAAAATGAAGCAGCTATAACCAAATATGAGTTGTATAACATCATCCATTGCAGAAAAATGGTCAAAATACGCATTTGGAGGGTGCCCCAGCGGATACACAGTAAATCCTATGAATATGGCCGTATCATACAGCTCTCAGTGGGTTAATAATAGTCCTGAAATATGGCTTTAATTTGATATCACACTCATTTCGATACCTTAGTCCATTGCTGAAAAAATTAACAAATAGTTTCAAGGACCATCGAATCTCTTATTTTAAGAAAACCCCATTTTCTCAAGCGAATTTCTCCAAAACTGTTTCTTCAATCTAAAAAAAGAAAACAACGTTTTATTCAGATCAATGTCCGCTATGCATGAGCTAAATTGCAACAAAATCTATTTTTTTCAAAAAAATCTAAAATTTTGATGGGTTAACCCCTTTGTTTTTTTTTTGGCCAAAATATTTTTTTTCGAATTTATAGATCTTTTCCCCTTGGATATATTCTGTCTTCAAAAAGATTTAATTATAACCATATATTGTTTATGTAACATTAGCCATTACAGATTTATGATCAAAAAGTTAATTTTGAGAGTCTACCTTCGAATACACAGTAAACCCGTTGAAAGTGATTGTGGCATAGAACTCCCAATGGATTAATAGAGGTCCAAAAGACGAGCTTTAATCTGCCATCACACTCGTGTCGATACGATATTTCGTTGCCGAACAATAGTTTCATGACACATTAGAATCTGTCATTTTGACGAGTCTCATTTTCCAAACCACATTTCTCCCAAAACTAAGTTTTGCCTTGTCCATGTTCACCAGAACAGAATCAGAAACACCTTGGCCGATTCTTCATCGTTTCGGAAAAACACCAAATTACATTTCTCTCTATATTCCCGACGATGTCAATGTTGTCCGTATATGCGACCAGGATGCAGCCTCTGGTGTCACGATCAAGAACATTTACTCCCTGTTCTCGGCATTCGTGTGAGAACTGCACATGATTTTGATATGTTGGTAGTTGTTTAATGTGTCTCAAGGTTAATTAACTAGTAAATACTTGTCTTCACTCCATTTAAATTGTTACAACAGAAAAAGTGCTGATAAAATCTACATGAATTCGGTTGATTCTATCAAAATGACTGAGCTCAAAATTAAATAATAAAGAGTTGTACATATATTTAGAACTTAATTAACCTTGAGACCCGACAACTTCCAACCACTAACCAAAAGGGGGGCATTTTACATCAAAGCCGAGATCTCCCCCCCTTGCCCCGCACTCGGAAAAAAACTTTGAAAATGTTTAAGGATTTTGTGTTGTTGCTGTTGTTGAATGTGTATGTATTGTTTTCGTTGCTGTTGTTATTTGGTCTCTACCCAGGAAAACAAACATGTTGCCTTCAAAACCAAACCGAGCACAAAAACAACAAATATTGCTACTCTGGCTACGCTCACATCTCTCTCTCTCTGTTTCTCCCTTCGTTGCTCTAATGATAACAATAACATAAATGCTAAATTTTAAGCTTCATCTAATATGCAACCATTACAGAACAGGCTATGCCATGGCAAAGGGTAGCCCATGGTGAGGTGATGGAGACGTTTACGTTGAGAAATATAAAATGTTGTTTGGTGGTGTGTACAACGGTTCTGTCATGTCCCCCTTTGCCCAACAATAGTGGCAGATGTAGCAGTGGTGCCACTGCCACCGCCAGCCATCATGCAACATTCTCGTTTGGCCTGGAAAACGGTAACAGGAACAACAACATATCGTACTAGTCATAACATGACTGGGGAGTATGATAACAACCGCATACATTTACAACTACACACGCACACACACTTACATACTTTTGTGTATTCGAACAAGTTGTATAACATGAATGAACACACACACACAGAGATACGCTCACAACACAAGCGAACACGAAACAACAAAAATTTGCAATTGCAACAACAAGTTTTAATTGTTGATTACATTAAAAGTTGTATTGTATGCATTTTTATCTAATTGCCGAAAAATTCAACTCTGGAAACATTTTTGCATTTCACACAAACGACAACACGAAACAAGAAATTATTATTTGAAATTATTAGAACAACAAATTCCAAAACACTACATACGCACATACATACTTATTATGACCATATGTATGTGTGTGTGTGTGGGTACATAGTTTTGGCTATGCAGGTTAAAAGTTGAAGGTTGACGGTTTTCGGTTGACTGGGTACCAATCTGCCAATGTAAGTAGAAGAAAATTAATCAAAATACATAACATGACATCTTACACAGACTACTGAGAGTGTCTACGGGGCGTATGATTACTCTCCGTTTGACTATCACTCATACGTCGTATGTATGCGATGGGATGACGGGGAGTGCAAAAACAATCATCGCCATTGATCGATACAACAGGCATTTTACAGTGAGTTTCCTCTACTTAGAGAACTTGTAGAAGCCGGCAAATATTTGCGGTCTTAACAACACACATCTTTTTGCGAATATCCCGTTCGTCTAGTCCTCGAACAATTTAATCGGAAATATTTCCATTACTTGAGTGGCCGTCGGTTTTTGCCCCTTGTTTTGTTTTCGAAACCAAGTCCGATGTTGTATGCCATGGCATGCCATGTCATGCCATCGGTGTTTCAATATTTCATGATGAATTTTTCAGCACTGTCAGCTTCCCACTTTCCCACTAGTCCAAATTTTGACGTCAATCAAACTTTTATTTTTCTCCTCTGGGCACGAGTTCAATTAACTTTTCATAACTATTTCCGCTTGTTTCTCCAACAACACAGCGTAAACAAGCAAAATAACAGCAACAGCAACAACAACAATAGCAACAACAACAAAAAGAAATATTTCCGCCTTAAACTTTTTGGTAAACTATTCCGAGAATGTTTACACTCAATTCAGTATTACTATGAGTATTTAAAATAAATGGGCGAACAAGACAAAACAAAAACATTTGCTAAATTCACATACTTTTAGTTTATGTTTTCGTATAGGCTTTAATTGAGTTGTTTAGTTAGTGCTGGTGCGTGTGTGTGTGTGTGTGTGAAAACAGAATTTAATTACACTCTCCGGTCAAGCACCATCCAAACAGACCCAACAAGGATTGACTATAAAAAGGATGTTCTTCCTGGCAAATGGATTGATAAGCAAACAGTTTGTTCATTAGCTCGTAAGGACAGTTCATCGGCTGGCCGGACATGGAGTATCATCGTCCTCTGTTGCCAAACGGTCAAATTGCACCGCTGTCGTGGGAGATTCGCCTGTTCTTTCTCAATGTCAATTGGCCCATTAGGGCGAATGCAAAGCTGTTTATGCGTGTCTACGACAAGGTCATGCTGGTGCTTGGCTTCTTATTTTTCTGCTACTTAAACGAGGCGGAGATGCACTATATCGTCAATAATATCGGCGATCTCGGTTTGGCACTGGAAGGCATGGCCACTTACCTGATACTGGTCGAGGCTCATTTGAGGATTTACAGCAAGGGATTGCACAAGAGCAGTTTCAAAGAGTTTATCGATGAGTTTTTTCTGAAAATCTACAACGAGAAGTGAGAAATTGCCACTTGTCGAAGATCTCTGCTCTGAACTAGTTGAACCACCTTTTCAGATCCTTCAACCGGGACACGTACATGGACATACAACGCAAATTGCTGCCCACGAAAATGTGCTCCTACTCGTATATGCTGACGGTGGTCACGTATTTCCTGGTGCCCGTTATAGGCTTCTTCAGTCAGAGTCATTTGGTGCCCTTCAAAACCATCTTCCACTACGATCTGGCCATTTGGTATCTCTATGTGCCCACTCTGTGTGTTACGCTGTGGATCGGAGTGGCCGTTGTCTCCCATTTGTCGGCCGAATCCAATCTGTTGGCCACCATCATTTTGCATTTGAATGCTCGCTATTTGGAGTTGCAGCATGATCTGAAAGAGTTGCAGGCCAGGCTGCAGTCCGACATGAAAATCAGTCAGGACCAGGTGTTGGCGGAATATCGTAAAGCCTTTGTGGGCATCGTGAAGCGTAACATCGAGTACAATGACTTTGCGCAAAAGTTCCAACGGCAATACTCCTTTTGCATCTTTGTGATGATGGCCTTCAGTGCCGTCTTGTTGTGTGTGTTGGCCTTTAAGGCGGCAACGGTAAGTTCGATATGGTTTTCTTCTCAGTCACCGATTTCTTCTTCGGTTTGAAAAGTATTGAAACTAAGTTAGAAAGGACCATTTTGGACTGTGGGAGTTCTATACCTTGCCCAGAGTTTGAGGTTTTAAAATGACAACCATCGTGTTTCCTATCACATTTCATATGATTCAATCCTTGAAGTAGATTTAAGTTTCGTAGGTAGTGACCAAATAAGCACAGGCTTCTAAATTTGTTTCTGTTGGTCAAGAATTCGCTTGAGGAATTTTCAAAAATCAGCTATGTGACCCAATCAACAGACAGATAATTGGCATTGGCAAAAATCTTTGCAAAAATCCCCTAACAATCGGCATTGATTCATTGAGGTTGAGGTTTTAACCATGTGCGAGATAACTTCGTTTACCATATATTTTTCTATTTGTTCTTTCGCCCAGCTTGGCATGACCACGAAGAATATTACCTTCATCACATGGATTATGGGGAAAATTGTCGAACTACTGGTTTTCGGTACCTTGGGATCACAACTCATCGATACGGTAAGAACTGGCTGTAGTATTTGTAAATATCAACACAAAATCCCATTCCAATTGGCAGACCAACAACATGAGCTCCTGCTATTACATGTCCAATTGGGAACACATCATCCTCAAGTCAACCCGAACTAGCGACAACATTGAACTAATGAAATTGATCATCTTGTCCATTGAACTGAATCAGAAGCCCTTCTCACTCACCGGCTACAATTATTTCAACGTCAGCTTGGTCACAGTGGTAACGGTTAGTACGGGGTCCACGATTGCATCGCCTATCTGTGATCCCATCGAAATTCCGCATATACTAAAACTAAAATTGTACAAACATTGTAACGTATCTTTGCAGATATTACAAGGGGCCGGTTCATATTTCACCTTTTTATATGCTTTCCGATAAGGATGACAAAAAAAAAACAGTAAAAATTTATAGCTAAGATTTGGGTCTAAAGATTATTTTCCATAGAAGAAGGAAGAACGAAGGAACACGACGAAATATTTATTCACACACAGACACACTCGAAGAGAAATGTTGGTTGATTGTCCCGGAGGAGCACGACTCTTATTTGTGGACATATTTGTGTTTGTGATTTATTGTGAAAATAAATAAAATGAAAATCTTGTGTTGATCTTTAAATTAATATGTTGATGCATCACCAATGGACAAGAGCTCTGATGTATTTGTCAATCTTTGAAATATTTTGTTAGCAGGACTTCTGCAACGTAGGATAATGAAATAGGACAACTTACCTTACGTTGGTACACGACGTCCAGGGCACATCTGCAGAAAATGTTACATTTACGAAAAGTATTGTCAAATTAGAAAAAATAACAAACTCAGATACAAGCGAAAAACGGTTATTGTCGTCTACAGGAAAAATGTTTCTCATTTAACTGAATCTAAAATAAAAAAAGCTCCCTGTCATCGTAGGTCGTAGGTCTTAGCTCAATGTAGCTATTTATTATTATCCTTTACTTTAGATCCTATTAGGATCACAGGGTCGTTACAAAGTCCATTTCCATTTAAATCTAACTAACTCGGGTGCTTTCAGTTGCCTCAATCTCATGACTTGTGTGGCAGCTTCTTCCTCAATATGCTCCGTTCAACCCTGTCTCCTGCTCCCTTGCCTATGCCAGTCTATTGTTGGTGATATCTTCAGTGGGCTTTCTCCATTTCCAATAAACTCGAAAACAACTTCTTAAAATCTGACATCACTCAGCAATCCATTGCTGGTCATTACGGCAGAATGTCGGCGTTTTTTCTTGAGCGTAATTGGTTCGAGGCCTTAATTTATATTCGCTATGCGTAGATCATGTTATCAACTTATTTATGGCCACAAAATGTACTTGTTATTCCTTCAGTTCTCAGTTCGTTCGTTCATCGGTTGCCATTACTGCTACTGCTGGTGCAGACGTTGTTGTTGTTCTTGGGGTGATTTTCCAAGTTGTATGAGTTCAGTTGAATATCATCTTATCCATCTATAGACATTCTAACTATTTAAAGTTTATCCACTTTCGATTAGTTGTGGTTGTTGTTACTTAGTGAGCGAAGCCATCCATTCTCGCTATGGCATAGACCCACAAACACACACACACACTCATACATATACATGGGTGTATGTGTGCTTCTCCCTCTCTTGTGACGAAACATAAACGAATTCCTTGAAGTCCTTGTGAGGTTATGATTTTTATATGAGGTTGTGTTCTTTTGCGACTACAACTACCACTATATGTGTGTACGTGCGTGTGTGTTTAAGTACGTACGCACTAGTCGCTCCTGCCAAGATGCTGAATAGGCAAAAAGAAATGGGGAAAAATGTTGTTTTGGTTTCAACATATTAACCTCTTGAAGATCCGTAAAGTATAAGCCTGCCATGAGGAGAATGAGGGATGGATGGATGGATGGATGGTGGGGGATTTATATTGTTATTGATGTCGTGTTGGTATTGAAAAAGTTGTTCTTTAACCCATAATAAGCGACATACGAGTATGCTCCAATTTACAAAATGCCATTTAGAAACTGACCTTTTCACATTGATGAGATTCAGTTTCAGTTTCTTGAAGTGCTGAACATTTACAGATTTGAATTTCTAAACTTTCACTACTCTCGCTTAACCTAATCCAGTCTCACTTTATGAATATTTCATCAGTACTGTCTATTTTTATTAAAATGTACCCCCTTCCCCCTTAATGGGTTAATAAAATTAGGCAAAGTTTTTGTTCGATTTGAAACGATTTGATTGCGTGCAAACATAATGAAAGATTGATGAACTCAACAAAAAATGTTTCGACTAAATTGCAAAAACTCAATTCGGATAATGTTCAACCAACTTAAGAGCTCAGCTGAACAATGCAAAAACAAAAAAAGAAAGAAAATGCCCAACACGGATTTCAGATGAAACACACACACCACCCCACCCCCCTCTCCACTGAATATGTTTAGAGTTTTTGTTGTTTAACAACCACCAAGTGGCAGTGAGGCAGAACTCAGTCAGAAGGTTCCTCATATTTTGCAACGTTTAAAACTGTTTTCTAAAGCCTTGCTGGGAAATTGGAGCACAGGACTCGTTAGTAGCTTTGGATATTAATATCCTTCCAAATACAGAGTTGGCTGGCCTAATCAGCCGATTACGCTGAATTTTATGCGAGTAGAAGCTGGCTGGCTGGCTGGCCGGCTGGCACATTCGGTGCTAATGCGGCCGGCCAACAACAAGCGTGTGTTGCTAATGTGCTAACCCACCAATCGTCATTGTCGTCCTCGTCGTTGTTTGTCGTAGTCTCGTTCTCGTTGCCCTCGTCATTAGTAGCTGGTCTTGTGCTAGTGCCAGTGCCAGTGCTTGCTCTCGTTCTCATTCTGGTTATAAAAGTTGGTAATTTTCGCGTTTTGCCGTTGAAATTATACTTTCTCTCATTGCTGTTGTGGTGGATGTTGTCGTTGCTGTACTGTTTGTTGTTGTTTTTGCGGTAACTATAAAAACAATGCAATTTATATTTATGTGAGCTAAGTGCAGAAGATGTTGTTGTTGCTGCTGTTGCTGTTGCTGTTGCCGATGTTGTGGCAAATATACTTAAAACTTCAAAACAAATGCCGACCTGCCTCCATACACGCGTCTATACGAGGGTCGGGCCAAACAATGAAACCAAATAAGAACCAAAACGGTTCTGTTCCGGTTTTTTATTGTGTTTCGCCTGGTAAAATTAAAAATTTACATAATTACAATCGAAGAGAATCTTTAGAATAGACAAAAGGATATTTGAGGAAGAAAATCTCTTGGCAACTCGCAAAGATGTTGGAATTTATGTGAAGACATCGTTCGGTCTCTTAACACATGTGACGTATGAGTTATTTATAGCGCATACGATCCATTGGCTGGAAGAGAATTGTGCCCAATAGGTCGGCAGGAATTATACAAGTTACTTTACTGATACTGAAACCAGTGGAAATCACATTTTTTTTTCCGATTTTTTCCAAGTTGACCTCCCCTAGGTGGCAAACTGCCCTACGTATACCGGCCTCGTACATTCTCACATTGCATACGGCGCACTAACAAACAACAAACCAAACAACAAGCAAAAGCAACAATATGCGAGCTGGAGCTGGAAAAAAGCAATTGAGTAGGAAATTACTTGACCTAAATTATGTGGTGGGTTTTAAATAATAATAATAAAAAAAAAAGGTTAAACAAAAACTGTGGATTATTGTGAAAACTTTTCTGTTTTCAAAAGGAAGTGGTTAAAAAGCTCCCATTTATTCTCGAAGCCCTACTCATCCCCCCTCCACCCCCCACAACTCTCGGTGGATGGCGGATTAAACTGAAAAATGGAAAAAACTATTTGGAAAATTAAAACAAACAGAAAATGTGTATTTAAAATTTAACTGAAATACATTTGAGTGTCACACTTATGGCCTGAACGAATAAAAGCCAGCCATTTGTCATCCACTCTGCAGGGCGTGGAGCCTCTGAGTCTGGTCGGTTTGTTGCTGGTCGAGAGTGGTGTTATGATTTTAATTTTTCAAATTGGAAATTGGACTGGTGTGTGAGTAGCGGTTGTAAAAACGTTTACTAAATACAGTAAACTATTTGACATTAAGGAATATATTAGATGATGTTCCACGGGAATATTAAACACTGTGGTGTGGCAGGTAGTGTGTGCGACTAGCAGGCTCGAAATATGCTGAGACCATGACTTTCCATCGGAAGCGTTCTGGTCCATGTGAGTGGCATTCATTTCGGAATTCAGCTAATCGACATCTCCTCTCCACCATAAGGGTAGAAACAGAACACTGATATTATATTCCATCAAAAAAACACAAAAATAATCTCCAAAACGTTTCAATTTCAATGTAATTTGAAGCTAACGCCGCCACACTGTCACTATCTGCGCGCCAGATAATTTGTTGAGTTTAAATACTTAAATTGGTTATTAATAATATTGGAAAAAATCGAGTTAAGCCTCATTATGTTTAATTAATAAAGCATGTTAATTATGCATTCAATCGACACCTACAGACACACACACACACACCGACACACGCACAAATACATGTGTGTACATGTGTAAATATTATGGACACCAAGCACCGAGCGACAGACAACCGAACAAACAAACAAACTGTCCTCTGCGCCAAGTTAATGAATACGAATGGTAGACACCAACATCAAATATCATCCATGTGTCAGAATGACGGTTATAAAACAACAAAAAAAACAGAAATTGTTGGAATTTGTTGAATTTGTTTAAAAGTGCGTAAATTTAAAGATATCTCGAACGGATAAGGCAGCAGCTCTCATACACTGCAGGTGGTTTACTAACAATATTCCATTTAGTGACTCACCAACACGTTATGTGCACCCGCTTCCCTTCCATGTGCTGTCTTCGTCCTTGGCGTCTACAGGACTCCATCGCCAATCATGGCTCTCAACATGAATACTTTCAGTCTATTGT
Organism: Hydrotaea cyrtoneurina; assembly: GCA_958296145.1. NCBI lineage: Eukaryota > Metazoa > Arthropoda > Insecta > Diptera > Muscidae > Hydrotaea > Hydrotaea cyrtoneurina. The sequence continues at coordinate 1,392,226 of OY282516.1, read as the reverse complement.
ATTAACACACTCTTAAGTAGGGAATTGTTTGAAATGTTTGCTCGCCTGTCTGGTTACTGCACGAGCACGAGGTATGAGTTGAACGACAGTGGTGCTATGTGGTGTGTGACGTTGTGTCGTTGTGGTGGCGGTGGCGGTGGCGGTGTCAGCCGGGTGTAGAGTGGAGGTCAAAATAGCATTTGCCAAAGAATGTCACGCTGAGTTCAGTTTAATTAAACGGCAATGATTTATGAGAAATTCCAATTGGTATGCGGCATGAATAAGAAATAGCAAAGAAGCTACCGTTGCCGTTCTCCTTCTTAGTCTTCTTCTTCATGGCCACCTATGTAGCGTGTTTGTGTGAACATCGTCAGATACTGCGGCCCCTTTGTGGGGTGAGTTCGGTTTATTCGATTATAGGAATTTCAGTTTCATTATTCGAATTTCATTTCGGCATTTTTCTGAGGACGCTTTGGGACATGCACCTTTAGCCATTGACGCCGCCTCAGCCACAATTGTTTAACTAAATGGAAAATTTGTACATGTTACCTAATAACCCTAACAGAAGTCTATAGAAAGGTCATTTGTGTTTGCAAAATTACCAAAAACAAAAAAGAGGATGCAAGACTTCAGAGCATAAACATTCCGGTCCAACTGAAAGGGCCGTATGTCAATTGTGGGCATTTGCAACTTCACTGTGTAAAGACATATATATATCATACATGAATTGCTCTACTTTAAATACATCCAACACCCCCCACCCCCACTCTCTAGGAGAACCTCAGTGTGGACACAGAGAAAGCCCATTAACGGCTAATCCCCATTTGCTGGGCATACCACACCCCGTTGACAAAGGCGTTTAGGTAAATGTACTTATAAGCAATCGTACAGCGTGCTACGTATATTGATTCAAGTACGTTTTTTTTTTGTCATCTTCTTATTCTGCCTTTCCGTTTCCGCTCTGGCACTTCTTGCGGTCTTTTGGTAATCATAGTCGATGCTATTACTTCTGGTTTCTTTTACACTCCATACAAATGTCTCGGCTGTGGCTTTCACCCCGCTTCCTGTGCTTTGGTTTGTGGGTATGTGTGAGTATTGTTGTTGTCTTCTTGTTCTCGGTTCACTCTCGGAATATTTTGACATTTTCAAGGCTTTTATTTACCCAAAAATGTTTGGTATTCGAAGGTTGTGCTCCAGTGAAATGGGATTTTTTGGTCGACTTTTTGCATCTTTACCTCAATGAAGACCAAAGCAATTGCGACACAGCAATGTCAGTCGGTAGTCACCATGGATGGATGGTAGGTATCATCAGCATCAGCATCAGCGCCAGCATCATCATTGTCCGTCCGCAGTGCCGGTGTCTTCTTCTAGGTTGTTTGTCGTCGACGTCGTCCTTGTCGTCATCAGCATACACAATTTCAAATAGGAATGTGAAAGAACTGATTTTCCTTCACATTTGTGGTTTTTGAATGGATTTATGCTGACACATTTTTTTTTATTTTTTTTTTATTTCCTTTCATTTTTTTTTTTCGTTTGGGTCGAAAATTCACTAAAGTGTAAAATATCCTTGATAATTCAATTAAATTTAATTGGATCACAAAAAAAGATGAATAAACTATGAAAATGATGTTTTCGTTAAGGAAATTATGCTTATGATATTTTCATTCCAATAATAATGCAGTAGTTTTGACTTAACTGACACATCCACTTTGGCAGACATCGGTGGCACTTAACTTGCATTCATTTAGCAGTCACAATTTGCTTAGTGCCATTCAGAGCCACATACAATTCATTAACTGCCTAACATCTCTTTAATTTGTCTGAAAGAGAACAAAATGTAAAGAGAGAAAAATGTCGCTGTGATTTCAAGATTCTCAATGATAAATAACCAAACATTTCAGAGATTGCTGGTGTTTAATTTAAATTTGCACTTAAGCAAGTCCAAGTTATTTGCATTGACACAGTAGAACTAAATTTCGAAATTTATGAGTTTTAGTTAGTTATCTTAAATTGGCACCTAAGTGAGTGGCAACAACTCAGACAAGAATGGTGAATGTCATTGTTAGCTTAAACTTACCCAGTTGTAGACAAAGTTTACGGAAGGCAATTTATCTAAACAAAAACAAACTCGCTTGAAGTGGGTGGTATTGCTTTATTTTTTTGCAGGACCCCTCGTAGGGGACCAGGCACATAGAATATATGTAGATCTCGGATTCGAACGTCATCTATTGTTTACGAAATCATTTATTTGCTTACGTTTAAATTATTCTTGCAGCCTAAACCCTCGACACTTCGAATATATGGCATCACCCTGTATCCTCATACGAGCCCTTCCTTATGATCTTGATCACTCTACAAATGTCCCACTGTTTGAATTGACAAATATTGCTTACAATAAATAATATATGTGTGTGTGTGTATTGCATTCTCTTGCTACTTATGGAAGTGATAAATGTTAACATCCATCTTGTGTCCAGTTGAGCCTCTGACTTCTGTTGGCCATAAACCAAGTCCGTATTGAAATGAAAGCACCGCAACTAAATCCATTTACAAATTATCCATAAACAGTTTATTTATTGATGGTCTAACCTAAATTTCATCTGTATTTACATAATTAATAAACAAATGACAATATGAGATACTAAGCGGCAGAGAGAGAGAGAGACTCACACAGAGAGAGAGAGAGATGGAGAGGTGTAGTGAGTGTGGATAATAGACGGCAGTACTACTAACTGTTTGTTAAATACACACAGGACACATATACGACACTGCACACACACTCACACACACACATGGACAATGGACACTGTTACGTGTACGTGTACACACACTTTATACAAACACAATTTTATAATTAATAATACAAAAAAGTAAATGACAGAGTAGACATGCATGCAAATGGGAGATTGAGTGCGTGAGCGTGGGGTCCGGTTACATTATCTGCAATTACACAAATGCCGGACAATGGGATGGGTTAAATTTAAAATTTAAATTAATTGCAGTAACTTAATACAAATGACAATAATGTAAATAATTGAAATGTTGCACTCATACCCGTCCAGCTCGTCCAACAATGTGTGTCCGTGTGTGTGTTCGCCCTCACGGACGTACTTTCAAATCAAACTGAACCAGGACAATGACATGCACCAGCGCCGATATGAGGTACTGCAGGCAGGTGGCTTTGTTGAGGGGGAACAGGCCGAAAATGTAGAACGTCAATTTGTTACAAGCTAGATACTGATGAAACTGCGACAGCTGCAAGTAATAAAAACGCTTGACATACGATTTTGTTTTTTTTTAACAAATTTCCTTTTTTTAAACCAACCAATTTAGTAAAATCCACTACTTGACTGTTGCCACCTTCGTCTTGCACCTCCAGACCGGATAAGTTACTCAGTATGTGCGCAGACTGATTGCACGAGGTCAGGATTTTATCAATCGCTGTAATGATCAGATATGTATCCCAGTAGAAGAAGACTATAGTCAGCATGCCCACCATGTTATCCGTCCCATCCGAGGCTATGCTGCCATTCGCAAACTGCACCGCATGATAGAGCGTCGCCACGTTTGTGGTAAAGATTTTGAGTAACATGAACAAAGTGACACAGCGAGATATTCTCAAGATACGCCGCGACAGGTGATAGCACTCAAAGTGCATACAGTACAAAGTCCAGCAACGCTGAATCATCAACGACGGCGAACACTGTTGCCGCACCATGCTCTCCAGCGATTTGTTGATGTAGACGAACTGTAGGTGGATCCGGGTCAGAGTCACAAAAAACTGTATATTGGAGACGAGCATAAAGAACGTCTGCAAGAAGTTGATGAAAACCATTAAGTAGAAGGTTCCGCCCGGCCGATCCTGCATTATCAGCAACAAACTGGAGATAACCAGTCCTTGGCAGTGGGTGGTGCAAAATTTATAAATCGTATAATACTTGATGACATTCACTTCGCTACGCATTTCCCCCTCCATGCTGTAGTGCTGGCAAAACGGTTGATATTTCGCCTCGAACTCCACATAACTGTTGTACAAGTCCATAATATTCTGCCGCCTCAGCCAAGTCACCAGACTCATTATGGCTATTGTAAGGATGCGGGCAATTTTCCCCGCATAATACGTCGACTGCAGCACAATGTCACCCAGCATATAAATACTCTCCCCTCCCTCTATGCTGACCAGGATGGGTGTACCCATGGGAGTTACCAGCAGAAATACACACTGTATGCAGGCACTGTAGACCAAGTAGGCCCGTGAGTAGACGAATTGTTTCGTTTTTCCATTGTACAGTGCCGGCAATAGACCCATGGCGAGGGCGTAGTAATAGGCGATGCTCAGAACCCATTTCTCTACGAGCTCACTTATTCGCTGGCCCATTGCGTCGTACAGCCATATCCGGACTATTTCCGGTTTGTGAAAATTCTGCTTGACATGCTTGAGCACATTCGTTGTGTGTACGATTTGTATCTGATGCGTCCGTCGCCTGTAATTAATTGTTCGTCTAATTGATTTGTTCCATTGGGCTGAATATACATATGTACGTTTATTGTTTCTTCTGGTGTTGTTGTTGTAATATGAATTGCTATTTGCGCAACAAGCACTCTTATCGTGACATTCGCCGTCTTGAAAACAAATTAATTTGATTGTGTCAATTGTTTCATTGCGGAACACGTGGGCGTATGTCGAATGTTGCTACATTTTTTGAATATTCCCCATACGTGAAAAGTCAATTTAAATAGGAGACTTACAGCTTGTTCTAGAGTAAACAAATAGAAAGTGAATAATTTGAGGTGGTCACAGCCATTTGTTTCCGCAGATAGTGCCTGCGACTCTGGTCGCATTAGAAAGGACAATTTGTCTCCGTCCGCTGTCTGCTTCCGCTAGCGGTGGCATTTCATTTGGTCGCGTGATCGAGTTATAGCGTTTTTCAGTCACGTGGAAAAAATACCTACTACAAGTTTCTGGTATCAGAAAACAGACAATGGACTGTTTTTCAGTGGTTGACGGTGTTCGATGTCATATGTGAATATGTGTGTCATCTGTTTCTCAACAAACTTTTGACAGATTGTTGCTTTTTAATTGTTGAGCTCAAATTTAAGAACACTTTCCAGATTTAACCTCTTGAGCATAAAGTTTTGGATCGGAGCGGTTGAGCTCACATTTTTCTGTCTCATCCGTTGAGCACAACACAAATTGTTGGTTCTTAGCTTTTGAGTAAATATTTTGGAAAATAAGCTGAAACTTTTACTGTTTGGAAGCTAAATTTTTTTAAAATTGTCAAATAGCTAGCGGACACCACGGGACACAGTTCACTGGCATAAATCATAAAGGTAAATGTAACAGTTGCGAAGTTATAAAGGTCTTCAGTTGATTTCATTGAATTTCAGTATGTAGGGGGAAATGGGGGCGTGTCACACTATATGCATACGATAGCCAGACCTTTACTCTAACCCAAGGTAAAAGTTTCATCTCGATAGCTGCAGTCGTTATCGAGTTATAGCGTTTTTAATTTGAGACACATTGAAAAAATCACCTACTACACATTTCTGGGCGCCTGGTATCAGAAAGTGGAGAATTGTGTTATTCACTTGTGGCTGTTTTTTGATTTCACATGCGAGTGTGTGTGCATTCTTATAAATTAGACAGCAACTCAAAGCATACTTTAAGGCTCGAATATTTATACTCACCGCTGGCAGAATTAAAAAATACGCTCTCATTCTCAGCAGAAACAGCAAGGGATTAGTTTTGAGCGAACTAATTTAAAAATTAAGCTATTGTGATGGGACTTGTGTTAGAATAAAAGTAGGGCTGTCAGTTGATATGTCCCTGTTTACGTTTTTCTTTCAGAACTTAATGATCTATAAAAATAGCTGTAAATCTTTGAAGCTACGTAGCTTGAAATGTATAAAAGAAATTACTTTTTCTATTCATGTTCTTAGGAAAAGTAACATAAACAAGCAAGGTTTACTTTGTCGTATAGGACAAACAAGTTGTCGCTTTCATACCATTCTGTAGTCGGGATTGGTCCGACTTGTGCCTTTGCCTACCTTTGCTTTAATGTTGACATACCGCCTGTGCCTACTTAAAGAGTTTGCTACTTCAGTTCGAAAACTCTTCAGGCAAGTACCTTTGAGGCATTATCCGTTTGATTGTGTTGATGAAATTGACAAAAAAAAAAAAAAACATGAGAATGCCTACGCTTTGCGATGGACGTCAATCATCATCAAATGCATTTGGATAATTTCCCACTTGAGTTTTCAGTTTCGGTTTTTTGTTTTCCGTAATTTTGTATATCTTACGGCAATTCTTTGGAGTTCAACAGTGATTGATGAGTATGTATGCATATGACCAAATGTGGTCTAAACCAAGCACACAGGTTGCATTTTGTCCCTGGAATGAACTTCGATTGCACAACATTGGAGCATGTTACTCTCCGAGGTCGGTAATGAATTCCATGACCATGAGCATGAGCATTACCATTTCCATTGTCATTGTCGTTGATGGATCCCTTTCGAATAAAACGCATGACTCACAGATGATGTTCAGGTATTTCCATCATTTTTATTTATTTTCAATAATTTGTTTGGGAGCTGGTTGGGTGGTACGAGGAGTGAGGGGATTTCTTTTTCTTTGGGAGGATGAGGGTTTCTTCTTCTTCTCTTTATGTGTCTAAATGCGTACAATCTTACATTTAAATATAATTACTATAATAATCTTACATAGCTATGTCATCATTTCTGTTTAAAAACTACGTACGTGTACAATCATATTTTGTGTCTTCTCTAAATTGAAGATCTTTTTTTGTGAGTTTTGTGTATATATTTTTTGGGTTTTTGTTTCTGTTTCTGTTTTTTTTTACATACGACTCTTACATCGCTGAACAATGACTGATACAGATGAACCTTCTCCGACTACGTCACACTTTCGACCGAGCAATATGACATTAAGTTATACAAGAAAAATACAAAAACAAAAAAACATAATAGTAGGCGCTAGTGTGAAAGTATCATTTTTAGGGTGGCCCATCTTTATCAGTCACTGCTGCTGCTGCTTGCATTGTCGTTGTTGCTGTCCGCCTGTCTTCATTTTCAAACAATTGTCCAAGATTGTTTTTTTTTTGTTGGTTTGTTTGTCGTCTTCTTCTATTTTCATTTCTTATAAATTAACTTCATAAAATATTTATTCTCTTTTCTCTCGATATTTGTGCAAAAAATATGGCATTCTTTAGAATTTCTTTCATTTCACTTGTTGTCTATTGTATTTTATTTATTGGTTTGTGAGACTTGGTTTTCTCATTGGTTTCGGGACTGGCTCAACTGTCTACTGTGAGTGGCCTTGTCGCTGTCCTCCCTCTTGTACACACACACACATAAATTCCTATTTGAAGTCACTCGGGCTAATACTTCTGGAGTCATATGAAATCAGGATCCAATGGCAATTGGCTGATTAGATAAGCATGTCTTCTTCTGTTTCGTCTTCCGGTAATTTCGATAACTAATTCTAAAATTGTGACTGGTTTTTTCTTAACTAACTTTTTAAAAGTTATAATTTCTGTGTATGCAGAGAGGTGTGTGTGTGTGTGTGTTGTGATGAGAATATTTCATTCATTTAATAAAGGATGGGATTCGTTTCTAAAATCTTTTCATGTCATATTTTGCAGCAAATAAAGGCAGTTTTCTTTAAGTTCAACAAAGGAAAAGTAATGTAGATTTTATTTCTAGACAAAGTCGGGCGGATTTCCCTGCCCGTGGGTGTGTGTGTGTGTGTGTGTGTGCGCGTGTGTAGGTATGAATATGATTTTACTTTCTATTCAATTCAATTCAAACTATTCACTAAATAACTTTGTTTCTGTGTGTATTGTGGTTTTTCATTTCGGTTTTTTTTTTTAAGAAAATTTCAACAAATTCGTGTGTGTGTGTTTCTTTTCGGGGCTATGTGGAGCTACATGTGCCCCCACCTTGCTAGGGGGTATTCACTAATATTTTGTTGTCAAGTCTTTGTGCTTGGGCCCTCTGCACATCAGACGTATGATCAGCAGCATTAAGATAATTATCGACAGCGCGATTGTGACGAAAAACGCTATTTCGCCGTAGGTCATGGTACGCTTGTACTCCCTCATACAGATCAAGGACGACTCGTCGTCCACAATTGTATTGCTCAGGTGTTCCTTGTCCTTGTCCTTGTGCTCGTGCCACAGATCGAATTGCTCCAGATTCCATTGTATGTGCTGGGTCAGGTCCTCCAGGGTGGAGCTGTGCGTTACATTCGGACAGTTCGGGATGCCATCGCATACGAGGTGGCGCGGCAGGCAGATGTTGGTGTTGCCCGGGCACTTGAAGTTGCATTCGTTGTCTTGCAGCAGAGAAGCCGCCAAACTACCGTCCGGATTTCGGGGCAAATGGAATAGTTCGGTCCATACGAGACGGAAAATATTTTTGCCAGGTTGTCCGTCGCCTGTGTACTGTATGAGAACAGGCAATGGTTCTTGATCGGCTCCCAGAGCACCCAAATCCGCAGTCGATAGTATGGGCAGATCTCGTGCCAGCGACACATTCTCGGGGCAAATGATAAATCGAGGCTCCAGGCGTCCCGCCAAGTAAACCTCGATTTTGGCACTGTCGCAGGTACGATCGCCGAATCTGGCCTTTTCCAAATTCAGCCACAAGTCTCGCTGCGAGGCCACCTTCAATTCCCAAATGCATTTCTCGCGTCTGTAGTGGTGTTCGGGTTGTGCTGCCATCGGCCCGGTGACCAGGGCCAAGGCCTTCTTGTGCGGATACACCAATTCGCCGTCGGGCGACGGTCCCAGTGTAATCGGGCCACACAAAGGCCCATGGGCAAACTCATAGGAGGCTTCAAACAGGGGATTTGGATTCTTGAAGTACGACGTTATGGCATGCTGACCTTGCACAATCATTTCCAAATTCATTTGATCGGCCGACGAGATGACTCTCACCGGTCGCGGTATATTGTCGCAGAAACAGGCCAGGTTATTCTGGAACTTCTCCCTCTCCTCCCAGATCACCAACTTGTCCACCCTCTCCTCGTGACAACGCGTGCAGGCGTTATTGTTGTACGGCAGCTCCTTGAACATCACCGAGCTGACTTCGATCACAGCACGGGCGTACAGACGGCGATCGGTGACAAACTTGTACTGGCAGCGGACATCCGAACCGCCAGTCCGTTTGAAAATCAACGAGTTCATCGGCGACCTGATCTTGCCGCCCGGATGTTTCCACGCATACATCACCTCATCGCACAGAGTGTTCGGCACCGGATCACCGAACCGCGTGTTATTGAAGAAATCGTAATGGGCCCAATAGTACAGCGAGGAGCCGCTGTACGAGCCCGTCTTCGACTCAAACTGAACGTACAATGAGGGGCTTGTGCTGACAAAGTCAACCTTTTCCATGGGCCTCGAGAAGGTGTCGCAGAATGTTTTGATGATTCTCGCCGGATCGGCACGATCCGAATCGTAGATGGTCAGCGACTCGCCACAATCTCCGTCGTACTTCAGTATGGGCGATTCGATGCGATTAATGCGGAAACTGTAAAGAAACGAAGGAAAATAAAATTAAATCAATGAAAAGAAAAGACAGGTGAAATATGTTGATAACGATGTCTCCTCCCTGGGTGTGTGTGTGTTTCTTTACATTTTAATCTGCTGTACTAACCCTAAAAACCTCAAGCACATTACAAAACAAACACATACACTCGCACACACCGATACAGAGTCGCAATCACACAGGCGAAAGAAGTCCTTGCATAGCAAACTGGCAGCCAGCCAACATAACTCACAAACACCCAGGTCCACACTAGGACATGGACCCCCCCCCCCAAAACAAGAAAAACGACAAAACAAAATCATAAAAACAGGGAAAACATAATCCTATCCTTTGCTTATTTAAAACTCAACCTACCAACAAACAAAAACAAAACAAGAGAGGAAAAAACCGAAACGAGAGTAAAATGACAAACAAGCCCAAATGACACTGTAAAAATAACAGCAACAACCAATCATGTGTTTGATCAGGGACGTAGGAGTTTTTAGGTCGAGGGAAATGCCTACTCATCCGAGGACTGGTGCATCCTTTGCAAGGAATAAATGGAGATTCGTAACTAAAAAATTGACACACTGTCAGCGGGGCAATTTTCCCACTCAACTTAACCCTTTCGCCCCTACCAGGGATCATATGTCCCAGTGAAGGTGCTTATATCATGTATCCCTATCAACATTTAAATTAAACTTAAAGATTTAGAAAAAAAAACTCATGCGTGAAAGGATTAACAGAAATATTGACGTATTTGCGTGAACACTCCATGGAGGAACAGAGGGGGGAATCCTCTCTTAACAGTGAGCTGTACACGATGTGATTTGTATACTCAGATTCCAAACTTTTTGTTTTAGCTTTCTTGCTCGTCACCGGCATGAGAATGACCGCTGAATGGTCTTACCAACATTTTCCACCCAGCCCTGGTCGACTACCCAATGTTGTTAAGAGTCCCCATATAGATTCGGCAGAGTATTTGACCAAATCTTTGCGACTAACATTCCACATTCGAATTACAACCTGCACAGGGATACACTTATGCGCCTTTTTTTTATCTACTCAAGCGGTTCACGTTTCAACAGTCTACTAAAAGGAAGACGTTTGTTAATCAGCTACCAGCACAACTTCCACCTCCGCACCCCACTGTACAGGGTACCGGGTACAGAGTACAGATATACATACAATGAAACGTATTACAATGTAAATTCTAAAAACAACACAGGAGGCAGCAACAGGAAAAAAAAAGATTGTGGAAAATAGAATTTTCCCAAAAATTATATAACTCTTAAGCTTTCCTCACATCGTCATGTTGTTGAGCTTAAGGTAAATCTAAACCATAGACTCGCACACATGTCGGCGCACACATGCATGCACACTCAGTTGTAGGACCAGCTCGGGAGCTTAGAAAAGACCTACATAAACATAAGGCTAAGGTGATCATTTCACTCGGCGGTTTACAACTACCCCGAACTATAAAAACTCCAAAAACGAGCACAAAGCCAACACCCAAAAGGGTTGGAGGGGGAGCGCGACGAAGGATGGAGAACTGATGTGCATAGGCCAACGTTGTTTTAATACACTAAGCCCAAGAAGGGGGGGTACGATTGTGCTGGCGGTAAGACTCGTTAGTGTTTGGGCCACAGAGCAGCGGTATTTCCAAATGTGTGTCAGGCTCAACATGTTTCTATGCAAGTGGGTGTGTGTGTGCGTGTGTCAGGTGTGCCTGTGTGTGATTGTTTTCGTGTATTATTCCTTCATTCATTCATATTTACATGTGGATTATAAGGACATACCGCAAGGCAATGGCACAAGTCCTTTATGCTATCTTTGTCGTTGGTGGGTGGCTGGGTGTGTGTGTGGGATACGATGAACGTAACGCAACCTAGCGTTATGCACGTTCTTGCCGTAAATACAATATTTTTTTCATCTTTTTTTTTCTCCAATTTTTATAGAATTTTCTTTTTCGGCAAGTTGAGCAAATAAAACCGAAATGAAATTGTGCTGTAACAGCATAATTTCGAAACGTTTCTACTCTACTTGTACGTCTTCTTCTACTTCTACTTCTTCTTCTTATTTTTCTGTTAACTTTACTTTTTCGTTTTGGCCTCCCCACAACCCCAATTTCACCATGACTTCGTTTCAGCAGTCTGTCGGTTGGTTTTCTATCGTTTTATTCGGATATTTGTAGGCGTTAGGCATGAAAACCTTTTTATTAGCATGATTTTCTTTCTATGTACAAGGCACACACACACACACGCGCGTATGTCCGTGTGTATACACATATTGATGTTGGTGTATTGGAGTACTGAGTATGCACATGGAGAGGTAGGGCATGACACGAGACCGGTTTAATAAGGATGGGAAATATTTGGAAATGACAAAAATCAATCTGAATAGAGAAAAGAATAAGTGACATTTTGAAAGCTTTAGGAGTCTCCAATTCCCCCTAAAATAATTCGCTGTTATTTGGCTATCCAAGTGTCCATGTCTGCCATGGGGCTCGCCATCCACCCCTAGGAAATTAATGGATTCATACGTATATCACCCAACATCCATTAGGGAAGCAACGCTGGGACTTCTCTCAAATCAGCGGGCTGAGCACGATATAATTTGTAGGCCCACTGACAGGGATACGAAATAAGGGACTTGGTAGGAGGTAAGAGGGTGTAATGTTTGTTGAACTGAACGTTCGGCTGTAAAACGAATTTTCTCTACAGTGTGCTGGACAGCCGACGATGAACGGATTTGAGTTCCTGGATGGCCGTGTGTCGCGGCTGAATGTCCCAACATCAGAGATTGGACGACGGATATCAGAAGAGCAGATATTATTAGAATATGACAACCCACGATGCTAAAGGGAGACAATAGAGTTGGATACCCTACTGTCCTCTATCAACATCATCGCTTTCTCCTATACACGATCTAGGAGTGGCAAAGTCCCAGAGTCGTATGGTGGAAGAGACTGCAAAAATGTATATTCGATAGGAACCTAATAAACGATAGCCCAGTATGTCTCTGTTATTTAACCCCCACTGGATAAACTTAAGTGTAACGATAACGACACTGATCATACTTCCCCGCCCTGCTTGAAATGAAATTCGACTGTGTGTTTGTATGTTGCAATTGTGTGACTGTCTAAGTTAGTGGCTTTGGAAAAGACTTCCATTTTCGAAAGGTAATCTAATGTGTTCAAGTAGTGTGAGTGTGGCTGAGTGTATGGGAGTGTATGAAGTCATATAATAAAATATTGTGTCATATTTTATTAGTCAAACCTAAATGTAATTGTATCCAATTTTGTGATTATTACTTGTTTTTTTGTCTTCCTTTTCCATTTTGCCGCTTTTTGCTGTTGAACGATTTCGTTATTACTGCACACAATTTACAAATAAAAATGTTTTTTTTTGTTTTTGCCACTTTGTCATGAGTGTGTCTATGTGTGTGTGTGTGTGTGCGTGTGAGCGAGTAAAGCCGCCTGTGCATGTGTATGTAGTACCAAGTATCTGTGTGTGAGTACGTGAACCTTTTGAAGAGGTCTGAAAAGTTTTATATGGATGGCATTTATATGGCAAATACTGCAATACCGACTCGTACTCTCAACGCAAAAAAAAGAAAAAAAAAAGGAAAGCCACTGTGTCGTGTCTCTGTGTAACAGTCATATTACTTTTTGAGGCTTTTTTATGATATGCAGAGTTTCGTTTATTTCTTTTCATCTCTGTTCTTTTTTTTCTCTTTTTGCTATTTCATGCCATTCATTTTATTATTATTATTACTTTTTTTCTCTTTTATTTTTGCAAAAAAAAAAAAAAAAAATGTAATTGAAAAAGTTTTTCTATTAATTTTATTAAATTCCATTTTATCAAAGAGGGATTTATGCCAGAGCATAGCATGTGTGTGAGCGTGAGTCTGTGTGTCTGTGTGTGTGTGTGTTTGTTGTATGGAAATGTGTAATCGAAATAAAGGAGAGAGACATTATTTTTTGTACGCTATTGAAAAGTTTACGGAATTGTGTAATAGAAATGGAGAATGACTTTTTCATAGAGGACTCAAATCGAAACTTGATGATTTATTTCTGTAGTTTCTTTCTAATCTACTTCCGTTCGGTGATTTATATCCGTTTCCGTTTCCATTGGCCTTATTGATTTTGCAATGACTTTAGTTTACCACCAATACAACATGCTGATGTTCATTGTTCGGAAAGGTTTTAGAAAAAACATCTCCAGAAAAGCATTAAGCCGTTCGGAGCCGGCTTGGAACAGTAGGTCCCGGTCAGTGAGTATACAGAATAATAGTGCGCACAGCTCACTGATTCGAGGGGAGTTCCCCGTCTGTTAAGAGAAAAAGGTTTAGCAAATCTTGGACAATTTTAGAAGAATGATTTCGCCGAATCATTGTAGGGGTGCTGAGAGTAAAAGGTTCACAGAGAAAACATTTGAGACCATAAATTCTAAACTTGGACTTGATAATTTCTCGAAATGTGGCTACAGGCTTTTCATAGCGATTTTTAGTTTAAGGGGTAACACAGTGAATTGAGGTGGGAAATATCAATTATGCCAGAAACTTCTGAAACGGGAGAAACTTTTCATATGCCTCCTGTACAGGCACAACCTTGTGTAGAGATGAACGTGGGACTCTGGTCAAAGATACGCCGAAAAAGAATCTTGTGGAGTAAAAACATCGTTATATTCGCTTGTGCCGTCCACCATTACGGACGTTCAAAATTGGCCAAATCTTTAATAGCAAATCGAACCAACAGCTTCCATTGTCCATTTATAGGCATGACCAGAACTTCCGTTCAGGAAATACACAAACGACACCTGTCCTGAATTGAATAGTAATGGACGCTTACGAGCAGAATGTCAATTTCTTTCTAAAAAATAAAGATTCAATATAAATTGTTGCTTCAACGTTTATTTAAGAAATTCCATAAATATTCAATCTGCTCAATATTTCGTGCCAAATGTTTCCGATTCTAATTCAGGCAATGCCAACATGTTTTAAACAACATTCCAGAAACCAAATGTCGTCGACAGTTCAAAGGACAACAGCCACAATACATTCTGTATATGACCTCCGACATTAAGTGTATCTCTAAATGTATTTATTAACAATGTTTGCCCTTAATACAGAGAAAACGAGTTAATGTCAAATGGCAAAATCATGTTTTATGGGCTGAGCTTGAAAATGCCGCCTATAAATAGTTGCAATTGTAGAGCGAATTTCACGCGTTCATTCGTGAGTATGGGCAAATTAATTTCGACTTTGACAACGATTCACAAGATAAATCGGATGAGCTGCGAAATAAGTCAGAGACTTACAAACGAACGGACAAATTCAATACAATGGGGGGCGGGTGACGGGGGTGGGCACAAGTGCAAAACCACCCATTCAACAAGGGGCGCAATGAATGTATGTAACCGCCAGAGCCACATAACAATTTCATAAATTTTCCAACTGTCGCATACACACACACACACACAAGCTGAGAAGAGTGGAAAGTACTGTGAAAACCTGAACAACTTTAACCGGTAACACAATGTTGACAGTGTCTAGACGCCAATTTTAACGAAAGAATTGCTGAGTTTAACATTGAGAGTATGTGTGTGTGTGTGTGATTATAACACATACACACTGACACTCTATGAGTCCAGTTCAGGCATACAAACACCCACGCACATAGCGCCAAGTTTGTGAAACTGTAGAGAAACAAAATAAAGTAAAAACAATCACGCCACACACGCTCACGAATAATAATAATGAAAAAAAAACCAACAAAATACAACAAATTCTGTGTGTATGTAGCACAATATGAAACTGCGTCCCCTCGATGTGACCACATTCACACTTACCCATATTAACACGTGCTTACTGTGAATGGATTGGAGACGGGAAAAACATAAAATACCATATTTCGCACTCATGTACGTATATGCATTGCCATGCAAATACAAAAAGAACAACAACCACCGATGGTGAAATGATAATTATGGTTAAAGTAACAACTGCAACTTAACTACTGTTATCCAGTAACTAAAAGAGATACTGGAATTTTATAAATATTCACAGTTTCAATGTTTTTTTTAATATCTTTCGTTGGCTTCAGGTGTTACAAGGGAAACCCGTTTAACATTCGGAGCAAAGTAGACACGATCTCTCAATATTCCATGGGGGAATAAATCTATGAACTGTGCACTGTGCACTTGCAGAACTAAACTTACTTAGCTCACCTCGTTTCATATACAAAATTGCAACCAGAGTGAACAACAATTTGTTTTGCATCCAAAGACTGTGAGCAATTTCGGTGTCTTCGGTGGCCTTTTCAGAAGCGGAATACACGTTTACAGCAATAACTAGCATTTGGGGGAATGACAACGACAACGGCCACAATAACAACAGCAACAACAACAATGTCAAAAGTCATATATTTTATCAGCGGAATAAAAGAAGTTCTTTCACTGATGTGATGTCTGCTGCTGGCGTTGTCGTTATGTCTGTTGTTGTTTACGGGAGCACGTCTGACTACTGTGACTACTCCTCCTCGTCATCGTCACCATCATCATCATCATCAGCGGCAAAAAATGTGCAGTGAAATTTTATGTCTGTTCAACATCACAATTTATACTTTTCTCCCCCCGCCTTAAGTCCTCGTTTTCCCGCTGCCATTGTATAGCGTGACATATAACAACACATAACAACTCTCTCGATTCACACACACACACGCTCAAATCCATATCCACACACATGCACAACGTTATACAATAACAGACGACGCGGCATTTTAACCCAAGTGACAGGTTAAATTAAAACGTCACATAAATCTTTACTAGAATTTTCATTAAAATACTTAAGTGGCGAAAAAAAGCGAACGAACACCCGACAACTTCAGCTCCACTGCCGTCTTCACTTAACAATACAAAGTTGGTTGTTCACTTTTTGTTTCCACTTCCACTTCCGTTTGCAACCACACACACACATTCTCGGACGAGAGAGAGAGAGGGAGAAAAAGTGAACACTTTCCTCTGAAGAAGACGAAATTGAAAGAAAACAGCCACAAAAATATGTTACACTTGAAATAAGATGTTGTTGTTCAAGTTAATGTGGCTAAATGGCAGTGGAACTGAGGGCGACGAGGCGGTAGTTTCGTCTCAAACTAAAGCAGTGCAAAAAATCTACACGAAACGAAACTATCTTTGACATTAGTTACTTGAATGCTGGCTGCTGGCTGGTGGCGAAGGAAAACACTCTGCTGCAAAAACGAAAAATTTCTACAAAAATAATTAAATTTTGTTGGAATTTTCGTTTAGAAGTTGCGGTCGAGTGCTGCTGTTCGGTATGTTTTGTGGCAAATTAATTATTAGTTGCTGAAGTAACGAAACTTTCTGTGTGGAGGCAATGTGGCGAGGTGTCGGCGGGTCATAAACAATGATAATGTCTGGTCCATGGATGCGGACTTGGTTACGGCACGTGCAAAACATTTACAGATTTTCTTTTTTGATGCCAATGGTTAAAATTAAACCTATGGTTTAGAGTACTTTAGTAGAGGGCCAAAAGGAACACAATACAAGATTGAAATGTAGGGCTCTTGGGTTCAAATCTCATCCTCATTGCTAAGAAAGACTTCTCGAGCTGTTTAAGATTCGATAATAGAAGATAAGTACAGACATGCTTTGCGGTGTGGATCAATTAACCAAGACTAGGTTGTGCCATACAAATTGCACAAATCAATTAAATCGAATTGTCGGTTTAGAGAAATTACCAAAAAGAGAATACTTTTTACGAGTCACAGGTTGAAATACGGATCCAGAATTTGTCCAGCGGTCATATCATTTTCAGAATGCCGGCGATCTTACGAGTCAAAGACTGACGCATAACTTGTCTAGAAAAGACGATAAAAATCACATCGTCTACAGCTTTGTGAGCTCGCTTTGTTCCACAATGGTTTGTTAAGACATATGGGGACAATTGAAATGATCAAATATTGAATTCAGAAATAAAACAACAAATACATTTCCCATGAGGTAACTCTTGATTCGAAATATGTATTCAGTTGGAATTTAAATAAATCAATTGCACTTCTTATCCAAAAGAGGTGGTCTAATTAATTATTAACCGATGCAAAACATCTGTTCCAGGGACAGAGGTTAACAGAGCTTAGAGTGCAATCGCTCATTTCAGGAGCGTGAACAAGATTTTTCCGGAAAAATCTGTAGACACAAAATATTGACTAAAGATATTGACCTACGTAGTCTGTGTACACGTACACTGACATATTGTCGCTTACTTTTTGTTTAAAGGAACAATTCTGAGGCACTGCTGAAGCTTTGCAACCAGACGAGCTGCCCTTCAATGTCACAGTTTCACTCACTTTTCGTTTGCTTGACAAATTGTCGAAACTCTGTTGAAACCAACCAAACTAATTGTCCGTCTTTGGACAAGAACAATCTGTCTACCCTAGGTCGGTAATGAAGCAAATTAACTGACTGTTTGACAAATTTCCGTGGTTCTGTTGAAGCCAGCCAAGTGTCTAAGTGGGAACTCTGTCTTGATGTTCAACGGAAATATTTCAAAGTTCCGTTGAATCATTTCAATCAGCGGGTTTGCTCAGATTACTCAATGTCGGCACGGATGATATTAGAACGATAGGCGATCATTGTTGGAAGAAAGTGAGGCAGCATTCATTTGCATTAACTCTGGACTGAGTGTGGAGATTGATCTGTGTTGAATCGACTATCCGGCAACAACATGGTACTATCAGAGGAATCGTTACATAGACGGGGGTGTAGCCTATGGGTGAAAAAATATAAATTAGAAAATGTTTGCTTCCAGACTAAAAAAAACCATTATCATACTACCTCGATATGGTTTTGGACAAACCAAACAAAAGCACAACCATTTTGGAATCCATTCAGAATCTCAAAACCATGAATGAAATTCCCCCTCACATGCGCTGCTGCTGTGTTGGAATTTTGTTGTGTAGTGTTATAAATCTTTTCAAATGAAAACAATTACGTGTTATTATCAAACCATGGCCATTCATACAATTACTCAGGCGGCACTGTTGCTGGACTTGATTACACAGCCACTCGCGTATGGACTTCTATATCCGTTTCCGGAAACGGAACAAATCTCTGATCCGTCCAACTAATTACGAGGCTCAAAGTGGCAAACAAACAAAACACATGCTCGCACATAAATGAAACAAAAAAAATGCTCCAGCAGTTGCAGTTTTAGTTGCTCTTTTTCCACAAAACATTTGTCATATTGATTTATTGCACACAATCTCTGGCACGGGGTTTTGTTGCCATTCGTGTCGGCTATTTTTTGTTTTGTGTGTGTGTTTTTTTTTTTCCTAGTTGGGAAACAATTTTGTGCTGTTGTGTTCTCATTCGTATTGGTATTTGTATTCGTATTGGTGTTGGTATTGGTGTAGTCGCATGTTATGTTATGTTGTTTATATATTTACCTTGGAAAATATAAACGCACTATTTCACCGACTCGTCCTTTGATGTGATAACTGCATGAGGTATTCGGCGGATACCAGTGGGCTATACTCAGGAATATGCCCTCACTGGCGCTGCTATCTTTGAGCGAGTCGGAACTGAGCAGCCAATCGCAAATGCCATGTTTGATGCCGGCCGTTTCAACATGACCTGGCCAATTGCCAACGTTGAAGTGGAAGCCGGTATTCAGCAGAGGTCCAGCAGGTGATGTAACGAACTCCACATACATGTACTGTGAAGTGCCTGTAACAGAAATCAACAACAACAACATCAGCAACATTGTAAACAAATTTATACATAATATACAACTGAATACACACACATACATATGTGTGTATGTGTGTGCATGTACACATGTCAACTGTCAACATACACAGGTCAAAGTATGATGTCTGCGCGTGTGGGTGGCCTCACACAGCCCCCCCCCCCCCCCTCCGCTGTATGCAGTCCCGTATAAACATTTAATAAATATTAATTGCATTAGCATTCAATATCCCTCATCTGACGTATTTGAGTTTTATTATGAACTGCACCTCCTCCGCCAGCCGGCACAGATCCAATCTCCATTTAGCCCATGCATTCAGCTGTACATTAACAAGGGGGGGGGGGGGGGGCAGATACGGATGTGGAGCATGCACGGACATGCATGCATATTTACATTTACATATGCAATTCAAATCGATCTCTGGCCATAAGGATGCAGGCATTTTTGTATTAGGCTGTTTGTGTGTGTGTGTGTGTGTGTGTATGCATTTACAAATTAACATTGCATGTCAAGGGGTCATCGAACACACACACACACACACATACATATGTGTCAGTGTGTGCCCCTAGACTGTGTTACGTAACAGACGAGCGTGTATCGCTTTTAATTTTGTTATTTTAGTTGGTGATAAATGCCGTTATTATGCAAATTCTACTAAAAACGACAAAACACTTTGGGCCGAGAGTGGTGTCGTTATCTTTCTAAACATTTTCGATTTTTGCATTGGCAATTTCATTGAAATGTATCTGTGACTGGTTGGAATGCGAAATTGTCCAATGCGATTTGAAATAGACAACCGAGCATTTGGACATGCATTCATGTGACACGTGCGTTGCGGAGGCCGAGGGGTTCGTTATTAACATTCTGATAGGAGTTTTGGAGCATTGAAAGTCAACGGTACAAGGAAGACTGGATAATGAAGGCAACAGGGATTTGGTAATTTTGGTCTTTTTGTATCGCAACTGTCAATATTTTAAAACAGCAACAGCTTTGGTTTTTTTTTTCATGATTTTCGCTGTGTTTTAATTAAAGTGGACACAGCCGTCGGTAAGCTTGGCCGTCTGTGACTTATGTATGTGAGTCCAATCAATATTTTTAGAAAATCATTGATCAACTAAAGTTTCCAATTTCCGTAAGTACAATGTCCTGTAGGACAATAAGAGATTCGAAAGGCCGTCGATACTACTTGTCCATTTTTTTAGCAACGGACAAATGGTATCGAAATGATGGGGGTATTAAATAAAAGCTGGACTTTGGGACTATTATCAACCCATTGGGAGTGGTGTGCTAGGTTTACTTTCAAAGGATTCATTGTGTATCCAATGGAGCACTCTCAAAGTGATTTGCTCGCTTGAAAGTATTTCTCCAATTGTTCAGCAACGGAATAAGGTATCGCCACGAGTATGGTATCAAATTAAAGCTAGACTTTAGGACTATTTTTAACCCACTGGGAGTTGTATGGATATAGCATCACTTTAAAATGATTTCGTTTTTATAAAATGGTGCACTCTCAAAATTTATTTATTGATCGTTAATCTGTAATCGCTAATGTTACATAAACAATATATGGTTGTAATTAAATCTTTTTGAAGACAGAATACATCCATGGGGAAAAGATCTGGAAATTCGAAAAAAAATATTTTGACCAAAAAAAAAAACAAAGGGGTTAACCCATCAAAATTTTTGATTTTTTTTAAAAAATAGATTTTGTTGCAATTTTGCTCATGCATAGCGGACATTGATCTGAACAAAACGCTGTTTTCATTTTTTAGATTGGACAAATAGTTTGGGTGAAATTGGCTTCATAAAATGGGTTTTTCTCAAAATTTTAGTTTCCAAAGTCCCTTGAAACTATTTGTCGCATTTTTCAGCAACGGACTAAGGTATCGACAGGAGTTTGGTATCAAATTAAAGCTAGAAGTGTGGACTATTATTTACCATCCCGGAACAATTCGTTAATTTATTAGAATTTGTAATATTTCTCTGAGACGTTGAATCAGGTTGCGCAGAATTTTCATTCAGATTCAGAATTTTCGTATCGCATAAACTGGTCAACATGGGAAGGACAACAACTTTCCTGTAGTTTCAGATCACGTAATTCTCATAAGCAGATTTACACTGACGGCTTGTGATGAAAATCCTTTGGTCGCTTCACCACTTACTTTTTTTTTGAAAATATTCCATTCCCTATTCAAATGTGTCGCAGTGTGGCTAACCCGAGTACCACTTTATGAATACTTGTTCGAGACAGTCATTAACGTACTTACCTATTATACTAAATGGGAACTTTCCCAGGCCGCAGAATTTTCCAATTAACGGCGAATGCTCATCTCGACCATCGTAGACCGCCAGCCAATCGTACGGACAGTGCTCGTTGCCGGAGCCAATGGGCCGGATGGGACAGGTCATGACATTTTCACATCTGCAAAGACATAACAAACAAATCCAATGACAACAACAACTCAACCACCGACATTTAACAATCATACATTTTAATGTGACAATTAAACTTAAACAAAAGTAATGGAAAGAATAACAAATGCTACCGCTTTGGGTGGATTGGGTATGTGTGTGTGTGTGTCCCACCCCAAAACAACTGGAAGCGAGAGCTCATCAACAAAAACATAAGCTCGGAATTAATGTCTGCTGCTTCTGCTCTTCATTATAAACGCCACTTGGCTTTGGGGGCTTTAAAACTTTCTAATATCCTCATCATTGTCAACGTCATCAAATTTTCAACAACAACGACGGCGTAAAAATGCAGAACTTTGTACTTCCATGAAATTTATTTGGCGGCACTGGCAGAGATCTCCTTCCCATTCTCGGTCCGGCGGACAGGCTCATTATCGACCATGAATTTTAACAAAACATTTCAAGTGATTATTTTGTGATGTGATGGCGATTTGGTTGATTGTCATGTTGCTTCCATAGTCAGTCGGCCGGTTGGTGTCCTGCCCTGTCCTCTTATGTGTGAGTGAGTGACGAAACTGTTAGTCTTCATCATCTCACAAAATGCGACTGTGACTGGGTGGAATACAGCGATAACGTTAATGTTTATGACAGGGGGCACAAGAGGAGATAGAGAGAGAGAGAGAGGGGGGGGGGGGATGGAGACATACTGCCACATCAGCATCATCATCGCCATCGCCATTAGCGGCTCTAGTCGATGATTATGAATCCGTCCGTCGTCCACGATATTGCCAAGTTAGCCATAATTATAAAGCTACCAAACAATTTCCCCCGCGCTTCTGCTATTTCTTTTTTTTCATTTCACTCAACATTTTCATTTCACATTTAAATAATTGATGATGGTGGGCAAATGAATGTTTCAAAGGATGCCCGAAATAGAGACGAGGTAGCTGACTCTCTGACGGTTATAACACTAACAACAACAACTAAATTTGCCAACAATTTGTAATATTGAATTATGATTTATGACCGAATTGTGATATGCATTTTTCCAAAATTAATAATTTTTAATAAAATGTTGTTACAGGCAACGCCATAAATGCTGCATTCGCGCTCTGAACTCATCCCAGCCCATGGCGGAAACAATGTTCTGGCAACTTTTTGCTGGAGAGAATTAATTGATTTTGATTAAATGTAGAATGGACAATTTGTCAATGGATGGACGATATTTTAAAGGAATACAAATGCAATTCGGACCGAGGACTAGTTAAATGGTCATATTTTAAGTGGGCGAATGTCCGCATATGTACAAAATATGCGGGCCATTCAATGTTATTCAGTTGTGCGTGTCTCTGGGAGATTTTCGGCCTTTGAACTTCATCCGGTTAGAAAGCGCACCACAACGCGCGTATGGAGGCAAATTGGTATGCTGTGAGACGGTCAGCCTAAAAAAGGGAAGATCTACGTACGAGTGACTTTGGAGCTTCCAAGAAGAGCTGATGTTGTTTCGGGAACCTGTGACGGCACTAGTTTTGCATATTCCAATTTCTGTCTGCCAGGGAAAGGCTTTAAAATGGAAAATCTATTTTCTGAGTACTTCAGAAAACACACACCCCGAATTCAATTTTAATTCGTTCTCCTTTTGGTAGTTTTTCAATTGTTTTCCGGTGTGGCACTAGTTTTTGCAGTGGACAGCCCCTAACATTTAGCACATATTCTCGCCTCCTTTTCGATTGCTAAGTTTTTGTTGAGTTTTGTTTCGTATCTGTGTCTGTGCGTTTCATCTTTTATGAGTTTTTAAGTGAAATCACACTTCACTGGTCAAAATGTAACTACAAAGGGGGGGATTTTTTTTATTTAACACCTACACATGTGTGTGTGTGTGCCGGAAAAGGACGTGTGCCA
The DNA here is from genome assembly GCA_958296145.1 of Hydrotaea cyrtoneurina. Classification (NCBI taxonomy): domain Eukaryota; kingdom Metazoa; phylum Arthropoda; class Insecta; order Diptera; family Muscidae; genus Hydrotaea; species Hydrotaea cyrtoneurina. Next base: position 1,368,619 of record OY282516.1, on the reverse strand, counting down.
ACACCCACACAAGCAGTCTGTCAGTCAGACGTTTGCACGCACACATTCTAGCACCGAGCACAAATACTTGCACAAAGTAATAAGAACATTTACATGTTCGGGTGGGTGTGAGAGTGGTGGTTGTCATTGTTTGGTTTTTTTTTGGTGTTTTTGGTGGGAAACCTTTGAAAAGGGTTTTTAATTGAAGTCCGTCATCCGTTGTTGGTGTAATTTGCAATCGCGTTCGTTTCCGCCAAAAGAAATTAATCAAAAACAGGAAACGGCTTGTAAATTTTGAACAAGTTTTTTTTTTTTTAAATATTTTCCCTGCTGTGTTGTTGTTGCTCTTTTGTTTTATTTAAATAAACACCAATAAGGTCCTGCCTGTTTTCACGCTTTCTGTATTACTTGCTGACTTTTTTGCTGTTTAGTTGGTTATGACATCTTAATTTTTATAGACATTTTCATGCGGCTGAAGAAGGTCCGCTCTTTTTTTTCGTGGGCATGTTTTCATTGTTCGTTCGTTGTGACTTTAACAATATTGTTAACATTTACGGCCCCTTTTTTTACGGCTTGTATTGTCTTAACATTTTGACCTTTGTCTCTTTGTTGTGATTGTAAGGAATGTGCTGGCCTTTCCATCAGCTCTACCTTTCTCTCTCTCTCTCTCTCTGTCTCTCTCTGGAACAAACATTGTCAATTTCTGCTAGTTCCGGATTTTATTACATTTGTTACGCATTTAGATTTTGTTGTTATTCTGTCTCTGTTTCTGTCGCTGTCGCTGCCCCTGTCTGAGTTGCTGTCATTTTCATTACATTTAAAAGGTTTTTTTTTCGGTAGCTCCTTCCTAAGTTTCTTGCGAAATGTGATCAGACCTGATGTTATTTTTATTCACCAAAGAGCATGGGTAAGGACGAGCAGGTGTCTCTTCTATTTTCTTTAAGTAATAAAAAGAAAATGCTTGAATTTACTTCAAGGCATCGTGAGGAACAAAGTGTCAGATTTGTCGTTTTTTTTCTGCTTCAACGTTTTTAGACCAGCATGTTGTCTTATTGGCCCTACACCAGAAGAAGCTAGATAAATTAGAATATTCGCTTAACAGCCCAGCGGTCAAAGTAAAGACTATGAACGGACAATCGCAGGTGGTCGCAAAGCAGAACTTTAGACTAATTCTAAATACAGCACTGGGCAAGTGCTTACGTTATTACTTCTACTGAAAGGCCTTCTGGAAGGCAGACAAATCAAAATACTATTTAGAAAAATATATTATGACTTTGACGACTGAATTGGGAGTTGCAAAATAATCGCAGGACCTTCGAATGGACAACCTTTCAGATTGTATGAACTTTTCGACTGCTTGTTAATTAAAAAAAGGGGCGGGGACATTGTGTGATGAGCATATACTATAAAATGATACTACGCTATAAAATAATACTACTCTATACAATGATCTTGCTAAGTGATAGTGAGAATCAGATTGGTATCCTGGCGTTTTTCGTTGAGTTTTTCCCTCTCAAAATTAAGTGAACAAAAGCTTTACACAGAAACTAATTTTGTGGTTAATCAACTCGATTGATTGTGTTTCATTTGTCCCGTTTCTTATTTACTCTCACATTTTTTTTTTAAAGGACTTCACTCAATCGACCTGTACAAGTCGCATTTGCCTGCTGCTCCTCCACAAATGTTATTTATTTAATATCATGACCATCTCAAGATAACCTTAAGTATTTAACAATTCTCGTTGGGTTTATTTCCTTTTCATCATTCCTCTGTGTGTGTGTTTTTTTTTTATTTCATTTTGCATCTTCCGCAAAGCTTTTAATTTGAATTTGTTTTCACTTCGTTGTGTTTTTTTTTTGTCACTCATCCTTACTTATTTCCTTAACTTTAATGTTCAATGAACACGTAACGATAAGAAATCCTGCGAACTCCGAGCATTACCGGGTGCAGGGCTAAAGGCAACCGTGCCAGAGGCCAGGGCCAATAGGGGTTTGGGGGGGCTGAGGGGGCGTGGAAGGAAACTAAATTCCCATTGAGTTTAACAAATGTGTACACGAGCAACATTTGTATGGCATACAAACGACCTATGCAGGACATTTGTTAGATGGCCATTCAGTTTAGGTCGCCCGCTCCGACCATCTGTCCCCCAGTCCACTCTCTCTCTCTCTCATTCCGTCAGTCATTCATGGAGATGGATGACTGAATGCATAGTAAGTATATGCTTATTTAAGTGGAGGGTACATTCGGACTTGCTTTCTTTCTATCGTTCTGTAACGAAAAAAAAAGTTCCAGTTCCAGTTCCTTTTCTTTTCTTGTCTTTTTTTATGTGGTGGTTGTTGTTGTTGGTCTAGTGCTGAAAATGCGAAGAACGGAAATTAATGTATGTACATTTCGTCTTCGTCTTCGTGTTCTGTTCCCTCTCTTCAGTCTTATTCATGTTCGTTCAGCAACTGTTGAAATGATGCTTGCGATTGAATGTGCGGAGTCCTGTCCTGTCGCTGCCAGAGCAACCGTATACAGATTTAGATTGACAGATTGTCAGTCGGTCCGACGGTTGTGGCAAAGCGTGTGCAACAATTGTTGCAATTTATATTGGCTCCAGCAAGGACTGTATCGGCTGCCTACGTAGCATTTTCCAATCAATGTTTTCTCATCGCAAAGATCGGTGATTCGTCTTTTCCCGGTTTTGTTGTTCTTGTTTAAGGTTTTAATTGATTAGAAAGTGTCATTAAAATGTATGAGTGTGTGGGTGTGTGTGAACTCATGATACAAATGAACAAAAGGAATGTGTTTCTCTTTTGTTGATTGCCCTTTAAATGCGAATCTCGGAAAAAGGCAACATTACGGAAGAAATTAGTGTAAGTAAACAAATCGTGTATGGGTGCTGATCGGGACATTTAAATGCCTTATTGTGTTCCGGAAAAATGTCTCGCGACAAGTCTGACTCATATTGTTGGTTTTTTTTATGAAAATTCCAACTTTTCGATTTGAATACAGTTCTGAAATAGCTTTCTGTTAATATTTTTAAAGGTAATTTGTAGTAAGCAAATTTTGCTGTGTGGAGAGAACGGGGAAGAGAGAGAAATCACACACACACACAAACATACAACTTCCACAACGCATCAATTTCAATAAACAGTTATTTAAAAGTTTGTTAATGCACATCGCACACCATAAACACACACACATACACAACTTTATGGCAGAGTTAAAGGAAATAATCTGACTTTTGATTTCCCCAACGCACCAGTGTGAGTGTATGTGTATTGGTATGTTACACACACACACATGTTTGTTGCCGTTCACGTTTTCCACAGAAAAGTTAAAACTTCATAATGAGATGCGAAATGGAATCATAAAAATACCGAAACTTTTTCTTTTCCAAAGAAGCGGGACAGCACAGAAACAAAAAAAAAAAAAAAAGGAGAACGAGTGAGCAAACACGACTGAATGTGATTTCATATTTTGTTCATTGATAACACATAAATACTTACGATATTTGCTGTACGCCCGGGGAGGAAGTCTGCTGGTGGCTTAAACAAATACCAGCAGCAGCAGGGAGAGGTCAAACTTTTCTCCATCATTTGGAAATGATGGCAAAAGTTTTGGTTTTAGTGTTCTTTTTTCCATCAATTTTCGCATTTAAAAATATTGAAAAGACACAGCAAAGTTTGGGGAGCGGGAATAAAATAAATATTATGATTTACATATTATTGGAAAAATATCACACACACACACACACATACATACATACATACAGTATGTATAGCTAAGAAACATTTTAGTGTTTTGTTCTTGTTCTTATTTGAGGTACTTGATATAAATTGTGCCAAAACAAATGGCAAAACTGCTTTCAAAAATTTGTTAGGTTTGTCAAATTGCCATTGTCACGGTGCCAGAACGAACTTCACACAGTCACCACCGCCAGCCCTCCCCTTTTGGAACCATGCAAACAACTGATCAGGCGGCAGCAGTGTTGAAGATGTGACATAAGCATTTGTTTCGCTTTTCTTTGGCAGTTTGTGTTTTTTTTTTCTGGTATTTTGGTTTTTTTTTTTTTTTTTTTTTTTTTTGGGAAATAAAATAAAAACGGAAACGTGCCAAAATGACAAATTACTAACAACTAAATAAACGCTAATTTCTTGCTCTGCCCTTGTCTTTTCGTGCTGTTGTTATCGCTGTCTGTCCTTCTGCAGAGCTCAAGTCGAGTTGTTCGCGGATACTTAAAAACTTTTTAAAGTTTTTCTTTTTTCACATTTAGTGTTGCAACAATTACGACTACGACTACGGACTTACCTTTGGCCATCCACCGCAAACTGTTCGTTCTGCAGATACAATTTGATGTAGGGCTGACGTGTGTGCAACTTGTAGCGACAGTTTAAGGCTCTCGGATATAGGCCCGGGTAGGCCGGTGATTGAACGTAACAGGTTTGTAGGCGACAGTCGCGATACTCACGTTCACAGTACGACCTGAATGGCGGCGGAAGAAGAAAAAGTAATATTCCAATTAATGAGTTCAACATAATAAAAAAATTCTAAAAGTAGGCTACAAATAATTACTTGAGAAAGAAAATAAGACTACAAGTTCATAAAGAATACGATGGTTACAGAAATCGTGGACTCGTCAGTTTCATTCAAGGCAACTTTGGGTGGCAGATATTTTTAATTATCATAACTGTTCAATAATTTCCTACTTCGCATCTGTTAAAGCCTCTTTAACTTCCTACTCCTCACTCTGTAGATAATTCCATCTGTATCGAGATGTAATTGGCAATCTGAAAAATACCGCTAATAGCAATTTAAGAATAACGAGATCTTTTTACCTCCACGTGTCCTGAGTCTTGTTCTCTCTGAGTAGGATTCGAAAAAAAATGTTTCACATCATTTGGGGACCTACTACGTTTCCTGTACGGTTACGTGTTTCCAAAACTTGAAACTCTCCGAGAGATAAAATTAAGACAAACGCAAATCTGTCTGTTTGCCTGTCCGCCGTTCACATGTGTCGTTCGAAACAAGTTGAAATGTTCATAACTAATGACCTTGGCAATTAAGGCCAGTCTCACTGTATAAGGGGGATGAATACATTTGACATCGGGCAAGATTAACTCGTTTCAAATTCACTTTCACTCTCATTTACATTGGCCAACCGCAAAAGTTGACAATGAAAATCAAACATGTGCGGGGAGGGGGGAGGCATCGATCTCCCTCGCCCACCCACAAAAATATGCTAATCACAAACATTTCAAACTATTCGTTCAATCTAAAAGTTGACAACAATGTCAAAAGTTTATATGAGCCTAAAAATATGCTATGGATTGCCAAAATACAAACAACAACAATTGCTGTACCCGCCATAGTCGTTTTGGAATATTTGTCATAAAATTTCCATTTCATTAACGCCATTTCGTCAAAGCCCCTAGATTTCCACTGGCGAAGTACAAGACGAGATCAGTCCAAACTATTGCAAGAAAGCCACAATAATAACCATAACTATGAGTCGATAATAAAATAAATTTGAAGGAAATTTTCAAAAACAAATCACTTGCAAAAGAAAAAGGAAAACCATAATCATAAAATATTGCTAAAAAAAAAAATTTGCCACGGAATCGAAAAGGACAGGAAAACAGACAACAAAACCAGCCACACCAGCAAATTGTGAAATGTCTTGGAAACTTAAAATTTAACACAGATATGTCTTCAGTGAGAGGAGGTGCGGGGGCAGAGCCGGCGACCCAAAATGTTTATCTAAATTTAAAAATTTCATTTTGGTGGGTATTTAAAAGGGACTCTGGCATTCGGATGGCGGGGAGCTGGGAAGTAAATAGCAAAGTATCGTTCGTTTTGTTTATTGTCCCCCCCACCCCCAAAGAGAAGCCAATGTTTATCGAGTTTTACGGTAATTGAATTTCTTGTATGGCAAACACACAATTTGTATTTGTGCGAGTGAGAGTAAAGCATGAATGTTTCTGTACTGGTATGGGTGCTACTCCCCTACCCCTACTCAAAATATCAGAATGCCAGTGCGAGTGTGAATGTGCGTGTGGGAGGTGGTGTATGTGGGCTGGTGTTGATGTTGATGTTGTTATCATTACAATTCAGGTTTTTACGCAATTTCATTTGTTTTTTGGCTTTGTAACAACCGAAGGCGGCGGCTGCCCCCGTTGATGGCGGTGTGTTTGCGTGAGTGTAGCGGTGTTACTTGTATTTGGGTTTTATTAAGGCGTAAATATGATTATGGTTACATTCTTTCACGCTCTTGCCGGGAAATTGAATGGCAGCCGTCAATGGCACAATGCTTTATGCATAACAATAAAAATAAAATTAAATTATTGGCAACATTAGCATTTACCACACGAGGCTGAGGCTGTGCTCACACGTTCCCCGACAATTTGTGTGATTACTTTACTTACCCCTGGACAACTTCGCCGCGGCGATTGGGATACAATTCCGGATGTTGGCCATAGCGCAGGTAGACTTCAGTTTGTTGCTCAGCACGCGAATCGAATGTGAAATACGTCTGGAAGTTGGCAAATAAAATAACAAACAACAAATTAGTAGTCGAACGTCAAAAAGTGTGCAATAACATTTTATTTGGCTTAAGCCTAAAGGTATGCAATGGCTTGTGAAACGTTTTCGGCATTTAAGTGTTTGTCGAGTCATTTGTGAAGGAATGTCGATGGCACAACATTACTTTTTAACGAGCAGTTTGGAACAAAGGACCACGAAGACCCATAAAAACAGCTGAAATGTTTCATATGTTAAACTATATGGAATATGGACTTTGTAAGGCCCGGTTCTATGGTCCCTATGAACGGATGGTGGAGGGCAACGCGAATACAGAGTTTATTAACGCTTGTACAACATTCGTTGAAGAGTTTGTGAATCAAGTCAAAAAATGGCGCGAGAATCCTGGATAATTCCTGAACTTAGAACAGTGATCGTCACGTGAACGAGATCATGGAGAAGAAAGAACGTGTTGTTTTGTAAGAGTGCTTCTGTTGGAGTGCTTTTGAGTAGCACAGCATTACGAATTAATGACAGCTATTTATTTTATCAATTGATTTCCTCTCTCTCTCTCTAGTTTTATTTCTGATATTCACTGATCTTCATAATGTGAACGTTTTTAAATTAAATAGTGTGTTAGAAACAAACTGTGGAAAGTTATCGATACTTTTCTGGCTGATTTAATTTTGCAGTTCTTTAGAACATTTTCCCCGACAAAGTGCCCTGATATAGTAAAGGAGACTCTAACGGACAACTACCTCAATTCATGGACTGGTTGTAGAATAAATACGTGGTTTTACGCATAAGCGATGAACACCACAATCACAAGTCCAATTATGGACTTAACTGCACAACGATTTTCTTTCACAATGAAAAAAAAACAGAAAAAATAAATAAAAATTGTGACCGTTTTTGGTAATATTTGAAACCAATTCATACGGGATTTATTTTACTCGTTGCGTTCCTTTTTCCGAACTTATCATGTACGAGCCACCAAACGTTTCGTTGAGTCCCCAACACATGCTACAATTTCACACAAAATTTAAAGCCTCAAGGTATGCCCCATATAATTTGTTTTTCATTCTTTTCAGAAGCCAACCAACCCTGCTAGCCTCAAACAAATTTTCAAATATTTCCGGTTCTTTATGCGAAAACAAAGAAGCAGAACAAAGAAAGAAAGCATTTCATGTACATCGTGTTATATTCAGAGATCATTAACCTTTTCGCCATACTAAAATGATAACCTTTCAGCAAAACAAATGTTACTTTTCCTGTAAAGCTCTTCATTACTATCATTCGAAAACAACACTCCTCGCCCCCATCCACCACACACACACACACTTCTATGCGTTGCGTTTGGTATAATAAACTTTAGCAGTTTTTATATCCACCTACCACCACCTACTCCACCATCCGCCACACAAACACAAGTACTAAGGAGATGGAGCAACGGCAGCGAGTGAGTGAACTGCATAATTTTCTTTTCACCCACTGCATGTTCGGATTCTTTTCTGCTGGTTGTTATTGTGTTACTACCGCTGCAACTACTGCTGCACACTGGCTGCTGCTGGTATTTTACAATTTGTTTGTTTGCCTGTTTGTCTGTTGTTGGTATCATTTAAGCAAAGTATAAACAGGAAGAACTTATGGCTTGATGAGCAACAGCTAACTCATTATAATGGCTTTTCATTTATTTTTATTTTCCACTTCCACTCTTCCACTCAGATCATCGCATGTATTGTCTGAGGCAAACTTTTGTGTTGCACTGCAAGAAAAGTCGGTGTGACAGGACAAACTAAGTTTTCTTAAAAATCGTATTAAGCAGGAATTTGGAAATATTTTTAAAAAAAAAAAAATATTTGAATGATTTTACATCGTAGATATAGATCGTTCTCGAGATGCTTTCCAGTTGGAAAATTCATTTTCATTTATTTATATTCATGAAGTACTCGAGCCTATGGGCTCGTAAAAAATCGTAGTAAAAAATCTAATTCAGAAAAGAAAATCTTCCGTTTGAGAAAATCTATCAATAAATGCCAAAGTTATGCCAAATATTTCTCCTCCCATTTAATCTGACAGGTTCACGGGGCGTATGAGTTATGTTTTGTAATAAAGCAATCGATCATACGCCACCTTAGCCTTTCAATGCGGGAAACGAAAAGCATTTCACCATGAATTAGGTGAGTAGAACAAACCTTCTTACTGTTGTTAGAATTTAGATTGCTCCGAAAAGGAAAATAGTTGTGGAATCGTTCAGTTTGGAAGATTTAAAATAAACATCGGTATTACGACCAGCTGTTTAAAGTGTGTGCAACATGACCGCTGTTGAGCCGACTGTAACAACTAAAACAACGGATTTAGAACGAATTGTGAACTAAAGGAGATTTTTCGAAAGAACTGGCCCAGGATAGTATTTTGTAATGCTGACTTAGCTCATACTTTTGTCAAAAATATCTAGCAAATCTCAAAATTGTACACCTGAATACTATTCTTGGTTCACAATGTGGTTCGGCATAAACTGCACAGACTATGTGGACTTGGTCGTTTCTTTCAGTGTACCGTACAGTTTGACTGCCGATGCCACTGCATAGCAGAATTGTGCCGTCGCATCTTCATTGCTTGAAAATGAGGATGGAACTTGAAATGAAAAAAGCAAAAAAAAGTATACAGCGGAGAAGTAAAGTTTTTCATAAATATTTATGACTTTATTAAAGGTGGTTAGAAGAAAAACTACGACGGGTACGGGTACACGTTCATGGAGATGGTGTGTCGCAGCATTTTCGAGATTGCGAAAGAGTTGCACACTCTACATGCACAACAGTGTATGTCAAACGAAGCACCGAACGAGCGAGCGAGTGAACGGACGAGCGAATGAATGAATAAAATCTAAACGAACTGACAAACAACTTTGTTTGCCCCACCCCCGGGTGCCTGGTGTTGTTTTCGATTTACCGCTGTTCCACAGCCCCCGCCCCATTGCGCCGTATAGAGATCAGCATAATGGAGACGCTGAAGTTTTTGCAAAGTACCCTCCACCCACCCGCCAACAAAAAGGATTTATAAAATAAAGATTTGTATAACAAGAAAGAGATTATCATGTTATGGATTATGTATCAACAACGATTTCTTTCTTTCGCCCATTGTGTATTCCGTGACATTGTGGCGCATCGTCTGTATGTCTCTCTGTCTGTCTGTCTGTCAGACAGACAACCCGCCAGGATACAAGAAAAATGTCTTCATTAGTATTCAATAGATGCGATTTTATGGCATAATTCGAATTATATTAACTTTGTTGTGCAAATAATCCCCACAGCAGGCAAAACAGAGAAAAACAAATTAACTCGAAGAAACTTTCTTTTCTTTTCGTTATATTTGTTTTCGCAGAGCAACCGCAGTTGTGTCGACACAACACAATGAGGAGGCCGAGAATCTGTCATAATTTGGAAATCCACCTTTGTTTTCTTGATTACGTTGAACTATCGTGAAATACATCTGATCAAAAATTAGTGAAATCGGCAGTTTATGGTGGTTAATGTCATAGGGTAAAGCCACTGTCTGGTAGGACATGGTGAACCCAATGCGATCCTTATCGACGGAAGCATAGGCATTCGCCAGGACAGACGAGCGATCTTCCCCAGGCAAAGATGGGTGATGAGTGACGCGCTGATAGAAAATGAAACCATGTTCACAATACAAAGACAATCTAGAGGGCAGAAGACCTTAATCTGTTTAGAGACCCTTCAGTAGTTCAGAACCCATTAGAGTCCCATTAGTAGTTCCATAAAGGAATGAGGCTGATCGCATTTGCCGCTACCAAAAAATTTGTTGGTAACCAGCACCAGATTTCATCGTCGCGAAATATATAAGGGAACACTGCCGACATTTTATGGAAAAACACAGAACAATAGAGGCAAGGCATTTAACCAACGTTTACAACTGCAAACATCCACACGGATCCTGTAGTAGAAAGCTAGAAAGCCACAGTCCAAACTCCACGAAGTTATCTCAAATGATCCTTTTGAGCTGTCCCCCTACTTCAGTACTAAAGTAATCTCATCTAATCCCATTGAATCCTCCCTGAGGTCCACGAGCATGGCAACACCTAAACAACATCATGGCAAAAGACAACACAGAAGGAGTTGGTTACCGAAAGAGACAACAAAGGAACCACTGGTACGGTGAGGAGTGTAAAGCCGTCACAGAAGCTTAGAATGTGAGATACAGCTTTGTTGAGTGTAGGAATCGTCTATACGGAAGAAAGATTGGGCAAATGGAAAAACGGCTGATGGAAATAGAAATTACATTAGAAATTTCTCTCAACCAGCGACACATCAATCTAAAGCTCGTGTCTACTCACATAACTTCGTGTAGCCAAGAAAACGGAATTTGAAAGCAAACTGTGAAGAAAGCAACCCGGTAACATTCAGAGATGATGGTGTTGGGAGAAAGCGTATTAGCATTTGGTCAATATCTCAATTGCCAGCATGGAACCAGAAGGTAATGGGAAATAAAATTGTAAAAGCTTCTTTTTTCTGCAGATAGTTGTATTTAATCTCATAAGTCTTGGTGAGCTACATAAATTTGCAAATTAAATAGTTTAGTTCAAGACAAAAGCCACCATGAAGTTCATGAAAAATATCCGACTTTGGACGAATGTCTAATGTTTTGCCGAGCATCAGCTTTGAGGCCGCCCTGATCCGCTTCAGTCGTGTGTAGGCATGTTAAGGAATTAAGCAAAGCTTCCCATCGGTGTTACTTTGAATTTGTTGATAGGTGACATGTCCTCGAAAGCCATACCAGATGAATGGAGGCCATTTCAGGTTCATTAAGGACATGGCAAACACAACAACACGCGTAGCGCATCATTTACAATATAAATGTTAAAAACATTTGTTCGTTCTTCTTTTTTGTGTGGCACTCGGAAAAATTACGCTGAAATGTATCCTGTGTAGAAGAGTCGCATTTTAAAAATATCGTTTCCTTTCACACATCCGCCTATAAATATGACGCATAACATCAGAACATACAACAAAACATATCCATAAAAATTATGTCTCATTTTTTTTTTTTTTTTTGTTTGCTTTTAAATTACATCCTGTGTGTATATTACACGTATTTACCGCCGCCACCATGATGCATTCACATTTATAATAATTCATTATTTAAATGAATTCTGTGACTGTGTTTTTTATAGCACACGCATTCATATGCATGTATGTGTGTGTGTATGTGTATGAGGGCGTATGAACTCGTACGAGTATAAATATTATATAGTATAATTTACATAAGTGACAGACAATTCAATTAATAATGTAACAAATTAGGTTATGGTTTTCAAACTTTTAATGCCGCATAATGGAAATGGCCCACATTTTCGCACTTGCACATGTACTATTTACCAAAAAAATATCCAACACTCTGGCACTACACGAACTAATCGCTGGAATGTATGCGCCGCTACATGTATGTATGCGTGTGTGGTGGAAAAAAAAACTAGCAACGACAACAACGTCCACATCATAATATTCAATGATGATGATGATGACGATGATGATGTGGACGTTGACGTTGATAATGAGGCTGTGCATGAAAATGAAAACGATGATGAGGATGACATCAACATTACTAATGACATGTGTCACAGGAGCCAACCAGCCCCGTCGACCAGTCATCCATCCAGCTAGCCAACCGGACTCATAAATATTCAACTATACATATACGCGATAGAGACGTCCATGACCATCTACGTACGTTCCTGCACATGTATGTGAGTGTGTGTGTGTTTGTGTGTGTGTGGCGTGTCAATATTAAATACATTCACGGCGTAAACTGATATTTACGCATAAAACCTGTGCGGCGTAAAAGTCCGACACACACACACACACTGATATGACAGCCAACATACATGTACACATGTAGATGCAATTATTTTATGAACATCCTTTTTTAGTTGACATTAAATGCAGCAAGGACAACATGCACACATGCCCACACTGTATCTGTCTGTATCATTGGTGGCATTTATGAAACTGAGTGCACGTACATTTCTCGATCTCTCTCATGTTCGGGTTACATGGTAATCGTCTCTGTGTGTGCGTGTGTGTGTGTGTGTGAGCATACGCATACGTGTGTTCGCGATGCGTGTGACTGTATTATAACAATTGTCTCTGTGTTGACAGTTTGTTGTATGACTTAATACACGATGACGATATTTATGAGTTTGTATTATGGATATTTCGCTGTTAATTTCCGATTCGTTCGAATCACTTTTGCTGTTTGCACGCCATCGATATCTCGCACACTGGGTGCAGTAGGAAAAGCGTGAAGTGCTTAACAGAAGCTAGAGATTACACTCTTACTTGCATTAACACGATGTGGGACAGGTCAAGGATGATCTTTCACCGAATAAACAGGCAAACAGCCAGTCAGTTTGGAACTATTGAACCTGGTGTTGAGAGCCTGGGAGTAGAAACAGGGTTTATTTGGTGTCAATTCGTATATACGAATCTACAGAAACTAAGGGAACCTGTAAAGAGTAGTATATCGGGAATCTTAATATATATTTACCCTCGACACTGATTCACTGACTCTGTCACGCAGTACGTAGGAATTTAAATAGGCATTCTATAATTTTTTATAAATAATAATAATAAAAAAAAAATATTTTTTTTTTGTACAGAAATTGTGTTTTCTCCAAATTTTTTTTTACCAAAATTTTTTTTTCAACTACATTTTTTTTTTCCACAAAAATTTTTTTTTTCAACAAAATTTTTTTTCCTTACTAGTATTACATAAGAAGAATATAGCGGCGAAAGAATACAACTGGCTACAATTACTAATACACCTTGAATTCACGACAAAACGTTTTGTTGTTCAGTTAATTGGGTTAATTGCCCGCCTTTAGGAGTATCTGATATCGCTACAAGTTAGTACAAAATTTAACGATGTCTTTCAAATCCAAAAGAATTCTTAGTCAACTCCAAATCACTACTGGCAAACGTTTCACACTAAAAAGCCAAATTGCAAAATCCAGCCCACTGTGCCATATTGTTTCGCAATCAATTTCATTTACAAATGAAATGAGCGAGCTTCCAAATAATCTGTGCCAGCACGGAATGCATCATTATTGCAAAATTCAAGCACCGCCGGTTTTCGGTTCCGAGGACTCTGTGATCTGCGATGTCACTGCGAAACATTAAATGAATTGACAAACTGTCGATGCTTAAGGCAAAAAACAACAACACCATGAACACCAGCAGCAGTGGCAACAACAAAATTGGATAATTCTGTGCTAATTTGATGTGTAATATTGAAAAAGTAAATTTCACCGGCAACGTGTTGAAAATCCTCGGTTACATTTTAGATTAAAATGTCAAGGATATGGGAATTTAAAGATGTAGGTGGTTGTGGTGTGGTAGATAGTGTGTGTGTGTGTGCGACTATCACACAAGTAAACACAGAGGTTCAAAACCTGTTAAAATCATTAAACATCTTTCAGCGGCGGTTTTGCCGCCCCGTAAATGTTGGCGACTTTGCGAGTAACAGAGAGTAATCTCATAGTCATGTATAACTTCTCTAGAGCCGGAGCCGGCTTTAAGCAAATTATATGGCGCACAGCTCACTGATTCGTTGGCAGTTACCAGCCCGTTTCCTTCGTATGTGCAATGTTAAGGGAAATAAGTGGGTGGTTGTTATCGTTGCAGGATTACGGCGGAGAACGGCCGCTGGAAGTTTTCTTTGGGATGATCTTAGCAGGATATGAACCTGTGTTTGTTGTAACTACCACACCACGTCCACACACACAGAGCTAACATCCTGTCAACAAGTTGCCCTTATGAATAGACTTCCCCAAAACGGCATTCAGATGTTTAAATTTCTCAGCTCCCCTAAAGTAGGCAATACTTTTAGATGTACACACACACATATTTCGGAATATTCTTTTGGCGCACTCACACACTTACCTGATCTGTGAAATTATCCGTGTGAAACATAACTTTCACATAGCTCGTCTCACTGATGAACGTTTGCGGCTGTTCGGCCTCACCGCAAAACATGCCCGGCTCCCGTCTATTGGATACATCGGTTTTCGCATTGCCATCCACAATCTAGACAACAGAGAGAGAGAGAGAGAGAGAGGGGATAAATTAAGAAAAATTCAATGGTTAAAATTGAAATAAATTGAAATTCATTACACGATTGAATTCAAAAGCAACATGTTCGAAAAATATATTTCATCCTGTCCGTCCGGCCTGTCAGCCACCACCATCACCGAACCGACTTGACGTTTTGTTCCCCCCCAAATTTTATTGACTCTATGTCAGTTGTTCTTGTTATTTTTTGTTGTTCGAAATGTCTTCGAAGTTTGCCTTGTCAAATTGTGTTTATGCTTGGGCCGGATATGGGCGGCGGGGGGACATTGACAGCAGAGACGACTGGAGTGTGGAGAGGGGGGGCTAAAGAAAATAAATATGAAGATGTCAACTGTACGATGATTATTCCCATATGTCATCATTTATGCTGAAAGTGTAGCCAAAAAATACCGAAAAAAAATCAGCTAACTGTTGTTGTTATTATTATTGTAAGATGAACGTACGATGCTGGTGTTTGTATTGGGTAAATAGACACGAGCACATGCATACGAACGAACGAGGTCAGAACGACAAGTTCAGAATGAGCACAAACAACATTTATGGCACACGTTCCGTTTTGAGTAATCCGATATTTTTCACTTAAGTGGATTGCAGTTATCCAACTTCAGAGACACCTCAATCTTCAATGATTGTCGGCGCTAAGGACGGTAAAAAAATTGGGATATTTTTTTCATTTTCATTTTAGGACTTTCTTAACAAAATGTCACGCGTCGAATAGTATTCGAAAGTATATGTGAATTGTGAAGCTCAAGTGGTTGGCTGGTCCAAATGTTACGAGCGTATTCGTATAAACTCATTTTCAGACTCGTATGAATGCAGCTAAAATCTTTTCCAATTCATGAAAGTCTTTTTTTCAAGGGCTTTGGAATAAGGCCTGGAGCCAGATATATTACCGATCACACACAGCCTCAATTGTCATAGAGGTATCGACATAATCTAGGTCGACACTAAGCTCTCATCGGGTACGAAGGAACACACCGAAGTGTCTGTTCGGTTTAGCTACACACTTTTCTGCGGATTCTTACTGCTCAACTATGATCATTTGTAATTGTAGTCATACTCCCCTTCAATATTCCTTTAACCACATTTGTCATACCACTCTCTCCGGATGTGCGGCACACACGACACATCTCTCCAGTTTATATTTGACACATACTATGCACATACATACATCCATCCATACAAACAACAAACAAGTGTACGTGTGTATATAGAAAATAATTTAGACTTTTCTTTCTGATTAGTATGACGTCCATATGCCGTCTTTTGGTTGTTGTTGTTGTTGTCGTTGTTGTACTCTGCCCATAAATACACGGATATCTCAAGATAAAAAATCTGTATTTTGTCAAGATTTTCGGGTAAGATATGTGTTTCTTCTGAGTGAGTGTGTGTGTGTGTGTGTCGCTCAGTGTTGTACGAGTCAAAGTGAGAGTTAGGGCTGACTGTGTGCGACTATGGGTATTTATGCACGTGTAGGGGCCGGCTGTCAGTAAGTCAGTGTTGGTTCGTTGGCTGCATGAAGCAATAAATATAATTTGATATCTTTTTCCTTGGTGTGTTGGTATGTGCGTGTGTGTGTGTTGGTATATGAGTGTCTTTTAGATGTACATACATGCGTGAGTATGAGTGTGTTAATGCTTGTCTACCATAAATCACAATTCCCTTGAGCCTGAATGGCTCGTCTTTCACTGGCTCAACGTCTCGCTCTCTAGTCCCCGTTCGTCTGATACAACAAATGGATGGACATTAACAAATTATATTTGTTATCTAAAGACACTTTGGTTATATGTACATAAAATCTTTTGCTTTACGGGCCTTTTAGGGGCGCACACAAACACACAGTAAATATTTGCACAAATTGCCAATTTCGGTCATGTCGGGGAGTCGTCTCTTGGGCAGAAAGGCCCACATGTGTATGCACTCCCACACATTGTGTGGTAAATGCGTGGTCGCCAGTATTTGGGTTCACCCTCTCAACATACCTGCAAATATCCTCCATCGCAGTGTGTTGCATTCAGAAGGGTTCCTACTTTGAATTTTTTAAAACGCAGTCGTAGCACAAAATCCCTGGGAGCTCCTTTCAGTGTACGAAAACGATACCAGCAGGTTAGGGGACGTCCCACATTGAGATTGCTCACTTCCGGTGAACTCACATCCTCGAATATGTCCACAGTCTTGTTGCATTGATCCTTGGAGATATCAGCAGAACCGCCACCTGCAACAAAACAAAAGATAAGAGGGGCGAATTAATAAAATACAATAACATCTGCTTTTGTCATGACCTCAAGACGACACTTGAAGGCATAACGAGGAAAGACATACAAATGGAAATTCTTTTGGACTACTTGTTAAGATATTCCAACACAGATATTAGGTGTGTTTTATTTGGTATATTAGCATTTCTACAATAAACTGAAACTATTACACTTTAGAGACAATTTGTGCAGTCGACTGGGGTTAACTGAAAACGGGAAAATGGAACCAAATTGTTTCACTTAACCACGGGGTTTTCCAAGGCGTAAGTCGGATAAGTGAAATATTTTGTAGTTTAAAGATCCGAGTGAAAAATATTCCTATTTTCAAACGAACTTTTCAAATTTCACATACATACATAACGTAGAGATTTACTTTTCGTATTCAACTTATTTCTAATCAATGGAAATTCTTTTTCAATCGAAATCGAAACTGGGACTCGTAAACCTTTTTTCAGTTACGCCAGAGTTTCAGTTATCCGAAAAGGGCACCACACGAATTGCTGTGAATGTTAAATTGTTCTGTACGTCCTGGTCTCCGTTCCTTCTTTCCACCTCCGTCGGCCTTTTAAACGTTTGTGTCAAAGTTAAGATCACAATTAGGGATTCAATGCAATGCAATTAGATCATGTTGAATTGGATATTTTGTTTTTGGATATGTACAGTTACAAGTTACAAATAATGTCCGTCCAATAAATGTTAATGATACACAAATACAATCTTATATAAATTCATTCTACACAGATGTCAGAAACATATGAAGACAGCATTACGGTTTAATCACATCCGGCTTTATTCCACGCGATACATCCACATCCGTTGACACTCGGCAACGGGCGTTGTCAAATATTTGCGGAAATCATAAAACAGCGGGAGTATTTGCTTAATACTTCACAACGTAATGATACACAAACACATGAACAAAGGCTGGGGTGGGGGGGCCGAATAAAAAACATACGAGTTGATACTCCTCGAATAGTGTCATCAAATTTAAAATTATTCCGGGAAAGACCTTTCCCTTAGATAACCGGCAACAGTGTCACTTGCAGTCCCACTCCAAATGGGGCTGATTATAATTTTGTGAGTGTTTGGTGGAATTGTTTGATTTTGGCATTACCACCATTGTCTTCAAAGTGTCCGTCCGTCGGTCTGTTCGCTCGCCTGGCGTGTGACTGTGACGGTGTCGATGCCAGAGCCTGGTCGGTATTTCTGGGTTGATAATTCTTTTTAGCATTTATGTCAGTACTACGCCCTCAAAGACTGGGACAGACGGACGTACTGTCAGAAAGCAGGCAGGCATAAACGCCTTTCGACGACGAAGCAAAGACCCTTCGGGCGATAGCACAAAAAAGAAATCAGTCGGTTAAAGCTGACACTGATGTTGAGGCCCACAAGCACGATGAGAACGAGGACGGCGACGACAACGACAACGAAAACGACGAGAGTGATGACGCTGCAGGGTGAGGAGTCGCAAAAAGATGACGAAAATGTTGTTTTTTTTTAGCAAAGCAATTGTTTGATGGCATAAAGCTTTTTCAGCACTCACACTGCCAGCCACACGCCGAGTGACACACATACATTTATTCCTTTCATGATGGACTTCATTGTCCTTAATTTATTTTTGTGGGATTCTTCTCTGTTTGCTTTATGTTCATACACACAGACAGACACACCACAATCATATAATGCTGTTCTTCGTCGACTTCTCCTTTTTTTTTCTGTGAAATGAATTTGTATGGAACAAAGGGAACATTGTGCTGAATTTGTAATTCACGTTACCGCCTTTATTACAGAGTCCCCGTCTGTCTGTCCGTCCGTCCGTCCGTCCCCACAAACGAAATCCAAAGTTTTTGCAAAACATTTTCAAAATGAGAAACTTTTTTTCTTCTTCCAACGCCTACTGGCTCGACGTCGTCGCCGTGTTGGTCTTTTTTTGGCCATTTCACGAGAAGAAAAAAAGACACGAAAATCATCAGGACTAAGAAAAGATGAACAAAAAAAAAACACCAAACTTCAACACAAGTTGAAGATAATATGACATCGCGTGTTTTTTTATTCACACTTTTATACATTTTGATATCCCCCCCACCAAACTACTTCAGTACGGCGGGCCGTACCTAACAAAGGGTGTTGCTAGTTTTGCCTGAATGAATGATGAATGGACAGAAAGGATAATGGGATTGATTTTAAATGGTCAATGTGAAACTGCCATACGGCAGAATCGTATATCGTGTGGGTTGGTTATAAAATATGAAATTTGGAACTTTAAGGTTTATGTATTTCACATGGAACATATCACATCCAATATGTGGGAAGCGTGTGACGACGATATTACTACCCTCACATGATTTTAGCCCGTTTTAATGTAACTCCGTTTAATCGCAGAATCGATTGATCAAAATGCAAAACTATATACGACATATCACATTGTTTAAGATTAGAAAACAGCTTAACTTGAAAATTTCTTAGATTTTCTGAAAATTCAAATGCTTAATTGTACAAATAGTGTAAGAGGAAAAAGACCACAAGATATTTGAAATATTGTTCGCTTCAGATAGCAAAAAGAAAACCAGAATTCTTCCATCAGATCGTTTAACTGAAGGAGACTGCGTTTATCCGAACTTGATGATGGAAACGAAAACTCTGTATTTGTTTGTTTTTTTTTTCAACAAACTTCAGTAAGTCGGCCAAAAACCACACGGTCTCTACAAGAATGAACCAACAGCGGCATAATCTCAAGTCGGGACGGAAAAAAGATCCAAATCTGAACGTGATTTCTTTAATATATCAAAAACATCTGTTTTTTGGATCAAACAAAATCACTCCTGTGAAATTTCATTCAGATCGAACAGCAAATGAAACCTGAGAGAGAAACTCTACAAACACAACAGGCTGTCAGCCGAACATCGGCAAATCGAATCTGTCCAAGATTCACAGTGAAATAATTTGCGGCCTTACAAAATCAGCTCTGAATCATATAATTATCTGTTCCACTGAGTGGTGTAGACTAAAAAAAATTGGAACAATATAAATTTCATTATTTTTACATAACTAATTATGACTTCAGTAATTGTCCATCAAAGTCGTTTTCATTAAGTTAATGCCCTAATTTAAGGAGTAACCTCTACATAATATAATCATATACAGATGTTGTTTATGCCGGTTCTAAGCCAACACTGGACAGCTTTAAGATGTATTCTTCAGTTAAGAGAGCCTTCGACAAGGAATCCTAAAAAAAACGTTGCTTATTTAACATCACAATATAGTCGGTGGAATAATTTGTTAAAGAGCTCTTTCATGTCGGCGCTTTTCCCCATCATACTTGAGAAATCTGGAAAAAAAAATGTAAAAATATTCAACGACTTGTACAAGAAGTTTTACATTCAATACAACCTTAGTTTTTGTTCTGCCCCATCTAAGTCGTCCATCCACTTGTCGGCGTTTCTTCATCTGCATCTTCATTGTGCTAGTTGGGAAGTTTTTAATCAAGACAGCAGGACAATACTTTTTTGGCCATCATAAAAAACACTTACACACTCACATTTTCATTGGGGATCGCGGTGGCAAGTTGGCCTTGCAACGCACCCAAAAGGCCTTTACAGGCTGGTTTTCAAATATCACGGGATGTTTTTGGAAAATAAGTTCTTCCACTTCGTACAGAAGACGTCCTTTTTTATTCTTGGCATTCTCCGTGGCCATCGGTGGTGGCCATTGGCACTTAATCCATGAACATCTGACATTGTTCAGAGGCGTTGTCACCTCGCATATACATTTCATGTAAAACCTTATCTGTTAGCCCATTTTAAACGATTGCTTCCGATCAGTGTCTATAGAAGTTAGATCGTCTATAGAAATTAGACAATGGGAAGTATGTGTCTGTGGTATACAAAATCACGAACCATGAATCTTTTGCATGGTCTAATCAGGCTTTCCAGCATAATGCTTGTTTGAAGGCCTTGCCAATTTCACCGCTGACATCGTACACACATACATTCGAACATCCGTATGTACGTACTATCATAGACCGGAAACGTGACAGTCATGCTTTATTGTTAAATCTTTGTTCGCTGCCGAGCCAGGACTCGAACTCCCGCTTTTTTTTTCGGTTATTTTGGAATTTGCATTCTGCGTTTTTCTTTTTGGGCGTACTTTCTTCGTTAGACTTTATTAGTGTTGATTTGCTGTGGCAGAAGACGACTTTCTGGTTGGGTTTTCGTTCTTTCGTTTTTGTTTAAAGGGAAAACTGGAAAATGCTCATGATTTGTGATTATGTATTCGCTTATTATTCACTTTGCATACGAATTGTATTATATGAAATGGAATTAAGTAATAAAAAATTCGCATACACCGAAATACGCACAGCAGCTGGCAAAAGTCAAACAAAAAGATTGGATTCTGAACTTTGTACCGAGAATAAATACATAGGTAAATACATTTTTCTCCGTATGGGTGAATTCTTTGGAATTCCCCTGACTGAGTCAAATACTCTGTAACTACTAAAAACCACAATCACCCTTCACCCGGACTGACTGACAATCACAATCGAAATAATTGTGTCGGTGTTGCTCTCTAAGTGATAATTTGACATCGACATTGTGGCGGCAGTAATCAAGGGGAAGAAATGTCCCGACTCACAGAATGCCCTGGCGGAAAACGCCAGCTTTTAACCAGAACAATTTTCGTTTGTCATTTGTTTAGTAACGATTCGCGGAATCTTAAGAATTGTCTAAAGAAATTGTATGTACAATTGAATGCAAACACATGATTCCGAAATATGCCGAGGATATTTTTGACATACAATTATTTCGTCCCGTATGAGCTCTCGTCAATAGCACAGGACTGCAAGGATAACATTGTATTTAATATACAAAAGCCCTGACCCAAAATGCTAAGGTTTTGCCGTACTCTAATGCTGTGTGGTTCATTCGATACGAGGACAGATCCGCTCATAGATGTTAAAATTCCTGAAGTTTCGTCCGATGCATCCTGGTTCAATCCAATGACATGGCCTGTTTAAAAAAAAGAAGATAGATTAGTGAAAAAGAATAACTGAAGAAACTAACTCGATTTCTTACCACTTGCGGAGTCCAGGTAGGGGTTCGTGAAGCCTTCGATCATCACAATTGATTGTTTTCTTCACAGAAGTTGCAAAGAGGTATCCATTTTCCATAGGAGCGGGCTTTTTTCCATTTCAGTTTAAATATCAGTTGGCATTTGCTAAATATTGTTATATTTATGGCTTAATTAATTCCTACTTTCTCAAAATGTCAATGAGAAAATTAAAAAAAATGACTTTTAAAAAAGAAAAAGCGAAATAACATGCAGACCGGTGTATTTCATTTTTTTTTTTGCCATTTCCGTTGTATGGAACTCATTATCGATTCGATTTCATGGGGCTGGTTTAATTATAGAGAACGTGTTCGGCGTTAAATGTGCCACAATAATGTCCACGCCCACGCCCACACCCACATCCACCGAACCCACACACATAAAACTCCTTCGTTAAATATCTCTTGTTGTCGATGTCATTGTTGTTGTTAACAAAGTCATTAATTACAGGCCATGCTTGGCTGTAATAAAACCCTTGACAAACGTACCAACAACAACTTAAAGGAGAATGAAACTTAAATTCTTATCACATTTTCACGAGGGAAACTTTTCAAAAACATTTGTCTTTATTTCCAAATCCCAATTGAAATAATGAATGGAACAACGACGACGACGACGAGGATAAAGTAAGGCCAAAAAGGAGAAGGACATTGACGATAATAAAACCTAACACACAAATGAACAAAACAGCCAAAAACATAAGTATTATTTTCAACACGACTGATTATGAAAAATGTGACATCCAAAGATTAATAACAATCCAAACATACACACACACACACACGAATTCTCTAATACATATACAAATGTCAAATACGAAAATACAAATAAACAAAAGGACACGATGCGATGGAACGAACTTGAAGAGAACCAAGTTGAATGAAATACTCAGGGGGGCACAACCAGTGCTACACAAAAGCTACGAAGGCAGTAGCGGAAGTGCAGTGTCATACAGGTAGCGTAGACCTCGATCGTTGGCAGACCCCCTTTAGATCGTAAGATCGCTTGTCGATCTTCACAAGTATTTCAACTTTCATTGTGTAACTTAGGCTTTCTCTGTTAAATGCGTGCCTTCGGCGCCTCTCAATGATGTTAACAATTCCATGTTGGGTTAGTCCAAGGATACGATGTCCGCCTGAATGATGGATCGCAATATAGAAGTGGTCAGATACAAGAAATGGAGATAACGATAATTAGAAGAAATTGTGAAATTGATCAGGTAGCGGATCAGACATCGGGTTTTGATAGCGACAGCAATGTAATCGGATCACATCTGTATAAGGTATTCCCGAGTCTTGCCAGGTCGTTAGCCCTGCTCTTACAGCTCTTCTTCATTAAGCAAAGTAGTCTCGTATACCAAATTTGAGTGCCCCGACCACAGCATACCAACCTCGTAGGCATAGACAATTTTCGTAAATTAGACATGATATGAATACATTTCACCAAAAAAAAATAAAAACTAAACAGAATGACTGAAACACCCACCGAAACGACACGACACCATGGCAATGGCAACTTGATAACCACCGAATAGCAAAAATAGAATAAAGTAGAAACATAACAATGAATGCGAATGCGAATGCTAACGGAGAAGAACAAAATGGTAAATATCTATGAAAAAGTAATGCAAATAAAATAAGACATGAATGACTGAACACCCGAGGAATGGGAGGACACACAACAGCACAAGAAATCCAGCCAACACATACACCAATTTGATAGACAAACATAAACACGAGAGCGAGAGTAGCGATACACACCCATCCCTGGACGAGTTGGAGGCAGCAGAGGAAGGGCACTACACCGACACTCGTACCCGATCAAATGTCAGAAAGTTAGACAGAAGGACAGGCAAGGTGACAGTAGCGCCCGCACACAAAAAACCAGAATGTCAGACGAACAGCCAACCAGACAGGCAGGCAGAGAGCCAGACAGCCAATGAATTGTCACACTTATGGCCGTCTGGCAAGGCACACGGAACGTTACAGTTATATCCGAATGAATGGCAACAACAACAGCAACAAAGGCTGTGGAAAAATAGTAGGAGATCAAAGTAATAAATCTGTTTAATTTATCAAAGTTTCATTGTATTTTTATATTTTAGTTATCCTCCGGCATAATGTCACTGTTGTATTGTTCACACAGACACAGCTACGACACACAAACAGACACACACCCACCCATACACAAGCATATACAGCAACAGTGGGAAAGGGCTATGATAATGGTGGGTGAAGCAAACCAAAGCCTCTATGGCGTGATATCATTAGAACAATAAAAAGGTTACAGCGAAATAAAATATGGCGCTGTTTGTTCGCATTATGAACTTTGGATGAACTGCCCTCATGGGACATCACACCACGCCTTCGTTCGCTGCGAACAACTAACAGATCTCAGACAGAAGCAGGTGATGATTCTGTCCCCTTTTCTACCACAATTATCATAAGCACCTCTTAAATGTCCACTGTAAGTGTATAATCATTTTAGACATTGTAGACACTGCTGTAGCTATTCCAGACATTTATTTAGTGTTAAATATAAAGAAATGAATGCAAAACAACAATGGCACAGCAACTAGAGTCCGCTGTCTGGCCGAGACACCGGGAACAGACACAGAAACATGTTATTGCCGAACACTAGCAGCCCTTAAAGTCACTATCATTTAAGGCTAATGTTTGTATTTAATGTCAAAAACTGGTTTCTATTCTTCACTTCGTATTCCCGGCTTGCTCTGGCTTTTCTCTATTGTCTGCCTCGTCTGGCCGTGTAGTTTTATGTGACTGTTTAGGTCTCAGTTTTATGTTATGTGGTGGAGGAGGAAAAGGAGGAACCCCCCCCCTTAAAGTATGCCACGCTTTGAAAGCCTTAAAGTAGGCAATGTTTTTATTAGCAATCAGCCATAAAAGGTACCGTTAAAAAATGTGAATATCAAATGAATTCGGTCAAAGGAAACAAATGGAAAACATATGACACTGTTTTTTTTTAATTTGAATATTAAATGCCCCCCAAAAAGTAGGCAATGGTTTTGCAACTTAGACTGCAATTACCAAGGGACGGTAACTGGCAGAGACCTACTGTTCCAAAAGGGCCCTAACAACTAATGCCATTTCTAGCGAAGTCAATACACTCTTATTTGTAGTTGCCGGTATTTAAAACGTGAAAACGTCCGCTGGTCTTACCAGGATACGAACCAGCTATTGTTGTGGGATAGTCGCATACCAAAAGCGTCTGCATCAGCGTGAGTCACAATTTTAAATATCGACCTTAGAAAATTGTTTTTACTCGAAAAGTTTACCAAAAAAATAAACAAATTTGCTAGACATCGCCGAGGAGCGGATAATGCGATTACCGAACTTGGTGCGCAAACAAGATCGCAAAAAATGGACCTATACGTCAATGTCATTCTCTGGGGATATATTGAGTTATCGACGATAACGTCCGGGTTTTTCCAGCCATCTACCATGCCAGTCTCATGAGCTTTTTGCACAAACTTTTGTCAATAAATTCAATGTTTCACATTGCAGCACTGGTCTGGAAATACCTTGAAGAATGTTTAGACTTTCTATCAGGATTTCGAGTGGGTCAGATTAGTCATTGTCGAAACAGTGTCATACAGTTCAACATGAGACCATCATTTTAAACATCGCCAAAAGTCCGTGGGGCTTATGTGGCCACCAACTTCATAAGTGTTTCTATTCTATAAATTTCATAGAAAACCCCGTCTTTGCTTTGTTCGTTCTCCATTAAGCCATTAAGCTCCCCACGAAGAGGGCGGGGCAACCCAACTCGTTGGCACTTTTCAAAATCTATGAAACAATAAAATGTTTAAAACTCAATGGAATTTAAGTAAACTTTTGTTAAATTTCATTCAAGAGCAACATGAGAAACGAAAATCTCTGTTTACGTACAAAACCTTCATAATACCCGCTGTCACAAATCTAAGCTTGTCCCTTTCTACTGGCCACCCTACAGCGCGAAAAGGCGATAATATCAGTTGGCGTTCAAGGATGTTACAGTGCAACGAGACCAGCATTTTGCTAGACAGATTGTGTGAGTATCACAGAACGAAATTACATTTGTCGAAATCTGAAAAAAAAAACTCCCTTGATCATATCATTGGTACGGTGTAATATATCCCTAGAAAGATTTAAAACAGAAGCTGGACAGCGTTTTTTAGGATAGTCCAACCAATTTTGGGCATGGGATAGCAGGATACATTGAACACACACCGCTCATTTAATGTAAGACCGTCATTAATTGAAATTTTCCATTTTTATTACAAAACACTCTCCTGAGCGAGCTCCTTCAAAAGATACCAACTAACATTATTGACAAAATATCCGAATTTGTAATATTTCAGTTATGCTTTTGTTGCATACGAAGTGAACCTTTTTCTTTTTTTTCGAGTTGTGGCGATCTACCACAAAATGGGCGACATGTTCTTCTTTACCTTCAATATTGTGTCCAGAATATCAGCTATCTCAACTAAACTTGCCAGCGATAGATTAGTTGCTAGTCGGTCTTAATCAAACAATTCTGCTTTCATGCGCTTGCTGCTGTGCCGAATTTATTGACGGTGTGTGTGTGTGTGTGCGCCTGCGATTGTGTACAGTATTAACCCCCATCAGAGAGCTCTGAGCTCTCTGTGGATGTTTCCCTTTTTTTTCCAGGTTCCCGCAATGCACAATGCATCACATACAATGGGTGTGATGAGAAAAAATATTCCCTCTAAAGTCTTTGTATATCCCCATCAAAGACCGCATACACACTCTTACACACACACACACACACACACACAGCAGAAACCCCAGCCAGCAGTGAGTGAACGGGGATTTTGTTTTGTTTCGCTCAATATCACCAAACGGCAATGAAATGACATCAAACCGCTACTATGGCCACTGTGATGCTATTCCACTTGAATCCTTTCTGTCACTCCAGTGTTTGGGGAGTTTTGGACAACAGCACCGACACTGACACCGACACCGACGCCAGGACGAGAACACAGAACAGCACCAGCTGCTGTGTGAGGGCGTAGAAGTGGAACGCCAGAATGAGATCCCTGTAATGCGGCTTGATAAACGGTTTGTTTCGTACCCTGCTTGCCCATATTGAGTTGTAGCGAGATTCTTTTCATCTTTGGGCCATCATTTCATCATGCGAAACGTTTCGGCCGCCGCATATGAATGTGGATTGGACGGCAGCGCTTACCATTGATGGTAAGTACATCAGCTCCCTGGTGTTATTAAAGTGACAATGCGCGTATGCCTGCCCCCTGTCCTTGTCCTTTTTTTAGTTTTAAATTCCCACTGCTGGGCCGTAGAGGTGCGTTTAATTTTTTCTTTTCGTTTCGTTTCGTTTTTTTTTTGTTGGCTTGGCAAGTGAGAACTTATCCTTTTTCTAATTTATTTTTTTTTGCATTACTTATTTGTTGTTGTTTTCGTCGTCGACGGCGTAAATGTCGACATTTGTTGTTGTTTTGTTTTGTTTCGGTTAGCTTTCTCTCCTCTCCTTTCGTTTGTTTGGTTGCATAGGATTTATTGTGTGGTTTCTGAGGTTTCTCTCTCTCTGTCTCTCCCTCTCGGGTTCTCCCACCCTGTTTGCAGTTTTTTCTGTTTGTTTGTTTAACTATTGTTTAGCGGTGCGGTTGTCGCTGCTGGTTAAACGTAAAGTTTGTTTGCCGGGGACGCATTTGTTGGAGAAACTCGACTGTGTAATGAAAACCCCACCCGGAGCGTATGAGTACTGTTTAATTAAATAATATCCCTCATACGCCACAGTGGCTGCGAAAGACTGGATTGTATCCCCACCAAAAGACATTTCCAGCATTACGCTGTCAAGTGTAACAATCAAGAAATTCCCCATTACCCAAGGGACAAAATAACACACACACGGGTACATCCACAACACTTCACACAATGATGCCATTCAGCGTCCTTTGAAATGTTATTAAATCTTTTCTTTCTGTCGATCACGCTGTCAAATTATATCCTGAAGAAGAAAAAAAACAACAACAGGAAAGTCCATGTTTAAGCACAGCGACATCATTTAATCTGTCATTTTGGCTGTCTTGATAACTGACACTGCTTTGCCTGCCCATTGTTCGCAATATTTGGGTTGACCTGACTCCATCGGTGCGATTGGATGGCGTTTGATATGAAGCAGGAAAAGAAAATATAATTGCTTTTTATATTGTACAGAGTCGATAGACAGACAGTATGCACATACATATGTATATGGCCATAATGTTTATCCAAAGTCATTTCCCTTACATTGCCATCATATATTTTTAGCCAAGAAGGACTATTTATCATTTTGCCATGCCATACTTCAATTCCTTTTCTATACAAACACTCAAAAACACATAACATATTGTGTATTTATTGATGTTATAGACTTCATGTCTGACATCAAGTAGTACTACGGACGGCAAACAGCGATAACAGGACGGGGAGGATGAAGAACAAACGAACAACAGCAACAACAACATGTTTTTCAATATCATAAAGCATTTGCCAACCGCCACCCACCTCCATCCATCTAAACACATATGAATGAAAAATATACTAAACACATACTGACAGCATGTCAACATGTTTGTCTAAGCAATATTTAACATTTCCTGTATAGACCAGGCAGGACGAACCATCGAATCCAACGCCGCCAACCAAAACCGATCGATTGGTGTTCCACTTGTTTTTGTCTAAACTTAAAATGTTAATCCTTTCTCAATGTCGTCCCCCCACTTCACGTCTCTCTGTGACACCGACACACACACACACCAGGCAGAAGGAAAAAATAACGTCGTCCTGGCATAGGAGAGTTCAACCCATGCACATACTTTCGAATTTGATAAAGGATGACAAGATGTGTGACATGGCTCACTACCGCCAACATGGAACAACTCATGGCGGATGTTAATAGAGATTCATGAAAAGCGATTATGGAAAATTGTCTACAGAAAAAAAAACCCCATAGACTAGAATATCCTTTACACACACACACATATATATAGATGGACAAAAAGGATCTTTCAAATTTTATTCAGGCACACACACATCCTTTGCCTTGAGTCCTTTCAAATTCACATTTTTGAAGTCATCTTCATTTTGTGTGCTTACGGAGAGAGAGAGAGAGAGGGAGGCAGAGATGCGATGAAATACATGAAGAGGTGTTTATTGTGTGCCGTAGAAGTATTCGTTGGTAAAGTGTTTGTCAATATGATTTGTATGCATAAATATTTAATAGGTCCATATATAAATTTATCAATTTCGAAACCCACACACACACACTCACACAGAGTAGATTTGTCTTCTGCTTGTGCTGCATCCCTGCCGCCACTCCATCAGTTTTCGAGTCTTTTCATCGGCACTCGATGCGAAGAAATCATACCGTACGTACTGCTGCTCTCAAGTGTCATAATTCATAACCGAGACAGGGAGAGGGAGAGGGAGAGAGAGAGAGAGAGAGAGAGAGAGGAAGAGTGAGACTGACTGAGTGCGTGAGTGGCAAGTGGGTGGTGGCATGAGTGTTTGTACGTCGGCTTTGACTTTATTAAAGGCTTAATAAAGTCAAATCTAATAAAATGTTTATTAAAATCCTTAAAAGGTCCTTAGCAAACATTCTTGTCCTCTGCGTTGAGTTACATCTCCAGCCAAGTTATTTAAATTTCACCACACAACAGGATATTAATTTCTCAGTCTCTTTGTTTCTGTGTACATTTTGGTGTGGGTATTGGCATTGGCATTGCCATTGTTGGTCCGGGTCTCATTGGTGTTGATGTTTTCGTTTGATGGGCTGGGCTCAACGGCGGGTGGCACAATTTCGAACTAGGAGAATTTTGTTAATTAAATTTTATTGTTTGGTTGTTTTGCTCTATTGATAACATTGTTTGCGCTTTCCTCTTATGCTAATGTCATTGTTCTGCTCCAATGGCTGTTGCGGTCGGTGGGTGGTTTTTATTTATGTAAATCTAATTAAAGTTGAATGAAAAGAATTTGTTGCCACAGTCTGGGCCCCGCCAAGAATGTTGTTAACCACAATAATCTTAACTATTTATGAATGTTAACCAAGGCAGCACGTCATCTCATCGTGCCGTGATTCACTCAATGCCACATTAAGAGTAAATGTCATTTGTAAAGCAACGACGAACGAACGAACTTGGTGTGAACAGTGCGACTATTACACAACAAACTCAGGTTCGTGTCCTGGTGAGGATATTAAACTAATTTTTGAGCGGCCGTTTTCCTTTTCGATGAGTTTACGATTAGGAGAGTAATCTCCTCTTCGTATCGTGGACAGCACAATGAGTTCAGGCAAGATTCCCGTCTGTTCCGTAATTCCCAAGTTACTTTCAAGAAGTTTCTAATCAGCTACTCTCTCATCATGTCGATGAACCGCGAGCTAGCAACTGGATTTGTTCTGTTGTAATCGTTAGCTACTCTCTCGATCGTCGATAAACACATTTCAAACAACGAAAATGCTTATAACCCCGACATTTCCATGAAATCGAGTTCGTCGGTTGGATCGATCAATGCTTCGATACGTTGGTGGTCCACTGATCACCTCAGACAGGGAAATTGCTCCGATTTCAATCGTTAATACAACAATTCTGCAATGTATGGCAGGTGGGACAATACGGATTCATTTTGTATGCATACTACTCAGTGAGAATTAAATTCCACTGGAGGTCTACTTTTCGTATTTAACAATAGTCTCAAGGTACGACTGCATACGATTGTTACGTGGTATACTTTGACAAGCCGGAATCCTTTTGTTATTGATACCGTAAAATTATCTTACCGCCTCCGGTTACGACGGGGACATCAGTGCAATCAATTTGCTTTGTCTTTGTGTGATCATTTTGTTCAGTGTAGTATGAGTCTGATTACTCGACCGATACAAAAACTAAAGCAAATATTGTTTATACTCATACGCACACACATACATTCTAACAAGACACAGGCGCAAGTAAAGGATTTTCCAAGGCCCCCCCAGGAAGACTTAGTGCTGATTATTCCAAATGTGGCGTCTGTGACTGAATTGTTTCAACTGTCCAAGTTTCCCGTTTGCATGTTAATGAGATGCTGAGGGTAACAACTGGCGTAGAACTAAACTGTATGAGAACAGCAAGATGAGGATGTGTGCGTGATTTCTTTGCATGTTTACAGAAGCCCTTCTGGACTGCTGTTTGACGGCCTTCTGTGATGAGTGTTTGCATCTGGAAACAAGACCTTCTGAAGGCCTTGTGCATTTCCCCGCTGGGTTAACGAACATTGTGCATGCTTGTTTGTGTGTATACGCAAACAAAGCCAAATTGGCCCTGACTTTGGGTGAGTGTGTGTGTGTGTGTGTGTGTGAGAGATCCAAATCTGGAAGCGCTTTTGTGTTGGGGCTGGCATTGAGCTCAAGTAACAAACAACGCAGCAACAACATTGAGCCCATTATCAAGTTTAACAACAACAAAAACTTAAATAACCGTTCAATCGAAAACTCTCTTTCAAATAAACATTACACACACACCGACGGACCATCTACACAACCACACACATGCCGACACACACACTTGCCATGTGACTGATGTACTCTTTGGCTGGTATCCTCTGTTGTTTTGTATTCATCCCCAAAGAAAAAAAAAGCATTTAGCCACAATTTGTTCAGTGAATAAAAGCCCTGATGCTCCACAACTCATCAACATTTGTCTTTGTTAGGGACGAGACTATTTTCGGCCATGGCCACATAATGACACTTCATGGACAACTTACTGAGTGAGTAAATGTACAGATTTATCCCCACCATTCTCTCTCTCTCTCTCTCTCTGCTCTCACCCTTCTTCGAACTCATTCCATTGCGATAGTTATTGTGTTGATGTACTGGGTGGTGGTGCTAGAACAACAAGAAAGTTGTTTATGGTTTAGTTATAGACATTTTTCGGCCGACTCCGGGCTGGCCTGTATCTTTGGGAGACCATAAAATCGATACATTTTCAACGAGCGTAAACAGGCAACCCTTTTTTTTTTTGTTGTTTGGTGGCCTGTTGGCTCTTGTCAAACTTGAATTGTTTTGTCTTCTTTTCGGGCGGCTTTTTTCCGGTACTTTGTCGCATTAGAAACAATCTCAGTTATTTAAAGTGTACCAAAGAGAGAGAGAGAGAGAGCGAGTGTATGTGTGGGACCGACACAAGTAGACGCTGCGAAGCCCTTAAGTCCTTTTAAGTCAAATGTATTTGATTTTGAAAGACGATGCATGTGTTAGTGTGTGGAGATGGTTGCTAAATAAACGCAGTTTAATGTATGTTCTTGAAGATCAGACAGCAATCGACCGAACAACCCGTCCAAAAAAAAAAAAAAAAAGTTGGCAAAGGAGGGATAAACTCTTTATAAGGATGGAAATGTTTACAACACGAAATATTTACTACAAACGCTTTTAAGATAAAGGCTTTCTTTCCTTCGTTACATCTCCGTGAGACTTTCCTCATCGACATTTCAGAGACAAATGGCAAAAGAATAAAGCAAAGAAAAACAACAAATGTCGGAAAAGGCAAAAAGGATTCAAATGTAATAAAAACATTTTATAATATTTAGAAAGGATTTTTTTCCCCCAACATAAGAAACTCCTTAAAATAGGCTTTGATTTTCTTCCCCTCCCCCATTCCCAACGGAAGTATGCATGTGGAGAAAGATGTTGCCGCCGCCTAAAAGTATGCAATAAATATTCAATGAATTTTTTTTTATGTAAATATAAAAAGGAAATATTGCGTATTGCCCCGACTTATGGCTACAAAATACTCTCGAAATCCGTGCCAGGAATAAAGTCAAAATGCCATAACTCTGGAAGGAAGGACTAAGCACATTTCAAGGGTTCAAAGTAAACGCATAAATTATACTGGACCAAGACGGCCTCAGAGACTAGAAGTGGATGGGACGGATGGTTTATACTCCTACGGCGGAATATGGCCTTTGAAATAAAAGCGTAATATAAACTCTGAATGGGGCAATGCAAATTAGGCGTTCCCAGGCATGGGAGAAAGTAGAAGTCGGTTTCAGCACAATATTAACTGCATAATATAAAGGGAAATATCAGTAAACCATAAATGTTCCAGTAAGCCTTCAGAAGAACTATGTATTGGCCTTCAGCGTGGTTTGTAACAGACGGATGGTCCGTGACTATTATACAAAATACCGGAAAGGAATATCAGACATTTATGAGCGTCGGTTTTACATCGTTGACTTTACGACTAAGAGATTTATATCCGAACGAGAACACAAGTAGGTTGCGATCAGCGAGTATACAAATTATATCCTTGCAAAAGAAGTTCCTCGCTTGTTTCCCAATGGAATGTTGACAAGAATATGGACGCCTTTTCTGAGAGACCTCAAGAGGACAGAGCTGAGAAAATACCCCGCTTTATTTTTGATGCTAACAACTGTCCTTTAAAATTTAATAGCATACCTTTTGGGGGGCGGTGGGGTAGTGAATGAACTGAATTTTGTCTAATAAAGCAGCATGCATTTAGGGGATTCACAGCCATTCGACTGTTTCTTCATTTCTATGCTGTGCTAGTCATTCGTATGCCCTTCAGGTCTACGTTATTTAACATTGTTGTTGTTGTTGTTGTTGACGCTGCTGTGCTCAATTCGATTTGATTATTATGTGATTTTATTTCTTTTTCGAGTTTTGCCATCGTCGTCGTGTTTCAGTTGCATTGCAAATAAATGTCGATGTGAAAACACATAAAATCAAATTACTTAAATGTGTCTGTGTGTGTGCCTGTATGTGCGGCGAGCGGATGGAGTTTATGCAGAAAGTCTATCATCATAATTGCCGTGGGTTTGCAAGTCAATGTGTGTGTGTGTGTGGGTTTTATTTTGTTTTATACAATATTCCGATATGAATAAATGTATGGACATTAGGGGTGCCCTGTTATGTGGGGCGAGTATTCCCGAAAAAAAATTAAATGAAAAACTCACTTAAATTTAAAAAAAAAAAATCAAAGGCAATATAAAAGATATGACTATTCCCCTTTCCTTATCCTTATATTCCCCTTCAAAATATATTCATATTTTTGGGCGAATTATTCCTGGACTAAGAAAATAAAAGATAATCTTTGTATAAACTAATCATAATAAAATCATTTGTCCTCCAATCGAATCTGGAAGCCAGATTCAGAATGCGAACTACATTCGGCCGACTACATCAAGAGTTATTTATCTGGAGAGGATTTCGAAAACATTCCATTTCATTCTAGATTTAAACCAATCGGAACATGATTCTTGATTACAGATTTCTATTTCTCAATTTTTAAAAAAAAAAATAATGGGGGCGGAACACACCCTACTGTGCATACACAGTCGTAAATTTAAATGCGTTTGATGGTTCGTAGTCTCAGTTTTGAGTTTTATTTATTTCTGGCACGCACATCAAAGCTAAAATCTAATTAACTTAAATGAATTGAAATTGAAATTTCTTTATTGGATACACAACATACATATCTATGTATGTGTGCGTATGTGTATATGTATTTTGAGATGTCGGTGATTGTACATATTCCTATGTACCGGTGTGTGCATGTATTCCTGATGTGTGCGTGTGTGTGTCTGAATATTTTTGAATGCCCAACATTTTGTGGTTTTCACAACCAGTGAGCATGTCAAATTTTATAATTATGTACATACATACATACATACAGATAGACACACACACACACACACACACAGATATGCATTTCTATATGGATTATATTTATGAGACAGCCCGGAGTTCTGAAGGGAAGTTCAATAAATGATTTGCCTGGATTCCAAAACGAATGTATTTAACGAGATAAGGTGGCTCTGAGAAGGTTGCCAAGAAACGAAATCGTATTTACTGTTGGCCTACGGTAACATAGCCCCAGCAGTGGACCCTTCCAGAGTTCCGGAATGGCTACAATGATCAGTTATTACATTTCGGTGACTGATTTCGGTGTGCATCTGTGTCTATCCAATGACAAATGTTGTACAATTTGCAAATTACACTCCCACTCCCCAACATTTGCATTTAATTGAAAATCTCGACAGTTCTTAGCTGACATGGAAGTGTATTTGCCGCACAGATCAAGACGGACGGTTATGTGTCCTAAATGCCTGCAACTCATCGAGTAAGAGTCTCAATTTACTTTATATAAATATTATATGACCTTGGAGTGTGTGGAGTAGTCAGATCGACAATTTCTCAAGACCCCGAGTAAGGGCATTCGAATACGTTCACCTCTTTTTTTATAAATTTGGCTGTGGCAGGAACAGTGTAGATTTTGTATCTTTAAGTTGAAGCCAGACCTAATTACGGAGATCAGTGTCCATTTCAGTGTCCTGAAACATGACAATGATATGTACTGAGATTGGACAAACTTTTCTCAGATTTCAAATATTATCAAGTTCCTTCAACGCAGCTCTTACAACAACCAGGGGTACTTCAAATCTCGATATTCACCACTGTCTGAGTGTGAGCATGTGTCCCTGACATAAAATAAAGTATTAGCCATCTCTTGGAATGGATGAGTAACTGAAGCTAAGAATAAAAGTGAGTATGTCAAGTTGATCAACATCTGTACAAGCGGGGTTGCTCTCTATAGTTAAATGGGTTTGGGAAACCCCAGACCACATCTTGTATTACCGTAGGCGTACTAATTGAATTTTGATTTTACGAAACTCTACACACCCTAAAGTTGACAGATATCTGTTGGCAAAGAGTATAATAAATTCCGACAAGGACTTTTATTACACTATGAATTTAAAACTTGCTATACACACTATCAACCTTGACAGTATATCAATCATGGCATCAGGGAAGCGTCTTATCTAAATGAATTTTGGGCTAATATTCACAGCCTTAGAGTCCATTGAGGAACTGACGCTAATGAATTAAAAATACTGAGAGCAGTCAAAAAGGTCTATGAGTTATGGGTTCACATCCAATTCAATTAAGACCTCAGTCAGTGGTCCAAGCAATCGAACAACCCACCACCTGCTGTCCTTGTTTATGCCTTTGAAATCAACTTTACTGATAAATATTTTATGCGGCCTTTTTCGAGCTCTCACCCTTTCCGAGTTCAATTACCTTTAGACGTCTGTCTATCCAACTGGCGTCTACAACAAATACGACAAAAGAAAGCAGACACACACACACACATACACGCAATTATGCCGAGATCTATCCATACCAATGCTCCGTGCAACCATCCACATTCATCCGATGGGTTGGTTGGTTTGTGTTGTATGCCAAAGCAGCAATCATTATTGCCTTTCATGTGATGTGATGCGATGTCTGTTTCTAAATTACCCTCGATTACCACGCATATGTATGTGTGCGTACGTGCGTTTGTGTGTGTGAGTAAGTTTAACTAATAAATTGCTTAAATTAACGTCTATTTATTGTGTTCGACACTTTAGCTCTTTCTACCCTTTCTGTCCCATTCATGGCATTGCCATGGCTCGGCACTGCCTGGCTCTGGCACCGTAGCACTGAGGGGGAGGGGGGTAGAATTGTTTGGTTGTATGATTTTTTTTTTTTTTTTGTATACGATGATTGTCGGAGTGTTGTTTGGTGCTGATGATGATGAGTTCAGAGATAAAACATAACAAATTATATGTGATTTACGTGCAACAACATATACACACATACACACTCGCATACCTATCTGCTGCTCGTATGTATGCATGTATTTACAGACAGCATGTCGAGGGAGGAACCAGCGGAACGAGCTGGGGAGTGAACATAAAGTAAAGTTTTACATCAAATAAAAAAAACAAGAGGTTTAATGCACGAAAAAAAGGCAAAGCATCAGCGACGGAGCCAGCCATAATATTGACGCAACACAACACCAATGCGGACGGACGGACGAATTACGACGGAGAGGGCGTTTATATGTGGGTTGTAAAACAATCAAATAAACAAGAAAATAAATTTTAAAATATTTATTTTTGTTTAAAGTGATTGACAACATGAATGAAACATGATCGCAAAATGGCTTCTCTCTCTCTCTCTTTTTCATTGTTCAACGTGTAATCGATTTTTGCATTTGTTTCGATCTAAATGAGAAACATTTTTCAGGGTGTACAACAAAAAATTACAGCATACTTAGGGGATGGTATTGATGTATATGAAATAAATAAAGTAATGCTTTAAAAATAAAGTAACGCTAGAAAGAGTGGAGCTATGACGACAAAATTTTAAATTGCATGGAAGTTTTATGCGAATACCAACTTATGTTATGACACTTCACTTTCTTATTCCAGGCGAAGCTAAAGAAATGTACGAGCTGCGCTCATAAGGATTCAAAGAAACCTCTGTATGCAATTGTTGCTCGACAAGAACTCGGCCCAACCATTACAATCGAATTCGTCCGCAGTGCAGCGTCGGGTTCTTTGGACATGGGCTCAAATACAAAAAGTCCATGTCCGCAATGTAAAGTCGAATGCTACAAAACCCGATTTGTATGCAAAGCTACGCGTAATAAGGACTGTCCTCCAAGGGGAGAAGTGAGTTAATTCGATAATTTTCCTATAATTCGAATTAGGATGTTGTCTGACAAAAAAAGCAAATCGTAGCAATTTTCTAGTAGTCTTTACGAAGACAGCAAAATAGGCTCTAGTGTTTTTTTTTTTTTTATTAAATTCTCTCTGTGTCATGTTATTATAAATTCATCTATTCAGTTTTCTTATCATTTTCACCCAATTTGTAACGATTGTTGTTGTTGTTGTATTATATTCTAAACTCGAACACACACGCACGCACACACATTCATTTCTAATCTACCGATAAGGGTCTATTTTTCATTATTTATCAACCAACAGTGGAAAAAACTCTGCCAAAATACCGAGAATGAAAAAGACCCCCCCCCCCGACAATGCCCTGCCACAACCATTATGAGGTCGAAGAAAGAAAAACAGACGGCACGAGACGAGACGAGCCCGTCCTGTCGGGGAAGAAATCAAAATAAATGCTGTTACGCATGATTTGTTAAATCGCCAAGAAAAGAAACATTTAACATACTTTTATCAGTCCATACGACCCGTCGCCGCTCCTCCCCATCTGAAGTGGATGGAAAGTTTTTGTTTCTCAGTGGGCCGCCAAAGGCAGGACAAGTGGAAAATGGCTGAGAGAAAATGTGTTCCCTATCGACATCTCCGTAACAAACAATTTCCTTATTGTGAGTATCACACACACACACACACACACACAAACAAGGGGAACGACGATGATAGATTTAGTGTAACGGTGATGGATCATTTAGTTAAACAATTTCTTGAAGAGCCTAATGGCTTAACAGACGCCATAACAACAACAGCAACAACAACAACTATACCAACAAGGATACGAAAAAGAACAACTCCCGGAATAAGGACATCATATAAATCCATAAACCCACATAAATTTGTTAGTTTGCTGGTCAGTTGTTCTTTTTTTTAGATTGTTGCTGCTCTTTTTCACTGCCTCTTCTTTTTGTTATGTTTGTGTGTGTGTCGTTTTTCTGCCCAAAATAAAATTGCCGTGTTGTTGAGTGAGTGTTAAACTCGTGTTGCCCTTTTTTGGTAACCAAGTTATGCTTCAGTAATTTGATATATTCTTGTTTTTTTGTGTGTGTCATTGTTGTTGTTGGCTACTAACTCGGGAACGACAGCATAGGCTGTTATGGGCCCAAAAACTTCAAACTAATACAATATTAATGGAGGAGAAGGACAACGCAACACGAGCAGCAACAACCGAAACGAGATTGCTTTCCACCGAACTGTGTTGTTGGAAACTTTTAATTTTCATCACATTTTCAGAGTTTCTGTTGGGTTTTTTTTTGTACGTTCCGAGTGTATTATGCTTTTTCCCAAAGCTTTTCATAAGTAGTACAGACAGGGGGGCGGGCGGAGGTTTATAGAGGATATCTGCAAGTTGTAGATGTCACTCATGCCTTAATGCGATTTATAATTTTATCAACATGAAAATCCATTAAAAAGTTTGCTACTACATTTGTCAGTAAATGTGTCGCTGTGTGTTAGTGTGTGTGTCTGTGAGTTAGACCTTCAGCACTTAAGCACTTATTTCTACACATTTTCAAACAGAAAATGTTTGAAAATGTTCTCCAAACTTCAGTCTGTTTTACTTATTTTTTTAACGCGCTGTCTTTTACAACGAATTTGTGGAAAAGGTAAAGAAAATATCTTAAGTTCAATTGTCAACAATACATAAACACTCACACAAGCGCACCTTTTCGCACCTACGCTCACCCATACATACGATGTTTGTGTATGTTAACATCACATCTCAAATGTAAAGCATACTTCAAGGCATTTTTGTTTTATAAAAACATACATACACAACAAAAAGAAGGCAACAAAGC
Source organism: Hydrotaea cyrtoneurina (assembly GCA_958296145.1). Classification (NCBI taxonomy): domain Eukaryota; kingdom Metazoa; phylum Arthropoda; class Insecta; order Diptera; family Muscidae; genus Hydrotaea; species Hydrotaea cyrtoneurina. The sequence goes on along the minus strand of OY282516.1, from coordinate 1,329,260 downwards.
GGTTAATTTTTTGTGGGCTTTTAATTTGAATAATTTAAACACGCACACACAGACACACACGAGCAACTTTGTAAAGTCAAACATTGAGTTTGCGTTTATTAATAAAAATAAAGACGAAAATCATGATGAAGCCTACCTTAAGGGGCCAAATCGAAATGCAAAACGGGGCGCAGCCTTTTACAGGGGTAATTTCATAATTACAACGGCAAACATGTCACTGTGAGACCGTAAATGAAACCTAATTTGCCGAATTAAAAGTAAACTTTTTGCCTTGAACATGACCAAATGCTTCGGGGTCTACTTAAAAGGAATTGGAAGGAAATATTGCAAAAAGTTTTGCTATTATTTGAAAGAATTATTAGAACGCGGCGTTATGAAAATTAGAGTAACTTAAAACAAAAAATAATCCCGTAATGGAGGGAAGAGGAGATTGCATACGTGGTGCCTCGAATATCCCAGAATCTATTTATACTACACCAACATTATTGACGTTTGCCTGACGTCTATCCATGGTCTCCAAATAAAATGAATGCTTGACATTTAAATTTCACCCTTAAAAAAGAATCCTTTACAATTGAAATGGTTTGGCGCAGTCATAGCATAATTGACGATGTCATTACATTAATATCCATGTGTCAGCTCTTCAAGGATACCACAGAACCCACCACCCATCCGCCTAGTTTCGATTTTCTCCGAATATGTTAGCTACTCCCCCTACTTCCACACCAAAGAAATACAACGAGGATATTTTTTCCATACAATTGATTTCAATTTTTAGAGACCGACAACGTCGCGGTGGTTGTATCTGCGACTGACAGTCAACACACATGTTAACCCGAAAATGTATAAATTCCAAGATTTTGGAAGGACAATTGGGTGAGGCCTCAGTTTCACAGAAATGTATATATGTACAGACATACATATGTAAGCATACAGGTACATATATTATCGAAACATTTTATTGTTATTGTTTTTGTTGCATCTATTATACGCTGACATTGTGGTACTACAAACACGATGATGATGTTGATCTCCATTTCCTCCATCGCCGTCGTATCAGCATTTATTCTGTCTGACTAACTAACAAATGCATGACGTCGTCTAGATCGCATCGACAATGTAGCAGACAAAATATACTTTTACTCTGCTGGACATGCAGCTTCTATTCGACTAGGATGACATCCCCTCATTCGTAGTAGGGTCCCCCTTTAGAACAATTTTACAATATTCCACAACAGTACTCGAGATCCTGCCAATGGTCTTCCAGGCTTAAGAGTCCACAAATGCAGTTATGAGAACATGAAATCGACATTCAGTGAACGGAAAACGCCCCGCTTAAAGGGAATCTAAAGGTTTGCGTTTCAAATGGTTTCTCGTCTTTCGAATTGGCTTCATTACCACAAAGTACGACAATGTATTTGTTTGTCGATGCGGTCTATTGTCCACCGCTGTGTGTGTATGTGTTTGAGTGACTATGTGCTTGGTGTGCATGTGCGAGTTACAGAAGTCAGAAGGCCTTCCATAGATATTGTCAAAGGGCCTACTGAAAGACAAGATCCTAAAGAGGATCCCAGAAGGCCATTCAAAATAATGAATGAAAAAGGTTTTATTCGTGAGGGCGCGATCATCACCTGTTAAAATTGATGTCAGCAGGCCATCCCTCTACCCCGCCAGAAGGCCTGCATTGTACAATGGGAGAAGGTCTTTACTCTGTTTTAAAAAAACAATGTCTTTCAGGTCCTTCTTCTTCTGAGGACCACTTTTTGTATTAAAAGACAAGATCCAGAAGGTCTTTCAAAGCAAGGAGTGGAAAAGGTTTTACTTCTGAGAGTGGGAGAGAGAGAGAACAGCTTTGATCAACATGTGATTGATCAAATGCTTATGTAAGAAACTCACGTCCTTCAGATCCACCACACATTCACCGAACATTTCCTTCTAAAAAAAACATGACTGCCGCCAAAACTTCTCCAATAAAGAAACATCGACGATTTTATGGACCGCCATCTTCCTGGTATTAGTCCCCCTCCACTGATCTTGTTTGAGAAGTAAACAGGACTTCTTAGAGAAGGCAGACAGACGTTTTCGAAGGCCTTGCGGAATGTTTCTGTTTTTGGCCACCTTGCCAAATTTCCCCCCTGTAAGTGATGTAATGTTATGGTGGGTGACTGCCGTTGCTGTCGCCAGGTGTACGTCAGGGGTGAAGAGGTGTTGTTCTGGTTGCTATATCTCCACAGTCATCATCACATCATGTACGTCTGACGATTTTCGTTCATTGCCGGCATACTTTATTGTGCCTATGTGTGAGTGTGTGCATGTGTGGCTAACTGATGAATTTCAATTTCGTGTTAAAGTAATTTGTCACCAACACACACGCCTACAATTGTAACAATTTTGTTATTCAAGCAAAGTGACTTACTCACTCGTACCATAACGAATTCCGAAATATTTACTGGCAGGCAATGGTTGGGAATGGTGGCATGGAAATGTGACACATCAACTAATAAACTAAATAATTGCAATTCTCGGTCTCGATTAAAATTCCTTCAAAGAGATGAGATGAAATGAGAGAGATAGAGATAAATAGAAAACTAGTGAATTTTAGAAATGGGTCATAAGTTGGAGATATTCGTCATCTTTGAACTATGCAGAAAGTCGCAAGATCTCAATAAACTATAGGAGAGTGTCTTCAATAAAACAACAACGACTGACGGGCGTTATTGTCCTAGAGAAAATTCACAGTACCGTACAACGAAGAGAATGAAGAGAAGAGAACGACTGATGGGTGAATGACAACCCTATTGCATACTTTTAGGATGTCATTATATTTACAAAATTGCTGCAATTACTAAGGGGTACTTAGTAGCATTCACAAGGCTGACAAGTTACTGCCATTTACAAGAAGTCGCCCGTAGTGAGACAATCACACCACACTGAGGTTCATATCTTGACATGCTAAGCCATGTTAAAACTTCTCTAACAAAAAATCGGCTTTAGACAGTTGGTTCCCCTCACTGGGTATACAAATTATATACAACTAGTAAGTTGTAATGCGCCTATGGCGCCCGTTGAAATATGGAAAAAAAAATGGGTTGAAAAAAAAAAATTTTTGTGGAAAAAAAAATTTTTTTGTTGAAAAAAAAATTTGTTGAAAAAAAAAAATTTGTTAAAAAAAAAATTTTTTCTTGAAAAAAAAAAATTTTGTGGAAAAACAAAAGTTTGTTGAAAAAAAAAAATTTTGTTGGAAAAAAAAAATTCTGTAAAAAAAAAAATTCTGTAAAAAAAAAAATTTGTTGTTGAAAAAAAAATTTGTAAAAAATAAAATTATAAAAAAAAATTTTGGAAAAAAAAATTTTGGTAAAAAAAAATTTTGGGAAAACACAATTTCTGTACAAAAAAAAAATATTATTTTTTTTATTATTATTATTTATAGAAAATAATAGAATGCCTATTTAAATTCCTACGTACTGCGTGACAGAGTCAGTGAATCAGTGTATCAGTGAATCAGTGTCGAGGGTAAATATATATTAAGAAGATTGTAATGCGGGCGGAAATACGTACACATTTTACCAGAAGTACACATTTTAGCACCTTAATTACAGACGACTCCATAAATGTGAAAACACATTTCGGAAATTATTTCCGGCATACCTCAAGCGCTGGGGAGGGTGGCCAGCCATTTTTATACGACTTTCTTCGGGCGAATTAAATTCAGTCGCGTTTCCCGTCGTTTCGCAGAAAGAAATCTCTCGCTGACAATAATTACATTTACACCTTCTGTTTTTTTTTTGCGATGGTGTGATTAAATTCTTCATATAAAATCTTTAACAACCAATCAGCTAAAAGGCAATAAAGCGCTTTTGTGTTCGGGTGTATGTATGTGTATACACTGTAACGCGTATGCAATGCTAACACACACAAAGAGAAACAAATACCCATGTACTTGTAAAAGTGGCTTCATTGCGACTTTAATAAGGGGTTTCCTTGTTGTAAATGACGTCAAAGTGTGTGGGTGTCGTTGTGTGTTTCGGCCGCTGTGCATGTAAGCAGATACTCGTACATGTGTGTGGATGTGTGGCAACAATTCCATGGCAAACCAAAACATGCCAAAGGCTGCACTTACAGATATTATGGGTCTTGTTTTATTAAAGTCATTGGTTTGTCCCGTTGAACGCCGCCACTGGAGCACGATATTGCCAAACAAAGAAGGTGGGTGTGGCTGTGCATGTGTTCGTATGGATGTGGATGGGTGGTGCAACATTTATATGAACTCATTACGACATAATACCAACACAACCGTAAAAACCATTCCGGGCGAATGCATTGCAAAGCGTTCACAGAAGCGGAGACAAAAGTGTACGTACAAAAGAAAATTACTTGAGAAATGATTGCAGCTTCAAATGTTTTGAATACATCTAAAACAATAAATATTTTGGAGTTGACAGAGAATTTGAATTGAAAATTCTACAATACAAATAATTAAACTTTTCCAGTTTGATTTTTTGTAAAATCGTATCGCCATTCATTCCCTAGGAAGAAAAATACATCAAAAGTCTTTTCACTACACATGAGATATCGAAAAATTGAGACAGATGCAAAGAAAACAAGTGGACAAATAGTAAGTTCGGCCGGGCCGAATCTTATATACCCTCCATCATGGATCCTTAAATAGTCAATAAATAAGAAAACTAACTGAGTTTTTGGGCCGCTCGTGACCCGATAGTCCCAGGAACCCTATCACAAATTTTATCCAAATCATGAAAATAAATGCATATTTGGGTTCGCGAGAAAATTTCGTTGCATTTCGATACCCATATGTCCATGTTTGTCAAGGGACGGTTTTTGGGCCGCTGGTGACCCGGTAGTCCCAGAAACCGGATCAAAAAATTTAGGCAAATCATGAAAATAAAGGCATATTTGGGTTCGTGAGTAAATTTCGTTGCACTTCGATACCCATATGCGCAAGTTTATCATGGGCCCTTTTTTGGGCCCCAAGGGTCCACGGAACCCATGAGCACGCCCATTTTTGGGATTTTTTTCCCATCTATATATTATATAAACTTAGAACTTAGATGTAGTGAAAAAAAAATTTTTCAAAAATTTGATTATGGCCGGAATATATTTAGTCCCGTAAAGGGGAACTTTTTCCCCTTTGGTCCGATATGGCCCATTCTCGAACTTAACCTGCTTATGGGCAAAAAACATCTTCCTACAAAATTTCAGCTTTTTAGCGTTGGTCGTTCGCACTCTATCGGGATTTCAACAGACAACAGACGGACGGACGGACGGACGGACAGACGGACATCGCTAGAATGTCTTAGAATGTTACACTGACCAATAATATATATACTTTATAGGGTCGCAGATCACTCTTTCGAGGTGTTGCAAACGGAATGACAAACTTAGTATATACTCCATCCTATGATGGAGTGTATAAAAACCCACCACATACGTTTTGCAACGAAATGCGAGAGACGAAGGCACATTGTCTTATACAATTTTTCATCAGCACACTTATTTTCCACCATAAAGCGCATCCATTCAGCCTACGAATTTCGTAGTCGAAAAGGTTTAAGAGAATCTTATGTTCCGCAGAGACGATGTGGATTTAAAGCCCTTAGGATTACGTACGTACAATGTTTCCCTGAAAATTACATGAAGGAACCGGCGGGGAACTTTCACATCAATAAGCTGTGTCCGATAGAATTTCCATATACACTGACCGGGACATACTGTGAAGATGTTTTTCTAGAAAAGCTGTACAAGATGGCAATCTGGGTTTGTTGTATGAAATGAATTTGAATTTATTTCCATTTTGTAATTTAAAGCCTGACGGCCAATTAGAATAAATTACAATATGCAACATATTAAATAGTCGCAAAGCCGAGGTTCAAATCACCAACTTTTGTGGGGCTGCCGGCCAATGAAACCACAAATAAACTGATTTACGAGAAATTCCCCTGCCATTTGTTTCATAATGGAGGTTTGGTGGGAACTGGTTCGCAACCATCAGATGCAGGCATCTTCTTGTTTGTAGCTCATATTAAACTGTTCATTTATTTCATAAACACCTGTCCTGTCCACTCCTATCCCTGTAGCCCGGCCACTTGGTGGCAGTTTGCAGTTGAATGCAATGGATTGCCTATTTTCAGTTACCTTTGCGAAACTTTTTAATATAATTTTTCTTTCAGAATGTCTCTCTCTCTCTCGTTCACCATCGTTTCGATTATAGAGCATGCACTTGTTTTTCACACCCCAACGAAACAACAGCAGAAGACAACACATTGATGGTGGAGGGGAGGGAAATGGGAAAGGGAAGAGTAAAGGGAGACATAGCATTTACCTGTTTGCCAACCATTCATCTTCCGGTTTTTTTTCCTTCACTTCACATAGATTTGCATAACTTTATACAAAACACGTTCAATAACCTTTTTGTTCAATTTCACTTCTCGTGGCTGAGTCTCCCACCCACTCACCAGACGTCTCTCCTTTTTACAAAGGAAGAATAAGAAGAAGAATCAGAAGTGGAGTGAACAAAAAGTTTCATTTTTATGTTAGTTTTATTAATGGTTTTGCTTAAACAAAGTCGTAAAGTATTTTTTATACGGTGTTTTTATTTATTGTAAGAAAACGTAAACGAACTGTCGGAATGAACGACGCAGCGAAGAAAACCAACAACAACTACAACAACAACAAAAACGACAAATGGAGTGAACTTTAAACAGCATCACGTGGTGGTGGCGGTGTTGTTGGCTTCCTTGGGATTCAGTAGCTCTGTCGGTCGGTCGGTCGGTCGGTCGGTGTGAGTGAGGTGTTGCTGTTAATGCTGCTGTTGTGTACGAGCCACGGTTGGAAAATGTTAGTGGCGTTGATGAATTGCATCGCATCATCATCATCAGCAGCAACAGCAACAACAGCCGGAGTACTCGACGCGACTCAACACAGCTAACCAACCATTCGAACCACTAAGGAGGCAACAAACCAAATAACAGCCAAGCCACGAGATGTGTGTTTTGTGCTGTTTCTCTTCTCGTTGTTTTTTTCTATGGCTTTTTTTTTTGTTGTTTCCCTTTCCTTTTACGTTACGTTTCTAATAGCATTGTGACGGAAATGTAAAAAGGCATTTAGTGGACCCACAACAACAACAGCAAAACGTATGTCGGCATGTTGGTCCGTAAGGAAGTTTTGCTCTTACGCTGTTTTCAGTTTTAACTGAAATATCTGTTTTGTGGCAGTCGCATCAGCGACAAAAGAGATTTAAAACAAATGCAAATAAATGATATTTTGCATAAGTCACAAATGTAAACTTTCACATTCCGAACAGCACTGGCAACGGAAAACTTGGCAACAAAAAAAATATGCCATTATCAAAAACCACAACAACAACAACAATACATATTCTAAATACATGTAGCATGATTTAACATGGCATTTTAAGTAAATCCTTGAAAGGCATAGGCACCACATTACAGACATAACGGAGGGTGGAAGATTGGTTGGGGCTTTGCAAAGGCCTCTCTAACGATGGTGGCGTAGAGTGGAAACAAAAACATCAACACCCATTTTGAGGGATTCACACTTGAGGGCGGCAGTAACGTTAAAGTCTTCACATTTATGTTTTTCAAACGGACACTATGTCAATGTCAGGACTCACCTATATGCAAGGCGTTACTGCACATGAGTACAGTTAACCACTGTTAGATTACCAAAGGATGTTCTAAAGCCTATCCTTGTCTAGCTCAATGTCGACAATAAAACCTTCCCGATTAAATTGCATTATCTGTTTTCTAATTCTAATACGACTAAAAGATTTATTAAACTAACGTTGGCTGCCCTCCTTTTGGTCGGCTATAAATAAATATTTAATTTGAACTTTCTCTACCGTTTTGCACACACATTTTCCATTTGTACTCGTGTTCACAGTTTGATTAATTTTACAAAAAAAAAATATCCATGCCCGCAAAAGGTTTCCTTCTCCTTTGTTTTACTCGAAAAAAAAAAAATAATCAACTTGAAAGCCATCCTAGCTACGGCCCTCAAAGCCATACTGGCAATGTGTAAACTTGAGCCAAAAAGAGATGAGCCCACAAAACAAAACAAAAAAAACTCCTATTCCAAACCATGTTTGCAGCACACACTACACACTCTAGGAGGACAACAAGGATGGGTTGGGTCAGACACGAAGGCATTACGCCAACATTTAAAAGATCAACTAACAGAGATGTTCAACTTGGTCTGTCTGTCTGAAGAAAAGTATTTGCATTTTTTCAAGGCTTTTGATTTGCAAAAATTAATTGCCTACTTTCGGGCTCTTAATGAGAATAATTTAAGAAATTGAGTGTGACCATCAATACAACTGTCCATCATCGATGCCATTATTTTATTTTTTCAATTTACTTAATGAATTTCCTACTTGTGATGTTGCCAACATCACGCTGCCTCCTGGTTGGAACCATTTGAATATTCAATGTAAAAATTCGGTCAATGATTTGTGTGTCATGGTAGGGATAGCCAAAGTGTTGGCATGGCATTTCGACTCCCATCCTCCTATCCTCCCTTCCGATGTAATCATGTAATTTGATTTGAATGTGACCTAGTTTTCGGTTTCTATTCTGGAGTTTTTTTTTTTTTTTTAATTTCCTTAATGAAACTATTGCGAGTCTTAACCTAATGGAGTGGGGTGGTCGTCAATCTTTTTCTATGACATCACCGTCGCCCTATACAATATCTTAATTAACCAGCAAACCAATGCAAGAACTCTTTCCTGGCGAACACAGTTGGGGTCTGAAGTTGTGTTACTGTGTGTGTGTGTGTGATGGCTCAATTAGATTGGTTGGCTTTCATTGTGGATTATAAAGTATTTGGCCTACTTGTAGGAATCCGTGTCGCCGTTGCCGTGCCTCCCTTTGCATGTCCTAGAAATTGCTATCTGACTCGTCTTTGTATCTGCTTTCATTGGTAATTAGTGACGTGAGTGTTTTATTTGGTGGTTCACTCTGATGACTTGACAACCTCAACACAATTAACCATTGTTAATAACTGATATCCTTGATAAATAAGCTGGCCAATTTTTCGAGACTGAATGAGAGTGGAATCTAATTGAGCTCTTTGCGAAAAAAAATACTCCATAGAAACCGGCACTACCACTTACATTTAACAGATCTAAGAGAGAACATTTTAATGGGAAGCTTTACCAAATAACAAAATCTGTTACTAATTAAATGTGTGCAATTTAAAAAAGTTCCAAGTGACCGTTTAGTACAGAAAATTGCATTCTGTATCCAGGATTTTACTCTCACTATTACGGAATGGTGTTTGTAACTACGTTCATGAAATATTGGTTTGGAGATAAATTTGCTATGAGTTTTCACTTTTCATTGAAAACTATAGAACAACCCAACAGAAACCAAAGTGATCGACATATCGTGAACGAACGGTGGGTTTCTGTATGAAGCTTGGAGAGGAACATGATAATGGATTCAAGTTTCGCAGTGACACGACGAGATATGGCAAATGCTTTAATGCATATGTACATCGTACATGCATATGTTCCATAGTGTATTAAAAAAGAAGTTGTCTTCCCTGATTGAAAACCTCAAACCTAAACCTAAACATATAGAATATACTCGAACGCGATATGGTCTAGAGATTCCCATCCAAAAACTACATACTTCTTACCCAGATGGTCCACATTTGCTTATTGTAATCAGCCCAGACAGTGTTAACATAAATAAATAATCAACCGCTTCCAATCACCGGCTCATTCATGCTGTTGTCAATCTCTATTAAAAGACTCAACTGAAAACTCAGACTTGTATAATCGGAAGTATTCAGAGAATCGTTTCATCTTCTGCAAGTAAAAAAGAGCTGAGTATTTTGTTGTTTCTAAAGAATACCGATGAACTCTGACAGAGGATGTGGTCGCTATCCTTCCAGATGTCAGTGTCCAGACGATGTTCATAAATATATGATTACTCTTACCAAATATCATCCATGATTATGAGGATTAGGTAATCTGCAACAATACCAACATCAGTCTCCTATGATCATGGACTGTCACAATAGTCAATTGTTTAATTCAAAGTTTCAAATCCTCTTTGAAAATCAAGAGTTGGTTGAACTTTCTTACAGATTCTAAAGAAAGCAATTATTTAAAAGAAAGCGACATGTTTTTATAGGCACTTGTTGTTATATATACATGATTCCCGATATATCAAATGTATTAAAAATAAACTGTTTTTTTTAATAAGATTCATCGACTATTCGATAATGACATTTTTCAAACACACAACAGATCCCGAATACTCTTCTCACCAGACAGAAATACAATCTGCTCGCGAAAGGAATTTCCTAGTTACATTCTGAGGATTTCCCCAGTCTTAGGTCTAATTTTTATAAGGTTTTAAACGTTCCCCTGATCCCATCTACATAATTCAGTCCCCAACTACGAATATCAACAATTTCAATACTGAAAATCATAGCCACAAAAAGTCTTGCCTAGTTTTAGGCTTCAATGGCTCAGGTATTTGCTTTGGGCTTTTAAGTCTGATAGTCTAACAATTTGGAGTCTATACAGGAATGCCTGTTTCCAACAAAGAAACAAACTGCGTCTCGATAAACTTCAACTTCAAGAGGATATTGACTTTGTAGACGTTATTATTTTGTTTTGTTCCAGGCCCCCTTTGTATGTATGCCAGTCCCCCTCCTGCCCACTATTGTTCCCATTGAATTCAATAAAACAAAAGTCTAAACTGAAATCGATTGCCTACATTTAGGCTATTATTGGCATGTGTATTGGATGTCTTCATTTCTATCTGGCCGTACATCAATACATTTTCAATATCCTGTTCATTTTGTGAAAAATGACTGCCAGTACCCCCAGAGCACCCACACTTCGCTCTTGCACTTCGCTCTTGTGTCCATTGGCCACCGGCTACCATGGGAATGGTTATTATAAACCATTGTCTGCTCAGTTCATAGTGTAAATATGATTTTAATCTGGTTCATCTTTTACTAGTACGACTTGACTACGGCTGCAACCAACCAAGAGTCATTGAATATTGAAAAACTACGGCTGCTACGACAGCAACTCCTTGTGTCCATATGGCAGACAAGCGGAGCACACGCATCCCCACATGTCTGTCAGCACAGACACTTGGGCGAGATGGCAAAGGGGAGGCGGAGGTGGAAGCTACTACAAAACAAATATGATATCGTTTCAATATCATCTGAATTGTTCGAGCAGCACTGAGTGCTGTTATGCCTGTCTGCATTTTAACAGAGTCAAGTGCATCACATATGTATATTTTATAAAAATACATACATATGTCTGTAAGTGCATGTATCATACAGGATTGTAGGTGCCGGTCTTTGGCTCTGTACTATTGTCTGTCCGTCCATGCCTCGCCAGTGATTGGGATGCTGGTAGCAATCACAGGACTACGTTCGCCTGTTTGTGGAACTTGTTACAACTACTCCGGCTCCGGCTCCAACTGCGACTCCGACTCCATGTATTGACATTGCAATTGTTGGAATGTAACAGACACTATGCAAATATAAAGTTATAATAAAACTGATTGGCCAGACTTTGTTCGAGCAAAATAAAATGGAAATATTCGTATTGATCAAAGAAGAAACCAGCAAACAGCAAAACTTACGAATACTAATCTGGATGGAATTCTGAATGTGAATGTGAGTGTGTGCTTACCTGAAAGAAAGACAAAAAACAAAAAAAGAGACATTTATTTAAAAATTTTTGAATAGGGCAAAGTGGTTTGTAATGAATTCAATTCATTTCAAATTCGAAATTACAAATATTTATTACACAAGGTGTGGATGTCCTAATTTTACTTTCATTCAAAGTGGGTGTACAAAAAAACTGTTGCCCCTGTTAGACCATAAGTAACTCAATAAAAGAAAATAAACTTTTACAATAAATTCTCCCATGGAAAACGAAAGAAACCCCGTCTCAAACACACACACACATGGACGGATGTATCATAAACACACACTCTACAGGCACACAGCCAACCACATGCAAAGTATTCTTTAATAGGAAATCATAAAAGCCTGAAGGATGGCTGCAGGGATGGGGGTGGCGGAGAGAAGCTGTTGAGGAAGCCAAAGCATATCTGCATAAAAGTCTTAGATAGCCTACGTTGCACTTTTGTAGGTTGGTATGCCATAGACCACACATTAGGAGTCTGGCCACCGCCACCGCCACCACACCATCGTCCTGTTCCGTCCATAAAAAGAAATAAGTTCACTAACGCACACACACACACGGACACATGGCAGGCACACATTTACTGTGTGTTTATGATGTTGGTAGTTGTTGGTGTTTTGTTTATTTTTTTTTTTTAAGGAAGATGTGAATACATTTTCTCTAGTTTCCGTCATCTTTAGTTGTAGTTGTTATTGTTGCACTGCACTTTTCATATAATAAACAAGTCAAAAAGTCTAACCATAATTTGCAAAAATATTTACCCCAACCACATCGTACGTACGTACGTATAAGGCCAATATATGGGCCAAACGTATACCTTGCGTTAAGTTGGAAGGCATAAATAGGAAAACGAAAAACGAGGCAGAGATGCTAAGCTGCGTCAACATTCTGTAAGAGACTTTCCGTGAGGTCCACAGTAGCACTCGGTGCCAAACGACAGACTCATGCATCGGTGGTATAGAGTTTGGTTCACAATTGACTCAGTCAATTTAGCGAAATCTGTCTGTTAGTATTTTCTATCGTCGGCAGTGGGAACAGTTTACAAGTCTCCGGTTCAAATCAAATGATCCGAACTAGTTATACAACAATAGTAACATCGGATGAGTGATTTCACCCCTTTTTACGTTGATCATACGCCCCCGGTGATACGTCCCAATTCACGGAACACAGCACATGGCGGCGTGTGATCAACGTCGAATCTCAGTCCTTTGTGGACCACATACGTTACAATTTGATCAAGTTGTACAACCAGTTGTGAGGGGCATGCTGATCATAGGTTGCTCATCGATTATATGAATATGAAAAAGTTTTGATTTTAGATCCAGTTGGCCAACATGATTGGTACGTGTGAGGGCTTTTCATTCAACTTCCCTTCCGGATTCGCATTTTGCAATTGATGAAGTGAACACAGTTTTGAAGAAAGATTGCCGGGAAGAAATGATTGCTTTTATTAAGGAATATAAAAATATGCCACAGTTGTGGAATTCAAAATATAAAAATAAAATAATTGAAATAAAAATAAATACAAAGAAATCTATGAACTAATATTTTATTTAGGTCTTTTTGTTCGTATTAACTTAAATGTTTTTTTACTCAATATTTCGTTTATCATCGAAGGACATCGTCAGGAATTAAATTAAGATTTAAAATGTCTTTGCAACAATGGTAGTTTATTCTCTCTGTCATTCATTTGATTTGGTGAAATTTGGTGGTAGTCCGTAGAAAATACTGACTCCGGCACAACGATTTTTTCCGTCCGTTCTTATACCTAAACACGATATCTCAGTCTCCCCCTGATCTGTCCGTTCATCAGTTGCACCAATGCATCACAACCAAATTTTACTTTTGGATCGAGATCTATAAATAGATGATAATAGACAGAAAATCTCTTTGGCCCCCAATTTATCAGACTGACAATGTCGCCGGCACAAACACACACCTACTCAGTTCTATTATTTATGTGTATGATATTGTTAAAACACCTTTTCGTAGTTTATGGTAAACGGAAACACACACATACGCAAACATACATAGTGCACATGTACAGGGTGGCGCAAAAGTAATCCTCCTATCAGAAAATACTATACATTTTGCGATTGGCCCCTAATGTCAGTGGCAACTCTGGCGGCGGCCATTTACATGACATCATATTCTCGACTTGATGTAAAAAAAAAAGACCAAATAAAAATAATCCACAAGAAGAATCAAAGTTTTTAATTTTTTTTTAATTACAGCCAAAAAACATCGGAAGTTTACTTTTGCGCCACCTGTTATAAAGTACTACCTTCCAGTGTGAAAGTGGGCACATTTTCTACATCTCGCTGAAGGAGAAGACGACGCATACACCTTCCGGTCAAAGCGACTACCAGCTACCCCCATCTACACCGATTTTTTTAGTTTTTTTTTTTTATTAAATTCAATTAAAAATGTTTAATTTCAAATATTAACCGAACATCTTTACTGGCTGGAACTTAATTACTTTTTAAATTGTGGAACTAATCTCTTCCGGCTTTCCGGTATTCCGTGTACCGACACGTGTCCATAGGCGTCCGTTTGGCCACGTTAAATTATCCCAACCAGTGGTGCGATCTACCCCGAACAAAGAGCTTTTGATCACAGAATCGAGCTGAGGCAATTTCGACGGCGGCGGCACTTTTTACTAGTCGGCTAAGCCTTTAGCTAGAAGGCAGCTGGTCAGGCCAAAAACAAAAATGTGGTCGGCGAAATTATGTACGTGGGAACACTGGAGCGTAATAAGAAGTTATTTTATTTGTATTGGAAACCCCACACTTTGCGCCGACTCAGCTCGAACCTCTGCGTTTAAGTACCTGAGTAACACAATAAATATGAATCCTTCATTTTGACTGGCGTCTCAGTCAAGATGCCTGCCGCCACTTCACTTCCAGGTGTTACAACCGTCATAACAAACCGAATAGGAACATCAGTCCTTTCCGTCCTTTGAAGGAGGCTGTCGTGAATGTCTTTTTAGTTCAAAATATCATTCACTTGGCAAAAGTCTTTAGAAGACTCGATACATACGAGTATAATCATGCATGTACGTGTGTGTGCGTGTGTCTGTCTTAGCGTTAGTGTTAGTGTCTTGATATTGTTTATTTATGTTATATGGAATATATATATGCATGCAAGATGAAGTCAGAGTCTTCGTAAAAGGAAATATGTTACTTTAAACAAAACTCTTATGATCAAGTGAGGCAGCGGGTGTCGGTACATGAAGAGATGGAAAATGCAATACAAAATCGCACACACACACACACAAAATCAAAAACACTTTCAAGATTTATAATAGTCATTCATATGGTAAGACACAAACACGCACACACACACAGACTACGCTGCACTCACTCCAACCAGCCGGCAAAAAAAAAAAACTAGACTCAAGACTACCTACGACGACGACGACGATGATGGCTGAATGTTGTGGCTCGGTCTGTTTGTTTGTTTGCACAACGGAAAAAAGGGTTACCATCAGCATCGACTTGTATTACAACAACTTTGGCTCTTAAGTTTTCTTTTTCTTCTACTTGTTGTTGTTGTTCCTTTTGATTTGTTTTTCTTCTGTTTTTTTTGGTGTACTCGTACAGTTCAAGTAGACGTTCTAGTTACTCAAAGGCAGCAAAAGTTTTCTCAAACAAGTTTTTCTTTTTCCTACTTCTCGTTCGGTTATTTCGGTTTCTTTATGGCTGTTGTTGTTGGTGGTGGTAGTTTTTTTACTTCTGATAGCATGTGTAGTACCCTACACGAGATTGCAGTGCGTGTTGCAGGCGGCCACAAACTTGCAAGTGTAGTCTGTTTGCATTTGAGATAATGTCGACCATAAACCTGAGGTTTTACTTTCTTCTAAGTTGACTAGCACCATCAATTTTGGAAACAACAGCTGATTGGATGCAACAAAGGCCGTGGCTACATATGTTGGTATCCGTGACAACATCTGTCCGTGTTTATATTTGTTTCTGCTCGATGTTGCAATTGCCACTAGCTCTTATGACTGTCATTATAGGGGGGTCCTTACTTGGGGGGCTTCCCAGCTCCTTTGGCCAACTATCCATCTTACAACTACCTCCAGTCGTCCTTCTGTGCATCCTTCTGCCCGTCCATAGTACAATCAGTTGGTCTCTCCATCTGCTGTACACATTTACATGTATCTGTCTGTCCGTCCAACGCCATTGTAACTATTCGTACAATTTTGAAACCTGTTCTCACATCTTCTGTTCCTTTTATTTTCACATCGGTCTATGCACCCTTTGCACATCGTTTCTTCCATTCTTCGATTCTAATACTTGTCTGTCCTTCTTAAGTTGTCTAGGGCATAGATTGCCCGAGGAATATTTCAAGGAGGCAAAAGCCGTATATACCACCTGAACCTCAAAGTCTATGGGACAACCTGAAATCGCATGTCCCATACCAGTGCCGAACAATAACGTTGGTCCTAATGGTCCAATAGCCACCACACTCCCCTTATCGTTATCGATCTCGACCGGCCGTAGAGGTTCCCCGCCCATTTCCATAGAGAATTATAGATGCCCTCACCAAGGTGGTGAGTGGAGTAAGAGTTGAGTACATGGTGTACGGTGTGGTTTTCTTCTTTTTTTTTTACTTTGGTAGAGTTCTCCTCAATTGGGGTTTTGTGGCATCTTTCTTCTTGGGAGGGGTGGTGAGCGGAGGGGTTTCCTTCACTGCATGTGCCGGCTGGTTTTTGGTGTTTTGTTGTGGGGGTTTGTCTTTATTAAATTTTGCAACAATATTTTTTTTTTGGTGTTTTATTATTATTTGTTTTTTCTTACTGCTCTTGTTGTCGTCTTTATGGTGGCGGGGAAGGGAGGCTGTTGTTCCCCTCCCCTCTCTCTGACTCTGCTTTATTTGTTCACTGTTTACCAGATTTACAAAGAACGAAACAAAAACTGTTTGAAACGTCGACTTTGGATATTGGAAGTTTCCAGTTTTCTTTCTTTATTAAAAATCATAAATACTCTCTCCACGAAGATGCAGAAGAAAAAGTACAAGAATAAGAAAAAAGTTTAGGGAACAACTTTGATGAAAAGAGCAATTTATTTCAGTTTATTTGCATCTTTTATGCAAAATAACCGAAAATCTTAGTGAATTCACCAGAAGTAACTTTGTTATTAAACGACATACTGTGTCATACAAGAGAATCAAATCGCTTGGTGTCTCTGTCGTTCTTTGTATTTTCTATTATTGCGAATCTTTTAATAGAAACTTTGAACTTTTTCCGCCGCTTAAGACTTTATTCCAGCAGCAACACTAAGACGCATTAAGCGGCACGAAGACAAGAAACAATTGTCTCATTTTAATGGCAAAGTTTGCCAAATCAAATACTTTCTGTTTTAGACAATAACGATTTGAAAGAAATCAGTGTGTAATTGAATTTGGTAAAGGATTTCATTTAATTGACTGATTCTAAGTACACATCTAGTCCAGTTTGAAGAAGTTGATTCCACGTGTCTATTTTGAGTTTCGATTTTGTTTTGTGAAGCTGCTAAGGATGTTTTTGTGTAATTGCCATTTCGTTTTTCCTAATATGTCCCTCTGGCCAGGCACCCACATCAGATATCTCGTTGAGATATCTTCAGGACCGGTGTTGAGTTCCGAAAGACAGAGATCCATAGATTCCCATCAAACTAGTCAGAGGTTTTCAACATCTGAAAATAATTCCACCAGAGAGGTATTGGTGTGGCATTCTGGCGAAAGCTTCACTTGTTGCGAATACCAACTATGTGGTATTTAAATCTTTGACAAAAATAAAATACCCAAACGGGGGTATATTTTTGCTTTTTTGTCACACATTATAAAGGATACTAGCTGACCCGGTCCGCGTTGCTGGCCCTAAGCAAACATTAGTGTTGTATTACACATCTTAATATATATTTACCCTCGACACTGATTCACTGACTCTGTCACGCAGTACGTAGGAATTTAAATAGGCATTCTATAATTTTCTATAAATAATAATAATAAAAAAAATAATATTTTTTTTTGTACAGAAATTGTGTTTTCCCCAAATTTTTTTTTTTCCAAAATTTTTTTTTTACAAATTTTGTTTTTTACAAAAATTTTTTTTTTTACAAAATTTTTTTTTCAACAAAATTTTTTTTTTACAAAATTTTTTTTTTTTCAACAAAATTTTTTTTTTTTCAACAGAATTTTTTTTTTCAACAAAATTTTTTTTTTCAACAAAATTTTTTTTTTCCTCAAAAATATTTTTTTCAACAAAATTTTTTTATATATATAGATATAGAAGATAGATATAAAGGGTGATTTTTTTGAGGTTAGGATTTTCATGCATTAGTATTTGAAAGATCACGTGGGATTTCAGACATGGTGTCAAAGAGAAAGATGCTCAGTATGCTTTGACATTTCATCATGAATAGACTTACTAACGAGCAACGCTTGCAAATCATTGAATTTTATTACCAAAATCAGTGTTCGGTTCGAAATGTGTTTCGCGCTTTACGTCCGATTTATGGTCTACATAATCGACCAAGTGAGCAAACAATTAATGCGATTGTGACCAAGTTTCGCACTCAGTTTACTTTATTGGACATTAAACCAACCACACGAATGCGTACAGTGCGTACAGAAGAGAATATTCCGTCTGTTTCTGAGAGTGTTGCTGAAGACCGTGAAATGTCGATTCGTCGCCGTTCGCAGCAATTGGGTTTGTGTTATTCGACCACATGGAAGATTTTACGCAAAGATCTTGGTGTAAAACCGTATAAAATACAGCTCGTGCAAGAACTGAAGCCGAACGATCTGCCACAACGTCGAATTTTCAGTGAATGGGCCCTAGAAAAGTTGGCAGAAAATCCGCTTTTTTATCGACAAATTTTGTTCAGCGATGAGGCTCATTTCTGGTTGAATGGCTACGTAAATAAGCAAAATTGCCGCATTTGGAGTGAAGAGCAACCAGAAGCCGTTCAA
This sequence comes from Hydrotaea cyrtoneurina, assembly GCA_958296145.1. Taxonomy (NCBI): domain Eukaryota; kingdom Metazoa; phylum Arthropoda; class Insecta; order Diptera; family Muscidae; genus Hydrotaea; species Hydrotaea cyrtoneurina. The sequence goes on along the minus strand of OY282516.1, from coordinate 1,310,581 downwards.
GAACTGCCCATGCATCCCGAAAAATGCACTGTTTGGTGTGGTTTGTACGCTGGTGGAATCATTGGACCGTATTTTTTCAAAGATGCTGTTGGACGCAACGTTACGGTGAATGGCGATCGCTATCGTTCGATGCTAACAAACTTTTTGTTGCCAAAAATGGAAGAACTGAACTTGGTTGACATGTGGTTTCAACAAGATGGCGCTACATGCCACACAGCTCGCGATTCTATGGCCATTTTGAGGGAAAACTTTGGAGAACAATTCATCTCAAGAAATGGACCGGTTAGTTGGTCACCAAGATCATGCGATTTGACGCCTTTAGACTATTTTTTGTGGGGCTACGTCAAGTCTAAAGTCTACAGAAATAAGCCAGCAACTATTCCAGCTTTGGAAGACAACATTTCCGAAGAAAATTGGGCTATTCCGGCCGAAATGCTCGAAAAAGTTGCCCAAAATTGGACTTTCCGAATGGACCACCTAAGCCGCAGCCGCGGTCAACATTTAAATGAAATTATCTTCAAAAAGTAAATGTCATGGACCAATCTAACGTTTCAAATAAAGAACCGATGAGATTTTGCAAATTTTATGCGTTTTTTTAAAAAAAAAGTTATCAAGCTCTTAACAAATCACTCTTTATATAGATGTATTTCGAGTCTTTTAAATAATATCTCATCGCCAACATCGGCCATAGCAGTCAAGGATGTAACTTCGATGTAAACATAACACTCACTCCCGTTCAGTTTATTTTCCATTTTCCCCGTGGCTCATCAGATTTCTGTCATTCTTAAAGACAGCCGAAGAGAATTTTACCGAAGAATTCACCTGAAGAATAACATCGCTGGAAACGATGAAATGAAAAAATTAATTGAAGCACTTTCATGCATCGGTTTTTCTTGATGATTTTCCAAACGAATAACTGAAACTGACAGTTGCCCCTCATCCACAGAGTCATTTCAGAGTTTTTACTTTCAATTGTTGTCATTCTGGTGCTTCTTGTTGTGTTTTTTGTTTTGTTTTACACGAGACTTGTTGTGGGTTTTTTTTTTTTTTTTTTTTTGTCAAAGATTGTATGAGTGCCCTACGCACTCATGTCGAGCAGCAACGGAGGAGGGGTTGGGAGCCTAGTGTTTTTGTGTGAGTGCACTTTTGTTGGTTTTGATAATGTTTTTGCTGTTGTTTTATTTACTTTTCGATGTAGTGTCAACTACAGTTGTTGTAACAGTTGTTGTTGCCTTTGCATCACATCATGCTCGTAGCACACAGGCCAGAACAGCAGAGAACACAACTAAAATAGAATAGTGGCCAAGCCAGGAGTAGATGAACTCGTGACAATCAACAACAAAAGCAGCAGCAGCATTTCTTGTTGTTGTTATTATGGCACGCACACACACACACACCGAGATACTCAGTTTTGTGCACACAAGTGGTTACAGAGCATGAGTGTTTCCGGTTTCCGTTTTTTTTTTGTCTTGTTAAAAATCGTATTAAAGTGAAAGAAGACAAAAAAAACCGAATAAACGAACTGAAACTGGGGCAATAAGCTGCAGTTTCGTTAAAACGTTAACTGATAAACTTGAACAGATTTAAAGCATCATTTCTCCTGCCCCCTCGGCCCCCTCGGCCCCCTTGACCATCGATATTGAAGCAAATATCATTGAAACGCCGATAGCGCTAATTGTTTTCCATGTTATCTCTCGTGCAAAATGTCAAATTGTAAATAAAAGTCTATTGTTTGTGAATTAAACGCATTATTTGCCCGTTTTTGTTGTTGCTGCTGTATAAAAAAAAAATCACAAACTCATGAACAAAAATAAAAAGTATATTTTTTTACTCCCACCGATAACTGTAAACACATCACATTTGTGTATGTGACTGAAAGTGTCACATACAAGTGTGTTAGGCAGAGAGAGAGGGAGAGACAACAAGTTTTTTCCGTTTATTCAACAATAAACTGTATTTAGTGGCATTTAAATAATAAAAAAAAAAAACAACACCAACAACTGCATCAACTCGTACAACAATAATCTGTGTTCGTGCACAACCACCCACCTGACCACAACAATTGGCACTGATATCGTGATCGAACATTTCTCAATAGTTTGGCCAACAACAAGAAAAACATATTCGAGAACAACAATCATTGCTTAAGATTATCAAGTAAATTAACTCGCGCTCAGTTCATGGCGAACCTCAAGAGCCAAAGAGAGTATGTGTTCTTCTAAGCTGCTCTACACATAAACCAAATTATCTGTTTGAGAATTTATCGTTTAAGCGAGCTTTTGTTAATTTTCCAGACATTGATCACTTGCAGACATCCCCATTATTAATGACATGTGTATTTGCCAATATTTCGAAAAATAACAGACCGTCCCTGACATGTTCCCAATTGGCGAACCAGAATTGTTCGTTTACTAATTTAATTTACCAAGAAACCGACCATTCTTTATTCTCGCAAAACTATCGGTAAACGCTCGATTGCGATATTATTGTCCATAGCCGGGACCATATGGGCATTGTGTGAATACGAGGACCATATGGGCATTGTGTCAATCCAGGTAATTCCATGCAGCGGCGTTGCCAGTTTACTCCATTTGTGTGAGTGGCAAAATGTTGGGATTTTGTAGGGAATATATTTTTTTTATTTTGCTCTTTTTTTAACAAATTTTGAATTTCCTACTATGATTGGAGACATTAAAAGTCATGCATGTGTGGAGCATTTTCCAATTGTGGTCGAAGGTTATCTACTTTGGGCTACCACTACACAGGAGTCCGGGCATTCGCAAAGAACAAAAAAAAATGAAATTTTTGTTTTTAATATTTTTGGAGTTACACATTTAAATGAAACAACTGGCCACATTGTTTGTAGCATTATACTGTTCTCTTCTTCTTCCTCTTGTTGTTTTTAGAGAATTTAATTTTATTTAAAACAATTATGCGAGTATTTCTGTATAGCCATGAAAGCCATAAAATTATGCCGTATTATTCGGTTGTTGTGTTGGTTGGTGGTTGTTTGCTTCATTTTTTTGCTTGTTGATGATGTTGTTGTTGTTGCTGGGGGAGTAGTGCTTTTTGTCAAACAAATTAAAAATCATGAAATAATATGTAATTTTTAATTAAGCGGAAATAATATTCGCATAAAATTTAATAATTCCATTAAACTGTACGTATGTATGTGTCTGTGTCTGTGCATGTGTGTGCTGTCACTCTGTTATTGTTGTTGGTTTGCATGCATTTAACTAATTAAATCGTTATACGGTTTTATTAAAATTTAATAGATGAATGGCAATTTAGCGTTTACATGCATTGAATGGAAAATAAGTTCAAACATTTGGTCGCCACACAAAGTGCCCCCCCTTTGCCACATCCGCATTAATGCCTTAACTATTGTCCGTACTCGGCTGAGGTGTATCGAATGACCGATTTGGTCCGGGGGTTGCCTTAAGTAAGGTTCCAACAACTTCCATTCAATCAATGAGCAATGAACGATATAATTCGCATACCGGCTCCGCTATTCTAGAAATGTTTTACATTGCGGAGAGTTTACTCCAGTACTTATAAAGACGAACTCATTTACAAGGTAGATGTTCTTACCAGGATGCGAACCTGGATTTGCTGTGTGATAGTCGCACACGCTACCTATCACACCCCTGTCGTCTACTCTGAGTTCCCTGGGGATTGCCAACCACCAACTCGATCTTTAAGCACCACAGTTGGAACTCTCGTATCGAATCGTCTACAGAAACTCAAGCAGGGCCACTTAAGTGATCACAGAGGGAGATTAATTGAATCCAATTCATGTAAAAACATGACCTACAAAAATTCCACAGACAAAGGCATGACTACCAAGCAGACAGTGTGAGGGAAACAACCGCTACGACATGGGGTCTTCATAGCGCCAGTTTTGTGTGAGATCGTTTCTCAACGGGACGGTACCACCACAGTCTAGATTAAATGCAGCATCGTACAGACTCCGTGACACAGTTGGGGTTGGCAAGTGGATGGAGAAGGCATGCCTACGGATTCCAGTTGGGTGTTAGGCCAATTAGTTGAGAAATCTGGGACAGTCAAGGGCTGATGTTGAGTTCAGAAATATACAAAAACCCACAAGTGGTTCGAGACCAAATTACAAACGTCTTTTATGTGAGACGAATTCCTTTCTCGTATTTTGTTGTTGCTATTGTTCACATCTTGCCGCATTACACAGGTGCAATAATATTTCAAATGTGAGACCACGGAGAGGACTTCTGAATATCCTTAAAGCAAATAAAATGGTCAACACGGTGATCATTTGTGGACATAATGATGTGATGGCGTCTACAAAGGGCAACCATATACATTCCGCCTAAAGAGACTCTATGGAATACATTAATCGGGTCACAAAGATCTCAAATGTGCGCTAATTGTAAAAATATTACAGGGGCTGATTTTGAAATGGACAAACAAAAAGCAATGCCTGTATCTGTGTGATTTTAATGCAAAAATAACATATCCTTTTCGAAAAGAAAACAACAATTACAGGCATAAGAATAACAAAAAAACACTTACACACACACCCACACACACACACATATACATATACACGCTCAGCCTGTTTTGTATCCTTTGATGTTTATTTTAGTCGATAGCACATGTATTTACTTTGCATGCAGTATAAGAGAGGGAGAGAGAGAGAGAGTGAGAGAGAGGGGGTGACTGAAGAACAACATAACAGCACCAACAAATGTACTGCAATAATCCACAAAAGATTTGTTATCTTTGGCTAATTTTAAATAAATATTGTGATATTTTTATTGTGATTTCAGCACAATATTTAAATGTCAGAGTGAATGAATGAATAAACCAAAACGTTGAACAACAACAACAACAAAGAAATTACATATATATGTATGTATGTATGTATGTATATGAGGTAGTTACTCATAACCATACAGATTTTGTTTAATTAATACACAAATATTTAGCCAATGTTGTTCTTTTTTCTCAGCTTTTCCCTCTTTTTTTTTTTTTGTTTGCTGCCTGTTCATATTGAATTACACATTAAGCCAATAACTGAAATAAAAAATCGGATCCGAAGCACATTTGAAAATTTGTGTTAAATTAAAAATAAATATTGTCATTTCGAAAATTGAAATGTACACGTATCAGCATATACTTGGGTGTGGGTGTGTGTGTGTGAGTTTTTTTTTTTGTTCTTCCTTGTGGACAATTTGTTATTTAGCCAAAGAGGCGAGGTGGCTGGGGGGGGATACTCCGTTATCTTTTATGTTTATACGGCACGTTTATAAAATTCCAAATGCATTTAATTAAATTGTAAACTAAAAATCAAAAGAAAGGACTAAGGACTCCAAGTAACCCAGCAAAACTTTGTGTGACCATCAAACAACTAGTAAACGCCGGCGTCTTTCCAAGTAAGGGCGTAATCCCTAAACCGGCGACAGCATTAAAAAGGCCAGTGCAAAGCTGACTGGTTTCCATGAACTTCCCCTTTTGTTCTTTCATGGAATATTAAGGGAAACACATACGAGTTAAGAGAAATTAGGCATGGGTATTCACTTCGATAATGAAGACAACTCGTTAAAGGTCATGATCGAAAAGAAGTCACCATCTTAAACGCCACGTTTCGAATATTCGGAGGATTTGAATCGTTATGACTGGTATTGACTAAATCCTACGTATCCTTTACCAGAAAGGCCAATTAAACTCTTTTTCCTGTTAAATGAAACTCAATTGAGTTTCATTGAACATTTTTCTCTTGGAACTGCTTCCGTTGCAATCAGAAGGAGGCAAGAGAAGAAACAAATTAGCACAACTAAGGCTAAAAGAAATATATGTTTATCCTGCAGCTTCTAAGCCAATGTTTACACACTCAAACACACACACACACACACAGCCAGGCAGAGACAGAGACAGAGAGTAATGGAAATTCTACAGCCCGAGATATGGTCGGAAGGGTCGGTGTAAATATTCAGTGCCGATTCGGGGCAGCTGTAAAAATACGAATAAAATATGATTATAAAACCACAAAATTCACAAAATTTCATGAAAGCCCGGCAATTTCCTACGAAACGGACCAACAAACAACAACAACAGCAACAAATAAATATAGTCCACACAATGGCAACAACAACAACAACATCTTAAACTTAATACAAATACACGCACACACACGCACACACAGACAAAACACAAAGAAAACAATGATAAAACAAATATTTATTTTTCATTCATTCATATGTGTATGTGTGTGTGCCATTGTGTAAGTACTCATATCCTTAACAAACAACTCCTGGGGGGCGATTTCTGGTTACGCCTTCAGAACACCCCCAGCCCGCTCTGCTAGCTTGGCATTTTTATAACAATTTGTTTACAAATAAACATCTTATGTGTCTTAAAATTGTATGTTTGCTTTAGCATTTCCTTTTTTTTCTATTTTCATTTCATACATGTACTCTCTGACTCTCTCTATCTCTCTCTCTCTCTCTCGTCCTCACTTGCTCCCTCTGAGTTATTGTAAAATGGTCTTTGCAAAAATCAAGCACATGTACACACGTCTGAAAGAGCTGCAGGAAGTCTGTGTGTGTGCGTGTGTGTGTGTTCTGTGGTGACCAGAAGTGGGTGGTAGGCTTTGCTAGTCCCTCTCACTCCGCCTCTGCTTGTGTGCATGGATATGAAAACATAAAAACATTATGTCCGGTACATAATGCTCTATTTCCTATTTCCTAAAGCCTAAAGACATCTAAGAAATTATAAGGATAAAAAGAAACTAAAATAAGGATAAAATGTAATTTGGCTTCGCCAGTATTCTATGCCCTTCAGTCAAATCACCGGTAACTCTCATTACAAGGGTTAATAGAAAATCATCATCATCGTCATCATCAGAAAGGCTACCGGCCATACAAAGCCAATCAATCGTCAAGGATCATAATGTAAAGAACAAAAAAAGAAAAGCGCATGGAAAACGAACTTTGGTTTTTCATTTAAGATTACCAAAAAAAAAATGTCCAGTCCCAAAAAAAAAAGTAGGGATACTCAATTTACCGGAATCCTTTAATGAAAGGAAGTTTGTCATTTATGCAAATATCTCAGTGGCCGCAGCTAGACTGCCACAAGTTATGCATAATTTGTTCCTGCCGATGATGTTACTAATTCCGATATGAGTTGAGTGGAAGTTTACATCCGAGTGGACCGAAAAGGTCCTCACCACACCATTAAGTGATGTATGTATATTTATTGATGGGCCATGTAGCTATTCTCTGTCCCACAGTTAAATTCGTCAACGCAGACCCGCTTACTTGACCTACATCTAGTAGAGTATCTCATCGACAGTATGAATTCCATAGACATCGATCTGCTATATGCTGATGACATTCCTTTCTTTAGAAAAATGATGCCGCGAACTATTCTATATAGGAAAATCAAGATCAAACACAGAGTTTTAGCAGAAGTTATTACGCAAGTTTCACTACTAAAAGTATCCTCCGTGGGGTAGGCACCAAATGATTCTGACTCTCTCACCCCGGCAATGTTTACAAACGTAATCATGAACATTTTGTTTTCCCTACGCACATTCCACGGACCATCAGCGAAAACAGCGTCCTATCCATTACATTGTCGTGTCTCCCTAGCGTAGCTAATTTTTTGCGAAACTCGCATCGGGAACAAACAATGGACGCTGTGAATTTGCTTTGTAATGAAACGAAGAAGAAGTGATAAAGATGGACAAGAAGCAAAATATCATCGACATCATAGAAATCCAACTTACTTAGCAGTTTTGCCATCACCGAATGGCATAAATGGCCTGAGAGAGAGAGAGAGAGAGAGAGAGGGAGACTCATTCGGTTTTAATGTGGAAATATTCACACGTATTCACCGGAGGCGCCTCCGTCCACCGACTACAGATAAATGGTGTACCACCCACACTGCCAACATGGAACGGCATGGAATATGTGTGGTCCGGTCCGTCGGTTTCTCATTCAGCAGTAGTAGTTTGTGGAGTTGAAGTCCATAAAATAAACCTACTTAAATTCCGAATTGATGACATAGACAGAAATTCTTGTGTTCTATGCCGTTGTCCAGCAGCTGTTTCTATTTCTATTTCTCTTCTTCTTGTCGATGCTTTCCTTGTGTGTGGGGGAAAATATTCACAACCATCTGCACATGTATCGGTGTGTGTCTGTGTGCGCAGAAAGGGCAACAGCAAAGAGGACACACACATCGGTAACAAAACAAAGATTATATGGCAATTTTTTAAGAGTTTTCTGGAGATTTGTATTTGGAAAAAAACCTGACATTTATTTAGATTAGTTTCATTTCATTGTCTGTATGTCCGTCCGATAGTCTGTGAGCCCCCATCTCTTGGTGGGTGGTCGGCCTCAAGTGTCCCTGTCTTTGTTCAAGATACGTGCCGCGTCGTGGCCATTGTACTGACGAGTGTTCTTCGGTTCGTAATGGTTTCTTTTCTATTATTTTGTGGAAAGTTGTGTTTCTTTTCTAACGCAACGTTCAGTACCGAGAGAGACCGGAAATATGTGTTCTGTACAAAGGTCATTGTTTACTTAAATAAATTACTTACTTGTGTTGTCAACAACAACAAAAAAAACAAGGTTTTCCTTGGAACGTCTGCAGTGTGAAGAATTGGGTAGCAGTACCCCAAGGAGGGCGCGGGCAACAAAATAAATTAAAAGTTGACCATTAACCATTAAAAAAAAGTACATACTTGGAATCTGTCGGCCAAGGAACTTAATGAAGTTTTCCTGATGGTCCAACGGATATCGCAATACTTTCCCAAATTCATAAAACTACATTTGTTGTTTGGGGTGTTGGTTTGTTGGTGTGAACCCGAACACACTAACAGACTATTTAAAATCAAATGGTAACCACTTGTGGAATTGTTTTGCCATGGATAATCCTAGGGATTCTAAGAGACTTCTAAGCCGTTGTTCGAAGAGGGGAATTGATCAGGTTTGGAGTGGGCTGAAGAATAGAAAAAAGGAGACGTAGCACCATGAAGTCGTATGCTGTGATGTTGTCCTTAGCTAGAGCTTTAACTACTAGTCAATAACAAACAATCGAAAATCTTTCTTGGATGTGACTAACTAACCTTGACTAACTGCCGTCGGTAGATGTTAGGAGGAAATATTGAGCCAGAGCATTTCCATGAACCAATCGCAGGTGATAATGAACGATGCACAAGACCTAATCTATACTTGCAACGTCATGCATGTAGTGAACGAATGTGTCTACCTCAGGACAGGCATTCCTACTTGTGACGGCCGTCCTGTTGATTATCCTCCTGGCAAATCCCTGCCGCTTTTCGCTCAACAACCATTTAAAGAACGGTGCTGTCGGCGACGAACGAACTCGATTATTCTACCCGTGAAACATGGGTACAATGAAGTTGATGAAGCGATGCTAACTAAAGTCGGTAGAAAGATCCTTCGCATAATCGATGCTAGACTAAGTGTCGTTCGAACACGAATTTCCATTTAGAAAATTGTTCACGAAAAGTAAACTTAAAGCGATAACAACAATTGCTGCCTTTTGTGTTAAATGTAAGTAAACTTAAATATTTGTGAATTGAAAATCCACCCGATATGTCAACAAATGTCCTGGGCTTACGTTTGCCATTAAATACACAGGACAGACGTCTGCCCACCATCAGGTGAACACCTGCTACTGCCGAGGTTATGTTTCAAAAATGCTGTCTACACACAGATCCCATTTCTGTGTGAATGTTAACAATTATCACTTCAGGCTGGCGGATGTCACATAACAACAGCATAAACAATAAGTCATTTGAACGCCATATGTTGTTGTATAAATATGGCCTTAACATTGCTTTAAAAAACACACACACAGAAAAAGTAATCTACGCATACAGTCGAACCTGGATAAATGAAAGTCTGTGTATGTTTTTGCTAACAGGGTGTTATAAAAGGAAGTCCCTTTCAGGGAGTTACAGGACATGGCAGCGCACTCTACATGCATGGAGTGTATGAGCTTTAACAACAGGACTTTTACAAGACCTGAAAAGAAGGGCATTCATAGACCAACGTCTTTTTTTCCTGATTTCCCTGCCCGTTCTATTCATCCTTGTTCTACTGTACTTAATGTTTACCACCATATTCACCGCGTTAATCCTTAGTCTCCTCCCATTGCGCCATTACTTCTTGCTCGGCGTGTCATTGTCTTTGCCGTTGGTTTTTTTCTCTCTACAGTCAGTAAAAATGTTTATTGTTTAAAACAAAAAAAAAAATGTAACTTCAACTACAGTTGTTGTTTACGTCGATTTTTGTTTTTCCACCGAAGGCTGTGTGATAATTTCGGTCATAATTCTCACCGCATCTACCGCTTCTAATTGCTAGAATGATGCTTCGCTTATAAACGTATTACGATCTTTTGAATAGGACCCTATGGGCATAAAATTCTGGACTCAATATTTTCTTTAGACTTCTATTTCTAAAGATCTCCATCACTTACCACATGACATAAATATCTATGATTATCTTAGTTTATACAAGAATATCTTCTTACCTGCAACAAAAGAGAGAGAAAAATATTAGTAAAATAAATTAACAATTTTCAAATTATAATTTTAAAAAAACATAAGGGAAATTCGAAACTCCAAATATTCAGACCCGAATAATTCATCGGGGTCATTAAACTACCACGAAATATCACGTTAGAAAAAGAATGATATCTTTAAAGCTGTGTACATACTATCGGTTCTCACGATCATTACTATTCTCTCACTGGAGATTCAAATGAAAATTTGTTGAGAAAAAACATTTTCACACATGAGTTCTATATGAGAAAAACTCAACATTCACTCTTGCTGGCAAATCTAGTTTTCGTTTGTGAAAACAATCTTTAAACATCAAAAATACTATCACGAGAATTATTTGCTTACTCTCTGAGTGTGAGTAGCATTCATACGTAATTATTAAAGTAAATTTTCACAAAAATAAACTTGAGCGAAGGGGTTACGTCCAGTTTTCCATCTCAGGCGATCTACGCTTAGTATCTTTCTATTTTCATTCCACAGCCGGAGAGGCTGACGTAGAATTTCAGCCTGATCAAGAACATAAATACTTTAGGGTCGCTGGCCAATAGTTCTCTTGGTTTGCTAGCCAAGTGATCCAGTGATGGAAATGGAATTTACATGTGTATATTCTATGGCAACTGAATCAGACTTTGTCCTTATTGTTTCCCAACCAAATCATGACTCCATCGAAACATTAAAATTCCATACCCTCGCACAATTCTACTTGACTCCTTTTATATAAATATTGTTTTACGTTGAGTGTATGTATGGGTGTGTATATGAGTATGAGTATGTGTGTAAGCCATGTTTTTTTGTGTGTGTGTGTGTTAATATTTGTATGCATGAGTATGTGTGTATGCAAAAATATATTTTTCTTTTTTTTTGAAACAACGACTAAATTGTGGCCATTTAAAATGAAATAACAAAAACAAAAAAAACACCAGTTGTGGGGATAACAGAAAATATGAGAAACAAAAACATGACGGGGGGGGGGGGGGTAGCGGGGCACATGTTGTTTACAAGTTTCACTGCTCACCGCTCAATGTTGTCCCCGTTTTGTGGCATTCGATGAGAGGCGTCGGACGGGAGTCATTGGGAGTGTGAGAGGCTGCAGGGCGTTCTTTTTTTTTTTCGTTGTATGCTTTGGCTTTTGTTGCCCATCTACAATAACAACACTAAAAACTCTACGATTACAAGTTTATTACAGTCCTGCCGCTGTTGTTGTTTTTTTTGCCTACCTAAAGTCGCTTTATCAAATGTATGAACAATTACTAACCATATTTTTTTGGCCCCGATCTGCTCTTACTCCGCCCTCTCTTTCGAGTAGTTGTGAGTACTGTTTGTTTTTATGGCGGGCCCGAGAGGACATCCTGCCATTTTTTCAAAGTGGTTTTTGTTCACGTTAACCACCCCCCCCCCCCTGCTGTTGTTATTCTACGGTTGAAAACAAAGTCATTTGTGACAAACGAACGAAATGTTTTTTTCTAGGCGCTCTCTGGCTCTGCTTCGGTTTCGGTTTGTCGGTTGTTGGTGGCTGGTGGCTGGCAATCCAGCTACCTAATGACAATATTATTATAAAAAATTGCAATTCAATGAGCGAGCTTTGATATTATGCAAAACAAACAAAAAAAAAAGCTGAAAACTTTTAAAATTGTTTGATTGAAATTGAAAATTGTAAAGATTTTTCTGGAGTGGCCGGAGGGCACAGTGGTTTATTCTACTACAAATGACCGATTGTTCAGGAACAAAAACTAAGTAAAATAAATTAAAGCGTTTTCTGTTCGTTCCGACTTTCTATTTTTGAGCGTTGTTCCCATTCCCCATCTTCTTCTTGGCACTTAATGGATGTGGAATCGATCATGCTTTATTTGCCAACATTTTGGTTTGATGAAATATGCGTTTTGTTCGAAAACATATAATTTTTAGAGGTTATGTCGAATTGAGGGGGTTTTTCCCAAAACAAAACGCACATTTTCATTGAACAATCATGGCTATTAAATGACAGCTAGTTGTGTGCAAAGAAAATAAACAATTTCTACAGAAATTATTTTAATTTGTGCTTCAATCTGATCTCCCTAATTTAGGAAGCCACTAATTCACAAATAAGAATTTTTGTTATCTTCCATAAAACATTATCATCCATTGTGGTGGACAACAATAATAACGCATACTTAAGTGAAATCGAATGAGGGCCATTCGAGCGGGAGGAGCGCACAGAAAACCTAACCTAAATCAAATGCAAATGCTTTATAGGCTGTTGATGTCTTTACGACATAAATTCATCGGCCGACCCATTATTCTCTATACCTGATGAGAATAACACAGACAACATTCCTTTTATTGGAATTTACGGCACAGGACACTTCAAAGTAATATTTCTATTGAGAATCGAGTCAATTTTCCCATTTCAGACACTTTAGGATTTTGGAAGAGACCTTTGGGATATAAAATCATTTGCTTACGATACATTTTGCTGATATTTTCCCCCATTTCGTTTTGGCAAATTTAGAAGATTGCCCTTATACGCACTGGGGAGAGATGATCCGGCGGACGAGCGGGCAGGCAGGCATAAGCAAAAGTGTACTAAATAAACTTTTCATTAATTTAACACCAGCCAACACATTGCATAACAAAAACAACAACAAGAAGAACACTGACTGAGGCAGAAGCGACGAGAACACATAAAACTGAAGTGAAAACAATGACGATTTCCCAGAGGTATTAAAAATTTACGATATAGTCATGATGAACAACAACAACAACAACAACAACAGCTGCAAGTACAATAGAAACACACAGACACACACACACAGATGAATTTCTTTACGAGTGGGTGTGTGTACTCGCAGTGCGAGTGTGTACTATGTGTCCCCAAAATGAAGCATATGCCCGGGGCATTCAAAGTAGAAAATAGAGAAGAATTTCTAGACACACAAACACACACACACACAGAGCACTCACTCACTCACTCGTCATGTAGCAAATGAAATCATGTTAAATCTAAATGAAAATCAGCTTTGAATGACTGAAAGAGGAAAAACCATCACAACAACAACAACAGCAGAAATAGCAAATATTCATCGTAAGTTACTTATCTGGTTACAACTAAAACAACAAGAAGACGACGCAAACAACCAAAACGGAGAAACAAGGGCAATATTAGTTTACATATTTGTGTGTATGTGTGTGTGTGTGTGTGTGTGGGACCTCCCTAGCACCGGATGAATGGTACATTTGATTTTTGCATTGACTCTGTAACACCTTGACAGATTTATCGAAGCAAATATTCCTCTTATAGGGTGTCCGCAAAACCGCCTTCAGTCCGAGCAGAAGAAAAACAAACAAACTGATTACTTTAAGAAGAGAACAAGAAAGAAAAGTCCGTTTTTTATGAAAAAGGAAAAATAAACTTGGTCGGTTTTAAACTAAGCGAACTGAAATCCAAGTGTTCTAGAATTCTCAAAATAAGTCCAGGTCACGTGTATTATTGACAACGAAAAAAACGTCCTTCAGTCATACACTGATTTTGTGCAAATAGGTGAACATTAAACATTTCTTATACGGATGTCAAGAACTCAATCCCTTTGTGTTCGTTGTAACCATGTTCGTCTGTACAGTAATTACGATTCGATGCCACCGAACAATATTTTTACACATCCTTTTATTCCTGCCTTTTTTTTCAAATAAAAAATGTTCGACTAGTTGTCATTGACTATGGAATTGTATGTTTGTGATGGTTTGGGGAACGCCCTGACACTGTCACATGAGAGAGAGAGAGAGAGAGAGAGAGTGGGTGTCTGTATGTATGTATGTATATGAAATCTATTAAAATCAAGTGACAAAAGTCAGTAAATGTCAACCGCAAGCAGTAATGACACTGTGGCAAATCAACCAAGCACCGAAGACAGACGGATAGTGAGCAAAAACAAAAAAAGCGAAATGAAAAACTTTTGTAGAGTCCAATTAAAAGGGAAACCACCAAAAAAAAAACACACACACACATCAACAACAACAATGGCATCGCCAACATAACACACACCATCACAGGGTGTCACAAAATGCAAGCAAGATTTTTGAATTGAACTTTCCGCCATATTATTTGAATTGAACTTTTCCCCCATCTGGCAAACATGCATTGTTTGTTTTTTTCTTCTCTATGATAAAAACATGTGGAAAATTCCATATTGTGCTTACATTTTGCGACAGCCTTTATACGTACGTATATTTTATTAATGCATATGTATGAATGTAAACATATCGGAGATCATGGTAAATATGTTTTTTTGTTTCTTTTTTTAGTTTGTCCTCATTCGTTTTCTTCTTCTCCCTTCTCGTGATTCCTGTTATTGAGTTATCAAGATTGTTGATGACGGTGTTTGATTTCTTACATTTGACGTGCACAGAGAATGAGGGAGAGAGCGAGCGAGCGAGAGTAATGACAATACTCATTCAGGTACCGATTATTTCGTAGAAATGGAAAACTGTGTCCGCTTTATTTAAAGTTAATGGATGAACTTTGTTCGTGAGTTCTTTGGCACACAGGTCACCAATCGAAAGTTCATGAACTAAGAAACTTACAAAACAAAACATGTAGTGGTCACTTCAGTCTCGCCTCTTTGGCAAATGAGTAATAAATATCTGTTAGAAAGGTCACAGTGTAAATACAAAAAGGAAAAGATAAATTATTTTCGATTTTGAAGAAAATGGTAAAACAGCAAAAAAACACGTATTGAATAACTTTAACTAAGGCAAATCTTTAGTTGAAGTTTGAGCAGCTTGACGATTATGAAACTGGTGACAAATCATTTTACTTTTCTATAATTCACACGTGTTGTTCGAACAACTCCCGTCTATTAATTGATATTTGTCCAGTCTGATCTCCGTCGCCTTGCAAGACTTTGTTGCATTCGTTTAGGCCACCAAAAAAAACAGTTACAATTGAATTGCTATATTTTAAATTTTTAATTTGTTACGACTGGGAGCGTTAGACAATGTTCTATCTAAAGCTAGTTTCGAAAAAATGGCGCTTACGTCTTTTTCGCGGTGCGTGCTCGATATTATCCTCCGTCGCTTTGTGGTCATGTACATTCAGCACCAAAGTGCACTATCTGCACTGACCAATTACCCATTGCCTTGATTAAGTTTATATTTTTTGTGTGTGGAAGCCGAGATTACAGATAAACTCAGACAGACAACAAGTTTGTCCGAAAAAGGAAAGAATTTGAATCAGCCTGTCTTGCTGTCTGTCTCCCTGTTAAACCTTTACTTCTTGCCCTTAGCTATATCCTTTCGTTTTCAACTAATGCTTCAGACACACTGAACAAAAATGTTGCCTAATTCAATTACAAGCCCTTTTGCTCAGAATTACATATCCAAAATAGATTCTACTTGAGCACAGTCTATCGAACGAGCTTCGTCTCGAAATACATCAAACATGACTATGTATGCTCTTGAACCCATCATGTTGTTATCGAAATGTATCCGAAAATCCAATAATCTTCAAAAAACAGAGCAAGAATCCTCTCATTTGCTCTCCTAAGGTCAAGCCATAAGCCATACGACTGGGAGTGTTAATGGAACACACCGAACAGCACCGACTGACCGGCAAAATATAACGAAACCCCCTCCCCACCCTACCAAGTAATTGTAATATTAGAACAGCAACATACACTCAGAATGCAACTATGCGTGAGTGAGTAAATCTCAGCCAGTGTGTGTGTGTGTGAGTGTGTAAGAGAGACAGATAACTTGTAGTTGTATATAAGTGATGCGCATTAAACAAATCCTTACATACAATGTGTTTATCTGGCAAAGTGCAAATTAGTGCCAAACCAAAAGGCCGGACACATGTCACCCAAATCCAAAGTGAACAGAAAAAAAAAAAGGCCAACCACCGACGACATTTACTTTAATCTCTGTGCCTTTAAGAGACACAAGGACATTTAACTACTATTGTCCGTAAGGACAATCAGAGAGATTTATGTCCCTCCAGGGGGGGGAGGTGTTCCAAGAAACATGAGGCATCCTCCCTATGTGGGATGTTAGTGCGACAACAGAAAATGCCCACCCATGTCGGTCTCGGTGCTTAAACAAGAAACCAGAAAAAGGCACTCCTCCAATCAGTCGATATGTGCTAAATAGTCTGTCGATTAGGATTTGTTGTCTGCAAAAGAACAACAACAATATTACTCTTCTAAATAAATAAAAGAAACACAACACCGAAAAATATGGACGACGGCAGGCCTGTCTTCAGGCCATAGCCAACGGGAATAGCAAAGGATAACAAGTGGGACTCTGAGTCGCTCAGAAAAAAAACCAGACCGTAGGGACACAATGAATGCGTTTTAAATCAAACCGTTCTTCCTCCTCTCTCTCTCAGTCTCCCTTTCCCCGGATACCAATTAATACATAATTAATTTTAATTTGGCATTATCCCTTTTCGCTCATTTGATCCCAAAACACGACGGCACGAGTGAGAAAAAACATAAAATCCTTTTATTGACACATTGGCAGTTCATTGGAGTCTACAAAGAAACGAAAAAAAAGAACTCCAACAAATCACAACAACAGCGAGAGTTAAAAACCATAACACAGCGCATTAGATATCCTTGGGCACAAGTCAAGTACGACACCCACACAGTCACATAAACACTGGCTAGAGAACATACTTATGCAGAGAGGCCAAAAGAGAGTAAATACCATCAATGATTAATGTAATTTCACGCGCCACTTAACATTATCCTACCAAGGACATATTACTTAATTGGAAAGCTTATACAG
This sequence comes from Hydrotaea cyrtoneurina, assembly GCA_958296145.1. Lineage (NCBI taxonomy): Eukaryota > Metazoa > Arthropoda > Insecta > Diptera > Muscidae > Hydrotaea > Hydrotaea cyrtoneurina. The sequence goes on along the minus strand of OY282516.1, from coordinate 1,293,258 downwards.
CAGAGCAAGCAAAACTTAACAACTACAAGAGCGGTAGCAGCAGCGGCAGCGGCAACCACCCATCGCCATCTGCAATTACACCGAGAGAGATGACGTTGCCGATGCTGATGCTGATGATGATGATGAAGAGGAGAGCGAATTAAAAAAGGAATTGCTAACAACTTTTAACAGTAAGTAAAGTGGAACACTGTGGGCTGTACGTTCATTCGCTCGTTCAATTCTACCGTTGGCATTGCATTGCCGGCACGAAGTGCATTGCAGGACTTGTAATTCTACTTATGGATGTATGTATGTGTGGGTAAGTGTATATATGTGTATATGCATATGCCAGTGGTGGCATACACACCCTCACCCACTCACCCACACACACACAAAGCTTAAGTAATTCCTTTGTTGGTTAAAGTCATTGAAAAAGATTTGCATGCTTGAGGTTATTTTATGTGTTCTACGATGAGGATCAAGTGACTCCAGACTGCCGGTCCGGTCGAAGGAGTGGCAGGGTGTTCATACAAATGTGTGGTTTGATTGCTTCGTTTGGTCTGTGCGATTGTGTGCATATGAAAAATTAAAACAATCAGGCATTATATCTACATCATCGACTTTCAGCATCATTGTCATCCTTGTCGCCATCGATCCACTCGTCGTTGCCTGCTCAGACGACGGGGTGCCGGCACACAGATTATGGAAATACATTAAATATTTATTTTGGTTACGTACATGCATCCCTTCATCGAGCCCCCCCCCCCCCCCCCCTCAATGGAGGGCACAGGGAGCGGATGATTTGTTTAAAGTAATGCTTATGCTCAACAACAATATCAGAGGGCAAAGAAAAATAATATTTTGTATTGCAAAACATGAAGGGGACTTGTGATTGAAGCAATAATATAAAGCATCTCCAACGAGAAGTTCTCTATGAGAAATAGCCAATTGTAACTCTATGAGAACCGACAACATTGCATCATCACAATCCACAAGTACACATACCATTCAACACGGTCACGACTCGACATGCATTTGAAGCCTGAATCTGAGGACATTTCACTGAGTAGAAACACATACAGAATACGTTTATCTTTTCCCTATAGAGACTGTCGACCTGGAATTTTTGTGAACGAAGAATTAGATTAACCAGTCACGAACTCTACAAAAATATGGATCCCATCTAAACTCGACTACACTTTGGCTTACACAGAGATTACAGAATTTTTGCCAAAATATTCCGATTTCCAACCAATGGAGATATCTGATAATTGTTCAAGGGCGTTGTGTTCGGTGTCATGTGGTCGGCCACACTTGACTTTGTCGTGTTGGCCTCAAATATGAATGTGTCCATCGAATTTGATTACACAACATAAATGAATTAAACTTTAAAAGAGATTAAAGAAGAATTTTCTAGTAAGAAACAGATTCTTAACAGGTGTACGTGTGTGATGAGAATACGAGGGCCGAGTGCTAACGCTGTCTTTCTCCAAATCACTTTTAAAATCAACATAAAAACTCAAAAGTGTCATCGTAAGCTTTGTTTTTGTAAGCTTGACCATCAGGGGCCATTCACCAATGACTTTCGGCTGAAATCGTGTCAGCCCTTTGTATTTCGTTCAGTGTATATGAGAGCAAGAGAGAGAGAGAGATAACACTACCCAGCATTGTAAACACAGTGTCCGTTTTATTTTTTAAGTAATTTACACAGTAATTGGGAATTAACCTAAATAAGTGTTATACACACACACACACACACCAGAGTAGCACCGTGAGGAAAAGCAAAGGAAGGCAACACATTCCGACATACCGCACGACATACTACATACTACACCCGTTGAAAGAGTGCTTAAGCAGAGTAAGGGAAGAAGTAAAGAGCGAAAAGGCCATACAAAGTGAATGCAGGCATATATCATCGACACCACCGAGCAGAACCAGAAACAGAACGAGAACGACTAGGGGAAGCAGCAAACCTTTTACAAAATGACCACAGTTCATATTTTGTTGCCCGCTGTCCGGCAGCACTCTTGCACACATTGAAATTCGTTATCCTTGGGGTATAACAAATATCTCGTATTTTTTTGTTGTTTCTCTCTGTGTTTTTGCGCTCCCGTATTTATGTGTGGCATACGTTTATTATTTGTAGCCTACTTTTAGGCTGCACGAGGGTTTGTATATCAACTGCAAGCTGTATGCATTTCTCGGCTCCAGTTGCCCTGTTGCCGCTGTTAGTTCTCCCTCTCACACACACACACTCTTTCAGTTTATTTGTTTTTTGTTCTTTCGCTTATTTCCCATTTGTGTTCACTTGGGTTCGAGTTGATAGCTTGTGTATGTGTGTGTGTGTGTGTTTGTTATTAAATATTAACACAAAATGGTCTCTTTGTGCATGATGTGCTCATGCTTGAGCTCTGAATTAAATGCATGCAGCACATAAATATAAATGAATTTTTCGTATTTATTCAGCATTTTGTTGCAACTCTGCTCCGTTGAAGTTGAAACTGAAACTGAAACGGAAACTAACTGTTTAGTATGAAGCCACATACGTGTGTTTAAGCGCGCTGTATGTGTGTGTGTGTGTGTGTGTATATATATTTATTTAGTTTATGCCATTTGGTGGAAAAAGTGTTTAACACCATCAGGACGGCATCATCCTCAGCTAGATAATAAGGCAAGCAACTCATTGCCGCCGTCATTAGCATCATCACTTCATTTGGTGGCACAAGCATGCATGCATGCATGCATTCAAGAGTGTTGCACGTAAGGCTGAACGAACACGGCAGCCAACATTCTACATTGATACATACTTGAGCACTTGCTTACGTATGTACGTGCATCGGTGTGTGTGTGAGTGTAGAGCATTTTCGCTTATATTAAGAGCACTTTCACTCGGTGTTAGCCATGAAAATTAAGTTAATGTTTGACTATGAATAAGCAAATACTTAGGGGGGCGCCTGTAGCAAACTTCTGCCACAGATCGGTGCAACCTTAAGCGATGCCAAATTAATTCGACATTTCGCCATGTTGTTGCAAATAGTTTAGGAGCAAAAATTGTGTGTTTTAAAAGTATTTCACAAACGCTATTACTTTTACTCCGAGGCATTGACTTCAGTTGATATCGCGACGATAATCAACTCTTGTAAATTTGAAATGTTTTCATACACGGAACTCCTTGCTGATCCAATGCACCACATTTTCAATACAAAACAACGAGCTATCCTTTTTCTTTCTTCGTTTGGAAGATGATTCTGGTGGAAAGGACGTACAAATAGAAAAACTATTCTTTCATAATTTCGTATTCTCCTCCGGCCTTCGTCAAAGTGATTCATTGATTTGGTGTTCAATTTCATCGCGGGTTTACATTGTTACAATGAATGTGTTTGCTTTAGTTTGATATATGAATTCAATGTTACATCAATTCAATGAATATCTTTCATTTAAGTGTAGAGTGCCCCCCCCCCCCCCCCTTCAACCACGTATTGAAGGATCTACATTTCAGTTCAAACATTTGAATTTGTTTAACCTTAGGCTAAATGGTCCATTTGTAGCCCACCCCCACCACTTGTAATGTTAAAAGAAAAAAGTATAACAATTCCAGTGAAATACAATATTTAGACAAAGTATTAAATGTGTCCACAAAGAGAAGAAGAAGTAGAACTAAGTACACAAGAAGGTCACATTCGGCCAGGCCGAATATTTGAATTTATTTTTATTGTTCGAGGAAAACAAGCTGCTAGTTACAAAGTGGAACTCATTGTTCGCTGAGATTTTAAAACTAATTAAGAGTTATTAGGTTCGACCTTTAGGTCTGTTTTTATCAAAATTGTAAAACTATATTTAAAACTACTAACTAGACAGTTTTTTATTTATTTATTAATTACAATACAAAGTAAATTTATATTCTAATTTTGGGTCCAAGGGTAAACCGGGTGACAAAGACCATTTGGCTTGATTTTTTTTTGCAGCGACAGACCAAAGCCTCTGAACCCACAACTCCCACGCTGAATGGCAAGCACGCTACCAACTCGCCAATCGGGGCGCTTAGACAGTTTTTTATACTTCAGTATTAAGTTTCTGCAAAACAAGGCTTGCAAATCATCAAGTTTTATTTATTGCGTGATCTGAGAAAAATGGATTTCGCAACATACGAGGCACACTTCTGTCTTAATGGGTACGTCAATGAACATTCAGTACACGTGTCATTGGTGAGATACCGGACCAAAAATTAACCGACATTGGATTTTCAGAATGGACCCGCTAAAGCGTAGCCGAGGACAACATTTGCAGCGCCCAAATAATCAACCATTTTTGTATGGAACGGTGGAAACATTTCTGTTTGAATAAACTGCTGTCTCATGTTTTCAATTCGCTTGCAGGGACCAACCACTTGTATTGCATTTTGGACACTTCGATGAGATGTATTTCCCTTGGAACCTGACAAGTTCGTCTTTACCTATATGTAGAGACAAAACGAAATAATGCTTAAGTCTTTTATGGCAATTGTCATACATACAATTTAATTCAAGTCTCTATAAATTTAAAATATTACCGGAGTTGGGTGTAGTTAATCATCATTAAGTTTACATCTTTTCACACGCACACACACACACACAGACAGACAGAGTCGCATACAGATAACCTCATGGCCGTATGCCGTATGCGTTGTTCTAAAACATTTATATGCGGGTTTTAGTAGCACTTTACATGTTGGCAACTACAGTAAAATTTGTTTTATTATCCTAACACCCTTTTAGTGGACCAGCACCACTCCTACCCCGAGCCCTCTTCTGGCAGTCAAGAGCATAACACATGGTGCTCTCACACACACACACACACACATACAGATACTTATGTACGTATATGTACTTATGTTCGTATGCGATCAGTTTTTTGTTTTTAGTATTACGCTATTCCCAACACGTTTGTAAATAAAATTGCCATAAATTTAGCCCTTTATATTTTTGTATACACTTTAAAAAGCACTGAGATTTTTCCAAATGTAAATGTGTAAAATAGCTGGGGAAAATTATATGTGCACACACACACACACACACATGCACATGCATTGGCTTACAAAAACTTCCGACCAACCGAGAAAGGAAAACAACGAGACACAGCCGAACTATGGAAAATCCCAGTAAGAGAGCAACAACATTATAACTGTTGCTGCTCCTGCTGCTGCTGCTAGTGTTGTTGTATGCTAAACATATCAGCTCAGCAGTAGCAACAACAAAATCTTAGTATATCCCAAGTGGTCATAAATTCAGAAATAGTTAAGTCGCGCACGTTTCTTGTTGCACACCCGAGTATGCAGGCGGTAGCATCCGGACCATCAGCCTGGCTGAGTATCGCTGGCAACAATAACAGACAATAGATGGAACGACGGAACGACGGAATGCAAACAAACAATACCCCAAACCTCAACAAAACAAAGCAGACAACTAAAGCGAAAAAACAAAATTCAAATCTTTTCCTATATGGGAGTGTGTGTGTGTGTGTGAACAGCTCGGAGATTTTCTGCTTACATAAGTCGGTGTTCCGCCACGCATGCATACAAACACAGAGAGAGACAGCCCCCACACACAGCTACAGCCATGGCCACTACTTATAGACAAATAGCAGCAGAATATGGCTATGGAAAAGGATATATGCAAATAATCACCAGGACAGTAAAAAATAAATAAAAACAACAAGGATTCTATACCAACGTTTGTTGTTGCTGCTGCGTGTTTTCTTTTTTCCGACAACAGCAATAGCAACAACATCCATATGCCAAAAGGGACGTCGCTGTCTGCTTATCATTTTTATACCCAGCGCCATACGATCGGCCGTGGGTCTATTCGGTTGATCATAACGTTTGTAGAATCGGAAGGTGTGTGTGTTGGGTTGGCACCTCTGTCTCTGTAGAGGCGGATTTCAGCTGCTGATACTGACGTGCCTGGTGTAACTGCCCCAACTAGCAGTGACTTTATTGAACGCCCCCCTTCTATGTCTAGAAAGGCTAGTACAAATGTGTTCAATATCCATGAATTCCAAAAAATTGTTTTAAGGTCATCTCTGACAAATTGTACGCTCTTGGACATCCTGTTCGAATCGGTGTTCAATGTTCATGTGATTGGTGAGAATTTAAAGAGATCATAACTTTCTACTTAACAATTGCAATACAAAGTAAATTTATATTCTAATTTTGGGACCAAGGGTACAGACCATTTCGCTAGATTTCTGCAGCGACAGACCAAAGCCTCTGGGGGGAATCGAACCCACAACCCCCCACAACACACTCATAGGCAATCACGCTACCAACTCGCCTACCCGGGCGCTTTCACCGAAGAATTTTAGTAATTTTTTGTGTCCGAATGTATGTAAATTTCGGACAAACATACCAAACTGGCCAAGTGGATTGACTGACGGCTGGTAGAACGCTGTTTGCCCGTGCTACCAGTAAAAACAAACGCTTGGTCCAATCTTTATGTTTGGACGGTCTTTACAATTATCGAACTTGAGTAGCTGTACCACCGATATATTTCGACCTGTCCCAACTAAAATTCCAATTTTTTTCCGCTTGTTTATTGTTTGTGTTGTTGTTTGGTTCCCTGTGGGAAAGAAAAATGTAGTGGAGCTGGAGCTGTTTTCGTTGAAACCAAATACTGTCTGCATATGGATGCATTAATGTGATGTTTGTGTCTTTCGCTGAAGCGGAAGTTGTTATTAAACAACACAATGCTATACGGGGGGAGGGGGGGATCGATGGGAGGTGAGGAGTTTTTAAAATAAACACATTTCTCTCTTGCTGTTGCTGTACACACGCTATAAATCATTTTTAAAAGGCTTTTGTTTTTTCAACGACTGCCAACAACTGTGGAACTCGGCAGGAGCGTTAACAGCAAAGTTAAACAAATAAGTAAATCTAAACAGTAGCCTTGCATAACGGTAAAGAGAATTCGAGAGCCCTTCCTTAAAATCATTGGTCACGACGCCACTGATTTTAATGTCCCCTTTACTGTTGTCGAAGATTCCGACTACAACATCATTACAGCAGACTTTAATTTCACACACACACACACACAGAATAGGCGAAATATATGTGAATGTATTGCAGAACATTTTTTCAAAATACTTTTAGTTTGAAACCCAATAAAAGGATATGTGAGCACAGCTTAGGCAACTCAAAGAAAAAACCACAGAACCATTGCTAATAAATTAGTGAATTATGAATCGAATCTGTAAATGATACTTCTGTAAAATATTCGTTAAATACAATCTGTTGCGGAAAAAAGAAATGTGAATTCAACATATTCGTATTGGCACACCTGAATTGTAAAATATAGAAATAGTGGCGAACGGATCTCAATCGCAAGCGATTTGAACGTGAGTGCTGCTACCTCAAATGTGTCATTGGTTCCTTTGGATTTCAAATCGGAATACGCGTGATTTGTGCTATTGTTTACAGTGACCACAGTTTGACTGCACGTTGGGTCCACACAGTTGTCTGCTGTTTGCTGTCTAGCATAGATTCATGATTCCTCAATTAAAAAGGATTCCTTTTGTTCCAATTGTCCTCCTTCCTGAAGAAATATGCAGAATCCATAAGAAAAGACTTCCAAAAGGTCATACAATCCAAAGATGCCTCTACTACTCCCTAGAGATGCCTCTATCTCTCTCCAAGTTATTAGAACAATGTCTATTGTGCCACCTTCATGAGTTCTCAATCGCCGCCATCGCAAAGGGCGGTGCTGACTTTGGTGCTTCACTCTCAAAAGTAAATGGAAGTTGATGGGTGCCTTATTTTTGGACTTGAGCCGTTTACTTCCAATCACATTTTCTAATTGGATCATATATCTCATTCAAGTTACCAATTGGTATCACACTTAGGATTGTCAATGCTCACAGTGTTGCGACACTCGTAGAACAGAAAATTCCAGATGGAAAAACTATGCCGTCATATTCAGGACAGAGCTAAATGTTCCCTTTTCAGTCGATATAGTCGAGGATCAATTACAACTATATAATACTAGTAAGTTGTAATGCGCCTATGGCGCCCGTTGAAATATGGAAAAAAAATTTTGTTGAAAAAAAAAAAAATTTTGTGGAAAAAAAAAATGTTCTTGAAAAAGAAAATTTTTGTTCAAAAAAAATTTTTCGTTGAAAAAAAAAATTTTGTTAAAAAAAAAAAATTTGGAAAAAAAAATTTTGTAAAAAAAAAAATTTTTGTTGAAAAACACATTTTGGGAAAAAAAAATTTTTGGTAAAAAAAAATTTGGGGAAAACACAATTTCTGTACAAAAAAAAAAAATATTATTTTTTTTATTATTATTATTTATAAAAATTATAGAATGCCTATTTAAATTCCTACGTACTGCGTGACAGTCAGTGAATCAGTGAATCGGTGTATCAGTGAATCAGTGTCGAGGGTAAATATATATTAAGAAGATTAATCAAATTAAAAACGTTGAAACTATGTATGCCTAAAAGTATGCAATAATTCTTTAGATTCTGACAGAACGGGCAAACATATTTTCTACTCTCTGTTGTAAACTGAAAATCGTGACAATATCTATCGCTTTATGAAGGGACAGATAATTTCCAAATTATGGTTTCTTCAGTCACTTCCTGGAAACATGACCGGCAGGGGGAAAATTACGTAAGAATGTAAATCAAAATTTGTAAATGGAAAATGTGTTTTGTGTGCAGTTTGTTTTGTATCATTTGTATGTCCTTTCGAGGCATTCGACCTTAGCCACTGTGGATGAAAACGTCTATAATAGTCCACAACAGCATTGACAGTCGGAGTTCCACTTAAATTCATTTGTGGTTCAGGAATATAAATTGAGGCACATAACGTTTAATAGATTTCATTAAATTGTCTTAATAAAAAAAAAAGAAACATTCTTTTTAAGTTTTTAATCCTTCTTTATATTTTTGTTTCCTTTTAAGAAATGTTCGTATGAAAATGCAAAGAATTTCTTGTAGAAGTTACAATTGGATTTGTGCCAAATTTCATTTCAAATTAACCAAAATGTTAAGAAAGAGTCTTCCAGAGACCGCAAATTACGACAAGATATCCCTGGATATACACACACACACACACACAGCCACCCACAGTTCCACACACACATACGCATACATGTCTTTTGATTGTTGGCAATAAATAAAAATGTAAATCGCTTTTGAAAATTGAACAAAAACCACAAATTGTTATAAAGAAATTTCATAGAAAATATTCGGTGTAATAAAATGATTTTGTGCGGAAGACGAGGACGGGATAGAAAACACATGTTTTTACAAAACGGAGAAAATTGTTGACTGCTCACATTAAACTTTTAACCACAATATGCAAGTGTGTAGGCGTGTGTGTATGTGTGACTGTTTTATAGTATGATAATGCCTGAGACTGAGGCAATATTTTATGTTTATGTAAATTTTTAATTTTGTTAATATAAACTTACACACACATGCACATAAACACATAGAGCGTTAGCACAGCGGCGGAATTTGAGGATACTCTTTCGAAAAGGAAGACTTGAAGGCCTTTTCGAGACATATGCGATTCTTTCGAAAACTTCGGTCTTTAGAAAGGCTTCTTTCTACAGTGTTTGCTACATCGATCCGCCTAATCCCCCGAAGACACGATACCAGACCTTTTAAAATTTACTAAAACAAAAACTTGCTTTCAGCTTCCCTTGTTTATGTCGACCCGGTAGGATGGATTTGCTCAATGCACTTTTCTGAAATTTAAAAAATTTAAATGGAGTGTTTTTTTTTCAAAAAATTAACAGACGACCTTCGGCAGATTAAAAGCCCCTGCGACTGCAGCATCTAGGCCTGCCAACAGCCCTACCCCCCCTTTGGGCACGCACACAGACAACGCTGCTTATTCAACCCACCACACACAGTGTCAAGCTGTAAATTGGACAAATGTTCCTTTTATTCCACCACAATAGCACCAAGACATTGAACAAGGCCAACATGCCAGCGCAGCGTGCCGGAGACAAAGGCGAATGGCTCTTGAGAAACCGAGTTGGACTCTTACCCAGCAACGGGCAACAAAGCGGCAAAATGATGCCGAATAGTTTTCAGCATTTGTTTTTACGATATGTAAATAAGATTTTTATCATTGCGATATATGACATTACAAGGACTCTCAATGTTTTTAGATGCCGCCCCCGCAACCACGCTACGCGACCGACACCAACAGGCTGCAAACCTTGCTGGCAGAGTAGAAACTTTCGCTTAACACTCACAGTCGTACTCTACCGAAACAAACTCACTCTCGCCACCACCTCGGCTATGGGCAAAAATCTGTAAAAGCGGAGAGAGTGAGTTTTTTTTTTTTTGGTTTTTTGAAGGTTAACATTGTTTTATGTAGGCTAAGGATACGTGAATATAAATTGGATTTTTTTCCTCTGGCATGTCAGAGAAATGACAAACATCATTGTCATCATGTGTAGGACTGACTCGCTGGGTTTCGAGCATAAGGTTCAGTACATCCTAATGCGTGCGTGTGTGTGTACGACATGTACATGTCGTTGTTTTGTGTCGTGTAATCTTAACACAGCAGTTTACACTTTAATTAAAATTTAAATGAATTTAACCTCCTCTGTTCCTGTCTGTCCCTGGCCCGCTTGCTCTCGCTGTACGTCCAAAACGCGCTGCATAATATAAAAAGGATTACGTATCCAAAATGTATTTAAAGAAATTGAAACGCGTTTTATACCAAAAAAAAAAAAAAAAAAACCGGCAAAACAACAGCAACAAAAAGGGAGGAGAAAACACAAAGCCCAACATTATATTTTGTTAACCTTAAATTGCAGCTTAAAATTTAATAACATGATTTTGTTTTCATCCGCTCGCAGAAACACACCGGGTCATGTGTTACTGCGCCACCAGAGAATTTTATTAAAAATGCGTCGATTTTGAACTGTAGCCTCGTGTCGCTCTCGGTTCGCAGTAGCCCTGCGAGTTGTTTTTCATTCGTTAAGGATAAAAAAAAGAAAGCAATTAAAAGTTATTGTTTTATACTTGAGGTGCCATAAAAGCCACACTCACTCCCTTTCGCTTGTGTCCCTCTTAGATCTCTCTTTCACTCTCTCCCTATCTCTTTCACTGGATGAATTAAAGTGTGGGTGAGCTTTGGTAATTTGAAAAGAAAACGATATTTTTGCATTTTCCGAAAAAAAGGGATATTTCATTGTTGGCCTTTGGGGAGGACAGGAGTGACCGGTAGAGGGAGGTTATGGCCTTTGCATTGTTTTCCTCGTTAATTGGCAGCTAGCAAATGGCTTTTCAGCGGACATATTTTAATTAGCATTAATGTAATTTGTAATTAACATTAACATTAAAAAGTCGCTATTATCCCTTTTGCCGAAATGGATGTCTGAGCAAAAAAAAAAAAAGAAGGGGAAGGCTTAACTTCAGAAGCTTACAAACTGCCAAATGAAATTTTTGGAAAACCTGTAAACTCTATTGGTGCGACGAAATGTCGGACAGCCACAGTTCTCTATTTTATTTATTTTTTTAATAATTACAATACAAAGTAAATTTATATTCTAATTTTGGGTCCAAGGGTAAACTGGGTGACGCAGACCATATGGCGAGATGTTTGCAGCAACAGACTAAAACCTCTGGCGGGAATAGAACCCACAACCCCCACACTGATAGGCAAGCACGCTAACTACTCGCAGCCCCGGAGAAATATTCGAAGAAATATTCTGTGATTCCTGTTGAAAATTCTAAAATAATTAATATTCACTAAAAATATTTCTAAACCGACATTTTTGCACAAAAAAAAAAAAAAACATGTCCGTATAAGATTTCACACTAAAAATCGAAAGATAGAAAAAAAACTAATATTTTCATGAAAAGGAAAAACTTTAGATATTTGATTATGACAGCGCTCACTTCACTCTATGTAAGTGAAATACAAATGTCTACCTACAAAATATATCGCAATAGCCAGCTGCAGTAAGTTTCGAAAGCAGAGATTTATGAGTTTAGATCTGTCAGATCGATTTGAAGTGTATATGTATTTGTGTAGGACTGAGCGATTTCTTTTATTCCGCCTCCTGTTACAACTGTGTAACTTAGCAAATTGCTCGAACATAACTCCCTTTCGACTTCTAATGATAATAAATCAGAAAATCCCTAGCACACCCTCTTAACACCCGTAATTTCCGTTAAAAAAGAAGTGTAAACGATTGCAAGTTCTTGAATATGTTTGAAATTAAAAACGTTTTCAACACACAATAGCTCCTTTTATAACCGCACACACACACACACCCACCCATTCGTCCCTTTCAAGAATGTGAAAAATGACTTTAATTTCCTTGGATATCAGCAGTGACTTAACATATCGTATTTTGTTGTAGTAGTCATCTCTTGTCGGAGTGTTTCATAGAGCAAACGAGAGAGAGAGAGAGAGAGAGAGAGAGAGGGAGAGACAGACAATAAGAGAATGTCAAATGTAATCACAGAATTTCGAAAATATTAGAGAAGATTATTGGAAACAAGTGGTAAAATCCCCCTGAAACGTAGAAAAATGGGCCTAGAGGGGGAAAAGAGGTTTGAGTTACAAAAAAAAAAAAAAATCTGCCAACATTTGATACCTGAATGAACAGCCCCATCCGCCATCACTTATGGCGACCCTATTTCATGTTCAACACCTCGATAAACATATTATGCTGCTGATCCAACCACCCATTCTGTGTGGTGGCAGACTAGAAAGAAACCACTGAGCGTAACCTCTCCAATACACATGTCTCTATGTATGTATGTGTGTATGTATCAAGGATGAGGAAAACGAAAGCTGATGTTATAACACTTGCTTAAAATATCAATTTCATCCGAGTAGAACGAAGAACAAAATGCCATTAAGAAACCCGAAATACATAAATAAATACATGATTAAACATGAAAATTTAAACAATAGAAACACAGCCAACACAAGAGCACACAACGCAAAAATACGTCAATGGAGGAACTCATGGCTGGCACTCATACGACTAAATGTGCGTGCGTGTGTGTGTGAATTGAGCAAATATTGTGGAGTGGCGAATGAGTTGTACTGAGAAAATTACCTGTATTTTACGCCAAACATCTACAAACGTTATATTTTTATTGTTGCCTGGCACACATCCACGCTCCTTGCTCCTTGCTCCGGCCACCAACCGCAGACAAATGCCTACTACGAACTGACTTGATTGTTGTTAATATTATTGTAAAGTTTAGAAATTAAAATTTATGTAAACGAATGTACACACACATGTACATACATACAGTAATATGCAGTACAGAAGAATGTATATCTATATGCGCTTGGTTGTGTCAGAGCACAGGAATGTGCAAAGCAGGACTTCTCTTTGTAATTCTGATTGTTTTAGTTGGAATGCCTCAAAGTGGATATCTGAGTGTGTTATTTGTTATTTTGTTATATTTGTTTTATACGAGAAACGAACGCAAAGTGAAAAATATAAATAAATGTCTCAAGAATTGCTTTAGAACGGATGATGTACTACATGCATATGTATTTGCTTAAATGTGGGTAAGTGTGTGTAATAGGGCGGGTCGATTTGTAGGCAATTATTTCGAGTCAGACTTTGGACTTTTTCCAAAAACATTTTATTTAATTTATTTTAATTTTGTTTTCTCTAACGTTTCAAGAGTATTACCTTTGTTCTACTTTTACCGTTGAAATTTGGACGCATACGCCATTTTCTCCTACGGAATTGAAGCGATCTAACTGACTATTTTGCGGATATTCATTAAACAAAACATAACATTTCATTCGGGGTGCGAAACTTTTTCTTTGGAACCACCTTAGTGTGTAATCACTTACACTCGTACACACTCTCGCAAACACAAACAATTGTAATACCAAAATAACACCGGGATAAATACAGATTTTTACCATATACACACATATGTACATACATGTGTATGTATGTATGTATGTAAACCAACGAGTGGGATTTCTCGTCTTTAGCTTATTCTTTTTGTGTGTGTGTGTGTGTGTAGGTATATATGTATAGAACACTGATTGCTGTTCAGTTGCAATCAAGCGTTCATCAAAGAGTGAAAATAAAAACTACAGCAAAAACTAACACTGCGAGAAAAATCATAGCATAGGAGTTTAAGCCAACAAATTTAAATGGTAGATGAAATCCGAGAGGAAGATAACAAAATGTCGGCTGCATTTCTACTGACGAGAAGGCAAACGACCGAGCTGGTAACTTCCAGGGAATTTCGTATAAAAAATACCAGCTTAATAAAAGACGCCATTAATGTCGGAAAATGCCACAATTCCTGCCTATACATGTAAATTAATATAGAAATTAAAAATTTGTTTCCTAAATGAAATCGACTCAGCGTAGACCGGATGCTACGGAGGTGCGAGGAGTTGCACGTACAACCAAGACCGACAACAGGTTGTTCAGCCAACTTCATCAAGTTGTTCGACGCAAGCAATGAAAGAAATAATTTTTAACTGAATACTTAAAAAAAGAAAATTAAAAGAAAAATTCGCAAAAATCTATAGTATTTTGTTTTATTGTCAATGACAACTGCAAGTAAATAACTATCAGGCAACGTCGAGATAGCACAGCCTGTCTTGAAGTCTGATTATGATGTTTAGAAGAATTGAGGCTTCTTTCATTAAATGTTAAAGCTTTGATATTCCATAGATTCCTTTTGTTTCTTTCACTGCAACGATTACATGTATTAAAGCACTTTCTTTTCACACATCTTTCGCAAACACTCTCAACACACCCTGGCTTACACTCGGAAACTCATCCTCAAATGCAGACAGAGAATGGCATGAATATCTGCCGTCTAAATACTTTTCAACACACCTCACAAAAGCTACAAGAAAACCGGATACGTGTCTGTCTACGTTTCAGTGTGTGTGTACGTTAAGGTGTTTCGCTAAATGTGTTGCATTTAATACTGAAATAAATCTCGTTCGTTCCTCGCCACCCGCATTCTGAGTGTAACACACAATATTGAGGATGTTTGCGAGCGCGATGGATTTCATGTTTCCTTTGTGCGTTCCTCTACTCACCAAAGCAAAATATTTTATGCAAACCCAAAAATAATGCTCGTGCTTTTTTATAGCGAGTTTATGGTATAAATTTAGGACAACCTGCCCGCGGGCAGGGCAAAGGAAACGGACTGCTAAAGCATCCTATAAAGGGAGACCTACCGTTGTTAGATGAGAAAAGTATTAGTTCATTCTTCTGTTCGCCCCCTCTCTCCCTCCCTCTCTCTCTCTTCGTTTTCTGGTTTGTGATGATTTAAGGTGTTTATGAAATTCCAGTGGAATTTTCTCAACAAATTTAAGTTTTCAACCATAATTTGCAAAGTTTCTTAGCGCAGTCAGTTCGAAATCATGGTAGCAGACGTTGCCGCCAACACACAGACGCACAATGGTGTATGCATGTGTGTGACCATGTCCTCGTCACTCCTGTGTACTGTTACTCTGCTACTGTTGTGTAGTTTGTGGCTTCCATGGCCTGTTCCAAAGTAGTATGTGTGCGTGCGTGCGTGTATGTGTATGGGGTGAGGGGTCTTTCATACTTTATATTGCATATTGTATTTCTTTATGGCTGTGTGATTGTATGCCTTGAACTAAATAAATACAGCAAGTTTAGAGGCACGCACGTACGTGCAAGTATGCCATTCTTCCTTGTTGTTGTTTTTTGTTGTTTTTTTGTGCTGTATGTCCTTCGTGGTCGCCGTCGCCGTCTGCGTCTACGTCTACGTCTAACCACAATGAGCCATAAAATGCTTTGCAAATGCGAAAAGGATATATGCCGTGCATGAAGGAGCTACGTACGTTCGTAAACCCTAAGAAAGCTTTATACAACTCGTACACATAATTGACAAGCCGAACAAGTAAAATGCGGAAGCATAAAAATGCAAACAACGATATCCATCTTCCCAATCTCTTCACATACCAACCCGATGAATGGAATCAAAAGGGCGATGCTATAATGGCACACAAATGCATGTGTGCGCGTGCAAATGTATGGTTCTCAGTGTGTGCGGCGTGTGTGTGGGTGTGAGTGTGTGTAAGTGCAGGTGCAAAGTGTATACAGATTTCGGAGAAAATGCTCAATGTTTCCATCGATTTCCACTGAAAGCCTAAAAATGTTCTAATGAAATACGAAAATTTAGTTCACCATTGCCATGTGAAAAGTAGATGTGTGAACGTGGAAATGTTGAGGCAAACGACATGATGGACTGCGAGGACTGAACGCACAAACTGACAGCATCACTATTTTAGGGTTCTCGACAAATACCGAATAACATTTGTCACAAGAATATCAGTTACTGTGTGTGTGTTGATGTCCCACGAGAAAAATCCCGCTAACAAAAAAACACCTGGAATTGATCTTTGCTAGTGAGGTGTCGCCCAAAGAAAAATGGAATCACAAAAAATAAAAATCATTCGAAAAAATAATAAATTACAGTTGGCGAATCTTCGGGTCCTCCCGACAACTCTAGGTGTAACCACCTTGAGTTTCCCAAAAAAAAAGGGATAAATAAAAAAAATAATTGAGAAATTAAGATTCTAGAGGATTCTGGATGGTAGTAGAATGTTTTAATGGATGCTGGTGGAAGAGTGTGGTAGATTATGGCATATCCTTGTATTGCGTATTGTAGATATCACGCATAAAGCTGAGTTGCTACGAAACATTTCTTATTCGGACGATGTAGAAATATTCAATTTCAATATTCAAATCTTCAAAAAATAATGAATTCAGATAAGGTTTTTTATGACGATATATATTTCAGTAATAAAGAACCGTTTTATATTCCATTATCTTAATATATATTTACCCTCGACACTGATTCACTGACTCTGTCACGCAGTACGTAGGAATTTATATAGGCATTCTATAATTTTCTATAAATAATAATAAAAAAAAAAAATAATATTTTTTTTTGTACAGAAATTGTGTTTTCCCCAAATTTTTTTTTACCAAATTTTTTTTTTCCAAAATTTTTTTTTATAATTTTTTTTTTTTACAAAAATTTTTTTTTTCCAAATTTTTTTTTTCAACAAAAAATTTTTTTTTTCCAAATTTTTTTTTCAACAAAAAACTTTTTTTTTACAAAATTTTTTTTTCCAAATTTTGTTTTTCCACAAAATTTTTTTTTTCCAAAAAATTTATTTTTTTCCTACAAAATTTGTTTTTCAAGATAAAATTTTTTTTTCAACAAAATTTTTTTTTCAACAAAAATTTTTTTTTTCAAGAAAATTTTTTTTTTTAACACAATTTTTTTTCCATATTTCAACGGGCGCCATAGGCGCATTACAACTTACTAGTAACCGATAAACAGAAAACGAATCACAGCCAATGTTTCACCCCCGAGAGAGAGAGAGCGGGAGAGACGCCGCTACACAGCAGAAAAAAAAAAGTTGAGCTGAGCAAATAACATGCATTCACATTGAAAAAGCCTTAAACTATGCAACACTTTGTTGAATGGAGGAACCCTACAAATCAGAACTACATGTTGTAGTCCACAGAACAGATAAATTAACATTTGGTTGTCTTGTTTGGCAAACGATTATCTGGATTTTTCTGTTCGAATCTGTGATTTTCTCTTCCTGTTTTGCAAAGGATGACATCTTCCCAAAAAAGATATCCTTTGCCCAAAAAGTATGCCCTCATTTGTACACTCAAAGTAGACAGCGACTGACGAGCGATTACATTCAATGTGCGCTTGGATCATTCTCTTCACCCATTCAACTGAACGAATAGCCGGCTTTTGTTGTTGTTGCTTTTGTAATTGTCCCGTCAGCTCACAACTACAACGTAATCCACTACCAAAAGACCATTTGATGAGAACAAGAACAAGAACAGGAGCATAAAGAAATAGTGCAAAAACACACTAGTTAACATATCAGTGTAACGATGGCGCAAAAAAAAAGAAAGAAAATTAAGCATGCATACTTTTGCTTGCCATGTGCTCATAAATTCAAAATGCGTAGCATGGATGAGGCAACGGCAACAAGCACACACACACACAGAGAAAAAAAGGGATGAGTACGACGTACAGAAGTACTACCCCAGTGAGTGTTTTCATAGGTGTTGGTTGTTAGAGTTAATGTTCAGAAAAAATAAATGGAAATCTAACACGCTATCTGAAGATGAGACATTCCAACGTCGTTCTGACGCCGACTGTGCGACCGGGGGAGCAGTGGGGGAAATGGCAAACACCTTAACGTCCTTGAGCACGAACACATTTCGCACTTGAAGCCAGAAAGAAGAGAACATAAAGGATCGTACAAACGAAGAAGATGGGCGGACAGGAGGTGGGGTGGGGTGGGGTGCGGTGGGCAGGCAAACGACTGCAAAGGCATCATAACGTAATGTTGTCAGGCCAAAAGTGTCGTGCCTCTGTTGAGAATACACACATATTCATTCATATGTAGACGACTCCTTGAATTTGAGAAACATACTCGTTAAGATACTCTAGCAACACCGTCATCCCCCACCTCCTTGCCCACAGAGGCGGTGGCGGTGGCGATGGCAATGCCAGCGACGACACTGGCAGTGTCAGTGCAGTGTAGTGGTGTATGTGTGTGTGTGTGTGTTAGCATCGACAGTTAAATGCTTACATCATTTCAAAGTTCAGATTGAATGTTACACACAAAGGAGATCTTAAAGATATTGAACCGTTTGAAGGTAAAGTGGAATAAAATATCGCCAAATCAACAAGAGAAGTGGATGGAAGAACGAACTACGACAACTGGTTATTGCTTGAAACCTTAAAACAACAGATTATGATCTAATTAGAGATGTTAGACCTTTAAATATTCGGAGAATTTCACAAATGATAAAGAAAAAATAATCAATCGTCCCCTCAATATAATAATAGTGTATAATACATTGAGGGGACGAAATTATCCTATAAACATAAACATAGAATTAATTAGAGTTCAGAGGCAAGTGCCGGGCCAAAGTCTTATTTCGCAGCTCACTCCCGAAGACATTAACTAACATAGTACACTGACCACACAATTAATATCCAAATCTATTTTCGAAAGGGAGTAAACAAAAAAAAACACACCAAAGTTCCATGTAACACACTTCAAAGGTGCACCCGACATTTACTCTGCAAATAAAGAGACAAACATGTCAATTCGATTCTAAACAATAATTGGGACCTTTAGACTTTTAAAAAGGCCATTGATTTTGCGATTTTTAAAGTTTTTTTCTTTGTAACATTTCGTGTAGTTGTCCCAGTTCGGTGTAATATGTTTTTCAGGAGCTCCTCCAGAGTTGTCACCGGTCCCTTTAATTTGTCATAACATTGTCACTGTGACTGGTGATCGATTCACAACAAAATAATTGGAACAATTAAAGAAACTAACAACAAATCCAGTGCCAAAATAAAGTCTCCGCCCAATGAGCCAAAATTCGGCGTGAAAAAGAATGAAGAACCAAAATACTTGAAAAAAATTATTGCATACATATATGTAAGTAGTTTCTTTTTTCTAATTCGCATCTCTTTTTTGTCGGCAACGGAAGCAGCCTTAAACGTGTTGGCAATTTTTTATGGAATTACTGTTGTTGTTGCTGCTGCTGCTGCTGCTACTGGTGTTGCTGCTGTTGTACCTGAACCCAAAACATTTAAACGTTTCTTGTTGATTTCTTCGGGGAAACACATGTCATGTCATGTCAAGGCAAGTCAAAACTGTCACTGCTATTTGAGTTGTGACTTTGAAATTAATTTTTTGTCTCCGGCTTTTCTTTCGTTACAACATTCTGTTGCCTTTTCTCCTGGTTTTCTTCCCTGTTTTTCTTTTTTCCAAAAGACGAAAAAAACCTCCGCATAGAATGACAATAAATGTGACAAAAGGAGATGAAATGAGGATTGCGACTTAAGATCTCAAATAACAGGTGATGATAAAGAATTAAAGTCGTATGGATTCCGATACGCTTGGAATGAATAAATATGAAATGTTGTGGATGAATTTAACTGTAATGGACTGTACCAGGTCATACTACAGTTGGTATTTTGTATGGAGTCATTTTGTCAGTCTCCTAAATCGAAATTCACATTTTTACTTACGTACGAGAGAAATACAGTCCATGGTTGTCTAGGTGCTCAATATTCCATGGAGGAACGGCTATGGAGAACTTTCTCCGAATGCAGCCCTGTCTCAGAGATCACTCTCTTACGCGTCCAGCATTTACCAAATGAAAACAGCCGCTGAAAAATGTTTTTACTAGAATATGAACCGAGGTTTATGGTGTGATACGCGCTTGCCCTTCCTATTTGTGGCAGACCACAATAACTGAAAGAGTGCACTTAAAGTAGGCAACACAAAACTAAATGAACATTTCAGATTGAAATTGTCTCTGGAATGGAGTTCAATTCGGATACCGATGCATAGGCTCAATAGCGATGCGGCTCAGTATTTCGTTGTGGACATTTAGAATAAACAAAACCAACACAACATATCCCCCCCCCCCACTACAAGAAGAATATCATTCGTATCTTGTCGTTTTGTTCTTCCCCCATAAACTTCAAACGTAACTAACTTTCCGGGTAATCTAAATAAAACAACAATTTTTATTTACGACAATCTTTATAAAAGTTATCGTACTCAACTTGTTCTGCCTTTCCCACCTTTCCATACCAACACTCCCCCCCGCCACCACCTCATCTATTTGCCAGGAATAATAAAATTTAGAAAAGGAGAAAGAAAAGAAAACAGCAGAGCACAGAAAAACAACTATATTTTCAAGAGGCTGTGCAAAGGAATGTTGTTTATTTCCGACTTGCTTTCATTCCGCTTTCGAGAGGAAAACAACAAAAAAATATTAAAAAAAAACACACGAAAATAAAGAGCAGAGTATTCCCCAGAGTGAAATGAAAGCAAAAGTTATACAGAAGTGGCAACAAAAATAACAACTACGGCCAAAAAGTTAAAGAAAGTTCTACATGTGATTATATCTCCCCCCCCCCCTCTCTGTCTCTCTCTTCTCTGATGGAAGGAGACCCGACCCGACACACACACACACACATTTGTATGATTTTGAAAGAAAGCAAACATTTACGTGACTTAAATTTCACTTAGTCAGTCGCAAGTCGTGGTGAAGACCCTTCTGATGTACCACACACACTTTTTTTGTGTTGGGGGGACGGGGAGGGGTCGATCGTTAGAAATATTGAAATGGGAAACGAACGAACGAAATCGACAAACTTCTCTAATGTACATTAAAATATTTGTTTTGTACAATTGAAATGTAATTTGTTTGAATGAACACAACCCACCAAAAAAAAAAAAAAATAAATAAAAAAAAACCCATAAACCAAACAAATATTAAGTTTCCCTTGAATGCGAACACGAAATAAAATGTCGCCAAATGAAAACAGGAACACAATCAGTTTACCTCTGGATATTCCTATTGAACTTGAAACCGCTAAAGCATATGTTTAGATTTATAAAAATCAGAGCTGTTTGTTTGCTAAAATAGCAACTGGAAAAAAAAATACAATAGAAACATATTTCTTTTGGGAAAGGGCAGACAAGACAGAGAGAAAAACAGAGCTGACATACATTGACCGAAGACTACTTCACCGAACATGTGTCCGTCATATAGTGCAGATGGCCGTCGACTTCGTGTTCATGTTGCTGCCTCGGCAGTCTTCGTAGTAGCGTATCCTATCACAACTATTTTCAATGACCTTTGTGACGGTTTGGCGCTCTTATGGATGGCTTTAGGGCGTGAATCGTTAACGGATCCGATTCCCCGATGCAAGCTTCTTAAGGCCCAACCTGAGGTGGTAATAGGATGTGAGATTGTCTGAAAGTGAAGCGGCGGTAGGATCAAATCAAAATTACATTTGTTTCTCATATTTCGCAAGTATTGGGCTCTGAAGCTCAATATTTAAGGAAAGTTAAGCCGAAGTTTCCCCTGTAGAACTTTGGAACATCGAAAGTCGAATACCGAGTTTCTTGTGAATATTTGGGAACTAGTAAGTTGTAATGCGCCTATGGCGCCCGTTAATTTGCTTGAGAAAGTATTTGTTATTTAATTTTAAAAATTTTGTAAAAAATATTTTGAGAAAACTATTTTGTAAAAAAATTTCGAAAAAAATAAAATTGGGAAAAAAAACATTTGTGGAAAAAAAAATTTCGTTGGAAAAAAAAATTTTTGTGGAAAAAAAAAAATTTTGTTGAAAAAAAAAATGTTTGTTGAAAAAAAAAATTTTTGTTGAAAAAAAAAGTTTGCTGAAAAAAAAAATTTTTGTTGAAAAAAAAAATTTTGCTGAAAAAAAAAATTTTTGTGGGAAAAAAAAAATTTTGTTGAAAAAAAAAAATTTGTGGAAAAAAAAAAAAATTTTGGAAAAAAAAAAATTTGGTAAAAAAAAAATTTGGGGAAAACACAATTTCTGTACAAAAAAAAATATTATTTTTTTTATTATTATTATTTATAGAATTATTATAGAATGCCTATTTAAATTCCTACGTACTGCGTGACAGAGTCAGTGAATCAGGGAATCAGTGTATCAGTGAATCAGTGTCGAGGGTAAATATATATTTGGGAATATTACAATGGTGCCACTGGATAACAAAAGTGATACCGCCAAAGGCAAACAAATGCGAATTTATCAAACTGTGGCCAGTTGTGGCATTTCACATATCGAAGTCAACTGCTGCATAATGTGACATCCCCCCATTGTTCTTTAAAAAGTTGACCATAATCCAGCGTAGTTTACCGTAATCCCGCTATTGCTGTAATCATTCACACTGGCCCGACCATTTCTTTCAGTTGTCAACCAACTATTTTGATTTATGCAGAAGCCGTAACACAATTATTTCCCATCAGCCATTCACTCATTCCATGGTCGAAACAACAAAAAAAAATCACTAAAGTAGAAAAAGAAACTTGCAACCATTCAACCAAAGTGTTTTGAGAAGAAGAAAAACAGAAACAGAAAAACAGACACACACACACACAGACACCCAGACAAACGCAATGGGGAACGAAAGTCTATATATCTTCCGTTCCATGGGTGCCTGTTGTTAGCCACACTCCGTATGCGGTTGCATATTATTTTGAGAAATGGTAGAGTAATAAATAAATTAATTTGGCTAGTTGTTGCCAAGAATTTTCGACCATTTTAACCACAAATACCGCTGTAACCAAAAAACATTGGTTACCAACAACTCATGCACTCACTGCTACTTGCCGACGACGGCGGCCAGTGGCAGTGGCAATGGATGGCGGCATCGTCAACGGCAACGACGTCGTCCTCCTCACCGAACCTAACAACATGGACAATTTTTGCACACAACTACAATAACCAGAGCAGAAGAAGGCACATCGCCCCTCACCGCACCGCACCGCACACCACACCCCACCGCACCTCGCTACGCCGCAGCAAATGCCAAAAAGAAAATGGAAAAAGTTTTTAGCATTTTTGTGTGTTATTTTCCTTGCAGAGCAACGAAAATGGTAATGATGATTATAACTCGTATTTCCTTTGCCCAGAATTGTCAGACGAAGACTAGAAACTTTAGCAAACTTTAATTGTTTTTTTTTTTTTTTACACTGGCATTATTTTTATTATTTTTGTTTCTCCTATATTTTGTGTTCAAGGTTTTGCTTGCAAAGAGAACATTTGCTGAAAGTAATATTTACAGTTTATAAATGTAACAGCTAATATTTATGCAACAACAACACAGATTGTATTGCGATTGTATGCAGGAAAACTAGTCCGACCACCCATCACCCCCCCCCCCTCACCCCAGAAGGAGAGTTCATAAAATGTCTACATCAGCAAGAATTTCATGAATTGAATGCTCTCAATTTGACACAGTACTAAGGACAAGAAGCAATTGAACTGTAAATTTAAGGTATACTTTAAGGCGCTGTACGATGAACTTCTGAAGCGTAAATATGAAGACTATCTATCCACCCGAATATCTAACATTGTTCGGAAACTGAAATCACATTGGCAACCATGGCTTTCAGTAATTTTAATAGACCCCATGATAGTCAAATAGATAAAGTAATAAGGGAATTTGAGGCACTGTCGGAAATGTTGGAAATTCATTTCGTCTTCTGGCATTAAAAATGTGTTTTCGGTTTCTAAATTGTTGTCATTTATTTTAATGAACAATTATGATGAGAAATGATTGCTTTGATTCTTGTGTGTTTATAAAAATATGGAAGATGCATGGACCTTGAAAAAAAAAGACTACAGTGTGTGTGTGTATGTTTTCTCCATTCAAAATTCCTCAAAAATGCTACGGGTTGGAATAATTTGTAAATAAACATAATTGAAATCAGAATCTTGAAATCTCTGAACTGCAAATTCTTCTCAGTTCATTGCTCAGTGTGACCACACAAAGTTGAATAATGGACAAATATTGAGACGCCAGTTCAAAAATGAAACTTAGTATTTTTAAAGCAATCGCGTGTCACCTTTGTGGAAATTGTATTGTGACGAAACTAAATATGTAATTGGTATTGAGAGTTGAGTTTTTGTTGGTATTCTGGATATGCAGCGTTAAGTTTTGGCCAGTTCACGCCTGATTCCTCAAAAATAATAATTAATACCCAGGGAGAGACTCACTAATCGAATCGAGTTTTCTTGAATTTTCCAAAACCGAAAACACAGATTATACAGAGTATTCGATGGGTGGTCTTCATATCCGTTAGTGTTGTAGCCGGAATGCAATAAACGTCATAGATCCTGTCTACAACACATCAGAAATGACTTCAAGCTGAATTAGTAATGTTTGGTTAAGACAATCGAAACAGTAATTTCACAGTTTTAATCTTCTAATAAATAACTACTAATTGTTAATATCTATTTAAGTGCTGGCACATTGTCACAGCCATATTGGCTGATTTTAATTACAATAAGCTCTTTATTTGTATCAAAATCATAGCTGAGGTTTGTTTGTTTTTTTTTTTTTTTGGTTTTGTTTTGTTAAACAACCATCACCGTGAAGCCGTAACGGGCAAATGTCACAAATGTCACAAAAGACACAAAATGTGTGGTGTATAACAAATGAGTTCATTTGGGAGAGCCCACCACTAGTTCTATTGCGGCCAACTTCTAGGTGAATGTGTACATTCAATTGGACATTCTGTCCACTGTGCGCGTACATGTGACATAATGCCATTTAAAGTACTAAGTATGTAGGCAAATATTTATCCTCATGTGGCGGGGCATTGTACGGTGTACGGCTTACCACAGCAATTATATAATTTATTTTAATTTTATTCATCGTTAATTATCAATTTGAAACTAATTAAATTAGTTGTTTGCATAGAAAAATACAAATTTAACAGTCCGCCTTAAATCCACAGACACACACACGCACACACACACATACAGACATGAAACAACGAAACAACACTGCATACTTTTTGGATGTGGCAAACAGCATGCCATGCAGCATGTTACTACGGGACGCCAGCCATTCGATATTGTGTGCAGTCGATAATTAGTTTTTCCCTTTGAAAGTCTCTATAATCAGAATTTTGTTTGTTTTCAATGGTAATTGTGTATCAGACGTCGAAATCATTACATGATTTATTTTAGTCAACATCCAAAACCCCGAGTCCTGCAGCACAACACAGGGTGTTTGTAAATTGATATGTATGCCACATGGAGGATGTGTGGATTGGAGGTGATTTCCAACTAAATGGCAATTTTTCACAATAATTTTGAGGTTACAAATGAATTTTGAATAAATGCAATCAAATGCGATCATCACACCACAAAACAAATGCAAATAATGAAAGTGGCACAACCGAAGCGAAACAATGGACAGCACACAGCACATTTGTTAATCAGTTTCGACCGACCGACAGACTGACCGTCCCCCATCCTCTCCTCTCCTAAAAACTAAATTGTATCAGTTTTTTTTCTCTAATTATTAAATAATTGACGAAATACAAAAAAAAAAAACAAATAGAAAAGATTTAGTTTAAAGAGTTTAAAGTTGGACATTTTTTAATTTTTGCCATTGGAGGATCTGAATTATGGCGTGTGAATATTGATCGATCAAAGTAGACAACAAAAACCTTGGTTTTTGCGGTGGTGTGGTAGATAGTGTGTGCGACTATCACACAGAAGAAGCCGAGTTCGAAACCGGCTAAGACCATCAAACATTTCTCAGCGGCTGTTTTCCAGTATACAAATTATATCGTACACAGTTCACTGATTCGAGAGAAGTTCCCCGTCTGTTCCTTCATGGAATGTTAAGGGAAAATAAGTGTCTTGTTTTTGCAGCCTTGGCCGCAATGTTCCGTCTCTGTCCTGTCTTGTTTAAACGCAGGTTCATTTCAGCAAGTGTTCCTTCATTTTGGAAACGTTGGTCAAATCACTAAAACTGGGAGTACGCAGACTTCAAAAATTGTACACATAGCTAGTGCCGAGCAACATCAATCACATAAATACTCAACTCTTAACGAAATCTCCGATGAAATAACTTCTCCTCCATACTCTCTCAGGCCATCAGGGCTAGTGCCAATAAAAATGTTCTTCACTTTTTTAATTGTGGCGTAATAAACAGAAAAGTTTCAAACTTACAATTTTGTACTTGTAATTTCCTTTCGGTCGATGTCTGCTGTTATACAAAAGACCAGAAATTTGTCCTGACACGAATGGCGCAAAACACAACCCAACGAAAGAGAGGGGGGGGGGGGGGGGTATAATTCATGCTAATATTGTTATTGTGACTGAAAAGTTTATGTAATTTGCTTTGTCGTTTTGTTTGGTGGAATGTTAACCATTCAAGGCAAATCTGAGCAAGTCATTCTACATTTTTTTGAAAAAAAAAAATAAATACATTTTTAATTGTCAGCAAAATGTATATGAAACAATTAAAAAAAAAAATGTTTAAATAGTCCCAACGTCTGTTTGCTAAGGATTCGTGAGCAACAGCGATTTCAAATCTGAACCTAAAAAATTATATCACCGTTTTTTTCCATCATTTGTGAACCTCAATTTTGACAATCAAAATAGCCAGGGTTGTATCTGAATTTTTGTTGCTGGTCAATTGCCACTACCTTCTATCTTATTGTGCTATGAGTGGCTGCTGTGAAATGTGTTGGACTGGACTGGGTCTGCCTTTTTACCTACAAAAAAGAAGAAGAAACAGAAATAGCCAAATAGCAATTTGCCTAGCTCAGTTCCGCCGTAAACAACACCAACAAATATATGTCGCTTAGGCTAGAAAATCAAAAAAAAAGAAAAAATCTCAGTAATGGCAAATGAAGCGTAACTGACGACTAAAACCGAACAAAAATCCAGTTCGAGAGCTATAACATGTCAACTACCACAGCAAGGAAGACTTTGGTGGAAAGACCAATGCACGGAAACCACAAAACACCTTGGTATTGTGAACTGGAAAGAGCGCAAGAACTCAAAATAGAAAGGACACGCCCAACATCGAGTTCTAGAGAGAGTTTATGAAGTCGAAGTTTAAGTCGAAAGAATCGAAACGTTCAAAGAAAGTTGACAACAAAAAAACAAGTGTCCAAAGTAGCCTGTGAAAGTATTTCTAAATCCTCCTCCGTAATCCATTGAATAAATTTCTCATTCCACAAAAAACAAAAAAAAACATTTTCTATTGAATTTGATTCTAATATAGAACATTTGCTTCTCGAAATTACAATTGTTTTGTTCATTCCAACCGACCAGCTGTTTTCGCTCTATCCCTACCAAAGGACATGTTCTCCTAGCCGTGCCCAAGGACATTTTCGTGTTCGATTGCTGTCTGTTGGTATTTTCCCCACAAAACTATACCCATTCATTTAACTACAATAACACCTCCTATCAAAATAAAAAATAAAAAAAACTTGTATAATTGGCCTGGTCTGTCCGTACTGCCTCATCTGTCTTTCTTTTATTTCTGAGTTTCATAGACTTTAATGTTTTGTTATAACATTTAGCAACTCATCAAATTTCAATTAATTTCTTCGCTCTTCAAAAAATGGCAGAAGATAAGTTTCTGTTTGTTTTTGTTGTTGCTGCGCTTGCTAACATTGTTGGGAACGTCGTTTGCTTTTTCATCGTCATCGGAGGCGTCCTCATCTAGCGCCGGATCTTAATATTGTTCTTAACTCGTTGTGCCAATTAAATAAGTTTTCTTTTCAAAACTGAAACTGAAACTGAAACTCTTACTGTCACTGCCACTTTTACTACGAACTCGCACAATCATTCTATCGTCTTCACCGTATTCAAAGTACACACACATACACACACACCAAGAATGGGTAGGGGGAAAAAACTCATTTACATCATATCTTTCTTACTTTCTTGACTTCTTTATTCTGTTTTTTAAGCGGCAAAATTCTCGGAATGTCTTTTTGTCTGTTCGACTACCTGTGTTCAATATCCTTTTAATAGTAAATGAAATACTAAGGAGTTGGCAAAAAAGGACAGAGGACATTAACAAACAACATGAACGAAAAACTTTTCACTACAACAATTGATTCCCAGAAAACATGTCTCAGTTTCGGAAAAGAAAAAATATGAACATATTTAAGATATTCCTTGTCGCAGAAACAGAAGCAGAAGCGGCAACAAATTATAATTACTACGGGTCCAAGGAGACGTCTTGAGGAATGTTTGCTTTCCGCCTAAGCCAACGAATAACAAGCCGTAAGCTATTTTTGCTTGTACTTCCAAGTTTTTCAATCCACAATTATCTTCAGCCCAAAATAAAGGCAATCATTTGCAGAGTGTCTATTTAAAATGAACTCTTACAAAAAGAGGGATTTCGTTTTCATAATTTAACCTTTTTGTTAACTTTGAACATTACCATATTTTGGCCCAGAGGGCGACAGCAAGAATTCCGCTTATTTGCATAAGCCCCCGCCCCGTACAACTGCGAGACTAATTAATATGAAATTAGACCGGTTGATATCAGGAAAATCCCATAAAATAGTTTTCGAAAAATACACAATGAATTACGGAATCATTACGCTGGATTAATTAAAAAATGATTTTAAAGCAATACTTAAACACTCAACAGATCATTAACCGGAAAAACACGACACTCGTTGCTGTTTTCTATCTGAGCCTGAAGCAATTGGAAAGCTCTGATGTATGTAGTAGGGTTAGATAGGACTCCAATTGAGGTCCTTTGCTAGAATGTCCTAGTTCTGTAAATGTTGGCCATGTAAAAACTTCACTAGAAAAGCATTAGCCATTCGGAGTCTGCTTTACTTTACATTACGTACACTGGCCGGGACCTAAACAGCTCTCTGATTTGAGAGAAGTTCCTCGTTTGTTCCTACATGGAATGTTAAGGAGAATAAGTAAGTATACGTAGGTATGATAGCCATCATAATCACATGATCAAATAGCCCGTCAACAAAATACATCTTTCGATAAAGTTAACGCTGATCTTTTACAATTTGGTTTCTTCAGTTTTGCACGGATGGATTTGATTGAATTAAATGCCTTCTGTCAATTGTCAAATAAACTACCTAAGGCGAGCCGGTTGAGTCGAGATAATCGATTTATAATATGATGCTGATTAGTTCTGATTCAAAACAAGCTTTAGAGCTGTTCAAGGCTGCATCAGTAAATTTGGCAAAAGCTTATGGCAGCCACAGTAATAGTGATCATGGCGGTGATGCCAATTAATTGATTGAAATTTTAATGAAATACTTTTTCTTTTGTTTTATTTATACTGTAAATATGTACACTATAATGAGAACACATCAGAAAATACTTGTATTAAACTTTCACAGAATTAATCCATAGTTTTGATACCAAATACCCCATTGTGCAACGGACCAAAACGGTGATGTGTCAACACTAGCCTTCCCAAATTGCCAAAAGACCTGCAAAACCTCTGATTAGAATGTGCTTCTACAGTACTTTGTTTCTGAAAATTCATCACTGCTCATAAAGGATATCGAAAATCGAATGACAGAGTACAATTTTTGAACGCTGAAAACCCGAAAGTAGAAAATTGGTCTACCCATTAATTGTGACAGTAACTACGGCCACATAACATTGCGAATGCATTCAGTAACAGACCTCAATATACGAACTGAAATACAATTTGCCCCTAAATATATGCAATGTTTCGATGTGAAGATGGAAAAACATCTAATAGTAGGCAATGCTTTTCTCCTGCAATACTCCTTTATACATTCCCCCATTTTATTTGGAGGGGAGGCCCAATGGGAAAGTAACTCCTAACGTTGTGTACTCTTTCAATCGAATGAAGGAATTGCAGCAGAGATAGGATTAAATGAAATGTATAGAACTTACCTCGCTTTTGGGGCTGTTGTATCGATGAAGATGGTGATGGTACACACTGAACAAATGCCAATGATGAAATTGCAATCCATAACCAAAGGCAAAGAATCCAAACAGAGCTCGACGATGGCAACGGCGACCGCCAGCAACAACCTATGGTGTGTTGTCCTTTTCTGTTGTTCCGATAGCTATTTTCACAATTTTTACTGCTATTCGTGCTGTTAGTGTTGTTAGTGGTGGTCGTGGTGGTTGCGATGAGAATGTTGTCCTCGCTGCTGTTGTTGTCGACTGATGTTAGTTTGCTACAATATTGTTTTCTGTTGCTGATTTTGGTTGTTTTGTTTGTATTGTATTGGATTCTTTTATGAGCTGTTGTAGTATCAGATGATTTTCGAAACTTTGTTGCTGCTGTTGCTGTTGCTGGTATATATTCACAATTTTGTATGTGGGTTGTTATTGCTGCCGCTGTTATGTTGTTAAACGAAATATTTGGCCATAATGACAAACACTTTATTGGCGTTGCGATTGCTGAGTTTGTTTTCATTGTTGTTGTACGTTTAAGCAACATCGTTGTTGCAATTATTCTCACAATCTCCTTGTTAATAATTCAAGGAATGCCACCACCCGTTTGATTCGGTATAGACTATTTCAATTTCTTTTCTACAAATCAAAAATGTTTATTGGATTAGATGCTTCCGTCAAAATAGAAGTAGAACATCCTAAAAGTATGCATCAGTTATGTTCAATGTAATGACGACTTTTTTACTACAATATTCACAGCTCTAACATTTATATCAATTTAAATCTAGAGTAACTATGTGATATTTGATTTTCAAAACGAATCATACGTTCTCCATAAACTACTAAACACTCCGTGATTCTTGCTGAAGAACTTCACAGTCGTCAACTAGAGTTAATACGTTGTTGCCTTTGGCAAATATCCTGCAGGTGATGGAAATGAAATTGCTGGATAGAATGAGATGGCACATTACGTTACATTCCGTGCTTAACACGTTGTGAATACGAACAAAACGTCGAATTCATTCCACAGTCAGGGTCAAGGCATTGCTTTGACAGTTGACAGTGAAGAACGGTTGAGATTTCCAATGTGGTTTGAGAATAAGCATGGCCATCAACTTTTGCCTGAAAAATGCTAACAACTAAATGGATTTTATTAGAACTCCCCGTGTGAAATGGTTTTCAATATCCGATGTTCCTACCCGATTTGAACTAACGTTTTTGCGACTATCACACGATAAACCCCGGTTGGCATCCCGGTAAGACCATCAAACAGTTTTCGGCGACGGTTTTATAAGCCATGTAAAAACTTCTGGAGAAAAGGCCATAGCTCCGTCAGTGAATATACAAATTTGATCGTGTACAGCTCACTGATTCGAAAGAAGTTCCCCGTATATTCCTTCAAGGGATGTCAAGGGAAATAAGTAAGTAAGATAGTGGCATCTAGGCTAGGGGTTCGACGAAATCGTCCGTTTGTATTTCTCTCAAGATAACATTGGCTGCAATAATTTCAATCAGTTGTCTGATTCGGGACTTCTTTTTATGCTAATACACGAAACAAGATAGCTAGTGAAGCAATGGGCCTATTGAGAGATGAGTTCAATGAGTTGGCTAACCTGGCTAAGTTGGTCTTTGAGATCGTGCGAAATATTTTGCGTAAGGTTTGAATGCCTTGAACATGTATTGTTACATGCATTCATCAGTCCACAATGAGCTGAATGTTGAATCGATTATTAACAAATTGGACAATTAGGTTTCCAAAAAAAAAAAACAGTTCATTTACATGTTGATTACTTGTAGGAAGGTTTTAGTTTTTGCCAACACTAACACTAAATTACCGTGCCCAATAAATTTTATGATTTTCGGGCGTCGGTGTTTATCTCAGCAGATTAAACTTCCCGTTGGTTTTTTTTTTATTCTGTGAAATTGGAAAGTATTTTAGTACATACTGTTAGATTGCTCAAAGCTCCAAACAAATTGAAGACATTTTGTTGTTTTCAGCCTAGTTTGCCATACAAAAAAAAAGTAGGTAATCAAATACCATTACTACGTTTTTATGTCAACCGTCGGATTTTTAAATCTCACAAGGGAAATTAAAATAATAGTAATTGTCATTTGTGCGAATGTGATTGCATTGAAGGATTTTGCAGCTGAAGGACTTTAAATGTTCCCCGTTCGAAGCGTATACCGTAAAAACAAGAATGTTTGGAGTCGGTGTAACAATTGCGGATGCTTTCATCCGGAACAATTATTCCAGCATTATGGATGTTACCTAATCACAGACTTGACTTGCGACTGACACATATGCTCTGGGCACGTAATTCTCGTGATTAAACCTAGTGTTGATAGCCGCCGATTGAGTTAAAGGATGAAACGAAACAGAATTACATACAGTGACGACTTTTCAATAATTTGACGACTTTGATTTATTTTAAATTCATGTATGTAGAGAATGTATGAGAATCGCATCGCAGTTGCAACACGACTATTTTTTTAATTTAATTTAACTCCATTTAGTTACATTTTTAGTTTAATTTTGTATGTAGTTGTATCCACCAATTTTTCGATTTACTGTGACAAGGATTTTTCTCTTCACTCCGGATAACTTCGAACGAATTTACTTTTAATAATCCCGACGACCGACGATGCACCTTTGCCGTAACGATGTCTAAACGACGAACTGCATTTGACAACTGAAATCGAAAAGCACAACAAACGAAACCCGAAATCCGCTATGATACAAATGACGACGACGACGGCGACGAAACACAAATCATAACGAAGCAACACAAGCAAATAAATTGTTAAAGCTTCTTCTCCGTGATGAAGACTATCACACAGTTGGACTGTATACACCGCATATATTGTATTGACCGTAATCCCTTATGTTTTTTCTCTGTCGACGACAATAACGACCAAAACACCACGCCATTCACGAGTTTGTCAGAAACTAAACTCGACGTACCGTTTACCAATGCTTAAATAATAAACTTTTCCATGCAAACTCAAGCGAACCGGTAAAGCTTTTTCCACACAGTGTCGCTCTCTGTTTACAGTTTATGACAACCGTCAGCTGTTCGAGACAAGTCAGCTGGATACACACGCAGACCAAAATATCTACATACATACATATGCGAAGGGGAATGTTGCGAACCGGTTCTGGGACACCATGTTAATGGAAAGAGGGGCTGATTTAAGGAATAACATTTGCTCCTTCAAAGGCATTTGCCCTTGATATTCGGCAAAGAAAATAAATATCAAAAGAAAATGGGATTTGTACCCAATACTGCACGATGATTTTTCCAGCAGGGGTTTTCTTTTGAAACCCCTTCGTCGATGACTGTTTTAAAAACAATCACGCGTGCCTGTTTCGGAACAAAATAAAATTGGCAATGTCCAAAAACATTTTTTTCTCTATATTTTCAATCAACAAGTCAAATTTTCCGCCAATTTCTATTACGTGACTGTTTTGCTACCCCTCTTGCTACACCCACTGCGGATTCTCGAGTTTTTGACAAACAAACTTATGAATAAAATCGAAATTTAAAAAGTGACACTTGTGGTTTGTCCCCATGATCTTTAAAATTAATGTGTCGGACGAAGCTCCAATTCGAATAAGGGCGCGCACTTTATGACTTTATCTTCAACCAATGTTTACAACTTAGTAACTTTTCACTAATTTAGCGTTTTTCCCATCTGCTCTGTAAAGCAATATTGTAAGTAACGTAAAGTAGTGTTATCGTAACCGTAGAAAACAAGTACTCAACATACGTAGACGTATTTCTTGATTTTCGCTTTGTACAATGTTGTTGAGCAGTTTTATTTTGGTTCACAATTCCTTGTATTTTTTAAATAAATGCAACTCAACAATTGTACGGTAGCTAAAAAATTACATTGATTTTCGTATTAATCAAAATCAAACACAGCTTTAACAAAAATGTCTCTGGAATGGCTCACACTATGAAATTGGAGCAATACAAGCTCAAATAGACAAGCTAATCTTTTTTTTTCATAAATACGACAAAATTTTGTTTCTTGTACTCCATACACGTCCGAAGAATTCTTCATTTACTGTTTTGCACCATGAAATTATCGCATGAATTGACACAGAAAATGCTTTGGAATCTCTAACATTTGTTTCTGTCACCATGTGTCAACAGTCGCTATAATGTGTAACAGCGGGGTAATTGTACATATGTTTGGTTGTTTAGCGTCCAGTCGCTTAGGTCAGCGATAGTCGTTTAGGTTAGCGTATGACATTTTCATTTTACCTCGGCTTGGCAACTCTGCTAGTATTGGAAGGCGAGAGCTCAGTCGCTCAATAACTTTCATGCGAATTTGTTTTTGCTTTTCAAATACGGAAAACTGGTATCTATTTGTGTTGTGTCTGGAATAAGTTTGGTTTTTTTTTCGTTGTTTTTCTGTTGTGCAAAGAAAACCACCAACCCCCCTCCTGTTATTGCTCCATTAACAAAGGTCTGCAATAAAACAAAATACCGTAGAAAGAACAGACAGTTGCTGGAGGAGACACTAGGATAACGACGAACATCGACTTTTGTAACCGGAGAAAATCAAAGAGTCGGATCAACGATACACAAACCTAATCTATGACCAAACAACAATTAATATTCCATAAACAAATAAAGAAAAAATCTAAATCTATCAGAAACCACAAAAATGTAAATTTTGATAAACAAACAAAAGAACCGGAAAATATTGAAGAAAAGTGATACAAAGAATTCAAACATCAACAACAATCACTGCCTACATTTTTATATGTATAAATAATTTATAGTATTTATTAAAAAATAACATAATTTACAACAAAAAAAAACTACAAATGGCATTAACAGGACTGGCGACTGATACAAATGGACCTCCCAACAAATGCGTTTTATTTTCAACAATTTAGTTTTCTACCGTGAGTCAAAGTAAAAGACAAGAAGAGCGTAAAAACTTGAGAAAATGTCTAGCCAATTCAAAAAGTCAACACAAAAATCAACTGCCACATAAAGCTTCTTATTTCCAAAAACTGTATCGCAATTGTTTTACAAATATATATCGTACTTGGGGACAGATCCCCATCTTGTGAAAAATCCCCGTCTTTGAGATGATGAATCACTGAACAAAAGTATCATAGTTCCAAAATATCTTATCTTAATAAATAAAAACAAATATATTATTTTAAGTGAGTGGAATATATAATACACACATGTACAATCATCTCATGTGTGCATTTGTCGGGTAGAAACGTTGAATATTGATTCACTATTGTTATCGTAGAATGTTCGTTCCAGCAAAAATTGTATTCAGTTGGAATCCTAAGCAGTATGGAGTTGGAGTTGACTAAGATTAATACCTTTATTTTCAATTGGGTTGACAATAATGAAATCCAGGTGGAGACATTGAAAAAAACATTTACAAATATTAAATTAAATAATCGAGTAGAAATCTTCAATAATCTAACATATGCCGAATTGCAAGAGACAGTGGAGCGTTGTAAGTTCTGAAATTTCAGAATATGTCAAATTTATGAAAACTCTAATTGATAGTATTATTCAATTACAGTACGTATTGTCAAATTTGATTTATTCAGATATATCGTTGTCATTATATTGGATAATAAATGTGCGCATGGAAATTTTATCAATACTGGCGACAACGTGAATGTTCTGATCGATACGGAAATACTGACATTGTTGAAAACCAACAAATCGCTTGCTAATAAAGGACGTTTCTTTGTCGTGCAGAAATTTGAAGATTATCGTGACTCAGAAGACTACGAGAATGATAACAACACAACAGTCGAGGTCAACACCAGTACCGATGTGGTACAGTCCATCTACAATCATGTCACAGAAGTTTCCCTCGGCTTAGAATTTTCAATAACGGCCAATGAAAAAACAGCCAATTTTCGAGAAAGTCCCTTCATCGATATCCTCTGCGAAGAGTTTTTGGCGAGTTCAACCGACATACCAATGCATGAAATCTATCGCCGAATTTTGAAAAAAATAAAAGAAATACATCGGTACGTTGATTTATTACATAAAAAAACGTTCATATATAAATATATATTTTCATTTAGAATTGATGTTCAGTTTAGTACAAATCAAGGTAGGAATGACACTGGAATACTCGGCGAAGCACTGGACTCGTCAGAAGAGAGAGATTTCGTTTAATAAAAAAAAACAACCATTTATTCCTATACGTAAGTTCAATTGAAATGTGTATAAAAACAATTTGTTATTTAAAACGTCTCTTATGTACATTCACCACTATCGTGGATAAGAGTAGAATATATTTTTTCCGATATGCCGATGTATATTACAAATTTGCCTTATTATATCATAATGAATTAATAAACGAAACAAGTTCCCGAATAAGAGAAAATTATTGATACAAAAGAAATAAATTTGAAATTCACTGTACCGGGCGTAGCCCCACAAAAAACAAATATGCTACACCCTTCAGAGTTACCCACTAATTACGAAAATCGATATGTAGAACATTGTGTGGGTACTCAAACTGTATGGAATTGTAAACGGATACAAAGTACGATGTGGACCCAGCCGGCCTCTGGGAC
This sequence comes from Hydrotaea cyrtoneurina, assembly GCA_958296145.1. Taxonomy (NCBI): domain Eukaryota; kingdom Metazoa; phylum Arthropoda; class Insecta; order Diptera; family Muscidae; genus Hydrotaea; species Hydrotaea cyrtoneurina. The sequence goes on along the minus strand of OY282516.1, from coordinate 1,256,420 downwards.
CTCAGACTGTACGGAATTGCATAGACGCAAAAAATGAAAATAATATCGTCGTCGCAGATGGCACCCTGAAGGTCGGTCCAGGGACACAACACAAAATTAAAAAAAATATATTTTTCTAAAAAATCGAACAAGTGGTTTTCTGTTACGTCGCTTTCCCCAAATCACCAAATATGACAAATTATTTTAACAAAAAAATCTCTCGACGGGTGCCATTTTTGTTTTGCCGAAATGCGAAATCGAATTTATTATTGTAAATAAGAAGTTTCAAATGGACATATGTACATACCTGCAAGCAGAGCACCAAAACAATCGTCGTTCGACCATTGTTCCCACATTTTAAAGGATCTCTTAACATTTCACACATTTCCTGCGATGGGCAGAAAGAATTCAGGACGTTTTCAGTATGTGCTCCCCATGATCTTTAAAATTAATGTGTCGGACGAAGCTCCAATTCCAATAAGGGCGCGCACTTTATGACTTTATTTTCAACCAATGTTGACAACTTAGTAACTTTTCACTAATTTAGCGTTTTTTCCATCTGCTCTGTAAAGCAATTTTGCTGTCGTCCGCTGTAAAGACAACCACAAACTATCAAAGCATTTGGTGAAAAGTATGGACAAGCTATTTTTTTTCACAAATACGACAAAATTTTGTTTCTTGTACTTCACACACGTCCGAAGAATTCTTCATTTGCAGTAATGCACAAAATTTAATGTTTTTTAACAAAACAAAACACAAGTACACAATAAAATTATCCCATAAATTGACACAGAAAATGCTTTGGAACCTCTAACATTTGTTTCTGTCAGCATGTGTCAACAATCGCTATAATGTGTAACAGCGGGGTAATTGTACATATGTTTGGTTGTTTAGCGTCCAGTCGCTTAGGTCAGCGATAGTCGTTTAGGTTAGCGTATGACATTTTCATTTTAACTCGGCTTGGCAACTCTGCTAGTATTGGCAGGCGAGAGCTCAGTCGCTCAATAACTTTCATGCGAATTTGTTTTTGCTTTTCTAATACGGAAAATTGGTATCTATTTGTGTTGTGTCTGGAATAAGTTTGGTTTTTTTTTTCGTTGTTTTTCTGTTGTGCAAAGAAAACCACCAACCCCCCTCCTGTTATTGCTCCATTAACAAAGGTCTGCAATAAAACAAAATACCGTAGAAAGAACTAAGGACAGACAGTTGCTGGAGGAGACACTAGGATAACAACGAACATCGACTTTTGTAACCGGAGAAAATCAAAGAGTCGGATCAACGATACACAAACCTAATCTATGACCAAACAACAAGAACAACAATTAATATTCCATAAACAAATAAAGAAAAAATCTAAATCTATCAGAAACCACAAAAATGTAAATTTTGATAAACAAACAAAAGAACCGGAAAATATTGAAGAAAAGTGATACAAAGAATTCAAACATCAACAACAATCACTGCCTACATTTGTATATGTATAAATAATTTATAGTATTTATTAAAAAATAACATAATTTACAAAAAAAAAAAAACTAACAATGGCATTAACAAGACTGGCGAGGTGAGTAATAAGTAATAATTAAACGAAAAGGGACAACAAAGCAGGTTATGTTAAAGTGAACCAAATTGCAAGTTGTGTCCTCCCTAGAAAATCCGTTTATAAGTTAGAGTAAGGATATTTTTCTCGAAAAAAATACAAGTTATAAACTAAAACCGTTATTGGTTCGGGAATTTTTCTTCTGACCATAGAATTACAGCCGAGTCTTTAAGCTTCCGTTCAAGGGTCTTAACCCATACATTTATCCGTAAAGATTCGGCGTTTTCAATTTTATTTTATTACTCAGTTTATTTGGCAAAAAATACCTAGGGAAATAATAAATTGCAAAGGCCTTCACTGCGGTAAGGCTTTATTTATTTAAAAGTGAATAAATTTTCGAAAATATCAGTTTCAATTTATTAATAAGGCCTAATACGGTTAACAATTCCAACAATTTATCCAATACAACAATTGGTATTTTTTTTTTTTTTTTTTAAAAAAAATATATATAAGTAAACAGTAATAGTATAAAATTACAGTATATTATAACGAGCAACTTTACTACAATGAGTCACTACTCTAATTAATGAATACAATCTATAATAAATTCGCATTTTTTATACTAGAACAATTTAAAAGATCCTAACTCCATTTATAACAGTCTTTCACACCAAGCAATGCTCTGTTTATAAAATTAGAGAGAAAATTTAATGAATGAATACCCACATAAATTTAGATACGAAGTATACTACTACCAATGCTTAAAACTCAATATAAAAAAATACATCGAAATGCACTTACGTTGTAACGCTCAAAAGTATTTTGATTTTGTTAAAAATCACGTTTGCTAACACCACGCAAAATTCCGGACTTGAATTCGACTGAAAATAGAATTCCGAGAACACAATATTTCATCGAAGAGTACATTAATCTTAATCGTTACAAGAGAAATTAAATTGTTAGAAATCATATGTGGAAACAATAAAAATCGAAAATTAAAAAAAATAATAATGTAGCTCAATTAAATTAATTAGGTTCTAGCAATACACATAAGATATCAACTAAATTCAGTAAAAACAGTACAAAAACAAATAAACAGAGAAGTTTCTTTCGTATTGCAAGCGACAGTCTCATATACAAAAGTTTAATTGTGACGGCATGCTCAGAGAGAGAGGAAGAATGTTGCACACTTCTTCATAATCAAGCTCCAAAAGAAAAGTACTCCATTATTTACTAGATTCCGAATAAATAATACGACATAACATCAACGTTTCTTTTTATATCGATTCGAGATAGTCGTTTTAAAGCTTATCAAAATACCATTCACCAGATGGCCGATGGTCCGATGGTCTTACCAGGATGCCAGTCGGGGTTAACTATGTGATAGCATATCACCAAATGAAAATCTAAAAAATTTAATGTGAATTTTGTCACCTCGGTCCGCTGGCTCTCTGATATTGGAAGATTTTAAACTTTTTCCTAGGAAGATTCCATACAATTACTTAAAGCAGGAGAAAATGATAATGAAGTTAACGTAATAACAAATTATCAAATACATTTATTGGGTGGAACATTCACATCAAGTGTTATGTAGACTTTATCTGAGATAAAAAGATGCATCAATCTAATCGGACTGATTAAAATACTGTATACTTTATCGAGCTAAAAATACTGAAGTCGTACCCAGCTTATATAGTCTATGACTTCGATTATTTATTTTGTTTCACTCATCGGTTTTTGACTATTTGTATATTACTTAAAATTCTATTGCGTTTTGCCTCCTACATCAATATGCAATAGTTCATTTTATATTTGAAAACATTTTTATATGAAGGCTTTTATTGATAAAAAAAAAAAACTAACACCACAATTCTGGAAACTTCTAGAAATGCTTTTAACGACTGACAGACAAAATCAATTTTAATGGAACTTTGAATATGATTTCGTTTTTGCTAGCCAATCCTCAATACATTGAATACTGTCTTGACACCCTAGTGTGTACATATTTGTATTATCTATTACAACAAATGTGGCAATCACAATCATCATTCAATTGAAAACCAATAACATTTGTGGTCATTGAACCTTGTAGCGGCTTTACGAGAAGCAAGTGGTGATGACACACTCTGGTGAAAATCTTCATGATTGGCATGAATCCTTATTCTGTTCGATAATGCAGTAAGGAGTAATTAAGAATAACTCCTAAATATTATTATAAAATTCAAGAATCACTCACCAACCCGTCATAAGCAAACTATTTATTTGACTTACGATGTGTCGAATTTGTTTGTGCCTAATTGAGTAGAGTTGTTTATAAATTGCAATACATTAATTTATTCACTAATTTGAAGTTATTGAAAACAACGTGGTAACCTAAACAGTATTAAGCGAATTTTAACTTTTTTTTAAGAAATCGTACATTTTGATGTCGTGTGTTAGCACCTAGTCTTTAGTAATTGTGTATCAAACATGTGATTCATTAAGAATGTAAACAGTTCGAAGTACTTATTATTGTTATTTTATTTAAAGAAGTGCTAATCGAAGAACTATAATTTCATTTTCATTTATTTGCACAGATTTTGTAATTTAAAGCCTTACGGCCAATGATATTAAATAAATGATATGATATTAAATAAATAAACTTATGTAGCATTTATTTTCCTATAAACTTTAGGTTTTAAAGTTTCTATTACATTTTTGTATTTATTTTCAAAAGTTTGAAAAAGTAAATTAAAATCACAAGATTATTCATTTACCAATCGTAGTCATAATTAATGACCATTAATTACACTCAACTAAACCATGTATGACACGATGGCGATTCAAAAAGTCAGTGACTCTTTTAATTCCCCTCGTATTTTATTAATCTGCTTCTAAACTAAATTCAACTTTTGAGCACTCTGTAAAAATCAATAACTTTCTACATCAATCGTTGCATTCTAACAGAAAATTTCAAAATTTATAGTCGGTCATAATAGGACAATATAGTCGGTCTTATATTTCAAAGTATGAAATGTTTCGCATAAATATGAACTTCGGATCGTTGCAATGACCAACATTATGTACACTCTTTTTCTATGGGGGAGAGTCTAAAAAAAAGTCCAGATACATATTGTATATTGTGTACAAAATGATATTTGTCTAAAAATAACTCTGTTTATTTATTTATTTTTTTTTTTTTTTTTTTAATGAAATATCCCCCACATGTACATACATGTGTACATGACAACAATTGAACTCAACTGGCTGATAAAGAAAACTTCATTCAATTAATAATAATTGATGCAGCCGATGATGCACGGAACTCTGGAACTGCTTCAACAGTTGCATGACTGCTTTAAACAGTAAACGAGAAAAACAACATGGTCAACTTTTAAAGCGATAACACTACCAGCAGCGACAGTCACCAGATTATTGCGAAAAATAAATATCTGACAGAATGGCACAATCTGAAATACAAATGCAGACTATATTTATTACTTTATGTATTGACATTGCGTGTATCAGTTTTTAATTTGTTTCATTAAGTCTAAGGTTTCTGTGAGAAATCTTTTCTTTCGGTTGAGTCCATCGGAAAAAAATAAGGCCGTCAACATGTTGTCCATGGCACTGACTACTGGTATTTGGATCAACTACAATTTAGCGGCATATGCGCTACCTTAGAGTACAAAAGTGGCGAGTCCAGTTTTTTAGATTTTACATGAGAGAACAAATACGGGTCTTCAATACTACGTTATTTTTGCTCGAACTTGGTTTGTTCTGTTTGGTTTTTTTTTTTCCAAATAATTTCTCATTTCGATATAACTGAGGATGTATGGAATCACTCATATCTTTAGAACCACCCAATCTGTTAATGGATGATGATATATCAGAAATATTGGCGGGCATCCGCGAAAAGAAAACCTTCAACCGCTGATATCTGTTAAATTTTGAAAAGAGCTTTCTGTCAAAATTTATATTTAACTTTCGTCTTTCTTAAAGTAGATCTTATTACATTTAAATTGTACAGGATTTTTTCAATGTTAATTGTCACTTAGAGGTGTCTCTAGAGCGATGGGTAATTTTTTTAACTTCCCAGAACGACTGTCTTTAATTAGTGACTCATTATAGAGATCCAATTTATAACTCATGATAGAGATGGCAGATAGTCTCTATTTTGACATTTTTTTTATCATGTGCGTCACAAATATTAATTATTTTGATTCCATAACTATAGTGCATGTAAAACATGATGTTTCGAATTAATTGCATATCAAATTCGTATAGTATCCAACAGAATGCAACTTATACTGTACGAATTGTTCCACGTATTGTTTGATCGAATAAAACTCGTCCCACTGAGCTAATGCAAAAATCGATACTGTGCGAGAGGGTGATGTAGTGTAAATTAAAGTCGGCTGACCGACATTAGACGTTCTCAACTGACTATACATTTTGATCGTACACATGTACGTATAACGACTGCTTATGATTATTATATTTATCTTTGTAAGGTAAACAAACTTCAGTGGATGCAAAACAATTGAGATTGTTTTGCTATCAAAATAAAACTGCGTCATGTATGTATGTAGGTTTGTGTGTGCGAATACGCTGTACCTATTCTCTTGTTTTGGGACGGACGATACAAATACACATGAAACGCTGAAAGAAAAATCCATAAGTTTTGAGATACAAAATTTCCAACAAAACAACCAAGAGATTTGAAATGTTTTATTGCAAATGCGACTTCTGGCGTTCACCCGCATTAAATGTCTGACTGACTGGCAGACTAATCAATATTCGTCGCCGTACCGAATCTCACATTAGATGCGAATATTTGCACACATCTTGTATTCTCTGGATGTCTGGTATTTGATCGTTAATCGTTGGTTGTTTCACCGGTGGACGGAACGTTCGTTTTGTACTATCAGTGATCCGTTTTAGTAGCTAGTGTCACTTGAGTACTTTCCATATGACGCTCTCTATCCTCAATCTTCTCCGATCGGTTTGGTCTGGTGGGCTTGGTCGTTTTCCATCACGGATAAAACTGACAAAAACCACTTTTAGGCGGTTGAATAAAAAAACAGAGCGCACTCGCTCGCTGACTGATCTATAAAACACAAATAATAATACGAAAAAATTGAATTCCAAACACAAATTGAAATAATTGAAATATGTATGTACATACATTCGCTCACATGTATGCATTCTTAAACAAAAATTATTTATTTCTGTTATTGTATTTGTATTCGTATTGCCTTTGTTGACGTGTGCGGTAATGGGAATCGATGGATCGCATTCTTCATTGGCTTCCAATCCATCAGTAATTAATGAAAGAGTGGAATATTTTTTTTGGAAATTCCCTTAATATGATGATTAGTTCTTTAATCGAAAATACAATTCATTTGAACAATGGAAAATGTAAACAATATAATCAAGTATTTGTTGGTATGCGTCGATGAGTCTTTCTTCCTGGTCGGTGTGAAAATGACGATCAATGTGTGCTGCAAATAAATACTCATGTATTTTTATATTACCGTCCGTGAATAATTTTTGTGTTCTTTAGTTGTTCGTATCAGTTTCATTCATAAATTGCCAATTTCATCGATTTGTTTTATATTTATACTGCGACTTGTTCGTGCTGCATCAGATCAGATGACGAATATCACGTACACCCTCTCCATTAACTTGTTTCGGCCATATGACTGGTATTTTATTCAGATATTTTTTCCAACGTAAATGATGTAATTTCTCGTATGTGTGTATTTGACACATAAGATGACGAACGTTTCCATCTGTTACTCAAGTAATTGGAAAATAATCATAGCAACTTTGTGTTTTTATGCCTGAGGTGGCAGTCTACTGTACATACCGGACTGTATGTACATATATGTTACCAATTAGTATAACTATATATCATTATTTGTTGTCACAGCTACATTTACACAACATGTTCAAACTCATAACCGATCGCGTAAAATACTAAGCTTAATTGCACGCCAATACATCATAAAAATATAGAAAGATAGCCTAGTAAATATCTGCATACTATTGAGTCTTGTCTATATTTATATATAACGTTGAGCCGATTAGCTGAAATAATTTACTGTGTGATACTGGCGATCAGAGAATTTTATAGTAAATTTTCCCCAATTATTGTAATAAAACCAAAATTTATTTGGAAATATTACAAAAATCGCATCTCCATAATTGTCTGTTATGTAGTTAGCCCTTCAATACCCTCGTTGGGTTGATGTAGGCTTTTGGTTGTTGCATCAGCAATCGGCAACATTTATTTCCCATTATCACATTTACTGGTGTAAAGTAATCGCTGTATATTTACAACATCGACAGTAGTCTGTGTTAAGAACGGTCGTGGTGTCGGATTTTATTTTTAGACGTGCCCCCAATAACAAAAGACTTATTTACTACAAATACGACCACAACAAATGATCATAATACAAAATTTCAAAAGCTTAAAGTCAATGGTCTCATTTTGCTGTCGTTGTGAATGAAGCTGACTAGATATGTAAGTATGTATGACACTGTACATATGTACACATGCACCGAACACACTACATTATCTGGCGGAACAAACATCGGTCCAAGCTACAAATCGGACCTACATCTGCCAGGCCAAACAAACATTTACAGATCACAGAGGCTGCGAAAATGGGGGCGAGATCCCAATTCCCGAGTTGCTTTTTGCCAATCGTAAGTTGTTGACGATTCTGAAGATGTTGGTGTATTTTGAACACAGTCTCTGAATAGTCTGAATACCTGACGAACAGATACCGCAAAAATATCAATAGAATAGCGATACCGGTCCCCATTCTGGCGATGATGAAGGGAGTTTGATACCCTACTACACCCTATCAAAACCCCCGCTTTACTCTGTACACGGTCGAGGTGCTGCAAAGACGTCTTTGGAGTCCCAATGCTTCCTTCGACACTTCGAAAATATAGCCAGCCCAGTAAGCATTACCCTGTATATTCATGACCAGTACATCAATAGATCAAAGAGTGTCTGACTCGTCGATATCTACACCATCCATACAGATGCTGGATCTGTGGAACGTTTGTGTGACAACAAATAACACTGGGTCTTGTGTGCATTAAAATCTACCAAAAGTAGGCCAGGCCATGGTCTCTGGCCATGGTATAAATTGTCGATATATCGATTGGAAACGACTCGGCTACACATGTTCAACTCTTCTTGTACATTCAAATTGAGATTTCAAATTTTCAACTCTGTCCCAAACCACCAAACAATACACATTAAACTTCCATCTCTGAGGCATACATTCGCGTTAGGAAGATACTCTTATGTGAATGAACTGCATTCACATACACACAAACATGTGTAGAACATTACGAGGTCTTTAGAGTCGTCTGAAATTGCATTTCATTACACTTCCTTAACGGAAATAATTCAATTAATTAAATAAACGCAATTACCTACGACATTGCCGCCACCCTCCCTCGCCGTTAACGTCTGTGGGCGAAATGTGTAAGAAATCAATGAACTTCTACAATATAAATCCCTGTCTCCGAGATACAGAAAGACGAAACAAAAGCTAAAAATGCTATTTTATGAAATATTGTAAAGTCTAAACTTAATAACACAGAATTGAATTCTGTGGCTATATTTAGCACTTGAATATATAATGAACAGTCAATATTTACAATGTTGTAATGAAGCCTCCAAATATGCAAATTTCTAGTTTAGTACGAAAAGTTTAAAAAATATCACGTATTCTGGTTTCCGTTGCCAATAACCTGTTGTGGTGTTTTTTTTATATCGAAAACATGTAGCTGTTATTGATTGACTGGCGGTCGGTCAACCTCTATACCATAGATGTGGACATTTTCGTTTTCACTTGTACAGTGATCGATTTTTATTGTCTCTATGTATGACGACAATGCAGTACTCTAGACGTTAATCAAACACACGTATGTATATTTATGTATGCACAAATTGTAATTAATTGCAAGTAAGGAAATACTACTGAAAGACTCGATAGACTACGAGATACCCTAATACACCAGAATTCCTGGAGAAAGGTAAAAATTACTGATTTTATTTTAGAAGGACTTGATATATGTATATTCATATATTCATGAATTGAACGAGAGCACATTCAAAATATTTAAGCAGAAATGCCCGGAATTACTTGAGCAATTTTTATTTTTTTGACATGGAGATAAACGTCTGGAGAGAATGAGAAAAACGGTCACTCGGATTAACAAAAAATGATTAACTTGTAAAACTCTGTAGGTTTATATCGCTCATATTGTAATAAATTGGCACAACGCAGCATTTTACGTTTCAAATACAAAGCAATGATAGACGTAATGGTTTTATTTTTGCAAAATGTGTATGTATGAACCGCATTAACAATTAAACTCGAAAATGAAGTTGTGACTGTTTATTAGAAGCTGTATGGACCTGTATTAAAACCCGATACGGCTTATTTTTGAGATTGCAAATAAAATTTGTTTAAAAATGTAGCTCATCCTCGCACAAAACGGGACCAGAGTCTATAGAATATTTTACAGCGACTTTACAGAAACGACTTATGACAGTTTTATGTTATTAGGAGAGCAATATAAGCTGGTGTCCATAACGGGCCCCACCAGGTGTAATCAGTAATACACTATCTTACTTGGCGTTATCGCTGTGGTCGTTTTTGCTATTCCTAACTCGTTATTCATTTGTGACTTTATAGGGCAGCAGGTCAATATTTCGAGATGGTGAAGTGGAATAACTCTAACCTGTAGTGATGTATGTATGTATATAGAAATGGTTTATTTGGTGAAGCGGCCGTGAAGTCTATAATTTCAATTTTATCTTCTACTACAACGTAAATGCACCCGCAGTGCCATAAATTGTATCATATGAAAAATCGTACTCTGGGGAGTACTTTACTGGACTTCAATCAAAAATTACACATTTTTGTGTACCTGAATTTTATCACACAGAAGTCCGATAAATTATGATTCTAGAACTGTGATATTATCGCAATTTTGTATTTTAATGTCAATGATTTTGAAGTACATAAACAATATTCCGAATAAAGCAACTGCTATTGTTCGTTTGTTGTCTTTGATTTTTTGCGTCTTGAATTTTTTTTTTGTTCCAGTACCACCAGCACGGCGCGTTTGAGTATATTTTTATCATTTAAACATCATCAGAACAGCAGCATCAGCGAAGACAACAAAAGCATTTATGACATTGCATATTTTGTTCTTGGTATTATTAAAATTTTACTTTCATTTGAAGTTCACGATATGGATGGGTTGTGCGGTGGCCGGGAAGAGGGAACGATTCCTTCAACGATATTCATATAATTTTGTATACGATAAGTACATATGTATGCGCTCAGTTCTTGTGTTCATTCGGATTAACACTTTCGATAAGAACCCATACATATAAATCTAGTATGAGTATGGCTGTGTGATACTTATAAATATAATATGTATGCAATACATACTCGTATGTATAGCAAATATGCCAAGTGCTACCTAAACGAGATATATTGGCTTTTAAAAATAATAGAACCCCTTTTGATTATAATGAACAGCATCTATGACTGACTTTGAACTTCTGGCCATATCAACCTTTATGGCACCATTACAAATGGAAAATCGAGAAAATATGGAAAAGTGTTCAACGCCAATGATAAGAATGCAAAATATTTAAAGCTATTTGGAGTTAGAAGCTTATGACGTCGCAGGTATAGCTTTAAACTGAAACACCATATCACCTAGATTCGGTATTTATCATCGTCATTGAAGTTATTTTTTTCAGACAAGTCATCTCTCTATAGTTTTTAAAGAATTTGCACGTAAAGCTTTCACTTAGTTGTGATTCCCAAGAAAACCTCCATTTTTTTACTTTCAAAACTTTAAAAACATGAGCAATTTGCTTCTAAGGTATAGTTTATATCAATCGGAAGTCATTTGCCGGCATTATAGCCAACAAATTTAGTGCAGGTTCTATTCGACAAAATCGAAAAATTACGACAAAAAAACGCAATAAAAATACTTCCATTGTCTTTGCCTACAACATATTTTTTACAGAACTTGAAAATGTTTCCTAGTAAATTTACAGACTAGGCAGATTGAATTTGATTCTGGACCACTGTGTGTTGTGGCTATCGTTTAAACACCCTGAGGTATGATGCACAACCGAAACCTGTGGCAGCACTATTTCAACTTATCGACGGCGTCAGGGCTGTTTAAGACCGGCGTCGGCTTTCATTCCGGTTCATTACTTTTATGATTCTTAAAATTATAGCTTATACAACTGTACATAAAAATATCAATGTTAAATGAGACAACTATTAACCCACAACACAGTGGTAAATAATATAGGATATTTTGTATGTATCCGCCGTTTGCGTTGTCGGTGGCTACTCTTGTAGAAGAAACGCGCGGCGGCGTTCCGGCATTTCAAGTCGTATCGGCTTCAAACTCTGTACCGGACACCAACCCTAAACATCTTTTTTTTTTTGTTTAATTAATTAATTAACAATGGATAAGGAGAACTCTGATGATTCAAACACTTTGATATTTAAAAATATACCAAAGCAAATCGACAATTTGGCCCAACTACTGCAATCCTTGCAAATACCGCCAACACGAATTAAAACGTTTGGTCGGAAGCGTGCCTTGATAGCCTATGAATCAAAAAGCCAGACTGATAATGCGCTCGATATAATACGTGAACTGGAGTTTGGGGGGAAAGCTCCAAATATTTCTTTGTTTTGCAAAGATAAAGTGAATAAAGATAGTGAAAATGACAAAACCAATGCTCGGACAAAATCCCACAAAAGCAAAGGCGTGCAAACGTGCAAGGAAAAAACTGTTTGCCCGACGACGGAATTGCAAGTAGTGAACAAGTATGTACAAAAGTTGTATGCCACAGAGGAAGATTTGAGTTTCGATCAAACTCCTCCACCGTATTTGAAATATCAATACCCACCCGTAAATAAGGATATTTTGGATAATATTTGCATTTCACTATTTAATAATAAAAAGTTCTATACACAAGTTCTTCACTTGATGAATCGTATGAATTTGGAACCGCCTTTCCGTGAGAGAAAGCAAAAGTTTCGTCCCAAACTTGAGCTAAAGGAAGCATTTACGCAAACAGAAGAGGTCGTCATAGAACAATGTACGGGAAAAGAAGATTCCGAATCGGAATTGGAATCGTCTGACGATATGAATGAATCTAAACAATCACAAATTATTCCCAAGAGAAAGTTACCACCCAGTGAGGACCAATATAAAAAGAAAGCACGCCAAATGTTACAAACAATGCATAAGTTAACCAAGGACTCGACCCCGAAGAATGCATCATCCAAGACTGCATTGCGAAAAGTGTTTGATCCTCCAACAAGCAAATTCCAAAGTTCCAAAATTGAACTGCATATAACAAGGCCAATGTCTGCCAAACCCACCGCAGACCTTACCAGTGAAACATCAAAAACAATAACAAACATTTCTACATCTGCACATGAATGCACTATCGATTTCCCAATGGATTTAGCTAGCCAAAAGATAGGCGTCAAAGAAATGCAAGAGTTGACGGTATTTACTAATTATCGAAAGGGAGAGCCCAGTAATAAATTGTATATCAAAAATCTCCAAAAGGATGTGGTCACTGCAGACTTACATGCCTTGTACAGACGATTCATCCTCGACGATACTAGAATACGATTGGATATAAAGGTTATGCAACATGGACGCATGAAAGGCCAGGCCTTCGTTTCTTTCATTCATACAGATGCGGATGCTGATTTGCAGCATATTGTGTCACAAGCACTGGAATACACTAACGGTTTTATTTTGCGCGATAAACCCATGGTAGTATGTTTCGGAAAACAGTCCTAAAAGGTTGTTATTGTTCAAAGGGTACTGTTCAAATAAATCTGTATGAATAAGTAGGCTTAGGCAATTCATTTTGAATGGGCAGGGTATATTCGTACAGTAGTTATATTTTTTCTTAGAGCTTTTATTTAAATGTCTGATTACAACTAATTCCGAGAATTCCAACAATTTATACAATTTCCTCATTCGTATTGTCTAATCCGGAGAAAACCAAAAATAGATTTCATTGTGTTTGCAACACATGCTGATGCCATTTCATTTGAAGTTGAAAATGTGTTTAATACGGACGAAATAATTTTGCAATGAAATTTATATTTTTCAATACAATTTTTCTTAAAATATCGAATTTTTGAAATATAAAAAAATCAATTATTTCTATTACAGACAACTAGGTTTAATGGACACCATTTATGTAGACCAATCACAAAACAACAATTCTTCCACAAAATGTAAGTCCAAGCTGTCACAACAAGCGTATGAGTATGTAATTGCTGTTGACTTTGAAGCTACATGTTGGGAAAATCAAGCGCCGCCACGCTGGAGGGAATCAGAAATTATTGGTAAAATACATTCATATCCGAAGCAAAATGCACAATAATCACCACAAACACATATTTTATTTTTTTTTTAGAATTTCCCGCAGTGTTGGTGAATTTAAAGACTGGCAAAATTGAAGCAGAATTTCACAAATACATAATGCCGATAGAGTCACCAAAACTCTCAGCATATTGTACCGAACTCACTGGTATTTCACAGAAAACTGTTGACAGTGGCATCCCTCTACAGACGGCTTTAATGATGTTCCAGGAGTGGCTTCGCAAAGAGCTTAGAGTGAGACATTTGACATTGCCGAAAATGTCCAAAGACAACAAAGTAGGAAATTGTGCGTTCGTAACATGGACCGATTGGGATTTCGGGATCTGTTTAAATAAGGAATGCACCCGAAAAAGCCTTAAGAAACCACCATATTTTAATCAATGGATCGATATGAGAGCCATTTATAGGGAATGGTATAAATATAAGCCGATTAATTTTTTGGATGCTCTTACACACGTGGGTCTGCAATTCGAAGGCAAACAGCATTCCGGCATAGACGACGCGAAGAATTTGTCAGCCCTAACATGCAAACTAGTAAACGATGGAGCTACTTTGGTGATTACTAAAGATCTAACACCATTTCAGCTGAATTTAAATTGTGTTTTCTAAGAACAACACGAAATCAAATGAAAAACTTAACTATTTAAACAACTTTGATAAACTTATATGATGAAATTTGTAAGACTTGCATATTTTATATGAAATCAAATAAAACAGAAATTTTAAATTTCTCTAAATTATTTTAAAATATTAAATACAGACAAACAAAATCGAAAGCCAATTTATACCCTTTATCTTTACTTCATTATTTAAAAAACACTACATGATGCAAGATTGAGATATTTCGAAAGAACAGTGCAATTTTTATTATTAATTAATTAGGAACTTAAGTAGCGTTCTTATAAGCGCATTGACAGAGAAGTATATCTGATCGCTTTTATCTCTAGTATATACATACACTTTTGTACTTTATTTATGTTTCAACGAAATTCGACACGATATATTAAATATATATTTAAAACCCATTTGACGTGTTTTATTCTTTTCATAAGAGTTTAGGTTTCTATAACTGATGTTCCAATATTGACAAAAAGAAGATAAGGCATGTGTATATTATATCGATTTATTTTCAGTAACATTCAAAGGGTAGCTTTTATAAATAATAATAGTAAAGTAAAAACATTTTTTAAAAATAGTCGAGATTGTAGCAAGTCATCATCACATATAAAACAACAAATTCCATCGAATAGTATGGCTATTCATTCAAAAAAAATTTAACTGGTATCAAAAATCATAAACTGGTTGGTTTTGTTTTTGAAATAAAGATCAACCAACAATGCTTGAATTCGTTGTCTACTGAATTCAAATGTGGGACTGGTTAAAGACAGAATATTTTGAATTGTTCTTTGCTAGGAATAAACGATTATATAATACAACGTAATTTTTGACAAAAAAAATAATCATTCTTCAATTAGTAATCCACAGCATTACCTGACCAATTTGGCAATAAAAATTAATTAATTTTTGAGATTACTGTCAGAACAGCTTTGTGCTTCAGTTTCTGGAGTTGTACTGGTGTTTGGTGGTGGGTGCGGTGGTGTCGGGCTCGGCGTATTTTCATCTTCCAATAACTCCTTTAATAATGTTATGCATGTCTTGGAACCTTCCATTGCTTCATTGGAAAGCTGGCGATATGAAACACAAATGTATTAGTTTTATTAAGAGAAAGAGGGAGTGAGAGGAATATGGAACAGCGATTTTATATATACCATTGTAAAGTTTAAGAAGCCATGCGGTAAACCCTTTAAAATATGAAGTGTAACAGGTCTGTTAAGTCTTTTCAATTTTTTGGCAAACATTACACAATCATCAAGACAAGGATCCATCTCCAACGTCTGAAAGAATCAAATTAATATAATAGCATATTAGTTTATTTTTTCGGGATTCCTAATTACAAGTATTTTGGTTTTCGGCATTTGTTTTAACCACTCATCGCAGGCGTAATATGGTGATAAGAATGGATCCTTTGGTATTTGAAAGGCGAATTCAGCACTTGGAGATCGTGCTATTAAAGCGTCCATATTTCGCAAGTCTTCCATGGGCCTACGCAGACTACCATCTCTTTTTATTTCATACGATTGTGTATAACGATTCAACGTATTGGAAATACAATTGACGGCATTGTTGAATTTCCCTTGTATGGAATCTGAAGCCAACACATCTTTACTGACTTCTATTAGAAGATTTTCTTCGGAGAGCGTTTTCGCAGGCGTTGTTTGTATTTTTTTTACATCGCCATCATCTTCTTTCGCTTCTTCGGTCGATGCATCGACTATGTAAGTATCAAGAAAGCGATCTATGTATTGCTCCGAATCAGAGTTTTTGTGCGTTGTTATTGGATAATGTTCGATGGGTTGAGAATCGTCCTCGAACGACAAGCACGAACTGTTCCCGTCTTCTGCGGATGGTAAATCGGTACGTTCAACTGTTTGGCTGTGATATGATGCACTGGCAAAGGTATTTTCTGAACTGTCTTCGGTTTCTTCGTCAGCCATTTCAATTCCACATTGGGTTGTGGCGTCTATTGTATCGTTCTCAATACTGTTGTTGTTCTAAATATGAAGAATGGGAAGCCATATATAATATATTCTATAAATAAGCTATACAAATGTTCACCTTAATCTGTTCCCACTTTGACTTCTCAGGGCTATTTAATAACGATGTATTTCTCGATAACGAATTACTAGTGGACTTCTCTAGACTTAGTTTATAGTGTGGCTCATCTTCCGAAGCTTTGCGTATTTCTTTTAACAATTCTTCACTTTTCGAATTTTCGATTAAAATCTCCGGGCTGGGTGCTGCATAAGCACGCAAACATCGCATCATGAACCCAAACGGTAACAAAGGATCCATAAGGCACAGTAAGCGAGCAGGGCTAGGAACGAAGCTTATTAGCGTGGGGCTATAGGCTAAAAACAAACCGTTTGGTTTACGGATTCCTCCTTCGATGCATTTTAAAGCTAGTGCGATGCAGAGATTCGCTCCGGCTGAGTCGCCCACTAGTATTATGCGTTCTGCAGTTGTTCCAAGATAACTGGCATTTTTTAACATCCAGCAGTAGGCATAGAATACTTCTTCTATGGCCCGGGGAAATGGCGCCTCTGGGGCCAGGCTATAATCTATGGATAGTATAGGACAATCCAAAGCCACTGCCCAATCCCGCAAATACAACTCGTGAGACTTTGAAGATTGGGCCACAAAACCTCCACCGTGACAATGGAAAATAATACTGGGGCTACGTGCGGGCAATTTGCGCCAACCACGGTATCCGGTGGCACCCAAGCCCATCATGCCTTCTCGCCGACGATAGCTTAGTAAACGCGCTTGTATAGCTAAACCAGGGCCCAAATGGCTGGATGGTACAGGGATGTCGAGAAGTTCTTCTTTCTGTGAACTAGTGTCCTCTCTCTTCTTAGCTGTTACCTTCGGTGATTGCAAGGGTTCTGAGGGCACTTCTATAACTTGGTTAACTTTTATAGAGCTTCCCACTATACTGGGTATCTTATGCATTAATTCCGACTCGGCCAAAAACCAAAATGACTTACAAAAATCAATTTGTGCGTTTTGCGAAAGATTCACAATTCTACGTGCCCTTAACTCCGGATTTAATAAATATTTGCCACTGGTCCACACGCTGCGTGTCGTCTTCAGCAGGGGACCATCAACATCATGGGCATAAAATGTCTCAGAAAACCCGGCCATGCTTATGGAAATAAACCTCAGAACTCCTCGAATCGAGTCGCCATACTGAAATCCCAAACATCGTCCATAAAAGCAATACTGATTTATGGCATCTCCCTTCTCGAACAACTCTTCAGCCGAATGTTTGCCATATGCAAATAAGTCACACGAATCCTTGGACCACTCGTGGAGTATTAGCAAATAGTTCATGCAAGTACATAGCGACGAGAGCAACTGCGAACAGGCTTCCACTTCTTTCATGTACGACTTTTTGCGAAAAAACATGGTTGACCTGGCCGCCAATAGATTTTTACAAATTGTCATTCCATGGTCTATGCAGGAATCGGCAACAGTGATAAAACTGCGATAACCGTTTCCAGGAGTGTTCTCATCAAAATCATACTTATAGGCAAACGACTCGACCTGCCTGACTAATACATCCGACATAATAATAAAATCCTGCCATACTACCAGCGCAGCCTGCAGCCTCTGTCCCTTTTCGCTGATGTCATCTTCAAAAAACACCGCCTGTTCTCGGCATGCCATCAAAAGATCACGATATGGTTGACGCATTTCCAATGACGGAGATGGTGCGGTATGGATGAAATTCGTTTGTGTCGAGCACGATGCTTTCTCACTGGTTTCATTGTCTATAAGGTGACCATTGCACTGCTCTGGATTCGCCTCCCCAATTCCTTCTGCATCACTTGCCTCTCCTTCTACATTGCTATTGCGTTGTTGGGAGGCACCTTCTTTAATAGCGACATTTGTTGAACCGTCAGTGGCAGATGATACATCTCGTTTTTGCATGTTCTTCGCAATCAGTAACGGTGACGATCTTTTGTGGTGGAAAGCTCTAAACTATTTAAAGGACCATGAGTAATTATTAATTAATTAATATAAATCTTTTGTACACAAAAAACCAGAGTTTACCCTGTTTCTGCTTCCATTTACAACAGTCAAGCATCGAATGGCGTTTGTAGCATAAAATAGTCTTGTCAAAGCCACTTTCACTGATGTTCCCCGAATATTACTGTGAACTTGTCCTCTTTGTCTCTAAACAAATTTCTGATTTGTGTTTTACGCACCAGTGTTGGTGATATTTTGAAAAATTGTATTTGTGTCGCAATGACACATTAAATGTGCCCAATTAGGGTCAATAGTGCCGACATTAACGTTAATTTTCAAAAGTTTAATAACATTTACATAATTTATCACTTCATTTCACTTGTATAGTAAAATCATTTATATTATTTATCCTTATCCAATTCAGGAAGTTTCAGTACGCACACTTATATAATAGGCCACGCCAACATTTTTTTTTTTATTTTTTTTTGTTCATCCTTATGTGGAAGTTTGAGTACCCACTTGATATTTTAGGTCTTGGGGCCCTTATCGATTTTCATATAGATTTTCGTGAATTTCCTTTTTTCGTGAGTTTATAAGTTTATTTGATCATTTTATGTACATTTTTGACATCACTTATTATGGATGGATTCTGTACAGAGATGTAAAAGATGGTATAATTGTACTTTTTTTTGGGCATTTTAAGCATCAAAAGTACCGCGACTCATTTGCTACTTTTTCCCATTTCCCCATTTGTTTTCTATTGAGATATGACATTTCACACCGTGGATTTGCAAAAACTAAATTTTTCGGCAGTTGGCACCAAATTTAAAATACCTTTTACATCAATTAAATTAAATTCGCTGGAGATCGTTGAAAAAATCCTGTCGAATATCGGATCCAATAACACTCATCTTCCAGCCTTCTCACCATGCACCAGATTCGGTTAGATTGATGTTTAGATTACGACAGATGATTCCCAATCAATTTAAGTGGATGCCATGAGATGAAGTACCAATCAGTACCTTTATCCGTTCTGAGGACGATAATGATGATTAGTTTGTGTCTCGACGGTTTGTATATAATATATGTATACATATATAATTTTAGTATATTGTAGAATTTTAGCGCCTCACAATTTACGATTTTTAAAATGTTGAACACGCCTTTGCAAAAATAATTTTGATTGCAGCAGACACAAAGTGCGTATTCAATTCAATTGTCCAGCCATAGCATCATTGCTAAGGCTTCGTATCAGCGTACACCATCCGAATGCATCTGTACACAGAGTGTGATCACTACTCGAGAAACCTACTATAGAGCGCATTCCCACAACAAAGTCTTACTACTAACAGTACGGAGTTAACTGTTCCATAGCAGAACCCAAACATGCCTTCCAACTGGCGAAAATCATTAGGTTCCGGTCAGTGAGTATGGAAATTATATCGAGCACAGCTCACTGATTCTACAGAAGTTTCCCATCAGTTCATTCATGGTATGTTAATTGAAATAAGTATATTTGCGAAAAAAAACTGTTACGTCTCACTTTATTTGTATTGAAAATTTAACATTTATGAGTTGGGACTCTTTAGTAGAAAGTGTGCGATATCTCAAAATGAACAAGACCACCAACATATGAACATATGAAAAATGATAATTACAAATGTCATTCAAGTGCAACAAGTACATCACCAAGCACACATTTATTATGTATTTATTTTACAAGAAGAATGTATCTAACTACATTATGTGTTATAAACAATCATATGTTTATACTTAACTATGTCATTAGTTTAAAATAAACCATCTTCCGCTTTGCGTTTACGTTTCTTTATCTTTTGCTTTACGTCAACTGTTTTACCGCGCATAACACTCTGTTTGAGTTTTTTGGCAGACTTCTTACGCTCCTGTATCGCCACTTTACGCTTCGCCGCCCTCACAGGATCGTGGATTTTTTCTTGTGCAATTTGTTTTCTACGCTCCGCACGTCGAATCATCAGCTTCATTTGGACACTTGTTCGCAATTTGTCATATACATCGGAACCTATGCGTTTTCGTAATCGGCTTCCAACACGCAATGCTAACTGACGTAGATCGGCGTCAACGTTTTGATCTTCTTCGGACATTTCACGGACCAGAGCTGCGAGTATTGAGGGACCTAAACGTTGAAGTTGATCAACTGTTAAGAGGGTAATTAGGCCCTCTATGAGTGTAAATAACGCAGTACGCTAAAGGAAATAAAGGAAATACTTGTTAAACCGTCTATTAATGAACCATTGCATAGTACACTTTACCATTGCCGTGCTGTGGGGGGCTTTGGCAACTTCTTTGTTTATAAGGAATCTTATATTCTTCAATAGCCAATTCAAATTGATTTTCGTTAATGCGTCCTTATTGTCCTCTTGGTGGTCGCCTTCATCGATGGACTCCTTCTTAATAAAGAACGGGACATCTCTCAGCATTGTGGCAACATATAAAAATATTTTTACTAGTTCGTCTATCATTGGCTGTGACGTTTCGCCGGGGATCATTTGAGCACACAAATCCAGAATCAATGACTTTATGTCGTACTCAGGATTCAAATAAATAAAATCAAATTTAATGGACTCTTTGGCATTTTCGTCAATTTTGATTTGCGACAATATGTTACCGATTAGGGGATAGTCATAGCCACTTAATATATGGGTAATAATTTTGGCGGCATTGCATCTAACCCAATTGTGCTCATGGGCCAATAGTCGTTGAGATTCATATGCCAATTCATCCACCGTATTGCTGAGTTCCAGATTTGTCATTAATTCTGAAGAACAATATTCGAAGATCTTCAATATACAGTATTGTGTTTGAATTATTTCGTGATCTAACGCTCGTTGTTTATATTGTAACTCCTCCTGTTGGGATTGTTCGCCATGCAAGAGTTCATTAACTTCTTTTTCGAGCCTTTCAGTTTCAATATTGTCCTTATTTGGGTTTGACTGCAATATAGACGGGAAATTATTTTTATCAAATTGGAAGTGAAATATAAGTTTTTTAGTCCAGTTAACTAACTAACTATCTTGACTTGACAACTCAAAATTATTAATAATATAAATATCTATGTAAAATATTACATGTTGTTTGGGTAACAAATACTCAAATAAATAGTAGTGTATTATTGAATATGTTGTAGAAGATTGTTAGAATCTGTGGCACAGGTAAAATTATAAAATGGTTTTGTATTTAATAATCATTCAACTCCAATTTGCTACTATGTCTCAGTTATCGAATTTATTTTGATATTTTTTTGTGATACTTGACTTAAGTGCCGTGCGAAAAGAAATTGTTTAATTGTAGGGGAAAATATAATAAGACGCTTTCCTCATCCACGTTTGCATTTAACTCATATGATCTGGACTTGATGATCTGGACTGGTTTTATTATTTTTCAAAATAATAGAATGTTAAATAGAATGCTTTCTTCAAATTCTGACTTTCCCCAAAACTCGGCAATTTATATCAAATTAGCTATCCAAAAAACCTAAAATGTCTAACGAAAAAGAAATATAATATGCAATACACGGAGGTCACTTTTCTAAATGATCAATTACTTTCATTCTCTGTGGAAAGAAAGAGTAAATCGACGATAGAAAATATTCATGTCTGAATCTGTATAGAACTAAAAAAAATAAGGAGAATTCTCGAAATTTAGGACTAATAATCATCGTAATGGGCTACACAAGACTTCTAACTTCTTGCCAGCATTTTGAACTTACTTTGAATTTCTTCTTTTTCGGATTTCCGACAGTCCCTTCATTTTCCATTGTATGTGAAGCATGTGGAGCTCTTACAAAGCGCCCGATCTTTGAGGGACTACCCTGGGTCAATCTTCCCACTAATATAGGCAGCAATTGTTTTAAATGCGGAGCAAATGTTTGTTTTTCAGCATTAAGAAATCTCGAACATAAAGCTGCGCCCATTTCCCGAACGGATGGTTTATTGTCGGCAGCATTAAAGAATAACAAGGTCAAAGCAAATAAATGTTGCCGATCCGACTTTTCTAGCCTGTTGATTAAGATTTCAATGCAATTCGCAACAGCCTTGCGACATTCTGGGTCCTCATCGTTCACCAATCTCGAACCGAGAGAAAGATATAAAAATTCAGCCTTTTTTGAAAGAATAGTTGACGGAAACTTCTTGATAATTGTGCACATAAATTCTATAGCAGATAGCCGTCCAGCGGATAGAGAATAGCACAGTTGTACGGAGAAGAATTTTACAATATGATCAACTCGTTTGTGAAGAGGGTATTCCATAACGTATGTTATTAACATGTTTCTGGCCTCGTCCCGAACATAATCGGTTTGGGAGACTATAGACATGTCGCCAATTTTTTTCATGATATCGTGTATAGCTTTAGACTCTACTTTGCGAGTCAGCATAGCCTTGAGAAGATTGAATGTCATAGCCTGATGTTCACCCTCATGCAAATCCTGTTCTATGTACAAAACTAATTCGTCTATTTGTTCTTCGGTCAGATTGTAATAGGTGCATTTTCTTAAGAGGGCCACTATGGCTTTAAAGGCAGACTTCATCAATTGGTAATTATCTTCTTGTTTTGTTGAGCCAAATGTAGAGAAATTCTTTAAGATTTCAAATAATCTCTCCACCACAGCGGTTATGTATTCAGTTTCTTCCATAGCTTTGAGTTTATACTCATCTACCCATAACGTCGAAAAGCACTTTAGGGCAAATGTTGTCACCCTAATGTGAGTGCTCTTCAATGCATCCCTCAGTAGTGGCAAAATGGGATTAAGAAAAGGTGTATAATCTACATTTTGGAGTTTCTGTCTTTTTAGCACAATATGCAACATCTCCAATCCGAATTCAATTAAGATATGGGCGTTGGCCTGGGCATTTGACTTTACTTTTTTATTCACTGCACCGGATCTCATGGTCGGCGGTGGTTGTATTATAAAACAGTCAGGCCTAGCTCTTCTCATCTTCTCCTTTTCTTGTTCTGTTAAAACCCTTCTTTTAGTGCCTGGTAAGAGGTCTGTAATACTTTCGGACATCGTACCATATATGAAAATCAATAAACTTTCCCGAGATATATGCATGTTTTCTACCAAACCATTCACAATTTTTGCAAAACATTCTTGAATTTTCAAGGTAAGTTTCCTTGATTTCGATTTGGCCAAATGCTCTTTGAAAGGCATAAGTAAGTCCAACAGACAAGTCTCCTGAATATTACGGGCTATTATGTGTAGCACCAGATAACTTTTAGCACTTGGTTTAGCTTCAGGTGTATGTGATGTCAACTTGTCGATTTCCTTCTCGGCACTTATATCGCCGAAAATATCATTTAGTGACACTTCTAGCAAATTGTGCAGACATGATTCGATGTCACCCGATTGTAGGACATCACGTAAAGCGTCCAAAACACCATGTACGGTAACAGATAGAACATGGACCTGGAAACCTCTGGTAAGCAAATTCTGTAAGTGATCCACCAGCATAGAAAGATATTTGGATCCAAGACACAACATGATCTTCTTGAGGATATCACGAGTCAGCATTCGCACTGATTTCAACGGAGACCTTAGAAAGGTACAGACTTTCATAAAAACACCTGAAATTAAAATATGAACCCACTGTGAGGCACTATAAACTTTTTTAAAGAACATTTACACTTACCTGGTAAGCTAGAATCCATTAAATCTTTGGGCAACTTTTGCATAACCTTAACCAAAGCCAATGCTATGGGGACTCTGAGTATTTCCTCCTCTTCGCGTTCGATACTTAAGCGTTTGCGATTCACCTTATGTTTATTGTCATAAGAAGATTTCTCAGTTATTGAATTGTTTAGTGTAGGTATCAATATGGTTGTGATGGTTAACAGAACTCGTTTTGAAGCATTTGACGACAAGAGCGTTGGCTGTTTCATATATGGTTCGATTTTAAGAACTGGCTCCGCCTTCACGTGGTCATCGGTTTCGTCGTCTGAAAAGCTATGATTATTATCCAACGCTTGCTCTAAATTGTCCTCATGGCTTGGTTGATGCGGTTCAATATCATCTTCATCAACATCGCCTTCTTCTTTTTTATTGTTCGTATTTTCGTTGTTGCCATCTAGTGTTGTGTTTTCTTTAGTATCTAACTCTAAATCCTTAGCCTTTTCCTTTATAGTTGCTTTCAGTTTCTCCACCGCGTCTTTATCGTCCTGAGCTAGGGATAAGTCGAAATGGAAACCATCTAGAATCCTCACTACAATACGAACACATTGTTTTTGGTAATCATGGGATGAACGCATCTTCATGAGGTAATAGCGTAAAATCGTATAGTAGTGCTGCCAAGGCAAAAGTTGGCAGACAACACCCACAGTTTCTATTGCTGCATCAATGAGCGTGTGTTTGCTGATATGTTGGTCGTGCAATAGATATCGAGACGCCAAAGGTAATATAAATTGTGAAAGGGTTCTTGCGGAAGGAGGGTCATTTAAAGTGGCTGCCAAAGCATTAAATTTGAGTAGAGCTCTTCCATGACGATGCGACTGCAAGTGTGTAATATTTTCGAAAAAATCAACTTCAGCATCCTGTGTATCTCCCAAAGAGTGTAAATCGTGAAGAACTTCATGTGACTCCGGGCACTGCCTAGCCATTTCACCCAATAAACGTATGCCTTCGTTACGTACATTTTCATTCGAGTCTTTTATAACGCGCCTGATCAAGTTAAGGAATATATCACCGACTAAATAACTCACTTGTTGTTTATCGTGCGTGTATTTTTTAGCCAAATGTGGAATTAATAGTTTTAAATGTTCGCTGGCATTATCTCGTAAGCCCATGTCCTTATCGTAGCGGAGGAAATAGAAACAGTTGAAAATTACCAAGACACCCAAATCTAAGTCCAAGCCAGAAGAGGAGTCAATTTGCTGTTTTAATTCCTTAAATGCGTCCAGTCGTTTCTCGTAATCCGGCTGTTCTACCCATCGCTTATCCCAAGCATTCAAGAGTAACATAATGCGTGCGGTAAATTTTAACTCTTTTGCAACTGGAGATGTTGGATCCTGCTTATGTTTCATTTTGGCTATATCGGCTATTAAATCACACAATTGCTTCCGAGCACACACTTCGGACACCTGTTCAAAAAGTGGTGCCATTTTCCGTATATATAACTCAGGCAGATGCAGACGTTTTATAAGATTTGAGAGAGTTGTAATAACCTGAGTAACCACTTCTGCACTGGATTGGGTTTGAGTTTTCGTTATTAGTATGGGTAAAAGTAACTGCAGCAAACTATCACATGTTTCGGGGTCTTGGACGTGTTTTGTCAGCATTGACAAAATGTTCAAATCACGTTTATCCAAGGACTGTCTCGATCCGCTGGAGGAAAAGTTCATTTTTAATCTCTGCAACAATTCGGGGATGTATGGCCTTATCAACACCAATCCTTGATCTGAAAATTCTAATTCGGCTTCAGAAGCTACTAGCAATCTTTCGATGAGACCCATAATCGATTTCCTGACCAATGTTTTGGATTTATCATTTAATAACAGCATGATGACGTAATGAAATATGGGCTTCTCCAGGCGATCCAAGGTTTGGTTTAAGTACTTAAAGTGTTTAGGTTTCTCACCCCACATTAACAGAAGTTTTAATAAAGCAGTGGGAGTGTGTATACTCTCCATATGTAACTTCTCCAATGAGGGATACACGAAGACGTCTGTGATGCAGGAAACTAAGCTGTCCGTCCATTCAAACTCTTCAATATGTTGAAAGAAATTTAACAGGCTTTGTAAGGTGTTCTGTTTTAGGTTTCTAAAAACGACAGGCATTTTGGGATGATTCAGTGTTGACTCCAGCTTTAAAACTTCATTACATACAGACCCAATAAAAATCAATAATTTTAGCATGTAGTAATGGAAGTTTTCCTTCATAATTCCGCCAAATTCTTTGCGTATTAACTCCAATAAATTTACAACACTTTGCAGTTTTTTCGGGGACCAAACTGCAGTGATATTGATGCTCATCCTTACCATTCCCGGAATTTTTATAATATCTACAGTTTCATCGGTAAAATTCTTGTACAAACCAAACGCCATTTGTAGAAACCATTCAATTTCCGAAATACTACATTGACCCAAAAACCTCAAAATGATTGATTTTCGTTGCTGGGGACTGAGACCTTTTTGAGATCCCTTGGTAATCATTTTACCGTAGAGCAATCTTAATAGAATCTGCATAAGCTGTTCACGATGTTCCTGAGACACGGAATCCACCTTGAAGTTTAATAATTCGTCTTTAAATTTTTTCTCATCCAATGTGTTGTAAAGTAGATCCTTGTAGGGCATTAGGGATTTAGATTTGTACGTCATTATACAATCTAATGCAGACTTTTGCAATATATTATTGGACCCTTTTAAGAGATCAGTATACAAGTGCCACAGTTCCGGTTCCCTAAATAGAGCACGAGGGTTCTGATGAGCACCGAACACTGACAACTTGCATTGCAAAGTCTGCAAAATAAATTTGATATGGAAGTTGACTAGTTTTTTCGACTTGTATTTTTTCTTATATATTGCTTTCACATCTTCTTCAGCATCTGCATCCTCATCGTCTTCATCATCTAGTTCTGTCTTTTCGCTGGCCATTCTTGCCAGATCCCAAGAATTCTCCTTCTTTTCCAAGTGTTCCTTATACTCTTCATCAACAAATTTCAAAAACATTCCCACCAAATCACGGTTTTTTAGATCAACCAATTTACCAAAGTGGGGCAAACGTTGCCATAACAATATCCGATAGGACAACAGTTGCTGTTGATTCAACTCCGATTCTTGAGGGGCCGGTAAAGCCGCATTCAAAGTCTTTGATGTCCAAACGTCCTCAACAACATCCAGCTTTTGATTTGGATCTTTCGAATAATCAATTTGTTCTAATGTTTTTTGCAGTTTTTCCTGATAGACAGACCAAAACACAGAAGGTTCTATATGTTTGGCGTATTCCTCCAAGAGTTTCAAGACCGGTTCCCATACAAATTTGAAATTATGATATAGCATGCCCAACAGGAATCGTACACAATCTTCTTTACATGTTTCGTCCTCAAAAGATTTAAATAATTCAGTTTGAGTCTCCAATTTCTGTATTAACAATATCTGCTCCCTGTAGGTATGGACATTAGGCTCTATCAGTGTAGCCTGATAGAATATATGATACGGTGTTTTTGAATCCCGGTCTTTGTACATAATACTCAGAGAATGGGCTGCCAACAGTCGCATGTCGTGCTCATGGTGTTGCAATGCATATGCCAGTGTAGATTTAAGATTGTCGTCGTTCTTGAAGAGTTTGGGATTCTTGGATATCAATTGATTTAAGCACCCCAAAACGTTCTTATATTGCAGATGCTCCAATAATTTTTGACTCAACGAATTGACTATATCTTTTGGAGGAGCGAAGTTCAGTTGGCATTGTATTTCTACTAGAAGCAGCAACGTATTCAGCAGTTTCTTTGAATATCCATTCTCCAAGCTCAATTGCATTATTATAGACTTAATAGCGTGTTCAAGTGGTTTCTGTAAACGTTGGTGGTGTAATCCCTTCAAGTGTGGTGCCAATATCAACAATAACAATTGATGTTCGAATTCTTGCTTTATATCAAAGTTTTTTATAGTGTTTTCAATTTTGCTTAAGGTTTCCAATGAATTCACTTTTATTTCCATTGACTGCCATTGCTCCAAGGCCAGAGCATTGAAATTAAGTGGTTGCTTCTTCATTACGACCTCAGCCATTAGTTGTATAGCTTGCAGGTCGAAATTAGATTCAAAATATTGTACCAGCGAGGGTAAAATAAATATGTCAAACTGCACGTGTAATGCCATTTTCAGAACGAATTCATCGTATATCTCACGTTTCTTAATGGTTAATGCCTTTTTCAACAAACGGCTGGTATCCAATTGAGTGACCAATGACGATCCCGATAACAATATTGAACTAATGATCATGGTGGTCAGCCTTAAAGTTTCTCCAGACGTCTTTTCATGTAGTGCTTTGTCGATTATTCTCAGAAGAATGCTTACGACAACATCCATTTCGGACAGATAACGACATTCTTTAAATTCAACGACTTGAAGGCAGACTTTCATCAGATATTCCAATTTGGAGACATTTTGAGTATTATCGGCGACCAAGCACAATTTCGTCCAGAACACAGACATTTGGGATGGTACAATAAATTTCAGCAACTGCAGTATGGCATGCTCTACGATGTCATTCAGTAGGTCCAGTTGTTGTTGTTTGATTTTCTTCTCATCCACCAATGCCTCAAAAATAAACTGCAGAAAATCGCCTGCAATGGAATGAAGCTGACCTTGAATTCCTCGCATGATTTCAAACAGTAGGCGACCACATCCCTGGACACTTTCAGTTTGTTCCCGAGCCACTGTAGCCAGTATAAATTCCAAAAATTTCCCATAATCACGTACATCGCGTGCTATGAAGGAAAAGCATTCTACAGCGAAATTGGTGACATGCTCCTCGTAACGACGTTCGTCCAATAAAGGCAAAATACTATGAAATATTACGCCTATGTTGCGCTTTAGATGCGGTTTCAATATCTTGAAAAGATATGCCAGACACACAAGAGTCCATTCCAGTTGTTCAGCATCCTGCGTATTCAGCAGACAGATTAATCTATCCAAAACCCTCTGAAAGTACGGGTAGAATTCTTCTCTTAAATCTCTGGCCAGCACATAGAGTAACTCTAGTAGGGGCTGCAACGACAAATTTGTGGCACATAACAGTTTATCCAACAGCAAGTCGATCACCAAATCTTTCTGATGCAGCAACTGAGGCAATGTTACGATTTTAATAACTTTGCGCGAAAACTGCGAATACTCGGCGGATAAGTTCAGTACCATCCATTTTTTTAAAGTTTGATGAAAGTAGGTTTCATCGTCTGCGGACAACTCTTCGTTTTCGTGTCCAATATGATATAAAGCTAAACGCCTCAAATCGATGTCGTTGACACGTTCCGCAAAACTCTTGAACTATGGATCAGAATAATCAGAATAAGAGCAAAATTCACAAAAAAAAATACTTACACGAAAAGTATTGGAATTTTTTGTTTTCTGTTTGAAATCCGACATTTCTGATGTTTATCCTTCTTTTTCTGATTTGTTAAGCACTGTCAATGAGATAATTTAATAATTTCAAACTTATTTTAACATTAATCATTAGTTTGATTAACGCAGCAAAACAACGTGCAGAAAGAAGGTGGTAATTATTTGTAAACACACAAAAAATGTCGCACTTTTGATTATTAATGCAGCCAACACGTGCAGCAAGCAAACTTGACATAAAACAGCTGTGTGCGGGATGTGTTTACAAATGAGAATTGTCGCGATTTTAGTGTGTTCATATTTTTCGAAATCACCATCTAGTTTTGAGCTAGTCGGTAAATCTTTCGCTATATGTGCGCCAGCTTAGTACTGTCTCCACAGTCGGCCATTGATATTGCAGAACCGCTCTCATATATTTGTACCCTTCGCTTGAGAGAAGATTCAACGACTATTTTCATGTGCGGCGGTCAGAACGCTGCTGTTTGTAATATCGTTTTTGAGTCATTTTAGTTGTTTACGCAATAGTTGGCATTACTGCTGATGCCATATGACAATGACATATGCATGTTATGGATTCCAAAAGACTTTGATCCGGTAAGGAGGTGTAAATGAACATCGATTCCAAAAAATATTCGTTATGAGAAAAAGAAAAACATATCAGGTCCCAAGGTTTATGTATATCTATACATAAACCTTGTCAGGTCCGAACTTACTGATATCACATTGCTATAGAAAGACATATTTTTTGGTTCATCGTCCTTTCGAAACCTTGTTCTACAGGAGTCTGCGTCGACCCATAAATCCCATACATAAATAATTGTCGTTCAAGATGATAAATTGATTTTAATTCTGTTCAATATGGTTCACTGTCCACATGTTCGGAAGGAAATGAGTCTATGATCTGCACCAGAGATTATCGGCTGGGCTGCAGCAGGCGCCTTTTGAACAGGTTCTTGGCCTAAAAGTGCCTGCCGTAGATGAACACATTTGTGTGTCCAAAATTAAGGTTGGAGTTTTATTATATATGTGCAGACCATATTTAAATCCTTAATTTTATTGGGAGTGTAATTCATACAACAGAAAATACAATTAAATAGTGAGTAGAAAATGATGGTTGGAATATTTGGCACAAGCCAACTTGCAATTTTACCATGAACAAAAAAATAATTTAAAATATCTCCGATTAGTACTACAACAGCACAGGAATCAAATACATAAATATATACGTTAAAAAATATGTGATTTCTCAGCACTTTGTTTTATTCCTTCTAAATATAAATAGGTTTTTGATTCAGGTATGAGTTAGTCATTTCCAGTCAAGTTTACATCAGTCTGCTAGTAAATAAATTACTCTTAAAACAATTCAGCTTCTATAATTTCTAGAGATACAACATAATCAAGTGAATAATTTAAAGTAAAATGGCAAACAAATTGCCCAAAAAATTGGTTCGCTAAAATAAAATCTTGTGTTGTTAATAAAAATTGAACTTTAATGTAAGAATTTTGAGTTAATAACACTCGATTTATTGTATGACTTAATACAAATCGTTTATTTAAAAAAGGGCGTATTTATTTGATAACTACTACTACTACTTCTGCTTAGTCTCTTGATCTGTGACATAACGTACATATATAACCGGATTTGGGACATTGGTTGGCGGTATCTCCAATTCATCCATATACGAACAGGCAATAGCCAAAGTACTGCCATCATGACTGAAATTGAGCGATGATATTGAAGTGTCATATTCATGGAATTGACACAAACGCTTCTTATTGAAACCGTCCCAGATATTGACGAATCCATCCGAACCGCCCGTTGCAAATGTATTGTATACATTATGAAAGCTAATGGCATTCACCGGGTAAATGCGTTCAATGGCATCTTGTTTGTTGCGGTGGCACTTGAAGGCAAATTTGCGCTTCTGAATTTCCGGATCGGGATCCAAATATTCAACAGCAACGCGCCCCTCAATGGAAGACATGACATAGCCTTCCTTGTTGGGAAACAGTCGTATGGAGCGCGTTTGATACTTAAGCGATGATTCTCTTTTCATCATGTACTCTTCCATTTTTCGCAAATCCCATATCAACACTTTCCGATCTGAAGTCGCCACGACAATTTTTTCATCGTTCACCGACATCGAGTACACTTTGCCATTGCACTGCTCGTAAGTGCCGACGCACCGTTTTTCCCGCATATCCCACAGCTTTATCGTTTTGTCCCAACTGCCCGTTAGAATGCCATTAACGGACTCCGCATACTCAACACAACGTATTGCTTCGTCGTGTGTGCCCACAACATTTTCCGTATGAGTATTGACGTCGTACAGACGCAACTTATTGTCCAATGAACCGCTCACAACGTGGACAACATCCTATATATCAAATAACATTACCATTTATATGTGTTTTTTACAATTTATATACGTACCATGAATGTTACATCTAACACTGGAGCAACTTGCACAAATTTCTGCCTCACTGCATTGTTCATCACATCATAGAATCGAACAGTGCCATCCCACGAAGATGCAATTAAGTATTGATTGGATTTTGGACCGAATCTCACTGTAGATATCCAGTCCTCTGGGGCATTGTTTAATTTAACTTCTGTTGGCCGCATTTTCGTCATCTGTTTCTGATACCTGATAAATTATTATTAATTTGCGGGGCTGGTTTGGCTTCATCAACAACCTCTTCTTCTTTTGTAAATGTGACGTTTCGCACTCACTGCAGTATGGTGTCCTTAAAATCGTTATTTTCAAAAGAAACAGAGATTTTTATGCGGAGTTTACACGATAAAATGACCTTATGTGATCAAAGCGTTTGGTTATCATGTAATGTGACGCATACACTCCAAACTTATTACCTACATAAAATATATATGCAATCCCTTAACATTCCATGAAGGAATAGACGGGGTTCTTCTCACGGATCAGTGAGCTGTGCACTTGTATACTCACTGACCGGGACCTACCCTTTTTTTTTTTTTTTTTTTTTTTCTTTAATGGTCTTACCAGGTTTCGAACCTGGGTTTACTTGTGGGAAAGTCGCACACACTATCTACCACAGCACGCCCGACCGTAGAGCCGCTTCAATTACCGTCGGATAGGCGGCGGCGTGACACTTTCTATTGACAACTCGGCTTCAAACTTTGGTGTTGCATGGGCGAAAATCACACCATGCCGCTGAAATCACTGACGAATCACCGTTTCATTCCATTCAGTTCGATTCCTCAGCGGAACTATGCAACTAAGCGACGCGGCTCGGGAGCAGTGTTTAGTGAGCAAAACATAGTTGGCCTTGTTTATTTTTGTCATTTTACGATACGAGACGAGGTTTCAGACAAATATTAGTTAGTTTGGTTTGTGATAATAGAAATAATAATTAAAATAAGATGGTGAGTTCCTCAATGCAATAAGTACTGCTTGTCTTGGAAATGTTTTGTGAGAAAATTGCAAGATGCGGATGTCGCCACAAACAACAAAACCATTAAACTTCTTAATTTATAAATTAATTGTATGTATGTTATTTAGTTTCCATTATTTGTGTATTATTATACCCAGGGTCCACGTTCTCGCAGCCGTTCTCCACGAGGTTCATACAGTCACTCGCCAGACACCCGCCGCTCCGGACGCCGGTTAGTATTCACTGTCTGTTTGTTTTGTTTCTTTTTTAATGCAAAATCTACTGTTTATTTACTTTAGAAATAGAAGATCACACAGTCGTAACAGATATGATTATCACAGCATATCAAAATCTCGGCACCCGCCATCGCCACCAATGCCGCCAGGAACACATAGGCGGGATAATAGTCGCCGCAGTTTTTCGAGGTAACTTTTCTTGGTTTTGTTTGAGGGTATTTGAGTATGTTGATACTCGTTTAATATTATCGGGGTTTTTTTGTTTTCAAATGGCATGGAGACACATTATGGGTCAGACGTGTTTCGGTCGTTGGTTAGGCGACTTTTCAACAGCTTCGTAGTAGTACATCATCCAGTTTCTACGAAAAACCTGGTGAGAATTTGGCAATATTGACGAAGACCAACGAACAGTAACACTGAGTATCAATAACTCAATAACTCTACCATTACTATTTTGTTTTATTGCTTACACAAGTTGAGGTTATGTAGAAAATGGATTTGAAAATATTTGTTCGAAATACATTTATTTTGTTTATTCCAGCCGAATTGATATATGTAGAATCATTCCATGAGAAGAACTCACATTGACCACATTCCATACAAGATACAAGAACATTTCCTTTTGGTTATTCCTTTTCGCTATTCGGGTCGATGGTTCTCCTGCTCGTTCACAAGTATATGTTTGAGATGACATTTGGCCAGAATATTTTCATAATCTTACGCAGTTATCTGTTTATGAAAATCTGTATCGCTTGTAGATTATTAGCTGAGGTGTTCCACGATTCGCAGCCATATAATAGAACAGATCGCGGATTTGAAGAAAAGGGACGAACATAGTTTTTAGGTGAATTTGTGGCGATCTATAGAATTTGTATAGAGATCCAAATGATTGGTGAGCTTTTTTGAGACGGTTTTCGATGTCATCACCTGAGCCGCCTGTGAAAGATATAATGCTGCCCAAATATGTAAAAGAGTGGAGTTCTTTCAGTTCCTCGTTGCTTATCATGAACTTGTTATTTGTGTCCAGACGAGGAACTTTGATCTTTCCAATGTTTATGTGTACAGCTGACATGCCTGCGTCGTTTTGTGCGAGGAGACAAATATCAGAGATGTCTGGCCTTGTGCTAGTTGCATGTTTCATCTAGCAGAATATTAAATAATAAGGGGAACAAGACACATCCCTTCATAACTCCCACATTTACACTGACCTCTCTGCCCAGTGTCCTTTTCTGTAGTACTCTACATTTAAAGTTCCCGTATAGCGCAGCTATGTGGTTTATTATTTCTGCCATGGCTCCTTTGCATCGCAGAGTTTGCCACATCGTTAGCTTAGTATGCAAACGTGCTAAGTCCACGTCTTGAATATACAATTTTTTTCATTCAATCCATTCTTTGTTGTTAATTGACAAAATTGGCTGGACTAATAGAAGAAGATAACTGCGTTGAAATATTTAAAAAATATTCAAAACAAAATAAGTTAGAAAGTGTTTTCTTCCTCCTGAACATTTTAAAAAATTGGACTTAGCACGTTTGCATACTAAGCTAACGATGTGGTTTTATGGATATGGATAGTGTCAAAATCGTTAAATATGCAGTATAAATGGGAGCGAATATTATACGTAAACTATTCACCCAGCTTGTTCAGAACGGAGGTCTGACGAGAGCGATGACGCAAGACTATACATGCAAGACAATACCTTATTTATCATAGACAGTAAAGATATGACCCCCCAGTTTCCGCACTCTGCTAGGTTCCATTCATTGGCATTTTAATTAAGTTCTGGAGGCACAATAGGTGATCAGTATTGTGTTTAAATAGTTGGATTATTTTGGCACTAAGAGTGTGTTTGGATTTTATAGCGTTTGTTGTTTCCGCTTCGACTGGCAGGATATACTGATGTCACCGCGCGTATACTGTGTTTGACACAGACATCTGGGGGTTCTGATTTGCTCTGTCCTGGACAATATGCTGGCAATTGTTTTTCTAAAGACGTAGCGACTCCGCCTGATGGATCCCTTGTGGAATTTTTGTTTATAGCTATTTGGTCAGTTTGGGTTCCGCGGTCGAATATCCATTGAATCGTACTATTATATTGAACCTTATTATACTAATAATATGCTGGATATTTTTGTATTTTAATACCAGATCCGATTCCCCCCGTTGTAACCGCCGTTATTTCGACAGTCATCGTCACAATTCTAAGACGCGTTCCAGATCGCAATCACGCTCCCGTTCGCGATCTCGCACACCATACGACAAAAATAACCGCAACAATCGGGTGAGTTCAACTAGTTTAAGTCGTATTTTTCGTATTATTTCATTTAATTTATAAACTTGTACTTTTCGACAAAATTACAGGAAAAACGTTCGCCCACCCGATGTCTTGGTGTTTTTGGTTTGAGTGTTAACACCACACAACAAAAAGTTCGTGAGATTTTTAGCAAGTATGGTCCTATTGAACGAATACACGTCGTCATAGATGCACAGGTATAAACATCATCTGAATTAGTATCTAATTAAATGCCCCACAATTCAAACTCGTTCCCATTTGAAGCTCATGCGAAGTGACACTTGAAAGGGGCTAGACAAATCTAAAATGAGACGGCATAAAATGAGCTTTGATTTAAGAATATGTTAAACAAAGTAAAAGGCTTGCTGTTACAGTCGAATTCAAAATAATCACATAAATTTCTCAATCATAATCTAACCCGTTAATTTTTATTATAACTTTTGTCTTTATGCAGACTGGTCGCTCTCGAGGATTCTGTTTCATATACTATAAACATCTTGCGGATGCTGAAGTCGCCCGTGAAAATTGCTGTGGTCTAGAAATAGATGGAAGGCGTATACGTGTTGCGTATTCCATTACGGAGAGACCTCATACACCAACGCCCGGTAGCTATAAAGGCCGTCCCACTAAGTAGGTCAATCATTGTCTTTCTGTTTACTAGAAATTACATTCTGTTTCGCATTTTAGAGAATTGCGACGTCATCGTTCTCCATCACCTTACGGAAACCGGGGCCACCGGCAGCGCTACGAACGTAGTCGTAGTCGCTCACACTCACCACGTATGTAATTAAAATGTTCACGTCACGTATTCAATGTTTTAAATCATTTTGAGAATCAGTTAGTATATTTATATTCATGTAATTTCAGGTCGACATCGCTATTGATTGTCTCATTAACCTCTCCCATCCAACTGATGTTGTTTTCCTCATCTGTGCTTACATATTTTTTTCTATTAATTAAAAAAAACAAGAATATCTCAATTTTTATCCGTCATTCTATTCTGCATTTCACTTTCCGAGCAGCATGTTGTTGCAATATATTCACGAGCGAACATGAAATACAGAGTACACTTACAAAACATTGTTTTGTATTATCGTCGTAGTAACATTTATTTCACAGCATTCGAATCGAACAAGCTTATATTTAGGATGTGATTTTCCTCACACCAATATTTTAAATTAATTTTAGATAG
The DNA here is from genome assembly GCA_958296145.1 of Hydrotaea cyrtoneurina. Lineage (NCBI taxonomy): Eukaryota > Metazoa > Arthropoda > Insecta > Diptera > Muscidae > Hydrotaea > Hydrotaea cyrtoneurina. The sequence continues at coordinate 1,219,622 of OY282516.1, read as the reverse complement.
TTAATTTTTCATTGACTGCTGCGTATGTTTTTTTAAAGGAAGAAAATCATTTTTACTTTGTAATTAATATTGACGTATTTTCAATATTATCTGTTTGTGTTGTAATCATAATACTTTTATTTTCTCTATTTTCACAAAAAGAAATATAATAAACTGAATTGTATGAAGGAAATTGTACAGAATACCTATGATGTATTTTGTTGGGTCTGACGAGTTGTTTTATAAGCAATTTCCAATGTGTTTTGTATAATATGCATATCGGTCTCTATACTTCGTGCCCAATTTTCCACATCGCCCAGCTCCTTCAGGGCTGAACTGAAGTTATCTATTAACTGTAGCCATTGCTGGGTTTGTTTCGAAAAATTTGTAGCACCGACATGGAGCTGTTTTGCTTCAGCATCCAAACGTTTTTGGTTCAGGTATGCCTGAGCCACTCTAAAGACAAATGAGAAAGAAAAGTAACAGTCATTTCTTTATAATAGTAATAGTGTATACCAGATTATCTTAAACTCACCCGACATTTAGGTGTTCTACCAACGCCTTAGTCAGTTCATTTGACGCCTCTATGGCCTCCTTCCGTTTGACTTCTATTTTTAAACAATGTAAATAAGAGAGTCAAAAACGGCTTTGGAACAGAAAGTAAAGTGTTCTATGTACATATATCTGAGATCAGTTGGATTTTACAAGTACAACCAACATCTTATATATACAGTATAAACTCGGTAACCGCAACCCTCGATTCTTGCAACACTATAAAACATGGCATTGTAACCTTTATAAGTGCAACTACTCTAAAATATTGACCTCAATAACTGCAACCTCTAAATATGTTTCGCTTCAGTTCTTTTTTTTGTCGTTTTCTTCTTATGGCATTTTTTGTTATGTGTGTTAAGAGCAATTGTCAACAAATGACTTTCATTATCAGTTTATTTTGCGACACGCCAGTAGGTTTTATGTGTAAAAGTTATGGTGGTCACAAAAAAATTAATAAAACTAACAATTATGGTTTCATCATACGTTTGTTCCTGAGGTGAGAAATACGAAATGTATTAAATTTTTGTTTAAACTTTATTTGTATTTTTTGGATTGTTATAGGTACGCGAATTTCTAGAATCCAATGGACTTCCCAAAAAAGCCCTATTGGTCTTGGATAACGCCCCGTGTCATCCTAAAGACAATGAGATGAAAAGTGATGATGGAATGATAACCGTTTGTGTCTTCCACCTAACTGTACCGCGATTCTCCAACCAATGTACCACAACGTTATTAACTTAACAAAAGTCTATTACAAAAAAGTCTTTCGGCGCATTCAAAAGGGAATAAAACCACTCATGTGGAAGAAAAAGTAAAGGAATTCAACTTAAGACATGATATCTGTCTTCTGGCAAGTTCATGGGAAAAAGTGTCAGCAAGCTCCATTCGCAAGTGCTGGAATATGTTAATGAAACCAGATGTTGAGTGGAGTGAAGAGGACGATATTACTCTCAGCACTCTAAAAAGAGAAATTGAAAATGAATCCTTGCATCAATGCTCCAAGAACTTGCACCAAGTGATTCATTCACAAATGAAGAGCTAAATAAATGGATGCACGAAAGTGTTCTTGTTGTTATCAAGAAGTGGATAAAGAAGCCGTAGAAATTGAAAATTCTGATGATAGCGAAGCGAATGTTATTCCACCTCCTAAAAATTCCTAATATCATAAAACGATTTTCATTTGTCATACTTCTTGTTATATATTTTTCCTCGCTGGGTGCAACTACCTAGATTTCTATTAGTTGCGATTACCGAGTTCAGTTCGTACTGTAGATGGACCAATACTATTTCTCCTTGGAAAAGATGTCGTTTTGTCGAAAAACTGCATTGCGATGTTGCGATATATTCATATCAATACCTTGCTCCTGTTTTCGTTTTACTTGTTTGGATTGATGCTCCTTTGCCATAGAACTCAACATATTGCTGATAATAATAATTTGCAATCTAATTTCAATTAATTAATTCTTTCTCTACAATCGAACAATCGATGGCACTATCGATAGTTTAATTTTTCGATTAGCTCAGAATGCAAGACAAGCCTATGAACACTTCCGAAACAAAACGAACACTTCCGAAATGGAACGGAATGGATTGAAATTGTTTTTTATTCCTCCATTCCATCTTCGTCTGATCGGAGATTCCTCCATTCCATTCTCGAGCCTGTATGAAATTATCGGCGGTTGCCACATTAGGGTGGTTACTCGGTACGGTTTATGAGAAAAAAACTTGGCTGCAATCAATTCAAAGTTATAAATAATAAAAATTATTTGATGTCTATTTAACAACAGAATTAATAAAATATATTTGAATCATATATAGTTGATTGTTACAATGTTCTTTAAACTTTGCATGGAACAAATTAATAAAGTCAAAATGAATAAGAATAAAATTTCATATTAAATAAGACTCAGTCTATTCCTAGATTGGTAGAATTTGTTTCGATTTTAAGGACGTATCGTTAAGCTCAATGCGGCACGTGTTAATATTATCAAGCTAGCGCTATTCAAGAATGTCCTTACAAGTTTATATTACTTTCCCTTAGACAAATTAATAGAAAATCAAATTTCTATTAAGTTTTATTAGTAGCTTCAAAGATTTGTATAGATCCAATAGAAAAACTTTTACATGGGCATCTGATACTACTACTATAACCCGGGGTACAAGTATTCTCTAAATAGCTTACTTCGTTAGCGAGTTGTGGCGATTTTCTGCTGACAGCGAGTCCGGCCTTAAAGTATGTATGTATGCTTTCAATTGAAATCAAATATCACCAACAGCCAATTCCTGATAACAGGCGCCCAGAAACTTGTAGTAGGTGATTTTTTACATGTTACTCAAATTGATAATGCTATAACTCGATAACGACTGCAGCTATTGAAATGGAACTTGTACCCTGAGTTAGAGCAAAGGCCTGGCTATCGGCTGTACATAGTATGACATTCCCACATTCACGTCTTCATATTGGAATTCAATGAAATCTACTACAAAGCTTTGTATCTTCACAACTGTTAAGTTAACCTTTATAATTTACACCACGGAATTGTAGCCCATGGTGAATGAGAACTGTTTGCCAATTATGAATAGTTTAGGTATCAACTAGAGAAAGTTATAGCTTATTTTCCAAAATCTTTTTATAAACCAAAAATTGTTGCGGTACAAACATTTCTGAAGAAACAAAAATTTGTTGCGAAACAAAAAACACACTCACATATGAAATCATCAACCATTGAGAAACAGCCAACACACCATTTTCTGATACCAGGCGCCCAGAAACTTGTAGTAGGTTATTTTTCAATGTTACTCAAATTGATAATGCTATAACTCGATAACGACTGCAGCTATTGAAATGAAACTTGTACCCTGAGTTAGAGCAAAGGCCTGGCTATGGGATGCGTATGGTGTGACACGCCCACATTTCCGCCTACATATTGAAATTTAATGAAATCAACTGCAGAGCTTTATAACTTTGCAACTGTTAAGTTTACCTTTATGATTTTTTTTCCACTTATGTGCATCTGATAGCCCTACCTTTACTCTAACACAGGGTACAAGTCTCATCTCAATAGTTTACTTCGTTAGCGAGTTATGGTGTTTTTAAGTTAGGTCACACATAATTTCACACGGTTTCTTCGGTGGGCAAGTGAGTTTTTTATTTTTAACAACAATTCAAAGCATACGGTTAGGCGAAAGTAAATATTTATATGGACTTAAATTTTACACTACCGGCCGAATCTATGCTGTCCATTTAACCTTACAAGCCTTAAGGCATGCTTCGCATAAACGTCACACTCACTCACTCCTCGTAAAAAGAAATCTTAGCCAAAATCAGTTAATTGTCTGTTTTCTGATACCAGGCGCCCAGAAACATGTAGTAGGTGTTTTTTCCATGTGACTTTAATTGAAAACGCTATAACTCAATAACTACTGTAGCTAGCGAGATGAAACTTGTACCATGTGTTAGAGTAAAGGACTGGCTATCGAATGTATATAGTACGACACGCCCACATTTAGGCCTACATATTGAATTTCAATACAATCAACTACAAATCCTTAAATCTTCGCAACTGACAAGTTTACCTTTCAATTAATGTCAGTGATTGCTAATAATCTCATAGTCCGGCATTTACGTGGTCATCCTGTCAGTTAATAAAGCCAGAAAATCGTATCCGGGCTGGGTTTCCGGTGTCGATTTTCATGTAACATTTTGTTTCAACATAATAAAAGAAAATAAGTTTTTAAAAGTCCTAGTTAGACGGAAATAAGTGGAATTATTTGTAATCTGTTATAAAATTGTCATTTCAGAGTATTTTAAACGATATGTTTTTTTAACGAAATTTCTAATATGCACCATCTTATTCCTGATAGCCTCAATGTGCCCATTATTATCATGCGAATACCGAAATAATTCGTGGGTCTTTCATGACTTCCACATTATTCATGCCATACTGTCACCATATACATCTAGACCACTACCAGACCAACGTTAGAGACGTACCACCCATTTACTGATCACCAGCCTTAAAACTTTTTACTCGTATGCGAGCTAATATGATCAGGGTCATGCGTTTCCATGTACTTCTGAGAAATTTAAACTGCGCACGACACCAACCCTGCTAACATCAGCTATGTATATTTCTTTGGTTATAAAACTAGATGACAATTAGTATTAAATTATCATATTTACGTTTTTCTATATTATTTGACCATAATTGTTCCTCCCAACCGTCTTTTTATGTTGTTCATTCGAATTGAATTTCGAAAATGCAATCCTTACTGTCGCAGTTCGATTTTATGATTTACTAAACAAAAACGAATAAAATAATTTTCATGTATTTTTATATTTCCAAAAAATTTCACTATATTTTGTGGTATATAATATTTATTTTTTCGTGTATTGTGATTAATATATGAGTACTTAGTCCTTCCATCATAAAGTCATAATAAAATACATACTTTCTAATGATATAATTATTTTCTTAAACAAAATTGTTATTGCCAATGTAAAGTTTTATAAAAATTTAACTTATTTTAGATTTAATGAATGTGGAAAAACAAAATAATACTTATCACAATTAATATTAATTGCCTTAGATGCACACAACGAAAACATGTACATATATTTGGAGAAACATTTATAATATTCCAATTCGGGATTCCCTATGCAGGTAGACTGTGTTTACTCAGAGAGAAAGCCTTATTTTTGTCGTATTTGCACTAGCCGAATTGCTGAGTTAAGAAGGTCTTCTCGAGAATTAGCGATACGTAGTTCGACACAAAAGTCATTGATGGTTTTAAAGACGTTTACTTAAGAGCTCAAGGCGAAATGTAATTCGTTGTTGTTCGACTTAAATTATTTACTCACTATAATTCAATGAATCATATATTGGTTTCATTGTCACAAGGATGACAGGATATCAGAAATTATGTATGTGACAAACTGCAACATCCTTGGGCCGAATGAATATTTAAAGTAGACAACATTTCCATAGAAAATTCAATTTGGTTTTAGTACAGTTTCCCCCACCTACATGTTCGTTATTTGTGTGTTTAGACTTTTACATAAATTTGACTAAAACAAAATAAAACATTAATTGTTCAAAAATGTTACAAATATTAGTAATATCCACTATGAGGATTTTTTTATTTATTAAATGTGTATAAGATGTAATGATTGACGATAAAAGAGCAGAGCCAGTCTAGTTGCAATCAGATTTCAGCTCAGTATTCCAAACATCCGTTTAATGTATGATTTGTTAAATAGTATTGCGAGATTGCTTTCGAATGATTCATTCTGTATGTATGTAGGTATTGGTTTATATTTGTTATTTAGCAAGATAACTTTTGTAACTAGTATTGCTTCAGTTGTTGTATATTCTTCAATTTACTATTATTTGGATTGAAAATTGCACTAATTTTTTTTCTTCACTGATTTTTGTGCTATATATGTATGTATTGTGTATTTACTACTTGTGCTATATCAAGTTATCCTTTTCAATACATGGGTCGTCGTTAGAGTTCGGCAGATGGGACCGGAAAACGCAAAGAAATGTTTGGACATTTTTTCATATACATATATAAGATTATTTGTATATATGGGGGGGTAGAGTTTAGGATTTTACATATAAAATACACAACTATTTGTTTTAAAGGCAATTGATTTGTTTGTTTATACGAGTATACATACATATAGAGTTATTGTTATTATTCATATACGTCGGGGTATTATGTATGTATATAATAGATTAGAGATAATAATCAATAATAAAAAAGTCTTTAACAATTAATTTGATTTACACGTTTACAATTAATTACAACACAACATTGAAAATATAAATAATAACGCTCAATGCATTCATTTTCCAGACATGAGAAGAGTGCGTCCAACAAGAAAATGGTCCCGCAGTCCAGAGAAGATACACTCTTTTAAAATATTACGCGATGTTAACATTAGTTATGAGGAGAAACTAATAGTCGTATAACGTTGTCGTTGATTCGACCGTCGAACATTTACTATCAAACATTGCAAACTCAATCATGTACCAATCATGTTGACTGGCATTAATGGGTGTTTTGTTGTCCTATACCTGCAGCACCATAAAGAAAACTGGACTGTCGTATGACCGACACCGTCGCTGCGGCAAGTCCTGCCTGTGGTGGTGGTGGAGCTGGAGCTCTCTGTTTTTTGAATGGCTGACAACTGGCGGTCTGCAATTGCTTTGTTGTGATCGTAGTAGACGTGTTAGCTGCTGTATTCGAATCTGTATTATTATTGTCAGCTGTGGTGACATTATTGTTGTTATTGGTCGTAACTGCAAATATGGTGGGACAATTGATAAGTATGAGACATGTGTTGGCAATAATGATGATAACTGTTGTCAATATTTCTCGAAACTCTGTTATTCGGATATACATACATACATTATGGGAAGAATGAAATGAAACAAATAACATTTAAATACAGGTGCAATTCACTTTTGTGTTGTAGGCTAAACAGATGACTGCTTGCATCGATGGTCAATTGTCCAGAAACAATACATTCACCCTCCTACAACCAATGGTATACAGCTGGAAAACTTCAGCTTAATTACATTGATTTGTATATGAACGAATATTGTAATATAATGTCACATACAATTACCGATCAGATGCAAAGTAAACAGAAAAAAAGCAAGAACAAATCATACATCGGACGGTTATAAACGCGACATGATAAATATTTCCAATAAATAAATAAAAAAAAAGAACGTTTTGTTTGAAAATGATCGTGTGTGATTATTTTTATTAAACACTTTATTTCATATAGTAATAGACATTACAAGAAATATATGTAGTATGTGTGTAAATGTGAGTTGTTTTTCTAAATAAATTATGACTCAATCGCGAAAACAATAATATTTTATAAATGTAGATAAAAATGGAGAGAAAGAAGCATGCATATTTAGGAAAACATCGATCTATTGATTGTAAGGCATACTTTTATGAGTTCGTTCAACTAAGGTAAAAATATATAGGACTACATTTTGAGGTGATTTTTTTTTTTTTCAAATAAAAAAATATAATAAAATGACAACATTTGTTAAAACGAAATTTGATGTAATCTAGAAAAACATAAAATTCAATAAAGCTATAATTCATAATGTCGCAAACAGTTTTAACTTTAATTTTTTTCAACACGTTCATTTCGAATATTTGAATGGTGAAATTTAATTTAATGATTAGATAACATTAATATTAAAAAAAAAAATAATAATAATAATAATAAAACTTCAATATACAAAATATTACAGTGGGTATAATCTTTTGTTTCAATAAAATATTTAAAATAATACATGTAAAAGAAGGTTTGTTTCATTACATTTTCGAACATCTCACGTGCACTTTTTTTTGTTTTTTTTTTTTTAAAAAGATGCTGTATACGGGGGTTTTTGTTTGAAATGAAAAAAAAAAAAAATGTAATTATAAAACATAGGTAGTACTTAATATTGAAATAAACATAATAAAAAGAAAAAATTAACTGCATTCCATTTTCATTCCACGCTCTCCAAGTAGATGCCAATATTTATATGGGCACATAGGACGAGTAATGCTTTCTTTTTCTATTGTTTTATGCCTTGACCTTGTTCGCATGTACGAACAAAGTGCGTATTTCATCCGGAAATTCAATTGCCATTTTCGGACAGAATTCGTCAGATATGAAAGTCACATTGTACGAGTATGCGAACAAGATAAGTTTTTATTTCTGCTATTTACATACCATTTGTTGCTTTGACTGTTCGACGGGGATACACTTTTGTAATATTTACAAATGGTGGTGGTTTGGGGAATTCGGTAACATTGTGAAAACGTTTACCGAACTTTGTTTCCAAATCAATGACTAAACGACTAACAGCATTTGCATTGCTATTACCAAATGAGGGAGCTGCGTTGATTCCAATTGGTGGCGTTAATGGAGCATTGGCTCGTATGGAAGAATGACGTTGAGGTGGCACTGGTGGAGCTCCACTCGCCTAAAAAATATATCACAGATTAGAAATTTAATTAAACTATATAAAATAAAACGTCAATTTTTAAATAAAAACTAACACCTAAAGAAACATTGGAAAACACCCTCAGCCAGGAAGCATTTTTTTTACACCGAACAAATCTAACACTACGAATGAATATATAATAATGTGTATCACTATTTTAAAGGCCAAACAATCATGTTAATTCTGCTGACAGAAGAATATTTGCCAAAACAGCAAGAACACGTTTATTATGAGCAACAGTAGCCTAAAAGCGTACCATATATTTGTTTACTGGAAATCTAAACTATCTCACTATTAGATAATGCATTGTGCGTGTTTTTTTTTTTTTGGAAATGTCAAAAGCCGTAGATATTTACCCGATTTCTATAATTAATCATCATTGGTTTGGGCTTACACAAAAACCAGTAAATGTAAGATTTTATTGCATTTATTTCTCCAAATTCACATACAACTTTTCCAAATGTATGAACTATTTGTCTATTTTAAAACACACATTTTTTTTTTTAGTTTAATTAGGATTATTTCATAGACGTGTGTTTCTGTAACGATTTTTCCATTGAATTGAATGACCGTACTGACTGCAATGAAAGACGACACAATGTGTGTGAGGGGTATGTATTTTTCTGTTAATTTAACAGTATCCATAGAACAAGCAACAACTTTCCATTGCAAAGAAAACCATGACTAAAAGAGAAGGTAATCGTGAAAAATGGTTTAAAGCGATGACAACAATTATTCGAACATTTCTTGTCACGTTTGTTTTGGTATTTTCATACTGTAAATAATGAGAAAGAAAAACAACAGAAAATTCGCACGAAAAGAGAGGACAAACAGTAAGGAAAGGAAAAATCGATGAAAGGCAGAGTGAACACAGATGCTTCGTGGGGCTCGGGCAATCGCGTAAACATGTCTACGATTGCCAACTTTTAAGGGTTGCAGTCTAATGCTTGTTGTATGTGGAAATGAATGAATGTTGTACCTAACTAACCATAGCCAATAGAAACATGAACACAATGCTGTTTTTCTGTTTGTATGTAGTATATATTACGATATACGAGTGTAAAAGGAATTACTAAATGCATTATCTAGACAGTTTGGCGCCAGATTGCTTGTTTCATACGTTTCTCAGACCAATGGGTAAATAAAATCATAGCAAGTTAGCCAATGGTTTTCAGAACAAGTGAATAAATCTAATAAACAATATTATTATTTATTACAACACTTTCCACTACAAAAACCCCTCAACTAAATGCTCTAAGGAGCCATTTATGCAAAAATGCGGTCAGCCAGAAATCCAAATAGGGACTATAGGTGGATGACAGTTGTAGCCAGCATCATTTTTAGAAAAGTCGGCTCAGCGGTTTCTTTTTAACACACAAAGGCTTTTTATAGAGATAAGTCATACAAATAAAAGCAATACAAGTCTATACAAATCGTGTACGAATTGGCTGTACAGAATCGACTGCTGCAAACTGTGCAACTGCGACGTCTACTTTGATATACTTTCTCATACGAAAAATGTTTAGTTGGTATTATTCTATTATAAGCGTCAGTTTCGCACATCGTTTGTTCGTGTATTTTTTAAAATTTCGATTAAAAACCCCAGAGAAAATTCTCTTGCGCAAATACATTATTTTCTGTATAATACAAACAAAGGTTACATGTTGTCGTTAAGTCCAACCGATTACACTACTATTAATCCTATACTGTATTTGCATTTTTCATAAATATTAGAATTCAGTAAACGATTTATGTTACTTACATTGGTACTTGATTGTCTTTGCGGCGGTGGTGGAGCGGGACATGTCCTATGCGGTGGCAACGGAGGAGCATTAATTGGTCCACCATTTAATATGATGGTCTTCGGAGATTTACTACTACTTAATGGACTACTCGAAGACTTCGCTGCTGGTGACATAGTCGTGGTAGACGGTGGTGGTGGTGGGGGTGGAGTTGCATTGGCACCCGTCCGAAACTGATCACGCAGAGCAGAAACACTGTGCGTCGAAGATGAATTAGACGGCGGTTGCGTGGAGGAGGGTGAAGAACTGATACTAGCAGCTGATGATATAAGAGCCGTATTCACGGCACATATAGGAGCAGTGGACGACGAATTCGTACCAGAGTTAGTGGTGGAGTAAAGATTTAAGTTTGAATTGGAAGTACTGCGGGCTGGTGTCGGAGGTGGCGGTGGCTTTACGTTCGGAGGCTTGGGCGGTGCAACAGTGGGACGTCCTGCAGGAAAACAATCATGAGTATGAAAAAAAATTTAATCTCGTGGATAACTTACCAATTGGAGGCTGCGGTGCTGTGCGTAAACCCGAATTAATGGCTTCGTGTGACTGTGCTAAAGGTGTGCGCATGGTACCAAAGTGTTGTTGGGTGGGAAACACGGGACCACCTCCGCTTGCTGTTATTGGCGGCGACCTAAATTTATATTAAAGTTATAAACATTTTTCTAGCATTTCCAATATACATCCACATTAACATCTAGTTGTTATTTGTAAAAAAGCATTTTTAAGAACCAATCAAATAGTTATGTTAGAAACCGATATTATATATATATAATATATATATATATATATCAAATGTAATGAAAGCATACACAGACATATTAATAAAGTTTATGGTGAGCACATTTTATTTGTTAAGTCTTTAGAAGAAATGTGAGCATAATAAGCCTTGTTTCGCTCGGTAAGCTTTGCTTAGGATGATAACAGTTTGATTTATACCTTGGTGACTTCATACTATGATGACGTGCTACGGCTGGTCTTTGGCCATTGGCCATTGCCAATTGCTGCAGGCCGGGTGGTTTTGGGGCAAAATTCGGTTTGCCGTGATTTGGTTTCATTGAAGGCAACGGTGATTTGGTAGGTGGCGAGGGAGAAGCTGACGCCGATGGACTGCTGCTGTTAGCAGCACTAGAGCCATAACCACCACCACCTTGTCCAGCAGCATTATTGCCAAACAATGTCGATCTATTTGGTGCTAGGCTACGCAATGACCCCGATGTTGCCGATGATGATACCAATGATGATGAACTATTGCTGTAGTTGTTGTTCGAAAGGTTTGTCGTATTTAGGGATGATGTTTTTGTATTATTGTCGTTGTTATTATTATTTACAAATACATTATTATTCCCTAAAGTCAAACTGTTGAAACCGAAAACGAAAAAAGTGATGTAAAGAAAAAATACAAAGTAAAACAAATGCGCCAAATAAAACATTTACAAAAATACAAAAACAACATTCAAAATAATTAATACAATATATACATACGAACAAAAAAAAAATTACAAAACGCACCAAAAATATATATATAAAAAAAAAACAGCAGTCGAACACGGTCATGCCGGACCGAGCATTTTAGTTCGCTATAGCTTATAATACGTATTTAAGAAATGCTTAATTTACTTCCACATTTTTTCCTCAAATTTAGTATTCTTTTCCATTTTTGCCTCTGTTCTACGAGCTGCTTGTGAAAAAAAAGGTTTGCTATCAACGTGAATAAAATAATGAGGTTCGCTGTAAACCAAATTTACACTCATTCTTTACATATACTATTTCTTATTCTTTTTTTTATCAAATTGGAAATATGTGTTGGTTATAACCGGGGTTTGTTATAAACTTATTCGGCATTTGATGTAGACCTAGTTAAGGAGATTAAGAAAAATGGATCCATGGAAGTTAGGAGTTCCTGGACGACTTTATATTCCGATTAATACAGAAGGACTTTGTGAAGAAAAACATGTCTATGGTTCTAGCAAAGACCATACAAAGGGCAGACGTCCCATGTCGTTTGCTAAACATTTCCAAGAGGGTATTTAAACGGTATTGGTTTTCAAAAGTAGGTATTTGTTTAAAAAAAAAACATGTTTTGCTTTGAAAACCTTTCAAATATTGTCATGCCAATTACTGACATCTGGTGGTTTGGAATAAACAAAAACAAATATGGACTTTCATTCCGTTTTTGGAAAGATGAAAAAGGTCCTAGATGAGTATAGTTCTATCTCTGAAGTGTTCTTCAGTCATAAAAACCTATTTCTAATGGGTCGATGCTTATTGTGTGTAATAAAAAACAATACTTCTCATGAATTTTTGAGATTGTCTACATAATGTACGTGTCACATTCGATCTTCATTCAGTTATATACACACACGGGAAAGTAACAAAGAATTTTCTTCAACGTTCCGGAACCGTCATCAGACAATAAAATAAGACTTTAAGAAAAACATTAATGTTCTTAAAACAGTGATATTATGCAACCGTTTACTACAATATTTTCTGTTATTATAAAAAACGTATTATTGAGAAGGTATTCAAGAAATTTTATACAACTGCGATATATATTGTGGTTTCGCTGACCAAAGGAAATTTAATCATTCGGATTAGAAGCCAACAATTGACTACGAAACTATACAAACATACAATAAACCCAAGATATATACATTTTCATTTAAGCAAACGTAATAGGAAAAACCAAATACGCAGATATGAGGGATGATCAATAACTCCATATCATAAATTCACTTCTAGTCAATATTGTCACATTTTGAGCATGCTCATTCATTTCGTTTGAGTTTCATAGCATTCATGAGTTAGTGCTAAAATAAAAAAAATGAATTTCCAGTCCACATAAAACAGTGTTTTTTTTTTTTTAGATTTAAATTCTCAAGCCAAGAAACGGCTTGAGTTTGTAGAAACCATTGACATATAATTTGACTCAGTGGTGTCAATTTTTTATGACCAGTTGGGTGTGACAAAACTACTTCCATGCGATTTATCTGAATTCACAATGTAACCACGTCGGAATGCCAAACAAACCGTCAGTGATTCTGCTCTATTTCCGAATAGTTTGGCGATGAAATGATTCATTTCATATACATACATATATAGGAAAAAAAACTTTCAACGAACAAATGTCTATTTTGAGGACTATGAATATTCAGTTTATTTAAAGGCACAAAGTACAATGCATTTACAAAAACATGTCACAGATTTGTTGATTCGCACCACAATTTCTTGATTGCAGATAAACGTATTACCAATCGTCTATCAAGAGACACGGACAATGTAAACATGAGTAATTTGTTCTACTAACAAAGATTTTAAATAACCCTATGCACTTATAAAGCAATATGAATGTAAGCCGCGTCAGACACAAATAATGAATAAACTTTAAACACGAACTTATGAAAATAAATTCTATAAATATGTAAGACCTAGCCTGTTCCTCTGAACGTGTGTATGTACATATGTATTATGTATGCATATATGTGTATGCATACATATATGCTTACATGTGGATATGCATATAGGTAATATTTATATAAAGACACAATTACTTACTTTAGATTGGCGGCTTTACTTCTAACACTGCCCCCCGTATTAATTTGCTTCATCAATTTGCTATTAATATCTGACGATGTGGGTGGAACAGATTGCTTCGAAGCATCGTTGTTGGCGAAAATATTTGAACGTGAGTTTGTTTTATTCTTTTCCAAAATGGAATCGGAAGTGCTCTGGAATATAAAAGTATTGCACATAATTACGAGATGACAACAGCAAACAATACAAGGTGTTATTTAGACTAATGTATTTGATAGATACATTTGTGATAGGAATAAACTAGTGGTCTAATTCACATACAACGAAGATATTGTGTCTCAGGGATATTGGTTTTAAATATAAACCGAATTTATCGATATTGATGTGACTTAGACTACTATCAAATCACTTGAAAATTTAAAACCAAAAAGGCAAAGTAACACTCATATTGAATGTATTATGTATGTACCGTGGATAAATTTTTGGGCGGTTGTGTTGGTGGCTGCGGCGGTGGTCCTCTATTTGTTTTGAAGTTAGCTTCCGTAGCGTTAATGTGCGGCGTAGATGTTGTCGTTTGTTGCTGTTGTTGTTTTTGACGTTTCAGTGTCAAGTGCTTTGTCAGCTCAGCACTAAAATCCATGGGACTATTATTCGACGATATGTTTGATGCTGCCACTGATGGAGGACTATTACTGCGGGCACTTGCAGACGAAGTAACAGCTGGCGTTGCCACTATAGAAAATAAAATTTATTGTTTTTGTAGAGATGATAACGCATATACTTACGTCTACTGCCATTTACTGGTTTTAATTTGGGCATCGATGACAAACCCTCAAATAAGCCACCCAACTTAGGGCCTCCATTACCGACGTTATTGCTGGTGCCTGCGACTTGACGTTTAGGTGACGCGGCACTAGGTGATGCTCCACCCACCAATTTTCCCGACAGAGCCGGCCCGCTTTTGTCCACTGTCACAGTGGGCTTTAATGTTTTGCCTTTTTGTATAGATTGTAATAAAGCAGACCGAACATCGCCGCCTGCTGCACCTCCCAGTTTCAAACCACCCATAGCCGGAGGAGGAGGAGGGCCAGGTGGTGGAGGCGGACCCGGTGGTGGGGGTATAGCCATCTGAAAAAACAAACACAAGAACGTGTCAACGTTATTCTTAAACTTGATATTAAATTTAAATCATGATCATTGCAAGAAGTACATGTTTTATATTATAACTTTTGATTAAGCGCATATCGATGTCTGCAGACAAATTTCAGTGATTTCCCCAACAAATTTGAAATTGTTTATCTTGTGCTTTGTTTAATCATAAATTCAAGACTGATTTCTAATTCCCTTTGTAACAAAATTCATATGATTACTTTCATTGAATCTTTTTTCTGTGTGTGTATATTTTTTTTTTTATCTTTTTTTTGAAAATATGGAATCCTACACATTTTATTCGTATTGTAGATGTGTTATTTCGCTTCGCATTATAATTTTTTATGAACATACTCACATTCAGACACATGTATGTATGCAGGTGTATTTGATGAATTGTAGACGGAGTATTATTGATATACATACAGAC
The DNA here is from genome assembly GCA_958296145.1 of Hydrotaea cyrtoneurina. Lineage (NCBI taxonomy): Eukaryota > Metazoa > Arthropoda > Insecta > Diptera > Muscidae > Hydrotaea > Hydrotaea cyrtoneurina. Next base: position 1,204,155 of record OY282516.1, on the reverse strand, counting down.
ATACATTGTAGTCTTCTACAGAGTCTTCTGGCGACAGAGTTCGAAACTGTAAAACAATACAGAAAAAGTCCGCCGTTTCGGGCCCCTTTTGTGGTTCTGTCGTTATAACAACACTATCGAACACGACTAATGTCTATTCGTCAGAGTGTACGTACAGACATACATACTTAGCACATCCTACGGGTTTCTCCAACCATCAATGTTCAATGGCGGCCCAACAGATAAAACTACAAATGGGTCTATTGGAATGGCATGAAATATATTAAATGGTACCTACGCAAACGTATCAAAAATTTGTTAAATAAATAATAAAGACGGCGACTTTTGGTTATTACACATTCATAAACAAGTCGTTGATTTCAGTTTCACAAAAAAAAAAAAAAAAAAAAACGTTTTGTTGTGAATAAACAAAATCAAGAGCAAGAAAGAAAGAAAGTAAGAAAGTTTAACAATATTAATCTCACCTTGTGCAACTACTACGACTGTCAGAAACAGACTTTTTATGTGTAAGCGAATTACATATTTAAAGAAATAACTTTTGAAAACTACAACAGAGGAAAACTGATAGTTTGATAGTTTTGCAGTAAATCGAACGTTGCCATTGAAAGATAAAACGATGTATCCTAGCAAAGCACAAACGTCCTAGCAAACATCGAAGCACTTCCAATCGCAAAATGGTCCTTTGCAGGGCTACGTTTTCAACGATATACGAATGATGCCGACTTTGCCTAATGTACAACAAAAACAGATTTTGTGAACGTTTTGGATATTTTATGTCAGACTTGCATTTTTGCGGATTCTTCAAACGACTCTTTTGCTAATTGCGTATCTTTTTGCTTGATCATTTTAAAATTTTATAATAAATTAAATTGAAAGTCTCGTCGACAGTGACATGTGGCCAAATTATAATTGAACCACTCTTTACATATTGTATTAATTGAGATTTGAGGATTTTTGAATCGGATGTAAGAAATTTAGTTACGGGATTTATAAACATAAACAATTATGAATATAAATATATATTACTTGTTTGTTACTATCAGAATGAAATAATGAAAATATAAATCATTTCCTTTGCAACTGAAGTTTTCCCCTGAAACTAAAATTCGGTAATACGGAACGGATTAGTAGTATCATTGACGCAAGTTCGGTTGAAACAAGGAAACTGCTTCTGTTTCTATTTATGTATACGAACGTTAGTTACAAACTGGGATTCGTCCATGATGATAAGTTTGTGTAAACTGAACGCGGAAATTCGACGGAATTTGTGACTAAGAATAATAATAAAAAAAAACTACAGTGGCTCAATAAAGTAATCGAGCAAAAAAACACTTTCAAAAAATACATCCAATGTGTTTGCTATAAAATAAAAAACACACAAATGTCGATTAATCGCCCCAAAAAAGTAATACTGATGCACATAATGATAAACTATTTTATCTCAAGTTTCGTGTGTTGTTTGGAGGAAGCCCAACGAAGAACTAAAAGAAAACAATGTAAATGCTACAGTTAAACACGGAGGCGGTTCTGTGCTGATTTTGGGCAGCATGCCGGTCGCCGGAGTTAGAAATTTACCCATTATAGACGGGATCATGGAACAATCGACATTTTAAGAATTTTCCAACAAAATTTAGTTGAAAGTATCGAAAATCTTACAACGATCCTAAACACAAAGCTCATAAAGTTCGTATGTGGCTTCTGTGTAATTATCCACCTCAACAATCGCCGAACATAAATGTTATCGAAAATTAGATGATCAGCTAAAAAAATATACGATTTCTAATAATAATAAAAAAAAAAACTTGAAAAGGCATTGAGGACGAATAGTCAAAAATTCGTAGAATCGATTTATCGTAAGCTTGAAGCAGATTTTACTGGTAAAGGACTCCCTGCTAAATGCTTATGTGCAATTCGACTACATGTCCGAATACTTTTTTTTCACTTTCCATAATGTTATAATTTTTGTATTTCCATAAATGGTATTTTTGTTTTATAAACTATGGAGTTGCTCATTTAGTAAAGTGAAAAAGTCGGCCGACTGGAGGCAATTTAAAAGTCAAAACATTATGAGGAAAGTAAAATATATAGGTGTTCGATTACTTTACTGAGCCACTGTATATAAATGTTAAAATAAAAAGAGACCAAAGCAACCTTAAAGCACTCGGCAAATTATTCATAAAATCTTGAATAATCTTTAATTAAGATTCTAAACACGTTGTAAAGCTTGACGACTGAGGACGGGCTATATATGAGACAAGTTTTGTATGCGGAGATTTTATGGAAAACAAATAATAATAAGAGTGACACACTCAGAACAAATCAAAAAAAAAAAAGTGAATCATTCAAAACGGACGACGAATATACAAGCACAAATACAAAAATAAAAGCATAATTACCTTAAGATACAGTTGATAACTTGTAATTCACTATAGCACTGATTTCATTTAATTTTCTATTCGTTGTTTTGGTTTCTAATTTTGTTTCTTTTCTTTGATCGTTGAAGAAGAAGAATTCTCCTACATGCGTTTCTTTCAAAAAAAATATTTTTCTTGTTTCTGTTTCTGTTTTTTTTTTATTAACTAATTGAAACAATCTCGTATTAATATGAAAAATATTTAATGAAATTGACTTAAAAAACAACACGCACGTTCATTTACAACACGTTCAATACTGTCTTCGGTTTGCATTCATTCAAATAATAGAAAACAATGATTAACTTTGCACAAACACTAGTTAAAACACCAACAATAGTAGTTGCGCATGCGATAAATGAAAATCGAACCTCGAAGAGATAATCAAGAAATTGTTGTGTGTGTTCACATGAGTTCATAACACAAGAGTTTGCCGATCGCAAAGAGAGTGATTGTACGAAATGTTGTGCGGATAGCCTCTATGAGTCACTAAACATAGCGGGAGAGTTATAAGCAAACACTTCAGAAAGATCGGTAGGGGGGCATACACACGTCCAACTGTGAGTGTTTGTTTGCTTGTGTTGGCCTGCACTGTGTAATACACATACGAATAATCCACGTAATGACATTGTGGAGGTCGCGTATTGCATTTTTGATGCATTAATACGAATGTACATTAGAGCGGCAACCATTTAAATTAAAACAAAAAAAAATACAGCTGAGATATTTGTCCACTAATAAGACAAGTACATAGGAGGACTGAAGCGCACTGGCACCTCCAGTTACGGGGTGTTCGTAGAGAGAGAGAGAGAGATACAGAGACTACACTGTGGCCGGAATATTGTTATACTTCCAAGAGGTCAAATTTGTGTAAGTTCTGTATTTGACAAAAGATTGCGATTTTTAGCAGTTTGAAATGCGACCTATGTTATCGATTTTGCAAAGTTTCCTCAAAATCCGATCAAAAACATTTCGTACTTATATCGAAAAATTTTCCGATTGTTTTGTTTTTGTTCTAAATAATTTTCATTCCGATACAATTTTGTCTGTGTGGAATTACTCATATCTGGGATGTTCAACGGGGCTCACTATCCACATCGCTAAAAAGATACTTTCCAATGATAGGCCATTTTGCTCCACCCAATCGGATGGTGCATAACAAAGACATATCAGATTATATGTCCAAGTTTTGGAACACCGTAACAAGGGAAATATGGGTTTCCGCGGAAATACAAATTTGAACAACGTTTAAGGTATGCCGCTCAACTGCCGTTGACCGAATATATGAATACTACCACCCTAATGTACATATTCATGTGTGTTATAAGCACGAGTACATTGATTTGTGTCCAATTCTTGTTCGCTTGTATCAATGACTAAAAAACAGCCTTTTTTATTTTGTGTTGGAAGCAGGGAACATGGGGCAGAAATAGGCTGACGTCATTGTAAACATGTATTCCTAAGATGACAAACTAAAATTGTATTTCACTTTTGTTTGCATGCCGAGAGGTGGATTAGTAATGCAAAGAAGAATTAAATAAACATAAAATATATAAAACAAAGATTCCAAACAATTCCAAAAACCCTGATTTTTGGCCGAAACAAGAATTTATTGGAAAATAGTGGGTTTGGGTAGAGTATGACAATAGTGAGTCCTCTCCTTTAGCCATTGACGATTTAAACATCTTCCGCAATCCGCCCTTAATGTCGACGCTTCAATAACTTCAATAGATTTATGCCCATTTGGAACGACAAAAGCCTTTTTAGACGACAAAAGTGTGTGTTCGAATTCATGAAGAGTACACGCCTCTTTGGTCGAACTAAAAGAGCCACGTATCCGGTAATTTCAAATCGGCTTTCATCTCTTGATTTGCGGTGTTGTTTGATAAGGAACTTTAAATCATAATACTGAAGAACGAAATTTCGAAAAGCTGTTGTTTTATACAATTATTTAGAAACCCACCAATATCTCAAAACGGATGTGGCTTTGGCGACTGGCACATTTTTTTTTAGTGTATTACAGAATTTATGCATAGGTCTTTGTATTTTTTCTTTAGGCATTGGCGAAATAAAACCTTTTTGTGTGCGGTAACACGTAAATTCATTCTGCTTGGAAATTGCCCTGGACACTTCCAACACCCGCAGTCCATAATAAAGTATCATAAAATACATCTGACTGATTTTATTTCAGTTACATCTGAACAGTTTTTTCGAGAATTTCTTTATAATAATTACTGTTGGATATTTTTTTCATTGCATGAGGAAAAATTGCGGTTTTAGATATGTAATTACCATGATTATATCATGCTTGATATAATCATAGGCTGATTTTCCATTGTGACAAATGACGCTCTCGCAAATTTGTGTCAGCCACTTTTGTAAAACTATACATTTCAATTCTTACTACGACGGATATTTATTAAGAAGATCACAGGGAGTTTTAATTTAAAATCTAAGACCGAAATAACTTTTAATCGATTTTGTTCTTGTGTGAACCGAACTTATTAATTTTATTTGCCACAAATGGAAAAGTTGACTACACATTTACAATATACTCGTAAATTAACTTTTTTATTACTTTACAATTTTAATTTCTTAGAAATGTGTGTGACTTAACAGTTTAAATACTTAAAAATGCATGTGTATATATACAATACTGTATATCTACTTATCCATGAATGGTCAGTCGATTTAGGCATTGGGTGTGTTTTATTTGCACATCGGCGTATTTATCGTGTAATCACTGTCCTAAGAGCTTTGTTGGTCACCATTTTGCGCTTAGTTATCATATTTCAATTGCATATGTACTATTTAACTCTACTTTATAAAAAATCGATTAATTAATTGTGTTTTTTCTGTATGTTCGTTAGTTTTAAATCGTATAGAACAACAGTCAACATTGTTCTATGAACTAAAATCGGAGGCGTAGTTAAATATGCATGGAAATTAGATGAAACAAACAGACATGGTTGTCACCCGATGGAAAGTCGCGAAACCAAATCGATCATGTCGTAATAGACGGAAGGCATGGATGTAATGTTGGGCTCAGCAAAAAGCTAAGAAGTGGCACTCTTCTCGAAGAACAAAATATTCTCTGCAACACGTTTACTTTACCAGTGTTTTTTAATGGCACACAAACGGTGTTGGGTGTTTTCGAGAGAATGAACCTGCAAAAAATCGATGGTCCCACAATGCGTTGCATGAGGTATTTCACGTCCAAGCGCATCACAGTACAGCGTTGGCTAGGACATGTCAGTCGAATGAACCAAAACGACCCATCCTGCTTAATGCGTTAGGCGTCAATTACCATGGACAGTACAGACATTAAAGATCAAATAGAAGAAGACATCGTATTCACTGACCCAGACTGCGGTTGAAGGACATCATCCAAGAAGATCTGATGTTTTTTTGTGATACCAATCGGAGAACAAACGCACCAGACAGAAGCTAAAGCTCTACCGTCTGTGGTGATCGTAAACATGCGAGCAACTTGATTTTGATTTGCTTTAAAACACCTGTTGTGATGTCGTATGTATGTACACTTTCCAGCTACACTGTATATACTTTCGCCTCTTTCGTTGTATTTGCCAATAAAATCTTAATAGTGAAAACAACGTTACTGTTTTGTTCATATTAATTAATTTCGCACATGTGCTTATGTTACATAAAATTAGTTGTTCAGTTCAAACCAATTGTTGACAGTAGGCGCAACATGCCACTGTCCTCCTCTCCCTCGGCTCAGTGTTTAAGACAAACATTTCGATTTTCAACATACGATGTACGATGTATTCAAATTTACAATATCACGAGCATACGAGATTAGGCACGACTTTGCAACGACAGCATAAGAAGGAAATGTGAATCCAATGAACTCCTGATACTCCGTTACCAAGTACATGCACGTGTATGTTGGCATTTATAATCGAATTTGCCAAAAATGTGTGTGTAAAGAAATTAAAATTAACTATTAAATGGAACAAGGGAATATTATTCGTTTTACCACCGAAATACACACATATGTGTTCTATTTTATTTACATCGCAATTAGTTTAAGCAACAACAAATCATACAATTCCTCTCCACCACCCCCCGCCCACAAAGTAAATATTAACTAGTGTAATGTTTTAGGTGAAATTCAATATTTTTAGTGTTTCGCTGTTTTTTTGCTTTCATCATCATTACCTATTACTGTCAACACCTTGTCATTCTCTGTTGCTACACATGTGTTTGTGTGTACTATGTGCTTTACCATATTTGCATTTTGCCACAAACAAACAAAAAAACAACATGATCGTGAAATGCATAACACGCCTCTGCTGAATGCTGTTTACTGGTTGTTGTTGGTTTTGTATCAAATTTCGACCGCCTCTATGCATAATGTATTCATGTAGCGATGTACATTAGTATGTCTCTACCTCAGCTGCATCACAGAAAGTCAGCTTCACGTGTCCCCACAAACAAACAAATCTGGTGGGGTGATATGGCACGAACGTAGTGGACAATTGACAGATCCCAATCGTAAGATTAATTGCTCTCACATTGAGACCACTTCTCAGCGGAGTCCAACGCTTTCGGGTCTGTCGCCCGCCTTCAGCTATTGCCCCAGCTGTTTTTTGTACGGCTTTAAGTATTCTTAAAGTTTTTTTAATACCTGGTGATTTTTTTTCCTGAGCCACTCTAATGCACACATACATACAGGCATATTACATATATAGTAATAACGTACCTATATCGGTTTGAACTAGTACACATGTTAGTGTGTGTCTGTGTGGTATACAGATTATGCAACTGTTTAAGGTTTGTAAATTGAGGGCTTCCAATTAACAAACAAGACTCAGATGACTCCTGTACTTCACCTACAAACACACCGTACATGGGGAAGAATCCCTGTCCAAAGTGTTTGACTTTTTATCGGCATACATACATACAATTGCGGCATGACTAGGATATTTATAAATATATATTGTTTTCGAAAGCGGCATTTAAAACAAAATAATATTTATGTTAACTTTTCAGTAAGAAAAAAAATCCGTTTGATGAAATTGCCTACTGTTCGTGTGTCAAGATCGTCGTTACTTCCCCTTATTTGTATTCTGCTCGCTGTCAATCAAAACGAACCAAATGTAAATCTCCGACAAACTATCAATATTTTGAGGCGTTTATTTGTAATGAACTTAAAAAAAAGTCATGCGTTAACTATTAACATTTTGTTTATTTTTGGTTGTATTCAATTTATTGTTTTCCGAAAAAAGTATTTCACCTCATCATCACCATTATCGCAACGTTGCTTGTGAAGAAGAAACAAACGCAAACGTTTTGTAAAGGGCGTTTACCGCATGTGTGCTTCTTTGTTTTTTCGTTTTCTTTTGGTTGGGGATTTGAATATATTTTCGGTAACAGTGATAGCCAGCAGAAAATCTACTTTTCAACAATTACATTGAAGAAATTAGCATGAGGTAATTTTGTCCCATTGTCAATAATGGGAGCTTTGAAAACCCACTCGAAATCGCGCTAATTCGAAGCAAATCTCATATAAATATGTAGTACATATTTTGTTTTGAAATAAAGTCAATGCAAAAAAATCACATTTCTTCTATCTGCATCACATTAAATACATTCAACTAATGCAATATAAATCACAAATAAATTTATGATTTCATTTGTAAAAAAAGGTGGGACTTTTCAATTCTGCCGCAAATTATGTTCAAAAACAAGGGATTTTCTAAGCCACATGCAAATTTAAGATTCATTTATCACTTGCAAGAACTATGCGCATATTAGACCAATGATAAAGAAGTGTGGCAGCTTCAGCTGCCGTGTACCTTGCCTGCAATCAAAGCAAACACAATGCTTGAAACATTTTTACAACATTTCTATTTTTGCAAAGAAATGGAAATAATCAATAATCTCGAACTCGACTAACAGAAACAAAACTATTTGTTAAATTTTGACTGATGAGACTTGAGCGTAGTCGAGCATAGTTAGTTTCTGATTTAAGAACATGTATAAGAAATAAATTCACTGTGTTTGTTCTTCACCTTTTCGAAATAATAGTGATTCATAGTATTCTGATTACATATTTTCCATTAATGACAATCTTATCTAATGTTAAAAAAAAAAAAAAATGTGTACTTATCTATCTGTCTATCTTTCTAGTAAAAATATAAAAGAAAAAAATAACAAAAAATGTATGATGTAGAACTGCGGGGATTACCTAAAAATATTGAAAATTCCAACGATAATCAAGTGTGAATTGAAACCCCCAATTTGTTTGAACTTCCCAATGTACTGTGAAAGTATTATTCGCCATCGATTTCCCAATTTATACTGATATCATTCAACCGCTTTTGTGCTTCCGTCCCAGATCGTCCTCTAAGCAACGTAATATTTATCCAGCAAAGGCAGTAGCCGTTTAAAAACTCACTCATTTGATAGAAGTTCACCGCCTGTGCCTTCACTCCATGCAAGGGGCATACGTAGCATTACTTAAACCTATTCGTACCAGGCAGTGACTTCGCGTCACTATTGAAATTCATACTTATATATGTATTTTATTTGACATTAGCCATTATCGTCCCATACGTCTAAGTTTCTTCCTTTAAATAGTCTACTTTGATTTACTGGCTTTACCTCACGTTTCAAATTTATGTTCGTAGGATTAATTGTAAACTACTGTATTTTATTTACAAAAAAATGTTGTAACGAAGTTATTATGTGGATTTTGAAACAAACCAAAAATCATCCGTGCATCGCGGGGCCTTATTTCCATGCTTGTAACGCCGTCAATGTAAATTTGAGTTGAGATCGGTCATCGATACCGAATAAGTCCGCGTTCATTATTTAATTAAATAAACTAAATTAAATGACATTAAATGTTGCACTTTGTTTTCCAGTTCGCTCTAGATGCTGACTTTTTTGGACCACTGTATGTGCGCGTGTACACATACAGTACAGATATACGCGTATATACATACATATATACATAAGTAGCTTTACGCAATGGTAAAAGAATAAAGAGTAACGTAATCATTTATACGAATATGATAAAAAAAAAACAAAAATATTGTTGTAACAAAGAAAACATTTAATTCAATGTCCCAAAAACAAAAAGCTAAAGCAACGTAAAGTAAAGAGAACGATGAGTAGTACCACTGGCTGAATCAAAAAGGGCACACCTTTGTTGATGGACGCAATTAGAAGGAACCCCGGTCTACTGTAATTGTATTGACCAAGGTGGAGTCTTTTTGTCAACGGACAAAAATAAAACCAAATGTTTGAACAAACCCAAAAAACTTATCGCCACGCAGTTGAAAATGGAAGTTTGTCAGACGGGGCATGACACACATTTTGCAACACAAACAATGAGGAGCATTTAAAATTGTTCAATGACATTGTCTTAGCGACCCTAGAATAACTGTTTTAAAGAACATTAAGAAAAACAACTGATTCATATCTCATGGCAAAAGCAGTACCAGTGAAATATACCGACACATTCAGGCATTTAACGACACAGGCATCACCGTCGTCCATAATCTACACACCACACAAATGCTGTCAACTGACAATGATCAACTACAAAGAACGCCAATGACTCATAACCGTTTTTTGTTTAATAAAGCGTTCGTACAACAACGGGATAAACACATGTTGCATACATCATCAGCATCATCATAATTGTCAACATTATCCAGTCTATGCCTGTGTTTATGAGGTCAGTATGTTAATTTTTGTAAAATATAAAGAACATTTTGCATAACATACCACTGTATGTTAGGTACGGAAAAGTTCTGTATCTTAATTTAAAAAAATTCTGACAATGAAATGGGTCAGTGTGGAAGTTGGTCTCCCCCGGAAGCTAAAGTTATGTCGTAACAGCTCCAACGCTTCAACCCTCCAACAGACCTGAACACCCATTGACAATTTGTGTAATAAATTAGACCTTTTCACTCTGAAAACTCCTATCAGAATCAAAGAGATCCATATAGTATCATGTCCCCTAATAATATCTATGAAAACAACAAATTTAGTGTAATTATTTGTTAAAATATACATATTGTGTTGGAAACCACAACATTGTACTTTAATATAAGAAATGGTTATGAACCTATCACAGTCACGAGCACTATGGATAACAATTTTATTTTTTTAAAACAACTAAATCCTTTTTTCCGTATAATAACTAGGGATGTAGCGAATATGGGTTTAGCGAAAGCGAATATTGAAATATATTTCTTGCGAATGCGAAGAAGAAAGCGAATGTTCAAAATGATGCCAAAGCGAACTTTGTTACAGCCCTAATAATAACTTTTTGAATATGAGAAATAGAAGTGGTATATACTTTTTTTTTTTGTTAATGTCATAATATTCGGCACAAAGCTGTCGGAAAATATTGTATTGTGTGAACTACGCCGTCGTAAAGAATATTTATATTGATTGTTGAAACCAAAACCGCAACTGTTGTTATTCCAGCCGATTTGCATTGTAATAATAAGGTTGAATAAATATAATTTGCCTACGATAAGTTTACTTCATGTACATATACGTGTACATACACGTAAGTTCATACATACGAGGCAAGTGCACCCACTTAAGTTAGACATTTTTAGTAAATGTTACAACAGGGGACAATGACAAGTTATTCGTTGTATGAGGTGTACTTAAAATTGTAGACGACTCTGACTATCTTTGTTATGAGTTCGTCGATGTATTTAAAATGTGGATTAGTGTCAGTGTCTAACATTTCACTGTGAACAGGGCTAACATTCTATAGACTCCGGCGAATGATTCCAAATACTGTCCGACAACAGCAATTCTTGGAATTGAGGGTATTAATGGTGACAAAGTAGTTCCAACAGAGAGTAAAAGAATATTTTGTTTAAGTAGGAAATCAAATATTTATGTTAGTCAAATACATAAGTAGTATTGTCTAGTGGAATCGATAACTTACAATGGCGAGTTATTAATTCATATTGATACGGACTCCTGTGTAGACTTTCCAGCAAGTGATGAATGAATGAATACTATTTATTGGATATGAGTTCATCACCCAGAAATTTTGCAATATTTTTTATGTACTTTGGATTGATTAGTTGAATATCTTTCGGTTCAATCTCATTTTCGTCATTTAATCGAAAAATATTTGCCATTAGTCATTTTTCTTCTTCTCAATTTTCGGAAAATTTGATTTTGCTTTCTTCAAAGGTCGTTGGAATCGGAATGTCCAATTGCAACTTCGCGTTAAACAAGTTTACTCTTTTGAGGGCTTTAGTATATTTAGCCATATCTTATATACAGCATGACATTAATTGTTTCTTTGTTTTCATTTTCTTGCTTTTGTCTTTGGCGATTCTTTAGTTGTTCCATCGTGTTTGTTGATTTTCTGTGGTTAATATTTTGCGCTGTTCGGCGGTATGTGTGTGTGATTTTGATATCTTATCCACAGTTTTAGGTTTCTGTACATTTTATATTATAAATATACCTACAATTGTTTTCAAAAAGATAAGATAGTCGCAATATTGATTAGGCGTTTAGTGAATGAGTGAGGAGTGTAAGAGAAACTATAACTGCTGGCAATGGCAGGGCCAGTCAACTGAAATCATTGGGTGGACTAATTTGAAGCAGTCAATTCATTTTGATATATCTGCAAACGACCCGATATTTGAAGTAAATACGTGGTAACGTATTTACATTCTCAATTTCACACACAAACTAAACAAACAAAACAAAACAAAAAAAGAGAACCCCCCACATGGCATATGGGCATTGAATCAACCTCGTCCACCTCCTCTTTTTCAGTTTAAGATGAAAACAATTGAGCAGAATGTGTCTGTACTACGTACACGTATGCATACACACATATAAGTTCACTTGCAAAAGAATATAATTTGCCCCATTCGGTTGTTTCCATCCGTTTGTAAAATATGAAAATCAACTGAAATGTATTCTAAATTTGAGGATGGATATGCAAATGACTGCTGCACAGTGAAAATATTCACCGCTATTGCGAATAAATGGCGAACAGTTTGTTCGTCCGAGATTTTCTTCTCGCCCGGACAAATATTTGATATTGTGAATCTCCGCTCTTTTAATATTTTAGTACTAACGGCCAGTTGCAAATAAATTAAACGAAGATCACAAAATCCAGAAGACATATTTGAACGGTGTTTTTTAAATCGAGATTCAAATGTGTAGAATGTCTACACGAATTTAAGAGAATGAATGGAAGAATAAAAGTAAAATTATGAACCCTACGGGATGCTTCCAATCTCTTGGATTTGCGGAGTCACAGTATGTTTAGTGCGATACTCTCGGAATTCATAATACTTTTAACGTTCCAATATGACGTGAGTGGATATGGTTTCAGCAGAAGCAATATCAGGCTTATTGTAGCATATTTGCAATACCCTGTGTTTTACGATGCATTGATGGAACAGAAATTATTTAAGTAGTCCTAAAGGGTATTGGCTTTCATGTACTTAATTTTATAGTTATGCGACGAAATAAGGATTCGATATATTAACGACACTTATCCTGAATACTGCACTGATACCATCGTTTCGAATATGAAACAGAGTTAGGAGTACAATGCAACAAGACCCCACCAGTTTCACAACCGAGCTTCAATTGTCTACTAAGTTGTCAAAATCATAACGTATCTTAGCTTGATACGCGTTGTTCACACGTAAATGCGTCGGACAAAAACAACTAGGAAGCGGCGCTTACCGCATCCGGGGGTATTCATATGTCATTGGCCTTTTCAGTATCACTGGAGCACGCGTATGAATGTAATCTCTTACATAAAACTTCATTAGAGATATTTCCCGTCTGTTGTTTACGGTATTTTGTGAGAAGTTCGTATGTGCCGTTGTTTTTAAATAAGTGTCCAATTTTTGATAGTCAAAAAACAGTGGAGACTTTTTTACACTCCCAAAAATATCGTACGGCGTAACGTATAAAAAATAGAAAATACATCGCAGAAATCCAATAACGATAAACAAATAAACAAAAACATCTAAAAATAAACACAAAAGGAAACTTAACGTTATTTTTTCTTTATTAATTGTCGTGTTGTTTTAAGCAGTTAAATAAAATGCAATCAAACAGTTGTTAGACATTGTACTTTGTTACTTTGTTGTTCCACTGTAAGTCACATGACGCATTTGTTGTACATAATAGTTTTAATTGTAAATGACTCACATTAAACAATTATAATTATGTTAACTGTTATACGAGGCTGTTATAAGAGACAGGCTAATATTAAAGCAGTCTGTCTAAGTGCTCGCATACAATTAAAACTAATCGTACCAAATTTATGAAAACTTTAAATTGAAAAATCAGAAAAAAGTCTATGAAAAAGTCTACTATAAAAACAACAGCATGTATGTACATAGAAACCTATCCCAACATTATAGTTTATACTATACAATAGACTTGAATTCTCTATTCACAAAAGATATGACATTGAACTTTTTCATGCGACATCATCAGTCGTATGGGAATTTCAGTTAAATCAACAAAACAAATATGCTCCTATATTCACAATTCAAAATTAAACGATAGAAAGGTTTCTGTAGATCCAAATCGGTCATCATGAATGGATGAGTGCTACGAACTCGAGTAATTTAAAATACATTGAAACAACGGAAATTTTGTATTTTTACGTTTTTTGGGGGGGGGGGGCTTATTTCGGTTTAAATTACGGTTGTTGAAATGTTTAGCACATGATATTACCATAGGAAAACATCAACTAATCGTCGTTTTCATACATATTTAACCTCTTTGCGATTGTTACGTTTTCACGGAACATTTGTATGGCCGGCACAAAAGTGATGACACCGAAATAGAGAACAACAGAAACAACCTCATGCAGAGTTTACCACACCGCCGCTCGTCGTCCAAAGTAAATAAACTCTATGTGGGTCATTTTGAAGAGACACAACAGCAGCAGCACCCCAACGCTAACGTCTCGACAAAATGCGAAAGAACTACCGACAATAACTACAACAACACCAACAATTTTGTCAACATAGAATCACATAAGGTGTCAATGAATTCTGAAATAAGATTAGGTAGGAAGAGACTGATAAAAAAATGCAACGACAAAACGTAGAAATTGAAAAGACGCATTTTCACGTTGAAACATGTAGGAAATGTGATATTTCCTTACAAATCGTGCAGGTCAGTAACACAACTTTCGTTATGGCTGCAAACTATGCTAACTATTAAATGCATGAAAACACGTGTTGAACATTAAATCATAGGGAAACGATAACCAATACGCTATTTTCTAAAGTTCGGATTTCCTTAAACATTCAATGAAGGAACATGCGGAGAATTTCTCTCAAGTCGGTGACTTGAATACGATCAAATTTTGATATTAATTGATTAAGATCTATGTATAATTGAAGTAAGTTTAACGTGGCTTTCAAATCGCCGAGCTTAAAACGAAAGGGCCTGATTTCATCTGGCGATCATTGGATTTGTCTTCGTAGTGCCGAATTTTTGAGTATATAATCGGATATTCTTAGGAGATTGATACCTAAGAAACCAGCAATAGATTTTGATACCAAATAGATGGATCTTTCTCGCTCTCTCTCTTAAATTTTTTTTCTTGGATTTGGAATCAATAGCAGCTGTTCAGACATGGTCTCTCTGTTGCAGCACTCGGGCCATTATGGGTAGTCGATCTTCTGAGGATACTGAATGTCTGTTTTAGCGGGAATATCATGGACAATCTGTAGTTATTAATTTGTTACCATTCATATTCTCACTTCTAATGACCATTCCGTGACGTTTGAATTCTCCACAGTGTTGTGTTAATGCATCTCCGAATCCGTAAAAGGAATCGCTTACGATACCATTGTTCAATTTGTCAGCGGACATAAATCCCATAACACTCTTGCCTTATCTTCCAGTCACTGGCTAGTGCAACCGATTCAGATATTTAGATTCCAGAATTCCAGATTATATAGACAAAATTCATTTAAGCGGGGTATTCCAAGAGTCCAAGATGACATGAGTAGAGCACAGAATGGTGATGCTCCATAACTACCTAATCAACCATTTATCCGTCCGTTTTGACAACCGAACTCACATCTTATAATGATAAATAAAAATGCCATGGCTTATTTGGGAATAGAGGCGTCACAGACAAAGCACACAAAATAAACTCACCTTTGGAATTTAGTTGATGCCTCTTCCTCTGATGACGATAATGATGATGAGTCTGTGTCTGACTCTCGATTATGATTTATATGATTTATATGGGATCTTAGCGCCTCCCTAGAAAGTTTCTTCTATTGTTGCGATTGAAATAATTTATCTATACACCGATGATTTTTGAAACGAAGAAAAATAAAATGTTTATGATTTCACTCTGAAAACACACGACCACACGATGAAAGAAGTCAAGATAACAGGCTACCCCATAAAAAAACACCACTGCTGCGAAAATGAAAAAACTGAAGAGAAGCAGCCAGCGTAGAGGGACTTGACCAATCTTGCTTGCTTCAAGAACTAGAAAACTATTATTATAAATAATGCCCGATAAAAGATCTTTTTTTTTGTTTTGTTTATGGAGGATTTGGGACACTTTTCGCGATTTGTCGTTGTCACCGTGTCACCTGAACATTTGCGCCGCGACTGATACACCCCCAGAACAAAAACAAAACAAACACTTCCGAAACAAAACAAAACCAACTTCCGAACACTTCCGAAATTGTTTGTTGATTCCTCCATTCCATCTTCGTCTGATCGGCCATTCCTCCATTCCATCTTCGGAGCCGAGCGAATAGAGTCGGCGGCGGCGACGAGTCTTTCTTCCAGTCGGCAGAGGCGGCTGGTGTCTGAGCCGTTAAAAATTAACCCAGTGTACCAATTCTTCCGAATTCGGTCAGAATTCTGACAGAAAGTCGGCAAAAGTTTCCGAGTCTGATGCCGACTTTCGTCAGAATTCTTACCGACATTTGTATGAGTGGTTGACAAGAACTCGGCCCGACTTGTCTGGAAAAATTCGAAAGTCTGTCCGAATTCTGATGGGAAATTCGGAGGGAAATCTGACATTTTGTCAGACAAACATCAGACAATTCTGACCATTGACAAAATATCAGACAATTCTAAGCTTTGTCGGATGATTTATCCGAGAATGTGCAGACAATTCTGAATTTTGTCGGACATTTTGTCCGAGAATGTCCAGACAATTCTGACAATTTGTCCAATATGATACCTTGTAAACAAAGCAATAAGAGTCATTTGATGGTTTTTGTATGAATATATTTTTCTTATTTATAAAATAAAATTGAGATCATATTACAAAAATTGATTTTGTTTTGTCCTATGAACCCAATATACCTTTCCGGAAAGGGGAGAAAAAATAAAAATACAAGTGTAACATCGATTTTAATGTTGTTAATTTTTTGTGTCAATTTATGGGATAATTTTATTGTGTAATTGTGCTTTGACCGTTTTGTCGTAATAAAAACAGTTATATTTTGTGAATTATTATCAACGAAGTATTTTTCAGACTTGTTTGAAGTACAAAAAACAAAATTTAGACGTATTTATGAAAAAATGTAGTTTTTGTTTGACCAGTAAAATTACACAGAATGCAGAAGAATGATTTTTAGACTAGATGAAGTACAACATTTGTTTTTCGATTTAATCCTGGTTTGACGGTTTTTGTAAAAAGTAGTTAACTCCTAGTAGACATCCCTATACGTCGGTGAGCAGTGTATAGAAATTAACACCTCCCCCCAACCAACAACATATTTGTTACAGAACTCAAATATATTTGGTATAACAAAAGTTGCCAAAGTTTGATGGGTGAGTTTCTGCCGATTTGTGGCATAGGCAACGGCGGCGGCGTAACATCGCCAAAAAGAGGTGCCGAGTCAAATCAAATGCTAGAGATTGGTACATACCGATTTTATTTAGTTAGTAATCAACATTGTTCTTCAACAACAATTAATTTTTATCGATAGTACACAGTGGTAAATCGGTCAGCAGTTGTTACGAGCTTCTGAAGCCAATATAAATTATCGGCGTCAACGTCACTCCCTCCAGCGGAGTTTCCGTCATCTGTGAATGATTGTGGCGATTTTACTCAAAATCAAGCGAAACAAAATAACGGTTGTGGCAAAGCAAAACCGGCGAAATAACAATATTTTGGGCAAAAAGCTCTAAATTGTCAACACTGGTCGATGACATATTCCCGTTATTTTGCTTGAGAAAGTATTTGTTACTTAATTTTAAAATTTTTGTAAAAAATATTTTGAGAAAACTATTTTGTAAAAAAAAATTTCGAAAAAAAATAAAATTGGAAAAAAAAAATTTGTGGAAAAAAAATTTTTGTTGAAAAAAAATGTTTGTTGAAAAAAAATGTTTGTTAAAAAAAAAAAAAAAATTGTGGAAAAAAAAAATTTTGTTGAAAAAAAAAAATTTGGAAAAAAAAATTTTTGTTGAAAAAAAAATTTTGTAAAAAAAAATTTTTGTAAAAAAAAAAAATTTTTAAGTCAAAGTAAAGCTGACCGATTAACTAAAAAAAAATAGGTAATCTGTGTACGAAACTATTTTCACATTTTCGGTATGTCTACATGCATACCAATGCAAAACAAAATACAGTATCGACGCTCACTTGTCTTATTTTGTCCATTGATATGTGTTGCTATTGATCACCATTTTCAAAACCGCTCCCATACTTCCCATACGCTCCAATACCTAATAATTTTTTCCAACTGATATTTTTCCGAGTACACTTGTCTAACTATTGTTTTCTATTTCAGTTTAAACATTTTTTATCGGTGAAAATATGTGGGCAGAAGAAGCCAGATATAAAAATCATTTTTTGCAAATTCGATTGAAACATTTAACACCGATCAATATAAACGAAATGGTCTTGAAGGGTAAGCGTCATTAATACTGAGCAGAATAACTGGAAAAAATTACTTACATATCGTAGAGGTAGACAAACGCCAGAAAAAGCGTGGTACATGCGACGAAACAACGTCGAAATGCAAGAGTGGCCTATATTTTAAAGATCGTGTGCAATTGGCATATGGATTATGGGCTTTGCCCAAACTCATGAAAGAAATTAACAGTGACAATGATGAACAGCAATTTAAGGCCATAAACTCACTATCGGAATATATCGTAAATCCCTTACATGCCCAACGAGCCATTACTCAATTTCAGATAGTAAGAAGGTGAGAAGGGCGCATACATAGTTCCAATAATTCGAATCTTTACTAGTTTATGTTTTTCAGATGTCAAAATATTTTCTTGCGCATTCGAATGAAGTATCAGAAGTCTAAATATCGAGATGCCGATCGTTTACTGGTGATATTGTGTAAGTTTGTCCTTTTTCATCTTAGACATTACTTATTCTCATCTCTCGGCATCTTTTTCTTAGACTATATTGCACAACATATGAATGGCGTATATGAAATAGTCCATAGAAATCGTCTGATGGACCAATTTTATGTAATTGTACGAAATCGTGAGGAACACATACTGAAAACGTCTAAAATACTGTCTCTGCTCACCGAACATAACAGTGCCACACTCTACCTGATACATACCTACAAAGTAATGGATAAGCTAATCGATGTCTGGCGGCGGGATGCTTGTATTTGCTCTTATACCGATGATTTGTGGTTACACTTGCAACATATTTTGGAGCAGGCTCCCAACGAAGCTGTTGAGCAAGGTTTCTTTGAAATTTTGCACAAACGTATTAAGGGACGTCTATTTCAGTTTCATCGATACGATCTGAAGTGTTTTGCATTACTGCTACGATGCGAGCAGGGGCAGAAAAGATTCACGGAAGTAGATGGTGTCAAGGAAATGTATTCAATTTTTACGGATCCCATTACCAAATTGGATACATATGAGAATGTTGTGTTTACGCTAATGAATGGAATATTTGCTAAACAGATTCTTTGGAGATGCAGGGAATTTACCGATCTTCCTTTGATAATAACAAAATTAGCGGGCGATTCAGAGAATTCCAACATGCAGTTATTATGTCTACAGGTATGTACACAACCGAATTATTCCATGAAATATATTTTGTTTGGCCTTGTAGATCTTAGTATTACTATATGAATGATGAAACTTACACATAACACAATTTACACGCAAGGAGGATATTGCGTCCTCCCTGATTTAAACATATGGTTACTCATACATTTATATATATTTTTTCATACGGCTACCGATTATTAAATTACAATACCACGGCTTCATTATAATGCCTTGATACAATTTTTGACCTACAATCACACCATGTTCTCTAAAACGGCATACATATTTCAGACATTCCAATTATTTGCCACCTATTCTTTCAGTTAATTTTTTCA
The DNA here is from genome assembly GCA_958296145.1 of Hydrotaea cyrtoneurina. Taxonomy (NCBI): domain Eukaryota; kingdom Metazoa; phylum Arthropoda; class Insecta; order Diptera; family Muscidae; genus Hydrotaea; species Hydrotaea cyrtoneurina. The sequence goes on along the minus strand of OY282516.1, from coordinate 1,184,390 downwards.
TTGAAAGTGGATTACAGTTCCTAGTAACAAAAGGAATAGTAAATAGCCGATTGATTCAATGGGTTGTACATAACATTGTTCGAAACTAAATCCACTTTTGATCGAATCATACTTGCATACAACTACCAATACTTTGTTTGCTTTAAGCTTCTACGCGAACTGAGTGCAATGCCTTGCATAAAACGTTATACTCAAGGAAACTGCCTAGAACATCTCCAGGAACTCATTTGCTTAACAGACGCTAATAAAGAAAAACGCAATGAAATCGTATATTGGCTGCAAAGAGAAATTTACCATTGCACTGACCTGAGAAAACATCCAGTTCTTCTGAGCCCAATGAATAACTGACATATTTGTGTTTTATAAATTTGTTGTGCATTTTTGAATTTATATCGTTTATAAATATCGCCTTGTTGTGTATTCGACTAAATGTCTCTAACAGAGGTTCATTCATTTCTAGAGAGTCCCAATATTTGACTAGCACATTTTTACTTCATTGCATTTTATTTGGCCGCATTTATATTGCTTTGTTTTAAATTGTAAAAAATTTAGATCAACATTTAGTGCTTGTTTCCATAAAACGAATTCGTTCGTTCGTTACAAATTGTAACGTTAGAATTTATTCAGCTATGAATTTTAGATATATGTTACAGAACGGCATATGGAACGTACGCCCGAAAGCACAAGATTTCTTTACCGTTTTATGGCGTATTCAATTTTAACGACTCATAACGAACGATCGAATTCGTTTTACGGAAACCAGATTACAAAATTGCAAATTTTAATATATCCAGGAGTGTACATTATTTCTTGTTTGTTTGACTTCGAGAATAGCGAAAAAGTTACTACAAAATAGTTAAATGAATGGAGTCTTTTTAAAGAAACTTCTGAAGCGATATTTTTCTAGAAAATAACTTCATCGAATCTGAAACGTACCTAAAGACCCTTTCAACGGGGAATAATTGAAACAACACATGTCGACGTAAAACGTTGCCGGAACAACAGAAAAATATTGGTTTTAATATAAACATACATTGTATATATTTTGTCTTGCAACAAGAAGCAGATAGGAAAAGCTAAAAATATTTACAGATAAAAAAAAATTATACTATAAAGCGACGATACAACAATCATGTATCATAACGTACATTTGTGTATTTAATTCTGTTTTGTCGTTTGCTTAGTTAGACAACTTCGAATTTTCCGGAACAACAATTTAGATGATCCACCGAGTGTTGGACTGTGGGTAACTCTTTTGTGTTCTCCTTGATTTCCGTAATGATATTTTGAATTTTATGCAGAATCTGTTGTGATTCCAAGGAATTAAAATCTTTAATAGTTTTTGGAGATGTGTATGCAGGTGTTGTTTTGCCATCAATGTTATTCTGGTTCGTAGAGGTCGATTGTATTGTTGAAGCTGGATCGGTTACAATACCCGTTGGACTCTGTTGCAGGGAAACATCGGATCCATCTAACTCTGGCGATGTGATACTTTGTGCAAGAGCTTCGTTTAGTTGTTGCTGCAGTTGATGCTGTTGCTGTGTTATGGGTATTTCCATACCCAGACTATTGACAAGATTGTTCAACATCGTTAAACGGTCGCGCATTTGTTCCCGCTCTGACTGCAGTAGAGCTGTCTGAGCTGCTTTCTCGTACTCCCGTTCTTTCAAGATACGCCGTTGGGTTTGATACAGAGCAATGTATTCACCAATTGTCTCAGTTTCTGACTGTAATTGCATAACCAAATGTTCTAGACGCTGTTTCTCTTCTGTAAGATCAGCAACTTGGCTCATGAGTTGTGTGAATCGTTGTTGTAACTTCTCAACCGCTTCTGCGGTGGCAATGTGTGGAGTCGAAAAAGGGCGTATAAATTTACCACTGGTCACTGGTCTATTTTCTGCAGTGCCAACGGCCTCTATTGCTTCTTGGCCAACGTCTACATCTGAAGTGGGCCCAGAAGAATTATGTTGCACATTATCTTCATGATTATGATCGTGTTCATGATGATCATGATCGTGTCTATGATGATCATGATCATGATCGTGTCCATGATGATCATGATCGTGTCCATGATGATCATGATCGTGTCCATGATGATCATGTTCGTGTCCATGATGATCATGATCGTGTTCATGATGATCATGATCTTGATCGTGTCCATGATGATCATGATTGTGTCCATGATGATCATGGTCGTGTCCATGCCCATGGTGATCCCGATCATCGTGGGTGTGATCATTATGTTCATGATGATCATTTTCCTCGATTTGCGATTTGCTGTGCTGTGCAACCTAAAAAACAAAATTTAAGTTTAACCTTTGACATAACAACTTCTGTTCTCAATCCAAGACTATATGCCTTGTGGTGGCCACCTTTATAGTCGTTGGAGGGTGTAAAATCCTTACTATCTTACCTCGCCGTTCAATCGCCATTGTATGGCTGTATTTTTCTTCTTTAATTCTTCGTTCTCGTGAGATAGTCGAATCATTTCTTCATCTTTAAACTTAAAGCGCTCGTCTATGTCACGTAGTCGTTGCTCCATAGCACCATAATTACTGTGCATTTCACGATTTGCGTACTGCTCGGCATCCAAGCGATTCATTAAGTCTGCCTTGTCGTTAGTAAGTTGTACAAAGCGTAGCTCCAATTCGTCCAATTGCTTTTTTAGTTCTACATTTTGTGAGAGGGCACGAGAAGCGGCGACTTTATCCGATTCCATGGTCGCCAAGAGTTTAGTCTTGTCTGGCTGTTCAGAAGTAACGTTCTCCAAGTGGTCCCGTAAGTCTTCAACCTCCTGCTGCTTCTGCTGCAATTCCATGTGTTGAGTATGCAATCGATCCTCTTGTGATTTAATTTTAAGTTGGAATTCATAGCGTTCCGTTTCAAATTCCTGGACACGATCTTGTAATTCTTGCATTTGTTGACTGGTCGTTGTGGGAATGGCAGACTCCTACAAGGAATAAAGAAGTTAGAAAATAGTTTTCCATAATACAAACATATGGATGTTTACTTGTTGTTCTTCCTTTAGTTCTGATTGACGCGATATATTCTTCTGTATTTCCTTTTCCAATTGCTGGACATGGTCGACCATCTGTTTCTCTCTGTCCTGTAGTTTCGAGCACTCGTCTATCAGTTCGCTGTTTCGTTCGTTCAATTGATTGACTTGCGCGTTTAGCTGTTGCACGTATGTTTGGTACTGGGTGTTGGCCTGTTCCTTATCAACTGTTAGCTGTTGTACCATGGCCTGGAGGTCACGTATTTGTTGTTCATACATGAATTGGGTTTGCGTCAAGGTCTCAACACGATTGTCTTTGGTTATGTTGTTCTCATCCGACAATTGGCGTACACGCAGTTGGGCCAACTCTAATTCATTGCATTTGTCCTTGAAATCATTATCTAATAATTTAAGGCGTTCTTCCCGTAGTTGCATTTGCTGTTGCAATTCCAACAGATGAGACGACTGGTCCTCGTTATGAGCTCTGGCTTGGGCCAACTTATGTTGCAACTCGGCGTTCTGCAATCTGTGCTGCTCGGCTTGTTTTTGTTGGTCCTTGAGATGTTGCTGCAAGTCTTCCGCCCGCCTGGAGGCGTTGCTATGTTGAACCCTTACCTCCTCCAATTCCAATTCCTTTTCCCGAAAAGTCGTACGATATTTGTTCAATTCAGATGTGAGCTGTGCCTTCTCTGTTATCAAGACTTGTATGGCATTAATATTATGACTTTCGTCATTATGCATAGCCTCATCATTACTGGTCTTGGGAATGGGCAATGAGAATGATGACATGGCTTCTTGTTCTTGGTGTGAGGTAGTGGTGGCATCTGTGAAATAATTGACAATTTCCAGTTGCGAAGGTGTACTTTCATCCTCACCCTGTGCTAGGCCGTTATTGGTGTGATTTATTTCCAAATTGCTGCCATTTAAATGAACCTCATCAGATTCGGAAATTTCTGAAATATTATTGCTGCTAACATGGGCACTTGAGTCGGCGTTGTGATTGACTGATGCTGCAGAAGACATTGTACCAGTGCCACGTTGTTGATATTCTTTTAACTGGAATGATAATTATGTAAATATATTTACGTTCTTGTTTAAATCAATAAAAACAAAATATTATCGGCCCACAATGCTCCGAAACCTTCCCTCCCCTCCCACCAAATGACGTGTCACTTGGAAAACTAAAATTCTGGGTCTGTTTCTGATTTCTACCTTCTTTCGAGCAGCTGCCAACTTTTTGGCTTTGCTTTCCTTCGATTCTTCGGGCATTTCTACTTCTTTCCAGAGTTAGTTTAATGTAATCTCCTTATTTACGATTTTAATTCGAAAACTACAATTTGCCAAAGCAATAACATAGTTGGATAGTTGACTGAGTAATGGAACGGAATGGAATGAAATTGTGGGTTTTCGATTCGTCCATACCGTTGTTCTCTTGTCGAGAACACTGTTGCCGGACACAAGCATTTATACCGTTTTATAGGATTTTACTGAGGTTTTCTTTTGGAGGTTTGTGCTATGTTTATATTGGACGTGTTTATGATACGGGAAGAGTTAAATATGCTTTATGCGGTGTTTACACATGATTGTATTTTAATGAATTTGGCAGTGTATGTGTGACATGTACATGATTTGGTTGATTGATTCAATATCTAGAAGCAGATAGAATGGAAAAAAAATATTATGTTGATATATTAAAATAAGTTATTTATTTTCATTTAGCATTTATTAATCTATAAATATACGAAAACCCGGGCAAACGCAACTAAAATTGTGTCCGGCAGTGGTATTATCGCACGCAATAATCATGCATCTCCAATGACATCGACAACGGCGCGGATCATTGGCAAATAATCAACGGCGCACCGCCTTGCTATGTATAGGCTTTGTTTTGCAAAACACACTCACAATAGAAACAACGAAAGGGAATAGAAAAAAAAATCCAATTGGCGCGGAAGTTGGATTCAGTGGAATTCAGATTCAAAGTGTCAGTACAAGTGATCAGTGATAAAGTGAGTGACAAGTATCCACTGCAATTGGAATGGTCATCGCTCTTCCAGACCAAGATTTCTAGTTTTAAGGTAAGGTAATTTATTTGTGTAATTCTGTGTAATTTATTTGGGAGTAATTATGTTTTGTAGTTACTTTGTGTTTTGCATTTCGTTCTTTTTTGTTTGGTTTGTCTCGCACTGCACTTGAGAAAGACTGAACGAATTTTACAATTATCGGGTATGTGCTGGTTTTCAACGTTGATGTAAAACTTTTCACGTGTTGACCCTCACCATATTTTGTGGTGTATCTTCTTCACTTTAAATTATACGGTAAGACCAATGTCTTTACCGTCCTCAAAATCACCCAGAAATCACGAAAATCGTTATGAGAAGGGGGGAAATCCGGCAGCTAGGGGCCACCAAATAAATGGGGCCCCAAGACCTAAAAAAATCAAGTACTCAAACTTCAGGAAAAAAGGTTACAAAATAAAATTGTTGGCGTGGCCATAGCTGGTGATATACCTCTCCTTAAATTTGATCCGCCGCCCTTTATACAGGCGTGGGTACTCAAACTACATGAAATTGCATAGGGATGAGGATGATTAAAATGCATATTGTATTGCCATAAGAAAGTATTTTTAAACAAAAAAAAAAGTTAAATATTAAAAAACAAGGTTTCACATCAGAGAAGACTACTAATTTTCCTTTTTTATTTGAATCAAAGAAATATTTAGTAAATTCAACAATAGTGAAAAAATATTGCAACGATCAAAAAGGATATATTTTATGCCGCACACATACGCACCTTTCTCATTTCGTTTCGTTTCTATGTTCAGTGTCTCATTTATACAATCAGCTGTGGATTCTCGTTCTCTTTTCACGTCTCATTCGACAATCGTGGCGAGTAAATCACAATGGTGGCTAGCCATTCACAATGAAACGGGAATGAATTCAAACAATCTGTTGGTTTTTGTTTTAAATTATTTATTTTGTTTGTTCTCCAACGGAATTCTCAACAACGTGAAATAAATAAAAATTGCGAACTTACGTTATGACTGTTATGAAAAATAAATGTAATGGAGTATTGGTGATTGTCAGATAGCAATATTGTCGTAAGAACATGATGAAGAAGAAGAAGGAGAATTTAGTTGAAGGACTATTTTGGCTTACGACTTAAAACTAACATTAAACATAGACTTAAATGCTAATTAAAAATACACATACATACGTATGTGCATACATACATGTATGTACACACTACAGACATACATGTACATAGTAGTAGAATAGCTATCACATAATTCATATAATTAAACCTGATAAGTGTGTTGACAAAAACTACGAGTATATTATTATTATGCATTAGCGAATATGTTTTGCACTACATGTAGTTAATCAGAAAGACTATACAGCACATTGCTCGTGTGATACATACAATTTAACAATTTAAATTTAATACAACCAAAAAGTCTTTGTTTCTTTCCACTGGTAGGGGGGATACGATTCGACCCGATTTGCGGCTGCTGCCGCCGTCTGCAACTGCAACTGCATCAGCCAAAGCCCATCAGATACTTGGGCAGATATACTATGGAGGTCAGTAAACTGTACCTAAATTTTGGAGAGAGGGGGGGGGGGTGAGGGGACGATAAAGAATAAATAGTCAGGTCTTCGTGTTCAGAAGTCGCATTTATTAGCAGCATGTACAAGGTATTGTTTTATTTGGACTATTTACAAGTGTTTCGTTATATCACCACAACCGAGGTACTTAGCTGGAAGCCACAGACTCTTCATCTAAAGTAATTCTAAGCATACGCTATGATAACATCCGGCACCTCCCATTCAGTGGTGGTTTCCGTTGCAACCGTTGCCCTTAGCCGTTGCCCATTCGGGTCAATGCTGTTATCGGTATCGTTATCGTCACTGTTGGTTTACCAGTAAGATTTGTGTTAATTTATATTGTGTGTTAATGGGTGATTAATAGACCTTTGCCGGAATATTCAATAGTTAAAGCCAAAAATGAGTTGGAACAAAATGTACGAGGGGTGGGTATGTGTGAATACTGTTACACAATCTGTTGTGCTGCATTTAATGTTATGTCCAGCCTACAAGAGAGTATGTACGTATATGTGTTCAATATCGATATGTATGTATATAAGCGTTTAGTTTAGCAGCATGTGGTAGGTTAGGGGGTGAGTGGGTTTTGCATGTCGATTAGTCGTACCAATTTTCCGTTTTTTGAGTTACATTGAAGACTTTTAATTTCGATACTTAGGGGGTACAGTGTGAGAATAGTTTATGTTAATAGTACGTACGAATTGCTGAGACCGCGATACAGCCACGACTTCCATGACTTGCCCGATTCATCGTCTACTTTGGCCTCCAATTCCGCACAGAAGTGGCGTCGATCGTGCGAGCGTCCACTCTTCGCATCGCACAGGATACGCTTGCGGCACTCAGCATCGCAAGCGGGTCGCACAGGAGAATTTTTCCAATAATTTCTGGGCACAAATTGGAATCGAATAGATTAATGCTTATTGATCATGGGTAGTCCCGCCACTACTTACTTGTAGTACAAATCAAATAATTCCTGATTGTGAGCCAGCTCACCAATCAGATTTTCCCAGTCGACAGGTCGCAGTGCTTTCATGTTGTAGGCAGCTCGCGCGGTATACAGCTTATACCAGATGGGATAATCGTACAGGTTTGCCTCTTTGAGATTCATAATCCACGATTCGTGATCGATTACCAAACGTGTTGTCGTGTCGTGATCTCCGTCAATGTAGTAGATGCGATAGCCGGGATTCAGATCGTAGTAGGGCGAAACAGACGGTCCAATGTAGGCGACATTATTCGAATGACCTGTAATGAAATGCACGTTGATTGATTGATCTCACGATCAGTCTATTGGTTTCGGTACTCACTCAGATCTGCTGGATCGTAGAACATTTCGAATTCATCGAAATGTGTGTGACCATAAAACTGTGCCATTATCGTGTTCTCGTAACGCGAAATGATTTTGTAGAAATTACGAGACCAGACCTTGAGGCAGTCTGAATGACCGGGTGGTATGTGACCGATGACATGCACCTTTTCATTGGAAAATTCGGCACTCTGCAATTCGTAGATGAACCATTGAAGTTCCGTTGCCGGATCCGTGGAGTTCAAAAGCAACCACCTGAGTAGAGACCACAACGGTTAAAAGGTGGAACCATATAGCCGGTCCAATGGATGTACTTACCAGTTTTTATTATTACAATAGTTCATATTCAATGAAATGATACGGAAGCCAGGTCGCACCAGGACCGAATAGAAGGCGCCTCTCTTAATGGTGTGCGATACAGATTGGGGCAACCATCTGCGCCATTGGGTATCCAGTTCATCATATAGCCATGATATGGAGTTGTCAACCTGGTTGACATACGGTGGCGGAAAGCTGTTCACCGGAGCACTTTCGTGATTACCCAGGGCTGGGAAGATGGGCACACCGGGAAATTTCTCAGTCATTTGGCGCACCGTCTCTTTTATGATTTCCAGATTTTCTTGTTTCGTCTGGTTCCAGACATCGTGCGGCGGCAGATCTCCGGTCCACAGTATGTAGTCTATATCATTGTGAGTTTCTGCTATGTGCGACAGCATATTGTCTACGGTCCGTTTGGGTGTATCACATTTACGGTAATCACCCCATTTGCCAGCAGCAGCGTTGGGGTTGGATGGCCGTCCACTGCTCAAACGGCAGCACAGCGGTTCGTTACAATCGGCATTTGAGCCCTCCACGTAATGTGGATCGTAGTGGGTGTCGGAGATGTGTAACACCTTAAAGAACGGTGCACTTTCCTTGGGCACCGGCAATTCCGATACCGGTGGCTTCGGTACGGGCGGGAAAATAACTTCCCATTCATGGTAGGGATTGTAAACGTCGTCGCAACCGTCACCTATGACAAAGCTGCAGATTTCGGTGGGACCCAAGTTGGTTCTCTGTAGAACGTATACAACTTCCCTTCCGAACAGATTCGACACACCCTCACAAACTCTCGGACTCTGTATGTTCAAATTGGAACAAAACTGATAAATCATCTTAATTATTTCCGCTTCTGATTTGCCCAGGTGAATGTAGTGTAGCAACAGTCCGGCGCCCGCCTTGCAAGCAGTACACGAAACTTTCGACAGCAGACTATGCTCGATCTCGTACGACACTTGTTTCAGGTTGAACAGTTTCAGGGCCTTGTCGACGAACGGCGGATAGGCCAAACCGTCGGGTGTGTTGTCGTACCACAGCATGCGAGGCATTGAGGTGTTATTTTTGATTTTTCGCAAACGCTCGAGGAACTCGTCATCACTGATTGATGCCTCGGCATTTGTCCGATTTGAGAAATACTTCAATTCGATGTGTGGTGTTATGCTACGGGGTAGACTTAAAATTTCCCAATCGTCTTCGGGCTGTGTCCAATTTATGACACTGCGTTGAGAATTGTGATATGTGGGAAAGGCTAAAATGAAAAACACCGATTAGCAGTGGATTTGTGGGGATTTGTCTCTATAACGTCTAACTTACCAATGATTTCAATGGTCTGCCAGCCAACAAGGACTAGCAGCCACAACAAGATGGTCTTGGACATCGTCATGTTATTAAAGGTTCCAAGCCGGTGCGACATTCAAATTTAAGCCAATCTAAAAGAAAGACAAAAACACTTTCCGTTAACAACAAAACTAACGTAAAATTTGAGAATTTGTTGTTGATGCTGTTGATGTCGTTGTCGTTGTGATTGTCGTTTACTGCCAACAACCACCGACAATAATTACAAAAGTTTAATTACAAGTCGAAACTTCTAGCCCAATGGAATTCGTTGTGGGCTGGCTGGCGATAGTTCTGAGAGCGTTGAATGTTCGCCCTTGGGGAGACGCTTGACACTGCAAGCTGCATAGCGGAGCAGGGGAAAGTTGCATGGGGTTTTGTTGAACGGTTTTCGAAAAACCATGACTCTGCATCAAATGTACGGTTGGTTATCTGGAAACTTTTCGTTTCGGAAGAACCCCAAGAGTGAATGGCATAAATGGTCGAAAGTCCATAACATGTGCAGTTCATTCTTCGTAATTCGTTGTAGTTATTACATTTACCTGGCATGGACAACCAATTTCTCGCCGGTTGTTGTTGTGAGATGTCAATTGAGCGAAGTACAACATTCCTTAGCGGGTAAATATCGTGTCTCAGCATTATTGATTGAATTCTATTTGAAATTTAATTGTGTGTTTCCATAAAAACGAATCTGTTCGTTCGTTATAAAATGGGTTTCAGACATTATTCAGTTCTGGTTTTCAGGTATATGTTGTATACCTACATATGGAAGACAATCCCAAAAGAATTAGCTCTCATTACGGATAAAAGTCCATTTGAGAGTGCCTTCAATTTGGACAATATGCAACGAACGGACAAATTTGTTTTATGGAAACAGGCAGTAAAATTTCACTTTTTGTAGAAGTTGAAAATACCTTCCTGGTCCTTTCAGTCCATCATCACAATCATTGTATTGTCTAAGTGCAGGTGTTGATAATTAATTAATTATGGATGCGACATGCGTCGCATTACGAATTAGCATCAATTACATGGGTACCTTATAAAGTGTGAGGTGTGCTGTGCTCATATGAAAACATCCATAAATCAAATGTGAATGATATGATTCGATGATGCGAGTATCTGATTTATGAGAATCCCCAAAGTAATGCGCATGTATCTGTTATATAATCCTGACCTAGACGATTTCTACATGGTCAATTAATTTCTATAAGGTTTGGTAAGGGATATGGATTTTCTGTAAACCGGCTCAAAGTTTTATGGGTTGGCTAAATTTGAGACCAAGTTACAACATACACTTCTCAGGATTGGATGTTCATTTCGTATATATAGAGAAAATTCGTTCTTTAGCCGAACCGTTCGTATGTGGAACAATCTTCCAGCAAATGTATTTCCTACCAGTTGTGACATTCAGAAATTCAAAACAAATGTCAACAAACACTACTCCCTCTTTCCTCCTTCCGATACCCTAATTTCCTTCCGCTAACACAATGCATTGCATTTATAGGGGCATCCCCTGAGTGTTGGCCTTCAAAAAAAAAAAAAAATGTGGACAGACTAAGCAAATAAATTAAGTGTTACTTTGTATTTAGGATGCGTGTAGCTCAAGTATTTTCATGGCGTGCAAATTACTCGGAATTTAGTAATTGTAACTGTCCCATTTCTAATGATTTCAGAATTTTCAAACAGTCTTCAACAAGTTAGTTGACCTTTTTTCGATAGCCAACAATATTTCACTGTACATTAACCTGCCCCTTTTCCTCGCTGGCTTGTCACAACACCTGCCGTGGTAATCATACCGATGGTAAATGGAATATTGGATATCAGCATGTTTTTGGTTAATTTGCAGCAGCTGGGATTTATTTATTAGTATATTAGTGTTGCTAATTATTATTAACGCGCTGGCATTAATAGTAATTTAATTATTCATATGTCAGTAATAAATGTTTGACAAATCAGTCAGGCGGAATTGATTGAACGAAATAACTTAACAAATTAGATTGGAAATGAAATAAGTACACATGTGTACATTAGACTGGGTCGCCGCATTCATAGGAACAGCAGAAACTCTTTTCCGTCATCGTGTATTAACTTTGATCTAAAGCCATGAATCTGATTTTCTAGACAATGTTAAGGTTGTTCGCTTTTTTAACACACGGTGACTCAGACACATTACACAGGGTGACTCAGACTTCATCAGCTGATAGATAGTGCAAACGGGAAAATAATTGTGCTTAGATCTCAGACGATGTGGTTTCTTTGTCAAGGTCGATTCAATACCATTGGATTTCTTGGTTCGGAATACTAACCGAATAACTAACTGATCTCAGAGTTCCACCTGGAGCGTACAACAAATTGAAGAGCAAACTAATTAATTTTTCCAGTTTATTCTATTGTCGACAAAGGTGGTGGTGGTGATGATCATACGTTTCGTTTTCATGTTCAGCTGGCGAGTATGAATTTCCACAATTTAGCCACTAAGTGGTCAAAATGGCTAACTCGACTTTTTGAAAATCGAATGCAAACAAAAACATCACACTCACCCTCATTTCCTTATCATTATTGTAATGATAAATGATAAAATGTATTATTTATTCGAGCACTCACAGAATTCTAAACAGGACTCGAACGTATTTACTTGTTCTCTCCATTTTTTGCTTTGTGGCGTTAGCGCAATTGCTAATTATATGATTATTATTGTTGTTGTTTTTTTTTGTTATATTTTCAAATGATTCACTGTGAACTATTTTGACAAAGACAATTTAATTATTTCCCCTTAAACTAAGTGCGAGGAGAAGGGGGCGAGTCCAACTAAGTCTTTAGAAATATTTGCACTGAATGGAGCGACAACCGTAACTGTCACCAGTGAGTGGTTTCCGAATAAATCTGATAATGTCCGTTAAATATATGTATGGAGAATATTATACCAATACATATGTACATATTTAATTAACGTTTGGTAGGCCATGCAATTATTAACTAAACAAGTAAATATTGCGCAAATAAAGGAAACAAAAACAACGAGTTGTTATCAACAGCAAAGTATTGTCATTTGTTGTCATACCTGACGGGAAGCCTGGCGGAGGCTATGAGATGAGATATTGGTGCCATCCTAAAGTTCCTTTCCGGAGTTGCGACATCAAAATATACACACATATTTGATGCGACAAAAATCACTGACACATTATCAATGAATACGTACACCGATCGATAAACAAATATTGAATGTTTAAACCGATACATATGTATATGTGTTGTATGTATGTATCAATGTGTACTCATGTATGTCAAAAATACATATGTGCATTCCAAACTATTTACTTGTTCCTTTATTTTTTTTATATTTTGATTGAGATTCATAATATTTGCATAGTTAAAACAAAAAGAAGAAAACTAAACAACGGCGTGTTAAGTTCGGCTGAGTCGAATCGTATACACCCTGCACACAGTGTTAATGAATGGCAACTCCTCGTACTACGTCAGCTTGTAATAAAGAACTTGTCGACCGTTTAATTGTTTTAATACCAATGAGTTGGTTTGAACAATTGCCAATCTTTCGTTAGCCATCTTCTCATTCGATCTAAGTATACGATTTGAGAGAGAAATCTAAAAACCTGCTCAAAAAAGGTAAAATGTATTGTTAGAAAACTAGTTTTACTCTTCAATGCTGTAGTAGGAAAGAAAGCGAAATATCACTTCAGACAATTTGGAATCAATCAAACCCGAAACTATTTTTGGAACTAATACGACTGGGGTTTTCATATTGATCGTATATGTATGTTGTTTTGTCTCCAATAAATGGGATGCATTTCTGAGGGTTTTTTTTGTCCGTATATATCAAGTCCGGACCATTTTCCGAACAGTTAACCAAATAATATCTCGCATCCTCAGGCTCGGTGTTGTTGGCAACGGTTTTATATTCTCCATGAAGTATGAAAAATGCAGTCACTCGATCATGATTATTGCATACATTGCGATGATTAAGCCAGTAATGTCTCATGATGACGATGCCTCTTGTAGAGTGTTTACATTTTGCAAAATATAAACTTGAGCATTTTTATTTTTTTTTTTTGCCAAACATCCATTTATGTACGTGTGTTTGTCTGTTTGTTTGTTGTACGGTTTGTATTTTATGAATTGAGGTCAGAAGGTAAATAGAAATCGTTTTGTTTTGTATTCCGATTAAAACAAACAGTGTGACGTTGTTGCTTAGCTTTTGCTGTTGCAATATTAATTAAAAATCTAATTATATTTGAAATTGAATTGATTAATCTGCAAAATAAAATGCAAACAAAGAAAAAAAAACACACACACATTTTAATACGAGTATTTTGACATGTGACGGCGGTTATCAACCCATCAGTTGTTTTTTAATTTTACAATTTTCACAATGAACTTGATAAGAATGAATGTTTATTCGAAATGTTCCCAATTAACAAAGTTGACAATTTCAGTGGACCAGAACGAACCAATACGAAACCACCAACAGGCGAATATAGCTGGCTATGGCTGGGCCAATAGACAGTGAATGTATGAATTTGAATGTATGTGAATTTGAGCTCAATTTCCCGATATTTACGCCATATGAGACAAATAAATGGCACAGCATAAAATGCTGTCCAATACATACATATGTCTGTATGTACATTCAATTCGTTGATACACAAATCAATCTTGTCTCAATTGTTTAATTAGACAATCGGTGGGGCAATTCGATGTTGTCCACTAAAACGTATCGATTTTCTGTTTGGTTGTTTTTTTTTTTTTTATTTCGAAGTGAAATTATAAGTCGTTTGGATCGGTTATCTGTTGTACACAAACACGATCCGGAGCGATCAAAAGTTTAATTTTAAAAAATCAACTTTTAAAAACACTGTTTCTTGTTTATAAAGAGTGATTTGTTAAGAGCTTGATAACTTTTTTTTTAAAAAAAACGCATAAAATTTGCAAAATCTCATCGGTTCTTTATTTGAAACGTTAGATTGGTCCATGACATTTACTTTTTGAAGATAATTTCATTTAAATGTTGACCGCGGCTGCGGCTTAGGTGGTCCATTCGGAAAGTCCAATTTTGGGCAACTTTTTCGAGCATTTCGGCCGGAATAGCCCGAATTTCTTCGGAAATTTTGTCTTCCAAAGCTGGAATAGTTGCTGGCTTATTTCTGTAGACTTTAGACTTGACGTAGCCCCACAAAAAATAGTCTAAAGGCGTCAAATCGCATGATCTTGGTGGCCAACTTACCGGTCCATTTCTTGAGATGAATTGTTCTCCGAAGTTTTCCCTCAAAATGGCCATAGAATCGCGAGCTGTGTGGCATGTAGCGCCTTTTTGTTGAAACCACATGTCAACCAAGTTCAGTTCTTCCATTTTTGGCAACAACAAGTTTGTTAGCATCGAACGATAGCGATCGCCATTCACCGTAACGTTGCGTCCAACAGCATCTTTGAAAAAATACGGTCCAATGATTCCACCAGCGTACAAACCACACCAAACAGTGCATTTTTCGGGATGCATGGGCAGTTCTTGAACGGCTTCTGGTTGCTCTTCACTCCAAATGCGGCAATTTTGCTTATTTACGTAGCCATTCAACCAGAAATGAGCCTCATCGCTGAACAAAATTTGTCGATAAAAAAGCGGATTTTCTGCCAACTTTTCTAGGGCCCATTCACTGAAAATTCGACGTTGTGGCAGATCGTAAGTCTATTCATGATGAAATGTCAAAGCATACTGAGCATCTTTCTATTTGACACCATGTCTGAAATCCCACGTGATCTGTCAAATACTAATGCATGAAAATCCTAACCTCAAAAAAATCACCCTTTATTTGGAGTTAACTTGTTTTGCCCCGTTCTCTGTGTCAATTCTGACAATCGTTCTATATTCACTCCATGTATTCCATGTATTCATTTTATGCTATTGATTTAATTAAGTTGAATATAACAAGACTGGACTTCCTACTCTTTACTTGAGGACAGGTTTTCATTTTTAATTTCCCACTATTCTAATTGATATTCTACTCACGCAATTATACACTTTAACAGACAATCGTTTCAAGTCGTTTTTTTTATCTTTCTTTCGGTTTTTTCTTGAAAGTTATGTTAATTGTTTGTATTAAAATTCTCCAAGTAACACTGAGATTTTCACATAAAAAAAGCATTACGTGTGAATATTTGTTAGTTGGGCCGCCTAAAAACCCATCGTAAAAGAAAGAAACTGCTGAAACTACATTGAATTTGTGTTATGATCTGTCTGTGTCAGATCCTTATCATGAGCTTAAGCAAAACCTCTATTCAATTAATGAAAAACCCTTTATACGTGTATACTAATGCAGTTTTAAATTTCCTAGAATCTTGCAGGAATGTGAAGAGCCATTTAAATGGGGTTAATATTTTCAAATTGAAGAAATTAAGAATATTCCCTAAAAGTGTGCCACGCTGATTATTGACAGAAATTGTAAGTATGGTGATATCTTGTAAACTTAAATTAATCTAACAAATCCATTTTATTTTATAGGTGCAACTTCTTTAACATCGAGTACAAAGTGGTAAGAATATCTGACATTATTTTTACATTCATAAATAACTGTTTCATAAACGGCTGTTTAAATAGGCGATTACTCTTTAACAAAACAGTCGTTTTAACAGTCGTTCCTTATCCATCAACACACAAGCTAGGAGGATTGAAAATTGTAAACGGCTATTTTGAAAAAATCCTAATTTGAGTTATGACACTATTGGCTACTGTGCAAAATTTGTATTTTCAAAGTTACCAACCTCTTTTTGTCATTGTTTTGATCGTGTTATTTACCAACAAGAACATGTATTCATATAGTTGGCTGTGGCATCTTTCACATTGAATTGAATCATGATTTCCTTTGGCCCATACTCACCAGTCGGCTGCTCATCCATGTGCTAAAGAATGTTTACTTTTACGCACCAGTGCGGTGTCAAAAATAATTTGAAAAATTCCAATACTGAAGAGACGTTTATGCCAAACCGCTGCAAAGGCGGTTGATAATCGCTCACATGTACTTTAGAGGTGTTAAGGGTACTCAGATACGTGGAGAAGTATGACAATTTTTCCGGCAACAAATGTTCACAAGAGGTGCATTAGAATGAACGAATTTTATTTAACGAATATATTTGTTTTTTTTTTGAGAAATTCATTGCGAATGTTTTTAAAAAACATGTATAATATATGTTTGAAAGATGGTGCTCTTGTATATATTTGCTTCTACAGCTCGTATGCAAGTGAGTACAAACAATTTAACCGAATTCAATCAAATTGCCACCGTGCCACGAAGAGAAGTAGTTTAACCCTGAAACATTTGAAGTGTCCCAAATTCGAGGATCGGCCAACGTTTTTCTGTGTATCAGAGTCGAGTAGTAGTTATTTTTTTTTAGTCTCTTTTGATTAAAAATTGTGTGGCTACAGCTTAAGCCTTCAGTTATTTTTGTTTATGGGAATTTTATTATTTAAGCTGAAAGTTACCGACAGACAGAAAACATGTTAACGAAAATGCCAAATGAAACTCGCCTAACATTTTATCATAGTAAACACTTTCTTTTGAGACATGTTCGGTAATATTACAATCCGTTTTTAAAACAGAATAATCAAGGAATTGAGAATATATTTCAACATTGATGAAATTCTTGAACAGGTTCATTGAAACTTGATTACAAAAATTAAGAGTCAGTCTGGTTTTGGATCTGTATAATACCAAATTGTTGGCTGTATTATTTTTCTTTACAAACAAAACCACTGCATAATGGCAACTCTATCCGAAAAGGCCGCCATATAAATCATGTTGTAATATGCATTATCTTAATGAAACCGTCGTTGCAACAACAACAAAACTCGTTTCGGTCTTCAATGCCCAGCCATTCCCATGTTGTCTGTTCTGTGTAATGCAATAACGAAACAACGTCTGTGAATAACATGAATGGGCTGGGGCAGTGGCAGGTGGAGGGGGGAGGCGGTGAAACAAGTCACAACAAACCAAACAAAAGAAATATATGTAAAACTTTATATGTTTCAATACTTTCACTTTCATTTCTTTTTTAGTTTTTCTTCTTTTTTTTCGTTTTGTCGATGTTGTTGGCTGAGCAAAAAAAAAACACAGAATAAGGCACGCATATACAAATTGTCTTAGGTGTTTATTGGTCGTGTTATCGTCGATACAATGACACTGAAAATGCCACTTGTGGTTCCATTTGAAAAAGGTGTTAAATAATACCGCCGACCGACCGCCCAACCGCACTCCGAGTATAATTTCCAGAAGACATATCAAGCGTGACTGGTAATAGCGTAACGTCTTCGATTCGACTTAGGGTAGGCCAGGTAGCATCCATTGCGTAATGATCATTGTACAATAGAGAAATCCGAATCAAACCTATTGGATTGAAGCTCGTGAAGCTCCTAATATTCTGTGGTTTTTACAAAAGATAGCATAGAGAACAGACTGCCAGTAAGTTTGCCATTTGGCTATTGCAATTGTTCCGAAAAGCACATCTTAAATAACATTTTCAGACGTTCAGTATGCTCAGACGTAGTGTACCAAAATGCGTGTTCTTTAGTCTAGAATGTTTTACTCTCTTTGAAGAGAAAACATTTTGTTTATTTGAATCATAATCAAGTGAAATTTATAACGATTTTCTACCTCTTCTTCCATTTAGGCTTTTCTTTGGACGCAAATATTACGTTGAATCATCGGTCTATCTGGGCCTAAAACTGTCCCTACAGATTACACACACACACGTCAGTTCTATATCAAATTGGTCTTTAAGGACAGCCATTCGCAAACACAACAAAGACAAGGGCAGAGCAGGCAATTTGCCTTTATTTAGTTGTTAGTAATTTGTCTTTTATCACAACTAGTTTTTTTATTTGATTTAAAAAAAAAAAACTTGAAAATGCTCCGAATACTGGCAAAGCTTTTATGTATGAATTTTTATCGGCATTTGTGAGGTCAAGCCGTCACTTAAAACAGCCAGGTGTTCTTATGTGTTCCCATTTTGAGTACTAAGGCCACAATTTTCAATTATACATAATGTACTTGAGATGCTTTTAAAGTGAGCTCTGTTTAAACAAATTAAAAGAAACAAGTGAATCTTGATACCCTCCACTATGGATTGCATTCCATATTATCATGGTTGGTGGACCTATAGTTCGATTCCTAGTACATATTTTTCTATGTCATCCGAACTTCAAAATGACCTAACAAGTTTTTCATAACTTTACACTAGAACTCGAAAACGTTTTAGAATCTAAACACGCTTCCTGTTTCGTCGTTCTGGAATTCGACTATAAAAATTTACATTTTTAATATTGAAGTGTGTTAAACTTTACAATATTTTTTGATTCTAAACTAACACAGCTTCGTCTTCTTCTTCTGCCATTGACATTTCATTAAAGAACTGATAGTTTCATAGCCTGATACATTCGTTTTCTTTTTCATATAAATTGTTTCGAATTATTGTTTGATTGTCTTCGTCTTTACTTCGTTTTTCTTATTGCAATTACTACAAATTCATTCAAATCACCAGAGCTTGTTGCCAATTGACATCCATGCCAATGTAACCATGTACATAGATATATATGTACTTGTCCATATATATACATACATATGTATGTATGAATGAGTATGTTTGTACACTTGTTTACATTATAACTCTGTCGACGCCATCTACCCCAAAAATACCACAAAAGTCAATACGTACGATGAACGCGGGCCATAACAAAAGGCAGAGCTGTGACCTACCTTCATCCACGTACGAGTTAATGTATGTCTGTACTATAAATATGTGTGGAACAGCTTAAGTGTGAATACGGACCGGACCACCGGACTATCATCATGAATCATGTCATTCATTTTTTGGCATACACAGCCGTACTCGTCCGTATCGCAGTGTTGTCTTTGTTTCGATAAGTGTTAATTTGCATTGGTGTGCTTTGGCGTGTGTCTGTGTGTGTGTGTATGAATGAATTGACAAACTAACACAAGTGTGTGTACCTTAGACTGCGTATTTAATTTGATATGAGAATTTGAAATTGTTTTCATTTAAAACGTGCTCAAGAGAGAAAAACAATTAAAGTGCTGTGACGTTATTATGCAAATTATATTTCTGACACCGGGTTAAAATATATAATTAAGCGTAATCACAACAATGCTTCCCGAACTGCATTCACATCCACGCAGATCACAATGTATACAAATTTAATTTAATAAAATTAATTTCTGACCACCAGTTCTGAGCGTTTGGTAGGACATTTCCCCCACATCAACTTCAGATTACAGATTAGTTCAGTAAACTTTCGTTCGATCATCATCGTCGTATATTCACAGAGACAATCTATGCCCTTCCGATGGAATATCATCACGTAGCTATCAAATTGTTGTCATTTGGTTTTGGTTTTTTTTTATTCTCTCAGACAATTTAATTTATTTTTCAAAATTATTACGAAAAAAATCAAGTAAATTTCCCTTTTACTTTCTATTAAATAATAATCGAAAAATACTCGAAATGCGATATTTTTTTTGTATATAAAAAAAAAGAAAGTGTTTAACTGTGACCATTGTAAAATAATTTTACAAAAAAAAAAAAAAAAATACAGAGCCTCCATTGTACTCTTACAGACTTCTGGAGGGGCTGGGGCGTTTTACTCATACACACATACACAGACATTCTCATACATACGTCAAATTGGGGCCATTAACAAAACATTGACAAGAGCCCAAACTAATTGTGGTAGTTTTTTTCATGCGAAGTTTGTTATTTTTTAATGAATAAAATATTTTAAACACGTCCGAAAAGTTTAACAATAAACAAATATTTGTGATTGTGTGGATTTCGTAGACCGAAGGTGGGCGAAATACAACTAAAACAAAAGAATGGTGAACGATGAGGTTCGGCTTCAAATGATAATCAATTTCAAAGCATTTTTTAAGAGGCCAGGCCTTAAACAAATAACCAACAACTTTTCCGGTAGACTGGCAACCAAATGGGCTAATTGAGGAATTGAGTTCTCTCTCTCTCTCTATCTCGCTCTGCAACAAAGTATGGGGGGGAAATAAACACAAATACCATACACCGCCCTAAACTGGCACTTTCTTAGGATACATTGACTTCTTACTGATCTCGTGCGGGTTTCCCGATCTCCTGAGGCGTCAGTGCGGTTGTTAACATAGCTGACAAGACGAAAATGAGCATCGTTAGGAGAGATGATAACAAAGCGGACGGTCGTGTGACTTGAATAAGAGATCTTTAAGCTAAATTTGCAACAGGCTGGTGGGTGAAACATGAAATTTGAGTTCGATGGCGGGCCGTTGTTCCATGATTGAGTCGCACTATTTTGCAACATTCTCGTCAGTGCACACCGTGATGATGTTGTCCACTGGCATGTCAGTCTTACAAACTTCTTTCCCCTTTACGAGTAAAACTTCTCTATAAATAACATTTTGAGATTACTTTATGCGATCTAAAGTGCCTTTAACTTATGAACCATGTCTCCAACTCTAGCAATTTTAAAAAGCTCGTCTCCGGCTCCAGAGACGACAGCGACAAACAACATTTTGAAAATTGTATTTCCGTCCGCTATAAAAAAGTTCATGTAATCGAAAATATTTCAAATTTTAACAAATATTAGCAGATACATTTTATTTATTTTATGGGAAATGTAAGGAAATAAAACTCGGATTCGAGCTAATTGTTCGACTCCACCTCCACAGTTCTGATATGAACCCATACATACGTATTTACATTTGTTTTCAACAAATTACGTTTTTAATTAATCTTCTTCTATACATTTTGCTGCTCCATTATATTGCCCCAACTCACAAATTGGTTATTTGATAATTTATTGTTGTTGTTGTTGTTTTTTGTGTGCCACTTTTAACGTTGCAAGCGGGGGCAACCTCTTCGTTTTCGTTATTAGATCATCCAACTCTATTAATTCGAGTAAACAACAAGAGCAACACCAACAAACATGAAGCAAATGGAAAGCAGAACCGAATTAAATCTGCATTGCTTGGAACAATTCATACACAGACATACTTGATGGACCCAGATGGACACATGCACACAAATATACATCTATGCATGTTATGCCATGCCACTGCAAATGACGGAAGCCTGGAAGGAAGCATATGAGACCATGACTCACACATACATAGAACAACAGACAATTTTTAAAAATTCAATTTTCCACTTAAGTAACACAGTGAACGAACGGGAGGATGGACAGCCTCAAGAACAGCAAAATCACAAGGTCCGACCAAAATCTATCCTTTGGTAATGTCAGAGACATTGTCACTCTTCTTTCGGAAGCCCTTCCTCCGGCCGCCTCCTCCATACTGGTCATGTATGATGAACAGTGTGTGTGTGTTTGTCGACATGTAATAAACCATGAGATGATGGAGTTTCGAATGCCTTTTGTTGGTTTTGAAATGCGAACGTACTTACAATTGTAATCGGTTACAAAAGTAGAATAGAGTTGCCATGTTTCGGAGTGCAGGGAAATCTATTTCCGAGGGTTCATAGAAGCTCCTCTTAATATTCGGGAAGGATTTAAGTTTTGATCAGTATTATAATCCACAATCATCTACGATTTCTACAGGATATAGTCAGTGGGCTTGTTAAGACTACGATAGGATTGTACTCGAGGTTGATTCAGGATTATGATCTCGTCCTTTTGGAAAATTTCCCATGACCACTCCTTATAATTCCATAGAAAGATAGTAGTGCGCCGCTTTAACAGCAACAGGTGAAAATGTTGTCTATTATCCAAAAATTAAATATTAAAACAAATGAAACGAATTTAATCTCGTTAGAATAACCATAAAACAACATCGCATATGGCTTTTAAGCAACAACACTGTCAGTATCTCGTTAACCTTGGCCAAAGTGAGATCTACTTGGACTTGGCATGTCTGTACAATGCCGGCTCATTGTTCAAAGTCAACTCACACGAATTGAGATTTTAGTCGGCTACCACGAATTGTTGCTGCTGCAAAATATATCAGATTTTTGATTCTACTACAGAACGTACGATGGGGTGTTGTTGACATTTGCTCATTGTACAGAATATCCTCACACACACACACAGACACGTACATGTGTCTATGACGATATGTGCATATCATTTATGTTGAACATTGACAACAACATCATCATATTTTGCCACCACACTACAAGCACTAGCTTGCGGCAGTCGCAGCAACGTCCCAGCAGCATCATCGTCAACCGAATTGGAATTATGCACTGGGCGACAACAACATTGTCATCGTTGCCGTCAAAGACATCATCATCGTCAACATCATGCCCATCAGTTTGAAGAGCGGTGTGGCTGCAACCATGACCCACCCCCCCACCACCCCACTCATGATGTGTTGTCAAAATCAATATTAAACGACAGTACGGTGCAGTTGCAAACAAAAGTCCTGCCAGCTCAACTGCGGGGCAAATTCTCCATAGCCTCGTTGTCGTTGTCCACCACCACCCGTCCTTTGCAGCCATCTGAGCTATCCGCTTGTTTCTTTTGTTGTTGTTGCTGTTGTCTACCTTTGACATGATGTTGTAACAATGATAGTGTCATACTGTCGTACTACGTAATAGTAAATGGTAACAGCAGAGCATGTTGCCGCCGTAGTCAACCAACCGTTTGTCCCTCCGTCCGTCCGTCCGTCCATCCTCCTGGTGAGGGTTTACTATTCCATGGCGACGATACTTGTAGTGGTATTTGTGTTGCAACAATATTTCAACATGTTGCATTATGATGATGGTGTTGTAGTCGTTCGTATTGAATACGTGTCATTGCCGCAAATTGCATTTTAGCCTATGTAAACTTTACGTTTGAGGAAGGGCTTTGCTTAACGGTTATTACGAATTTGTTCCTTCCCTTTGTTGTTGTTGTTGTTGTTGTTTGAGTGTTGCCCTCAACGGTGCTTGTTGTTATTTTAAATTAAATCAATTTTGATAGATTGTCAATGTTGGTTAAATACGTTTGCATATTCATACAGCCGAGATCAAAATATTATTATTTACATGTGTAAATATTGGTCAAAATTAAATTTATGTTTTTAATTCAATATAGAGACACTTTCTAAGAGACACGAGTACTGGCCAAAGACGCTTCAGAGTTTATTACACTGGCATAAACTCGTATCAACGTACGTTTTTGATTTAAAGTTCTGTATTTTGTGTACGCAACTTTCAAATTTAAACTCAGCTAACCGCCTGTTGGTTTTAGCCAATGAAACGGATTTAAACAATTACTGAAACCCCGAATTGAATGATGTCTGAAACCCATTGGTCCAAGCGTTGCCAATATAGATTTGTAACGAACGCACGAATTCGCTTTATGGAAACCGGCAGTATTCTGTTGGAGTATTTATAAAGCATGCACATGCACCTTGAGAATATTCAGAAGGTTAAAGTGGACCGGGTTGTTAGCTGAAGCGATGAGACTATCTTCAATGATAGAAAGAATGTTTAGAGTTTAAGCACGGATAGGATCGCTATCTGGGAGCCAGAGAATGTCTCAAGTACATTGAATATATTAGGCAATTTCTCAAAAGTAGACGGTCTATGGTTTTAATTTTACGTCGCCTAGTGTATCTAACAATATAATATAATAAATAGAATCAGTAAAGAAAGCAAAAGTCGCCCTACTTCGCACTCTGCTGAAGTATCTCGTCTCTAAGACGAAATCGACTACCAATCATTTGACCTATACTTGAGAAAGTGTGTTTTTGTTCGAGAGTCGACTCTTCTCATGTAAACCCTCTTTGTGCTTCTGTACAGCAACATTCATTTGTAAATTCCGCTTTATATACGGCATATAAATACACGAATTATTTTAATTTTATTCAAGAGTTCATGAATAGTTTAATCTGGATTAACGGAGCCAAAGGCTAGTCGAACCATAGAGAACGCAATCGATGGCGGCATTTACCAATTTCACTTTGAATATTCACATTTTTAACGGATGGTAACCCTGTGCAATATAACAACATAACCAGCTGTTGCGCCCGCGACTTTACGCGCATTTGGCACAAGCGGCCGACCAGTGCTACGCTCGTGCGTAGTAAGTAAAATGATATAAAAAGAAAAAGTTGACTATAAAAATAACACTGAATCGCTTGTAGCGACGTAGCAACACCCACAGCAACAAATATGTAAAAGTCTGTTCATTGAAAAGTGAAAAAATTGGTTACAAATGAAATTATCGCTTATATGGAAGACATGAAACCGTTTCATTTGAGGGTAAATAGCGAAATGAGTAGATTCTATAGTACGAGTTCGTCGGTAGAACACCGTCTGACAAAGATATCTTCAGCAGATGACGATCATCGAACGAAACAAGAGTGAAAACTGTGCAGTTGTGGGCTTTTTTTGTGCAATGCGACGAGCGATGACCACAACATGTGTTACAGGTTGTTTGCATTGAAAATCTGTAAAGCGACGTCAAGAGGAATTGGGCATTGGCACACAAAGTGTCTGACAAAGAAATCATGCACACGACACACACACACACCTATGTAAATACATAATACGCGTATTCCGATCGATCGGTATACAGTGTTGTGTGTGTGTGTATGGGTAAGTTTCACTATTTTGTTATTTAAACCGAATAAAGAAACAATTTGCTGCTTACCACCACTTTATACAGCACGCTGTGCTGCTGCTGCTGCTGTTACTCTGGATGCTATTGCACTTTTGTTATCTGCATTTATTTAGACAAAACCGTCTTCTTCTCCTTCTCCTGTTTACAATAAACTTCCAACTAACCAGGCAGAGGCAGACTTTTTTGTTTTGGCTGCGGCTAAACAAGCAGACGACAGCTTCTTCCGAAATCACTTTATCTCTATGTTCAATATTTATTTTGGTTGTATTTGTAGTTAAATTCACTTTTTATTATGTGCGCTCTTTTTCAACATTTGTTAAACGAATTTCATATTTGGACATTTGTTTGTTTGCTTGTTGGTTGTTATTATGCTCTTCTCGTTATTTTTTTTCTCCTTAAATTGAATGAATGTGTGTTTCTTTTCTTTGCATGCGAACACATCGACAACAACAAAAGACCTAAATTTTCACTTTACTGCTATGTTTACACTCTTGTGTTGTGTGTTGGTCTTTTTTTGTTTGTTTTTTGTTTTGTTTTCTCCACTATATTCCGTTTTCCCAGAGAACGTCACGTCCGCCTTCAAAGAGTCGCCGCGCACAACTGACTGTCGACTGTATGAGAGACGGACCGATCATGTAACGTTCGTCTGTTCGGTTGTGTATGGCCCGCACAAACCGCCGCTTTTAGACTTTTGTGAAAGCTTAACGATTTTTAAACATACCACAAGAACAGCTTATGTTAAGCTTTACTTTATGGCTGAGAAAGCTCATAATAGACACGCAGTGAGAATGTGAACATTTCAGAGAATTACTGTTAATCGTTCAATGTTATTTACAGTAGACATTTTAACAGGTGACCTTATAGGGGGAGGGGGGAGTGATATTTTGAATAAAATGTAAATTTGTCTGTTGTTTGGGGACAAACGAACATTGACTGTACTTTGTCCTTTAGCCATCACATTAAGTCCCAAACACTTGACTCTCTTTTTCTCAGCGTTTTTAAAAGAGCGACAAGGAATGGCCAACCAATATTTCGAAAAGAATTATAGTCAGCAACAACACTTCGAGTAAGGAATCTTATAATCTTTAGAGTTGCTTAGTACCAAGACTGATAGAAACAAAGATTATGCCATGCGCATGCATGACGTAGTTTGTGCCTTGTAAGGGTTGCCAATTCTATTTGTATGCACAACGAGTGACAAGTTTCAGATTGAAACACAGCGTAAAAACATTGTTGGCAACCCTGCAATTGAAACCACTTTGACTATCAGCTAATAGGAACACTTCGCGTGACGTCATTTGAGCAACCTGCGCAGAAAATTTCCATTCTCTGCGCGAGATGGCATAATCTTCTTTTCTATCATACTTGCTTAGTAAAGCATCAGCTTCAAGTCAATATTGAGTTCTTGAGAAAACCATTTAATTCTACTTGTTTGTAACTGTCCCACAATCTTCGGCAATTTGTATAATTAATCAAGGAAGAACTTCGAAATTGTTTATTTGTTTTAATAATAATTTATTCTAAATCTCATTCTCTTCCAATTCCCTTAGTGTTCTCACTCGTTTGTTTGAATATCGATCCTCCTCTCATTTATTTAAATATCAATCCAAATTGTTCTTATTTATGAGAGTGCGTGTATAAAATGATATCGCAATAGAGCTTTTCCGGATATTTTCGCGAGCTACCATTGACAAGGTGAAAAGTTTAAGAAAAAAACTGTGTGTGTGTGTTTCGTTCTACGCGAACAATTCAAAACTAAGCGACATTGTTTCGAAAAGTGCTCGCTTTAGCGAACGTTCAATCTTAAAACATTTGTCCAGTGGGAATATTTACTGAAAAATGTGTGATTACACACACACAAACGCACTGATGGGAGATAACAACAATAGCAATAGCAACAAAAAAAAAAAGAAATGTAGAGTACGAGTGAATGAACGAACTAATGTAGCCATGTTCTGCATTTGTTTTTGGACTTTTACAATTGTTAAGTGTCTGCCGAAAAGTATGCTATAGATTGTATGTGTGTTTTCGTGCTGATTGCATAAACTAAACATTCCGGAGAAATGAGATAATAAAATATGAATTTACAATATGAACAAAATATCCACATGTACAATACAAACATACATTTGGATGTACCGCTGTCTATGTGTATGTGTCGGCAAGGGGAAACTCAGAAATGTCACAAGGAAAAACATGGAAAACTGTTTTATAAATACGGTGCCACAAGTGTCAAATAGGGAAAAAATCTAAAACAAAGCAGAGAAAACTGCAACTTAACCATTTTTGATGTGTACACTGGACAAAATTTTTGTTTTTTTTTTAAGTTAGAAGTTTGGGTGTAGTTGCCTAAATCGACAAACAATACTAAGGACATCATTGGGGGCTTCAATGAAATCCCAATCTGGATGAGCATGAGAGATAGAAATTTTTCACAGTGTATTTTGAATTGTAGTTGGCAAACGAAAGAAACAAAAAGATGTAGTATCCACTTTATTTACATGTTCCAGTATGACAGCAACAGAGATAGTAAATAATAGCAGTAGAGAAACTAGAATGTGTTCTCGTATTGTTACATCGCTTGATTGCCATAAAATTGTTTGTTAAAGTTTCTCTTCTCGTTGTTTTTGTTTTGTTCTTCCGTTATTTGCGTGTCGCTAAAAACTAAAGCATACAATTTAAGTTATCTCTCTGGCTGTAATAAAACAGTGCATACTTCTGGGGATTTCGTGTTCTTCTGTTGCTGTTTTTTTTGTTTGTTTTATTATTATTATTTTGTTTTATTGCGAATACAGAAGTTTTGTTTGTTTTTCCCTGTGACACTAATGTTGCACTGAAGAAATTATAATGGGAATTCAATTACATTGATATGACTTAATCACATATTGAATGATTATTTAGTATAATTGGGCGATAACGATGATTGATGACTGTGTTTTGCAGCGATAATAACTGGGGTCGTTTAGATGACGCTTATTTATTCGTAGGTTTCGGTAGTAGTTAGTACCTTTGTTTGGATCAATGGAATGGACAGCTTTTTATGGTTTTTCGTGTTTCTGTTGTTACATACAATTTTTGAGAAAGAAAACATGAAAGCAAATCAAGGATTCGAAATATTCCCCAACGTTTTACAAATACAGCTTGTTAAGCTTTCCTCATTAGTTGTAGCGTTATCAAACACTCAATGTACAATATAATTTGTATACTCACGGATCCGAACCGTTTATGATTGTCTAGAGCAGCTTAGCTTTTTCTTTTTTATTTGACCAGTAAACTGGGGATGCGCCCTTGTGCGATTAAACGTTGTCAAGTGGCCGATTGCTCGGTCGACACACTACAGAGAAAATACGTTCTTCAGTCGAACCGTTCGTATGTGGAATATTCGTCCAGCAAGTGTTTTCCTGCCAGTTGTGACATTCTGAAATTCAAACAAATACCCCCCCTTTTCTCCTTCCGCTAATGCATTGCATTGCATTTTAAATTGTATAGATCAATCCGTGCTAGACTCTTTGAAAAGCTTTGAAAATATCTACCACGACCATGTCGGTTAAATGGCTCGACTCCATCGATCCAAAAAGATCGCCATCAGGCAGATCGATTTCTACAGAAGCCATACAGCCGATTATTCCTAAGGTCATTAGACTCTAGATGCCAAAAAAAAAACCATTCGATTCATAAATTTAGTCCCGACCGTTTGCTTGCATTACACACGAGATCCGGCAACCCATACGACTGCATGTAGATGCGACCATTACTCCTTAATACATTTTTCCGAAATTACTTACTACACTCATAGGGAATATATCCAATATTAATAGTTTAGTTGAATCCATCAATTTTTTATTTGCATTTGACGAGGAAAAATAATCACAACACTTTTATATTTGTTGGCTAAAAGTTGGCTCTGTGCAAAATAAGTTCTACAAACGGAATTGAATTTAAACATTTCCACAACGCCAGACGGGTGTGTGGTAAACTTTCTCGATTTCGGCACAGCAATTGTTATTGGCTCATGCACTCTTACATTTTGCCGTGGTACTTGTTGCCCTACTGCGAATTAACCGAGGACGACACCAATGACGCCGGATATATGGTGTAGATCCTGTAATTGTACATATCGAATTCACCAACATCATTCTCAATTTCGTCACTGCAATCGACACCCTCATCCTTGTCGTTGTTGGTGTTGGTGTTGTTGCTGTTGACAACTGGCTCGCCATTATCTTTGGAGCGCACGTCATCTCCAAGACGCCCGGCTGGATGCTCATGTATTCCCGTGTTTGCTGACGCTTGTCGCGGCTTCCATTGCCAGGTGTGATGCAGAAAACCGAAGGTCCCGCAACAGCTTATGCCAACCTGAGATTCCTCCACGTTTGACGATGCTCGCTGACCTTTTCCATGGCGACAGCAACACCGGCAGCGGCCACAAATCACGGCGGTCACCTTAAGCTTGCAGCACATGATATAGTTGATGGTCTCGGTAAGGAATGTATAGAATAGGGGATTCAGCACGGAGCTGGCCAAGTTGAGGACACCAAATGTAAAGTATAATATCCAATGTATGGGCTTGCTGTAGGAGCCGTACATACGCAACAGGAGGAAAACCCAGGCGGGCAATCGAAGAAATAGAAACACAGCCATCATCAGAAGAATTATGATAAACATACGCAAATGGCGGGCCTCTCGGGAGTTCTTTGTTGTCACATTAGACCGCGGTGAGTTGGCAGGACTTGATCTGGTCGTTCTGCTTGTTGTCACATTGCCACCCAGGGTGCCGGCCAAACTGCTTGGCATAGTGGAGCTGGTGGTCTGTCCGGATCGGCAGTTGTCACTTGGGCGTTGTACTTGCAAGCTATTTGCCCGCCCATCCGCCGGAGCCGTTCTTAAACTTTGTCGTCCCACAGCTAACGATGCTTTCGCTTTCGGTTTCTGTTTCGCTTTACCTTTGATGTTCTGTTTTGGGTTAGCTCTCTCTGTGCCGGTAGTGTAGCGACGTTTCCATAGTTTCCGCGCTATGATTGTGTTGAACCAAAAGAAGGCTCCAATGCAGGGTATGAAAATGATGACAAAGACGACGGCATAATATAAAGTGACATCTTTCTGAAAAAGGAAATTCATCTTTTAGATCCTTTAAACGACAGAGATGACGGGGCAAGGCTTTTCTCCACACACACACACACATACACATTTCATTTCTTTACATTACATTTCTGGTAATCCTTCTCACCTGATCTGATACACACATGTCAACAAGTCTCTGTTCACGCACGAATGTATAGGAGAGGTCCTCGTGCGTTGCCTCCATCTGCCACGGTGATTTGGTCGCTGTTGCCATCTCTGTGGTGGCTGTTGTTGCTTCACCACCGGGCACATTCGTTTCCGGTAGCTCCGTTAAAATGTAAACCGGTATTAAGTCGTAAATAGTGAATACGGGACATGCGATACCAATGGATGCCATCCAAATGCAGAGCATGCATACAATGCAGCTAATTAGGGTGGGATGCCAGAGTCCGATTACTGCCTTCATAACCGCATAATAACGATCCACAGCAATGCCCACCAGAGTCATGCTGCTGGAGAGGATAGCAGCAGTCGTTGCAAATGGCACCAAACTGCACATCACTGGACCCAAATTCTGAAACGACAACACAGCGAATGAATGTGGCAACGAATTTAATTGTAACATCCACTCTCTATCTCTCGGTGTCTGTGTCGCATTGACGACCACGAGTCCCCCCCACACCGATGTACACATGTATGTATTTACCCATATCTGAACATATTCCTCCATGAACTGTGACATATAGGCAACACTTAGGAAGACCGTGTTCATCAAGTCACTGAACGCCAACGATATGAGGCAGGCACGAAAGAAGGGCCGTATTTTGCGGCGCAAGTTGACGACGATGGTGCACACATTACCGAACACGGATATCACGCTTAATATCGTTACCGTGACAATGAAGAAGTTTTTTTGTCCATTGGTCAGCGCCGTTAAATCCCCAGCTAATATACCGGGATAGTGGGATTCCGGATATTCATCACTGTTATCCGTTTGGCCACTACTGCTGCTGCCGCTGCCGCTGCCACTGTCACTGTAACTGTCCTTATCCTGTAGTGGTGACGGCACTTCCGCCGAAGTGCTGATGGGATTGAGAAGGACTCGTTTGATGTGGGCAAAATAGATGCCAGAAAATGCCATCAATTTTGCGAATACTTCTACACTTGTTATCAATTCTAGATAGTATGACAGAAAAAACAAATACTATTGAAATATGCCATTAAATATATTCTTGCAAATATTAATGGAAACATTTTCGATTTATGTCCAAGTTCCAGACGAATGTTGCTTGTTGTAAAACCTCGTAATAGTGGACACTCTCTGATGCTCTATCATCTTTCCATCGTCCAATGGAAAGTATTTACTCGTATTAGCAAGCGTATGAAGTTTTTTTTTTTAAAGTACAGTATATAGTATAGTAAGTATATATTATATTATATATTAGAACTTTTGGACTATTTAATTCAATATTCTGGAATTTGCCACACGAAACACACAGAATGTCAAAATATAAATCCAGACGAAGCGAATGACAATCGAATATACACACCGTCACCAGAAATCCAAAATGACCACTCGTCAAAAACCCCAAAATTGTGTTTTTGATTGATTCTTGTAAAATGAAAATACATGTCTCTGCAAAATTTTACACTTCATTATTCAAAATTTCCAATTTTATAGGCGAATTCCTAAGCGACATAACAAGGCGAGTGCTTAGACTGTTGTATGGCTTCTCCTGTGAAGTTAGGAAAATGATGTCTGGTGGCGATATGTATATTCCATTGTCATTTGATTTAATTCGTTTATCTGGATTTATATTTTGACATTCTGGACTATGCAGGATTCGGTCGCCCTTCGATTGAACCCGACTCTTTAATTGAATGCATTTATCTTCGATTTAAAATTATTTCCCCAATATTCATAAACGATGCTATACAGAACATTGGATTTCTCATTCACATGTGGGATATGCCTTAAGATTCCATGAAGGCGCCGACGGGAAACTTCGCTCAAATCTATGAGCTGTGCACACAATATTATTTAATAATGATCCGCAGGGCTAATGCTTTGTCTGGAAAAGTTGTACACGACCAGCTGAAATGGTCACCGACAAATGTTTGTTCTTATCTGAGTTTGAAATTGTTTTAGTCGCCGTCGTTTACGATTTAGAATTTCTAAGCATTCCTCCGTTGTTACGAATACGATTTAAAGGTTTCACCACTAGCATTTCCACAAACGTTATTTTCTCATTCTATATCAAACGTTGTAATACAGCCTAAAAGTGTGCTTCAATTTTCAACAGATTACTACCGTTTTTTGTTTTTGGATGTGCTCCCCCAGACACTGTCAACTGTTTACTAAATCGAGCATTGAATGGATCCGTTTATAACTACAAAAGTTAATGACAGCGCCGGAGGAGACCACAACGACAAGAACAACAACAATTCGTTTAAATGATGTGTGCTGTGCTGAGCGTTCATTCAATCATTGATTCGCCTGAGGTGGTCTTCAATCGTGTTATCAGTTCAGTCCGGTACCGGTTGGTGTCAAAGGAGATAATGCGCATTTTCGCGAAATATTGATTGAGGAAATACATATCTACATCGGTGAGTATGTTTGTGTGTGTGTGTTGTTAAATAATTAATTACTGTTTTTGGTTAGCCAACTGAAGTCGTTACATACATATGAGCATTTCTGTACATAGATGAAAACCGTTGTATCGACATTTAGCTTTTGCCTTGTTTTGTTTTCATTTATCTGAAGTATTTTCTATCTTATCAGTGTATTTTTGTTCTAGGTGTGCAAGCCATTGATGTTTGTAATTGATTCTGATCTGTTTCCGAACATTTTATCGGAATGTAATTAGTGTTGTGTTTGCTTTGAGTCCAATTGTGACGCAAATGGTGTTTGACAATTTGACCGAGATAGTACTTCAAAAAGGGCCTACACCGACATCTCTGTGTTGGTTTTGTTATGGAAATGCACAATTGTGCAGTGTCGAAGGCGTTTGAGTGTCGTTCTAGACAAAATCACCATTTTTTTGTTTAGTACTAACGCAATTTAACACAACAAAACAAACGGAAAACCGGATTGTCCCCTTCCAAAAATGTATTTTTTTTTCTCAGCATGGTTCCAAATATTTTCGCAAATCTTGTAACTCATGCATTCCATACGACAAGTTCCAACACATATTAAATAGTTTCCCAGTCTTTTCACCCATACATTTTTTCATGTTTAGAAGAAAATATGATAAATGTGGGAAATGTGACTCGTAGCATAATTCATCCAATTCCGCGCGTCTTTTATTGGACATACCTGTTGTCCTACGTTATCACTATTGATCTTGCGAGCTACTATGTTTGAACTGATTTAGAATACGGCGGGCGTCGAAATACATTGCCGATTTGACAAGCTTAGCCGACGTTTGCCAAATTCCAATCATGCTTCGGTCCATCGAGTTGTAAAATGACTGCTAGTCTTTCTTTCCATCGGGCATCTCTGAAATGTGCATTTCACAATTGTCTGAATAATGGCAGCTCTAGTTTAATTGTGATGTGTGTTTGGCTTTGCCACCGCTTAATTATTGTGTCGATTAGTCAAAGCCAATAGTCACATGCTGTTGGCTACTATTGCTGTTGCTGGCTTTGTGGCTGCTGATGATTATTGCAAAAAGTGGTGCCTATTTTTAGGCAATAAACCCCGAAACTCATTTAAACGTACATACATATGTATGTGTTTTTGTTCGTTTTGTTAGAAACTAATTTTCCCTAACACGAAATTGTTAATTTAAAATGCTTGATGATGCACAACAAATTATCACACTGAATTTACAAATAAAAAAAAATTAAATGCTTATAATACTATGAGAATGGTTGCAATTCGTTCGTCTGTGTAGATACGAGGATGTCCACAAACGGTTTGGATGAGATCGAATGGAGTGGAACATAACAGACCAGGTCCACATTTTGTGGTGTCAGTGATGGGGGTACCGCCTAGGAGGACAGTTGGACCTAAGTAAATTGAAAGTTAATACTTGAGTTAATATTCATTTTGGTATTGCTTCTGAATGGAAGACTATTTTTTAAAGACAAACTCTACTACA
Organism: Hydrotaea cyrtoneurina; assembly: GCA_958296145.1. Classification (NCBI taxonomy): domain Eukaryota; kingdom Metazoa; phylum Arthropoda; class Insecta; order Diptera; family Muscidae; genus Hydrotaea; species Hydrotaea cyrtoneurina. The sequence goes on along the minus strand of OY282516.1, from coordinate 1,150,048 downwards.
TTCATTTATTTGTTATCTTTTCGTGTGAATAAAACGAGTCCCTGATATATTATGTCCCCTAACAGGGTGTCAGACTCATAGAGTGACAAAATTTCTCTAACTGGGTGTCAGACTCACAGAGTGACAAAATTCCTCAATCAGTCTTTCAAATGTCAGGATTTCTTCCTTTAGGATTACCTTTTTCCTCGGTTACTGTTTCAGTTCAAAGTTTACAAAATACTTGTGGTTTTGCCACCATTATTATACCGCACTCGTCGGTATATGGGCATATTCATAGATCTAAGCAGCGTTTGTTCGGCTAGGACCATCGAAACGTACTTGCCTGCCTGGCTGTACTCGTATGTCTGGCTGGTTGGCTGCCAGGCTGACTGACTGGTAATCACAATTATCATCATTTCAACAGTGTTAGTCTGGCAGAGGAGCACAGCAAACAGGACGAGTGTCAGAGAGAATAAGGTACATTTTATATTTTTAATATCGTTCGGTACAATCGGACATACTGGCACAAATGTGAATGTAGTTTGTAACACATGTACGAGTATGCGTTTGCAACTGTGTATGTGTGCGTGCGTGTGTGTGCCTAATGATTGTTCACATTTTCTATCCTTTTTAGTTTTCGCATTTGTGCAAGTCTGTGTGTGTGTGTGTGTGTGCGCGCGTATGTGGAACATTTGTCAGAGTTTTACACATTTTAAATGTGTTGTAAACGCGACAAATTCACTTGTCATTAATCACCAAACGTTTCAAGTCCCTCCACTCTGGGTGCGTGTGTATCTCTTCACATCTCTCTGTGACTGCGGGCGTAAATACGGAATATTTACGTTGTTTTTGTTGTTGCTGTTTCTGTTGTAATTCGTTTAAATTCGCATTGTTTAGAAGTGCCAGTGAAATACCGGACATGCCTACGTACGTATTGTTAAGATAATTTATGTGAAAATAATTGCGGGGAAACACCCCTTCTCTCTATAAGAAATAAAGTATTGAATAAGTTGAGAAATCTTGAAAGGGGACTGCTTCAGCATATGTTACTATTGGAAAATCGTTGTGTAGACAATGACCTAACTTCCAAATTAATATTATGTGACTTCATCGACATGAGGTTAACGGATGTGCAACATCTGCTTTTATTATTAATTGTTCAAACTGTCAAAATGAGATTTTATTTTCATAACGATTATTTCTTCTACAATTTGTTGATTCTGAATGTCCTTATTGAAACGGCCAATGGCAATCAATTATATTATGTATCGATCATATTTTTTCATCCTTTTTTTTTGTGGCCGTTGGATCCACTTGTGTTCTCCTCAGCGCTTATCATCCTTTGGCCGAACCGAATAACTGCAATTAATGTTTTACATATGTGACAAAACGGTCAGTTTTAAAACATAGTTTCTTTTTTTTTGGAGATATTTTGTAATTGAAAATTTACTTCTCGACCCTTCCACTGATCAGAATCTGCCTGAGCACTGAAATGAAACGCGTTACACACACTTTTTCTTATGAACTTTATTTTCTTTCCACAATGAATACAAATTTTGTTCTTTCGTTCTCCATTTCTTTTGATTCTTTTCTGTATACAACGATAGGTTAGGTATAGTACATTATATAGAGTTCATTGATTACTAACTAAGTTCGGCATTTGTGTATATGGATGCTGCTGTTATTAAACGTCGTTCAGTTGACAAGCTTGCCGTTTCGCCAATGTGTCGATATACAAGTTCTGTTCGTACCAAATTCGTAATATTCCGATAAAAAAAGTGTATATGCGTAGTAAGTCATAAAGTTCCCTACAAAATACTTTGGAAAACGGAGGTCCTGCCAGGGTTAATTTGCAGTCACAAGCTGCTTTGGATCATTTTCAAATTCGTATCTATGGAAGATTGGGTGTAATTACACCACCGTGGATTTTTGGCTTGGGTTTTGGTTTCTGTGTTAACTTGTTGCCAGTTCACGCATGGTTCGTGACATGTGTCAAGCTCAAAAATGTTCAGTCGTCCTTCAGTTTAACGCCAGCTGGTGTGAAAAATGTGTGTTCGTAAGTTACGTCTGCAGAAATGTCTTCGGCAATGAGTCTCATCATAGAACTGTCGAATGTGGTCCGAAGAACACGGAACCTATTGTATAAAGTCGGCTCCGAACGTCTACAATTTTTAGAGAATCTTTACGTTTTTTTTAGAGAAACAAAAATATCTGATTTGAACCTGTGATTTTTTTCAGTAACATGTACTAGCACCTGCCATAAACATTTCAATTCCGGACAGAATTCATTGAGATCATACGAATGTTGGGACCTACAATTTCGTTACCTCTGTTCCATCGACACCAGGCGGGCTGATTGTGGAATTCACAGATCACTCAGTATCCCCGATGGATTGATTGAGGATCTAAGAAATCCAAAAAAAAAAAACAGTATTACGAACAGCGAGAGCTCAGGATGACTTGTTAAGGAAAGTAAATATCACCAACGACGATGTTGTCTATCATTGGCCCTGTCTTCGGAACAGAAGACTCACGACGTCTTCTGTTGCACACAATGAACCAGATTTAATGGGAATATGTGTCGGATCTTCTCTCCTCGCTAAGTATTAACTCAATTGTTAACTCATTCTACTGATACGTTTTCATTGTTCTGTTAATACTTTTTATCCAGACCGCACTGATCTAAAACTCCAACTCATGGTTTTTCAATTGGCGAAATTTCAAGCTTGTCAAATAGAATGACACAAAAAAAAACACGTTTATAATGTATGTATGTACTATGCATATGATGTAATTACACTTTTACATACATATTTCTATGCCAATATCTGGCAATGGAAATGATTGGGGGGGGGGGGGGGGCATAGGCAGGAAACATGGACAGAGTTGCACTTAATTTCCATTAGTATGTATGCCTGTCACTGTATAAATACACACACATATATATATATATATATGTGTGTGTGTGTGTATATGTATGTATGGATATAGTGAGTCTTGAAGGATATTCCACATTTGTTGTTAGGCTATAAGTTGAATTTCCATTTTTGAAAGAGAAAATCGAAGCATTGAGTTTATTGTCCTTGTTTTTATGTTTCATATATATATTATTCGTATGTTTGTATATATATATATATGTATTATATTTTATATTTTATATATTTTTGTTAATTAATGTTATAGGTTTTTTGCGGTTGTTTTGTCTTATTTTCGGCTAAATAGTCGTTACGGTAGGTAGGCCAGTTGGTTGGTATTGTTGTTGCAGTATAACAACAACAATTTCTATGAGTGTACAAAAAAAGTGCTAAAAGCTAACTTAACTAATTTACATAAACAAATTAAAGCAACGTGAGTGAGGGAGGGAGGGAGTGAGAAGTATTCCAAGCGGCATTTTGCTTTACAAAAATTGCGCCAAACCGTTTGTAAATTTCCTCCTTATCGTTATATAGTTTGAACGGTCATTAATCCTAGTAGTGAGTGTTGCATCAATGCCAGCTCCAGCTTGGAATACCAGGACCACATCATCCCTGGGTTTTTGAAAAGAAATACCAAACTATTCCCTACTTTATATTTACAAATATATGGCCCAAGCAAACAGAAAATAATGTACACATTAGGAAGGAATTCTAAGCGAAATCAAATTCGTACCGCTTTAGTTAAATCCTAAAAAGCTTTTGATACAACACAAAAAAAAACAAAAACAAAAACTAAAACTTAAATCTAAGAACTTAAATTACCAGCTAAGTTAGTTATTATAGAAGAACCTAGAAAAAGCGTACAAATAAAACATTTAAAATAATGTCATTATGATTACAACAACGGAAATGGGTTGCTCGACAAGCGTTTGTTACTTCTTCGAAATAGTCCTTCGGTCAAACATGAACATGTTTGCTTTTTGAGAAAAAAAAAACCAAAAAGCTTTTCAACATATTTGTTTGAACAACTCTTATTGTTGTGTTTTTTTTTTTTTTTGGAATTTAATTGTTTGTTTGTGGTTGTTTTGTTAATTTTGTCTTAGTTTAGATAATACGCCGATTGATCTCTCGAGTCGCCGCCCAGAGCTTCCTCGGGACAGTGCTGGTACATTTTCACCTTGAGCGATTGGTAGGGCAGTGGTTTGCCCTCGCTCAGATTGGCGGTCACATAGATGAGATACGTTTCGCCCGGTGTTAAATTGAATATTGTGTCCGTTTCCAAAGGCGGCGGACTGTGAATAGAAAGCATAAAAAAAGGATGGCACGTAAACAAAACATTATTTTTTCAAAATATATGCTCGTGTAGCTGTTGTATGTATGTATGCACATGTATATGAGTCATTCCATGTCAAAGAGAATATATTTTCATTATTAATATTTACAAATTGCAAACCAAATTCTTTAGACCAGGATTGGCTCAGCGGTCTGTTCACATTTGCCAAGAGTTTCTTTTCAGAATCCAGTCAGATGTGAGAGACAGATTTATCTAGAGAATTTTCCCCCGACAAATCATTGGCATCTGTCAATCGGACAGAAATCGATACTAATTTCATCGAAAGTCATAACGATTTCGGGACCTTTGGGTTTTTAGGCAGCGATTCCTTCAAATATGTTGAAGGATTTTCAAAAATATTGTTTGTTTGCTGGTGTCCTATGACAAATTTGCTTAGAAAAATATGTGATGATTGTTTTTGTATTTTCACACAGTTTTTCCTAACAAATGTTTATGAAGCTGTTATAATTTTTTCTAAATACGGGGGTGGTTTTTTATGCTTTTATTTAGAGTTTAGACTTAGCTTTGTTGTTGTCGACCTGTGGACCGATTACATTTATTTTCATATTTGTTTTACTGCCAAATACAAATTTTAACAGAGAATCAAAAATTCAACGGAAAATCATTTGACGCTGAATATCCTCCGGTTTAACAAGGAATCTCAAATATACTTGTCCACACACACACACGCACACGTATACAAAAACTCATACAAATAGATAGAGAGAAATAAGATGGGGGTGGTGGGGAAAGGGTGTACTCACTTTTTAGTTTTTTTGGGGCATTTTATTGAATGAAACTGCGGATGTTGCATTACACGTTTGCCAAAATCCATGCAATAATTTGTGTAATCGATGGAGCTGCGATTACGTTGCGGCAAATTGAACACAATTATGCAGTAGCTGCTCAAACGACCCGACCCGATCCGATCCGACCACCAACCACACCACGGCAAACAGCCACACACATGCCCATTCACAGTGCAGCAAATGAGGCCACGAACCATCGTTGTCCACCCATGGTTCACACCAGCAATGGGACATTGTCAATAGCGGCATCCAATCCAATCCAATTTTCCATAGCAAATAAATTGTTTTGGTTTTTGCATGCAACAGCATTCGCAGAGTTCGAATATTTAATAAACAATAAACATTGAATATTTATTTTAGTTTTACTCAAGAGTGTGTGTTTTTGTTGTTTCTAAATTATGGCCCGCCCGCTTACCTCATTGTGCGAATTTCCGGTGAACTGTACCAGGCAATTTTTGTCGAGCGACATTTCGTCCGTACCTCGAACACGGTGATATTTTCGGGTAATTCGGGCAATTGACTAAAGACACGATTGGTGGTCACAGCCAGCTAAGAGAAGAAAACCGAACAGGACTCTTTGTCAATCGGGATTTTGCGGGTGATAAGGGACATGCTAGACTTACGCCAACTTTATTCGCTCGGAGGACTTCGTCATCGTTGCTGGGTTTGAAACGTATCATATATCGGCCGGCTTCTCTTATCGTCGATATATCTATGTAGGTCGGCCGATAAATGTTGCTTATGTTTCCGATGATTTTGCGTTGTTTTAAGATTTTGGCATCCACCTCACTGCCGCCACAGGGCAAGACCAAATAACGCAAGCCATGCTGGGAATCGACGGAAGTAATGGGCGGCACCTGTCGGGGAACGGTCATCAATATTCGTATAATATCGCCGGCGTTGGCGTGTCTTACCTTAAAACTGAACACCTGCACTCCATGCAAACCCGATATTTTGACCACATTCAAAGTGTTTGCCTTGAGGACGGCCGGATGTGTCCGATTGAAATGCATCGTTGAGGAGGCGATGTGAAATGTAAGATTTTGCCGCTTCGTGTGTATGCCGAAGACATCCAAGTAGTAGACATAGTTGGGAGCCAAGCCTCGAATTAGTTGCTGAGTACGACTGCCCGTACAGATGACATTTGTGGTATGGGGATCTGGAAGAATGACGTAGACGTGTACATGGGTTCACCGAAAGCTGTTTATGGCCTTTAAAAGCCGCGATGTGAAATTAACAATCCTACTCAAAATGCATGGCTTACCTATTTTCTTGGCCCGCTCCGCTGGCCGCGATAAGATCGTCTCTATTGTTACAGTCGGTTGACAGGCTGGGGCCAGGACTCTCCGACTCAGCGATGCTGAGGACGGAGAACTTAAGAATTCATCGACTGCGGCACAGAAATCCATGTGGGCGTATTTGGTGCTGACCACCAAACAGTATTGGACGGCGTGAAAATCAAATTTACTGAAACAAAACAAAAGACATAAATGATTCTGTAGTCGATTCTGTAACCGGTTCTCCATACCTTTTGTCCCACTTGACGATCATCTGCCGTTTCCGCACACGATTCTGACTGCGTATGGTAATGCGGTGGGTGCGATTCAGCAGTGGCCAATTGGCCTGAGGATGCAGTCCAATCGCCTCAATCTTTACTGAGCCTCTGTGACGAGCCTGGACGAAAATGTCATATTGGCCACGCAGAGCACAGGTCAGTGTCACCGAATGTTGTCCATTTTTGGCGGAACGCAGGAGGTTGACTAGAATGGCAACGATATCGTTAGTTAGTCAATTATCCCTTCGCTTTCTTACTCTACTGTACTTACTCGTCTGATTAAAGTAAATTTTCCTGGCAACAATTTGAGAGAAATTTATATTTAAGGGCGCCGATGTATTCAAATGCAACACAAATCTGTAAATGAGAAACAAAAAAAACACGGAAGTATATGAGGAGGGTGGCTGAACATTTGGGGTTTAAAAAGAAAAAACTCTTTTCATCTGTAAATTTATGGTTAATACAGAAAGAAGTAAGTCGTTTTTGTGAGTTGTGCCTGGTTCGGTGGTCAAAAGCCAACGAAGTGAGTGAACACAACAGGGGAGGGCCCAACGAACAGTCTTTGCTACTTTTTTTTCTTTCGTCTTAACATGTATTTACTCGTTTTGAAATTAAACCCAATTAACTTCAAGTTTTGTATTTTTGCGTTGGCTAAAACCAACCAAATGTACAATTATAGTCCATATTGTGTGTTTGGCCAACACAAATGGCATTTTTAATTAGGTTGAGCGTGAGAAGAAAATTCTTTTTGAAATTAATACGTTTCTATGAGCAGTGACCCCGTTCGCCTTGCGTGATATGGTGAGGGAGAGAAAGAAGTACAGGCGGAACTAAAGGTGTTTGTATTTAGGAAGGACAGGTATTTAAAGGATCCTCACAGAGCCACCGACACGGGCGAATGGGAATGGTAGAAGAGGTGTAATCCCCATAATTTAATTGCATTAAGAATGGGAGATCGACCTGGCCATATTGATGAATCATTGGCATTGTAGTAGAAGGCTGGAAGGCCTTGGTTTCCAACGACACAAGCCAATTGGTAATGGTCAATGGCAACCGAGCAAGCCGACGAAGTCGATCAGATGTAACGAAATATTGCGGAGTACTGCGTTTAAGAAACTGTTGTTCATTGGAGGACAACTTAGTACATGTGTGGTGTGGCAGGAATTTTAATTATCCTTCGCATGGTTTATTTAGTACACGACATTCAGAATGTGGTCAGAATGTTGTACATCAATGCTATATGTGGTAGGGAAAAGACCGGAAGAGCCATGTCAACTACTCGCATTTTTCACAAGCCGAAAGCTGTTGTGAAAGTATTGCGGAACATAAACTTCGTTCGTCTATGGATTGAAAGTCCTTCTAACCACTAAACTTCAGTAAGATTGTTTGAAGTTATTACTCTATTTCCAAAAATACAATTTCAACATTCATAGGCAACATTCGGCAACCGTGACACTTTTCAATCGATTCGAACAAGCAGAGACCCAATGTAGTCGGTACTAAATAAATTGCTTCGTAGGTAATGCGTGTTTGTGAAAACAATTGAAGAATCATGTTCAAATTCTGCCTGGAATCTCTGTTTGGAATATGCTTAAGAGGTCCAGGAGTATTCAATAAGTTGTACAGACTACCAGAGTGTTTAACTTGTATGCGTACTTATTTCGCGCAGTGTACCGGGGTGCGTATGGGTGATGTTCACCCAAATGCTACATACGTTACGTATACGCCACAGAGCGCGTATTAAATAATATCAAGTATGCGTGCCGCGACTCTTAGATGTTTCTGTTTTATTGCTTTCGCTTATGTCATACATTATGGATTACATGAAGGACCCCGGGATCTGCAACTTATTGTCCAACATGTCTTGGTGTGTTGTGGAAAATTCCATATCCGCAAACGAAATGAAACGAAATAGGAAATGTGGGGGAGGTCACAATACAATCGTTCATCAGCGTTCAGTGTCTCAATTGTATGTTGGTAGACATTAGCGATGTACATTCGATTTAATGACTTTCGGAGAGGGGGGATGGGGGGAAATTATTTCAAATGACTACAGCCACATGTATTCCTAAAAATGCTTGGCAACGTTGTAACAACAATGCCATAATCATCATCATCATTGCCAACACCAACACCGCCACCACCACCACGTTGTCGTTGTCATAATTGAAATGTGTATGGAACCGAACCGAAGCGAACCGACCGACAGCCATCATCAAATAAATTGAAATTGTTGTGAATGTTTTTGCACAATCAATGCATAATAAAACAAAACACCAACGCACTACTGCCATGGACAATTTTCTATACAATAACATAAATATTACAAAATTGCGATGACGTCGTCGTTGTCGTCGAACAAAGATGAAACGCCGCTGCCCTTTCCTACCACCTTCGTTGGAGATTGCGGGATTTGCAGCAAGACCCGTGCGTGGCATGTGATGCATTTGCCAGTGTTCGGACTGGGTGGCTGGCTGACTGTCTGTCTTGGCTGGCGGAAACAAAGACGTTACAGACCGGAAATACTGAGCCATAAAAATTATCTGTTAAGATGGCGGGCGACACTTTACAATTACAATACAACGAAAACTACCAAATACAGCAACGACAACTTTGAATTGTTTATAGTACTTACATCACAACTAACACATACACATATCCGCATACCCGCATACCCGCATACCGACACCATAGCCGAGATCCGTGTTTCTCGAAGAAAGGACAACATCCCATACGATGATGATGACTCAGTTATCGCACTCGCTTGCCGTTTGGAGAATGGAGGGCATAACGACATAATGCCTTTTTCCAGAGACAAATGCCAGCAGTTTCTCCAAAAACAAAAACGTACATTTACAATTGCAGACCACACCCCACACCATTTGGCCCCCTCGGCTGGCCGCTGTGGCCCAAGGGGGAAGGGTAGGGTAGGGTAGGGTGGTAGGATGTACCAGTGGCAGTGACAGTGGTAGACGCATTTAACGCTTTGCCATGCAATCACTTTAATCTCCGTACAAAGCGGCCACATTTATTTATGGACAAACAGCCAGACCGGACCGGCCATTCATTTAATGAGTTGATTTATAATAAGAACAGACTTATGGCTTTCTACTGGGGGGAATTCACTCCAAACAATGCCATGGAAATGCGATGGTGGTGCTGAAAGTTTCCCAATATCTTTAGGATATGCACTCCACCATGGAGTGCGTTCCATAATTTCCTTGCCAGAGGTCAATGGTTTGTTAGATGTTGTAATTGTTTATCATATGATAACTCTTTGTTTTTTTTTTTTATAGACAAACTCAAAACTCGAAGGCAGAAGCAACGCACTTAACTTAATTGTATTTTTCCAGTTAAAGAAGATGGTGAAGCGAAAGAAATTGTTGCAGTAGAAAGAAATTGTTGCAGTTTTGCAATTGAGGTGCGATATGGAGATCGTGGAAGTTCAGTCTGGTCTGATCGAAAAACTCTCGAGTTATTGACCTTTTTCCGACATCATTCGTGTACTCACTGCTAAAGACCTAAAGTTCTAGGTCGACTCCAATTTACTGGTGTTTTTTTTTCTATAGAAGCTTATCATAACTTCTCGATTTCTAATAGAACCTTTTCAAAAATAATGAGTTACAGTGCAAGTAATGCAGTTTTAGTCGCTTAAAGGATACACATCCCACATTCCGCCCGATATTGCCCCATTTGAGCGGATATTGTGTGGATGGATACACGGTGATGACAACATCGTCTTAGATTGTTTCGACACAGGTGTTTGTGTGTATAATTTTGCTCATCTACATATTTTTTTATTGGATCAGCTTAGTAGGAGTGCTTTTGTGAAGGGTCGCTCATGATTTCTGCAGGGCAGTTTGGTTTGAGTCCAAGTTTTAGTTGACTTTGACCTTAAGAATCTGTAATTTGTGTAATTTTCATACCGTTAACATTTTTTGATTTTCAGACATCTTTTGGACTCGACGATTATGTCGACACGAAAATGGTGTCGATAACGGATGCCTTGATTAGGCTACAGGTTTTCGAAATTCAACTCTTATAGGAATTTAGATATTTCATGGAATCATAAGGGGAATGAAAATAGTGCTTAGTGCTGATTTGCACGAAGAATTCCATTTATTGTCGGTTTGAGAAAATGTCAAATTTTCTTTCAATGGAAACAGAATACGAAATTTTATTCGAAACAATGTTTTTGGAGTTCTGACTTTTTGTTTGCAAATCAGCGGCATGTATGTCTGATATACATTTGGCCTTCATTCATATAATGACAGACTGACTGACTGACACACGGACAGAAATCTTTCAATACAATTTCACAACTAACAAGATGGACACTCAGTCAGCCCCTAAGTACGAGCACATGTACACCTGATGTTGAAAACAAAAAGAAAGCGTATCCTCGCTCAGTTTCCATTCCAAGCCGCTATTATTCTTCATTGTAGTTTTGTTGATGTAATAAATGTGGTTAAACATCACCGCAACTGTGGTAAACCCCACCACACCCCACCCCCCCGACAACAAGTCCTTTAGCATTTGCCCTTTGTGCACCCGCACAGAGTAAAGGGAAGCGTATGAATCCTAAATGGATTTAATTAAATTGTTGCCATTGGCTACCAAGGATGTGGATAGGGAGGAGGAAGTCGCCCCTGTCAGCGCCCGTATCCAACGGCTGAAAACTCTTTGCCACACTCCTACTCTCGCAGTACACACTTTTCTGTTTCCTTTTGTTGGAGTTGTGTCCGTTTGCACAGATAACAAGGTGAGGATACAATTAAAACTCGAAGAGAATATAAATTCTGACCTTTTTTCCCCTTCTTCTACTGAGGGTGCGACGAAGCTGTTACCGCCCGTAATCAGGATGTTTTGTCTGCGAGAGAGTGTAGATTTTAATGTATAATTTTGTGTTGCCCCGTGTGCTTTTAATTAAATGCGTATTTTATGTTAGAAAATTAAAAGATCTTTTTCGGGCAAAGACTTACAAAAAGCCAGCAATACAGCAGCAGTTTTCATTTCTTCTCATTTCATTTCTGAATGTTTCAATTAATGCATGAACATTTTGTATTTTCGAGTATTGTGTGTATGTGTGAGTGTACAAGGCCTTTGCCATGGTGGTGTGGTATACCAAGAATTGGTGAAATTATAGCACTTGTGTAGATATGGATATGGAAAGATTTGGCCTAAATATCAGACAATGGCAGTCGGGAGGGCAGACGACTTAAATGACATCCGGTCAGCTACAGCATTTGGCCTTAATTCCACACGACGGCAATCGGGAGGGCAGACGTCTTAAGTGACATCCAGACAGCTACAGCATTTTCTACGCACAGCTTTGCCATGAGGGATATAGTGACATATAGAGGCCCAGGTCGTCTGCCCTCTTCATTGTCCTTGGTACGAGATATGTCCTTTGTACATAGTAATAAATGCTTGTTCTGACGACGCATGCTCACCGACTGATCATACCTTCCCACGGGGTCGTCAATGTTCTTGTTTGCCCTCTGCTTGTGCTTGCACCACGGTTGGTTGGCTGCCACAGCTGTCATTCAATATTTTGACACTTTTTACTCTTAAGTGTCAGTCGACATTCACAACACATACACACTTACTCTCTTACCCACAGACACACACGTACGCCAGCGTAATACTAACAAAAGCAAAAGAAACAGAGAAAGCAACGGACATAGACAGAAGAAACAAACACGTGCTTTGTATTTATTTGTACGTAAAAAATTATTTTTAATTTGTTGCAACATTGTTGCACCGAATTGTGTTCTATATACGCGACAGGCGTATACATTTTGTGTTTGTTTCATTGACGCAAAAAGATGATCTGCCAAGAAAGGCGTAATTTAATAGTTTGCGAGGAAAGCACCAAACAAGAAAGAAGCGTACGCCTTGCATGAATCACGCCTAAAATACTTTCGTTAAGTACCAACATTATCAGTCCTCCATATCGACGCGACACAGGCACTCGCCAATGTGATGACATTTGGAGGCATTCACAGGCGGCGATAAAGATTCACAGAACGTTTTCGTGACTTTTAGGTTTTTTTTTTAGTCAACACAATGAAACACAATGAAATGCTGTCATCAAATCAATGTAAGAATTCATTAGTTTGATTAAGCTTTTTCTTTCAGTGTAGCTATCGGACACATATGACATATTTGGTGTCATTTCGGTCTCTGCATCTTTCCATTGCAAACAATTCATTTACATTTTAATAGCAACAAAAATGTTGTTAATACTAAAAGATGGAATGTAGGACATTGTTCTCATTTCATTTCGTAATTTCATGCAAATAATAAATAATAATGAAAAGAAGAAGAAGAAGAAAAAAGAAACAGAATAATTTTGAAGAAGAAAATCATTACTGTAAATGGGAAAAATATGCCACCAACGCAAAGCTGAATTGAAAATGTCCCATTCTCCATTGGCTTCCGGACGAATTCCGTAGACGCCAGCCACGACTTGGCACAAATCCTTAATAAGCTCAACAAAATAATCAGCATATTAATATAACAACAACAACAACAGCAACAGAAATGGCCACCCAACAGTAGCAAAAGAAACGCACCCGAATATTTGTTGTTATTGCACATAATTTAACATCCAACACCCACTCGCGTATCCTGGGAAGACACGGTGGCGCCGTGAGGGGGCTGTGTGGAAAATCTGTTGGCTGAATTTGAAAATGGCTCTTTGGCATATTGAGATTCCCCAGAATGTTTCGCATTTACGGCAAGCAATTTGGTCCTTCTAGTGAGTGGTTGGAGTAGCTTTTTACGTCAAGATTACATTAACAAAATATGCTTGTTTATGACCACCAACTAAGCATGTTTCCTATTATTGGGTGTGATGGAAGTTTTGCAAATCCATGTATCAAACCAGTTGTTGGTCCGGGAGTCTTGCAGAACAGATTGCAGTTTGTAACGCCCATCGCTTGCTAAGTGTTTGCACTGGGTCCAGGAAAAAGGATAGCTCTGTGGGTTTCATCGGAGCCTTTGTTAGCATCTGTCAGAGGTAATTGTCTCTAAAGGTTTAAATGTTAATGCTCTCATTGATGTCAGAGGACAAAAATGTGTAATAGTCCGCCCACTGTTGTTGGTTTTGTTCTTTCTGGGAAAAAAATCAGGAGTAGAACGAAAGTTCTGTCTGATACCCTGTCAATTTTTTTCGAAACCTGAGAATTTATTTCCGTAGCAATAGTGTCTACACCCCACCATATCATGGAGGATGATCAGTGCGATCTAGTATGGCTAATTTTACTGAAACTATTGAAATAGAAAGTAAACATGTTAGTGGTCACAGCCTTGCTGGTGTCTCCGTTGGATACAGACGAACGAAAATGAACTGCATCGGCGTGTATTCGTAACGGTTTGATGGAGAAGAAGAAACCACTTGGCACCGGATATTATCGCTCTATCAATAGGAGACTGTGAATTTAACGGCGCGTTCTGGAGTGGAGTTGCGCTCGAACAGAATCCAACATTTGGTCCTTCGAGAGATGACATTGTTTGTGTCTTTTCTACTGATATAAAAAATAATATTTCGCCCATTCATCCTGCAAAATAGTTTATAAAAAAAGTCGCATAAGAAAATATTTTCGATATTTTTTCGTATTTTTTTTTTTTGAGATTTTGTGTAGAACTTTTTTTGGCAATCGGAACAGCAAAAACAATTCCAGTGCCCACATTGCACTGCTAGTTTTTACTAATTTCTCTTTTTAAAGTATTTTTTTTTCTTTTGCAAAAAAGCTTCGTCCCAAACAAGCCATTGTCTGTGACGTCTCAAGTCGTTTGCTGAACATTTCCAAGAGCGTATTTGAACAGTATTTTTTTTTAAAAAAGTTGATATTTGTTTAACAAAAAAAAACATGATTTGCTTAGGAAACCTTTCAAATATTGCCATGCCAATTACTGACATCTAGAGTGTGTAGCCCAACTAATGTGCCAAAAAAAAAAACAACTTGGGACGTCTGCCCTCTCCATAGTCTTCGGTCTATACTACACACTGTCATTCCACAATTCCCCCTTTGTAATCCCCTCCCAACCCATACACATCCATTTCTATTTGTAATGTCTTATTTAAATTGTGCCACTTTATCCTTTCTTGTTCCATCATTTCCGGTTGCAGCAAAGATTTTCAATTTCATAATTTTTTATCTGTGTCCGTGTGTACGAGTATAAATTACATTCTTGTTTACACATTTGCTTTCCTGGGCTGCAGCGACACAAATGGGAAAATTGTACGAAAATTATGTGCAATAATTTGTTGTAGGATATTATGGCTTTTAGCACTTAATTCGAAAAGCGGAAATTAAGTTTTGTTCTTTTGCTGGCAAATGGCATCGTAAACTGTTGCCCTCCAACTGCACTGGGTGGCCTCTTGGCCACTCTAGCGCTGACCACCTATCTCTGGAAAGGGGGATGGCGGGGGGCATTATCATCAGCCTAGCCCAAACCCATGTTCAGTCAGACCATCATCAGCAGATTTAAAGCGATTCTGTTTTTGTTTTGCAATAATTTCAGCATTTCAGGAGGACATTGACAAACCCCATTCAACCTCTGGTGGCTTGTTGGTCGGCAACATTCTGTGCGCGACATTCTGCAACTTTAATTATCTGCCAAAGTAAATAATGTAAATTTGTGAAAGAAAACAAACAACGGCGTTAACAAGCCTACCGCCTACCGCCAGCCACAAACCGCCAACAACCAACAGCCAATTGTCAACCCATGTGAACGAACGTCACCGGGCGGAAGGAGCCACAGCAGTTAAGTCAACAACCAAGCATGCACTTGCCTGACTGACGCTGACATCCTCCATGACTGGCACCCACCAACGAAACCAAATAATGCTATAAAATTCTATACCAAACAGAGAGTAGCTGCAGTCCCGCTTCGACTGTGATGGGACACATCGCTTTTTCGCCACGAGCATCGAAAATAAAAAGGATGCGGACTTTGGAAGTCACGGCAATCCTGCTGGGTGTGCTGCACTGGGGTCGCTGTATAGTGAATCCGAATGTAGAATCTGCCAGCATGGTCATCTATCTGCAAAAGCCCAGCAGCTTGGGTCCGCGTACATGGTTGGCGGGGGTGAATTGCCTGGACCGATTCGCACGTATTTACTTTCAGAAACGTGAAAGTTTGACCCGATCCCCGAATGTGGTCATGACTATTGCCAAGAATATGTCAACACCGGCGGCCCAGATCCAAGATGGTTTCCTGAAAATGATGATGGAAGCTGTCAGTGAGATCCCACCCGTACACATGCACTACCAGTTGAGAATCGTATCCGACACTCTGCCCTACCGGCGCATTGCTATGAACCAGAGGGAATTGGTACTGGCAGACTATTACATAATTGTGATCGATTCCGTGGGTCGCATGAAGAACCTCATGGAGAACTATGTCAGTCACATGGTGTCGTGGAATCCGGGCGCTCGTTTTCTGGTTCTCTACAACAATGTCAATAATCGCAATCAGGAAGAGGAAACCGCCATGGCAATCTTCCAGGAGATGCTGGGAAACTTCTATATTCATCGGGTGGCCCTGTTGTATGCCACAGCGGACACACGCTACACGTTCATGCTCATGGACTATTACAATAGTTCAGCGTGTCGCACGTTGACGGTGAAACGCTTTGGCGAATGCCAAGAGGGCCAGCTGATGTCTACGGACGCAGTGGCTCTGGAGACTGAACTGGATCAGTTTTTAAATGGGATAACTCTGAATAACTGTACGTTTTATATGTGTGCTTCCATATCGGCGCCGTTTGTGGAGGCTGACTGCGTTCTCGGTCTGGAAATGCGGACAATTGGCTTTATAAAGACCCGCTTGAAGTTCAATGTAAGTGGAGCAGACATCACTGAATGGGGTTACTGGCACTTACGATTTTATCTCTCTCCCGCAGATCAGCCAGAAGTGTGAACGCGAAAGCCGCGGCGTTGAAGAGCCCCCGGGAAACTGGAGTGGTTTATTGGGGCGCCTAAATGAAAAAGCCTGTGATTTTATCATGGGTGGTTTTTATCCGGACAATGATGTTATCAGCAATTTTTGGGTCTCCGATACGTACCTACAGGACTCGTATACGTGGTTTGTGGAAATCGCCGATCCACGACCTCCTTGGATGGCTCTCTATTCGATATTTGAAGATCTAACGTGGATGGCAATCGTCGCCATGCTACTCATAACATGGTTGTCCTGGTTTGTAATTGTCAACATGCTGCCCGAACCGGGGGGCACGGGCGAGTTATCGCTCACTGGCATCAATAGTATGGCGGTGTCCATTTGTGTATCGGTAAACGAGCGGCCGTTGTGTGTGGCCTCAAGGATTTTCTTCTTCTCGTTGGCGTTGTATGGCCTGAATGTAACGTCGACGTACACATCGAAATTGATATCGGTTTTCACTAATCCGGGATTCTTGCATCAGATCGACAATTTGCAGGAGGTGGTGGAAGCGGAAATACCATATGGTAGGTACACAAGTTTTCTGCAGGCAAACATTTACTAAACTCTGGTGTGTCGTAGGCGGGTACGAAGAATGTCGCGATTGGTTCGAGAACGACGACGACATGTGGATTTTCGACAAGTACAATGACTCGGCGGATTTTGAGCCCACTTCTGTGAATTTACTGTATGTGGAGAAGGGTGAACGCGTTATATTGAGTAGCCGCATGTACATCTTGCAGAATCCATTGTCCGACGATATATACGCCTTCACGCAAAACGTCTTCTCCAGTCCCATACAAATGATCGTGAAGCCGGGATTCCCTTTCCTTTACGATTTCAATTGGATAATACGCTACATGAGAGATTTCGGACTCTTTGCCAAAATCAATCAGGACTTTGTCTACAACAACACATATCTCAATCGCATAGCCAAAATGAGGCCAAATTTCCAAGGTAAGTGCCGAGTGATACTTCTGCACTATTTATTTACCCTCATTGTCCCTCTCCCCTACAGAGAAAGTTATTGTTTTAACCGTGGACCATCTACAGGGAGCATTTGCCATTTTAATAGTTGGCCTGTGCGTGAGTACGACTTTATTTTTCGGTGAACTAATGGCATTCCAGTGCTGTTTGCCATGTTTTCGACGCAGTGCCCCAGAGAAGACGGCCACAGGACAGACAAAGAAAGGTCACAAAAATAAAAGGTCAATAAGGAAGGAGAAACATAGAAGGCGAAGCAAGTACGCGAACTCTCCACAGGAGATTGTCGTTGCCTGGCATGAGATTAATCTGCAAAAAGATGTACGATTAACTCCTCTGAAGAGGAGAATCGTCCATAAGTACACGCCATAAGGATGGGATACATTAATAAAGAAAGAGAAGATAGAACAGCGCATTCGGAGTGATCGCATATCAATC
The DNA here is from genome assembly GCA_958296145.1 of Hydrotaea cyrtoneurina. Lineage (NCBI taxonomy): Eukaryota > Metazoa > Arthropoda > Insecta > Diptera > Muscidae > Hydrotaea > Hydrotaea cyrtoneurina. Next base: position 1,132,084 of record OY282516.1, on the reverse strand, counting down.
ATTTTGTATGGACATTAGGTTTGGAATAAAATGAATTGCAAGAGAGCATGTCGACCAGCATCATAACCATCTGAATTCCTGACTGTCCAAGCTTTCTCATAAATAAAATTATTTAACACTTTTCACTAAATACCAGTGTATGAGTGCAGTGTAGACAGACAGATCTGTCTTCAGGGAATGTAGAGACATTCCGAGTGGTTTTGTGGGAATGTCAAATCTATTCCTCTGTTGGAAATTTCGGGGTCCAAATTCCAACGGAGACTTTGTGGAAGGCGAAAAAGTAAAAATACGAAATCAAGTTTTTCGAATAATTTTGCAGAAGTTAAATAACGAACATCGGTTACCCCACATGCACCGCCGAACGCACATGAACACATGCAGACCCTAGATATGTACGTATGCATGTAGTTATCATAATACATTTGTTTATAGTGCACCATGTCTACGAGCATTGGCGCGACCACTTTGGGACACGAACATCAAATCACTCATATGATGTAAATAATTCCGAGAAACGTGATATTTCATAGTGACAGAGTTCTTCGAACGAAAGTCGATTTTCGCCAAAGACTAGAAAAAACTCAGTCACAAAGTCGTAAAATACCGTCACAGCAGCGGCCATGAGAGGAAGTGTGCAACGGACATGTTGTGACATTTTGTATGAACAAAATACGATGCCCCAAGAACAACAGGAACAGCGAGCGGAGGTTAGAACGAATAGAGTTGTACCCTACCTAGGAAGTAGGCGGCAACAATTTAGTTAAATGCTGTGAAGAAATGTTACGATCCTCTTACTATCGAGAGAACATTCGGCTGATAATTATTCGTGTTGAGGCGAAGACGCTCTTTTATCGCATATTCTTATGACCCATTTCCTTCACTCAACCAACAGAACACAACCAAAACTACATTGCTGAAGACAACAGAAACAAGACAGTGCAATTTTGCAGTTTTGTAAACAAATCGTAAATTAGAATTTTACGACATAATTCGGCATTTAGTGCAGCAACTACACTCGCTCACCACACGATCGGAATCACAACAAATGGACGGGAGCAGTACTAACTTGGTGGTAAGTGGTCCTCTGCTCTGTTCTTCTATGAATGCGTTCGTTTTGTTTTGCCGATGATTGTTTTTCATTTTTTTCTTTTCGTTTTTATTGCAAGTAGCAAAACAAAAATGAACGGCAATGAAGGCGTCGGTGGCGATCATCGTTGATGACGGAGATGATGTCAATTCCGATACGATACTCTCATGTTGTTGTCAAATGTTTGTACGTGTGTAAGCAAGATGTTATACTGAACGATTATAGCTACTGATCATATACGAGGGAGGTATGGCGTAATATGAAACAGGAACAGGAAACATGCAAACGACATGGTCATCCTTCAAACATGGTCTCTTTGAACGGATAACGTAGTGTGTAAAGAGCAACTGCACATTTGAAAGCTAGGATGATTATTGCACTTGTTAGCAAGTAAGTGTGTCAAGTACGTTAACTTTACATCATTATAAAAAGAATGTTTTTTTCCGGAACGTTAGGAAAGTATAAGGATTTCAAGCCTTAAAACGTCCTCCTGAACGTGCCAACAGTTGGAGGAGAAATATAATATCGTCGGTATGCCGACATAGACTATGACATTTGGGACACTTGTACATCAGCACACCGATGATATGTTCGAGGCTTTTAATTTCCTCATCGTAAGTCGTGTTGATATTCCTAGTATATACGGGTATCTGTCTATCGAACAGTAGTCTTTTAATTCCCGGATGCGGTAGTTTTCCTTGATACCATCGTCAGTAGCTCTAAGGCCCAATCTGCGAAGTGATAACGAAGCGCATGATCGTGTGCCTTTAATTGCAGAGTAAGTTAGACCTTGTATGCGAATACTGCGAAGTCTGTAGTCCAAATTGGGGGCATAAGGCTGACGCGTGAAATGTTGAAGGGGAGTCGGTGTTTCAGGACTGTGTGATCCTTAGTGTATGATGAATATATTGACTGGAGCATAGTGAACTACCGCGAACAAAGTGAAGCAAGGCCTGGACAAGACCTGTGTGTTCGAACCCACACTGTACATGCAGCCTTCGTATGGTGTTCATAATGATCACACACGCGCTCTCTCGCATACACTAAAATCCTCTTCGACTCGCTGCGTGTGGTTGCCGGTTTGTTTTTGTTGTGTAAGTGTATGTTGTTGTTGTTGCTATTGTTGGCGTTTGTATTTTGTTTTGATTTTTTACGTTGTTTACATTTTGCGGTTAAAACAAACGAACGAACGATTGACATTCATTCATTCATTCATATTTTGTTGCTGCTGCCTGATTTTTTGCTATTGCCGCCTTCGTGTTGTCGCTTAGAGGCGGTGGCGATGGCGATGGCGGCGTCGCTGGCAATAACAATCTTGTAATTACTTCGACCCGTTTTAATGTTATGTTTCATGTTCATGTTGCTGCTCCCTGCTCTGCGGTCTCTGCATATGGGAGCAAGTGTTTGGGAATCATATTTTGCTAACAAAAAATACGGCAACGCCGTCCACTGTCTACTCCGTTCTGTTCTGTCGCCGTTTGTTGTTATTGTACAAAGCGTATTAAAAGCGTTTTATAGCCAAAGTTCGTGTTGTTCGGTGCGAAACAACAATGTGAGGCGACGTTTCCAGAATATGTTCTGGTTGTAGTGGCGGGCGATACGAGTAATACGGATATATTTTGGTGGTTTGCATTTTCTTCTTCTTCTTGAGCATTTCATTAACTTATTGTTAATGTAAACAGTGTTTCCTTTGCCGCCGCCACCTCACGCCATCACTTCCCTAGTATTTTTTATTGTTATTATGGTTGGAGTTGTTGCTTTTATTCATTCGTCTAAAGTGCATTCAGTGTTAGCAAATTGTAGTTTCATATTCTAATTATGTACCAATACATACACACACACATGTACATGTATTTATAAGTACATTAGGGAGTCGTCTGTTTAATCGCTGATCAACATTTGTTGCCACATAATCTACGTTTGTTGATTTTTGTGACGAGCACCAACTCAGTTGTAATACTTTTTCAATATTTCGTTGACAGTGAAATAGTTGTGTCTACCATTTTTGGATAAACATAACAGTGGGCTATTGGATTGCATTTTAGGATCAACATATCGATTGCGACATCTAATTGAGGACATGTTGGAGTTTAGTAATTTTTTTAGTTGTCTCCACGATTTTTGAGGTTTTAAAAAACCGTCAGTACCGTGGACCACATACATTTAACTAATTTGTATTGTTCACATTTGATTGTCATCGATTAGTGAGTCACATGAGTCATTTCAAAGGAAATTGTATCTACATTTATATACAAGTGTAGTTGGTACAAGCAACACACATATACCTTAGGGAGTTTCTCATCACAAGTGTTAAAACCACTATTGAGACAAACTTCCATCCCTTCTATCTGAGATATTAATCTAATAATTCTTTTTTTGCCAGCCAATTCTTCTGTTTTTGACAAATGTCCTAGATCTGAACAGGCTACGTTCGTATGACGTTGACAATGCACACCGTTTGCTTGCTGATTTTTTATTTTTGCATTGACATTAAAAGCATATTGTTATTGTGCTTCGGATGTTTGCGTTTAATTGATTTCAATTAATTCCATTTCGGTATAGTTTCATATCACACAAGACGACCACCTGTAGACTTTGTTGGCTTCTTCATGTTTGATTATTTGTCGTTTTCCTCTGTTTGTCTTCGTATGAAGCGCGGCCTCATGTGAAGCTCGTAGCTAGCAGGTGGGTTTGGCTGATATGCAAAGCCGTGTAACTTGTAAAAATGAGAAATCTAATTTTGTATTTACAGAAAGTAAAAGTACGTCCTTAAGCATTTTAGTTCATGACTAGTAAATTTATCCTGGAGGTTATATTTTTGTCTAAAAGGTTTTTGTTGGCCTACAATGTGAACGAGTTGATAATCAGGTCGGCATTCAAACGGTTATACAGTGTAGATTCATTTAGAATTGTTTACCTCGGAGCAGAGATTTGTGGCCGTTTTATTGTGGGGTACCATGAAAAAATTCCAAAAGTTGACGATGTATTTACGGTCAGGAGAAACATCAGTGAGATGCATGTCTATTGTTCCTTAGCCGTACGTGTACTCACTACCAATGGCGTACATTAATTACGTATACGTATAGTCTTACTAAGAAAAACGGAAAAAAAACAAAAAAAGGTTGTAGCGAGACCAAATACATGGTATTATTGTTTCTCCCCATAGTCGTAGTCATTTTCATTTAGTGGGCAAAACAAATATAATTTTTTGATTTAAAAAATCTCATATTCTGTTACATTAAATCTATCGACAATTATTCCGAATGGACTCTCTGACGGTCTTGCTGATTTGTTTGTGTCAAGTACTTTACATATAAATAAAAACGAGTTCCCCCCTTGCCAATGATTGTAACGAATCCTTGCACATATCTGTTCGATACCCACATCAGCCATAAATTAAAGCTGGGCTAGGGAGGGTGAGAGAAGTATAGAAAAAAAAAACTCATAAATATCAAAACTACACACTCGTAGATGTAGTTGGGCAATAAAACTTTTAATTTTTTTCTTCCTTCAGAAACGGCAAACTTTCCCGGAGCAGAAACCACAATAACAATCATAGTAAAAGTCGAGAGTGTGGAGGACGGACGGGCACATGCAGGCATGTTGTATGTAGACATTTCCAAAAAAAAAAATCCTATAATTTATCAAAATAAAACATAAATTTCTGACGCCAACATCGTCGGTTTCGGTTGATGTTGTTGTGCTATGAAAGTTCCATAGAAATGGCAAAAGTGGTTATGCGGCATTTTTGAAAGAAAGTTTCCTTGAACAAGCAAACAAAAAATGTCAGTTCCTTACTATAGAACACATATGTTACAAATGTGATCACGTAAAGTCATCACATTAAAATTGGGCGAATACGCTTTAAAAAGAATCCCACCACTACACGACACATGCCCATACGTGTATTTGAGAAAGGACCTCACATTAGACGAGAGCAGTGAGTACGTTTGGAATGTCTGCCGGTTTTCTTATTTGTATTTTCTGTTTTATTTTTTTTTGTTTGTTTCAGAGCAGTCAGAGCCTTTAACACTGCTGAAAAGTGACTTGCTGTGTCCATGAGTGGAAAAAATGCCATTGAAAGCAGACTGACGGCGAATTCTGGTCGTAGGAGAGGCGATAACGCAGATAGCGAGAGAGAGAGAGAGAGCGAGCGACGTATGGAATGTAACGTCTTGTGTTCTCATGCTAAACATTTCCTGGGTAAGTTTGACGTCAAAGTGACTTGCCTTGAATAACAGTTGTTGTTTGCGTTGTCATCTTTTCAAACTGTAATTTGACATCAATAAATTCAATGTTCACTTCTCGACCCTTTAAAACACAAAAAGAAAAAGCGAAAGGAAAGGCCAAGCCAAAGGAATAACCATTAAATTTCCGTATTAGGAGAAGAAAGATTTAGTTGGTAAAAGTGTAGTGCGGGTACATCACATTCTACCTGAATGCGTATTTGGGACATCATACTCGTGCCGTTTCGTAACCGCAGGCAAAACCTAAATGCACCAGAGACTAAGTTTCTATCAAGTCATTGGTCTTCTCTGGGTAAACGGTCATCAAAGAAGAGCAATACCAATTAGATCTGAGCGGTGTTCATCGACTACCTTGGAAAGGTAACAAGGAAATCATTACTGGCGAATGTTATTCACTGATTTTTCATTGTTGTTGGTGAAGAAAAAAAGGTTTACGCCACCATGACAATGCACCGCGGTTACTAGGGGAAACCTATCTATGCATCGCTACCGCATCAACCATTTTCTTCGAATATTCTCAGAGACAATTTTCTATTTCCAAAGCGGAATAAATGTCTGGGCGCTAAGAGATTTTTTAGTTGGTACTCGAATGCAAACTAGTATGATCAGGGCATTTAGTATGATCAGGGCTTGGTTGTTGTCAAATGCAGAGAAATGAAAAACCAGATGAGAATTCGGCATTATTGACGAAGAGCAACGAACAGCAACACTGAGTATCAAATACTCTACGATTTGACGAACATTTGGTGCGGTTCTAACGAACCGGACGGTAACAAAAAACTATTGTTTGAAAGAAATAATCACATCGAGGTAAAAGTGGACAAAGTATTTGTTCGATGTGAAGAAGAAAAATCGATTTTTCTCTTGTAATACTTCAACGACTAGACACACCAGACCATTGGTCATTTCACTACACTAACTACCCCTAATGGGCATTTAAATGGTCTCCGCCATTGGCCCACGGGATGCAACGTTGGCCACTTAAGTAATGGCCGGCAATAAAAATGGACGCACACACAAAATGACGCACCAAATAGTGGCGAACATTTCTCTGGGTTCATTTTAAATAAATTTAGCCTTCACCAGACATACGGGCGTCAAAATTTGGTGTAATTTTTGGCTCTTACATTTGCTCGCAAACGAAACTCGTGAATACAACGCGAATGCATGTGACTGCGTGTGTGTGTGCCTACATTTGTTGTGTTGTAGCGGTACGAGTATGTGACTATTGGGAGCCATACGCACACCGAGACAGATTCGCATTTCACATTTCAGAGTGTGTGTTCGCAATCTCAATTCTGTTTTATCACAAGTAATTTTTATCGTCAAGTGAACAACAAATAGAAAATAAAGAAACTGCGATGCGTCTTTCTTTCAGCTTTGTCGTCTTCGTCTTCTTCTGAAGTAATCACATCACATCTCAACCGGCAACCGACAGCCAACAGCCGACAACAATGAAACGAATACTCTTAGAAGAGAATATCACGAATTCATTGAAAACCATCCGAAATACTCGTACGAGTGTTCTGTATGTGTGTGTGTGTTTTTTTTATTTTTGAAAACGTCCATTGACTGCATCGATTTCACTTAAATGAAAGAAGACGAAGAAAGAAAAAAAAACACGCTCAAAGGAACAGTCAGTCAGTAATCGTATTTTTCAGCGTTTTATTTTTATGCTGAAAATGCGTTTTAGTTGCATTAGAAAATGCGTTTCGGTTGGTGGTAAAAATAGCCCCCCGATGCATTTTGCACTTCGTTGTGATTTCTTTGGGCATTTGCTGAATTTTTTTTATGTTTTCCTTGGCTTTATTTTATAAATTTGATGTTATGAATTTATCAGACATTTGAAATGTCTGTAGATATGAGCCGAATGTCACCATTTCATGCAATAGGTGAGTCCAAGATTTATTCGAAATGTTCACGCAATAAAGTCCCTGAACTTGACAACTAACCGGCGAGTATTTAGCGAGAAAGAAATTCTAGTTTTAAAGTTTTAAGAATATAAAGCGGAAAACCTTACAATTAGGAATCATCAACTTTGACAATTTTAATTTAGCGACACAATGTGGTAGACACAATTAATATCTATGGTGCTCTAGAAAATCGGTGTAATTTTAAATAAAATATTGGTGTTACTCCGGTTGCCCCAATCCACGCGGTGGTTCGTGGCGTTGTCATATTGTCAATTGGAGTAGAACATCGGCGAAAACTACTTTGAAGTGGCAATTGCGGCCACTTTTTTATGTCCAAATATTCGTGTGAAATGTGATGTACCCGCTCAGTTGAGATGGCTACAGCCTCAGTCATCTAGTTCACTTTAATTTTCCGCCCATATAATTTAATTTTAAGGTTCTCTCTCATTTATTTTTTATTAACATTATAATTACGAATGCGCAATGACAGCGCACGCCTTCAGCTTACATTTTTACAAGTTATACACGTTTTGTTTAGACGTATTTTTAAGATTTTCTCAGCAATCCCTGTCAGTGTAAACCCGCCAATATATATTTAGTCTACTCGCATTTTTATCGAATTGAAGTTCTACAATGGGCTTATTCGATTTGTCCTTACCAAGATGTGTTATTTTTAAAGCAAAAGGGGGTTCTCTGATGTGGGGTAGTACTTTCATTACAGTTTGGTCCAGTCTTGCTATTTTTTCGGTCGCCTCTCATTAGCATACAATTCGATTAGTGCCTCATTGTCTTGTCTTTGCAGAAATAGTATTATGAAATGTAAAATAGAAAAACTATTTCAAATCTCTTAAAGACATGACATTTTCAACATTTAACCAAAGCAAAAAGTCGTGAAAAAATAAAAGTAATTTCTTGTCTTTATCGATTAACAAATTGAGAGTTGGCCATAAAGAAGGTCTTCGTTTTGTCGGTGTCCTCTTACACAAGTCTTAGATTATGGATTTTTTTTTTTGGTTTGTTTGCTTGTTTGTTATTTGCACTTACCTTTTTCTTTGGCGATTGTCGAATGCTATGTTCACCGGCACGCCCAATTCCAAATCTTCAACGTCGTCAATGGTTTTGGCCATATTATGGAATTTACGTGATGTGCAGCCTTGGCTATCGAAACGGTTCGACAAAGAAGTACTGCTCGCATCAATACCATCATCGCCTACGTCGGCGTCACCATCTCCGTCTCCATCACCGTCGTCACCATCGCCATCTCCAGCTAGTGCGGCTGCAGACCCCGCCAGACTACTTTCTACTGTCATAGTGCCCATGACACCCATGCCAACGGCACTGACGCCACCGGAAATAACACCAACCGAAGCGATTTCCGCTTCAATGCCACAGTGTTGCACAATGCAAACGAAGAGGCAGCAATAGCACGAAAGTAAAAAGTGCCAACAGTGATAAGGTGGCCAATAGCAACACAAGCCGCTGCGTGGATAATGGAGAGCATTGCTATCACTACTGCTGTTCGTTGTTGTTGTTCGGGATGGCGCTTTTGTTGTTGCTGTTGCTGCTGGTGCTGGTGCTGTAGTATTCATTGTTTGTCGTATTGGTGTTGTTGTCGAAAATCTCTGCTTTGACAACATTCTGTTGTTTTTTTTTTCTTTCGTAAGTTTTATCCTCTTTTGCTGCTGCCAACCTGGAGGATATCCTTGCCGACCGAGTGGGGGCGGTGGGGCTTTTAAAATTCCTTTTGTCCACAATCAATTGAAATTAAAACCAAAGTCTGTTCTTTTGATGGTATTTAAAGCAAGTGGGATATTAAACGTAGCACAAGTTGCCTGTAAGAACATCCGATCCGTTCCGATCACATCTCATTTTCTTTGTGACAGAAGAAACTAAACGTTACGTTTTCAGTTTAAACTGTTTCTATCCCTGGCAAAATTATGGCGATTCTTTGTGCCTTCCTTCAAGCTGTATTCAATTATTATTTCAGCCTAAGCCGGTCTGCATCATTTAAAACAATTTCTTTTGAATCCTGCCAATTGTCAAATCAATTTCAACTTGTCACTCAAGTTTTGACAACTTCTTTTGAATTGAGTTCAACGGTTTCAATTGAATCGGTTTGTTGGCCAGCTAACTTTAGTGTTTGCTGGCTTGGGAACCCTTGAAACTTTTTTTTTTGTTTCGCCATTAAAAAATTAAGCAAACCGACCCGACCCCGGCCAGCGGTGCCCGCTGCCATCTTTCGACCTCTATTCTTTCTGTGTGTTTTTCTACGTTTTCGATTCTTTGTGGCCTGATGAAACCATCAATTTAGCTTCGATTAGTTGTGCTCAGTGTTCGGTTTAGTTCAGTGTCCAATTCAGTTCAGTTGTCTTCTTCTGGTCTGTTGCTATGTCCGGTTTCTGTTTGTCGGTTTGACTGGGCAGAGATTTCCAAGAATTGTTGGATTAACTAATTGTTGGATGTTGGATGTTGTGTGGTTTTTGGTCTTTTGTCCTTCTTTTGTTTCATTTAAACCTTTTTGCCGAGTGCAGTCGAGCAAGAGTGCAGGGTAGCAATTGGATGGCTTGGAAAATGTATAGATTGAATCGTTCTATTAGCCTTTCGCTTGTAGTTCGACTGTGACTGGCCCAGATACGGCCAGTATGGGGCACTCACAATCAAGTGGATCATATAGGGAATTTGTTTGTGATCCCTGTTGCCCCAAGGAAGCCAATGTATTTATTACATGAGCACACAAGTCAGAAAGATGTGGCAATTTGTTGGGTATTGCATAGCCACCATGTCTATATACATATATAAATATGAAATAGAAAAGGTCCAAATCCATTTCGTAGATGTCCTGTTAATGCATTGGGCGTTCAGTAGGTCACCATTAAATTACATAGCGAAAATCTGGCTGGAAGAAGTCTCACTGGGACAAATAGTAGATTTTAGTAGAATAGGTGTATTCATAGATTTTCTGTAAAATCCGTGTAAACACTTAAAAAAAACGTCTTCTTCTTATGTGGGTTTATTTGCACAAAATTGAACTAAACCGAAAACTTTAAACAGTCCTTTAAGGACTGCAAGTTTCCCACTCCTGGACTCAGTTTGAATGTATGTGTGCAGGTAAGCAATGACCCTTAGGGTGTGCCTTCGAACAGTCTCACGTCCATTAATAGAATTTTATGGAATCTACAGCAGTTAATTTGTATCCTCATGACCCGTTGAAACTTTGAAAGTAGTCCCTCAAATTGGGGGAGTTTTATAAATATCCTATCTGAGGAGCACCCTAGTGTGCATGTTGGTTTTTGTTCATTTCATTTGCTGTTTTTTTTTTTTTTGGTTTTGAGAGAGGGGCGTTGTTTATGCTCCTTCAAATGCAAATTGCCGACAAGTGCTCTCTCGACATTCACACAATTCATCACTACAACACTTTGATAAAGTTTGTTTTGTTGTTTTCTGTTGATTTGTTACGTTCGATAGTCTGTCCGTCCGTTCGGTTAGCCCGGCCGGCCGTCCGTCTGTCAATTGGTTTCCTCACAAAGCGTTGTTCAAACATCTATAAACCAAGTGATCCGGCGAGGAGGAGTTATTCATTTCAATTAATTGCTTCTGTTTTAGGCAATTAATTTTGTTACTATTTTTCCCCTCGGGCTCTTCTTTGTTTTGGACGGGTTTTGAGAAACTGTTAATTTTAGTTCGTTTGCTGTATTCGTGTGAGTGGTCTGTGTCTGTGTTGGTGTTGGTGATGGAGCAATGTTCATTAGAGCTTTTGCCAAAAACAACAAAATCGTATTCTTTGAAAATGTATTTAAAGTAATTTCGATTAGGCGAAAATAAATTAATCTGCTTTCGAAGCAAATTCGTTACGGTCTGATGTCAAATGGGTAACAAACTTTGGGCCAATCATTTAAAGTGTCAAACCAAAAAAAAAGAGCAAAGGGAGTGAGATGAATGTAGAGAGATTTTCTATTGACAATAAGACGAATGTGCAACAAGTTTTGTAAGGCAGCTGGAATGAAGAATGTTTTGAATTGGGAATACTAGGCAAATTATTTTCGACAAAGTGGTGAGAGTGGTGACTGTTTCATGGATTCATAATCGAAATCACTCTACGTCGATGTGCTAGTCCATGTCCAAGGTTTTCCCAAAAACCGTCTTTTGAAAATAAATCGCTTAACATCATTTCCCCCCTTCCATAAAAATGTGTTCATATTGATTTGGTTTTTTTTTTACTTTATTTTACCGAAAACTGCATTCACGGGCTGGGGAAAAACTTTGAATTTTTTGAAACATCAAAATAAATTTGAACGCAATGTTGGAGTGCATCAATGTAAATATCAATCACTTTGCCATAGCAAACAATTTTCCAACTCGTATAAAAAAAAAAGGAACAACTCTAAAAAGTTTTTCCCCCATAACATTGAAACGTAAATTGACTACAGACTCTGGAAGCGAGTATCAGCCAACGAGAGAGATAGACAGAGAGAAGCAAACCAAACACAATTAATGTCAAATAAAGAATGATAAAAAAAAAAAAACAAAAAGCAGCAGCGGGAACATTTGGAAGTTGCGGATGCTATTAGTGTCCTTTCTCTGCACTCCTGTCCTCCCAACAAAGTGGCAACCAGTTTGGCGGACGGAATATGCTCGTAATATGGTTAAGGCGCTGTTCCGGGAACTGGCGTTGAGAAGAACACCAACAAAAATACTATCAATTTCCTTCAAGAGTTGATCAACACCCCTCGGGGCGGGGGTGGGAACAGGGAAAAATCGGGCAATAAATAGTTGCATTCGTTTGATTGAATTTCGTTGTGAAAAGCGCAGAGATATCGAAATTCAGGAATTGAAAGGACGTCGGTGAGACTATCCATGTTCTTTTTTGGTTCCGAATGAATAATTCACATGAATCCATAATCAGTTTTGGATTTTTGTTTTGCAGACATTGTGTAGCGGAGCACAGCAAACAAAAGGCTGAAAGATTGTTGTCAGGGGGAGGGACTTTCCATCTTATAATAGATATATCCGTTAGCCGACTCCAGTTGTTTGGATTTTTTGGCATTTTTTCGAAATCAATTTTAATTACAAATGAGTCTGGGCTTCCACCCATTAATGCACTTGGTATACAAATGTGTTACAACTGTTCGATATTCTTTGTGAAACGTTCTATTTATCCAGATATGAACCTGACTCGCAGGTAATCGAATAATCTCTTGCTGTGGGAACTTATTGACTTTCCCAATTGAAACTCTCTGCAAAAACTGTTAACTGTGTATCGGAGCAGCAGAGCCTGCCACGTTACTGCCAGTACCAGGAATACGGAGGCAATATTGAATGTAAACACAATGCATTAGACATTCCAAAGTGCAGCATAGAGCCATGAGAGCCTGATGAGAAGACGTCTGAATGTAAGGCGAGCAGAAAAAGAAATGAACGGAAACACAAACGAGCCACAAGTCGACAGGTGGACAAACAGATCGGCAGATTGGAATAGTATCAATTCTACCAGTAATGGTCAGACGATCAATTGATACTCCAAATCGACCACGATTTGACTCGATCGTTTCCCTTCACGATCTGTGCGGAATGAAAAATTGGATGCACTGGATAGGAAGAGTGAGTAATAAATTGTGATTACTTACGAAGGACATTCAAGATTTCGGATCATTCAGCTACTCTGACATTGTTGTAATACAATTTTCTTGTTGCTTTTGCTAAGACAAATTGATCTAAGATGTTTTTTTGGGGGATTTAATTAAACTAAAAACTTTCTTAACGGAATGAACATAAAGAGAGAGAGAGAGCAGCTGAAATGGAAAAACTTTTAAAACGTCCATAAGAATCATGAAACCAACACAACTGTTGAAAATGGAAGGGAGCCGCCTCTATCCCGGCAAAAACAACCAAAAGACGAAAAAAAAACCACCCCAAACGACGACACATTAAATAACTGTGGTAATTTCCATTATCAATTACAAGTACATGCACATCATAAAAATCTCCAAGGAATACTCACACAGGCACACACATATGTCGGTCCACACAGCAGACAGACTGACTGACGGACGTACGGACGGACGGACAGCCAACATCAGATGGAAGGAGCATGTTAACAACTGAAAGTACACACAGCCAAACAAATGGCGGAAGGATGGTTAAAAGCTAAAAGCGGATGTAACAGTATTTTTTTGGTTGTTGTTTTGTTCTTTCGGCAATAATGGGATCTTTTTTGTGAATTAAATTGCACACACAGCCATGCACACGCTCCCAAAGCCAGACAATAACATTAAACAAAGAAAAGTTTGTTGTTTTTTGGTTCGCTGTACGTTTTTTTTAGCGAAAAACTATCTTTAAAATGTGAAAAAGTTGAAAACTTTTAGAAATGGCCAATTTCTGTTAACATTTTGTAGCAGCAATAAACGTTAAATGCCCTTAAATGTGGTATTACATTTTGTGTGTGTGTGTGTGTGTGTGCGACACTTTGGAAATTAAAGATTCACTACTTCCGCTCTGCGTTTGACTTTTGAAGAAGGACTTCTTGGAACAATGCAGACTTTTCGACTGGAATTTAAATTGCCTACACCTCACTTAGATGTACCCCTGACTGTTCTTCTGACCCTCCATCCTTCCATCGATCATATTTATAGTGCAACAATAACCAAGCGTATTGCAACAAATCGAGTTGTATTTAAATATATAAGCATGCGGACTGTTTTGTTTTGACGTTAACTGGAGATCGTCTAGTGGGCAGTCGGCCATTCAGATGCGAACTTTTTTTCACGGACATACTATTGAATTTCTATAGAAGAATTAGTGACGTCTGGAGATTGTATTTTCCAAAAATTATCCATGATTGAGAAGCGATATCGTCTGTGGAGCAGGGTGAACGGGCATTCAAAGCTCTAAAAAAAAACGAATAGACATTCCCGCCGGAGGGGTCATCGTGCCGTAATTGCGAGCACGCCACGAGCAACACAATTGCTGTGACTTGTGAGTGATACTGAAACAGGATCAATGAGTTTTTGATTGGAACTGAAGGACATGTGGTTTCGATAGGACGCTGCTTTTGCATACACACTTCGCGAAACAACGAAAGCGTTTCAGAGTCTAGTTATGACTATTTGCGGTAGCCAGCATAATCGTCCGATTTGAGCCGCCTTCCTCACTCATTCTTTGATGATCACATACATCACAGCTCTGAAAAAACCATATTCGGCCGCCCAGAATGAGGCAAACATTTGTCCGGGGTTCTCGAAGAAAAAACACATACGATCATCAACAATGGCGGCACCCACTTAACTGATATCATCTTCAAACAATAGCAACAACTTGAGGGACCAAAGAACATTTTAAAGAAAAATATGAAATAATGTCGCTTCATTTTACGACATCGGTTGGTGTCTTAGATTGGAGCATATAGATTGGAGAACCATATAGATTTTTGTAAACAATCAAAATATAATCGAAATTTACTTCGAATTAATTTTATATTTGCAAATATTTCAAGGTTTGTTAGCGGAAACGTCGAAAAAATAAAATAACCCTATGGACGATCCATTGTCGCCGTCAATAGTCGGTGGTGGTAAAGACCACCAATCACCTGAATCTTTGTTGCTGATGCTCTAATTCGAAATTATTAAAGGTGTCTAAAATGAATTGCACCATTCACATGGACATGGAACAGAGGCGAAAGGAATAACAACAAAACAAAAACAAAAATGTTTCCTATTCAACAAAGCAAAAGCGAAAAAACCAACAACAACAAAAAAACCGGCGTAATTGAAAAAAAAGAACGGCATGAAAAATGAATGCAAATGATTGACAAAGAAAAGAAACAGGCTGCGCTAAAGTTGGGGAACAAGGCAACATCCACATCCACCTGTGGCACCAAAAAACACACACTAATTAACCTCAATTACACACACACACAAAGTCAGATCACGGCGCAGAAATGAATATTCTGCCGGTTTTTGTGTGTGTTTTTTTTTTGTTGCCAACATTTCTATTCAAACAATACTCGCGGCCAAAACGACGTCAATGAGTGGACTCCTCACAGATAATGAGTAAACGTGGGCCCAAAAAAAAAAAAACCAAAAGTACTTTTGTCTATTTTTCTTCTTCTGGTCATTTAAATTTGTGCTTTAAAAGGGCGGGCGCCCAGGAATGTTAAGTGACAGAAAGCAAACACTTAAATTGATGTCATCCGATACAAAACATCAACAGTAGCAGAAAAACATTTGTTTCTTTTGACTTTGCGACACAATGAAATTTGTCAACTGTCGTTTCGAACAAAATGTATTATAGGTTGACGTGACGCCATATTATAATGTCAGCTGGTGTTCTTTGGAGGACAGGCGACAGCGTAACATAACCAAGCTTCGCCCATGGCAAACACTTCTCGGTCGGCTGAGACATGAAAAGGTAATGCCAACGTACATTTTTTGCTTTTGTATACTTGTTTTGATGGCTGAAATCCGGAATATTGGGGATAATCCCACATGAACTTGGCCTCCATCAAAATGGTCCTCATTGCACTGTTTTTTTTTTGGTGGGAAACCCCTTTACTCAATGCAAGGAAAAGCTTGATAGAAACTATGGACAAAGTCCATTTGATACACATACGATCTAAGTCGTTTGCTAAATATTTCCCAAAGAGGGCGTACGTGCGTATTGTCAGCATAAAACCAGTATTTTCCCTGGTCTCCTTAGTATAACTGTCAAATGGTGCCAGGCGTATTACTGTCATCTGGAGTGTGCTTCCGAACCAATACCTCAGGAAACGTGAATCTCTATGCTCCAAAATGTCGGACAGTGTTCGATTCTCCATCGATTGTTGACCAATGTGACAGTGAAAGTGTACGATATTGTAGATATCACAGGCATACCTGTGATAAATGATCAGTTGAATGTATGGAGTATGATGCAACTATTCCCCAGATGGCTGTCGCATTTGATCTGAATTGACTGCCAAATACTGTCGTGACATCTGTGGCCGCGTCACTATTTCAGATTTCCCCAACAAAACGAAAGATTCAGACGAAAGAGATATATCTCCAATGATGAAGTCAGTGATCAAAGAAATGTCTATATTGAAGACCTTGAGAAATCCTACAACGAATTGATTAGAAACGTTGTTAACTTTGTATGTTCACTTAAAGGAGAATGTGTCCAGAAACAAATGTTTTTTTTTTGTTTAAAATGGCATGGACTTTGTTAAGCATAGCAAAATACAGTGATTATCCTGGCAAGGACATCACGATCAACTAAATTCAAATGTTCCAGCTAGTAAGGCGTTATATGGATAACACAGATAAGGAAATAAACAAAAATTAGCCCACACAATGACCGGGGAAACATTGGACAAGATTATCCCTAAGGACTATAAAACCTAAGAGTAACTCTTAACCGGAATGAAGTGTGAACTTGACAAATATTTATTATGTTATCGAACATTCAGATTCTAGGACGTTCATCATCAAGCAGGTCCACTCAGACCAGGAACGGATTTGAATGCGAATATTGTATTATATTCGCGTAAACTGAGAGGGACTTTGTTAGAGTTAGAAACGTGTGATACCAGATTATGGACGAAGTACACACTACCCAAATGTTGTCAGTTGGGAAGTTGTTCAATTCTAAGACAATCAATGGTTGGATCCTTAATGGGACATTCAAATTTTAAAATGTAATAAAACTATCAGTGATCCCCAATTAGTGGCATTGTTTTTATGAATTTGAATCCTTTTATGGCACATTCAACGATGAGCAAAATTATTGTAATAATTCTGTAAATTCTCTCCATTTTCTTTATTTTTATAACTCAAGTAGCGAACGATTTACACACAGTTAGATTTGATCGATTTTATGAACTTGAACTTAGAACTTGTACTCCCAACTATCGCTGTCAGTTTGACAGTTGTTAGTTTTTTTTTTCAATCACTATAGTTGATTATCGATCCAAAAGATTTAATTTATAATGTAAACATGACCTAACCCGAAATTTATTACTTCTCTTAAGTTCTGTGCGTTTTCGAAATGCTCATGTCAAAGTCGTCCCATTTCCGTTTTCCACTTATGATTTAACGCCGATTAACACTTTACCTTTTCCAAGTTGTACTCAACGAAAATTCTAGTTTTTGTTTTAGTATTAACAGTTTATCTTCTTCTTTTCGGAGTAGTATTATTTTTTCGTTTTTTTTTTTTTGTCACGAGTTGTTTACTCAGGTCTCACTTAAACACTTTCCGTAGTTTGCAAGCACTTTTCGTTCGGTTACCACGCTCCTGCTGCTGGCGAGGTGAGGAGGAAGGGATTCTTAATTACCATTACACCATGTAGTCCATGTAATCCAACGCAATGCCGCCCTCTCTTTTGACAACAACAAACTAGAAAAAAGTGCTGTTTTGTTATTGTTTTGCTACTCACGTTACCGTTACACCGATTGAAGCACGTGTGAATCGTATCTTGTTTTTTGCTTCTTCTTTTTGTCGCACTCACTCGCTCACGCACACTTGCTCAGACACCTGCAGAGGCATTTACATAAATTTGGCTGACAAAATAAGAAGCAGCAACAGCAGCAGCAGCAGAATAAATACGAAATGTTATTTCTGTCTCTCGTCTTGTCTCGTCTCGTCTCTTATATTAATTTTGTTTTGTTATTGTTGTTTCAGTTAACATTTTCATATGTTTTTCGCTGCGGAATTTCACACGGCACTTGTAACCGCTAACGACAGACAGTGAGTTGTGAGCGTTGTGCCTTCTGCTGAACGTTTGTTTGGAAAATATCGCGATGATTCTTGTTCTCTTCTTTATTTTGTATTTTTTTTTTTTTTGAGTTGGTAGGTATTGGCGAGACGACGATTTCCTGCGTAACGACCGACAGACACTACTTTACGTTACAACCGATGCCGTAAACGAAATCTCGAGCGAGCAACAAAAAAAAAATGAAATGAAATGAAACAATGATTTCTGTGTTTTGGTTTGTTTGCGATGTTGTTGTTTTTCTTTTTTGATTTTATTTCGTTTCGTTCACGAAATACGAAATCTCGGCAACGGAAAGAAGGGAGAAAACGAACGTGCGACCAGTTGCTGTGAGTAGCACGTTGCATCTGTGCTCACGAAACGAAGAAATCTTTTTGATTTCTGTTGTTGACTTAAAAGTGTTTGATTGTGCTTTTGCTTGTTTGTGCCTGCAATGTTGGCGTTGTTTTCTGTTTCTGTTTCTGTTTTTATGTGTGTGTGTGTGTGTTTTCCTTTTGTGTGTTTTCATACCATTATTATTGGCGTTTGCTTTGCTTCGCTTTGGGGCGATTGGCGATGGCGACTGCGACTAACAGATACGACGACGATGACGACGGCGACGGCGACACCACCACACACAGTCAAGAACAAGAAGAGCACAAACAGACGAAATGACTAAACGATGACAACGCCAACGGTGGCGGCTGCGGCCCCAACAATGCGTCAACTACATGGTTGGCGTCGACGTCGACGTCGACCGATGTTGGCAATAACATCACTCTGATGATTAAACGAAATTATGTTATGTCAAAGTGACTCCTAATCCATTTATACGATAAATAATCTTTACGATACACAAACGACAATGGCAATATCGCATCCCTCACTCACACACACACACACACACACAGACACACAAAGGCGCGCACGCATTCGCTATTTAACTCGCAACTCAAACATTTAGATCCTTTTTCGGTGGGTTCCTGTTCCGTTCGTCACTCGTTCAAGGCAGAATGATGCCTTTTTGTTGTTGTTGTTGTTGCAAGAAGAAAAAAAAAACATCCTTCTAAACAGCATTATCGCCCTTTTGTCTGTTCGTCTTCGAACACAGGAGAATGTTTGAAATCATATCAGGCCGCTGTGTACGCACCGCCATGGACACAGAGTTGGCAGTTGTGTGTTGTCTTGTTCTTTTGTGCTCGTACATACAAACATACGCACACATACATTGCGACACATGTGCTCATGGCTGCATGCATGGACATGTGCGTGTGTTGTTGCGTTTTGCGTCATTTATGAATGAGTTGCTTCAAACTTGTGTTGCATTGTTGTTGTCGCGTTTCATATGTTGGGGTAGTCTTGACAAATGACTGGGTTGTACGAACAGTGACAGTGTAATGTCATGAACATAACATATGGGCAATTGCTGTACAAATGAGCGTCACTACACAAATCACATTCACATGCCCGCGTCTGCATCCATCAGGGCGTGTTCGTATCTTCGAGAGACAACGAGGTTAGGCTACGGTGGTGGTTTAGGCCGAACGGCTGAAACTAAATCAGACTCATTAAGGTTTAATTCGTGTTCGACAGATTTGTGAAATTCAGTTGCAAGTATAACGACAGGGAAATGTTTTCTTACAGTTGAATGGATCTTAAAAAAATCACTAAGGAAATATTAAATAAAAACCTATGAAATATTTTTTTTATTTATTATTAATTACATTACAAAGTAAATTTATTATCTAATTTTGGGTCCAAGGGTAAACCGGGATGGGAATCGAATCCACAACCACCACGCTGATAGGCAAGTACGCTACCAACTCGCCTACCAGGCCGCTTAACTATAAAATACATAACCAGCAAAAGTCCGATACGGAGTTGTAATTCACGTTTTTTTTTTTTTGTTTACTAAATAAGAACAAGGGCCTTGCCGATCTCTGCATTTTCACTCATAGTGTTTCTATGGGTCCAACGCTCGTAAAACGCACCCTTAACCTTTTAATGATGTGAGAATGTTTGCCACGGTTTTATATTTTTATCAACAATAATTAAGGAGTTCACAGGTGTAAAAATATCTGTCTACTCCTGCTATGGATTAAATATTGTGCCTAATGCAAATACATTTCCAGATTATCGAAATTGGGACGAGAGCTTTGCCAAGGTATGGAATACCGCAGAGGATGGATCGATGGTGAGACCGTCAACCGGCAGGCTAGGCATGGGTGATAGGTATTGTGTATGTGTATTCTATAATCCATTGCAAATGCATTTTAACTTGTAAATCATATGTACTTTCAGGTGATTTTCAATGTCTATCAGATCTTGGGATCCCTACTGCACGACCTTATAAACAACTAGAGAAAGTAATGGCAATAAATACGTCTTCAAAACATGGCTCAGTACTTAAGGATTTTTAAAGGTAAATAATTGAAATCTTACACTGTTGTTTTGTAGATTAGTTGATTCTATTTAATGGGATATGGGAACACATTATATCATTTGACAAGCTATGTCTCCATAACAAATACAGTTTTACGAAGCCCCCGTACGCATGTGGGCATGGTGTTCTGAATAATAAAGACACACGTGATTTGGCTTAAGATAATTAACTCCCTTTACTGATTTTTCAAAGAGGCAGGCAGGCCACGCCTCTTCTTTCTTCCAACGAATATGTAGGTGTTTTTGCTAAATTGCTAATTTCACACAAACGATTTAGAATCGGTCTTTTGCTAACATCGCTTAAGCGCTTAATATTTATGCTTAACAGAACACATACTATCAGAAAACACACACACTCATATACATGTACTTTTGTATATATCGAACAACGGAATGACAAAGCTCATTTGTCAATGAAAGCTTACTCATGTGTCTGCGTGTACGTGTGTGTGTGAGTGTGTACGTTGAAACATTCCAACCAACCGCCCATGACAAACACACTCTAAGCAGCGCCGATAGCAGGAAGGATGACACCGACCGACCAACCGACCGAACAGAACAACGATGACAACAAATCAAACAGCACAACACCGGCCACCAGCAAGACTGTGCGGAACAGATGGGCATGAAGAACAACAGCGACAACACCAACAACAATGGATCAGATCAAACCACAGCAAGGAAAGATGTTTGATGTTGCAAAGCAACCATCAACAAGAATACAACTGCAGGCAACATTAAAGGAAATAGAAGAGGATGAGGAAGTGGACGTGGACGTGGCCGTGGAAGTCCGATACATATGAGCGACGACGACAACAGCTAAAAGTCAACACAGGGAAGTGAAAGGGAATATTTATGGTTTCGTCTACGACAGCAGCAGCGACGACAAACTTAAGGCGGCCATGTGATACTAGAGGCTTCCACCTATGTGAACAGAGCTTTTCCACAAGACAAAGCTCGCCAGCAGTAGCCCAACGTCTTAGAAGCTTTTCATTTCTTCTACGGATAGTAAAAAATGACCGCGGAAATGTCAAATTTGTCCTGGTATTGTTATGCAAATACAATAATGACAAGCCGGCGATTTCTAAAATGTTACCATCGGTCGTAATTCATTGACCACACTTAACTAACTCGTTTACTCATGGTGGCTGTTGAAATGATTTATTTTATGTCTCACATTAAAATTGTGTGTCTTTCAAGACATTGACCCTGTTTGGATCATATTTCACAGGTCTTGTTCATTATTTTGAATATTATCTGCTTTATTCGATTATTAAATCGGTGTTTATCTCATAATTACAAGTGAAATGGATGTATACAGCTACAAGACCTTTGCCGATCGAGAAGCCTGTCCTCACTTCACCGGAATTGAATATCGCCACCCCCTCCTAATGATGAACGAATGACCTTGAACATATTTCTGGACGTCTAAATAAAGACACGTCGATGTAATCACCCCTGAACAAAAAAACAGATCATCTTGAAATAAAACGATAACAATTTCATTAGTTGTTGTTGTTGGCAAAGCCATAATTATCCATCGCATGTAGCAGTCGTCGTCGTAGTCGTCGTCGTAATTGTATATCTTTTTGTCTGCCATCACTCGGAGGGGAGTCTTAAGTCTTCTGCCTGCTGGCTGGCTTTTTTTTTCTATGAGCGTATTGTTCGCTTTTATTTGTTAATGAATGAACTACCAAAAACAACCGAAAAGCCAACAACAATTTGCCCAAGTCGTCGAGGTTGATTGCATGTCTGACATAAAAGAAATTTGATACTTTGACGAAATTCATGTGTAGATGCAGAGACGTCGTAGAAATTGTTGAAACTTTCAATTAAGCAACTTTATACACACACACACACACATACTCATACACATATGTACGTACGTACTAAAATGCGATACGTTTTGCATGTTATGCATACAAATGTACATATGTACGTATTTTATACGGAAACGGTGCACTTCTTCCAATACCCCCAGACGGCATTGCAACAGTATACAGAGGAATTTCCAGGAAATGGAGCAAAACATAAGTCCGCTAAAAGTGCAACAGATCTGTCCTAACTCATGGTCGACAAAGAAAACCCCTAGAATTGAAAAGAGTCAAACGATTGCTCCTCGCAGAGAATACATTTTATTCTTCGACAGAGACATTCTTCATGGTAAAGTGAGAACCCTTTGAATGGGGCTTAGTAGTATTTTGCATTCTTTTCCACGTGTAGCCCAGACGTATCGGTCCTTCATTCACAAAGGCCAACGATCCGTTTAGTCAGGCCACTGCAAGATTTCTTACTAGTATTTCATCTGAACTCCAAGAACATCTTTTTAGTTTTATAATCTTAGGTGTGCTCAAAATACAACATAACTGTATGTGAGTGTTTGTCTTCATGTAGAAAAGAATTCAGGTGAATTTCGGAATATGTTCGCCTCGTTTTTTTACACTAAATTTGATGACGTTTTTTGTGAATACTTTTGTACAAAAAAAAGACCATATTTTTGGTTTCTCTTTAACGGACGTCTGCCAGACATTTGGATTTGTGGAATTTTCATATATTGAGATATACCGTGACATTGGATTCTTTATTGTAGCAGTACCCTCTACCCTTGTTGGGAAATTGTATTCAGTTTGTCATTCCATTTGGAACAGCTTAAAATAGTTTGTGCATAAGGAGGTCATATCTGTCCAAACAGGTTCAAAACGAAATAGACCAACTGACATTCAGTGTACCCTCCGTCTGGTGGTGGCAGTTCTACACCATAAGTAAGGAGGTGTAAGAGGTGTGATCTATATTTCATTTGCATTTGGTATGGAACAATTCATTGACGAACGAAATGTGTGCACTTACATATTTGGCCCTCTTCACTAATTGTGGGGTTTCTCCCTTTCGTATGAATATTAAATTAGTCATAACCATTTACTATACACACACACACACACAGAAGAGCGTTTAGAAGTTACGCTGTTCTTCTTTTTTTTTTTTGTTTCAACCAACACCGGAGGCTACAGAATGAATACATTATCATGTGACAGTGGTACAGTAGTAAGAGGGGGGGGCACAAGTTGATTTACGTCTTACAACTCTAGATGGGCTGACTGCTCGCTCGCTTGCTCACTCTGTCCGAAGAAAACAATTGCGAAACTGTCATTATGATGGAGAATTTCACGATGGACACTTACAACAATGTTGTGCAGAGCGTTCGAGCAATTTCTTCCTGTATAATTGGTCGCTGCTCGTTGTCGTTGCCGTTGCACCTCAAAGCATTGCAAGAATGCGGCCAAAGATGTACAAAGTGCGTCCGCTATGCTGGCACGTTTATGAAGACGGAGTTTTCAACACGTTCTCTTTGAGAAGATTGCTCCGTTTTCCCATCCGTCCATCGGAGTTATTTGGTTCATTTGCACGCAATCAATTTTCGTTTCGGCCTGCTGACGATTTTGTCCCATGTTGTGGGTTCTCTTTTGTTTTGTTTTTGTTGGTCTTCTTTTCGCTGTCATTAACGCATCATTCCGCAAATGATGCCGATGGTAAATGTTTGCCCAAGACCATGAAGGTGACTGAGTGCGAGGCTGGGCTACAATGTTTCCAGTTGTATGCTCGTATTAACGCCTCCAGTAGATTTATTGTTATTCCAAGTACATCGCTTTGGACCACCTTCAAATTAAGAAGATGGTCGCTTACAGTGCCGCTCCGAGCAGAAGAACAACAAATATCGCTTGCAGTTTTCAATGTTAATATACATATGTGTGTGCGTGTTTGTGTGTGTGTGTGTGTTAATGTACAAATTCTGTAATATTTAATTAAGTAGTTACTTGAGAGGTGGAGAGACTGTAACGGCGGTGGTTCCTCATCTAACAGGGCTGGAAGGTTGCAATCAGTTTACTTACTTAGTTCTCTCAACATTCCATTAAGGAGTAGACGGGGAACTTCTCTCGAAGCCACTGTTTAAAGCCAAACAAAGACGACATTGTCATCGCGGGCAGTGGACAAATAAATATCAGGTCGCCCTTTTTCGAGAACGAATGATGACATCATCAATGTCGATAGTGTTGGCAAATTGAAGCCACTTTAGGCTCAGCAAAATATAGAGTTCGTGGTGGCTAGAACATGTCTCTGCGAGGGACCAAAATGTTCCCGGTATAAAAAGCTTTACACGACAAGCACCACAGACGGGAAGACCGAATACGAACTGGAAAGAGCCTAAGCAAGTCCGAATTATGAGTCAATAGGGCAATGAACTGAAAACGAATAAGAGAAGAAGTGTAGGTGACATTTCATCCCACAGTTACCTGACAGTCCAAACAAATGCAAATCCCATAAGCCACTGCAGACGCACAGTACCCTCCATTTCTGAGGTGATGAGTGATGTTTCAACGTCACTCACGTGAACATGTGTGTCATTGATTGGCGATCAAATGCCACCACTGATCGAACAAGTCCCATGCAACCGTCACTGGCGTACATGTATGTACTTGCGACAGCACCGACATCAACATGATCATCGAGAGAATGGTGACGTCAGCAAACACACACACACACACACATCTATGTATAGTATGCATATGGTGGCGTATGTGAATGTGGAAGTCATGACAGGACATCATACTTATCGCCGTCATTTTGTCTATAGTCTCTGGAGAATTTGTCAGACGGACGATCGGTCGGTCGGTCGGTTTATATTCGATGTAATACCTGTTTGCTGCCGTTCCCCTGGTGTTGGCGATCGTTCGATCATTCGATCGATCGTTACTTCAGACGTTGTCGTGCTGGTGTCGTGTCTTTAAGAAATGTTAATTACCGCCATCATCGTGTTCGTTGTTAATGTTAAGTTGTGGTCCGCCCAACGTTTACATTCGCCAACGATATCTTTCATTAAACGTGCCGCCCATTGCGGTGCCAATGTGATCTGGAGTGTTTTGGGAATACATGATACACATACTTATATATATAAGTCAGGTGGTAATTTGTACGAAAGGGGGTTAACGATTTTATGTAGGTCTCCCAAAAGAATTCGGAGAAGTCGCTAGGAAAACAATATAGATTCCGAACCAGATATTTTTGGTTTTTAATTAAATTTCTGGTCTACATTGCAGTAGAACGTAACGAACAAACAAAAAAACTCTTATTTGTATTTGTCCATGCAGCGAACAAAAGTTTGTTCTTTTAGTTCTATGTCCTTAAATGTCCTTAACACATGGGTGGTTTGTCATAAAACTGAAGTGTTTTATGAAACGGTTTGAGAAACCTGGAGAGTCTTTAGGAATCCTATCAGTGTAATAACTGGGGAGGTTGTTTGGATCGCCACTATGAAACAAAATGAAGTTTAGGTCAAAAAGGTCAAAATTTTTTATTAAACTGTACATTTTTACATAATAAATACCCAACCATTTTGTTGCGTTCCTGCAAAACAACACATTTTTGATCTGCTTTGTTTGTCCGGCTTCAATCTAATTTTTACCCATCGCTTTTTTTTCACAAGTTTAGGAAAGACACAAGTTTTAGCGAAACTAAACGGACCTCACTTTGTATTGTTGTTTATTTCTCGAAGCAGGTACTCGCGTGGAGCGAGCGTATACATAATTTTCTTAATTGTTTTCCATTTCATTTTGTGGTTGAACGGCGGCTAAACCGAAAAACGACAAAAAGCTACATAAAATTACGATGTTGTACGAGAGTATAACGTAATGCTGCGTTGATGATCATGCCACTTGATGAAGTGTGATGTAGAGCGCCACCCAGAAGCTTTTCAAGTTAATATAAAACAAAACCAAACCAAATGGAACCACATTTCAGTGGACCTCAACAACGAAAGCATCAAAACAAAACAAAACAATTCGAAAAACACACACACGCACACACACACACATATATATCATCAACAAATCCACTGGCCCGTGGTCCATCGGCATGGGGCAAGAAGCGGGATCGCAAGCAAGCAGGCGGCCAGGCAGGCAACTGTCAAACATGAAACTGTTATTTTGATCACCGCAAATCGTTGTGATGAATCTCACTGTGCGATCCTTCCTTCCTCTAAACTGTGATCTGTCCTCTGTCCTCGGTCCTCGGTTTTCGATTGTTGTTGCTTTGTGCGTTGCTGGGTATCGAAAACAAAAGGGTTTGTTGACCATCATCAGCAGCTAATAACTATAATAATGACGATGCTCGCAATATCCGTACACTCACACGCACACACTTCAAAAGGCCAAGCCAAACAGGGGCACATCAGCAAAAAAATAAATAAAACAACAACAAAAACGAAAACGAAACACATAAAAATAACAGCCATCATTTAAGGCACCACACAGTGTTCAAGAGTTTTGTTTTTGTGTTCGGTTATTGCAGATTGTTAATTTTTTGCATTTTAAATGATTTGAAACAGAATCTGCCACGCACGATTCATAGGGTGTGCGCTACGAGTGACTGATATTTGGATCAAATGCATGTCGTGCTTTATCCTCCAGTGTTCATCATCGGTACACAGCAATGATTACCGATGGAACACACACTTCACGGAAATGCATGCGATCCAGATGTTGCACAGTAGATTGCACGAACATTTTATTTATTTGTTTCACATTCCACTCCACATAAATAACCAGTAGGCATAGTATAATGAGACCCTACTACGCAGTAGGTTCTATTGTGGCAGGATGGGGGGGGGGGGGGGGGGGGGGCTCAGTGCTACCGTTGAGAATTTCGAATTGTAAATCGACTGTAAATGTGGAACGCTTTAAACTTTGTTCTTGGTGTTGCACACAACTAAATCGGAAACCATTCAGCACTTATTTCACGCCAACTACATACCCTTTTCATCCCTACGTAGTACGTATGTAGGTACAGTGATCACAAAAAGTATTCGTACACCCACAAATTTTTAAATTCATATACTACTAAAAAATATTTAATTATAAAAAAAAAACATTTTTACGCAAAACAATGTATTCGTACACTAAATAATTTGAAATGTTGGAATACGAAAATTTTCAACAAATCCGATTCTCAGTACTTTTTTGGAGCTCTTTTCTCCTTGATAAACGCTACCAATTATCGGGGCATAATTTGTACTAAGGGGTTGGTGTCATTCCTAGAAATGTTCACCTATGCTGGTTTCTGGTGTTTCCTTCGATGATATTCGATTTTCCCCCAGCTAGGATCCAGTGGATTTAAATCGCACGACATATGATGTGTGCTTTAGTGGGAACAGCAAACTTCTGGTGGCTAGCTCAAGATTCCTAGCACTTGCATACGAATTATCTCATAATCTCGGTTACGATTACGTTCAAGTAATTCGGCCCTTAAATTCGGCATAAACAGAAAGTGTACCACTATTTTTTTTTGCTTTCTCCACGAAATATTGTTCGTGAATTGCTAACTCTTATGTGTATTAGTAAATTAGTATATTTTTTTTTGAAATGCAATCAAGAGTGTATGAATAAATATTGTGAGCACTGTGTATACCGAAAATCTACACACACACACATACACTGCCTCTACATTTCGTCATTGATTTTCGGTTTCTCTTTTATTAAAAATCGTCCAGTTCGCATGCGTGCAATCCTCGTCGTGATCGACGCAATAGGCAGGGCAGGGTGCCTCGTTTCGTTTACGGTTTCCCACTACCACATTGAGTTGTTGTCTTTGACATTTACCGCTGACCTATATCGTTTACTGTGACAGCCGATTTTGTTTGTTGGTGGTTGTTTTTTTTTTGTTGTAGTTCGTTTTCGATATTTTTTTTCTTGCACTTAAATGTCCGCAAAGGCAGTGATGTTTTATTAATTCTTCGGGCCATCCACATATAATTTATGATGATTCTTAAGGTCTGTTATGTCGATAAGTACGCATTCAGTTAAGAAATATTTGTTATTTTGGCCGATGAAATGTCTAGGCCTGTTTTAACAGGTAACGAAATAAGTGTGTTTTAACATCAGTTGAGTTTTAGCGCCCCAACCGTTAGTGGTCATTTATAAACCACTTGAGTGGTTGGCCGCTTTTGATGGGACATTTGCATCCGTGCCATATTCCATGGCTGGCTAGTTTGCCAAGAAATTCCCTCAGCTGAATACAATTTCTGTCAAGGTTGCTAATGCAGTGAAGCAGCAAAAAGGTTGAACTTTGCCAAGAACACAAAGTAAATGTGGCTCCAGTTGTGAAGAAAACCCGCCAACAACATGACTGCATGCAATTCTTGTTACTGGCGTGGTGGCCTTAAAGTTGCCATGCCGTGGCGTCTTCTATTAAATCCTTTAATACAATTTATTACTGTATAAGCCAGTGATGTTACATAAGTTGTTATGACCGCCCCTCGCCCGGAGCACCTTGCAGTTGCAGTGGCAATTATTCGGTACTTGCCGCTATTTGTCAATGTGTCCTGACACTGCATTAAGTTTTAATGCCGTCAGTTTCTCATTGTCTGGCTGATTACGGTGTCGTTCATCTTGTTGTCTTCGCTGTTAGTTAGTGTTAGTTTCGGTGGTGGTTGTGGTGGAGGAGGGCGAAGTGTAGCTTCATCTTGTGACATCATGTCATGAACCTTTTAATTATCGTCCTTTTTGGACGAAGTTATAATTTTGCCGATCTCTCTGTGAACCGGATCGTAAATAAAGCGAATAATACTATTGACGGAAACATTTAAATTTCATAAAAATGCCACCTCAGACCACACCATTTGAAATTCATATAGAAAGTTTCGGAAATATGCTACAGGTAAACACCAAAGTAGAAATTGATGATTTAGGAAAAGATTATTAGTTAAATAAGACGGTGGAAAAGGGAAATGCTAGTCTCGCTCCACCTGACATTTCCCTGGTCGAACTTGAAGTGCGATCAATTTGATCACTTAGTGTGTGAAATAGTTTTATTTCTGATAATGAGGAATATCAGAATCTACGAATTTAAGGGCCAACAGACTGAAAATCCAGCAAGTTCCTTTCAAATAACTGCCAATTATAACATTTCAATTATTTCGTAAAATCTGTGTCATCCACCGGAAATCCTCCCTAATGCCACAAATGTACAAAGATGCAAAGTGCAAAGATGTGCTCCAAACCAACAACCGGCTGACTTTGCATAAGATGACATTTAGAAAGAAAGAAACGCAACTGATAGGATTACAAACACAAATAAAGCAGAGGATTGTTTGTGTATTTACCGAATGCATTGCGGACAAATGGTCGTTCTCTTTGGCATGACAAGGTCTATTACAGTGTTTCGGAACATTCCTTTTAAATATAATCTTACAAACACAAATACATATCGCTCATTTACTTCAATAGTGTCACAATTCAGAATTCACTTTTTATTTGTTTTTTTTGCCCCAGGAACAAGCTGTAAATCTGTAATTGAAGTTGACTTTTATTCTTTATTATACACATACATATATGTCAGGCCTTATGTTGTTTTTCTTTTCTATTTGCAAAGTAAGGCGCAATTGAGTTATGTTTTGAGTTATGACACTATTCAAGTAAATGAACGATATTTTGCTGCCCCGTCGGTGGAGCATCTTTCAATTAGTAGTAAGATTTCCACATCTGTGAGTACTGAATTCATATCACACCAAAAAGTTAGAGCGAAAACCACTAAGTTTGTTCCTTCAGACTCGTGGCAAACGGAAGTGGTGTTGCCTCCCACTCAGGCTCAAACAAGTAAACACTGCAAGACAGACAGACACACACACACACAATTAGCAGCAACCAAAAGAGAGCGGATTTTGCAAGATTTTTGTCTTCTTCTACCGCTTTTGTTGCTGTTGCTTCTTTCTGACCAAAGCTCCTATTTATATGTAATTCAACATGAAACCCAACCGAATAGCCAAGCATCCGACCGAACGTGAAAACTTTTGCACAACGAACGGGTATTTGGCATTTTTAAACGTATTTTGTGCATGTTCGACCCGCATTTGAATGCCAATAAGTTGGATTTACATTTTGTATCAGTCCTCTGATTTCCCATTGGCGTTAGTTGCTCGGTCTTAAGAGGATTTTTTCTTTCATGGTGGGGGTGTAGTCGGGCAAAACAAATTGAAACAACACATGCATACTAAATGTACGGGGCAATGTGTGAATGTTCAAACAAATTTTGCATTTCTATTGACGAAAAAAAAAGAGGCGAGAGGATATTTCTGTGTCAGAGCAAACTCACAGCCAAGTCAATAAAATAACAGATTTGGAGATCTTTTCAACACATATTTTTAAATATTTGCCTTTTTTTTGACATGGAAACTCGATTCTTTTCCCATATATTAAGTGTAGCGAGTGAATAACTACAATCGGAATCCATTACATTGGCCAAAGGCTAGAGAAGATAGATAATTTAATTTCAAAATTTATTCGTCAATCGCCAATAATGGAAGAGTTATAAACAGGGTTTCCGACATTGTTCAATTTTGGCTTTCACATATCTTCTTCTTAATATATATTTACCCTCGACACTGATTCACTGATACACTGATTCACTGACTCTGTCACGCATTCTATAATTCTATATAAATTCTATAAATAATAATAATAAAAAAAATAATATTTTTTTTTTGTACAGAAATTGTGTTTTCCCCAATTTTTTTTTTACCAAAATTTTTTTTACAATTTTTTTTTTCCAAAAAATTTTTTTTTCTTCATTTTTT
This sequence comes from Hydrotaea cyrtoneurina, assembly GCA_958296145.1. Taxonomy (NCBI): domain Eukaryota; kingdom Metazoa; phylum Arthropoda; class Insecta; order Diptera; family Muscidae; genus Hydrotaea; species Hydrotaea cyrtoneurina. The sequence continues at coordinate 1,101,054 of OY282516.1, read as the reverse complement.
TTTTTCAACAAAATTTTTTTTTTCAACAAAATTTTTTTTTTCCACAAAATTTTTTTTTCAACAAAATTTTTTTTTTCAACAAAAATTATTTTTTTAAAAAAAATTTTTTTTTCAACAAAATTTTTTTTTTCAAAAAAAATTTTTTTTGAACAAAAATTTTTTTTTCAAGGAAAAATTTTGTTTTCAACAAAAATTTTTTTTTTTCAAAAAAATTTTTTTTTTCTACGAATTTTTTTTTCATATTTCAACGGGCACCATAGGCGCATTACAACTTACTAGTATATGATATGTTGACAAATGAAACACAAGCCCAAAAGAATCCGCACTCATTGCTGATAAAAATCCATTTTATTGCGCCTTCAACATTGACAATTTGTAGCGAACGAACAAATTCGTTTTATGGAAACTGTCAGTAAATCAGAGTTCGAAGTCATATGTTTTTTTTCTGCAAAGCATTTTAAACAATTCCAAACACTTTTTATGTGATTTAGAAATAAAAAACAACACATGTGTAGGTCAAATCATTTAATCGAAACTGAACAACTCGAACAAGGTGTATTCCAAGGACGTGTTTTAGGGACAAATGTCCATGCGAGTTGTGAAATTGAGCTTAACATTTGTTGTTCATTAACTTCCAATATACTTCTGCACAATAAGCCACCTTACCATGCAGACAAAACGAAATAGTTGATCTTGTTATCCTCCATACATCACCTTGTTGTATTTAAGAAAAACATTACCAAACTAATATTCGTCTGGTGGATACTTCTGGTTACAAATAATAGCACTTCAAGACGGCAACCAATTATTTGGCAAACCACTCGATTACATTTAAATAAACTATGTTGTTTGCAGTTTCTAACTGGGAATTCTCAGACACTTGACTGATGTAACTAAAAACGAGTCATTTAATAAGCACCAGAGTGGCTAGATTGAGTGCTGGCTGGCCGGTGTGTAACAGGTACAATATTCGACTATCTATCACACAACATTTCAATGAATTCTCAACTAAGACCTTACCCACAAATACAGAAACATTAACAAAAGGTTTAATGTATGTTTTTATAAATGAAATTTGAACGTTAAGACTTTCGTAATTTCTCATTAGTATGGGCCTTAGTAAACAGTAACATCGAATAAGTGAGTAAACAAATTAAATCGAACTTATCTCTCTCATTGGAGAGGTTTTCGCCTTCAAGGGAAATGTGCATTTCTAAATTTATTACATAAAGTCTTTTTAGCTAAAGTCTAACGGTCGACTTTTTCAAATAATTATATGCAGATCCCAATACTTTTGGAATTTTCACTTTAGAAAACATTTGAATGTCATTTAGCCATCTTTTATTTTTTAAGATGTATTTTTCTCTAAGGGACCCCAATGATACATATGTACACTAGTATGTATATGTAACAGTTATATGTGTATATCGTTCTGAATTATGTTCTAATGTATGTGACTGACATATGATTAATGACCAATGGCTGTGGTGATATATCAAAATAATACAGTAAAGGTAAACGATACTACTTTATGAACATTGGATTGGGTCATAATTACAGAGAACATTCAAGTTGTCTGACCTTTTGTTAATATCTACATAATATGTTCTTACTCGAATGCCAGTTAATATGGTCAGGGTTCGGTTTGTCTGCCAGATTCTAAACATTAACTTTGAACTATTTCATCATGTTGCCCAAAATAACCATTTGAAATCAATTTAGGAACCACCTTTTGTTATTCATGCGAACATTAGCAGAATGACACCAAATTTTGTGGAATCCTCGTGAAAAACTCCACTGAAATTTCGATCTAAAACTCTAAACAAAAGTATTTCATTGTTTATGGCGTGATTTGTAAGAAAATGGAAACCTTGTTTACTCGTATAACTGGCGAAAACTGTGGGCGAAACATCATTTTTGTTGCAACCCACATTAATGTACACAATTATGTTTTTGAGGTAACCATTTGACAGTTATTGCAAATGTTAAACATCAAAAGAGGGGACTGCCCTGTCCTGCCGCTCTTTTACCAGGCAGTTTGTAGTTAACGCACATGCATTTCATTTAAACTCAATATGTGGTTAATTGGAGTTGACATTTCCAAAAGTTTCAAACTCATAAAAATCTACAGATGTGCATCAATCGATGTGACTACACACATAGAATTCCGTAGAATGTGTTGCCCCCAAACTACTGAAAGTGCGGTCTAGCACTGTGATTTCGTTGCAGTTTAGTGTGAAATTTCACTCACGCACTCACTTACTCGGTTTTTCATTTATTTTCGGTTCATGCCGACCAGTGTAGTAATTCCTTGGCTGGCCGCATGCGGACGCTGCACGTTTGCCTGCATTCAAAAACATATTAAGTGAAACTCGTACATGTGTCGATGTCGTGCGTACGGAGTGTCGTCGAACTGTTGTTGGAGACTCTCTGCTGAGCATACGATTTGTGACTAGGACAACAACAGTTTAAAGTACAACATTAAATAGTCAGCCTGAGTCACACACATGCCCATGGACATTTTTACAAATGAGGCAGAGGAGTGCACACATGGACACATGACAGGGAGACAACAAACAACAACAACAGTCATTCGTAGATTTCAATTGTATTTTGTAGAGACACTTGTTGTGTGTCGTCTGTCTGTCGATGTATTTGCTACATTAACATCAAATGGAATTGTGTTCAGACATTCTCAGCGCTCGTGTGTGTGTATGTTTGTGCGTATCTGTCTGATGGGCGTTGGAGGACAGCAATCATTAAATGTACACATCGCCAATTATACACATACACTGGGAGATGGGAAAGCATGAATGGTAACCAATTCCATATGCAGCCAAAATTGTACAATTGATTTGTGTATCAGTGCTGGCGAATCTGTGGTTATTCGATTTGAGCCGGTTTGCACACGAACTACACATGTCAAAAACTAAAAGAAGTCAAATATCACAGGGTGGAGAATTTTAATGGAGCACGACAGCCACTGCGTCCTACCGACACAGAAATTGCTGAGGTCAGAGAAGTGAACGCACATCCTGAAGACCCAATACCGTAATCCCATTGATGACCCGCGAGAACATCTAGACAAAGACAAAAGATAAAGGTGATCTAAAAATCGCAGTACGTTACTCAAACATTTGTAGACTGTATTCGTGGACGATGTGTCGAATGAAGTCAAGGGGAAAGAATACAAAATATACAACTTTTAAAGTTTATTTTCCGTTTATCTTTTCTGTGACGCGTACATTTCTAATTTTGTGTTTCGCTAATTCACTTGTTGCATCTTTATGTTGCTCGTTTGATCTTCATTAATGTAATTTTTTTTTGTTGGTTAAAATGTCGTCTGCATAACGTCAGATGTTCTAACTCGAGTCTCAATATTGGGTTTCTTCCATACCACCTATCGCCTCACAGACGGCCGGGTTCACTAAAGTAGAGAAATGATATCGTCGTGTACAGATCAGTTGATAGGAGTTTTTTCGTTGTTCCCCAATGCTGATGTGGAGTAAAATTCATACTATGACCCCTGTGAAATTCAATTTGTACTTACTGTGATAACATTCCGACAATATTCATTGAAATGAACTCTCCCCAAGTACAACAGTCTGCAAAACAAAGCACTCGCACAAAGTGCATTAAATGCCACGACAAAGAAACACCAACTAATACTCATTTGGCAGCCACGAAGGCCGCAAGCAGAAAGATGAATGGGAGGAGTAGAAGGCGTACGAACAGTGTTGCTATCGTCATTCACTTAAGTTGAGTTCATCAGTTTTCAACATTTGTTCTTTGAAAATCCTCTTTAATCCCGGGTTAAAATTACAACAGCTGTAGATTGTTAGCGCCAAACTGTGCTGTGTGAAAGGGTTCTCTCAGCGCTTTTCGAACTAAAAAAAAAAAAAAAAACGAACATCTCACATGATGGCATCAGCAGCTGCATCAGCCATAACTTGGGGGCACTCTTGCAATTAAGGCAAATTTCGTGGTAAACCAAAGAAACTACACCAACAACAACCACACAAATAGCACAACACAGGCAGAAGAAGGAGGAGGAAAAAAAACTAACATATTTTTTTGCGAAAGTTTTTGTTGTTTTGTTGTCCTTATGGATGGGTGGATGTGGGTGATTGTTGTTTATGTTGTTGGACTGGCTCTTGTCCCGGTTCTTGCTGCCGTTGTTTATGTGTCTTTTTTGCACTCCTTCCACTTCAGCCATTTTTATTTATTGTAATTAAACACTAAATGCATTTTAATTAGTTCGTATGCATTGACTATGTTTTTCTGCTGCTGTTGTTGTTGTTATTGCCAAAGGACCAAGTTTTTAAATATGAATTTCGAGAGGAGGGAAAAAAGGCCAAACTGGGTTTTTAATCTTCTGTTCATGTGTGCTATATACATATATTGTGTAGTTGAAATTTGATTTGATTTGACTTTATATTTATGTACAAATAAAAATCTTCAGTTCGTTAGTTGTGTCAGACAGCAGGCGTCCGTCCAATTACATTATCTCTCCAGTGGTTTGAATAAAGTTTGCTCTCCACTTGGTCAATTGTTGTTGGTTTCTTGACATCCACCTGGTGACGTCGCCCCAAAGAAAAAGTCCAAGGGCGTTAAATAGAAACATTGGTTTGAGTAATACATTGTGGAAAAATCTAAAATGTTGTTGTTATTTTTAGTTTTGACCTCATTTTACTTATTAAAACGTATGCTTAAGGGCCAGAAAACGAACGAACAACTGTCTGCATATCACAGTTTGTCTATTAGGAAATGTTTGCTTATCGACATGATTTTGTAAAAGCAGTAAGCATTATCATAAACGTATAAGTCAACCACATCGTTGAGGGAATATTTGTTAATATAACTTCTGATATTCTGTGCCCGATTGCAGCTCTTGAAAATAATTCTGTTGGTGGTGAGACAGGCCCACATTTACTTCAGATAAATTGATTGGCATTTATCTAAAGAAAAGTGTTTTGTTCTATAGAAAAAATTTCACCTGGGTACCCCCTACTATGCATAGAAACAATAGTATTTTCCAGTTCATTTCGACGTGCAGTAACATTGAAGACCCACGGAGCGTATACGTTGGGCGATTATCATCACTGTAACAAGTATACGCCCGGTGTTTGTCTGCGGCAGTGTGTGTAAAATGATTCCTCTGCGGATATAGAAAAGGAATATTGGCAAACCTCCGAATGTTTGCCATTGTAGGACAAATAAGGACCCCCTCAATTGCAGTCGTGCATTTTATCGAGATTTTCACATATTAGTTTTACAAAATACTTGACACTAACATTATCAAGGACTACAAACGACAATTGTTTTTGCCAGCCACTTTAACACCGAGCAGCGTACAATGCGCCAAACTGCCGGGTAGGCTAAGACTGCTGTTTGCACGTACAAACACATTCGGGGCATAAACGAAGCTACTTTAAATGCACACTTTATGCCTTCACCATGTAGCTGGGTTCCTTGTTTCTCTCTCTCTCTCTTTGTTGTTGTGGTGGTGGCACAATAATGGGAAAAACCTATTCCGGCTGTTTGTTGCATACATTTGTTCGCACATTTGCATAAATTTTGTGCATATCCGAACAGCAAAATGGAAAAAAATAAAACATTAGCAGCAGCAAGATGCTAGGCAGACGCACAGCACATCACCAGCAACACTTGGCCGACTCGTATGCGTTGGTATCTTGCAACAGGGCCAACCAACAGTTAGCAAACAGGATCTGTCACATGACGAATATACTTCATAGCACACACCCTCTTGAAAATGATGCAAAATGGAAAATGTATGAGGTTTTTTCTCTTTTTTTGTATTTGCTGCCATAACAAAATTATGGTTTCAGTAGCTGTTTCAGTAGCTGATGTTGCAACACATCCTGTTTGCCTCAGGCAATTAAGAAAGAAATAAGTTTACGAGCGTACGTATGCATGCGAAACTTATTTGAATATAAATTAAAAAGAACATCAGACGAATTGAAAACTATAATCCTTAATATTTAAATTAGTTTTCACACATTCTCCGTCATGGTCAATGTTTTAAAATATTTGTATTTAGAACCAAAATTATCTCTCTCTCTCTTTCGCTCTCTATATGTATACGTATGGGATTACACGTATATTCGGCAAGACCTTGTGTTGGCCAATAAACTTTGAACGAACGGAGATCCTAGTTTTAAATTCGAGTAAAAAAATATATGCGAAAACATCAAATTTTGTTAAAAACGTTGACTTCAGAGAGCTGTCCGCGATATACCGTTCATGTCTAATAATCGGAATGAGAATCTAATATTCAAGACAGCCTATGCGAGGTGAAACAGCCACAGGGGCTACTGCTCTCACCCGGCTTCAGTCAGCATTACCGTAATGACGTCTCTATCTAATTATTTCTTATCTGTGTATCGATCACCTATTAATATGTTATCGATATAAAATCGAACTCCGACTCTCTTTCTCTAACAGTTTCTCAATATGATCGTTATGTGGGGTCCACAAAAACACACACTTATTGTTATAACATTGACTCGCCACTGTCTTTATTATACAAAAACACAACAACAACAAAGTTAAATGTATTTATGTGTATGTTCTCTTCCTTGCATGCAACTCACGCGAAGGAAGACAACAACTGTGTGTGTGTGTGTTTTTTTTTTGTATATTCCACCAGTTTGTTTTGTGTTCAATGCGACATTATGTCTATGGGGAGATTTATGCAAAATGTTTTCACCGGGAGACAACAGCAGCAACAACGATAAAACTGACAACCACAATTGTATGTGGTTCGTGGTGTGGTCTACCAAAAGTGCCACAAACAACAACAACGCAGTGCTGTCATGCATGTTAGAGAGACACAGCAAAAAAGCTACGGAATGTACATACATACATACATACGTACATATGTATGTTTTTGTGCGAGCTAAATTCACAAACATTGGTTTTGTGAAGAGAGAATGTTCGACGAGGAAAAGAACCAAGCGGACTACACCATCAAACGATGGCATGTCCATCAGGAAGCAGTGATAGATGACGCATCCTTAGCACACACTAACCACTGTTCCCTTGGGGAGAAATATGAAAAGGAAGATGGAAATAAAACAAAACCGAAAAACAGACGAACATCAGATACGAGTATGTTACCTAACAAAATGTCACCGACACAATGATGATGATGACTTCCTTTGGCGATTGTTTTTGTTGATGTTGCTGTTGCTGCAGCGATGCGCAGCGCTGCCCCGTTGGTTCTTTTACTGTTTAGACCATGATGTGCCATTAGATTGTGCACAAGTGACAGCATTTTGACATGATTTTTACATTTTTGAACTTTCACATGCAGTGTACGCGGATGTATGTATGTCTATGACACTCGTGTGTTTGGAGAACTAGTGTGTATGTGTGTATGATCTTGTTTTATCGTGCCAAAACGCACATGCAACTCTGACATATTTGTTGGTGGTAGAGATGGTGGATGGTTTACATTTTGTCCATGGGCATTTTAGAAAATGTTCCGTTTCCCTTTTGCTGTGGACTATTCTGTCATGCCACCATTGCCGGGAACATCCTTTGGACGGGGTGGTAGTTAAAATGAATGCACAACCAGATTACCCCGAAGCTCTTGGCGAAATGGGATACTAACTACACAAAAATGTCATTGTTATGTACAAAATGTTCATTACAAAATATTTGCATGTTTTTGTTGTTCTTTTGTTTGCCAAACTAAGCATAATTTGCCACATTCCCTCGCACAGAGTATGGTTTTGCTGTTGTTTTGTTTTAGTTTGTTTTTGCGCAAAATTCTTATCATCGCCTGTGTGTTTGTTTCATGGTCTTCATTTATTCGACTGTAGTCGTTGATCTGACAGCAGCACCAGCAGTAGCAGCGGAAAACAGCAACAATTTCGCCAGTGTTGTTATGAGCTTCTTGTCAACTTCTTAGACATTGTTTGGCAAAATGTCTCTGCACTGGTTAAGTTGTGTCACCCCCCCCCCCCCCTTTCCCGCATCATTTGCTTCCCGTTTCCTTCTCCGTTTATCGGTTGACAAGAATAGAAAGTGAACGCCATCTTGTCGCTCCCAACAAAAGGATGGACAACGAAGCTAAGGAATTTACATGCATCCATATTTGTACATGGTACAAACATACATATCTACAAACATACTTACATATGTATGTGTGCATATATGAGTATGCAAATATTTGCAACAACATCTGTACGATGTTCGTGTGTACATGTGTGTGCTCAAATACACATATACATATGCTGTAAACGCATACATACAAATCACATATCTCCACACATTCGATGTTTAAAATAAATAAACAAGAGCATCATTTTGCCGTAGCAGATTGTCATACAATGGGCAGTGGGACTAGTGCTCCCTGAGCTCAAGCAATCAAAGGAAAAGTGCTACTGCGTAAAAAGAAAACAGTTACGAAAAGTCTGACTTAAACATGTCTCTTCAATCTGTTGGTGTTCTGGGCCTCATTAGAAAATCTCGCGTCCCAAATATGAATGATAGTAATGTATTGTGTCACTTGATGTTTTCACCGATGTTCCCGTTTTCTCTGCCTGGCTGCGACTAAATTGGGAAAGGATTTTGGCTTCTATTTGCGACCGTTAGAAAAAATCCCGATGTGCATGTTTAATCTGCGGTACTCCAGTACAGCATTTTAATTCTACGTAATTACCTTGAATGGATATGTTAGAACTTATTATCTAGAACTTGAACTGAGGTACCCACCCGCATTGCAACAGTCAGTACAGTCACTTCTAAACTGGCATCACTTATTTCGCTTAACATGCCATGAAGCGGACGTTTTCTCAAATCAGTGAGCTGTATAAAGCCGGGTCCCAACGGCCAGCATTTGCGAGATGGAAACAGCATCTGGGAAATGTTTTACCCCGGTTTCGAACCTGGGTTTACTGTGTAATAGTCACACACACTACAACCGTCCGCACATTACCAGTTACTTAACGTTACGAAGGGTCCTCTCATTCCATTTCTGCTTCATGTTTATCGTTTTCACGTTTGTTTTGTAAACTGTCCCAATCGAAATTTTGAAAAATGTCCGAATTCGTTTATCTGTTGGCAAAAAAGATATTCCAACACTTGCCAAATAATCACATATGATTTAAACCGTAAGCCAAGGGATAAAGTCATCAGGAAACTCATTCGGAAAATTCTAGACACATGCACACACTCACACCAAATAAGGACATATGAGATGAGTACATATGCATACACACACACACACTCATTCAAGTACACATGTATGCGGGACTGCTGGTATTTTGTTGTAGCTGAAGGGAACAACAACGACTGCTACGATGACGACGACGACGACGATGATGACAAGAATATTGTTGTTGATGTGGATGTTAAAATGGCAAACATCAGTCAATGACAAAAACAACTACCTATTCTCGGCAACAACAAAAAAAGGACATACCGACCCATCAACGAGACGAGAGTGTGATGACAAAACAAACAGTAAAATATAGTTAACACGTGATACACACAGGCACACTCACTCTCACACACACACACTCATACGACACCAAAATGAAGACATATCTTCCAACAACACTCAGTCTCAGTGACCATTGTTATCCTTCCTAAGCACACAATCAGAGGATGGAAAGGCAAAGAGAGTACGAGTGTGTGTATGTGTGTTTCAGTTTGTGCACCGCACATATTTTGCTCTGAACCGAAACAGAAACAAAATGAAGCAAATGAAAAAGATGAGAATGATGATTAGTTAATGGTCCTTCTGAAAGATACATTCAGACAATAATGTTTCCATTTCCTGTGACTCTGTGTGTGTGTCTGTGTGTGTGCGGATGATGTTGAGAAAGGACTTTATAGTTAACTTTATGCCACACATAAAGACCATTAGACTTGTCTGTTTTATTTGTCATTGTCTGCATAAGTGTGGTTCAACCACACTCACACACACACATGAGTCAGCCAGTGGTTTCAAAATGAAATAACTATTTTCATTTAATTATTTATCCAAGCCCAACATATGGCTGCAGTCAGAGGCTGTCTCTCTCTCTCTTTCTCTCTCTATCTACCACACATCGTTTAGGAGATTTTTCATTAAGTCATTTCCGGTTCATAAAGGAGTATTTATTAAAAGATCAGATATTTTATGAATGTAAAACAATGAATTTTTCCCCAAACACACGTAGGAAAGTAGACCTAGTGAAATAGTGGCGTCATAGGCATTTACTTGATTTGGATTAGTATTTCATGTTATTAGACAGTGAAACTTTCATAACTCGAACTTCCATAAGTCGAATTATTCTTAAGTTGAAGCACTTCTAGTGGCAGTTACGGAGACAAATTCCCTTAAACAATTGTCTATTTTATTCTATAACGCAAAGTCTCCGTTAGTCGAACTTTTCTAGGGGATACTACGAGTGCTTCAAGTTATGGAAGTTTGACCGTATCTGGAAAAACTAGACGTACACTGTCAGGCAATTCGTTATATAAATTTTCAAAATTAATTGTTGACAGCTTAAGGAATTACATATGTATGTACTCATATCGGAGCTAGCCAGAAGCCACTTGATCGTAATTCCCAAAAACACAACACAACCGGCAAAGACGTTTAATAATTTCTTTGAAACGAGTATTTGATCTCTAAGATGTGCCTCTGGCTTAGTTATACATTACGGAGAAGACAAACAAATGGATTACAAATATGACAAGATTTTAATTTTAAAATCTGGTGCATTTTCCACAATCGAGAGGGAATCAGCGTAGATGGGTCTGATGGTGAACGAGGACGACGACGAAACGTAAGCGTGAAACTGTTGGACAAACGGGCTACAACCGGTAGGCGTCTGCTCCATCGTGTAGTTAGTTTAAGACTTTATAGACACCTTGACTCTGCCATCCACAGAAAGAATGATGTCGGCATCGAAGGAAAGCAAAGGAACCTGCTGCGCCCAATAGCTCTGAATGTTATAATTGCTATATCTCACTGCTGGTAAAACAACCTCAACCCAAGAGCACCTCGAGGCACTTCTTTAGAGGTACAATTAGAAGATACTTTTATAGGTTTTAAAAATTTGTTTTTTTTTTCATTTGATTATTTTGGAGAAAATGTTGAGGAAAGTCAAAGTTCATTATTTTGCGATAAACAGTTTGGATGTAAGACAATCTACTGTACAACCAGTTGCCTTCGTTTCACTTGTAACCTATAAAATAACTTGAAGAGGGGTTGGTATCTCCTCAGCAGCGATTCATTCCCTTGCCGATATTATAAGGGTATCATTGTTTTTCACAAAATTGCCTCAGTTCGTTCACACACACACACACACACACTCACATACACAGGCATTGAATGAAACGAAATGCATGTGTGTAAATAAATATGTACGTATATAAATCACTCCTTAAAGTTCTCCATTTTCAAAGTCAACATATCACCTTACGGATGTCATTCACAAAGGTTATACGAGTATAGGTAGTCTGTATTCACAAATACACACACACACATGCATACGCACAGACACAAATATTTACATAGTTCTCTTTTTTATTTTCTGTTTATCCATATGTGTGTGTGTGTGGGTGTGCGTATTTATAAGCGTATGTTGAGTATATATGTATATGTGGCTGTTCACACTGCACACTCTGTTGGATATCGCTTGAATATTTTCCAAACCTACACCGACTTTCCAACAAATGCTCACTTTTAGATACGACAAATTGCCTAGTGTGAATGCCCCTTATAGAAGACGATACCAACGCGTGCACACACCACAAATAAACACAAAGTTAAAGATACCCACATTTCTAACACACGCAATCATCTCCTATTTAATGCTGAAACAAAGCGTTTACACTTTTGTACATTAGGGTGTACCAAAGAAACTATTTTATTTTTTTTTTATTTCATTCCAAAACCGACGGATGTTTTATTAAAGCTCAAGCGGGAGTGGCACCACAAGATGTTTCAAATATCAGTAAACCCCATTGTACATGTACACACACAGCTACACAAACATTAGTATGTATGCGTGTGCGTGTGTATGACTGATGCCTCTGTTTATCTGCTTGAGCAAAAACAGCAAAGAACTTCAAATAAAAGAAGCCAAATAAACAAACAAACAAAAAAAAAGGGATTTTGTATCTGTACAAGGGACAAATACTTATATTAGCAGAAAGGGTATTCAATTTGGCGTGGTCGAATTTCATATACCCTCGCACGATTGAATGATTGTAATGACTCCTAAAAGTCGATGAGACCAAGCTGAACAATGTCCCTTTTTTTTTTAGAAAGCTGAAGAATTCTGAGGAAAAACAACAGAGTTTTGTACAAAATATCTTTAGCATCAGCCGACCGAAATCTGTAAGGGTGAGAGAACTTCAAAATGTATTGCTGAGCTCACTAAAAGTGCCTCAGAATAGTTAAGAGTCTGGTTGGAATACGAACAAATTGGCTAAGACTAAACCGTCGTAGGGTGTTAACAGAACTAAATGTGACATACCTGCACACACACAAAATATTCTGCTGCTTTTCATTATTACTGTGAAAGGAAAATTAAACAGCCGTGCAAAGAACACAAAGAGTCCCCTACCTGTCCCCTGTCCTTTTCACTCTTTCATTATTGTTGTTTGTTGGCTTATTTGTTGTTGCTGTTGTTGCTTATTTAACAAAATAAACATTTATTCTGTCTGAACAAGAGTGTGTGTAAATGAGTGCGTGCGTTTAACAGACTGCGAAACACTTGGGTGGTAATAAACGCTTCAATACAGTTCTTCTTCTTCTTCTTGCTACACATCCTTCAGAATACAGTTGGCCGGATAATAGTCGACTCGGTTCATTCGTTAAGTTTTTTTTTCAGTGAGTGGAGGTGAACTAAGCGTAGAATATTTTGTCAGAATGGTGGAATAGGCATCGGATGAGATGGCGGCACAATAATTTATCATCCACAGGTAGTGGTGGGTGGGGGGGTGTGTGTATTTATATATTCACAGTTCTAAGAGTTTTCTAATGTATAAGGACTCATTACTTCTTGATATTCTTTAAGATTTCTAGCCAACAGCCAACGAAGCTGAGTATCATGTGAGTCTGCTGTATTGTGTTGTATGGTGGATATCATCCCGGAGTGTTGACGTACAGCGACTAATATTCGTAGTGTATGTCAAAATATCACCATAACTTCTGGGCCCTTGACTTATCGGATACAAACACATATAATCTTGTAAACGTGAAGAGTTGTTCTACAAATTGTATCGTCAGATACTTTAAAAAAGGGAAAATGTAGTTATGGCTAAGAGGAATTAAATGCTTGAAAGGGGTTCTGTTCTTTCAATAGCGCAGCCATTGGGTGGTGGCGTACGCAAGTACCAAAGCAAGTGCATGAAAATAATGAAATTTGCTATTTATATTTCGTTGTAAATTGCCCTCATTTCGGTTGAATTGCATAGCAAATAACATACCTAGTTCGATTTAACGATACACATCTTTTTAAATGTCTGCCTGCTGTTGCTGCCGCCAGCTTCTCGGGCACGACTATCATATCTTCTGTTACCAAGTATGACAGCACATTTTCCTTAACAATCCTTTGTAACATTACTGGCGGATGCGGAATACAAATGCTATTTATCCTGTGGTTTCTCATTCTGGATGGTAAACAAAACATACACCGACAATTTCGCTTGCCTTTTTGTGTTTTTTTCATCTCCATCCACTTAGGCAAATGGGGAAGGAGACGCAGAGACAACAAAGTTGTGCACATGCTATGATAGTTTATCTGCTGAGTTGTAACATTTCTGGAATAGTGTCGTCAGATATTCGCTGCCACTGAATTAGGTATTCGGTTACTTCAAACATCCTATCAATTCGTTTTTACATCACAGTGTTATTAAATATTTTATTTATTTTTATTTTATTTAATTACAATACAAAGTAAATTTATATTCTAATTTTGGGTCCAAGGATAAACCGAGTGACAAAGACTATTTGGCTTAATTTTTTTGCAGCGACAGACCAAAGCCTATGGTGGGAATCGAACCCACAACCCCCACGCTGATAGGCAAGCACGCTACCAACTCGCCTACCGGGGCGCTTGTGTTATTAAATAATATTAGTCATACGCCCTATAAACTGAAGATGGAGATTACATTCGAAAATTGTACAGAACTCAAAAAACAACTAGAGAGAAGTGCTAGCGGGCCGATGGATTCCACCTGACACGTACAGATCATACAGGACTCTATGCATGACCAAACCAAAATTAAAAATGGAAATATATACCTGGGTGAAATAGGAAGCCAACATTCGTCAAGTTGCCCAAATGCCCCAATAAGGGGGCAACTCTAAGTACAGCAATGACCGCTGTGTACTCCTCTCTACCATAACTTTAAAAAGTTGAATCTCACAGCCCCTACAAGAGCCAGTGTGGTGAGAAAGTTGGGTTTAACGTAAAGTTTAGCAAGTCAATGAAATTTCCCTGCGAGGTCAATCAATTAAATATTGCAGAAAACTCATTGGCTCTGCTAAGGCGAAGCCATTCAATGAATGTATAGATTTAGCGAACTTTATTCTTGTTTCAGATATTCTGATGCCAAACGCGATTCTCGCCCGTTCACTATAAGCAAATAATATCGAGTATGCAACTCCGCACAAAGAAGTCGATCTCTTTGTTTCCATTGAGTACGAATACTCAGTTAGTAATCGGTTTTCCGAATTGTTCCCAAGAAATCAATAATACAAAAAAAAAAAAAAAAACGAAACACAGACGCCGAGAACGTGATTGTTGTTGCAACTGATAGCATAATAAACTGTCATGCTGACAGTTTATTTTTGTTTAAACTTTGTTCACTTTGTTCTATTGTGTTGATGTTGTTGTTGTTGTTGTAGCTGATGCTGCTGCTGTTTCATGTTATTTTTCTGTGGATGTGGCTGAGTCTGAGTCTGTGTTTTGGTTTTTGTTCTGTTCTGTTCATTTCTCAGTTAAAACCAAATAACTAAAATTTGTATTTGGAGTGACACAAGCTTAACTGCGAGTCACACAAACGCTCTCATGTGATATTAGACAGACCAACACACACACACATATACACACAGACAAGAACAACTATAAAACCAGCAAACACACAGAACCACATACTATGTTGCAACGGGAAATGCAGCGAGAGAGAGAGAGAGAGAGAGAACTATTTGAAATTCATCTGCATTGTCGTTGAAGTGAAAGTAATCCAAGTTAAATTTGATTGCGGCCTACTAAACGTTCACTTACAAACACACGCACGCACTCAGAGAAACCAACCGGCATCTCCCTATACTCACACCCAACTATGAGCCTAAGTACATACATACACACACACACACACACTCGCTTATGCAATATTCAAATGTAACGTCATGTCTGCTCTGCTTCATTTTATTCGGATTTCATTGCACAAACACACTCACTCACACACACACACTGACAGAGGTATCTGTCTGTGTGCATCTGTTGGCTGCTCTTATTAAATTTAGTTTCAGTTTGATTACAAGTGTTGTTGTGCTGTAATATTGCCGGGATTCAAGAAAAGCTGTAGTTTTTGTTCACGCACATATACATGGACACAGAGGTAACCAACCACACATGTACACTGGCAAGTGTGGTGCCGGTGAGTATCGGATTGGATTGGGATAGAACGGGATTAGCGGGATGATAACTGTTGATTATTGTATGAAAATGTTGTTGTTGTTGTTCTTGATGAAATGAAGTTTCTGATTGTTCTTCGCTTTTAATTAGATTTAGAACTCGTTACTATCCAGACAGCACTCTCTTTCAATGGCAATAACAACAACTACAAGAATGCCAAGAGGTGCACTATGGACACTTTTGGGCACTAAATTACAACATGCGGTTAATTAAACATATCGAAATGGAGTGGTGGTGGTGGTGGTGGAATGGTTCGCCTTCATGGACAACATCATACGTTAATAGGATCAGATATAAGATCAGATATATACATACGTTGTCGTTGCCTTTCAGTAAAGTTAATTAGCGTAAGCAAAACCATAGCAGTGGAAAAAAGTCATCTACGAGAACGCCCCGCCAACAGCGTCTACCATAACTGGGTGTATATTCCTCTCCATTGGACAAATACACCAAATCTGTCATTTAGCTTTACTTCAGAATGTTTGAGAAGATATTTTTATTGGCAAACATTCTTTTTGTAGTTTTTATTGTTAATTGGCGATTTTTTTCAATATGGTTTATTATACACCGTCCCATAGTCGAGATCTCAAGTATTTTTCTATATTGTCTATCCTTTTTTAAAGCGTAGTGTTAACTTTGTTATACACAAAATATGTGTGTAAATATAAATGTATGTCTTCATGTTTTAGATGGAACAATTAGTTTTGGTGAAAATGGATTTTCATGTCTACTCCCAAGTCGAGTCGTGGCAATGGCAGTGTTTCCGGAGGGAAAGAAACGATTCGTCGGCACCTTGCGGTATGAACAGCTCATCGAGGAGGCACCTATGCAGCAAATGTCACCATTTGGATCACCCGTCACAATTTTAAACCGTATCCTTATTCTTAGCATTGTTTGAACTTTGAATAGTTGCCTGCAAAAAATCTCGAGAAATGAATCCGTTAAGCACCAGACAATAAGTTGAATTTGGGATTGCATAGCCCACTAGCATTCTGTGGGCATATTCAGGACTTGCTAGTAAGTATTTGTATGCCCTCTGCAACGCATTTGCTCTCAGAGTCCTAGTATCTCGTTTTGGTAGTAATCGAACTTTTCATTTTTTTTTTGCAGCTTGGATTCAGACGTCTATGTGATAATATCTGATCACTCGATCTCTTTTCCGATGACCATCACTGTCTGTGGGACAATGAGAATCGTACTCTCAAGTGGATCGCCTTGAAGTCATTGCATCAAACGGGTTTCAACAAACAACAGCCAATCAATTTGCCCAGCTGATTTGTATATACAAATGATTCTGTATTACTCTACTTACAAATGTTTACAATTAAATAAATATAAAATATTATTAAAATGTCAGTTATCTATTGATTTTTTTAGCGTATTTATTTCCATGAACATACCTCTTGCTTTCTTTATATGCGTAATACCTGAGTAGAGACTTCCATTGGGTATTATTAAGTTTGTCCAACGCGTACTTTTTTTTAGAATTTCCTTACGGGTTCCGATTATTTGCGTAAGACAAATTAATATAAAAACAAATCTCTGTTTTGTATTAATTTGTATAGATCATAAAGTTTCAATAGTAAAACGAAAACCTGAACAAAACCAATTATATGCATCTGATAGCCTACCTTTGTTCTAACACGGGGTACAAGTCCCATCTGAATAAAAATGTATTTATTGTTTTATTTTTTTGATCATTAATCTGTAATGCCTACATGTTATATAAACTATATGTGGTTACAATTACACCATTTCAAAGGCAGTGCTAAAGATTTTGAAATTCGAAATAAAAATGTTGATTAAAAAAAAAACAAAGCTGTTAACCCCATCAATATTTTACATTGTTTCGATAAAACTGATTTCGTCGTAATTTTGCTCATTTATAGCTGACCTTAATCTGAGCGAGACGTTGTTTTCCTATTTTAGATTGAACAAATTGTTTGGGAGAAATATGGTTCGGAAATTGGCAACGGCTTAAGGTATCCACAATGGTGTGATATCAAATTAAAGTTCGGCTTTTGGACTATTATTGTCACGCGTTACGATCACTTTCAAAGGATTTATTGTCCAAAGAATATGGCTCGAAAACGGGTCTTTTTAAAATAAATGATTCGAAAGTACCATGAAACTATTTGGCCAATTTCTTAGCAATGGAACAAGGTGTCGCCGAAGTAGTAGTACCAAATTAAAGCTGGACTTTAGGACTATTATTAACCCACTAAGAGTTGTATGCTACGATAATTTTGACAGGATTTATTGTGTATACGATGGTGCACTCTCCATATGAATATTTTGACCATTTACCTGTAATGGATAATTGTATACAATCCATATTTGGTTATAGCTTCATCATTTTGGAGGCAGAATACATCTAAGAAGAAAAGATCTGGAAATTCGAAAAAAAAAAATTTTTGACCAAAAAAAAAAGAAAGGGGTTAACCCATCAAAATTTTTGATTTTTTTGAAAAAATTGATTTTGTTGCAATTTTGCTCATTTATAGCTGACCTTAATCTGAGCAAGACGTTGTTTTCATTTTTTAGATTGGACAATTATTTTGGAAGAAATTAGCTTCAGAAAATGATTTTTTTTAAAATTGGAGGTTCGAAAGCCACTTGTAATTGTTTGGCCAATTTCTCAGCAACGGACTAAGGTATCTACAGGAGTATGGTATCAAATTAAAGCTAGACTTTAGGACTATTATTACCCATATGGAGTTGTATGCTAGCTTCACTCTCAACGGATTTATTGAGTATCCAAGGGTGCATTCTCAAAATATTTTTTTTTTTGAGAGATTCGAAAGTCTCTTAAATGTATTTGGCCAATTATTTGGCAACGGAATAAGGTATCGACAAGAATATGGTATCAAACTAAAGTCTACATGTTGGACTATTATTCACCCTCACGGAGTTGTATGCTAGGAAAACTTTCAATGGAGTTATTGATTATCCAAGGGTGAGTAGTCCAAAATGAGTTTTTTGACCATTAATCTGTAATGGCTAAAGTTATATAAAAAATATGTGGTTATAATTAAATCTTTTTGAAGGCAGGATATATCCAAGAGGAAAAGATCTGGAAATTCCAAAAAAAAATATTTTGACCAAAAAAAAGGAAAGGGGTTAACCCATCAAAATTTTTGATTTTTTTGAAAAAAAATTTTGTTGCAATTTTGCTCATTTATAGCTGACCTTAATCTGAGCAAGACGTTGTTTCCATTTTTTAGATCGGACAATTATTTTGGGAGAACTAGGTTTCGGAAATTAGGGTTTTGTCGAAATTAATGATTCCAATGTTCCTGGTGGAATGAAAGTGAAAAATGAAATTGAATGAAAGTAAAGGTGAAAGCTGGAACAGAGGTGTAGGTCACACAAAATAATCCCTTTCCGTGTTTATGGGCGCCTGGTATCAAGAAATGAGGACTTGATAAATTTATCTATCACTTTTTCTGCTGGCAGTGAGTGTGGTTTTTTTATTTGTTGACAGCAACTTAAAGCATAATGTTAGGTGTGAATAATTATGGCAGCCCTAAAGTATGCTTTGAATTGCAGTCAAATTTACAGGAACACAGACTCACACACATGGCATCAAAAACCGCCAACCAGTGAAAAACAGCCAATTGTCTGTTTTCTGATACCAGGCGCCCAGAAACATGTAGTAGGTGTTTTTTCCATCTAACTTGAATTAAAAACGCTATAACTCGATAACTACTGCAGCTAGCGAGATGAAACTTGTACCTGGAGTTAGAGTAAAGGTCTGGCTATCGGATGTATATAGTATGACACGCCCACATTTCCGCCTACATATTGAAATTCTATGAAAACAACTGCAGAGCTTTATATCTTCGCAACTGTTAAGTTTAGCTTTATGATTTTGTTTCAATTACAATAGCCCTACCTTTACTCTAAGACGGAGTATAAGTCCCATCTCAGTAGCTTACTTCTTTAGCGAGTTGTGGTGTTTTTAAGTTAGGTCACACATAAAGAAATCCCTTGCCGTGGTTATGGGTGCCTGGTATCGGGAAATGGTTCATTTCGAAGTTTTTCTTCGGGGAGCAAGTGAGTTTTTCATTTTTAACAGCAATTCAAAGCATAGCGTTAGGTGAAATAAATATTTATATGGACATACTTTCTACACGATCGGCAGAATTTATGCTGTCCATTTAACCTTACAAGCCTGAAGGTATGCTTCGCATAAAAGTCACACTCACTCATTCGTAGTAAAAAGAAATCTCAGCCAAAAACAGTCAATTGTCTATTTTCTGATACCAGGCGCCCAGAAACATGTAGTACGTGTTTTTTCAATGTGGCTCAAATTAAAAACGCTATAACTCGATAACTACTGCAGCTAGCGAGATGAAACTTGTACCCGGAGTTAGAGTAAAGGTCTGGCTATCGGATGTATATAGTATGACACGCCCACATTTCCGCCTACATATTGAAATTCTATGAAAACAACTACAGAGCTTTATATCTTCGCAACTGTTAAGTTTAGCTTTATGATTTTGTTTCAATTACAATAGCCCTACCTTTACTCTAAGACGGAGTATAAGTCTCATCTCAATAGCTTACTTGTTTAGCGAGTTGTGGTGTTTTTAAGTTAGGTCACACATAAAGAAATCCCTTGCTGCCTGGTATCGGAAAAATGGTTAATGTCGCACGGTTTCCTCGGGGAGCAAGTGAGTTTTTAATTTTTAACGTGTACAGTACAATCGTGTACGGTCTGTTGTAATGGCCAAATATATTCGACCATATGATACGAAAAAGTTTGTTGTAATATCTTCAATCTATCGACCACGGGGATGTTGTGAGAATCGTCAACAGCTCTCTGATCGAAAATAATTTGTACCATACGACTTATTACCAAATTGAAATTTCGATTGAAATTTTGATTTTGAGTCCACCTATGAAAAAGAACAAAAACACACACTGACCATTTGTTTTTTTTTTTTTCTTTTTTCAGTTATTCTTTATTGAATTTCCTTCTTAATTGTATAAATTTTGGCTTAAAATTAACATATCTTCTTTGAAATGTATTTTCAAGATTTCTCTTGGTTTATTTTTGTTTTTTTTTTTACATTCGTCTATTTGTCGGTCGGCCTGTGAGGCAGACCTTAAGCTAGGCAAAAAGAAAAAAGTTCAATAAAAATATACGCAGCGTTCTATAGTCTAGGTATACAAACACACACATATGTCGATAGCATACGTCGGTATGTGTACAAGATCTATTTGATTTAAAGTCATTCCTTTCTGGTTTTCTTCTTTGAGTTTTGTAAAGTTTTAAATTTTGTTCTTGTTGTTGTAATTCGTAAATATGTATGTAGGTATGTTAAACATCGATTTGATTTGATTTGAGTTTTGTTTTCTGGTATTAAAGTATTCATGAGTGTGTGTGTGTGCGTGTGTGTCTGTGATGGTGTGGAAATTCTCCTTATTTTTTATTTGGATGAAAAAATTTGTAAGCTTCAGCTTGTTATCTTTTGTTGTTGTGTTATTCTTAGAAGGTAATTTGTTGTTGCTTTTGTTTAATCTAAAGAAGCTCTTTCATTTATGCGTTTAGAGTGGCAAGTATTTTAAGGTTTTCAAGCGACAGCAATAAAACTAGACTCTCTATACGAGTTGACCTGGGGTTTGTTGTTTCTATTTACATTGAAAACAACGTTTTTTTTTGGATTTTTTCTTATGTCAATTGTTATGTCGAGTATTTTGTGGCAAAATTTCATCTGATCCTAGCAGATTTCATTCAGATTCATCGGTTTTTATAAGATCCTGGGTGTGTTTAAAAGAGAAAAATGAATCCTTTAAGTTGGGACGGACTGTAACTTCAGTTTATCTTTCCTCGAACTGGATCAACATGTAATTACCAAAGAAAAACGTAGTAAAAGCGTTGTTATTGATCAGCAAAAACCCTGGGGGGGAATAAAAACTACGAATACAAAAATCACTAGGGATTTTTTCTTAGATTTGCTGTAGATTTCCTTTTTTAATTTAATTTATGTATATATATTTTTACAGGTACCTGACACTTAATTCTGGTTAGAAATTTGTTGTTCTATTGTTGTGTTTTGTTGTAATTTCATCTTCTTATTCTGTTGACTAAATAAAAAAAATAATGAGAATGAGAATGGAAACACAAATACATCGAAACAAAGCGAGTTGGCATTTAGACCCTTTTGGCCGGTTACCACATTTTAGAACTACATTAAAAGCCGTACATGGACTTATTAGAACTAGTACTAGTGTACATACACACAAACAGCAGATGGACTACAACTTAGATTACCCTACAGTACATACACACATTGATACACAAAGGTCGACAATCACTCGTATTTTTCTATTTTACAATGAAGAATTATCAAGGACCATTAGTGTGGCAGATACCTTATACAACCCGCCAACCGATAGCTGTTCCAATGGGTGGACAACATTCAAATTTCCCCCACACAATTGGCAATACGTGCCAGTTGAAGGGTTAATGTGAGTCGAATTCTTTCTATTTCAACCAGAGTCTGACCTTGGACTTAATGTAAACATCTCATGGAAGCTATGCCAATAATTACGACCTACAGTTGGGCTACAGGTTTTCGACATTGGCAAATTATTTGCCTATTATCACTCGTCCATTGGATTTTAAATGTATTTCCGGTAATATCACCTACTTTTGGAGCAGACGCCCCTCATCAAAAACTGAGAGTGATGGAAATACTTGATTTGTCTGGGATTGCTTAAGCAGATTATTTTGCCATTTCCACATTTGTTGAGCTGTATTAACTATGAGTTCGTAACATTGACAATTACCAAAGTACTAAGGTGATAATTACAATTGAAGTGGAAATGGAAACGGAAATTATACAAAAACACACAAGCACACGATAACTGTGTGTGTGTGTGTGTGTGTATATACTGCATATCGTTTATAAATGGTTATGTACATACAGAAAACATACAAAGGACTACATACATTCATAATACACACTTAGAACGCTAAACAAATGTTGTCATTAAAAATACTTTTGGGTTTTTTTTTTCTGTTTAACTTTCTTTTGTTTTGTTGTTGTTGTTAAATTGTTTATTTTTATACGATTACATTTCTAGTTAAAAAAATAATTGGAGTCGATTTCCGGTGCTCGATATATTTTTTAATTTTTTTTTTCTATTTCCTATTAAAAAAAAAAACACAAAAAGAAACAAACAAAATATTTTTAGTTCGAGTTGAGTTTTGTTGTATGTAGAAGGTTAGAGGAGGAGTTTGTGGTGGAGGTGGTGGTGGTGGGTATGTGTGTGTAAAAAGTTTGTTTTTGGTGATTTGGTTGTCAAGCAAGTTTGGCATGTTTTGTTTTGTTTGTTGGCAGGCATTCATTAACGATTTTGTTGGTTTGTTTGTTTTGTTTTTGGTAAAAGTTTAGGCAAAAAGCTTAATTCTACCGAGGAGGCAGGATTTTAAAACTACTTTGTAAAAAAAACTGTGTTTTTGTTTTGTTTTTGTAAGCGTACGTTCCTACTGTTGCTCCAGCCCACTCGTCACTGTTATTTCTAGATATTTATCCATGTATGTATGTATGTATATAAGTTATGTAGCATTGGTTGTATACTTATTTTATGCATAGAATTTATTGTTATTTATAATATATGTCTTGAAGTCACCGGTTTAAATCATACTCCAATTTATGGACGAATTTTGATATAGTTTCTTATCTGCTTTAAAAAACTTTTCCCTTTTTGTGTGGGTGTGTGTGTGTGTGCATGTGAAACCGTTGCCGGTTTACATTTTGGCTGTTTGCTTTTTTTTTGTAGTTGTTTATCGGTTGTGCTATTTGAAGTTGTACGTTCTATTGGATTTATTTCGGATTTTAATATTGAGCTGAGAGGACAATTTTTAGATTTCTTTTTGGGTTTAGTTTTTCTTTGTAAGAGGAAAAGATTTCTTAGGCATTTAGTTAAAAAGGTTGGTTTTGATTTTAATTTGTTTTTACTGTTTTTTGTTTTGTTTTTCCTTTGTAAATACACAAAAAAAGAAATCAACGCTTAGAGTAAGTAGTTGTAAAAAATATACTTGAAATGGCTAAACTTCTTTCAATATCTGCAGTTTTCAATAGAAACAGCTGACTAAACTATATTACACACACACTTAGACATTAATGCTTATGGCTTCGATTAAATGAGAGAAGGTCTATTGTTTGTATGGCGCGGGAACATCTTAAATAAACGAAAAGTAGTAAAGCCAAATTCCTTGTTGCTTCTGAGTCATGCAGATGACAAAATGTAATTCCCAGGATGGAGAAGCCATTTTGAATACCAAATATGTATAAAATACTGAAGTAACTGAATTCAAAGTTTGAGCCAAGGAATTTACATCAATTCTCGTAAATTTGTCATCTTTAGCTGTTGCGATTATTTTTCATTAATTTTAAATTCTGTGCCAAATACAACTTCAGCCGTGTCTGTGGCTGTGTGCTGACGAACGTGGCTGTGTGTATGTGAATTCGTCTACCTTTTGTACAACTCATCCGCCAGAGATGGTTGTTAACAAAGCCCGCACACACACACACAGGTATATTTGCTTGAGCATGAATACAAAAAAAAATAGTCATGTTAAGCATGACTTATTTTGACACAATTTCACGCAATGCTTGACATTCGTAGAGGAGGGATGCACGAGACTAACCGAATGGAACGAGCGAACGAACGTCAGATGGAAACACCAAAAGCGAAACGTACGCACAAATAAGAAGAAACAAACAGAAGCATACGAAGAAGAAGAAGAAGCTTATTTTGACGGTTCAGGGCGAACAACAATAACAAGGGCAAAAGCGAAATAATGTTTAAATAAACATTAATGTGTTTTTATGCTACGATGCGATTTATTTAATACCAATACACACACACTCTCATACTCATACACATGTCCTTCCGTCTGCCCCCCTCCCATTGGCCACACCGCCATCAATGCAATAACAATACAATACAAGTTTTTCTTTTTGTCGAGCAGGAAAAAAAACAAAACGTAAAAGTATAAAATTGAAACTAAAACGTCACATATACAAGTTTACACTCCGCACAACACACACATGTGTGAGTGTATGACCAACAACGTCTGACTGTACAGAGAGCGCCAAGGAAAGGAAAGATTCGCATGCAAGAATATTTCAGTACATTGTCCACAATCTTATATTCGTCCATACCGTGCACCCACGGAATGGTCTTTAGCCTCGAATCGAATCCCTAAAGACAATCAAAAGTGAAACAATGAAAATGTCAAATCAAGTATGAACCAGTGATTGCATAAGAGTAGAGTTTGGAATTCTTGTTGTGATAGAGCTATTCGGAATTTTTTGAGCGACATATTGTCCAATCCATTGCAGGTGTCGTTTTTTTTGTTTGTGCCATCTACAAAATTGCATTTGTAGTGTTTCTGAATATGGGAGACTTTTCCATGATGCTCGCTGTATATTCAATTCTGTACAAAACGTACATGTGTATGTGCGTAGAAAAAAGAAAACAGAGAACAGAGAAAAGAAAAGAAAAATACCCACAATCACATGCTTAAGCGAGCATAAGTTTATTAAGCTTAAAGCTGCAATTTGTTGCAATTTCTCTAGCGTGTATTTGCTGTTGATCTTATGTGGGCCTGGGGGAGCGTAGGGTATATGTTTTTTGGTCGGACTCAAAACAACTACACGCTCATACATATGTATGTACATATGACGACATCAATTGATGCCACTGAACCCACAAGTATTGAGTCTTTAATGGAAATTATGAAGCGGTCGACGCCAATTAGGACACCAAATAAAATGTCACTATTGAATAAAATTGCCAATTAAGATATTTCGAGACCACAAAACAATAGACAATTGTCAAGGAGTGAAAACGTCAGAGAACCGCTTGCAAATCTCCCGCAATTTTGTGCTGCATGGAGTAGGGAAACGATTTGAATTGTTGTGGTTGCAATATTCTTCTTGGACACAATGTATTGCATGTGACATACCGGAAATCGATACAATTTAGGTAAGTGCTGAGTGCATGCGAATGCGAATGCTATTGACAAAGGATAACGCCTGTGTGTATGACGATGTGGTTTTTTACGTTCTATTTGTGTTGAAGCACATGCAGTTTTGATTATTTTTTTGTTGTTTTGGTTTTCTTTTTGATTTTGTCTGCTTAACTATTGACAGAGAATCGATAGTTCGATTATGTCTGTGTATCAATTTACTGTTCACCGCTTAAAATATGTGTTTTTGTTTGTTTGTTTTGGTTTCAGTTAGCCTGTATGGCTTTAAAGACGTATGCTTACAAATATTGAGCCTTAGAAAGTATGATTTAAGTAGTTGTTTGATTTTTGTCTTCTTCATCTTGCACATAGATGGCGTTTCTTAAATTATGCTACGAATGTTTGTATTGTTGTTTGTTTGTTTTGCTGTTCGTCTACTGCTACTGGTTGTTTTTCTCGTTTTTTTTTAAATATACATCATCATTGTGTAAAGCAATAAATATGCAAAATACCAAAAAAAAAAATGAGTCCTATTTAAATACTATAATTACGTTGGCTTGACTGATGTATCACGTCGTTTGCTAACACCACTGCCGCTGCTGCCACAGCCACTACTGCTGAATACTCGACTGGCTTTGCTGCTGGTTTGCTGGGTGGTGTGTGTTAAGGACGGCCATTGACGTTTAATGACGGCGAAATGTGTCATTTGAAATGTGTTTGTCTGCTGGCATCTTCGCTCCACGAAGCCAGTCAGACAATAGCCCATATTGTAATCTTCCATGGAGATATTTGAACTTAAATACAATTTGAATTCATCGTTATCCTTTGAGGCGGCTGCCGCTGCCGCTGCTGTTGCCGACGACGATGTGGATGATGGTGTCGTGGACGCTGCTGACAGCGGCCCCGTACTCGACGACGAGTCTTTGCCACAGAAATGGCCAACGATGAGCAGGGAGCCCTTTTGTTCAAGCGGCACCATTTTCGCTTTGGTAACCTGCCGCTGGGTGCCGGCAAACTCTTCGATGCGACAACGATTGGGCTGCCACCAGCACGGCGTTATAGTCCAATACGAAGAGGAGGCGGTGCGAGCCCATCCCTCTTCCGGGTAAAGTAAAATCTGCAATGAAAATGTAAGAGAAACAACGTTAAAGTCAATGCTATTTTTTTTTACACAAACTCAATGTATTCAAATTGAATTGAGATAGTGGGCACAGAACACACAGCATCTGGGAATTTAGTGGGGGCAACGTTACATTTCGTTTATTTCACCAGGAATGTTTAAAGATAATTTCCAAATGCATGTAAAACATTTTAGTAAAGCGAAAAACGATTGCAGGAATTCAGTTAAGGTCCCCTACAGGCAGCAAACAAGACAAACTCTGTTCAATGAACAACATGGATTTAATTGCTAACAAAGGAAATGTGGTCTGACTACTTTTCAAAAATCCAAAACATTCCGCTACATTCTTCAAACAACTTCGGTGAACATGGAGGATAGCATGTTAATAGAATGTACTCTCTCCTTGCGGACACCTTTCATAAACGGACACTTTTTTCAGTACCAATACGCTTCAGTCGTCTTGTCTACTTCTCTCATAAGTGGACAAAATGCTCAGTCCCTTAAGTGTCCGCTTATGCGAGAGTACACTGTAGTTGATGACGTCAGTGCTTATCTGTGGATAAATAATTTCTGATAATTTTTCTATTTCTATTTTGTCAAACTGTGATTTGGCACAATACAAAGGGAGATTGTAAGTGTTGCAACGAAGGGTCGTAGTAGTTCGACACGCGCCAAAGGACTAGGGCGAACTACGATATAAACCTGTCAATCGGCCTGTTTTCCCCTTCTTCTACTTAATAGAAGCATACAGCTCTTCCGTTTAGTTCCGTAGTCCTTGGTTGTGATCCTCGAACCAATACCTCTGGGCTAATCAAAACGAATCAATTCTATTAGCATCCTTATCTGCTTGGGAGAAGGAATGTACGTAGTCTATCCACCACTGACCGGCAGAAATCGGGGCATTATATTTCGGCTGGTAGCTTTAAAGTGGAAAATTCCACCACCCACTGGCTTTGCAACAAATCCGACCCTTGGCTAAGGGTATTTGCTGTTTGCCCCTCCAACTCCCCTCCCCTCCCCGACCCGCATACTTTGGCTTTGTCAATACTTCAATTGTTTTCTTGCATTTGCCATTGAACATTGGAAAAGCAACTGAAAACTCTTAAGTATTCAAATCATAAGTTTCTCTGGCCGTCCCTCACCGCTGCTCAGCCCTACCCCACCCGTCCACATTCTTTTCAACATCAGTGCTGATGCTTTAATTGCCATTTCAATAATTTCGTATCAACATTTTGCAGTTTAATGGCAATTATTTTTGTTCTTTCTTATTTTCCCCAGAATACGAGAAAAGTTTCCTTTTCTCCATTTGTTTCAAACAATGGTCAGTTTTCAGGGCAGAAGAAGAACGTACCGTAGAATGACGATGGCGATAAGTTCGATGTTGATATTGACTGGAAAGGACGAAAGACGACATTCGTTTATTAGTGGAATTGGAATGCAAAGTTGTTTCCAACATTTCATACTTAAATGTGAATAACTTTCATTAGTTCGCAAATAAACATTAGCAAAATAAGGAATTTGAATTGTTTCAATCTCGTAAATTGTTCTGATTATCGTGGCCATTAATATTGTCTCGGTCATTTGTTTATTACTCTTTTCGTTTTGGTTTGTAATGAAAGCAATACAGGGTGCGCTTTTAAGTGGGCGACCATAATTTACGCCCATGACTTTTTCGAACCACACTGAATTTACCACAAAACAAAAAAAAAAAGTTATTTCAAAAGCCGCCTACGTGTATCTGCCTATCTATGTATGTATGTGTGAATATTTGAAGTTGCAACAACAACAAGAAAGCGACAACAGCAGAAGCGGAGACAGTAGCAAAGCGGAAATAATAATGACAAAAATGTGTAATTACGGAAAAACCCCAAAAACCATTATTCATATCACTTGAGTTTTCAAGTGGGTTCATATTGCACCACCGAGTAGGGTTCGCCGTTTTGGACTGCAGCGAAATGAAGCAGCAAGGTTCAGGCAATGTGATCAGATAAAACGAAAGACAGACAGAGCGTTTATTTTGAAAGGACTATTTGGAATGCGATTACTCGCCTATGAAGGCGAAACGTTGATCTGAAGGCGAACATTTTAATTCGAATTATTGGCAAGTGGAGCTGGAAATCGTGGTAAAAAAAAAAAATATTTTTTTTAAAAAAATTCGTGTATTTTGAAAACTCTGTTTTTTTTGCCCGAAACTCAAAATGCAATAATTCTGTGGTTTTCACGAACAATCGCTTAAGTATATTTTTGAGGGTATTTTGATTTATTGATGCCAAAGTGCTACACTTTCAAAGGGCTTTCCATTAAGGCAAACTTTATTTTAATAAGAATGTATCGTTACTCTGTATTCTTGGTTAATAACAACGTAACCCTCTAACCCGCCCTGAGGCGGTCAGCATCAATAATTCAAATATTCTCCCTCCAACCGGCCAAACAGAAATACTGGAAAATCATTGTAACCTGTTTTTTTCCTCCCAGTTATGCACAAACAAATATTTCACAATTGAACACAATTAATCCTCAGATTGCCGGTTAGAGGGTTAAGTGAATCGTTTTACAGATGCCGCAATTTGAAAAACTGAGAACTTTACTGTCATTCGCAAAAACCAACACAATTAACATCAGGAAATTTACTTTGAGAGAGAGAGAGAACAAAAAACCGATCACACCAAACATAACAAGGCCTCCCTACCAATTGAAGCCACAAAACATGCTTCATCCCACACATACATAACTGTATTAATTTGTTGCACAACATCATAAATTCCATTCAATTGCGATATCAAATTACAAAGTGTCCTTTGGCGGCACAAACAATTTAACATAAAATAAAATAAATAAAAATTAACATTCAACCACAAAACCATGTGAGAGTGAGAGCGACAGCGACAGCAAGCGCCAAGCGGCGGGGAGAGGAAAACCTGAAATCGCACAACCAAATAAATGCCGCAATATCATTTCATTTTTCAAGGTACAAAAACGAATGATATTGTGGTTGTGGTCGAAATGATACCGCGGCCATCCATACCCTGGATAACTTGTTCGTGTATGTCTCCTCGTACCGCACGGAGTGGAAGGTTGGGGGACGACGACGACGACGACGTGTACACACAATTCACGCATCGTATTCGCACAAGGACCTGTGTGCGTATGAGCAATGACAACTCAAAGAAAAAAATAGGATATTGTTTACGAAATAGTCCGCCTGCCAGTTAGGCGGCAACTGGCATGGAAACTGCGATGGATCATTCGACCGTAAAACCAAAAAAATTTGGTAATGTCATTGAATGATACAAGTTGCCTGCTTGACTCGCTAACAAATAAATGCCAATATAAAAATTACCGATTGAGTAATAGAACCAAATGATATCAAATCTGCACTTGGTGTAGCAACACTGGACCGTTTGGCGCACAACCAAACAACAGATGCATTTCTTCTGGTGTAGCCAGTTCGTTGCCGTTGTCATGTGAAACACGTACAATTGTTTTAAGCGTTTACAACTGCAGATACTTAAAAAACAATAAATATGTCACTTGTAATAAAATGTGTTAATTAAATGTTACGCTGGACTGTGGGTGTTTACTGAATGGGCCACAAAGAGTGCCAGCAAAATAATCTCAAGAACATTGCACTGAGTACAATTCTTTCGAATTCATATAAAACTGGGACTCGAGCCTCACTCCTGTGAACTCTAAACCGTTTACTCGATCAATAGTTTTTCAATTTCGGCCGATCACTTTCCTCTACATCACTTTATTATTAAAGTGTAGTTGAATGTGCTTAGCTCCTTTATTAAATGTGTTGCCTTAAATTAAATTCATCCGAAATGTGTGTGTGTGTGAGTATTTTTCGTTTCCATCTGTGTAATCGACATTCAAGACAACAAATCAGACATTAGACTTGTCCATTCCGTTTTTATGACTCAAACCAATTGTTCGTTAATAAATCGTTGTGGAATGTATAAGTGAGCGTTAAACAAGAAATCATTATTATTTTTTCCATGATTTTCCGCAATGAACAAAGGAAGTGTTATCAGGCCATTTGTACGACTCACACACACACACATACACTCATCATCCACAACTAACTTCAGACGAACGGTAGCGAGAGAGAGATATAGAGAGGGGGAGGGTGGAAGGTCGAGTGGAGGCAAAGAGCAATACATACATACCGGATATCATTTAAAAGGGAAATCGTTAAAATTTCAAACGATTTCTCAGAGAGAGAATGAAACATTAAGTCTGCTCCCTGGAGTCGATGGCAAAACAATGATGATACTGTCTGAATTTAATGATGATGATGATGCTGATGGCGATGATGACGCATACATTCCCTCACGGAAGAACAACAAAAATCATTCAGCAGGAAAAATATTATTATGGCCACAAAAAAAGCCAACAGTCATTGCCTAAGCACCAATTGTGTGTGTGTGTGTTTTTTTTCAGGAAGATGAAGTTTTAAGTTTATTTTGTTTTTCATAAAAAAACAAGACACCGTTTCATTGAGAATCCCAAACTTTGCCCTGAATGTTCTTTTAATTACAAATTTCTTGGTTTTTAATTGTGAATCAATGATTTTGTAGATTTTCACCAACGAACGGAAATTCATCAATATTCGTTTCGTTTCGTTTCGGGGAGGAAATTAAACTAGCAAAATGCAGGAAATGACAACGTAAGCCCGAAATCGAAATAAGAAATGGGGCGAAATTGCAATTGTCATGATGAGTCGAGTTCTGTGCACACACACACACACATACATACAATTTAGAAAACAATTTGTCGGAAAAATATTACGTCCACACTGATGTCGTACCTCTGACAAAGTGAGGTTTTAGTAAATTTGTTATTTGAATTTGACAACCACAACAAAAAGAAAAATGAAACATGTTCTGCCGGCAGGAGGTGGCTCGATAGGGTGAGTTCATTATTACTCCAAAATAAATAGATGCTGGTGAGAAAAAGATTTGCAAAAAACCGTATCAAATTTAAAGAAATCCACATGAACTTTAAATTCATGACTCCGTTATGCAATAACGATTTAACGAACAAACAGCAATTTGGACTACAGACTTTTGCCTCATTCGTTTAATTGAAATTTGAATATGTGGCAAGTTCGCTTATGCCCCCAGGTAAGCTCTTGTCTCTTAACCACAAACACAACTAATGATTTATTAATATTTACAATACTCTCTAATGCAAACAAGAAAAACTTAAAGAAGACGAAAAAAACAAAACGGAAATCAGAACTCTGATAGAAATGTTGTCATTTTATGGGCTCACCGCAGAGAGCAGAAGGACCAAATACACCGGGCACAGGCCACCTGTTGATGTGTCAGTGTATGCGGACACACACAGCAACAGCATTTCTATTA
Source organism: Hydrotaea cyrtoneurina (assembly GCA_958296145.1). Taxonomy (NCBI): domain Eukaryota; kingdom Metazoa; phylum Arthropoda; class Insecta; order Diptera; family Muscidae; genus Hydrotaea; species Hydrotaea cyrtoneurina. The sequence continues at coordinate 1,068,900 of OY282516.1, read as the reverse complement.
AACATTCATGTTCGGTCTGTTAAACACCTGAACATGTTCAGACATAAGGATGGGCAGGACAGCGGGGTCGGCAGGCGATTGGAACAAAACGATGGCATAACAAATGATGTTGTTTAATCCCATCTAAGTAAATGTTGTAGCCTTTGTTGAATCCTTACAAGCGGTCTTCACCACACAGCCATCACCGTCTGCTCTCCCCCATCAAGCCAACCTGACCGGGCTGTCGTCCCCATTGATGTGTTTTTTGCTTCTGTGTGTGCTGGTAAAAAAGGGGGGGGGGGGACCAGCAGAAAAAGGGAAAGGGAATAATAATAAATACTTTAATAAGTTGTAAATTTGTGAAAGCTTCAATAAAAATAATGGCCTTTCATACTTGAGGTTATTGACGATTGAAAGGGAAACAAACTATGACGAGGATTGTATGGAAATTGTTAGAAAGCGGCTGAAGTGAGTGAGACGGCTGGGGACAAGTTACCAAGGCCGACTAGAATCTGATGACGGGTAAATCTGAAACTATTTACTTGTATAAAATTATTTACTTGTATAAAAATAAATAGAATTAAATGAATTATTAAAAAAAAAAAAAAAAACGATTTATTAAATCTCACTAAACTCGCCCCTTGTGGCATGTGACATCGTCCTGAGTCCAATTCTTCCATCGAACGGTATCTGGATCCTTTGAACTTGTCCTAGCAATCATCGTCCACCTTGAACGAAGAAACCGCTTCATAGCTAACAAAATGAAACTCTATGTCCCTCGACACTCGACGAGGGAAAAGACGGGGATCGTATGTAAGCCATGTACGCCCTTAATTAATAGACTCTCCGAACAGGACCTGCCGTTTAAAAGCGACTCCAAACAGTCAGTGCTTTCTCTCGTTTGCTTTCAATCATCCTTAGTTGCAGACCCTCGTAAACATTCCAATAAACACACCATAAACCTTTGTCCCGGATATTGCCTGTCGTCCTTGTATTGTTAACTCATGAGTCTTCTGTTGTTCACGCACCTGTGCTTATGTTTTCTTTTTTCCTGTGGAAAAGGTTAAACATACTGAAATGCCTCTCGAGTAGAGAACATTGTTTGGTTTTATTTGCTGATGTGCCCGCCATCAGCACATCCATACATGGCCATAGCTATCGCCCAAAGGATGTTCCGGTATAGAAAAGGGGTTTGCATGTGTGTGTGTGTGTGTGTGTGTGATTGAAATGAATTGGCGTTTTTAAGTGCGTTCAAGATGAAGACGAAAGAAGTGTGGACGGCTGGATGGATGGAGGAAATAAATATTCCAAACATTTTTTTTGTTGTCTGGTGGTAACTCCCAAAAAGGATCCGAGTTCTAAGTTGATAAATTGGGCAGCACTATTTCACCTGCGGTTTGTGGCAACTTTCATTACACACACAGGCACTTTTCGATATTTTCCATATCGTAAAAGTATCCTGTCTTACATATCGTAAATTGTCCATTAATAATATGAATTGTTGGACACATTGTACAGACAGACAAGCACACCTTACTACCCATGCAAGGGGGGGGGGGTAGGGCGACGGGTTCATCGAATGAGGTCACGCTTAGACATTTTTCATAACTCAAATCATGTCGCACCAGCTCGGCATGTGTGAGGGAATTTTCGTTGCTTAACCCGATGTTGTTGTTGTTGTCGCTGTAGTAGCTACAAATTGATTACATTGGAATTTTGTAGAAATTTCTTTTTAAATTTAATTTTGTACACTCTCGCTCTTTGTGTTCATTGTTCAAAGGCATTTAAAATTTCATTTATGAAATTGATTACACGGATTTTTATTGAATTTAAACTGTTTCGAATGGACAAACAGAGATCCACACACACACACACACACCGACAACACAAACTCCCTAGGTTCGTAGTAAGCGACTGCTGCCCCTCCCCGGGCAATCCTTGCAAAGCAGGCCAATGGGAAATTATTATAAAAGTCGCCTGCATTTCATGTGAAAACATTTTTAAACCGCTCGGAAGGAAACAAAAACAGGATATGTTCACTCGTGTGTGTGTCATCGACAACGGGCAGCACGAATGGACGTGAAATAAAAGAGCATTGTCAACATATTTTAATCGGCATTAAAATAATGGCCAACGTTGACATTTACACAGTGATACAGCAAAACAACGACAACAACGGCAACACAAGCAGCTACAGCAACAGCAACATCAACATCATAAAATATGTTGCAAACTTTCGAAAACGTTTCACATAAAAACATAATGCGAAAATTGAAAGCGGGGCAAAGGCAGCAGGCAAATGACAATTGCACACAAACACAAACACACACACACAGTTATGAATACGCCAGCACCGACAGACATACATATGTAGACTTCAGTTTGCGAGAAGAACACCATAACACAAAATGCGATATTTCCGGCCTGATACTACAGAATACGAGTGAAGCTCGTACAGAATGAAACTGAAATGACTGTATGTCTTTTTGAGTTAAGGCATTCTGTTGTCCTAGCACACCAACAAAAACGAAATAAAAACAGCAATGCAATTATTTTGTATTTAACATTGACCAAATATACAGGAAATATTCCACATGAAGCCTTTTTGTTGTTGTTGTTGTCGTTCAGAACGAACATCAGAAAAGTGTTGTCGACTCTGCATGCAGGACAGGCAGCGTTGGCCGGCAGAGGGCACGCGTTCTTCGCGACATGTGTCAAAAGGGAGGACTTGCCACTTCATCATGAGTAGTCATGACAAACGAACAACGCTTGCAAATCATAGAGTTTTATTGCCAAAAGTCGTACTCGTACCTAGGGAACAAGGATCATTTTTAGCTGGGTACGTCAATAAACCGCATTCAATGGGGATGGTCGATGATCACGGACTGTTTGTTGGCCACAATGAACGAATTGGACTTAGTTGACGTGTGGTTCGAACAGGACTGTGTGAGCATAACGCCTTCCATTACCAAAGTATTTCCTGTGCCGAGCTGACTTTAAACTACTAATTCCAATCGGTCAGAGTACAACTCAGTTCTCCGTCTGGTCCTTGATGAGACACATACCCAATCCTTCTCACAACTTTTGTGTCTAATTTATGGAAATAAAACCAGCTTCATCATTGTCCCCCTTGCCTCTCAGTCTCATCAACATTCCTAGCAATATCACTTGGAATTGGCCGATGAGAAGTAACTCGACATCATCCATAGATTTCCGAAAAGTTTGTCTCCCTTTAACATCCTTTTTGGCAAACAATAACTTGATTCTGCAATCCATGGACTTGTTATTCCATCGCCACCAACACTGGCCCGTTTTTGTTGGTTATTGGGCCATCTCTGAATTTGCCAATGGGAAACTTTATTAAAATATGATTACGGCATCCATCCACTGGCCATTTCATACTCCATTCAACGGCAACATGTCCATGGCCGATGTAAAGTCATGAGTGTCATTTATTTGTAATATATTTATAATGTCGGGTGTTGGCAGTGGGACACATGTGCATATGTATATGCATGATACTGCTTGCCTGTGTGCTTGCTGGTGTTGGTGGTACTACTGCTATAATTAAATTTCATTGCCTTCGAATACATTTTATTACATTTAGATTAACTTGGTGTGTCTGTCGTCTGCTGTCTCAGCGTACGCCAGGTACTCGGTCGTATGTGTGTGTGTGTGTGTGTGTGGACTGTGGGGATGCGATACGAATCCGGTGTAGCCAGCCATTTTCTTTAATTAATTTTGTTGAAATCTTTTCAAATGACCTTTTTCTGGAAGAAACGGAAACACTTTCTTTTGCTGTGTATTTTTGTTTTATTTTATTTTTTTGCTCTTTGTACATCGAAGAAACTTTTCTAATTCACCTTTTAACATTTTGTCGACTTTGTTTGATAGAGGAGGCAGAGGGCGGCGGACGGAGGGCGAGGACGGGATAAAGTTGAGTTGGAGGAAAGTGTTTCGTAACTTTTGTGTTGCTTTTGAGATGGAACGACAGCAATTATCTTAATGAATCCAATGACAGTATTATTCAACACGCAATGGTTTTAGTTAAGATTTGAATAATATAGTGTGTGTGTGAGTGTCTGTACTATGGTGCACAATGGGGCAAATTGGAACAATATATGAAACTAGTAAGTTGTAATGCGCCTATGGCGCCCGTTAATTTGCTTGAGAAAGTATTTGTTACTTAATTTTAAAAATTTTGAGAAAATTATTTTGTAAAAAAAAATTTCGAAAAAAAAATAAATTTGGAAAAAAAATATTTGTGGAAAAAAATAAATTTTTGTTGAAAAAAACAATTTTGTGGAAAAAAAAATTTTTGTTGAAAAAAAAAAATTTGGAAAAAAAAATTTTGTAAAAAAAAAATTTTTGTTGAAAAAAAAATTTTTGTTGAAAAAAAAATTTGTTGGAAAAAAAAAAATTTTGTTGAAAAAAAAACTTTTGTAAAAAAAAAAATTTGTAAAAAAAAAATTTTGTAAAAAAAAATTTTGTTAAAAAAAAAATATTGGAAAAAAAAAATTTGTGATAAGACAATAAGAGCAGCTTCCCGGATACCAGAGTATCTCTGTAAGTGTATGTGTTCAAATCTATGTGTGTGTGTGTGTCGGTATATCCCAGCATTAACTTGGCAAATTTTTCTTAATTACGTACGATGAGTAGCGACCGAGCAGGAACTTGTGCAAGAAAATGGAAAACTTTCGTTTTTCTTTTTCCAAACAAATTGAAACTGTAAATTTATTTATTTTTCCCAGCTTGTCCGTGTACGTAACTCACGCTCCTTGTTTTCACCGAATCTCTCTAGCATTCGCTTTGAAAAACTCATTATCGCTAAAGTACTATCGTCGCTCTCGCCACTTGGTAGAACTACCAATGAGAGTGAGTGAGTGAGTCTGGCCCCTCCACATCACAGTGGCCGTAGAGCGAGCGAAAAATGTCGAAAGATAAATTTTCGCATTTGTTTTTATAAAAATAAATGAAAAAAGTTTGTTATGTGTTTGTGTTTTGGGAACGAGTGCGAATGCGAATGTCAGTGCGATATATTCGAACGTTCAAGTACGGGCTTCACTGCCACCACTGCTGTACGTATTTCCGCATCCGTATCCGAATCCGTTTCCGGTGTGTTTGTGCACCTGTATCTGTTGCAATCCTACGTTACGTTTCCTTTGCTTTCCCTCCCATTCTTTTGAGATTTCTATTTTGGAAATTGTTTTGTTCGTATATTCATTCATTTGTTCGTTCGTTCGTTCGTTCAACAATTTACCTGAAAGGATAATTAAAGATGAAGTTGAGTTTTCTTTTTCGCACAATTGTTTGTTTAATTTGGTTTTGGCAAATTAAAATGTTGTGCCAGGCTGGCAGTCTTGGAAATAATCACAATTCCACAATAGGTCAATGTTTGACAAAATGAAATCGAATCTAAAGGCAGATGTATTCGTAGTGAATGAATAATTTGAGACATAAACTCCTGTACAAATGTATAAAAATGTGTATTCTTTTCGAGTACGTATACGCCTTGATGTCCCAGCAGAAATAAAGACCAAGTTAAGGGGTTTTCACGAATCTGCACTTTCCTTCTCCTATGTGATGTCATCTTTGCTCTATCCCTGTTTTCAGTTTCAGTATCGCCAGATCAACATTTGAAGATGTTAAGTGGTCAATATTTACGTTTCTTGTTCCTTCAATACTCCTTAACAAACTTCACAAACTTCGGAAATAATTGAAAAACGACGTTTGTTATAGTTGCAGCCAATTTGATTGCCTTTATTGTGATACGCCTTATTTTGCGATCGGATTGTTGGCTCCCATCGCGAAGTTTTGCCCCCAAAAAGTCTAACTGTCTTGCAGAAGAATAAAACGATAGCAAAGAATTAAATCGATTTTGAAATTTAGCAGACCAAAGCACTTAAGACAAACATATTGGAATGGCAGTGCACACAAAGTGGTTCCCTAACGACGAAAGTTCCGTAAACTAAAAATGCCAGCCGTGTTTATTTCACAACAGCACGCTGGCTGTTCACTTCTCTTTGGCAATGTTCCACCAAAAGTCGCAGAAATGTCGATTTGGCGATTGGAAGATTGAAACGCTCAAGATGCGAGTATTTCCTACCCCTACCACCCACACCCACACCCACCCCTTCACCAGCGGGCATTTAAGGGTGAGCGAAAATAAACAAATTTAGTGAAGGTATTAAAATTTCAAAACATTGCTACTACGTAAAATTGATATTGACATTTAAAATCCTCAAAACCAGTAAGACATTGTATGGCACTCCCCTCGGAGAACAGACTAAAATAAACAAAAACAAGAAAATCTCATGGAAATGTTGTCGTTCGGTTATGGCGAATTGAATATGCCGCTATCGATGTGATGTTGGCAGGGGGGTAAGGTGATATGAGTCACCTAGTTGCGGCAGACGCCTTCTTCGGGATCTCCCCTCCCCCATTCCCGTCAGATAATGACTGTAGGGCTTTGGGCCATGTGTCGTTTGTGTGCTGCTTTGGCATTCAGGAAAGATTTTCACAAACAGCCAGTGCTACAACCGAAGCCAAACTGAGCATTACAGTTTCAATTGCTTGGAAGACAACGACGTACGTTGTCAAAGAAAACGTAAACGAAACGAAACGAAACGAAAACATACTCAGTCAGCATTCAATGGCTTTTACAGCTCAGGGATTTAATGAAAATGTCCTTTTAAGTCAATGGGAGGAGGAGGAGTGCACACAGCATACCTAACCTATTAGGCCACCCCGTTTCTCCCCTCCATCTCCTGCGGCACACATAATTGAAAAAGTAGGAAAACAGAATTCAAAACCAGCCAACGATTTCTCAATTCACAACCAATAAAAATCAAAGTCAACAACCAATTTTATCTGCAACTTTAATAATAAAAAAATACAAAAAAAGAAACGAAACCAAGAACGAACGGAAGGAAGGAATGCTCCATGGTTTACATTGGCATTAACCTCTCCATGGTGGGTATAGTGTGCCGTGTCCATTAGACACTCTTTCCCAGTGGGCTGGCGATAAGGAATGAACGAAACACATGAAATCAAAATAGAGATTTTCTGCACTGCTCAGCAAAAGATAGAAATAGGACAAACACAATCGATGGATCGATGGATGGCAGCATGGGCGGATGGACCGAGCCGAGTGCACAGCACATTGCCTATGTGTTAAGCAGTGAGATAGAGGGCGAAGGAGGTAGGAGTAGTAGAATAGGTGGTGGTTGTTGATTTGCCCAGTTCACAAATTGTGCGCTCCACTGGATGTGACCTATTGACGGTTTTTTTGTTCACTCTTAACCTCATCTTCATCTTGGCCACCACCCTCTACCACTCTACCACTCTCCCCGCCCCTAAGTCCAGCATATGCCCCTTGGTATGTCTGAGCTTGTGTGGCACGTTGTTGCCTTCCATCTTAAGGCAGATTGCTACTTTTTTTTTGCTGTTATTGTTTTCCTACCACTTTTAACACGTTCGGTCCGGTCCTTTTTTGGCGATATTTTTTTGTGCAACTGTTTTCCTATTTTTCTTCTTCTTCTTGGCAATTTATTGCTTTGGCCTCGATTTTCCTGATTTTGGCATCAAATTCGTGGCATCTTTCTATTTGTTCGTTTGTTATGCTCTGGTCGAGATTGACTGAAGCGAACATCAAAACGGTTTCAACTGCAGTTGTCAGTTCGCGGCACAGCAAATTGATCCAAAAGCGTAAATGGCCTCCGTTAGTGTAAGGGCCAATTTGAGATGATGGAGTTTTTATTGTTGTTGTCAAGTACTTTCCCGACATGTGACAACCTTGTGGTTTATACGGGAAGTACACATTATCGAGCAATGCCAGGATTAATGATACGCGTATCTACCTTTTTATATTTGAATTCAGCAGACGAGCTCGTAAGACTCGCGACTACCAGTCGAACTCGAATCCATAGCTATGTTTCTAGTAATTTGCAAACTTCTACTGCGTGGTAGAGCCTTTTGGGGAAACAAACGAGGGGTGAGTGTCTGTCAAATGCGTCATTACTGGGACGGTCAGGATAGTGGGGGGCCTTGGGATACATTAGTTAGTTTACGTGGCACCACAATGGACTACAAAGTCTAAGTGAGTCAGCTTCACTCGAACCTAACCTAATTGAGTGGTGTGGCACTTTTTTCCTCCTGAATCCAAGTTCTAAAATACGTCCTTCTGATGGATCATTAATAGACAGATTCAAGGTCGAACTCAAATGTTAAAAAGCATTTCCTATGCATGATTCCGATTGATATCTCTTCAAAACTTCGGGCTGAAACTTAAAAGTAAAAAACGCCACATGGTTCAAAACCGCTTATTTATTCATGTCATTCTTTTGATAAATTAAGCAGCGTCTGTTTTCATAAATCCTTAAGGGAGTTTCATGCTCCCTTTGAGCCAAATAGCCTAACAGACCATATTCCTTCTCGTCCCTACCAAAATAAAGATCATTAAAAAGGTGAAAGACAAAAAAAGAACTGTGAACTAAGTCCTTTTATCCTCGGGGAACTATACAAACAGACGCACACACACACTCACACACACAGTGAAACTGTAATGACTTTATAATAAAAACGGAAGTTACATTATTTTCATGAGGTTCATAATTTACCAAAATATAATAAAAGCGGCCGAAAGGGAGGAACACCAGGAAGGACATAAGGAGAAAAAAAAACCATAAGATAGAAGAGATAAAGGCAAATGAAAGATAATCAGCTGAAGAGGGGCCGGCTGGATGAGTGGTGGGAAAAGCAAACTCTGCAGCCCTTTTGTTTTAACGACTCACACTCACACACAAAGACAGAAGCAGAGGCAGAGGCAGACACCGACGAAGGCTCATCATTTATGCATATTTTTGCCTCGGTCGTTACACGAGACGGGTCGGAAAGAAACGAAATAATTTCTGCCTCAGTTGCCCAACGTATGGATGCGCTAACCTGGAGTCCGTAGTCGAAGCCGGAACAGAAGCAGAGAACAAGAGCGAGTGTACCTTCATTACTCGCATAGTGAAGTTAAGAGCGACTCTGTTTAATGTCACTTTTTTTTTGTTCTTACGTTCGCTGGCTGGCTGTCTGCTGCTGTTTTACTTACTTAGTTCAATGAGGTGGTGGTGGGAGTTGGCGAGAGAGGGTGTAGGAAGGAGAGAACTGTTAAGACCCATAATCAGCTCTAAAGCACGATTATCCTCTTTACTTTTAACAAAGTTAAGTGCTGCAGCTATTTGTGGAATATATTAACAAACTTTTTTTTTTTTTTTTTTTTTGTTTCGAATTAAAGGGATAAAGTATTTGGGAAAAAAATGATGGCAGGACACAAAATAATGTCCTAAAATAACAACAACGGTTCGTTGTCAATACATACACACACACACACACAGAAAGGGAAAACATACGTTAATGTTTGGGATTTTAAAATCATTTCACTGGTTAAAGTAAAAGACAATATTTTGTGAGAAGAAGCCACCCTTTTTCCTAGTGGAATCGCACTGGAATCGGTGAAGCCAAAGGATACTTAAATAAAATAACTTTACAAAACAATAACAATGGTACAACTTTGAAATCATGGATGAGAAGGATGCTAATCCACATTAATTGATGTAATTTAACAAATGTGGGAATGTCGAAAATATGATCCCGAAACGGACCATGTCTGTTTAATACATGATATTAATCAAAGAGCAAAACTGGCCTATGTTCGATTGGGTCCATGAAGTTCTACCCGGGCCACTAACAACAGGGAATATACAAACCTCATTAGATGTCATCCAATTGTGCCTTCATACTCAGAGGTGCAGCTGTTGGTAGCCCAATTGTGTGTCTTTCAATGAGACAACTGGTCAGACGTCCGGGCGTTGGCCACTTCTTTCTAATGTGCACGAGACCTCTAACTGAAACCCACCACTAGTTTGTTTCTCTGAATGCGCTCTAGCTTGGAGAAGGGTACATGTGCTTGGAGGTATGTCCTTGGCTTCCAGTTTCTCTGGCATGTGTAAGAAAGTCCAAAGTATCTTTATTGGTTCTAGAGTTTTCTGGTTCGGATATGTCTCTGTAGTATCCAAATTATGTGAAGACAGCATCTCGGGATTAGATTATAATTTCATTATCAGCCATAATCTCAGTAGGATAAGCACTACAATGATCAGGTATATTAAACGTCTTTCGAATATCACCAAATACCTCTAAATTTTTTTAATCACCAGCCACCAGGAGTTTCATGTGTGAATTTATCCATGAGGCGGCAAACCATAACATCAGAATATATGGATGTCCGAAGAGCCACCTCCGATATGTCGTTCTTGGGTGAGCGAGATAGATTTACGGTCCATCTGTCATATCATATCATACAAGTGGCCAACTCCGCATTACAATTAAGACCTCTGGCAACTAACACTTTTATACTGTTTGATGAAAATGGACAATAGAAAATAATCCTCACAAAATGTCTCTCCCACGGCGGTATGAATATCCCAAATGCCGAGAACACGTTAGCGATGAGTATTCGCCACTACAAATATACATATGATTTTTTTTGTAATTTGTAACTTTCTTCAACATTGTCAGCGGGTGGAAGCGCGATGATCTTCATATGACATCATAAATATTTCCTTTATTACGAAAAGTTTCAGTTTTATGCGTTCTCCCGTTGTAACATTAAACATGTGACGTGCGTGCCGGAGTGCAGGGCGCGTACGTACATACGTAATTAGTAGCTAAGCTCAGACATAAGCTATAGTGGTTTCCAATAAGGACAAGAGATAAAGTGTTGAAAAACACAATCTGAAAGGATTCGTTGTCTCGACCAATATCGGTAGTTCGACCCCCGTGCTTGATCTCGCAGCCCAAACTAAGATTTAATAGACTCAATATTAAATGTTCTGTAACATTTTGACATTGTCAGATCAACAAATATTTTAGGATGACATTTATATTAAAATAGAAAACCGTTGTGTTCCTATTGCGAACCCCGTTGCATACGAACTTTGCTAACTTGTCAGAACATATCGTGCAAATAATGTTTACGCATTCCTTAGCAATTTTACGACAATACCTGAGCATGGTCTTGGCTGGCTGCTCCCATTCGCCCTTCGCCGTCGTCTTCCCCCTGTTTTGTGAAAGAATTACATTTTTGCCGAATAAGGAAAAACTGTTTTACTTTATTATTATACTTTATTTTCTTACGTACGTACACACACACATGCGTGAGTGTGTGTGTATTCATGTAATGAGAGTCTTCATGTTGCATCTCATGCTTGTTTCGCGTATTGTTGTTGGTGTACAGCTAAGCAACAACAGCAACGCCGAACAAAAGTTTAGCAGTAACTGAAACTTTTCGTATTACACTATTCGCAAGAAACACGAAGAAAGAGCGTATAAAACAACAACAACAACAACAAATGTTATGTGCGTTGTGACATGTTAAGCATATCACCGAATATGAAGTATTAGCAGAGGCAGAATGCGTAAAAAGTTGCTGCAATTCGTACACTCTCATACGAACAACAACAACAGAACTGCGCCACACAACACATCGCTCGCATACACACACACACACGTACACACTTGCCACTCTTGCAACATTTCGCTGTATCGCTCGCTGTGTACTTTTTGACAACTTTCATTGCATCAAACTAAAACTAAAATGCTGTTCACTCATACGTTCTACTTACATACATGCATCCTTACATACATTGTGTGCGTGTGTATGTATGAACCGGTTACTTTTTCACAATCGTTAGATGGATTTTTCCAAATTTCCAATTTTGTTCTGTTTTGTAAGTAAAAGAAAACCTTTTCGGTTTATGCGCAAAGTTCTGAAGAAGGCACAACTGAGGCTAATCCCAGAACAATTGTTTTCTGAGACGTATTGCCTTACTGTGGACCCTTACAGCTCGTCAGTTTTCTATGGAATTTCACCTGTGGTCATATTTTTAAAAAGGTCCTCCCATTTAATACATTCTGTGAGAGTTAGACGAGCTTACTTAAATTTTGGTGGTAAAGCTTAACTTGACGGAATAAAATTCAAACTGCAAACAGATTTAGTCTCTCTGAAGAAAAGCTTATTTGCCACGTCTCTTCTAGAACATTTTGTATCTATTTGCGTCAACAGTACACCTTGCCTAACTTTCAAACAATAACCAAAAAGAAAATAATCTGTGTGTCGCAATGACGACAATTTATGTTAGTCATCTCACACGACTGCTACTTTAGCGATTAATTTTTAGCAAAAACCGAAAATCCCTTTCATAAAAATCCGGTTCATTCTCGGCCAGCCTAATTGAAACATCACGATTTCATGTGCCGCACAACATATCGTATTCAACAATGAGCATTGCATGAGTACACGTTGTAAACTTTTGACAGGCAAAAGTTTAATTTTCAAGTTGTCGCTACGTCTATTACTACGGACGCACATACGTTTGTATTCTCTTGCAGATTAGGATTATAAGAAATAAGTGCCCAGGAAGTGCAAGGATATGTTAAAAATGTGAATGAATCCTAGGTGAGAGCACCAAATACAGGGTGTTGAATTTTCGCAGTGTTGAAAACATTGGGGCGTTTCACGAAATGCAGTCGCTGCAGAGTTTATGGTTAAAATGTGGTCCAGTGTGCGGCAAATTTAATCGAATATATTTATTGTAAATGCTGCATCCAGGAACCCACCACCAAATGCAGTTTCGAGAAAGAATTATTTCTTTTCTAATCACATACCCATTTAATAGAATAGAATCTACGGATGACAAGATTTATAGATTTGTTGTTGAAGCCATTGGGCTGCATAAAATCGACTGTTATGACTCATATTATTCTAATCCCAATAGATTCTACCTGCGCTCATCTGAATCGATTCTATACCACAATATTTCAATACCAAATATTGTCATCGAGCAGAATTCAATAACTTATTCCCAGTGTAGTTTGAGCTATACTTATTATACTACTGAAGGTGTATTCTTCTCGCACGTCTCCTATAGAAATTTCCTATGCTATTGAATACGTTCCCTCACCTTTTAGGTGTGCGGCAGTATCCTGTCTCAAATCGCTGGGCTCCGCAAAAATTAGATATGCCTGGGAGCGAAATCATTTGATTACAGCGAATTATTTATGATACATTTTAATTACAATTTCTGGCCTTTGTTCGTAAGCCAAATATCTTCTGTTAATTTCGCATTCTGCCAACGTAGCTGTGAAGACAATTACGGCAGAAAGCAACGCAAGTAATCGGAAAAAGTTTCTGCAGAAATATTTAAGGGAACATGATCCCGACGTCAACAAGGACACCCTGATGAGTTAGGCTAACAAGGATTTCACAGCCATTACCACTGTCACTGGCAGTGTCTTAGAGTGTGCCACTGCAAAACTCGTCTTGTTCACAAGACTACACAAAATAGTTGTAAAACTTCTTTGTGCTGTTGTTGTTGTTGTTGCTGTGCTGTTGTCTTATTTTGCTCTTGAGCAAATAGCTTTGAAGAAAAGTTTAACTGTTGGAATAATGACAACTAATTTCAGCAGTAATAAGGAAGCAAAATACGGTACACGAGGATGGAGAATGTCCAAGGGCAGGAGTAGTTGTGGAATGAGAGAGAGAGAGAGAGAGAGAAAAACAAGTTAAAGAGTTCCACAACTCATTAACATAAGAATTACACAACTACAGTAAAATATTAAATGTGAAAGCATGAAAACATCTTGGGAGCTCAAGAGCCAAACAAACATTCTTTGTTATGTTAACTTCCGATTCCGTTGCACTCGAATGCAACACATACACCAACACATACATAGCAAATCTGTGAATATTCTGTACATTAGGGCTAGGCACCTTTTGAACTCTTTTCGAATATCAAAGTGCTCTTCATGGACTATAAGAATTATGCAGAATTTCGCTTATACTTTTTTCGAAACCTTAAAAAATATTCCGCATCAAATGCAATGGCTTTAGCCCAAATTCATATTTTTTTTTTAGTTTCTGTTTATATTTGATTTTAATTTTTGAGAAAAAAAAATTGCAGTTAATTTACCAAAAAAAAGTTTTTTTTTATTAAATTTGATAATTTAATCACGAATCTGCAATGTGATTAAAAATATGTCTCACGGTTTTTTGTAAAACAAAAGTATTTTTTGCAAATTAAAAAATTAAAGTAATTGCAATCGGTGCGAAAAATTTTTGTACGAAAATGACTAAGAATTAAGATTTTTGTAATCAGTACAATTGACCTCATACAGTGCTGGAAGGAGCACATGCCGCAACCCTAATATACATACTAACACTAATGTACATACATACAGAGAATTCAGATGGATGTTTATTTATTTGTGAGCGGAGATTGTGCCAACAGTTTAAGACATTTATTTTCTACAGCATTTCATGCCTGTTTCATTCCTAACCAGAATGCAGAAAGACATAAGAAGAGGAATATGCTCAAGACACAAGCTCTTGTAAATGAAAATGTCAACAGGAATTAAGAAAGAACAAAACTAAACTTTTCTAGTCGTCTCCACGTAAACTTTTTATGACATGAAATTGCAAATGTCAATACAAAGCAAACAAGCAAAAGTTTTCTCTATATCTTCTGTTCGTTTGTTTTGTTCGAAGACCAAAATTGCCCTGCTAAATTTTTCCAATCAGAGATTAAGAGATATCACTTGAAATCCTCTTTTCGGCAATGTGTACACTAGGGTGGAGTGAAAACATGCTTTTTTTTTAATTTGAAAAAGTTAACCTCGGAAAGAGATGTAGTCTGGGGTCCTAATGAGGGGAAAAATAAAGAAAAAAATTTTAAAAAATTTTTAGGGGTCGCGCCACTCCCTCGAAATTTGGAAATTATCGCTATTTTGGCGTTGATTTTAGAAAAATCCTAAAAATTAACGACTTAACTTATTCGAAATTTAAAAGTTTGAGCTTGTTCAGTGCCCAAACAAAAGTATTTGAGGCAAATATGAGGATAATCGACTAATATTTGTAGCTTTGGTGGCGATTTCATTGTTCAGTCAATTTTCTGAAGAAGGGACAATTTGACTTATTTTACTTTTTGAAATTTTTGAACAATGAGAAAATTTTTTTTAAATTTGTTCATGCCTTTATTTCATTGTTTACGCTATTGCAAACATTTATTGACATACAACTTTTTAGGATTTTTCTAAAATCAACGCCAAAATAGCGATAATTTCCAAATTTCGAGGGAGTGGCGCGACCCCTAAAAATTTTTGAAATTTTTTTTCTTTATTTTTCCCCTCATTAGGACCCCAGACTACATCTCTTTCCGAGGTTAACTTTTTTTTTTGAATTTCACTCCACCCTAGTGTACACAACTAAAGTCTCTGGCCACGTTGTCATATATCATGCACACAAGTTATCGAATACTCGTAGGGGTGCGGTAATCGATACTGGCATTTCATCAACATCGATTAAGGGAAATTACCGTAAGGGGAACATTTCTAAATGGTTCTTTTAAAATTGTCAAAGGAAAGACGTTTCTCACTACAGTTGTCGCTGTTATCTCTCCCCCCCTCCCTCACGCTATGTCTAACTCTGGAAATGTTTTATGAATTGGCCACTTATTGCAATAATGACTTCTCGGTATACAAAAATTGCCATAAACACATGAAACATATGCAGCAAACTGAAATAAAATACAATGAAGATGAGATTCTTTGAAAATAAAAAACAAACAACAGCAACAGAAATAACGAAATTTAATGATACAACGCCATATTGACGCCATTTATATGTTTATATGTTAACAACAAGAACAACAACAGCTGTGGCAAAACCCCAAAACAATCAGGACAGTGGAAACTTGAAGAGTCTATATGTAAAGAGGTGCCAACGCGCACTCAGGTCGTGGATCTGAACGAAAAATTTCCTAAATTTACTCAATCGTAGATCATGCTGACAAACAAATAGAGCGATATGTTACTGGTGATTTGATTTCACGACCGCAAAGAATCGGGAAAACGAGTGTAATGATCAAGCAGGACAATCCTAACTAACGCTAGTAATGTGCGAAATTGTGGACGAGTTCGTGCAGAACCAATGATGTCAGCATCATGGAAACGAGGAATTTCAATAACCTGTTAAATAGTTTATAGCGAAATGATATAAAGTTGAAATAAACTCCTCTTTAACAGACGCTAACCCAGATTGACTGCGGCTAGATAATGTCCCGTTGTCAATGACTATGGACGAGTAACCGGGCCAATAAACGATAAAACTCATTGATAATATCCCAACAAGTTGACAAGCAGGAGAGTGATAACATCTCTTGCGGCGCTTTGTTCTCTTGTATATAATAATAGCGTGCAGCACGTGCCACAAAACTCATAATTTAAAATATTGGCAATTACAGCAACAGCTGCAACGCCACAATGAATCCGATATCAGACATCAGAGTATCCCCGAATTATGAGTACCGTAAATCTCGATTACGATATTTCAGGGGACAGGACAGTTGGGTCAAGAAGGCGTCAAGAAGGCGTCAACTGGCGCCTTTAGCCTCCACAATTACATTTATGGAGTTCCGTTTCTGCTGACTGCCCGAAATTGACAACTCGTAGGCATTTTCATTTGGCGAAACATCTCATGCGTAATGTCGACCTTATCATCGTTCGTACTGTACGACTCTTTTCTGTGAGCACAGGGCCGGTACAGAGTTGGTAACGAAAAACAAAAATGCTTTAATAGCTTTTTAAAGAGACTCGTACTGCAATAACAACAATAATCATAACAAATGCTTCATACGTGATTAGAATTCATAAACAGAACAACGACTGAGCGAGCGAAAAAAAGAGCTGAACAAATGAAAACGCCAACAGCACACACAGACACACACTCACAAAAGAAGAAGAACAATTTAAATTTTTTTGCTGTGGTTGTTGTACAACACGACAAGTGGTGGATGAAGAAAATCTCCAATTCTCATGAGCAGAGTTATTACGATAAATTACAAACAATTTATGCAAACATATAGAACGGCGCACAACTTTTTCGCTCGTTTCATCGTTTCTTTTCTTATTTTGGTATAAAAGATGAACAACAACAACACCAACAACCTGGGAATATTAACAAATCCCAAATGGAGAAGACAACCAGCCAGCCAGCCAGCCAGCCATCCAACTGTGGGATGTTTTCATGTCGGCGGAAAAGACTCCTTCAGTAGGTGAACAAAAAAAAATAGGTTCTTAAACGCCTTTTTCATGTCCTTTTTAGCTCTGATTTCAATTTTTTTTTTTGTTGTTCTTTTGTTTCTTCTTCATTTGTTGTTTTCTGAAATGGAAAGTGGCTGAGAAACCGCCTATATTTTTCTTTGTTGTTTTTTTTATTTTTCATTTCAATTGAAAAAAATTTCCATCTGAAAAGGAAAACAAAATATTATCCCACTTCTTTTCGAACAGGGTGTGGTTTTGCGAATGATGGGACACGCACATATTGCATTACTTGTGCTGCTCAATATCTATGGCAGTGATTGTCGAAAACAGTGAATGAATGTATTGCCGAGTTACTTCGTGTGCACAACTATCGCACAAGGAACAGCTGACATTTTTGTTTAGCGGCTTTGACTCATATTGCCAGCAGCATTTCGAGTATACAAAACATGTTAATACTTCTGCATAAATGTTTCAGCCTTTCGCTATCGTCTACAGTCCATAGAAGGGAAACTAAGTGAAGTTCCCTTAAACGGATACTAAAGAATATACGTGTGTTCTTTTGTTCCGATCTCACTTGCTCTCGCAATAAGATTCGTAGGCAACTGATGTCTGATCATTTTTCTTGGCAAGTCACTCTAAAACGTAGCACCCTTTATGTCTGTTTTATTCAGAGCCTATTTATGTGTGCGTGTGTTTGCTTATTTTGTTTTAATAGCTTTGGGAATTGGTATATTTTTTGTCTCCTTCTCAACTTCAGTATCGGGTATACGCTCCACTTGCCGCCTTTGTCTGTGCGAGTGTGTGTGTGTGTGTGGTATCGCTATCAGCAGCACTTGTTCCTCGGCATGGAGCACAGTGATAGTATCATCAGCATTATTTGCTTTATTGCAGCAGCATAAATCAAATGGAATGAAAATGAAACTGCTATTGACACTTGCTATAGTTTACTCCCTTACCCCTCTCCGCCATGACCATTACGTCAGCCTTTGTTAAAATACACCACAGTTGTCCAGAAAATACATAATGTGGTCGAATATTGAGCAAACGTCAGATCCAATGGTAACCGATGGATTTTTCATTTTTAACAAAGTGACTCCGTTTTGCATCACAGACAGCCGCCTCGTAATGACATTCGAAGCTGGATTTCGAAAAATAGAATTTTTATTTGGTCATGTAGCTGACCTGGTTCTTAGGCAATAAGGCCGAACGGATCCCTCTTACTGTACAATTCGCATTCCATTTTTTTCTCGTGCCACTGTGCAGCCATTTGCTTCCACCTCGTCAACGGCGATGTTAACTTTTGGTGTGCACACCCGGTTTTTTGTTGTCGGCTAGTCTCCAGTACCGGTGTAACTCTTCCATGCCCATATGACTCCGTACAATGGCACATTGCATTCCAATGATGTTAACTTCAGTTGTTGGTTTTGTATTTTTCATTCGGATCTGCTTCCCGCAAATCGTTGTTGTTGTTTGTCTTGCCACTTAGATTTGCTGTTTTGTGCATGACTCTTTTTACTCGTATGTCGGTTATATCATTTTCGATTGTTGTGACTCCATAAAAACGTATGAAGTCTACTCTAGTGCCCATGCCCCCATGATGGTCTGGTCTGGTTCATGCAACATTGTATGCATGTTCGTACGGCCGTACTGGTGTAGTAGTTGTCAATTGTTATTGAATCCTTGGGGAACTCTTAAATAACCAGTGGGGGATTCGTTCCTCTAGTGCTTATGTTGCCGAAACAAATTTGCTACTGTTACAACAAAAGCCAGTAAGACCAACACAGCCATCCAACCAGCGAGGCAGTCCCCATGTTGTATGGTGGTGGTGTGGTGTGGTGGACCACCACCATAAATGCTGCGTTGGGCCCGCCAACGTGTGTGGTATTCCAACTATGAGAACTTGCATTGTTTAGTCAATGATTTAAAAATTACTTAATTATCGATTGATTTTATTCGATTGTCAACCAGTCAAACGGGTGTTCTACGTGATCTCGGCATCGTATGTGATAAATGAAGATGATTGATCTCTTTCGGAGTGTTTTCAACCACTCTGATGACTTAATGAGTTAAACTTCAAGGGACCGGTGTTGAGTTAAACTACAATTGAAACGTATAAAATTATTCCAGAAATGGAAATGGCAAAAAAATACGCATATTCTTTAAGAAAACATTAATGTTTATTTGTTTTTAGAAAAATAGCTATGGAAAGAAAGACAAGTGGAATTGACTGAGTTGTTTCTGAAAGAATTCTTCTTGTTGACTTAAGAAGTTTGTACGATTCATTTATGATGTAACAGAATTCCGATTATGCCACAAACAGTGTGCCGGTTCATTTGCTGGTCATGGAGTTCCGACAGCTCGTGGACAAATTTATTTTCAAATGAGGGATAAAAACTAATTTCACATTAGTTTTTGCTGGGAACCCTCGCAAAAGAATCCTACTGAGAGTGCGTGATAAACTGAAATCTTCGAGTACACACTAAAATGTAAACTGGTTTAGTCGGCTGGAAAAGATATGTCGACTGTCGTCAAAAAAGAAAACCAATTGTAAAAATAATTAAATAACCGCATAAAGTTTGTATAACATTTGCCATTACCGATTAATGGTCAAAAGATACATTTTGAGAGTGCACCATCGGATAGCATACAACTCTCAGTGGGTTAATAATAGTCCAAAATTCTAGCGCACACATTTGTCTTGGGTCAGCATTTCGTTGCACAAATATTTGGTTGTGTGTATTTACCTCAGCAGAGAACTTCTCTCAAATCTTCTCCGAACGGTTAATTCTTTTCTACAACTGTTGTATAATGAATGGGCTTTCTTTCCTCTGTGTGGCTGACTGATATTCGTAGGTCTGGTTAGGCCGGACCACGCACATGGGGCTCAACAATTATAAGTGAAACTCCCCTTCATTTGTCAAATACGCAACTTCCATGGTGATAACGCCCTACACGCAACATGTGGTAGTAGGCAGAGATTCCAAAATGTGTTGCGATGTGGACAGACACGTTGGCATTACAATACATATGCAGAATCTAATTGAGTTGCTTATATACAATATAGTTTGACGCTTTGTGGTTTAATAATGTTAGCATTGAATCAGAACTGATCTGGAGTGTCGGTATTTGTACTCCCAAAACAGTTGATTAAAGATTAATCTGTTGCTTTAAATTTACAAAATAAACATGTCCGCTAACAAAAGTGTTTGTGTAAACACCCCGATTGGCAAAGAAGAAAGTGCAAACCGCCTACTGTCCAGATCTGGCCCACTGTAAATCTTGTTCTCAAACTATTTCGAAGGATATGGCTGGATGTAGTTTATGTAGTTCGAAATATCGTTCGACAAGGTTAGTCACATTTAAATGCAAATAGACGCTGGGCTAAGTGTATCGAGCTAGAATGAATCTGTGTTGGGAAAATAAAGATGATATATTCATGTTCAGATCGCAGACCTTTTGGGCTGCCCTCGTATAGAAGGACATTCCTGCGTAGGTATTTGTGTATGTATGTTCGGATTCATAAATATGTCCTAAATGAAATTATCGATTCGTACATTGATGTCGTCATGTTTGTCGTCCCCGTCACTGTGTGATGTGATGAGAATTTCATTTTAACTAATTTAAGTTGTCATCTTTTGCTCCCTAATCAATTGATATGTTTGACATTTGATGCTTGACACACACACACACACACACACACGAAATCACATGAGCTCGAGTAGGCAGTCAATGCCAATGCAAATAACGACGATGTGGGTGACTATGACGACATCGACGATGGTATTGGTAATATTGCCAAAGATATTGAATGTAATGCCAGAGACGAGCACCACCGACACAATGTGCACACGTACATTAGCACACCCATACTCACACACAGCCAGACATGATGTACGGAAATGATGGATGAGTGTGTGTGTCCTTGTCGCGATGAGTGCGAGAGAGTGGGAGTGTCATACACGCATACATGATGTGTGACATCCCCAGCACACACGATGTTGCAATGTGTGTGTGTGTGAGTGTTTGTGTGCGTGTTAACACACCCATACAACGACATTAGCAAAACAAGTACGTGGCATTGGTAATTGAAAGATTGTGTGCTAACGTTATTTGAATATTAATGTTTCCGCAAAACTTTCCAAGGCGATTCTATTGAGCAGCCCATGGCAGACGAAGATTCCGGATTCTAGAACATGAAGACGAAAAACAAAGTTAAAAGGAAAGCCATAACATCTACTAAAACACCATTTTCAGCCTAAATATTTAATAGAAAAGCCATGTCGAAAAAGACGAAAAATTTAAAATGCACTTTAAATCATCGTTACGAAATGAGTGTGCCCCGGGGAACGGAAGTAGGTGCCGGATGTCGGAACAAGCATTACTGTTCCGTTGTTGTTGTTGTTGGTGGGTGCTGTTGGTTGGTGGTAAGATTTTATGGGTTTCAATGTTTGTTCAATTATCTTTAATGGTTTCATATGTAACATATTTTTCATCAATTTTTTATATGATTTCTTTTGACAGCTGTTTGTGTGAGCCTTTGTGGGTGCTCTGTATGTGTGTGTGAATGTGTGTGACTATATCTGCCTGTGAACATTTTCAAGCTTTTAGGTCTCTTATGTACTGCCATTGGCAATAATGTTGGTAGTGATGGTGATGGTGCCTACATATATGTGTGTATGTATGTCTGTATCCGAGAGATTTTATTACGGCTAAACATCCGAATAGACTGGGTACGAAGGAATTACTGAAAATTGGCAGCAGCTGAGTCCTGTGTTTATTTTCGAACATGAGCTGGATATGATGACGGCGGCCTGGGACATGAAATATGAAATCTTGTTTCATATTTTCCACAAGCAACATGTTAAGTAAATTATTCGCCAAAAGATGAACAACAGAAACATGAACAGACAGCAACACAAATCGCAAGATGTGTGCATGTGCGTGCGTGTGTTTGTGCAAGGCCATAAATTGTATTAACAAATAACAAAAATTCTAAAGTACAACAAAGACGCATATGGTGAATCGAACGAATGGAGCGGAAAGCTTTTTAAAGCTATTCATTAAATTTTAAAGATCAATCGAATTGTCTACGGAGACTAAGAAAGTAACACAAAATATCAAAGGACAAATCCGTTTCATGAGTTGACAGATCGATCAAGAGGACACAGAGTATGACAAGCAATTAGGATTTTCGAAATTGCCAATTCAGTTTTCTCATATCGTTCATTTCATAAGGAAATTTGTTTTCACATTTTCTTGTTGCCTCATAGGGGTAAATATTCAAAGCGATGTAAACCTGTAATTATTTAAATCCACAGAAAAGTGATCTTTGATATTTTGACAAAACCCTAAATAAGTCAAGTTCGACGGTCTTTTCTGTTTGGATAACATCATCCGAAATAATCTAAATAATAATGAAAATAAAATTATACACAAGTTCACAGCACTATTGACGAGTATGTCCTGCTGGCCAGGACATCGATCTAGTGCATGATCTGAATAAGTCTCAGCTGGAATGAGGATTGCCTGAATACTGGTCGATGTTTTTCTTTCCTTTGATGTTGTTGATCCAGTCTAATATTCATTTTCATTATACAAAAATAAAACCGAAAAGGAAGCAACTTCTTTCTAAATTTGGCGGCCTGTGTAATAATTCCATTATCATCAAATCGTACAAAATATGAATGATATTATGATGCCTTTTTCATAGCTGTAGCTGGTTTCGCCCTACTCGCCCCTAACTTTAATTTCACATTTAACGAATTTATTTCTTGTTTATCATAAAATTGCAAAATAATAAAAGAATTTATTTTATTACGCAGTCGCATTTTTACGGCGGTATCATCGTAAAAAAATAATGTCTTCAAAAATCTGAAAGAAAAGACAAAGTTCACCCACCCAATCACCCCATTTCGAATGTGGACATTTGGGATGCGAGGAATATTTGGATAAACTTCACATGTGAGGGCTATTCCAAATGCTGATGCTAACGGGAAACGTAGATAAAGTCAAATCCAATATGAGGGCGTGTACTTTTGGACCCCAATCATTTCCTCCGAAACCATGAATTCCATTTCGCAATTTTGCCAACGAAAATCGTTTGAAAATACCTTTTCCAAATCATTACATGTTATGATAAAAAGAGAAAAAGACAACATTTTGTAACACAACAATGGCATGCCACACAATACGTGTGTTGTCATCCTCTCCGTAATGCTCGCAGGCACCGTTGGAAAACGAAACGCGACATAATTCAACCGACAACCGACTGAGCCGTGTGACATGTGTTTGTTCCATTTTAATATGACAGTTTCAAATTGGCTGAAGTTCAAAATTGTTAAACATTTGGACGGCAACAACAACAAAAATACAGGGATATGTAGGAAGAAAAACAGCAACACGAACACCCTCCGCCATCGGAAAAATAGAATAACAATTTTCTACCGAAATACGAGAACACAATTTCGAAGCCCTCTCTCTCGCTCTGTCTCCTATTATATGCCAAAATATAAACTACACATACTTAAGTCACACAGCACAACAAACGGAAGGGGTGAGAGCCAACGAAAGGCCACGACGAGTGAAACAAGTCGAGTAACAAAATCAGGCACCATATTTTTCTCAACTAAAACGTTCCCGTATGCTGGCGTCAATGTGTATGTGTGTGTTTTTGTTTTTGTTTTTTTTTCGGCTATAAATGTTAAGCAGGATCGCAACGATACTTTCAGTAGTTTCACTTCTCTTCTCCACCTTAATCTGGAACTCACTTGAATGCGAACGGTGGACGGTGTGTTGGTGTATTTGCAGAATTCGTAGGTGTTTGTTTTTTGTTCTGTAAGAAATTCGCACACATGCACATCATACACAGCAACATGCGAGTTCTCGCTACTCCCACTGGGTGTCACACTCTCTCTCTACGGTACACTCACACTCCCTCTCTGGAATTGTTGTTGTTTTCATTCATGATTAGTATGCATAGACCAGCAGCACTGTGGCAAAATGTTGCAGGTTGCAAACGAAACAAAGAAGAAATAACATAAATAATAAAGAAAATAACAATCGACGTACATTGAACGTATATTTCAGAAACCAAACCGACAGCTGTGGCAAATTTTACGTTATTTAACATTTTATAACAAAAACGCCAACATTTACTTGACTCTAAATCAATTTCAATAACTGTGAAAGCAGACGAAGGAAAAAAAGAGTATGTTGACGAAACTGAAATTGTGTTCGTAGATGGTTACAGGATGACCATTGATCAAACGGCAAAAGTTTTCGACCATTTGTAGACATCTTTAAAAAAAAATATATACAATTGTCTGATTGCCAAACTCACCCTAGTGCTAGTGCTCATAAGATATCCAATTATGTCTGATTGAAATTCGCTAGGAATATTCTGGTGGTTCCAGAATGATTTCTATATGTGTCATGTTTACTTTGTTGGTTTATCGCAGACTAAACTTCCCCAACTAAATGTACTAATGAGATCTGTAAACACTACTTAGGATCCTTACACACCTACTCTGTGCCTTTACATTTTTCCGATTACCCCTATTTGTCCCCCTACAGCATTTAAAGTCATTTTCCCAATTCTCCGGAATCAGGAAGAGACAGAAAAACTCTAAAATGTATTCTAGAATATACACCCACACTTGACTACAGCGCTCCGGCACATGTTGTTACAAATGTCAGCTCATATATTCCTTGAAATTACGTGTCCTTACATAATTTTATTTACAAACACATGAGGGTAGCTGGTTGCTCCTGACGACGACGACAATGAATGAAGTAACGCATGGGGATTTCTAATACCAAAATGACAACAATAATAAAAAAAGAAACCAATGAAACAATGGCCAAACAACTCGGCAGACCGGCTGTCGAATGGATGAAAGATTATGCTGGTGGGTAAACATAATTAAAAGAAATTCAATCGTGATTCGGCTAGAGAAATATACACACACATAATATTCGAAATTGGCATACATTTCGCAACGCGACAGCAACAAATTTACTTAATATGTACATAGGGCGTATGAGTAATGACACTTATACGCCTCCGTGTTTTGGGTGGTAAACGTAGCTGGGAATATACGAGACGAAGGGACTTTATGTTCATTCTTATCTAAACTGCACTCCACTCAGTAGTTATTACACAGCCAGTGCCAAAACTGCTGCCAAGCCAAGAGAGAGAAGGCACCACACAGAGCTAACCAAGACATTAAAAATACATTTGTGTATTGTAACATCAATTTTCGGTGTCATTCGAATGTTGCTGGGTTGCAACGTATTAGTGTGGACGACGTCAACAAAGTCAGTTGGTGATTTGTTCAAAATCTTAAGATTTATATGGGCCATTTGGGACGGTAATGAAAGCATGAGTGTATATTCCAATGTGTATGTACATACTGTACTTATTTTCAAATGACAATGATATGTACATTACAATTGCTGTATTAAATAGATTTGGTACTTGTTTCCGTGTTAGGTAACACCACACATGTAGTGGTGTGTGTGAATGTTTCAATGTCCCCCTTTCCTGTCATTGCTCTCCATGAACTGAGCATCACGTTTT
Source organism: Hydrotaea cyrtoneurina (assembly GCA_958296145.1). Taxonomy (NCBI): domain Eukaryota; kingdom Metazoa; phylum Arthropoda; class Insecta; order Diptera; family Muscidae; genus Hydrotaea; species Hydrotaea cyrtoneurina. The sequence continues at coordinate 1,043,198 of OY282516.1, read as the reverse complement.
TCATTTCGGTCACCGAAATAAATGTGCCAAATAAAAACAAATAAACTGAGATTTTCTCATAATGAGTTTAGCATTTAGTGGCCGACTGAGTGGAACAGCAACAAAAGAACAGGACCGAAACGAAACGAACACATTCGACCAGTCCAGAAAATAATCGTGTAGATAAGAAGACTGTGCGATAAAATGTGAATAATGCCACAGACCAAATAAACGAACAGCCAAACACCACAAACAGAACTCCCATGAATAGGATTCCCTTGTTCTGGTTGCTGGGTTGTTGTGTTGCTCCCTGTCCGAATATTAAACACTTGTGGTCGTTGCCACACACAACGCTGCATAGAAGTGATGGCAACATCATCGTTGGCCGTGCAGTCTTACACTCCATCCAAACGTCCATTCAGTCACTCACTCATTCATTCCGTCGTTCAAGTGTGTCATTTTGGATTTAAACATCAGCATTTAAACGTCCACACACACACACACACACGTACACAAGACTAATGCAGGGATATTTAAGTGTTTTGTTCAGTATTTTTGCACAGAATTTATTTACTTCAAGTTCTGGCTCATATGTCCGGGCTCACACCCATACACACATGCTACATATGCATGTTGGGGCACACGTACGGGACACGAATGGCGTATGTGTGCGCTTTTCACAAGGATCAACAGCCAAAAAACATTAGCCGGACGCCTATCCATGCCGTGCCAGGCAGGGCAGAGCCGAACAGTGCTAACCAATATCATTCTTTAACACCACATGCCAACAGAGTTATTCAGGCAGACAGGACATGAATTCATTCTCTGGATACTGCTGCTGCTATCGTTGTTGTTGCTGTTGTTGGTAAAAGTCATTTCACATTCAATGCACTCCGCAACTACAACAACAGCAAAAAGAACGTTTACTCAGCAACACATCAAAAACTGAGTTGTCACCCAATAGTAAAAAATGAAGAGTTGCCATTCACATATTCTCCAAAATGCCCATAGTCGAGCGTCGTTACAGAAAATGAAGAAAATTGCAATTCTTGCGTGAGTTTTGAAATCCAAGCAAATTGAAAATAATGAAAATTAGGACGAAGTCATGTATCTACGATGAATGCACAAGCTGTAAAACACTGACCCGATATAAACGCATCCGCTATTTATTACAAACAGAGTCTTCAGGTACACAACTTCACAATATATAATCTACATATATTAGAACAGAATATTGGAGAACATGAGCCGACAGGGTACTGTAAAGCAGCGTTTGGTTACCAGCATATTTCGCGAAGACCGGACATCATGTGTGTCTTCCGGATCACCCAGACTTGAATTCATGAGAATTGATTTGAATCGTACTAGTCCAATTTTAAGTTATGCATTAAAAGGTTCAAGTGAACGAAGCAATCCAGCCATCGAAAAACTAAATTCATCTAAAGTAATTGTAGTTTAGATTCATTCTCAATGATCTTAGAACTTAGTAATAACAAAATTACTGAAGCGTACTTCCTGTGGTCGCAGAAAGATCGAATTCGTATTGCGAAGATTTTACTCCTTGGTGTTCGGTTTTTCTCCACTTTCCACGTTATAACAGTTTACCAAGCGTGTGGCAATCATTTTATGTTATCACGTGTGCTTGGTTGTTGTAGCCGAATGTATGGGTAGATGTGAGATTTCCTTTCGCTATTGTTGCTGTGATTCTCATCAATGTTAAATAAGCTTTTTAGCAATGATATGCCGAGCCAGTGTTGCAGGACCAAGAAGGAGAAAAATTGTTTTTTTTTCTGAGTATCGCCAACATTATCATCATCATCGTCATCATGATGAATACAAAAAAGACTGAGGATGCAATATTCCGTTGAAGTTGACTGTGGTGGTCTGGTATAGAGTTAATGGCTTTTGATTTCATCTTTCCTTTCCGTTTTCATACCTTCTGCTGGCTGGAGTTGCTACTGAAAGACGACACATCATTGAAAATACGTCAAGACTGGATATTTTTACCTTTATTTTGGAGTTTTTTTTTTCGTTTCTGTTATCTTTTTGTGTTCGCCTTCATTTCTCTTTAACACTCTTTGATCTGGTGACATATCACACAATCAGATATGAAACTGTGGACGCTACTACGACCATTGCATGGAGGACGGAAAGGTTGAAAGAATTGATGATGACACTCGATATGGGTCAAATTAGTTTTTCATTTTTCAATTTCCATTTTGTCTGCATGCTCGTATCCACGTGAATGCTGATGTTGATCAAAAGAACTTTTATTCTATTTTGAATTTTCATTAACTCTTTCGTTTTTTTTTTCAGTTATTTATCTTAACTTTTTCAAAATCTTGTATACAAAATCAGCTTTAAGGGATAATGTGGGCTTTCGTCTGCTTGATTGATTTAAATTTCTAAATATGACAACGGCTGACAGTGCCTTCGAGCAGGAAATATTTGCTTCAGCGTCATCTACTTAAAAATGGATGAACAGACAACAGTTGTAGCACAAACATTCGCCGGTAGTAACCATTTGTCAATCCCGTCGCTTGAAATCCAAAGACTGTACATTTCATTTGGACATATTTTATTGATAGACAACTGTACGACAATTCCATAGTCAGTTACTCACTCCAGCCAGAAATGCACTTTGTCTGCTGCTGTGGAATTCCTCTAAAGTTTGGTTTCTTTCGGTCTTATATTCTTCGACTTTTTTGTTCTGTCGCTAACGAAACTATTGGCGACGCAGCGACAACAAACAATGGAATTAAGGGAATAAAATTCTATTGTTGAAATAATAAGAAGGAAAACAAGTAAGCCAAAGAAAATAAGGACGACAAGACAGCAAGAACAACGACATACAGGATAGTCTGTCTGTGCACAAGCAACAAAGTGCAGAGTAAATGATGAACATAAATATCCATATACGAGGTCTGATTTACAAAATCTCCCACCGGCTGCACATTGCAAAGACAAATCGGATAGCGCTTACTACTCTGCCACTGACATCGCAGACACATCTCCTAGGTTTCGAGATACAAACTGTTTAAACTCCCAAGGTTGCAAATTAAATCTCCTGTCGACCAGAGATATTTTCTCCTCCGGGAAATGTACATGTACAACGACGTTGCAAAGCCTGACATTACTGAGGCCAGAATCGGTCTGCTATATTTTCTGTACTTTGACTCACTGGCAAATACACCATTGAATGTGAATACGTTTACTGGAAATTATCCACTACGGCATACGACTCTCGTATGTACACACACAAGTAGAGGGTACGTGCAGGATGGTAGACAAGCAGGCAGACAAATCGTGATACCACATCGACAAATTATGGAAGACGCGACAAACCCAACACATGCGTCGGAAGCGACAGGACTCAATGAAAAATCCAGTTGAATTTAATACAATCCACTTTGGATCAATGTGGGCAGTCCTGGTGTAATAGATAGTGGGCTTGCGACAGCAAATACAGGCTCGTGCGCCCGCAATTCACCATGAAAACTTCTCGAGAAAATGCGTTCTGGTCAGTGAATATTGAAATTCTATCGTACACAGACATTAAACGAAATACGTTCTTATAAAGGTACAAACATAAATTGATTGTCATTCCCCAAGACAATTTAAACCAAATACATCACATTGAATGTCATCTTCCATAGGTTCTCCGACTCATACTAGGTTTCAAGTTACAGACTTTAGACTCAAATTCACTCCTATTTAAAGCATGGTTTTATTAGATTGCACTACATTTCCCCGCAGCATACAAACATTTTCGGTATGGATACGTTTAGCACATGAATTGATGATTCATTGGTGTTCCTGTTTTTGTTTGCAAAACTCAGACTCAGACTGAGATCGAGACCGAGACTGTTTTCCTTAAAGACCTGCATGCACTACAAATACGACTATCAACATAGACACACACACACATCCATACAAATGTTTTGAGTCTACCGACAGCGTCTGTGGGAAATATTTCGGTACCGAGTGTTAGCATAGTCTAGCTTTTTCGCCATATTTCATATGCATTTCAGTTTTTGTTTGGTGTATCGCCGTAAATAAGTTTTGTTTTGTACATTCCTTCGTACATTTACTTTGTGTTCTGACTGAGTCTTTGTTCGTCGTGTCTTGTGTTGAATGACTCACATGGTCTCGGGATGAATGGCGCTTAAAGCAATACACTGTATGAAGGACTCCATGAATGGCATGGAATAGAAAGGAAAAGGATGTTTTATTCAAATTGAAAAACAGCTTGAATTGATTGTTTCTTAACAGTTTATTGCTCCATTTGTTTCTGTGGCATTAAAGAATAAGGATAGAAATGGTTTTCAATTCAATTTTTCAGTTCTTTTTTTTTTGCTTTAGCAAAAATTCTTCTTTATGTATGTCTGTACATGAGAGGCTAATTAAATATCTTGGCGACTTGGCCAAAATATTTGTAGAGAATGTAACCACGAACGATTATAATCCGTCAATTAATTGGATAGAAAATGTCCACTAGCTTTTGCTAGCAAATTATGATTTTAGACAAATTAACGAAAAATCAATTTTTAGCATATTTGATTCTCATTTTTGTTATATTTTATTGTAATTGCCATATTCTCCTTAATATACAGAGTCTATATGGTCAAATCGGTTTAGCTTTGAGAAAGGCGTCATTTAAATATGTACATCGATAGATAGAACATAGAACGATATTTAAGTCAGTATTTTCTGTGAAATATTCTACACTAACAATCTAGCAATTTCCACTCAGACTCACAATACTTGCACTGAAAACACCTTTTATTTTCGACAACATGAGAAATGATTAGATATTCCTGTTCATAACTAGCCTAGAAATATCAAAACCTGTCCAAGATCTCCATCAGCGAGATTTAATTTCATACAATATGAACATAAAATATTTATCAATTATAAGTTAATTTGGAACACTTCAAATCGAAGTCATCCAACAAAAGGATTTGGCGATTATTTGAACTCCCACAAATCATGTGTAAACAAAGCGTAATTTATCGTTTCCAACAAATACACACATGTGAAAGGAAGACCCCGAAGACGTAGACTTTCAAACAAACAAACAAAAAAAGTCCAATGAAAGTCAGAAAGCAACAAAAACAAAACTTTGGACCAAATACTTTCACAAACGTAGTCGCACAAACAGACACAAAACCGAGAAAATTTAAACAAACATTCATTTCCACCCCAGCTGCGAGCCCAGGTAATTGCATTTTGTGGGTATGCCTAAATGTGTTGGTGTGTGTGTGTGTGTGTGTAAAACAAGGCCCTTTTGGTCCGACCTTTTTGTGGGTTTTCCGTTACAAATGACTTAACTTACAAGAAGATACTAAAGCAAATATGTATTAAACACACATACAAACGTATACATATGTATATGCACATCCTACCTACAGCCAATGCGACTTTAAATTGTTGAACCGACCCGTCGAACAAAACTCTGAGGAGAGCACGTAAAGTTCGTTTCGTTTTCATCCTCTGCTGCCTTTTCCGATTTGGCTTGGCCTCATGCCAATGAGTCCGTATCACACACAAACACACTCACACAGTTCGTGATCCTTTTCCCAACAATACCAACAACTAACTAAGCAATGAATTGAGGTGTCCCTAACTACCGTCACAGGAGCTGCCTGGCTGGGGTAATAGTTCAAATCCACACATGTGTTAAAGTTAAATTCATTGAAAGGCAATGAATGAATGCTCGCTCACTCGTTCAGACCAGAATATCACTTTCTTTCCCTTCGTTAGTTTGTTCGTTCTTTTGACTTTGACTACAACGGATGCGTTTCGAAATTGTTTAAAAAGCGTAAAAATTTTAACACAAGCAAAAGGATACCTCGTTGTTTCCCTTCGTCCTGTTCATGTTAAGATATCCTAATACAAATCGACCATGCACTTGTAGGTTGCTTAAATATGTAGGTGTGCATATTCCTAGATTCGTACGTAAGCGGACTTGCCGTGCTCCTATATTTCAGTAAGTAACCACATAACAGGCTATTCCCATATCGTTGAGGTTATGTATATGATGGGGACCGGCAGAGGCAATAATATACTATGATTACACAAATGCATTCCAACATACCTTGCTGTCGCTGTATTAGGTACTGGTCATCTCTCTTCCAGATTTCATGTGTACTGTTTCTATGCCATTCCAATTAGAGACAGCGTTTTTGCGTAATAGTAGTCATCCTCACAACATTGGCCAAATTCTGGTAATCCAATATTGTCTTCTTCTTGTATACATTTTATTAGCAACTTTCTTGCACATAAACAAAGTATTTAATTCAACAAATTACAAACAATTTACGATATTATCACAATTTCTTTTCTGAGGACTTCTTCTTCTTTCTGTACAAAATTTTTGTGTCGACGATTGATAGCATTTGTAGTGTTATCGATAACTTTTATCGAACCTGTGTAGTTGGTCTCCTTTACGCTATCAAAATGCATGAAACAGATGTGGTCCAACCCAGCAGCGAAATTGGAGTTGATTAACAAATACACTAAATCCAGGAGCATTGCCCTGTATGTATATTGTGATATAAGATGAAAAAAGTCTCGAAGTAATGTAAAGGAAGAAATCATTGATGCTTCATAGCATAAAGCGCCTATTAGACGGTCATACGCGGCATGACAGCATGGTATGTCATCATACCAACATGCTCGTGTAACAGGCAAAAATTCGTGACTGACTGCATGGTATGACGAATATCAAAAAAGTTTAAAATTATGGTATGTCATCATACCATCATACTCGTGTAATAGTTCTGCTGACAAGCACAGTACAACATTTGAAATTAACATTCTAAATGGTAATATGGGGAGGTTAGAACGCGGATGTTTGCGGGTTTTTATTGAACTTTACGAAAGTTTTCCAGAAATTTGGAGTATTAAAAGTGATGTATATCACTTTTGAAAAGCTTCTAGAAAAAATAAAAGTAGTGGAAATAGAAAGGACAATCAATTCAGTTAAACGTAAAATAAGTACATTGCGCTGCAACTATCGGCGTAAGTTGAAAAAAATTAAATGTGGTGAAAGGGCGGGTGATGCAACCACATCGCACGCCGTTGTATATACCAACATCACTGCTCGGTCTTTTTTTAAAACCGATGTATGACATACCACGCATGTATGTTAACTCACGCCGATAGTTGAAAATGTATTTACTTTACGCTTAACAGAATCGATTGTCGCTTCTATTTAAACTTCTATTATTTTTTTCTAAAAGATTTTCATAAGCATTTGAATATTAAACGTCACTTAATATTTCAAATTTCTTGGCAGCTTTCGTAAAGCTCAATAAACACGCGCAAAAACCCCCGATCTAACCACGACATCTTAACCAGTGTCAGTCATGCATTTTTGCGTACTACATGATGACATTCCGAGCTGTCATAATAGACGCTTAAGGTAATCCAGATACTAACAATCGATTAATCCTATGAATAAAATACATGTTTTGTGTGAGATGGTAATACTGTTGGAAGTACGGGAGCGAAAAATCAAACAAATGTTATTATTTAATTCACATTCGGTATCGTGGTGACGCATACTTACAAATTTTCACTAATACTATCAGATTACTGTTCATGTATATTGTCCGTGTAAAGGTCGCTTTACGATAGAAATATTATTGATAGTCCAATTGTTTGATCACTCGCATACGTGTTTTACAATTTGTACAAAAACCCACATTGAACAGATTAACATTCTTTTAAAATATTCGCACAAATTGTAATAGATTTTCGTCATAATCGGCCAAAGTAGACATAGTTTGCATATACGATCATGAGACTTGTAATTATATGGCGTAATGACATGTTCGCATATAAAACTTAAAAAAATATCATTTCACCGTCATTGTGCATATTGATCGTGTAAAGATCGCTTTCATCGCTAGTCGCTCCTATTGTGTTTCACTTCTAATCATATTTTGTGATCGCCCCATATCACATCTCTAATTCGGTTGAACCATCAATTAATTTCATTTATCGATGACAGGCAAAAATATCACCTCTCTAAAGAAGAGTCAGAGAAAAAGAAAAATATCATCCACCCAAATGATGAAAAGTGAAGATTGACAAATACGATGCATCAAATCAGATGAAGTAACTCTCTGTGTGAACAAATCACGATGTGGCCTATTATTGCAAAGATCGCTGTTCTCAAAGGCGCAGCTTTTTATTGGGGGTTCACTCTAAATCACTGAAGAAAATGCGGCCAATACAACAAGGTGAGTTTGAAATGTATTTTTTATTATATTTTTTGTTTTGACTTCCATTCTTCTGCCAACATGAGGGGGCATACTGGATTACTTTATCGCAAGTTCATATGACAACTTCCAAGAATTCTGAAGTAAATTTATATTATACATTTACCAGAGTTGTAGAAAAATGCAGGAAAGCAATTTTTCCAGTTCTACATTCATCTCTTCGAAGACTTCTTCATATATCTCATACCGTCTGCATTTTATAGATTCGTACAAGCCAATCAATGGCTAGCCAACTACTTTGTAGATTGGAAGATTATGCGACAACTCTTGTAATAATTAAACTGAAGACTAAACATCTTTTGGTATGCGGAACGTTATCAAAACTCCCTGATGAAGTCAAACATAAAGACTAAAATATTCCATTACACCACTGTGTGGACGTTTACTTTTGAATACTGTTGTGACGTATTGAAATGGATGTCAGCTGACATGAATATGTTACACACTCATGTTTGTTTATATCTCCGGTTAGGTCTTGATAATGGTATGGATAAATATCAATATGTTTATGTGAATATTAATATTAAAGACAGAGATGAAGATGATGAACGCAAAGCGAATTCTTGCAAACATTTCCATGTCCTCGGTGTGTACTCCTACATCCTTACAATGTTCGCAAGGAGCTTCAATGCCAACACCAACTCGTACGCGTTCTTAGAACATCAGTATATATGTGTGTGTACATATATTTGTACGTATGTGAGTACCTACATCTACAACGGAAGTTAAACAGACGTTGACAGGAAGGAATTTCAACTGTGAACAAATGTCACAGCATAAGTAGCACAGCAAACGGAGAATGAGTGCAAGAAATCCAAAAAAAAAACATGGATGATGGGAGACAGTTCAGCATGAATATTAAAAAATATTTGCATTTATATTTCAACATTTCATTATTCGCCTTTTTAAGTTTCATCCGTAGCAGACACGATGAAAAAATTCTTTGTCAATAATGCTGCTGCTGCTGCTGCTGCCGCTGCATGCAACCTCAGTAGCAATAGCAACAGGAGAATCCAAGTGAGTACTCACACTCGCACTTGAGCAGAGATTTGCCACTTACCAGCAAAGCTGCAGCAGCCAACAAACAAACAATGAAAGGTATGCTACTTTAAGTGGCATGTTGCAACATGACACCCTTCCTTGCTGGCTTCCAAAGAAATAAATGTCACTTTTTAGCATTGCTCGTCTCGTATGCTCCCTCGTCTCTTGCGCTGTCTTTGAGACGGCAATGCATTTGTAAGTGAGAAGAACTTTTCTTTGTTTTCCAACTGAAAAGTGTTGGTGAAAATCCTTTGTCTTTTTGTTTCTTCAAACATATAAAAACAAATTATTCTAGTTTCCTTTATTTATAAAACGATGCCAGTCGTTTTGTTTAATGAAAGTTAAATTGTATATTCGAGTGATGACATTTCTTTACTTAACAGAGGAGATGCGTACACGCCTTTGTAGGTTTTATTTAGGCCGTGTCATTGAATTCCATTCCGTGTCACACACTCAGTGTGGTTTCAGTAAGACAGTCACTTGGTTGGTCAAGATCAGAATTTTGTCGAAGAATCCTTTAAGAGTTCGTACGACAGTTTACGGCAGGTATTATTTTGATTTTATTTAAAAGAAACTCAGTCTTTCAACTCAGAAATATATAAGCTAAACTACTGATATTTTCAAGATTGTTATTATTATTAATTATGGACAATTGTTTGTTATCGTAGTGTAATAAACAATGGTCGACTTTACGAGTAAGAGCCAGCTTTAAACAGTAAATCGCGGTCATTGAGTATAGTCTGTTCCTTCACGGAATTTTGAGGCGATGTCATTTTTTTTTTTTTTAAAAGATTGGTTGCTCAGACATGTCCAAGTCAAAATTACTTTCAATTCTAAATAATGTTTACAAAAAACCAAACTTTTTCAACCTGATTCATTACGATTCTAGTTATTTTGGCTTCATTCTATTGATAATCCTGACATCTTGCTTGAAATTCAATTTAATTCACCATTGATGCTCGGGATTAGTAGTTTGTAAAATTAAATCTTTACATTATACAACAATCATGCCAACATGGGCTATTCGACAAAAACCAAGTCAAACAACAAATGTGAATTCAGTCCATCTTGCCAGTAAGAACAGGAGCGTTTTATTTCTTTTACGATTATATGTAGATGCACTTGCAGAGAAATGAAATGTGTTTTTATGATTTGGTAATTTTGACAAATGCAATTGGAATAGAGTCCGTTTAACAGTGGATGAATATGCCACTCTTTGTAATACGGAAAATACGCGATAATGGACGCCTAATGTATTTATTGGATTCGGCCTAAGCGATGTAACCCGGTTGTGTCTGTATGTATGCATAATGTCACATTATTACTCTATAAACAGACATGATGCTTCTCAATTCCTCTATCTAGATCTTTTCATAAATCACTGCTTTATTTGAAATATCTCATACACATTAATGTTAGTACAGTGTGTGTGTGTGTGTGTGTTTGTGTATGTACTTGCACAAAGTAGTTTAAGTATTTCCTTTTTAATTTGTGTAAGTCTGTATGTTTAATCTGGGTAGAGGCAAAAGGAGAGTTTTGTGCCAAGTCATCATTAAAATAAACATACTCCCATCCATCCATCCATCCAAACAACCAACCAACCAACTTATGCATTGTTCGTGCGGTTAAGTAGGACAATAAGGATAAAGACGATGCTTTAGAATCCTTTTTGCCTCATTCATGTGTGTGTGTGTGTGTTTTTTTTTTACTACTACAAGCATTGTACCACAAACACACGCAAACATGTTGATGCACATACATGCAAACTGTATACATATGTATGTAGATAACTGGAGTATGTGTGTGTAACATTGATGTTGGTATAACAATAATACTCGTAATAATAAAATCTTTACTAATGCATTATGCTGATGCATAGTGGATGTTCTTCGGTTGACTGTTTGGTTGGTCGTTTGGCAGTGGGTTGCCGTGGCTGACTCCCGCCAGACCGGCCCTGTCCCACAACTCCACATTCGGCGGGCTGTGTATTGTGTGGACATGGTATGCACCACTCAAATAAAATTCCTCAAAGTATATAATGAGAATGTTCTGCGAGACGGACGTACGAGCAGAAATATTGGTCCGTCTGTATGTACACACACACATTCCAGGAAGTTGGAAGCTGTACGGATGGCAGACGTTGTGGTTACGCTCGGAAAAAGTGGTTGGAATACCAAAATTACTGATACTGCACAAATGCGGTGGGGACTTTAATTGCATTGAAACGAATGCTGTCCCAAATATTGGTTAATTACAGTTAGCACAACAACAAAGAATGCTACTTTCACCCCCCCTAGTTTTAAATAATTGAGGAAAATTTAGCAAATGAATTGTAATATCAGCACTAAACATCTTGGGAATTCAATGGCTCTGTGTGGGAAAAATTACAAAACCACATTGGATGGCCATACATTATATTAAGGGAGCTCCGTCTTATCAAGGGGATGGAGATGAAATGATGATGCAATATTTTTTCAGTCAATCACCACACAAAGCAATGACACAAGTTTGATATTCACCAACATTGGGGTAAATAAGGAGACAGGACGGGGGGGAATGTTTCATGTTTCAGTACATGGTGGACAAGTATGTGGTGACCTAAATTGCAGAACGAGCACAACAATGGAATATTTCGGAAGCAATTATCCGATTAAACTGTATCATGCTTATCCAGTAGAAATCAAAAAGTGTGGTTATGGCCGACTGCATTTTATTTGTCGAAATGCGGACTGACGTCCATGGCGATGAATCTATTGATATATACCCTGCATACGACAGCCATATCATCAAAATTATTAGGTCGTTCTAGTGTGGTTTCAGACTTGGTAACCTACCGTAGGCTATCTTCAGATTACGCCACATCCAGGCCGTGCCATTACAGTGCATGCTCGGTCATCATTGGGAGAAATACAGAATATGTATGTGCTTCCTTCGTGGACAATAGAGAACGAGCACGAGCTTATAAGGCAGTGTTAAGAGTTTTCGAGAGAATGTATGACGGTATCGAAGAAACTTCCGTCATAGCGGTTCGAGGGACTATAAAAAACCAAACTCCGGTGCAAAGACCAAGTCAAAGAAAGATCTAGGGAATCTTAGTGAAACATTTTTGTCCCTGAATGTTCCATAGAAATGCACCATTTTAAATATAGGGAGAACAATTTATTTCGGGAAAAATTGTCCTTAGGTTCGTATCTAAATGTCTACTTCCGGGAAATACAAAGGGAGGGACGACATACGAGACACAGTGTACCCCACTTCCCTTTTTTCGTATTTGTTGATGGTATTTTCGTTCGAGTGTAACCTCGACAAATTCTAAAAAGGAAGTCTATTAAAGTTGTTGAGATTGAAGATTATATAACAATGTGGCACAAACAGACAGACATCATACATACATACATACATACATATGCATATGTACGTGGATCCACACAAGAAGAAGAAGAAGAGGGCTTGCATCTGCATCCTAAAGACATTCGATATCTCTAAAGGATTTACGTTTCTTTTAGGAGCATTTACCGTTACGTTGGGTATTATCCTCATTTCATTCGATTTGGTTTCCATTGGGAAAACGTATCTCCCAGAGTGCCATGTTCTGCGCCACTCAGTGGTTGCTACGATAAAAATATGGAAAATCCGAATAAAAAAACACAAGTAGAGAATTGCGTGTAATTTTACACGCGACTACACGAAATTGAGGCAGCCAAATGAATGTCTAGTTCACGTTTAACAAATCAGCAAATGCATTTCTTTCAGTTCTATGGGAAATCTATATTTGTTATTACTTTATCTTCTTCTTAGGAAATCGGGGCCACATGAACCGAACGTGAATCCAACATAGTAGTTTGCATTCATTGTCTTGTCCTGAATTTGGACGACACGTGTATTTCGACATTGAAAATGGAGCTTTTCATGACTATCGCATGAAAAACATCTACTGAAAGCTGTTGTAAATATATTCACGTAGAAGCCAGATGTTTAAATTGGTCTTGTATTTGGCCAACTGTAGCCCTGAAAAATTTCACCTTACAAAATAATAATTTTTCGAGGGATTTTCTAATGCGAATACAAATTAATTCCAAATATTTTGGAGCATATTCGCTTAAGCCTTTGTAGATATTGTAGATGTAGATATACTGTGGTATCTACTCGTACCGATGGATGTGTTCATGGAAATTATTTGTCCATGTCCTTTAGATTTTATAGTGGGTCTCATTGTTGTTAAAGGAGGCACTTACCTTATTGGAGTTACCATTGAATTTCAATAGCTTCTTGCAGGATTTGCCACGACTTTCGAAATAGATTTCCTGTGGAGTGCGACGCTGTTGCTGGCCTTTCTTCAGCAGATTCATGTACAGTGGATGGTGTTGCGGTGTTGTTGCACTGGCCGATGCATGGCCATAAAGCGGCGCCGTCCCATTGTACGGTGTATTGTAGTCACCACTCGAAGTAGCAGTCTTGCCACGAGTGCCGCTCGAACACAATAGACGTGTTAGAATGCCACAGCAGCCGGCCGCTAGACCAGGTGCTGGCGCTGTCGGCGAGACACTGCGTAGTCTCGTCTCGTGATTGTTGTTAAAGGAATGGTGATGGTGGTTGTTGTTGGTGCCGTTGCAATTGCTTTGGCCATTGCTATGGCTGCTGTAGCTGCCGGCCGAAATGGTCTTCAGTTCTATGGCGTTCGGTGGCTTATGAAGATTTACATCGATTTCCATTGTTAAGTGTGGCACTTTGTATGTATTTCCGTTGCAGAGCTGTTATGAGATGCTTGCGTGCGAACACCACACTACGTCCCGTTTCCGTTGAGAGTTTTATTTGTGTGTGTGTGTGTGTGTGAGTGGGAGGGTGTGTTAGTACATGTATACAACTATGATTGCTGGTGTCGTTATACCCCCTTCAAAGTGATGTAGGAGTACTTGTGTGACTTACATACACGTCTATGAACTTGAAGCAGTCATATCCGTTTCCGTTATCATGAACCGGATGTATGAATTATTTGCTATATTTTTTCTATTTATTTTTATTTTTAGTTTGTTTATTTTATTTCATAAAACCGTTCACTGTTCGCAAGCTTCCGCTTGTCTTTGCTCACTCTCTGTTCAGAGACTTGTTTTGTCGGTCCTGAAGTATTTATATGCAAATCACGGATGTTTGTATTTTTCTAAACATTTTAATAATTTTCCATTATTTCCTGTACATTTTCATGGATTGTTTGTTTTGGGTATTTTTCGTTTTGCTCCTTGCGGAGGTTTATTTTAATTGCGCCGCTCGCCCGCTTCCTTTCCGTTTGTTTTATTAACTAACTGTTGTTGATGGTGTGTTCTGTTTCTGTTTCTTTTTGTTTTTCTTGTTTTGTTTCCTTTTGTTCGAGTTTGGTGTTGCCTTAATTGTTGCCGGTTGCCAAAACGTTCACATTCTGTTGTTTTAAGGATTCCTTTTGATCCCTTTTTTTTTGTTGCTGCTGTTTCACTTTGTTTTTGTTAAGATGTGTTTCCTTTTTGTTGTTTTCTGCTGAACAGCAAATTTTAAATGTTTTTGTCGTCACTTCTGTTGCTATTGTTGTTTAAAAGCTCTTTAGTTTGTTTTTTCTTCTTTTAGCACTTAATTTAACAAGTTTTGCTTAATTCATTAGATTTCGTTTAAAGCAGATTTTCTAATTTGCATTATTTGAACATTCTTAATTAAAATATTTGGCCAAATGATTCTTTTTGAACTCGCCCTCAACTTAAGTAGCTGAAGGAAGGACGCAATTCCGAGAAATGTTTTCGTTTTCGTGTACCCCAAGAAGGGCTGCTGTTCATTGCCCTGCCTGCCCTTCACAGAAGTATGTTTCTGCATGGCCTCCCTCATAGGATGTATGGGATGGGGGGTGGGGTGTATACTAAGTAAGTAATAACACTGGGAAATCTTATTTATCGGATGCTTGGTAAAATACGATAAGTTTGTCTGTCCTTGTCTCTGGGTGTCCAAACAGCGATACCAAATAAGTTGAACATTCTCCGATTCATGTCATGTCATTTGTTGGAAACTGGAAATGTGTCAAATACATTTTTTGGTTAATCGCTAATTTAAATGAGTATTTGTAAATATAATCTCGCGGTCCATACACAACTTTTCGTAATGGATAATGGAAGAAGGCGGTTATTGATGTCCTATGAATCATTTCGGCAGGAGAGAAATGCTCTTTGCACAATAGCGAATTTGGGAATACGAATCTGCCGGAATGTCTTGAAAGTAGATCATATCAACTGCGACAACAGATAGACAATTTTCAAGGACAGTTCGAAAACTCCTTGGTAAAAAGATGACCTACCAATAGTTCCCTTCGCCATACCATAAGGGTAAATGGGGCTTCCTGATAATCCACAGGGGAAAACGAATTATAATTATATGAACAACGGAAAATGAACCTGTGAGGAGTTTCGGCTGTGATTTATCGCTACAGTTGAGCCGTTAGCTACGATCTTCATCGTGAGCTAATTGTAGCCTTCAATCTCCAACCAAGAGAAAGTATTCGCCCATACATCGTACATTTCTTTGATTGATTTACTGTTCAGCCTCATCCTAGTGAGGCCGTGCGATGATTTCGGCATATGTATTTCATACCGCCAAGTTGTTACCGATTTCATTTGCCAATTTCGTCATAATCTCTGCACTTTAATGTCAGTTCTTTTGGAACTCATCCTCTGTGCCTGACTAAGAACTATTCGTATAAGAAGTTTTTATGACGATATATAATTTAACGATCAAAGTTTCCTCAACTATCATGAATGGCTCTGCGTGAACGTAACTGTACAGTGAGACAAACCTACATAATTGGGGTATTCGTGTACGGGACCCAAAGCCGTATACTTGTTTGTATGAACATGTGATACATCACTGCAGGCCATGAGTATCCCAATTGGGAATTACAGATGTTTGTGGGTACACAGATACTCGTATATGTACGATACAACGTATATATGTGTGTGTGTGTATATATTTCTATTTATATATGTAGACATACTGGTATATTGTGGTGCGTTCTACTCACATTTAGTTAGTTTGTTCCGGCAAAGAAAAAGTACTTATGTTTCATTTAAGTTTTGAAATACAACAACAACTACAACTCCAACATGAAGAAGAACAACTTGAAAATAAACGGCAATTTATTTGATAGATTTTAAGAGCACAATTTCATACGAAGGCAACAAATAAAAGGAAAACTTTCTCTTCGTATCAGATGTGTCTGGCTTCATACCAGTAGATTAAAATGTTATAAATTTCAACATTAAATTGTACACGAACTCGGCACATTCCTTTTCCACATATTCCTCGGCTATTAAAGGTGGAAGTTGGTGCTGAACCCGCATATGGATATCCGGTTATGAGATTTTCCAAGTAGCTCAAATGTCAGTTAAACTTTTGCAAGAATTATAATTGAATTCAGAGCACAAATGATGGCAACAGTGAAACTCCACTTAGGGCAACGCACAAGTGGAAAAAGGCACTCCTTGTTGAATCAATCTAAAGCTTTTACATATAAATTTCTAAAGACAGGGTTGTATTTTCTGTTCACATGCGTGTGATGCTTTAATCATTCCGTGTCTTAGACGACTAGACGGAACCTATTGACTGATTTTGAAACAATTCAAACATGAAAGGCGAATAAGATTTCCCTTTGACCTTTTGAATGTTTTCGCGGTATCTATTTTTATTAGTTTTTTAAATTACATCATTTAATTTTTATTTTAGTCAACTTTGCCTGAATTGAGTTAGGTGATCTCATTAAAAGCCTGATCTCATCGTTATCTACAAAAATAAATGCCTGACCAGTTAAATATTAAGCTGAGTCTGTGTGCTTCAGGACTCGACAAATTCTTTTTTTAAGTTTTCTAAACGGCCCAACTAAATTTGATCGCAATATAATCACACCTATCTTTAATTAAAGTTACTGAAGGTCGTTAAAGTGTGGGCGGCCGTGGTGTGGTAGGTAGTGTGTGCGATTATCACACTGAGTGATTGGACTAAGACCTTTTTTTCAAGTACTACACCAGTTTATACCCCAAAGTAAGAAACTATAGATTGCTGGAACGCTTAACTCATTTTCTGCCTCTTCTAAGTGGAACCTTTCCCGTTTTGTTGCTGCTGACAGCACGTACAGAATTAACATCTTCGTCCAAACCAACATCGTATGTCTGACCTTAAACTGTATATACATTTCATCGAATTTCCATACAGACACACAAATCTTTGATGATTTACAGGACTCCAGGTTAAGAAATTATCTAACACACCACTACACCATATAATAAAATGAATATCGTAACGAATTCGACCCACTGTGCTGTAGAAATTAACAATTCCATTCAAAATCCAATAAACATTCGTCGTTCAATGGTTAAGAAATCCCGAACGACACCATAAACACTTCATGTAATTCATGTTTTATTGATGGCAAAGAAAGAGTTGACGTACAAAATGTACTTTTTCCCGCCGTTTTAATATTTGCCTTTATGCAGTCACTCTTTTGCTAGGTAAATAACACACACACAACACGGACAGACAGCCAGGGACATATGTGAGTGCGTGTGTGAATTGTTGTTCTACCAGCAACACACTCGCAACACACACATGTACAGAGAAAATAAAAACGTATAAACCACGAGCATGCGGTAATGTGTGTAAGCATGATATTTTGAAATCAAAAAATCATATCTTTATCACACACACACACATACACTCTCACAGACATACAAATACACAAGGATATTCGATGATTGCAAGACCACGGAGGCACAGCACACACCGAAATGGAAGAAATACGCGCGCTTTGCGTTGTGTGAACGGAAAACGTGAAATACCGTTTGCGAGTAACCGTTAGCATTCAGCTATCACGAGTAACTGATAGCATAACGTAAGGTGTTGTCACCATGTAAACGTAAACACACAGTGTTTACTACTACCACTACCACTCCACTCTTTACGCTTTCAATGCTGTCTGACTGTGTGTGTGTGTGTGTTTCGGTTCGTGATAATTTTCTATGCTGCTCGCAATGTGATGATGATGAAGGAGCACTTCGTTTCATCACTGTTTGGTACGGTTGACGACGTTTCCCAAAAGCCGACAAAGCCCAATTCAGATACAAAGAGAACTGTTGGCCTGTGGAAGAGAGAAATAGCGGCAGATAGCGCATGTCCCGTCTCTCTGTGACAGTGTCTGCAAAAAGTTTTCGTTTGGTTGATGAATGAATGAGTGTCATAGTAATGTAGAAACTCTGGTGTGGGTGGACTCGTAAGTTTCAAAAAAGATGGATGGATGGATGGGGTGATGGGACGGTTTACGGAGTATGTAGTAAGTGGTATACGGAAAATGATGGGTCATGACAAACATTTTGCTGAGAGATTATTAAGCGCAATTCGTTGGCAAGAGCCTAATAATTAAAGATAAATGGGAATTTCACAATTAAATATTGTGGCTAATCCATTGAAAACTATTTTGATATTTGTAAATGTTGTGGGACATCCACTTTTAGACGAGTACACAGAAAAACTACAAATTAGCCAGTTAATTTTTGGCTAAATTCAAAAATACAATTCAGCGAATGAAAATGTAATTAGATAAAATATTAATTGACCCCCTTTGCTCGCTGGAGATTAATTAATTTTTCGTTATTTTCTATATACACAGATGAATAAAACAATAGAAACAAATTAAAGGATGCTTTCATTATATTTAGTTGACTTTGTATTCACATCAGAATTGTTTGAGAGGCCTAGGCAATCCAAAGATATGGCATTCTGATCCTTAATCCATTCAAATTAATATAAATATTCCTTCCGGAACCTTGTGGCAGGAAATATAATACGCCAATACTTTGTTATTCTAAACACACAGTTCCTTTTCAAACCTTTTTTTTAATCAACAATTATAATTTGTATTTGTAACTGCCAAATCCCCTGTCTAGAACTTTACACATTATTATTTTATTAAATTTTACTCCTTTGTTACTTGCTGTTATTCACATTTAATTTCTTTACGAAGAGTTCAGATTGAGTTTGCTGTGAACCGGAATCAATTTGTGTTTATCGTTCATTCAAACATTCGAAGCATTTGTCTTTTTAAAGGACCCAATAAACGTGAATATTCAAACCAATGAAATTAATGTACAAATAAATTTCCATATACAAAATAGAAAAAACAATAAATATAGATACATCGAATATAATTAATTACAAATAGGATAATTCAACCTGATTTAATCTTAGCAGGCCGATTGCCTTGAATGCTAGTGCCTTTTGTAGTTTAGTTTATTATAATTTCAATTGTAATAAATATTTAAATACAATGATTTTGAATTTTTAAAAACCAAACTTTAATTGAGAGCCTAAACCTTCACATTCATTGCGATAGTTCTGGTCGGTAGTTGAACAGAAAACATATCTGAACAAATATGTGTATACAAATATATTCGAAAATGAAGTGCTGCAGAAATTTGAAGAATCAGTAAATAAAACTTGTATACTAATGGAAATATTTTTCATTTTTAACTCATGGCAGGTTTTTTTTTAAAGGAGATGTTTACTTCCACGGACACGGACATACAATCCTGTTTTTCTTAAAATTGTAATCCTGCCGGAGCTACACATGCATACACGAGTATGTTAACATAGATAGTAGGAAATTGAAAATATGTTGCCTTTGGTTGTTCTTTTCGTATTCATGTATGTCATATATGTACGTGAGCTACTAAAAGGTCAAATGATCTAACTCCACTTTTTTTTATTTAACATTAGTTTTCCACAATATTCCAACTAAAATGTCTGAATATCTTAATATTTTAATGCTATCATCCGGTACGCGTTGGACTTTATTGCCTAGATTTAAAAATCACTAAATTGTTTGTGATTCACAATTACATTCAAACACCATGGTGGTTCCGAATTGAAATCTATACATTCGTACATAAGAAAACATCAAATAAACAATTCTAAAACAATCTTTCATGTGCTCGGAACCGTTCTGCACTTGAAAAGCCAAACGATAATATTAAGGAACACTGATTAAATGCGTTTCAAAAAGATGTCCCATTTATTTGCACATTTTCCATAAGGTGATTTAAAAATCACCCACACCCGATGGATTTCAACTTATTTTCACATGCACTTTTTCTTTAGTTCAGTTTCATCAATTCGCCATTGGATGGTTCATATGCATGCATAACACATAACACACATATATTATTTTTGTTATTGTTGTTATACTCGTAGTTATTGTTTTACCATTTACAAAAGGGACATCTTCAGTTCGTCGTTAGGTTCGTTGCAAATCTAATCAGTCATATACTCTATATCTTTTTTAATTAATTAAAAGTGACCAGAAAATCCTATTTAAATTATGTTAATGGTTATATTTTTTATTTTGCAGAAACCCCCCTAGTATCATCCGAACTATCAGACTTTACATTAAGTAAACGCAAGCTCTATTGAAAGCATCTCCGCTGACCAGTTAAACGTGGCTATTTGTGCGTCGAACCCGGGAGTGGAAGAAACACTATAACTACATGTAACTGGGTTCAGCAAAAAATCAAATATATAGTCGACGAGGTATAACTTTGGTTGAGGGGACTGGGGAGGATACTGTAGATGGTCACTATTATGTGCGGTCCGTATATCTTCGACAACGATTCTGACAATGCTATCACCGTCGGTGGATACCACGATATATCTGAATAGTGGTCGGGTAGGACAAACAACCTTTCGTCTATCGTTTTTTTTTTATTATTATTTTTTTGTTATTATTGTTATTTTGCATTTAAACTGTTTCCAGTTAGTCTGTTAACAACAACAATAACTCCCACTACTACAGCAACTGCAAAATACTCATGTCAAACACCAATACAAGAGCATTAGATTAAATAAAGAGTACAACTATGAGTGCCCAGATTTGTCGGAGTACATGTAAATTAAGGCGGGTTGAATTTCTGGTTTCATTTCCTGAATACCCCCCAAAATATATCGGCTGTGGCAGTTACCACTACAGATGTATAACACGATTGTTTCTAAAACCAACAAACCGATTGACTGCTCATTTGTTTTCTCAAAAAAAGTCCACCCGCCTTAATGTACACACTAATACGCCTACACACTCTCATGCATATGCATAAACTGCTTCTTTTAAAAGTACTCAATTTTTCACCACAATGAAGTAAAATTTAATTACGGAATAATAAAGTTTCTTTATGTATCTCGGGGTGGTGGGAGTAGAGAGTGTCGAAATTTGATTTCCGCAAAATACTGCCATACGTACATACACAAACTAACGTACTAATATACCGTAGAGTAGTTGATGAAATCATATATATGTATTTAGTTGGACGCCCATACGATAGACCGGGGGAATGTGTGTGTGTGTGTGTATGAGTTTGTGGTTCTTTCATTGCAAAACCAGAAAATCCAACTCCGTCCAAGGGAATGCCTTCATTGGGAAGGTCTTTATTTAGAATTGTATAGACAGCACTAGCACTGAGGTCTTACACATGCTAAATCATGGTATCGACTTCCGGTGGATATAAAATAAATATACAAACAACTCATGTATTCCGAAATAATGTCGCTGTATTCTAATTCTACCAAATTTAGATTCTTTCGCCTCTACATTGACTTTATAACCTTTGGACTTTATAACCAAATGCAGCCCGTTATTATCCCTTCATTATGAATATTAAGGTGTGTGCTTAATTGTGGTTTTATTTTTAGAATGCTCAGGATTTTCGAATGTCACAATTTTCGGTGGAAAGACCACATCACAGAAGACCTTCTTAAGGTGTAATCAACTGGAGACACCTGTTAAGGATGAGAATTGTCATATAGTTGAAACAAGTTCGTATTTGAATACCGGTTGGTTTATTTTTGTAATCAAATGTTATTTTTACAGTGACAGCCTTTACCCGCACGAAATCTGGACAGATTGTCGGTATCATAACTCCGTGGAACGAACGGCTGAACAACGGTGGGAATTAGTGCAAACATATTTGTAAAGTCAATGCTGCGGACTTCCTGTTTGTGCAATAATTGGTGAGACTGGCGTGCTAGTGGATCGTGTGCTGCTGGAAACGGCTTTTCGTTTAACGGTGAGTGCTGCAGATTCATGAGAAACGATTTTTGTATGACCGGAAATTAAAGACATGGTCTCGGACGATCTTTGGTGTCAGCCGGTTGGCAGATGTGTGGTAAATGTGAGTATGTTAAGTAAGTAAATGAGTTAAAAGTACGTGGGCCAAGCCATAGAAAAAATGTGGAGTTTTTCTGTATATAATGTGATAAAGCACCTATGTAGGTAATTAAGATAAAACAGGAAATTTACTTAAAAGCTATACAGTCACAAGTGAGATATTTTAGTGCTTAACATTCCTCACACCATGTGTTTTATAATTTTGAATGATTGCGATATAAATGGATTAGGCTTTTTAATTTATATTTCAAATTGTCCAAATTGGCTATACGGTCGCTATACCAAACGCTTTTTGCTATCAAGGACTATACGGAATGCAAATAGTTGCTGTGTATGTATTTTCATAACGAATTCTCATAAAAAAAAAATTGTTTAAAAAATTACTCTGCGAATGATAATCAATACTTTGTGAAAGAGAATCGTATTCGAATCCAATCAACGAGCACCCCAGCACCCCAAGCCAACTACGCTGAGTAGGACACAATGTTTCTTCTGGTGATGTGTGTACGTGTATGTGTATGTGTACATATGTGCACTCACACACATTTATCATAAAATAAATACCCCAACCCATTCGCACACACACACACACAAATGATTTCTGATTAAATAACCCATGTTTTGTGTTGAATTTTTGTTTCTCATACCGGAATGGCATTGTCTCTGTTAACAATCCAGAGATACTATAATCATGCAAAAGATGCATAGTCTCAACTACGCCAACCGTAGTCGGCCTGAATTTCAGAAGAAATTTGTCTGGATTAAGTAATTGGGATTACTTTGCAGTAGCTATGCCATCGCACTTCATTCTAATGAGGTGCACATTTTTTTTTTTTACTAAAAATTAGCAAATGTGAGTAGCACTCGATTTTTGACTACAGGGTTCAGGGTTAGTGTCTACAAAAGATACTGCAAGTTTCTTTCAACACTCCTATGCGATTCTTGATGTTCAGAAACAATTAAATCGCACTCTTCTGTCTTCGTGGGTGTCATCTTGCTGCGAAGACAAATGTACTCATAACACCAACTAGTGTTGCGAAAAGCGTGCGAACCAAGTGCAAAAGGGCAGTGGATGCGATGCAAAATTAAAATTTATTAACACACAAGACGACGACAACGACGACGACGACGACGACGACTGCAAGGACTACAAGGATAAATAAACTTAAGAAATGCAATAGCCTTTGCCACCATCGTCATCGGCATCATCATCAACAACAACACGGAATAGTTGTTGCAAGTATTTTTATTTGAAACTATTTGTTAATAAGTAAATATTTAAATTCTACAGAACAGAAGAGGAATACAATAATGATGAATGACGGCGTGAAGAGGATGAAGAGAACGGACGAACTTTGTCAAATACAAAGAAACATTGTCATCATGCAACACAAAGCTAAGCCATTGCAACGAAGCAGAGCAAAGAAAGCATTTCAAGTCTATTCGTGTTGCCTTCACATATTTCGATAGATGTCCACAGGTGCGGAGTATATTTCGGTAAGGAAAAACATGCAATGCAATAACTTTTAACATTTAATTTTTAAATATTATATTGTGGGCAAAGTGTGGATAAGGTGATGCATTTCAACGTGACCAGAGAACTCTACGTACACCCAATAGATCATGTGCATCGCAAGTGACAAGGCCGCTTTAATGACCTCTAGATCAAGTTGCCCAAACATCAGAAGCATTTTGTACATGAGAAAATTGATTGAATGATGATGGCGATTAGGAACGAATCAAACGCCGATAGCGTAAATGATTTCCAAGTTTTTGTTTCAATTTCAACAGTTATCCGGCAGAACATCCAGCACGAGACCAAATCCATTATCTTAAAAACCAGGGCTGCCAAGACTTGGAAATCATTGGTTGGAAATGGTGATTCCGTATAAATGATAGGTGGGGCCAGTGTTTCGGTCGTAGTAGTTTCTATCAAACGCTTTTCTACGAATTTCCGCTTAACTATTTCCATTTTGCTTCGGACGAGGTATTAGAAAATGCAATCGGGATGATGATGGGTACTCTGTAGGATTAGCACTGGATACCCCTGGACAATCTATCAGTCTGCCTTCAAATATTTTGAGGATTAGATAGAAGCAGACACTAAGTGTCGCGAAACGATATAGAGAAGGAAGCTTATGGAAATTGTGACTAAGCTATGGGACTAAACGCGTATTGGATTTATGTGTAATATTTTGATCTCTGAAACAAGTCCAAGCTCGGATTTGCAATGTATGAAACCATTCCATACAAACAGTCGTTGTGTTAGTTGAAATTCGATTGTAAATCTATAGAATATCTATGTTTGTGAAGGCCCATAATTGCAATGATCTGTATCCTCAAACTCATCTGTCCCTTGTGTTTTTTTTTATTGTCGGAAAACATCATTGAATTTGTATTCTAAATATGTATCCTGATTTTCGTACTTACATATGTTCCCATAGGGCCCTCTCTGTCTCAAACAGGTTGCCCGCATTGATGTTGCATAACATCACTATTGACATGGCAACAAGTGTCGCTGCAGCAGCACTCAAGTCAGCCAAACAGCCAAAGGCCATACTGTCACTTGATGTGTTTTTTTTTCCGCCCTCTTCCTATTCGCCTTCGTTTTCATCTTATTCACTACACTCGACCCAAAGTTGTACAATCTGTTACACGGGAAAAATAAGAAGAAGAAAAAGTTACAAAGATACAATGAGTAAATAGAGGTGAAGTATGACTGCCACTTTGGCTGTTTGACTTGACTTGACTTGTCTTGTCTTGTTATGTTTCGTTGTTGCTGCTGCTGATGTCCTTGTTGTTGCTGCGGCCGTAGCTGTTGTTGTATTGCTCCATGGCCTCTACTCGATGGTGGAAAAACTAAAAACTGCACAACCTGATGGCAGCTAAAAGGTGGAAAATTGTTTTCTAGTAGTGGAATTTAAAGCTGCAACAGCAAGAGCATCGTAACATGTAACTCGTAAAGCTGAACAGCAATTTCCAGTTAAGCAGAGATTTTTAATGCTCTTCACTGTGTTTGTCTTAAATCTCTTTCAGTTTAGACGAGATGTTACTCCGGTCGTTGTTGTCGTTCGTTCCTTTTCGCATGAAATTGTTAAGATTTTCCAAGGGTTTTCCGCAATTTCCTTTCATTTGCTTTGTACGGCTTTGTTTTTAACTGTGAGTGTTATTGTTGCAGCATTTGCAGCTGATTGAGTGTGTTGCTATAGCGGTGGTTCTTGTCGTCATCATTGTTGTTGTTGTTGTTGTTCCACCAGGTATTGGTTTAAGGATATTAAAACGCAAAGCAATTAGAAATTTCGTAAGAAAAGATATTTCTTCAAATTATTTCACAAAGACACGGATAGGAATGGCGATGAAACTTTAGCTTGTCTACTTTAGACGTCTCTTCACCTTTCTGTACGGTGTATGCTTTAATTTTTTCCTACCAGTATCGTAGGAAATTGCTTGTGTAAGTTGTGCATATTGATCTCAGTATAATGAGATCGTAGGTGTTAATTACTAATCTAGTTCTTTGAACTAACAAATACTCATACAAATGCTTGCTTGTTGCACAGCCAACTTCTTATCTGTCAGTGAAATCTTTTCAATAATTTAAGCTGAGGCACCGAAACATTGTGAGCCTTTATCTGTCTGAGCTTTAAGAACAGTTCTCTTCTAAGCTCTGTAGGTAGTTTTTTTGTCATGGTCTCGACTCTGATATTATGAAGATGTGAAAACGTAGAAATTCACATCGGAAACGCTTCTTATTATATTGTGTTATTATATTGTTGTGACCCCTTTGTCGGCTAGTCTGTCTGTATGGCGGTAAAACATGGCGGTCTTCCTGCCCCTACCACCGTCAAAGGACAATTGCAAATCGTAAATAAGTTTACACGTTCCGTAATGAAGGGCAATTTGCCACAATATTTTAGCATCAAAAACTGCTGGCTGAGCACAAGAACATTTCCATGCACACCAGCATTCTTGGCACTGGCGGTTTGGTGGCCCGATTGTCAAGTGGGCGAATGTGGCTTGCTGCTGCAGTCCACATCGCCGTGGTTATAAATGAACACCCCCCCGAATCAACGTCTCAAGGAAATTATTATGTGAACTGTGCGGAACAGCAGAAGAAGCAAAGCTAAAACGGAAAGAAGGAAGAAAATGGAAATAATTTGAACATCATTAATTTCATGGTACAATGAAATGAAAACCTTTTTCTCAATCTCATTCCATTCCATTCCATCGTCGGTGCTGGAGAAAGACGAACAAAGTTAATATATCAAAACTACACATCCTTTCGCACATTATCCTGCAGGCAGTGATGGATAAATGAGTTTGTATGCCATATAATTCACGTCTAATATTTCATATCCTTGTCACCATTATAATAATTGTCAAGTAATTTAAATCAAAGGAACACTTCTTGTTCTCGTTGTTCGTCCTCTTCTCGTTCTCGTTCTCTTTCCATTATGCCGATGGCATGATTTATTGCAATGATTCCGTAGAAACCGCCACAGAAACTGGTAGGGAACACAAATCCCTGCCTTTCTTGTGTTGCTTGTGTAAACGAAAAATGTTATCGGGTTCAACGAAAGGGAAATGATTTACATGGATGGCTATACTCTGAAACCCAGGGAGGTATGCTAATTTCGAGCATACAACTATGCTCGTAGTCGGATGACAAGACACATATTTACAAAGGGCAGCAATATCGATTTTTGACTTGATCTGAAGTCTATCTGTTCGTTTGGCAGCCTGAATAGACGAAGATACTGGCTGGCTCGGCAAATGTTTTTTTTTTTAATTACAAATTACTTTTTTTTTTTAAATAAATTTAAAATATTTCGTATGTAAATAGTTGCAATGAAATGCTTTGAGTTTGTTAACGCGTGAACACGCTACATAAAGTTTCCATGTGAGAGTCTGCAAGACTCTGGGCATCATCACCACCGAAGTTTTTTGTTTACCTTCCGTTCGATTTCACAATGGTCGTCGTCTTCTCTCAATGAGTCAGAGTCCCCTGTGTCACACTTACCGAACCTAACAGCCAGAACTAGTTAATTATTGACAACACATACCGCCCTCGTATTTTTACATTATTCTCCATGGATTCATTAGTTTTCCTAATGTAAAATCATTTATTAAAATATTTTCCCCCAATAAAACTCTTATAGTTTGTAACCAATGACGAATGAAATCCAAAGAATGAAAAAAAAGCAAAGTGTAGCACACGTCTCCTGCTCCCTCTCCGCCATGAGCTAAAGTAAAAAAGGAAACGGTAATTTGCCGCCGGAAGCTTAAAAACTAAAATATTCTGTGCTCTTTTCTACCATCCAACATGAGAAGCGGATTGGTGTGTATATTAATTCTGTCATTCCGCTTGCAACAACTATAACTAATGCTTTGTTTATATATTTCCAGATCCGCAATGTGGGGTGTGTTGTTGCTCCGCAATGGCTAGAACTGGACCAACCTTTACTAAAATCACTATTCCCAGACTTATTAAGTCTAGATTGGATTTTAAACGACCATTTCGTATAATCTATCGGAGGTATAAATATGAGATTTCGGTACAGAATAAAATACGTTCGGGGAATAGAAGAAGTGACTTGCCGAACATATTAAAATTGCAACAGTATGAAAATATCTCTCAGGATGGTCAATCTGTCCACGATACCAAAGTGAAGGGTATATACGATTCTACACTGCCCAACTGAACTATGTTAGCTACGTGCTCGGTCGTTGGAGGAAACTCATTTACATGCATTTCCAAATACAAGGGCAGCAATACAAACAGCACGAAAAACACGAGGAAGAAAACTCCTTGGAATTTTTAAAATAAATGAATGAATTACCGAACTGAACACGGAATTGATAAATGGTTGGAGAGGTCGATGGATGAATGCCTGGATGTCTCCATGGTTTGTGTAGAGAATGAGCAAATCAATATGAATTGTACTGCTGCAATATGCCATTTTATTTGCCCGAACAGGATGAAAAACAAAGACGAAATTCAAATTGATTGTTGTGTCAATAGTTTGTCACTATTTGAGGGATTCGTTGGAGAACTTTTGTTTTCTTTCGTCCCCAACACAACACCAACGGGATCATCATTTATTATGTAAAAGAACGACAACAACAACAACAAAAAATCGGAATTAACAGAATTATGATGTTGAAAAAAAAGTAATACTTTAATTTCTATATGCAGTTCAAAGAAAATCCTAATCGAATGCAACATCGGGTAATTGTGTGGCAGACCACACCGCCAGGCTGTCTGTCCGACTATAAGTCGAATGTGTGGTGCTCACTTGTCTATGATCCAAGAACTAATTCCAGATATGCACGGGTTCGTGAACTGCTGTACCACTTATAGACGCTTAAAACAGGAAATTGCACGTTTTCGTTGGTGTTGTTAAATCCTGGCGGAAGTCATGCGGAAGTGTGACAGATTTCACTGTCTTAGACAGATGTTCAGTGTGAGACATTAATTAATGGTACGGCAAACAAACGTATTCACGTACTCATATGCTGCTAGTCGGGGTACACGTTGGGCTAGTGATAAATCTCGTTTATGATATTATTAAAAGTTGTCTCAAACCCAAGTGTTGGGCGTATATTTGAATTTAAATTAATTAATTTAAAATGTGGGCTTTATTATCATCTTTCCCTCCGTTTCCCTTCAAAACAAACAACAGAAATTGCAAATTTAATTCCATCACGCAAAGCCAAAAGTTTTTTTTTTATTAACTTTATTGTTAAAGATTTGTTTTATTCTCATTTTTGCTTCGCATTCAGTAAAAAATCACGCACACTCTCAGACACAAACACACACACACATACATACTAGATTTTAAGGCATTTATTTTTGTTTTCAACACAACGCAAGACAAACAGAAATGGAAAAATGAAAAAAACGACAAACAAATGAAATTATTTATTTTAAAATTGCGCGCCTCCTTTTGTGGCAAAGTTCAAACAATACGCAGAGTACGTACATTCAATTTAGGAGAGGATAATTTTCAGTAAACTTGAATCGTACGTCAAAATGTAGGTTTGATTGCAGCAGCAACATCTGATTGTTTGCTGAATACCGCCACGTTTTCCATTCATAACACGGAATCATAAACAATGAATCAAGGAATGTTTTGTCTCCAGTTTGCGGTCATAATCCACAGAAGAAGCAACAAATTCCGGCAAGTTAAGATACAAGTATAGTTTCCAAAAAAAATATATTTAAATTAACCAAACTCTTTTAGAAACAACAACATTCTCTTCTCTTCGTGGCTACCTCAGCAGGCTTCGCCGGTGATCATCCTTTGGAGACCTTCCAAGAAAGAAGACGCACTATAACAACAGTCGCGATCTGTTCTATTCTCAACATACGACACTTAAATAATTCTGTCCAACTACATTTTTATACCAATACACTCATGGGTGATGTATTCAACTTGTCAGGAAAACATGTGATAATTTCGACTATTTGTGGACATCTTGTAATATCTTGACTGCAATCTTCCTGTAAATTAACAGTTAGTAATGCGCCCGTTCTGCCAAGTCCCTTAAAAATTATCCAAACTTAGCTAAAATTAATAGTTACACTATATTCCCATTACAGATTTTCACGTGAAAGATGGAGGTGCTTGACTTGCCATTTCTGGTGCCTCCAAATGACCTTGGTGTTGGGTATATATAAGTCGTTTCACCGACTGCAACATTATTTACTTTTGCGTATGGGTGAGTGTTCAGTCGACATAAATCAAATTATCAAATGAAATATTAAAAAATTATAAAGCACAGATTATAAAGAATAGCGCGCAACATTTCCATCAGATTTCTAGAATTTTTGAAACAGTTTATTAACCTTAGCGAAGATTGTTGCCCCGTGTGTTACTTCTGAATGTTTAAGCAACAAAAAACGTGAAGCCAGCAGTAGTCATTCAATCACCTGTCGTCCAACAGCTACATCAGCAAAGATATCAGTTAAATTTCCAATGAATTCTCTTTGATTAAAACTTGGACAAATAGCGGTCAATAACCGGAGTTTCGGAAAATAAACTCTGGATTTCAACGCAGCCAGCTGGTGTATTTTTGGGGGCATTGCAACAGCACAAATAATGTTGCAATGTTTGATTCAAATGAAAAAGGAACGGCATTCAACGAATATGTACAAGTGGCTGTATGTCCATGTCAACACATCTACATACACATCGTATGTAGGTGGGTAAATATCAACAGAACGACACGTGTGTACGTATAACTACATATGTAGGTACGTCTGTTTATTTGAATTTAGTTCAGATTTCAAATCGTAAACTTTAATCAGCACGGAATAGATGACGTGACACAACGGACTACAAACAACAGCATTGTTTTGCAAAACGGCACCGAACTAAAGTTAGATCGCCAACGGATACCTGGATGGAGGAGCAGCTGTATCTGCAAATAGATGCGGCATTTGTTTGGATCCAGTACGGAAACTAGACCAGTATTAGCGCCTTTGAAAGGGACTAATAAATACTTGTCTCCTCTCCGACTCATTAATTTGCATTCATATTTTTTTTTATAATTTTTTTTTTTTTTGAAACAGCCTTAGCGTCATTTGTTAATTTGCTTTTCGGTATTTTTTCCAGGAGTTGGCACAATGAAGAGTCTAGTCTGTTGTTTATTTAACGGTCCTACAGCCACACTGGTACGAAGAAATTTGTGGACCATGAACTTCAGTAGCTCGCGTGGAACGCTCGAGGGAACCTTGTATGCAACATTGTATTCGAATCTGTGCAATTTGAAGTGAACTTGGGTCACGCTTCCGGTGCAAACCGCAAGGTATTTTGTTTTGTAAATGTGACACAGTAAACTGAGATTTCAATTGATGCACTTCCCTTAATTACTCATGGCCTCCAGCATTGTTAAGGTCCACCATCGACTACCACCTAAAGTGACTTCGACCGGGCTCGTTCTAGTCACCTGTTTTGTATCCATCAATAGAGTTTCATTGCCTAGTTGCAGGAAATCATATCATTGCTAAGGTCCCGTGAATGTAGATTAATGAAATTACCTTCCTCCGAAATTTATTCCAAGCAGCTCTCGTTGCTACAAGCGGCAGTGTTTCTTTTCTGTCCGTACATTGCACATATTAAGTTGATGGCAAAATATTTGGCCATGGATGCTGGCCTCTTGTTGAATCAAATTAGAATATGTATGCTTCACGTAATCGTTAAAAATTTAATTTGTTGGTCCATGACGTGAGGAGGGTGTATCAGATTCCACATCAGCATCTTTTTGGGGGCGCACATATGTATTTTTTACCACCAGACTTTTCTTACAAATTCGAATACTTGCATAGATCATATGTCACAGATACAAACTCGTATATCGTATAATACGCTGTTCTAGTAAATGAACATACATACATACAGAAATTGTAAATCAATTTAAGTGTTCAATTCTTAGGAGTTGGCAGCAGTTGGACAACATTAAAACTGCAATTGTACGCTTTCTGTTGCTTCGCAGCAAATGCAAAACTGAAAAGTGTCAATGACTTAATGCCATCAAATCACATCAGATCAGATCTGGGAGGTGAATCACACGACACCAGCGGACTGAAAGAAAGACAGAAAGAAAAAACAAAACACAACTACACAGACACACACATAGACAAAACGAATTTCGTAATAAATGAAACGCAACGATGGTAATTAATTCGCAGTCAAGTGGATGATAAAGACATTAATGGCAAATTAAACTATGAACAACACGAGAAGTATTTCATCTACGTAGCTGCAGAATTTGGCTGGGATGCTGCCGTCGGCCTGCCACAGTTGATGCTGGTCCGCACAGACACTTTGGCGACATTCGGCAGAGGCAAATGTGTCAAGTACTGTGCTCCGGTGCGTTTGTTGTCTTCTTCTGTTCGGTCTGTGGATTAATGAGAAATTGAAAAAGGCAATCTGAAGTTGCAATAAAACAAAATACAGAAGAAGAAAAAGAAAAAGATACTGAAACTGAAACTGAAAAGACAAAAAAGAAAGATATGAATCGACTACACTCGACACTGTGCAATTGCAATGCAAGATTGAAATATTTGTATTCGCCGATTCTCCGGCACCAGATAACACCATTAGGATGCAACACCGCTGTTGCTGTTGTTGTTGTTGTCGTTTTCATGCTAATTGAAATTGGAATTTGGCGATGAACATTGAGATTAGAGACGATGACACTGCAGGCAACACTTAGCCAGCCAGTCAGCATCACGTTACGATTAGTGTTAATGGCCCATAAGCCACACGAAATAGGGGCACAGTTTAATTTTCGCAGAATTTACTTAAAAAAATAAATAAGCAATCACGGGTACCCACGGGCACTCACTATTAACTACATGTCACATCAGATAATGGATCATACAATGGACGCATTGTCCACCAAGTTGACATGAGTGTCATTTGAGCTCGACCCAGCATTTACTATACGGATCGTCTGATTAGATGAAAACAAAGCGATGGCATTGTTCACCAAATTTTGTGAAGTTAGTACCCGAGTTCCGACTAGAAAAGAACCTCTCCGAACCATTCGAAACGAGGCCTCAGATAAAGTGACAATCTTTGATGCAACCGGTTCTAATGCTGCAAAGAATTATTGAAAAATTTAAAAAAAAAAATGCATGTTCATTCCTATGAACCATCCCGGTCATAGTATTTGGAATCTTCTACATTCTACTTATGTATGATTAGGTTTCGTGAAATCTTTGAAGTGGTCGTATTGGCGACCGCTGTGTGCCAGTGTGTAATCAGTCTCGAAAACCGTTTGAAATACATTAATCGTCGCTTGTCCGCTCATTAAGAGACCCTTTCAAAGAATCCCCTTTCGGCGCTGCTTGCTTCTGGCCACAAATTGCTCAATTGAAAGAAGGCAAGCAGCAACGAAAACACCATAAGAAACCCTAAACCACAAAATACAGTTAAAGATAATCATTTATACAAATACAACAACGCACACAATCCCGCAAATACACTGACAAAATTTGTTTTGTGGTTTCTCGAATAAATCCTTCGTGAAATTCCCTTCTTTGCGAGTCTGTAGAAGAATAGTTTCCTTTCAAATGCAATACCAAACTGAATATTGTCTGCATTGCAATTGGTTTATTGTGCTCCGATGAATATATCAAAAAAAAAAAATATGTTTATTAGACTATTCTATGCCTGACTATGTCTTAGATCTTAGAACAAAAATATGGAATATTATACATGAATATAAGGATACATGACATAATTTATACAAATATATATATTTTTTTTTTCAGTGCAATCTGTCCTGCTTTTGCAATTGTGATGTGTTGTGTGTTTTGTCCGGTTGGTTGGGGGGAAACTTACTGAAACTATCATTAGAACACTTCATTAAAAAGTCCTTTGTTTTAATCAGAAAGCAGCATAATGTCGCTACACTACCAGTACATTTGATGAAGGCGATGGTGATGACCTCCCTAGACTAGCGGCGAAGGGAGTTTAGAAATATATACACACACATAAATAAATGACATTTGGCAACAGAAAAAAATATCATCTAAAAAATCAAAGATCCGGATGAAGCTTAGACACCAAAGAAACAGGCAAAACGGTTTGGGCATGTA
Source organism: Hydrotaea cyrtoneurina (assembly GCA_958296145.1). Classification (NCBI taxonomy): domain Eukaryota; kingdom Metazoa; phylum Arthropoda; class Insecta; order Diptera; family Muscidae; genus Hydrotaea; species Hydrotaea cyrtoneurina. Next base: position 1,009,072 of record OY282516.1, on the reverse strand, counting down.
ACCAAAGTGATTGAAAGTATGTGTTCGTACAACACATGCAAGGGAAACATCGAAGGGAGACTGCGTTGTTTCTATTGTTCTGCACGAATGACCAAAAGTTTCCTGAACTTCACTTTGTAATCTCCGTAATCGTCAGAAATAATTGATGCATTACCGAAGGCTTAACGAATGAAAGGATATCGTTTGGTGTTGAACAAGTTTTCATCATTACATTCCAGTGATTTTAAATAAAATGCGAAATAGCTTCTTGCCCCATGTTAAACTGCAGCACACATTGCCACGAGATTGAAGACAGTATGACAACGTTTCGAATGGATGTTATGTTGTCAATGTACAGTTGGAGGTACGATAGATGGTGTATAAACTACTGGTCTTGAGTTTATTTTTAGCAAAAAAAACAATCGTGATAAAGTGTTTTTGATCTCAATTGGAAAAAACGTATCAACATATTGTGAAATGTAAAAAAACAAATAACTTTGTTTGGAACAAAACTCCTGCCACCATTTGTTGAAAATGACAGCCGGTCGAAAGCATCTATTGTATTCGTGACATACTCGTGCACATCCAAAATTGCCCAGTCTCCAAGCAGAGACGACTGCTTGTAAATAATGAATGTTTACCCTAAATCCTTCCTCAAGGCAATACAGCATTACGTACCTCCTTCAGGGCATTTCGCTTACAAGGGCAAATTTGAATTTTTGCGGTGTGATGAGAGGTAATTAAGCAGCTGCTGTCCTTGAGCTCATAGTAATGCTAGGCAGAGGTGATATGGCAAATGGCTTTACCTAAGACAGTAAAGTCATGTAAAACGTCTGCTCTCTCTCTCTCCCGCGGACTCCGTTAATGCTGTTGCCGGCGCCTTTATCCTTAAATAACCTCCATTATGCTAATCCCGGTGAATCCTTTTTATATTTTTCATTAAATACTTTTGTGTACCCATTAAAACATATCACCACTTTCACAAAACGCCAGAGTATGAGACCCCATACATACAGAAGAGAGTTGTAACAAACATACAACAACAAAAAGCGAAAGAATTAATAACAAACATACATTTCATTTGTAATCCGTACCTTTTTATGAGCATACATGCATACATACATACATACATATGAACATTCAACTACATATATATGTATATGTGTACATATATGTGTACACTTATGTACATATGTTTGCAGGTGCGAGAGTCTGTGCAAAAGGAACGCTTTTGGGGCGTGTGGGTGATTGTGGTGAGCGGCAGAAGGCGTAGAGTGGGCAAAGGGAAACGAACGATGAAACAATTTAAAAAACATAACATAAATCTTTAACATACCCGCACAAATGTGCTAAAATAGCAAAAACACTCTGTGTGGTAGCACCTGACACGAGGTAAATATGATAATTACGCAAATCGAGATGGCGAAGTAATTAATAGTTCAATATTAACACATTAAACTACTTAAGACTGGCGGACGTAATTTCTGGCGGTGCCCTAATTTAGAAAGCTCAAACAAGGAATGGGGTTCTTTAACCACAGCCTATGTACCGACCCCACATGCACAGACCAAGGATATACTTTGCCGTTGTCCGCTCAACCAACGTTGAATAAAGTTTCGCGGTTTGCGTGTTGTTGTTCTTTTTCTTCTTCGGCTTTCTGGTTTTCAAATATAAATGCAAATTTTTCTTCAATCCCTTTTGTTCGCCCATTAAACGCCATTTTTCTGGCAACAATTATTATTTCAATACAAGACCTTTTGTTTTACTCCACCTTGTGTTTCATTCGTTGAGGCCCTCTTAAATCACTTGGGATTACCTCCACTCCACTTTTTTTTTGTATCCAGAGCTCTAAATCAATTGGGCGGACACTATGCTGAGCACAGCACAGCACAGCAAAGGTGGTAGTATCCACTCGAAGGGGCCACACACACACACAGACACAAACGGGGCATACTGTGCAATAACTAAATTTATATCGTTGAACGGTTTTCAGTGATTTTCAAATGTCCGTATGAAAGGGTATGCATTTCTACATTTTAAACAAAGTTCTCAACGGAAACGCATTTGAAATATTGTTGCAAAGTTTTCTCTTTTTTTGTATTAAAACTGTGTGGCAAGAAAAGTTGTGTCACAGACCTACGGATATGTGCCCACAAATATATACCTAATGACCATGTGTATGTACATGCCCAATAGGTATGTAGGCAGGATCCTACTTTGCACAATTTAAAGGAACACACTTTAAAGGGAACTGTGTTTTCCCAACTTGTTCAAATTGTCCACTCGTTGGTTTATTTGTTTGTTTGTTTGTCATGTCAGACTTGGGACAAATACAAACACAGCCGCAGCCAGAGTCTCTGTCTTTCACCTTAAGGCTAAACAGTTTTCCTTGGAAAGCCAACCCCTAACCCCCTATGTTCGAATGGCAACAAGAAGCACCAGTCAGTTGTTGAGCAGAGCTTTTAACAAAATTGTTTACCATACTCGCATAATCGTCTGGAACGGGCATGTTTTCCATCGTTCCTTTAAGATAAGACCCAATAGAATGTAACGAACCTTGGGGTTACTTGTTTTCCTTTTTTGTTTTGATTGTAGTTGTTTTGTCCTGCCTCTGTATGGATGGAAAACAAACCGGAAATGCAAAATATGTTAGCATGTCTTTTTGTTTCCATGAACATTGGAACAGATAAAAATGTATACATGATATGTTGGTATGTGTGTCGATTGTGAGGTCACTTTTCATTTATCTTTTCCATAGAATTGTATTTCTCCAGCCAATTTTCTTTTTGCAAAAATTAAATTCTCATTTTCGAAATAAACATTTTCTCAAAAATTCGCTATACATTGTATTTCCATAAAACACTTGTCTGTGCTTTCAAATCCCTTCACTCGGACATATAAGAAACGATGAACTCCGTAATGAGAATTTTAAAAGTTTCCTACACGCCGAAGAAAGCGTTTCATCGTAAAATAAATAAAATTGATTAAATTGGTCGTGTATACGAATTCCTGCGATTGATTGTGCTGTCTATTGCTGAGCCGTACGAATTGTATATCGCAGGGAATAAATTGTCGAGCGAACGCTGTTCAGGTTTGGGTTCAATCCCATCACCGAGTCCACCACAAACCACAAAATTGTATAATGAAAATAAAGGTTCCCGCATCGAATATGTATTGCACTTGCTTTACATACGATTTCTAATCTCAGATTTAGATCCGTATGATGCAAATACCAGTTAACAACTATGAATTATATTTATTGCAACAACATTAACTATTTACACTTTTGTCACAGGTTTCCTTAAGTTCAAATGCGTTGTGATGGTCCACGATTTTGTCACTCTGTCTCCAGGCCTTTCTACACACCGATGTAGCGTGAGGCTTCTGCCAACGAAGGTATACACCGAGATTGACGTAGAAAACGTTAATTGCTCATATCAATCAATCAAATCATGATCGTACAGAAGCAGCTTTTCTTTCTTATTTTTGCCGGACATCGTCTGTCGGATCAACTACTTGGTCATATTTTTAATGCTTCGCTTTTCATTGGTCGATTTAAACTCCCTTTGAAGAATATTAATAAGACAAATACAAATAGTTTCTCAAACGGACTCGCAGTAAGAGACACATATTTGATTTTCGTTCAGACTACTATGCGTTCGTTTTTTAAGCGCTATTGCCAAGTCGAAGAATCAGCAAATAGTATTTTGTAATTTACCTTCGATCCGTAACGATTACCGTGAAACAGTAAATTTAAAAAAACCAAAAAATGTACGGAATACCGGCAGTCTAACATCGGAGTAAAATAAGCCCATTTAACTTTCCTTGTTATTGTATTTTTTGTTTTTCTTCTTCTTTACTCGATGACATAAATAAACAACAATGATCATTAAAATGTGTAACGAAATGAGAACGCACAACGCACTTGTTAGCTATTGAAATACAAAGGAAAAGCGGAAACGACTACTATGTATGTAGAAATCTTCTGAAACATCCATTCAACAATGTGCGTTCGTTTTTACCGAAAAAAGAGTCTGAATGAAATAAAAACACAATTGGCCTCAGTAACTACATACACGGGCACACAGCCACACACAGGCATACGTGGCCATAAAGATAAACAATAGCATTTAGAGGACTGCACACACTGTACACCATAAACGGAAACGGAAATAATGTGAAATATTCAAATGAAATGCCAACAAAAAACATATGTGACCCCGTCTCCTTTGCTACAGGACAGCTTCACTCGAATGTGTGTAAGGATGCGGGCATGTGTGTGTATGGGCATGTATTGTACACAATAAGTTGAACCTAACAAATTTCCGTATTTTCCTTACGTTTCGTTTCGACTGTGATAAACATTACTATAACTGAGCCATTGTCTCAATTACATGTAATAATACAATTTATTTTTATGGCACCTTTGCGATTTCTTTCCGTATTCCTTTATCTTATATGCATACATATGTATGTAAACATCTATGGATGTGTGTAGATCTCAACAATTGGGTTGCGTATTGTCGAAGGCTTATGCTAAATATGTCGTGGCAAAAGAATGAGAAGAAAAAAAACTATAAACAGAAACGACCCAAATAAGTATTGGTCGGGCCGAAGAGGATTGATGGATACAATTTGAAAACGACACATACACCCGATGGTAATACCTGCCGAATCTAGTGTCTAGAAGAAGAGAACAAGTACAAACTTCGGTTATTGAGGAAGAGTCTTAATCGTTTCAGTCAAGCATTGGCGACCAGCGCTAATCTATCACATTTAATTGTACGAGTTTGTGTTTGTAGAGAGCAGTTCACGGTGATTGTTGAAAATTAATTATTAAAATAGCAATTAGAATTGCAGACATATTTTATATTTATATTTTTTTTGTTAGCAGGCGCCTAGATGGAAATGAGCTTGGTCAATTTTTAACAACAACCTCTTTCCGGGAATAATCAGACGGCATATTCGTTCCACGATGATGCCTCCAAATATCGGCCGCATTACTGCGGTGTGAACTATGCACAGTTGATTGTCCAGCCAGATGGAGTTCACAGAGTTCAACAAATGTCGGTCTTGTCCCACTTTTATTCCATTTCATTTTCCATTCCGTGTTTCAAGTGTCCTGGGTGGCTGTGTTTGTGCGGTCGTCTTCAACATTCGTTCCTCCAATACGTTTGTTTTGCTAAACATTGGCATTCGTTTCGTTGTTCCCTTAGAGAATAAAAGTATGGTTGGTTGGTATCTTTCTCTACAGACATTTTCTTTGTTTTATTCGATTCTAAGAAATTTTGTATGAAACTTTGTTCATTTCGCCTTAAAGTATTACAATTGAAGCGGGAAAGGCATGGGCAGTGGACGAAGCTGAAGTGGGGGAGAAGAAGGCAGCAGTTTAAGTAGTATCAAAAGTGGTAACCTAAGTTTTCTTTTCTTTCATTGGAGTATTTTATTTTAGTCCTTCTCTCATTTTTTTTTTGATGGGGGGGGGGGGGGGGCCATAAAAACACATTTGAACATGCAAGAGCCAAGGAGAAGGAAAAAAGACACAGGACGGACGTTCATATGTTTGTAGGGATGTAGCTGTGGCGCAGTACCCACAGTAAGTTAAAATTTATGAGATTTCTCTCTTGATGCCACTTGATATTGTTTGAAACTTAATTTATGTGTAATTTTATGCTTTGTTCTTATATTTGAATACTGTTCTCGCTCCCAAGTCACAGAACAAAAGAACGAATAAGTGCTGAAAACTTAACCAAATCGATTAAATAGTACTCCAGGGACTGACAGACAGACAGACACACAGAATATGGAAAGGACCAGTGATGCTGATAAACAGATAGATAGTGGAATGAAAACAAATCATAAAATTTCCATAATAGAATTAAGTTAGAATAAAATGTTCACTGTGGGCCAGAATTAAACTGACCGTTTTACTCAATGTCTGCTTATTTAATCAAACTGAGTCCATTTGGACTAGACGATATAATTATATAACATTATCCAATTAAAAAAATATAATAAATATAATAAAAATTCTAAAACTAACCCTAACGCACATTTTTTTGTTTGAACAAAACCTAAAAAGTCTCTAAAATGATTTATTTGAGGGAGATTGCCGGCGATAATATTGTGTATTTAGATGGTATAGTATTTTGGAAGTATCTATGAGTTATTGCATTCGAATATTCCCCAGATATCGGCTGTAGTAAATAATTTGGAATATAAACTGTAACTTCTTCTATTTGGAGGCTAAACTTTTCATAATTGGCCAAGAGCTTGCAATCAGCATGGGCTACAGTTCAGTGGTGTAAATCATACATCTCAAAGTAACAGTTGCAAAAATATAAGGGTTTAATGGAATTTTCATTCTTTTCCATCGAATTTCAATAAATAGGCGTAAATGTGGGCGTGTCAAACTACATGCAAACCGATAGCCAGACCTTTACTCTAACTCCGGGTAAAAGTTTCATCTCGATAGGTGCAGTAGTTATCGAGTTATAACGTTTTCAATTTGAGTCACATGGGAAAAAACACCTACCACATGTTTCTGGGCGCCTGGTATCAGAAAACAGACCATTAGCTGGTTTTTCAGTGGTTGGCGGTTTTTATGTCATGTGTGAGTGTGGCTGTGTTCTTGTAAATTAGAGTACATTTCAAAGCATACTTTAAGGCTGCAACGTTTATATTCATATCTAATATTATGATTTGAATTGAAAAACACGGAATTATTTTGTGTGATCTAATTTAATAACGCCATAACTCGCTAACGAAGTAAGCTATTGAGATCAGACTTGTACCCCCACATAATTGGCTATATGGCTATTCTATTGGAACTTAAAGACCTATAAAAATATCAATAAATCTTTAAAGCTACAGAGCTTGAACTTTATAAAACATAGATATGTTTGTCTATAAATTTGTCTTAAGAAAACTAATACTCGGATATATAAATTAGACAGTCATGTCGAAGTCACTTGCCAACAATGACGTTCCAAGGCCAACGATGACGACAATAATGGTATTAATTGATGATTATACAAGAGCGCACTAAACGTCCAGTTACTTACAAATTTCCATGCGGCGTAGTCATCTTTCTATCGAACTTTCGTCGTATATGCAGTCACAGACATTTAAAGAATTGTTCTAAAATTGCGACTTTAAAATACATTGAATATATTTATTCTTATAAACATAGCATTGTTAACATTATACCAATTAAATAAATAATATTACGTTTTGGAAGTGTTCTTCTGATATGATCTGGCAATCATTGTTTTCTTTTTGTTTTGCATGTACAAGTCTAAAAAACGATACTTAGTTTTATTTATATTTTAAGGATTAATTAATACGCAGTATATTAATTCAGTTTAAAGCACAATTTTATACAATGAAAATGGAATAGAATTATAGACTATATTGTTTTTGTTTTGTATTTCCAATGAAAGAGTAAAGTGGGGAAAACAAAAAGGAGTACATCAGTGTTTAACTTAATTCAAAGCCCACACCCGATTGAATGGCATACAATAACTTTTCGCGCATTTGTTCTACCGTCTTAAAGGGAGGCAATTTCAGAAGGTTAGTGCAAGTACTAGCCGTTGGTAGTCGCTCCATATCACCAGCATTTTGTATGAAGAACGGAGGATCCAGATCCTGAAAATTAATATTGCAAACATTGAAATGTTGTTGTTCTAAACAGGACTATTTTAATATAATTACCTTAAATCCGAGTAATGGTGGCCTCGAACAACTAGTCACAAATTTCAAAAGTTGTCTTTTTTGCAGATCGTCGAAACTCTCCAAAGCCGACCAAAATGCTATTATAGAAGGATGGTCCGGACTGTATTCGCCTCCATATTTACAATGTTTTTTGAGATCTTCCAAATCGATGGGTATTTCTGCGCCCGATATCAGTATTTGAAGTTCTTTGTTGCTGAACATGTATAGCCACTCTACGGGCAAAACGTTGGAAAGTCCTTTACGGAATGCTATACAGTGTTGCCGGATTTGTACATTTAGCTTATAATCCGCCATCAGCTGCAGGTATTCTATTCGATTTGAATTCGTTACCGGTATCGTTTGTCCCTGGGGTTTAAGTTCAATCACTTGTGTTTGTCCCAAAGAACTACTGGCTACCGTAAAGTCTAAATTTAATTCGCTAACATCGCCCTCATAGTCTTTCAAATATAGCAGATTTTTGTATAATTCCGGATCCAACGAGGCCATCTGATGTATGTCGACATCAGCATATTTGCCCGCCAATTTCGTAAGGAAGAATTCAGCTAGAGGAAGTTCTACGAGGAGGTTTTCATAAATGGCTTTGCCCAATATGCGGCCAATAAAATAATAATGTTTTTCAAAATCAGGCACTAGATCACCGACGTTAGGATTTGGATATAGTTTATTATCCGTCGTAACCCTGAAATAAAGTACATATTATTGGAAATAAAATACAATTATAGGTATTCCACAGATGAAATAATTACATGAAGAAGCCCCTATTCGGATCAAAGGCAGTTTTTATCAACTCCGATAAGAATTCTCGAAAAACGCCACCACCATCAATGCCAGCCTCATCTAATCCCAGTGACGAAACAAATTGAACTCGAAATTTTAAACGTAAATCAGGCTCTAGAAATTGGAATGATATAAGATAATAACAATTTTTTTTTTCATTTAGAAACATACCGTTTTCAGGTCTCAACTTGTCGTAAGCATCCTCATATAAATGAGTTCTCCTCACAGTCAGCATAATTGATGGACCCTGTAGAAATGCCTGTAAGTGGCCCTGAACTCTCATCTTATCGGCAGCCACTAGACCCTGGAGAATCCCCACACGCTTGCTAAAACCCACAACGAACGGAATTTCCCTTAAGATAGTTATTGAACGTATTTGTTTGGTTGACATTGGAGGTCCGTTCTCAAAGTCTTCTCTTGTAAAATCTCTGATAGGTTGAAACGGTCGTATACCACGAGTGCGACTACCACGTGTTAAAGGTAAATCGGCCGGCCTGTCCAAAGGTAAATCTAATCGTGTTACTGTCCAATGAGACTCCGGACAAAATCCAAGTCTAAGGTCTCTCGTATGTATTTGGTTCAGAACAAAGACCACTACCTTCAGCAGATTTGACCAGATCTGTTTTTGTTGCTTAATTTTTTTATCATCCGAGTCGGAACGACCCAAAACAAAACGATAATGTTGATTTAAATTCGAGCGTGTCTCCGGAAAAGCCAATTCCACTAATCCCAAAGAAACTTCTTTCAGTGTTTTAGAGAGTTGCACTATTTCAGATAAAGAAAACGGCATAAGACGAACATGGAGTGTAGGTTGAAGAGGTTTCGCTATCAAAAGCTTCTCGTCGCAAAATTCCACATCGTGCAACGTAGGCAGTAGGCGACCGAATAACATGCAAAACGTGGCCAGCAGTGGAACAAATGACTCGGCGCCACGTTGTTTAGCTGCAAATATAAATGAAAATTATAAGGAAATTTAGTGGAACTTGAAATAAACTTACGCACTACTCCCTTTGATATCAACGTTAGTGGAGCATTAAAACCCTGTTGTTTTGACTGTGCTACCAAAGTAAACCATACAGCCCTTATAAAATTTGGCATGAATGCTAACGTGTATAGCAATCTATAAATAAAACGTATTAGTACAGATTATAAGTACAAGATAATTATATTAATTGCGGCTGACTAGCACACTTCCGGAATTATCTCGACAAACCGATCGAGAACTGTAAACAAAGTAAATACTGGTACTATTGTTTAGAGTTTCGGGAAATGGTTAATCTTAACGCCTTAATGTGAACGACGTAGCTTAGTGTTATGCTATCAGTCATACTTGTATTCGAACATTGCCATTTTATTATAAATCATTAGATTGTGGGAGATCTCACAGAGTCCATATAAAACATCATCGTCTTTCAAATACTCTTCAATGTTCTCCACTATAACCTGAACCCGTACACCTTCGTTGAGCAAGTGAATGCACTCCAAAAGGCTCTCTTTCTCTATCTCTGTGAGGGGATATGAACTACTATCGACCGCGTCAGTATCCATAATTTGAATGTTGCGTTTCGCTTGATAATCAGTGTCATCATCTTCGGAATCTTCGTCGGACGACGTTTCTTCGTTTGCATTGCCATGACGATTTTGGTGATGACCAAAGTGTTTAAGCGAAGATTTGGGTAACTGAAGTATTTTCGAAGATACTTCGGCAATGATTATTATATAATCACCTAGCAGCGTTTTTGTATGAAGAAAATCTGTAATATATACCAAAACATTTGACATTTAACGTTAACTGTACACCAATTGTCCATGGAAAGCATATCGCATTAAACAAAGAAACCAACATAATTGCCAGTGATCTTGTTGTTGAGCAATATATATGTTTTCCACTCTGATAACACTTACTTAATTGCTTGCGGTCCAACATCAATAGCGAATGTAATAAGAACGTGCTGAAAATATTCTTCGAATCCGATATTTCACCTTCCCCTTTGTTAGCTGTCATGTTGGACGTTTTCACAGGCGATGAGGTGGAGGCGCCTGTGAATGTTGCCACAGGACTGGTTTCTATTTGCATCCTCTCCGGCAACTGGGATTTAGTCCAGTTTTGCAAAGTCTTTACTAGGAATTCAAATGGAAATTCCTCGCATTCTGCAAAGCATGGTATAAGGAACCATCGAATACAATCCGTGAATGGTAATGCCAATATTTGCTTGGCAAACGATAGACATATGGCGGTGCTATATGAAAATCCCGCCTTTGAATTATTGGCCAACAGCAGCGGTCTAAGCATAAGTTGAAAAATAGCCTCCGAGAATTGATTGGGTGGATGTAGCGTCTCGCCATCCAACGGCGGACACTTCAATTCCAATAGTGAACGCAGTCGCTTATAATATCCATTTTGTATCAAATAATGGAAAATGTATTCTAAATATTTTCGTATCAGTTGCTCATTTTCTACGTAGCGTTCTATGGAAGCCTCTGCTGTGAATGTTTCCAACATTCGTAAAGGTATGGCTTGAGAGGACTGTGAACCTGCTGTGAGCTGCACGATGCACAGGTCCAGCAGTTTTTTAAGACGATGCAACCACAAAGTATCTGTAGTGGAGTTTTGCAAGAATCGTGCTGGACTTTTCAAAATACTTTGACACATTTCAATCTGAAGGTAGACAAAACACGAACGACAACAGCAATAACGCACATATCAACGTAAAATGGATGGGTAAATCAGCACACAATTCCTTCTGAATGTGCAAAACTTACCAATCTCTCGCCATCTTTGGTCTCTTTTGTGTTGTAAAAGAATATCAATCGCCGAAGTAAAAATCCTAAATTCTCATCCTGCTGCAATTTATCTCGATGCGTTCGCAGGAACTCGTCAAACTGTTCTCGTTCAAAACGCTTACGCCTTTGACGGATGATGAATGATCGTGTGTATGATTGCAAAATGATTGCCCCATTATTCTCGCGGCGCATTTGATTACGTTTCAGACGCTCCTCTGCTGCTTTTCGTATAATTGTTTCCCGATCACTGGTGATGGACGCACCACCCAAATTCTGGGTGGGTTTGCGACGGTACTCGCCATCGAAACCAAACATTTCTCGTACGTTTTAGATTTTCTTTCAAACACAATTAAGACAAATACAAGAATACTAGTACAAGTTCTGTTTTCGATGTCAAGGTCTTGGAATGCGCGACTTCCTTTTCCTTGTTGACTTTAGTTTATTTTTGTCGTATTGTTTCAAATTCTAGCAATTGTTGTTTCGCTTCTGATGTGGTTTGTTTGGAGTATTCATTGCTTTTGCAAGGAAATTAATCTTTTAATCTTTTGATATGAAAATTATTTTTATTAAAAATAAATCTTTCTCCTAAGCATGACACTTGAATTTTGCTAGTGTCAAAAGTGACACTTTATTGTTTTCATAAACAGATGGTTCAGAGTTTGAAGCCGACTGGCTCAAGACGGTGAAATATCGGCAAGTCGTCTCTAGAACAGAATTTGAGTCGGTCGCTGTGGATACTGGCTCAAGCTGGGGAAATCGAAATAAATATGCCGTTTGAAATCGGGGAATGTTTGAAAAATTGTAAAATTCTAAGTAATTTAAAAAAAAAATAGTGGTTAATCTTGGCTATTTAAAGTTATACCATTGAAACAGCTGATTTGTCGATGTATCGGGCAATTCGATACTTTATATATCGATTATGAAGTTTTCGATAACGTGTATTAGAAATCAGGTGTTACAATAACGGCTATCATTAAAAATGCAGGATTTCCATTAAGAGAAACCAAGAATTTGGCATTTATTTAGTAAAATTTGCTATAGTTGTTAAAATTGTTAAGAAGACACCAAAATCGGGCTACACTTTGGAAAGTTTTGCTTTGCAATTCGAGAAATTGTGGTCCAGAGACAAATTCTATAAACAAAAATCGTTTTTTTTTTTAAATTTTCAGGATCCAGTGACCAACATTTTTTGTTAACGATATTGTTCCGCCTTCAGCGGGTTTCCAAACCTATTTTGATAAGTCTGAACCACTACCTCATTAATGCAAATAATTAGGCATATTGGGCTAAAAAGTGTACAAATTATACTGATACTAATACCTAATTCTATAGACGCAACTTGACACATATCAAAAAAGCTAAATGTTTCATCGAAAACTGGGTGTCTCTTATATTGGCAGAAGCCAAATTTGTATTTATCGTCTTACTTATTTTCATTAACGGAAAAGAGGACAGGGCGCTCATTTGTGGGACCTACTATTTATAGCCGGCTCCGAACGGCTAATGCTAGAGAAGATTTACATGGTTTAGAGAATACTCCCTTACTCGAAATGTCGCCTCGCAACTGTATAATTTGTATCAATATAATTTGTTCACTATACACTGACCGATACCTATAGTCCAAAGTCGGGTCATGCATTTTTTGGCCGTTACATTATCACAACAGAGAAATATCTGATGGTCCTATCCAGATTTAAAGGTGGATTTTTGTTGTTATAGTGTTACACACTACCTGTCACACCACTGTCGTCGGTCACAATTTATTCACTTTGATTTTAAATGCAACACATTCAATTGTTAATTCTTCGCCCGCTTCTGGTATTTCTCTACAGCAGCTAACAATGCCAATGGAACATTCATTGTTTGGTCATCTATCAAAACGATATCGAATACATTCATATATTTCTCCAAACTCTGTTCAGCCTACAAGTAAGATAGCAAGGTCAAGTACTATGCAAGACGCTGGTTTTATCACACTTACATGATCATATAGAAAACCAATTTTTATTATGTGCGATGACGACGGTACACCATTTGCCATATCAGCATCTCCTATTGAATCACCCATAACGATAATATGGTCACGGTTATGAACTAAATCATAGTACTCGTGGCTGTCCAAAACAGTTTCATTTTTATTAAAAGAATGTATCATGGGTTCTTGGAATCCATTGAGTAAACCGTCTTTGTATTGCAAAAAGTTTGAGACAATTTTGACGTTTGGATACAAAACATTTGCCTGTTGGAGAACAGATGTAACTGAGTTGCCCAGACCAGCTGAAAAAACCAGAACGGGAATATTCAGCCGGTGAAGAGTTTGAAAGAGGGTGTGCGAATGATCACGTAGTGAATCCTTGTACTTTCCAGCTATGCCATCTATTTCGGACTGTTCCAAGGGAAATCCGCTAAAAGTATACAATAATCAAAAACACGGTTTAACAATGCTAAACAACTTCACGATATATAGTAGAACTTACACCAGTAACTCTCCGGTTTTTGTCCACCAATCAATCATGCACTGGATTTTCTCATTAATGGGTATATGCGGATCTACTTCAATCGGCCGATATTTATGGTGCAACTTTGTCGATTCCTCAATAAAGTGTTGAGGTAGAGACTTACATGCGTTCAGAATTCCAAAACTGCTTAAAACCGCAGAACCATCTAAAGAGCGCTGTTTCGTAATGGTGTAGTCAAAATCCGATACTAATTGCAATCGTTCAAGACCACCTTTAACAAATTCATTAAGCATACGCTGGAGATGAACCGGATCTTTTATCATACAATGATCTCCACAGAGCGGCTCTATATCCTCCAAGCGTATGTGTTGTTCACAAACATTTGTTTCAGTTGATGAACCCATTATTTTATCGAAAATACGTGTACAATACGCACGCATACGTATCACTTTTGACGGAATTTTGGCTAGGTTCTTTTTCTAATTTGCGTCCTTGCTCCCTCTCACTCATGTAGATGAATTTTCTTGATATTTCTTTTCAGTATTTAATCACAAAATGCAGACAACACTTTACTTATCAACTCATCAACATCTCAGTATCAAGACGATTTTGGATTATTCCAATCAGGGTTGGTATATTGGAAACTTTAATTTGTTACACATTAAATGTACGCAAATAGGGCCAATAGTGCCAACATTAATATTTACATCATAAACCCCTATTCCTGAATGATAAGTTCATATTTCCGTGGTCGTTTAATTACATCTTACTACACGGCCCATCATATATGTCTGGTATATATATCATTTGTAGTTACTAGATGGCTTTGAACCAAATTCTCAAGTGTTTTTTGACCAACAGCATAGCCTCTATCCATTATGAAATGCAGTGCCCATTACGTCCTCGATTAGGTTAGGTATAAGATGCAACTATGTGCTTACTTTTGTATCTGACGCAACTGTCAAAAGGAGGTTTAGCGCCAAAATTATAGCATAGATATTAGGGTGTACCTTATTTGTATGAGCAAATTTTTATTTTGAAAAATTGTCCGCATAACGGGAAATCCGCTCACAAAATATGTTCATCTGTTTGTTATATATAGGCTGCACCGATCTTCATGAAAGCTACTTAATTGTGTGACATATTAAATATGGGCACCACCCATTTTTCGTGCTCGTATTTGTTTCCCTATCATATTTATCTCATCTCGGAGGTGTATAGGCTGAGGTGCGCCTACTTTATATATCACGTATTTAAGTAGGATGTTTTTCTTTGGCTCGGGCATGCAGTTACATTCTGTGAACATTTCAAGAAGTTCGGTCTAGCTGTGTCCATACGACGTTTTGCATTTCTTAAAATAAGACGCACCCTAATATTTGTATATTGCAACTTTTTTGTTTACGTATGGAAGTTCTTTTCCTGAACTCATTGAAATTAAAGGTGGAATTTTTGGGAAAAATTAAAATATGTACGAACGCAGTTCACTACGATACGCCCACACAGCCGGATACACAAATCTGATTTATACGGACAATGGAGAGTTTATACTAACATGTGGATTCGATGGTGATGTACGGAAATGGAAGGGCATAGACGACGATGATCCATCATCATATTGTTTGGGCGAATTTGTTGTATGCCTGGCTCAAAAGAGGGAGAAATTGTTGGCTTCCACAGATCGAAATACTGTGCAAGCGTACACTTTCCCTAATATGGACAATGATGGGACATTGGTGAGATTCACAGCACCTGTCATATGTATGAAGGTAATGTGTGATTATGTGGTAGCTGGTTCCGAGGACACTAAAATCAAAGTGGTTAAGGAGACTGGCAATCAACCGCCAATAGATCTGGAAGGTCATAAAGGACCAGTGCTGGCATTGGACGTCCATCCTAAAGGAAGGTATGTGGCATCGGTCGGTGGCGAGGGCGTTCTGAAGATATGGGATTTACAACAAGATGGAAAGGAAATCAAAATGATTAATGGTTTGCCTAAGACAAATAGCTTTGAGAATGCAAAATGCTTTGGTACACCTTGTTTTGAACCGCGCAATGGTAATTGCTTGGCCTATGTCAACGGTAAAGAAGTGTGTATCCTAAATTGCGACAGTTGGGAAATTCAATGTACACTGACGGATGACAAGGTCAAAGGCGAATACACTTGCTGTCAGTTATCCAAGGATGGTTTGTTTATAGCTGCAGCTACCGACAAAGGAGAGATATCAGTGTTTGATTTCACCACTAAGATCAGTATGAAATGTGAGGCACCTTCCAGTGAGTGCCAGGCAATAACTTGCATAGCATGGAGTACCAAAAATAATGAGGAACTGGCATACTGCGATGTTATGGGTCAGCTGGGAACTCTGTATTCGACTGGAGCATCAGCAGGAGGTAGTGACGAAGTCGTGGAAAATGCCGAAACGATGGATAATGATTTTGATGGAATAGAATTTGCTGATGATGAACCTAAAGTGAATGGTGAGCACTTCAATGGTATTCAGAATGATGATGGTGACGATGACGATGAAAATTCTGTCTCAATTGAAAAGATAAAAAATAAAGTCATGTCTTATGTCAATGGTGACTTACATGAAGATGAAACTAAAGATTCCCTAGGACGCGAACGATCAGTCACTCCATCAGAAGTAGGATATAGTTCCGCCTTTCCAAAAATGTTCAAGCAACAGATGGCATTTCAGCCTAGCTCAACGCCGTCGCATTTGGAACATCGTTATTTGGTGTGGAACAATGTGGGTATTGTTACATTGCACACAGATTCAATATCAGACGGAACTATCGATGTTGAATTTCACGATAAAAGTGTTCAATCTTTACATATACGAAACTACAATAACCACAGTATGGCTAGTTTGAGTACCACGGTTTTAGCCATGGCTGCTGAAAATTCATCCACATTAGTTTGCATTGCCTTGGCACCTACTGGCAATAAGGAGTGGTCGATCGAACTACCCGACTGCGAAAGCGTTGATGCTTTATGTGCCACATCTAGAATGGTAGCAGTCTCCACCAGCATGCAGTTTCTACGGATATTTACAATTATGGGTACCCAGAGAGAGGTTATTACATTGCCTGGCCCAGTGGTCTGCATGGCTGGCTATGAAAATCGGATCCTGGTGTGTTATCACAGTTCGTCGTCCAGTTTGAAACAGCAGAATATACAAGCTATTCTATTGCAAACATCCGGCTTGAGATTGAAATCCCAGAATATTACTCTGCCACTAACGCCAGAAAGACAATTGGCATGGTTGGGATTCAGCGACTGTGGTTCACCAGTCTTTAGCGATTCCATGGGCTTAGTGCAATTATTTAATGTTAAATCAAACTGTTGGTATCCAGTTTGTGACACTATGCAGCAATCATCAAGGGTTTCCAACAATTATTTTGTGGTTTCAATTTCGGAAAGGTCGCAAATTGTGCATGCAGTAATATGTCGTGGAACCACATATCCAATGACCACACCACGTCCCATATTACAGGAACTACCGTTTCAAATGCCTCTATGTGATATCGAAAATGAAAAATCGGTTTTGGAAGATTCAATGCTAAGAGCATCCACAATGTCCATGGACAATTCAGAGAAAACTGTTAAAGAAACGGGCATACAACTGTTTGCTTTAGCATGCCGAAGTGAAATGGAAATGCGAGCGAAAGAGCTAATCGAAACTATATCCTGCACTGACCTATTAACGCTGGCAATAAAATATGCCACAAAGTTGGGCAGAATACACTTATCAGATCGCCTTTCAGAACTTTTGCCACATGTTGAAAAGGAGCATCATGATAGAGAAAATGATGAGCAGTTGTTAGAACCATCTCTACCCGCCTCACCATTGATATTATTAAAAGCCTATCAAAATGGCTCGTCATCTTCCACAAAACTAGTCCCCAAACCAATGGATTTAGGTTCTTCAAAGAAGTCAACTCTGAAGCGTTTCACCTTTTCAAATTCTCCAACATCCTTATTATTTAGAAAATCGCCCAACGAATCCTTACTCGCCACTCCAACATCAGAGACATCTCAGGAGAACTGTACTGAATTGGATTCGCAGTTATCCAAAGCATCCTCAGACGACGGCAAGCCAATTATCCGCACCCCGTTGAATTCCGTAAACCCATTTGCTTCGAAACGCAAAATATCTGATGTGGACAAATCCATTGTAATGGGTTCAGAGAAACTAAAAATGCTTAAGAAATAGTAAATGTTGTACGATTAACATGTTTAGATTAAGAAATGTTATTTTATGAGTTGTATTACCAACGAAATGTGAAAACATCCGAAACCGTGAGACCGAACGGAACTTCCGACCGTATTTGTTATAATGATTTGATATAGTCACATACCCGATATGTGGCCAAGAGCTGACAATGCCATCAGTGTCTAATATTTTTTACTGTGCAGTTGTCCGAACCTTATTGGATATTTTTTTGGAAAGTCCATTTCCACACCAACTTTACATCCTGCCGCAATAGAAACTACTTTAACGACATTACAGTTTCTTTAATGTAACATTTTGTTAGATTGCGAGACACTGAATTGCAAAATGACGGTGTAGATCATTTGTAGCAAGAGAGCAAGAATTTTTAGTTCACTACTGACAATTTTGAAAATTATTTGTTTTACATTGAAGAACGTTACTCACCTCTGGAACTCCAACTCTTGGCCATAAGTTTCGTAGGCTAACAAGAGTTGTTTAGTGTTGTTGTTATACATAGTGTGTACACTGGGACATCATCTGCACACCTATACAGTCAATCTCCTCTGTTGTTGAAAATCTTTCTGAGAGTGTACCTTTTACAATTGTATAACGCTGAGTGTTCCCGTCCTCATCCAAACCTGTCGAGATATACAGAGGGATGTTTATATATGAAAAAGCATTTGATACTGTCCAATATGACAAATTATTGAATATATCTGTAAAATTATGTGTAAAAAAACAAAAAATAACATTATGATCGCTAATATTTCGAAATCGGATTAGCTAATGGTAGAAGAGGAAACGATTTTAATGCGGTAAGACTTTTTAAAATCTGTGAGGAGAAAAATAAGAAATTATAATCATTTTACTTTTTCGCATTTATCTTCTTTTGGTTTTGGCCAGTCTTGTAATTCTAAGAAATACATGGTGGTCATAAAGTGCTTCGGCAAATGCACAGATATATGTTTTATACCGTATGGTAAAAACAATTTGAATACACACGAACAATAAACGACGATGTTTACTTTAAATGTTTATTATTAAATCATTTACATATTTTATTATATAATTTATATATTAATTTATATTCCCTTTTTGTTCAAAGTTTCACACTTGATTTGTTTATATTCTTTTCAATGGACGCAACAGGATAAATGTATAAGAATGTTTTTGTGTCTTCCGTAAACTTAACATTTTTTGTTTGTAGGAGGGGAAGTTCTCGGGCATTGAGTATTTTTTTTTTTAAATATATATTTTTATTAATACTATGTATGTTGTAATTTCAGTTTATAATACACATTTTTTTAAATTACACAGAGGACCAATTTTAGAGGCGCGTCCACATAATATATTTCGATTGCTTGTCTGGCAAAAATACTTTAAACGATAAAAAGAAGTTCAAAATAATTATTGTATATTCACTATTAACAATATTTGTCTTATAGTTATCAATATAAAATTATAAATGCTTTCTTAGATCGAAAAGAAATAATAATAAAAATGTAAACTTAATACATATAAAGTTAGTTGTACAAATAATTGGTGGAATAATGACCAAATTTCACTTAATGACATAATGTTTGTTTCGGCGTTCCAGCCAAAGAAATGCTAAATGTTTACATAGCACAACATTTCGAAATAATTCTTCCGGAGGAATATAGTAATATACATAGTGACTTATTTCGATTAGAGAGCTCGCTCGATGTGCTCAATGGCTAAATGGATATTAAATGACAATTGGTCATGCACTGTATTTCACGAAACTGCAAATATTTTTAAAAATATTATTAAAAGTATAAAATTAAGATTTGTTATGCAATGGAATCCTTTCGTTATTGGATTTATTTTTTACAATTTTTCTTCACAGCGATTCAGTTAAAGTAATTGAAATTCGCCGTGAATGTCAGCACATCAATTTTTGAACATCGTGGAATAGAAAACATGATGAAAATTAGCCTTTCCCGGCTATGATTTAAGTAGGTGCCAATAATGCCTGTATTATGTTATTAACAAGATGGAGTACAGTTTTTCTCTAATTCAAGTCGAATGTAATCGTCAGCCTTTGGCGTAATAAATATTTTATAACTTGTGAATTTGCATTTTCCCAAAAAGGTGATGAAGGGACATTTTAAATTATGTTTTGTATAATTAATAAATGTTCCCCAAAATTTGAAAGATCTTAAAGAGCCCATCGTTTTTCATTATTTTGGACACACAAATGCAAAAAAATAATTTCATTTGTAAATAAAAGAAAAGCTTATAAATAATTTGTTCATATTTCTAAGCAATTGCTACGGTGATAGATGAAGTTAACTGGGCCGTTGGTGTTTGCGGCGGTGACAACTTCACAGGGGTTACCACGGGAGTAGTTGGGGTAGGAGTCGGCGTGGCAGCCTCAATCGTCAAACCAACGGTATGCTGGGTATGTTGTGTACTTTGCTGCAAAGTATTTAGTGAACATACCGACGATACAACTGCTTCTGCCCCTACTATTGACGAAGTAATGCCAGCTTCCACTGATGTCGTTGTTGTCGTTGAAGGAGATGAATAACATGGCTTTATGGAATTATGTAAAGGCGGCGTCGAAGGTATTCGTCAAGTACCCATTAATATTTCGCGTTGCGGTGTGTTTTGTAGAGCATTTGCAGTTTTTAAATGGATGCTAAAATATAAACAGCGAAGAATTTTAAGGACTTCTTATGTGTGACATTGTTCCTTCGTTAAAACTTACTTATTGTCCTCCAACGAGAAGGTTTCCGATGAACCGTGAGAGGCCATTGATGTACCTGCAAGCGAACTTCTTATTGAATGATTATCCTCGGGAACAGTTAAAGTAACTATAAAGTTATATTTTTATTTGTTTTCGTGGGTGGAAGTAGGAATGTTTCGTTTCATAATGGGCGAGATCCAATTCGTTCAAATTTTTATTTTGTTTTTGTTTGTTTTTAGCATAAAAGTAGAAGAGCCAATGTTATTTATAGATAAAGTCCAATTAAAATCGCAATTCAATTAAAATTACATTTGTTTTGTGTTAGTGTTCACAAGTGAGGCAGCGAACGTGACAGTGTAAGTGTTAGTGAAATCTACTGTCTGCAGAGCCTGGTATTAGTTTGACAAACATCAATCACTTCGATAAGTAGGATAAAGAAAAACAATAGAAATAAAGAAGGGGGAAAAACACATGCAATATTTTAAAATCCTACGATTGCAACTTCAATTAATGCATTGTATGCTACATACATTTATTAATCGTGGATTTTCGTACCATGGCGCAGAATCAAAACGCATTGCGAAAACACAAATGGGGGACACTCATTCGAGTATCCGAAGGCTATAACATTAAACTTTCCATATATATTGTACGTAAATGAAAAAAATATTGAATATTCTTGTTTTAATCAAAGTTTATTAAATAAATAAGTAAAGATAAATATCGGGTTTTGCTCGTAGCTATACAAAAGATGTAGGCAACTAAAAAGAATATGTATGTATATGAATGTATTACAAAGAAAGGCAGAAGAGGAAATACAAAATATAGGAATGTTAGGTTAATTAACAACATTTTCAAAATTAGTGACAAATGATTGCTAAAAGGCATTCAAATATAAAAATAAACACTACTAATAAATAATTCAAATTCGGTTGGCAGTAGCGCAGTCTTTGACAGAGTTTTAAACATATTTAGAAACTTCTTGAATACGGCCGATTAAATTTCATGACTTTCTCATTAATTATCTTCAATATACTAACATGCATAAGTAGTGTTGCTTGTATTTACGAAAACTTTGAGAGTAAATTATAGAAGAGACTATAAGTTATTTGTAATGTAAATGTCAATAATAATAATACAGATAGGATACAGGTATTCTAAGAAAAGATTCTTAAGTTTTATCAGAAATGCAAAAGGTATAAATAACAAAACAAACAAAGTTTGTAAAAATTTCAATTTCAACGAAAAAAAAGCTAAATTAAATTATACAATATTTCTACTAACAATTAGAACAAATTCTTGTTACAAAAAATTAAATTATGATAAAAGTTAAATCAAAACAATATATTAAAGACGAGTATTTTCTACGCTCAGTTCGTCCCCATCATCGTAATCATCAGTTTGAACTTTATCGTTTTCGTTATTGATTTCGATTTTAATTTGTCGATCATAACACTTTTGTCGTTGCTTCAAGTGTTTTTGATCATAATTATTAATTAGGATATTGATATCGTTGTGGACATTTTGCTCGTCACCATAACCATCGTTTTTGTTGTCAAAAACATAAAAGGGTTCGCTGTTTGGCAAATGGTAACCAATATTACGTTCCGACCCAGTATACGGAGTAGCGGTCATCGTGCTGTCTTCCGCCTCAGCTGATGTCGTTGATCTTTTATGTGAGTTTGGTGTAATATCCGAATTATTCGTCGTGATTGTTGTTGCAGTTTTTGTGGGGGTGGATGCGGAATTTATATTATAATTGGAGATTTGTGTCGTCGTCGTCGCTGTTGTTGTTGTTGGTGGTGGTGGTGGTGGTGTTGTAGTAACAAAGAATCCATTACTATACAATGAATTACTGCTAATTGCTGGTGATGTGGCTAAACTAGTTATACTTTGATACGTTTTCATGGAATATGCATCACCTATAATACAGTATATATGTGGACAGACAGCAAACACATACAAAAGAAGAACATCAAAAAGAAAGAAGTTTAGAAAGAATGTTTAAATCAAAAAATATCTATCTATGTATGTCCAAAAGTAAACTTCTGACATATTCGACTATATGTGATAATTTAGCGATGGATTGTATATGAAAACGTATTTACAATGTACATATGAATGTATGTACGCACACGTGTCTATATACATTTGTATATATTGACTCTACTTGTATGAAGATCCCAAACAAAATAGTAAAAGATAGCATTTGCACCAACACCAAACAACATTAGGCAATTTTTCATTAGTACGACACATTCCAACACTTCTTAACTTCAACATAGTAAAGGGTCCGCCATCTAACTTTTTTTTCAACTAGTGCTTATTTCGTTTTCGTTATTTTATCGGGCCATGTTTTTTTACAAAAATTTTTTGTTTACAAAAATTTAAGATGAGGATATTGGCAACATTTGGTTTCAACAGGACGGCGCTACGTGCCACACAGTCGAAGCTACACTCTATGCTTTGCGCCCTGTTTTTAAAGATCGCATTATCAGCCGCAGAGCTGATGTCGATAGGCTACTGCATGGCCAGCCGAGGCAGCCATTTGAGTGAAATTATTTTCCATTATTAACCGGAAGGATTGTAATTTCAAATAAAAAAAATAAATTTGAATTTTTTTTTATAGAATTTTAAAAAAAAAAGTTATTTGGCGGACCCTGTAGTTAACAAACCGGTCATACCGGAAATTCCTCGTCTGTACGCTACGGACATTTTTGATCGTTTCCTTCTGCCCAAATTTCTAATCAATATTTTAGTATTTTTCATCAATCTAAGTAATATAGAACTACATGTGTTTTTAAACGTAATTCTGCTCCCACAATAACATGAAAAGGGATTAGATCCCTCGGCATTCAAAGCTCATTGTAATTTTTACTGTCTTTATAAGATACATTTCACAATTTGATTGATTGTATTTATTAGACATCCTTTACAGAAACATAACAACTCGTTATTTTGTGAGATAGTCCCGTCAAAATTTCGTGACAATGGTAAGAAACAGTATACGCCTGTTTGAATGTAAATAGGTACCAGCAGCTAATAGTCTATGCAAGCAATCACCGTGTCTTGTTGACAACGTCACGTTCAGCTGTGCAATATTTTAATCAATATTACTTACTTACTTTCCTTAACATTCCATAAAGGAACAGACGGAAAACTTCTCTCGAATCCGTGACCTAAACCAAATCTCTAATGCAATACAATAAGAGCAATATGACTATGAAAAGAATACTTTGTGGAAATAATATTTCCAAAATTAACATAAGGCGAATAAATACATTTTCGAGTGGTATTAATCGGGGAAGTGTGGTATATCCGTTCGTATCAAGTTTGGCGATCTTAAGCGAACAACACCAGAAATTCCACATCAAGCAAGCGAGCACAAAATAATTTGTGATCTTCCTACAATTGAAATTTGACTATGAACGTCTTACAGATTTGTTGAGAAGTTTTTAAATGGTTTTTATAATCGAAATGTCAAGTGGTCATCACCGCTGGAAATGTCAGATTTGTCTCAGACAGTTTGTCACACAAATTAGAAATTATAAATAACGAACTACAGTACGGTTCTAAGGAGAAACGAAGGCTAAATGGGATCTGGATTTACGTAGTGTATTAGAAGCATGATATTTAGTATAAATAGATTATTAGTTCTAGACGCGGCTAAAGGCATGTTACGGTTGTGAATACATAGCTAATATATAAGTAAGTTATGTATAATATATATATATGTACATTTGGTCGAACAAAATACATAGTTTGGGTATTGTATGACTTGTTGGTATTTGTAAATACTACTTATTTTTGGAGACAACTAGACCTATTCCGTTTGAATTAATACTACGACAAAAATAAATGAATGAAATGAACAACCAATTCAAGGAACATTTTAATGTTTCCGAGTCTGTGTTGAGTGAAACAAATATAAATAAAACAAATATGTATAGAATGAAAATGCATTGCGGAAAGATATTATAAGTGCAGAAAACAAACCAACGATAGATATGGGTAAATATGTATGTGAGTAAGGGGTGTTAGTATATAAATATTATTAATGTATAAGGAATCGGAGGAAAGCAAAGTACGATTCAAATAATGTGTATTTGTCAGCATTTTGATTGTATAGATTTTAGGCTTTCATCCGATTAATGTGAGCTTGCAATAACAAATGTGAGTTCGATTTCGTATGCGACTTACCCGTAGCACCTTCAGATGTTTCGTATGATACTGTGGATTGTACTTCAATTGCGTTTTGCTCTTGTCTAACGATTGAATAAAATGGAGAATTAACTATAAAGCTATATTATGTTAACGGCATCAGTTGCCATTTAATACCTTAATATCACATCGCTGATGACTTGTTTCTCTGTGTTGGTGTATTCAGATCTTCGACGTCCAATTTTCTTCTCGACATCGGCCTCGACAAATTGACCTAATGGTTTTGTTGGGAATTCAATAACTTTGGCTGGCGGAGGAACATCGAGTTTATGTTCTTTCAACTTTTTCATAACACGTTCTAAGGCCTCTATTACAAAGTCGTCGTTGTAGCCGAAATTCTTATGTAGTTTAACTTGTAAAAATTCTAGTATCGAATCCATATCTTTAAGACGCAACAGTTCACTTTTGTGCAGGTATAATATCGTAATGGCCATGGCCGTAATGACACGATCGCCTTCCAACAGAAAGATGTCCCAGACACGTAAGCTTAAACTGAATGGTATCTACAGAACATACGAAGAAGATTACATTATATGTTTTGTGCAGAACATTTTTAGGCCTCATTGACTAACTTACCCGTTCTACGAATACAACAAAAAACCATTTGATTGAGTATAATATCGCATCAACATTATGTTTCATGAAGTGCTTGTGTAGCTTCGGCATTATTTTCAACATAATGCGATCATGATGCTCCAGAAAGCGTGTCAGCTTGGGAAAGCCCTCTATAAATAAGCCGTGCATGGCATACCGTTCGTTTACGATCAATGCGTTGAGTGCCCAGAATGCCTCTTCCTCTTGCATGTATAACAACAATACGCCGGCCACACATGCCATACCCTGACAGTATCCCAGTTCAGGATTGTAAATGCTGTACGCATTTAATACGTTAAAAAGTGATACTTGCTTTACACTGTATCTTTCACGAAAGGCTAAATTATCACGAAATTGTCGGTTGACATCCGAGTCGATTTGTCTTACTTCCGTGGAATATTTGCGGGATAATTCTAACATATGCGGATACACATTACGGCTAACAGTCATTGATTCCTCAACATTCAGTAATTTCTTCCAAGCTGGCCAACGCATACGATCTGGTATACCTTTAAAAACACGTTTGCGCAATTTTTCATGGTGTGGATTCCATGCAGTTACCATTTTCACCCATTTCTTATCACGTTCCAACTCAATTTTCGTCCGTTGCACTTCTTGTGAATCTCGTGTATTGGGAAGGCGGGAGTCATGCATAAAACCGTACCTAATCGGAAGAAAAAGAATTTCAATTTATATTTATTTGTGTGTACCAAGTAATAATCGGCGTGTATGATTTGATATAACGTCTATATTCAATTGAAGTTCCTTCCACGCTTGAATTTCCCACAAAACAATTCCACATGTAAAATGTATGAATGGTGTTAAATTGCTTTACATAGAAGTACATCCATCAGACCTGTTTATTTGTATATATGATTCTACATCGTGCTCATGAAATATCTTAGCTAAATGTCGTACCAAATTTGACCAACATTAATGTATTTCTCTATTGAGCTTTGTCGGACAGCAACGGGTTTAAAGCTGCAGATGTTGACCAGAACAGAAGTCGATCAGTCAATACCCAAACCAATACACATTCGTGATTCACAGAGTAAATTGAGGAAGATATTGTGGATCATTCAAAATATTCAATGTAGAGAAACCAAAATCCCGTCGAGTCTTTCATGTATTCACAAGAAGTCCAAGATTCTTTTAACTGATAATGAAATAGAGATATTACTCACTTTACTAGCAAATCACCTTTTTACATAACATATGCACATTCATAATATCAATCACACCGAGATTGACATAATAATAATAATATATATTAACCATAGATATTAACCACAATAACCTATCAAGATATAATCTCAAACAATAAAACCTATACAGATTATCATTTGTGGTTGGTTGTGACTTTGAGTAAATTCCCACGGTGCTGCTCACGACTAGCAAACCCAAAATTAAAGAAACTTTGTGAATGGATCGGTTCAATTCTTTCAACTAGATCAAATGTATCGGTATATCAAGCAAGACATCATTTAGGAATAATTGACTGTTTTGATTTTAGTTCGGACCATTCCCCACCGATACACTAGTTCTGGACCCTTGGAACCCGTAGCTGAATCTTAAACTGAGCATCTTCATTACAAACTATAAATCCACCGCATACGATAAAACTTCTAGAATGCAACAATAATACAACACCCATGGAGATGGTCCCAACTCATGGAAAGGTACAAAATACATAAAACATTGCAAGAAAAGAAATCCAATAAATTTTGACCATTGTAAGTGGCTTAAATCTGACGAAGCCAAAGATAGACCATATAATTTCAATTCTGGGACTTGAGACGAAAGCCGATGTGGCTGTGTATCTTAGGAAAACAGGATTTAAATTTACTTAAGGAATTTAAATAACAGTCGATAACGTTTGCAAATAAATACCCAAAGTGAAATCAAGACGTATCCAGGGATGCCAATCAGACTCCTTATATATCTGCGAACTATACATATTTACCCATAACTAAACTATACTTTGTATATTTATTATAATTGGGCGAATCTTATTGTCGTTTTTAACATTCAAAAATTGCAAAGGAAAAACTTGAAAATTAACCATTACAATAGAAGTGGTAAATTGCAGTTGGAGTATGGGAAAGATTACTTATTCCCAGATGAGGGCAACCTCTGCAAATGGAACGAAAGACTCAATGTTAAGTATCCGTGTGTAAACAACCGTGATACTAATAAAATAAAAGATTACCTCCCGATACAACCGACAAGACAGTAAAAGCTTATATTGTTTACCCGTATAATAAAAGAATTCATCTAAAATCACTACACTTATTATCTCTTAACAATCCATGAAGGAACAGAATCAGTGAGTTGTGCAAAAGATAATTTGTGTTCCTAACAACCGCGAAATGAGAGAGAATTTATGGCGGAGTAAGATAAATCTTGACCAGAATATATTAAAAGGTAGGTGAACAATATTAAAAAAAAGTTCGAATTTTTTTAATGTCAGGTTTCCTCAGGCTTCTGGCTACTGTCTTCTGAGTCCATAATGAAGATTACAATTGGCATCATCAATGGAAACACATCAAATTTTTACCATTTTACAAATAATGTAATGAATACAATATGGTATTTAAATACAGGTTTCGATTCGACCCAGCTTAATACATTTTGTATATTAATATGAATGCATTCACGAATGTTGTTATTGGTTTAGCTTAATCTATTGCTTTAATTATTCTTATTATTGTACTGATAACGTTATCATAGTATGGATTTTGTTTAAAAATTATACAAGAAAACAGCAACTATTTAACGAAACAAACAAAACTTTTAGTTTTGTTTAATTGTACTCGTTGCGAAATAAAAGTTTATACAAAAATATTCTTTAGCATTTTATGAACAAGAGGCCAACACAACACAGAGTGATAAAGGCAAATTTTATACTCCCTTCACCGTGCGCACTAAAAGATGGAAGTGGGTTTTGTTACATACGAAAAAAAAATAGCACACAGTTTTCTAAAAATAGAAATGTGTGCTGCGTCCATCTTAAGTATTCTCAATTTTATAAGATGTAGTTTGTCATTCGTACGATGAAAAAAACAAGCAGCTTATTATACAGTTTAATAAGTGGTTAACTTCAATATTTAAAAAATAATTTAAATGCCTATGATATAAGTGAAATTAGTTTAGAACACCAAAAAGTTCGCAGATAACATCTGGACAATTTAGGATTAAATTATGCAATTTCTGTCACAACAGTGGTCCATTGGTTTGGCTAAAATAATGCGATGGAAACTCGTCAGTCGAAAGTTTTGAGTTTACGCTCTACATTAGTGGAGCAATCAAATCAATCGTATAACAATCGCAAGGCAATGCATCAACAACAACTCTATTCTTTTTTAAAATTGCATCCACGAGTTAGGTTTAGAATATCTTCCGGTAGTTTTTATCCAAATAAAATTTAGTAAACGTAACTTGTTTGATAACAAAATTATATTATTATCCACTGTGAGGAAAATACAGACTCATATTTTTTATTTCATTCTAATCCAAAGAGACATTCCTGTGTCGCTTGATAGATAACATCTTGTTATCTATATGGTAAATATTATTCATACGAATCCGTTACACATACGTCCATATTTTTATATTAGAGTCCGTATCCTGTTATCCTTTATAAATAAATTTTGTAATAAAATATCAAAAGCGGTCTTTTGAAGGGCAGTTCTATACGCATACGTATTCCAATCTGACCATGTTCGTTCCAATGAAACATGATAGATATGAGACGAATCTGTGCTCTATTCCTTAGTAAGTGTAAGTACTGCTTTGAGTCAGAGAACAAGTTTTGTGGGTGTGACCACCACTTCTCCTAAGATACAAAATAAGCACTACCATACATAGATCTGTGTGATATCTCGCCCTAATTAGTAGTGCATATCCACACACCCACTCAAGAGATGTATGGTTTATCAATGAAAACTTGAAAACTATGACTGACAAAGAAGTGGACTGGAGGAGGAAATAATTAATAGACGAAGAACAACATACAAAAATCACTTACTTATCCGTTATATGGTATATCTCGTAAGTGGGATTTTCCCATGGATCAACCTGGTTGGTGGGGTCCAATCCCAAAATGTAGCGATTAAAGATCAAGTCCCGCTCTTCGGCAGCACGATTTAATAAAGCTTGCTGTTGCTCCTCATCGATGGTCATCATGGTGGAACCGAGGAGCCGGACTGCGGACTAAAGAGACGACAAGTGATATATTTCGTAAAACACGGCGGAGCGGATACTTCAGTGCGCGTATTTCTGGCAAGGTTTTTGTTTTGTTCTTAAAATTTCCATCTATGGATTTTAGTTTTATAATTTGTGTGTTTTATTTATCGAGAAAGCGAGTTACGACCGACGACAAAGTCACTCACACACACACATGCAAAATTAATTTTGACGTCGTCACTTTTTTCCTTTTCCTCCACAATCTCGAAAAATAATGACGTGATTTCTTTTCTGCAATTTTTTCAGTTCATAAAAACGCCCTCCGTATTTTTTTGTTATTTTAATTTACGTCGTCTATTGTTTATTTTCTCGGTTTTCTCGGCAACATCATCATCAATTCAGAACCGAGTGGGGTTGCCACTGTAACTTGGAAACTTTCTTGCGCTCCAGTGTTGCCACCCTGCCGCCGCCGTCGACATTGCTTCGGCTCGGTTTTCTGAACGAATGTAATGAATGGAGGAATCCGATATGAACGAATGGAATGAATGGAGGAATCCGATATGAACGAATCGGCCATAAACGGCATAAAATCGACAATAAATTGGAAGAATCGAAGTCATTTCATTTCAAGTGAAAGTGAAAAATAAAATAAAATAAAAAGTGACAACAAACGACAATAAATAAACTAAGAAGAAGATGCTGTGTTACAAAGTGTCCCTTCGAAACACAAAAAGGAGACATCTTCATACGTGCAACAGATCAAGTTGGACAGGTTGCAGGCAGGTTGGATGGAATGAGATTGGATACGATACGAGTACAACGTGACATATTAATATTATTAATTACTAATAATATTATTATTAATATTATAATTTATAATATTAATAGGACTTCAGGATGCGCTTCAATCAAAGTGCGTTTATAATTTTAATTTTTTTTTTAAATTATTATGTAACATAATATGTTACTATTAATATTATTTCCATAGTAGCGCGTAAAAGTCAACTTTTTCGTCATCGCCTCCTAATGAATTGCCTTTAGGAGCCATTTGAGGAGTAAGTAGGAGTAGAATATATTTATATTTAACAAACAAATTGACCAAATTGCGCTCAATGTCGTGCAAATTCATGTTCACAGTTGTATTTTGTAGTACTCCAAGCTGTGCAGACTAACCGGCACCATCAAATTAAATGCGTGTTGACGTTTGTCCATTTCAGAAGACGTGGGCACGCGACAGTCGTAGAGTGGAAAAAAATCGATTGTCGACTCATCGGTGATCGATAACTAATAGCATATGTGATTTTGGTATTGTCTTGGGACGAGGATCCTGGTAACGACTTGGATAAAGATGAAAGTAAACATTTGATTATTTTCGAAATGAATGGTGATCTGATTCCGCCAATCAGCCTCCGAAATGTAATTCTGATATAAAGTTATGCCGCAAAATTTGTGCCATGAATTGTAACTGTCTGCTGTCAGAATCAAAATACCCAGTGTTGTATCTGAGTTTTTGTTGTTCGGCAATTGCCACTACCTTCCATTATTGTGCCATGAACGGCACGCCGCTGATTAGATAAAGGAAAGGAAGTCCGTCAACCTGAGAAAAATTGCCATACAGTTTAAGCAGTTCCCACATATTGGCAGCTCTGCTACAAGTCAACAAAATAACCGGCCTCAAGCATGAAGTATTTATTCTTATTTAATTTCAAAATTCATATAAATAACAAAAACTATGTTTCAATTTACCTAGGATTAGTGTTGATGGTTTATTGGTGTATTTCCCATACGAATATATATATCCCGAACAGTATGCATACATGCTGGAACTCAAACGTACCCTGGATGCTAAAGGACATTGTCTGCTAGAAATGCCTTCAGGAACTGGTAAAACTGCGACATTATTATCTCTCATTGTTGCGTACATGGTGGAACATCCCTCCTCCGTCCGCAAATTAATATATTGCTCACGTACTGTGCCGGAAATCGAGAAAGTCATAGCTGAATTACAGAACTTGATGGCGTATTATGAAAAGAACTCCGAGGAGCCTCCCTCCTTGGTTGGTTTGGTCCTGAGTTCCCGCAAAAATATGTGCATACATCCGGAAGTCAGCAAAGAAAGAGAGGGAAAATCAGTGGATGGAAAGTGCTACGGATTAACGGCAACCTATGTCCGAGAACGTCACGAGCATGACATGGAAACTCCAGTCTGTTAGTGCAATGATAAAAATCCAAAATAACATGTGGGCGCTTAACTTTACTTTACCGACATTGTTCCGATTTGTCGCAATTTGTCACAGAGTAGACTTTTGATTTTGAGAAGATTACCCCAATTAATTTCCTACACGAAAAACAACTTGAGCACTGTCGATAAAGTAAATTTGTCCCATTTGAGAATAGTATTGACGCATTCTCTCTTACAGGTCAGTATTTTGAAGGTTTCACTTTGGAGGGGAAAGAATCTACTCTACCTGTTGGCGTATATAGCCTTGACGATCTCAAAGAGTACGGGCGCATGCGCAACTGGTGTCCATATTTCTTGGCAAGATACGCTGTAGGTGGATGGAATGCAAGCATGATCGGGATTCCTTTATAATATTGGTTTCTCTTTAGATTGGCCAAGCTAATATTGTAGTCTACAGTTATCATTACCTCCTGGATCCTAAAATTGCTGAAGTCGTGTCCAAAGAAATGGTTCGTGAAAGTTGTATTGTCTTTGATGAGGCCCATAACATCGACAATGTCTGTATCGATTCGATGAGCGTTAAAATCAACAGACGTACTGTGGAACGAAGTACAAATGCGCTGAATAATCTACATAAATTAGTACAAGAGTGAGTTTTCCAAACAGACCGTTATGTATCCACAAAATGTAAATTGTTTTCTTTTTTTGCTTTATTGCCTCCACAGAATACGAGATGAAGATACTAACCGTTTGACCGAGGAGTATCAGCGTATGGTGCAGGGTTTGAAGGACGCTAGTGTGCAAAGAGATACAGATTTGATTTTGGCAAATCCTATTTTGCCAAATGACATTCTAAAAGGTATACCTCGTCCGTTTAATCAGCGTATTGCGTAGTGTCACCCTTTCTCATTTACAGAAGTGGTACCTGGTAACATACGTAACGCTGATCATTTCCTGAGTTTCCTGCGTCGTTTTATAGAATACATAAAGACCAGGTTGAAAGTTCATCATGTTGTCCAGGAATCACCGGCAGGGTTTCTTAAAGATGTTGCATCGAAAATATGTATAGAACGAAAGCCATTGCGCTTTTGCGCAGAACGTTTGTCAAGTTTATTGAGGACTTTGGAGATAACCGATATGACTGAATATGGACCTTTAACACTGGTGAGATCGTAATCATTTTGAACTAGTTTCCATTTTCTTATCTATCAAAGGAATATTTTTAATATTCTCTATCAGATTACCCATTTTGCAACATTGGTTAGTACATACACTAAAGGCTTTACCATAATAATCGAGCCTTTCGATGATAAAACGCCCACCGTAGCCAATCCCATATTACATTTTAGCTGTTTAGACTCTTCGATAGCAATGGCTCCTGTTTTTCAAAGATTTCAATCGGTGGTAATAACGTCGGGCACTTTATCGCCCATGGACATGTATCCGAAAATTCTCGATTTTGATCCAGTGGTAATGAGTTCGTTTACAATGACATTGGCTAGGCCATGTCTTCTGCCAATGGTATGTTATTCAAAATACAGTTTTTTTTGTGAAGGTATTTACATGTGACCCGTTCTCCAGATCGTTTCTAAAGGCAATGATCAAGTGGCTATTTCATCCAAATACGAAACTCGTGAAGATACCGCCGTTATCAGGAATTATGGGCAACTCCTGGTGGAGACCGCCAAAACAGTACCGGATGGTATTGTATGTTTCTTTACATCTTATTTATATTTAGAATCGGTTGTGGCCTCGTGGTACGATCAGGGAATCGTTGATACATTACTGCGATACAAGCTATTGTTTATTGAAACTCAGGACAATGCGGAGACCAGTTATGCTTTGATGAATTATGTCAAGGTAAGTTATATCTCTAAAATTTCAAATTGATTGCTAAAAATACGATATATCAAATGTCCAGTGTCATTTTTCTAATATCTTAATTACTGGTGTATTTCTGTAGGCCTGTGATTGTGGCCGCGGAGCTGTTCTTCTAGCCGTTGCCCGTGGTAAAGTTTCTGAAGGCGTGGATTTTGATCACCACTATGGTCGCGCTGTTCTTATGTTTGGCATTCCTTACGTTTTTACACAATCTCGTATTCTAAAAGCCCGCCTCGATTACCTACGTGATCAATTTCAAATTAGAGAAAACGATTTTCTCACCTTTGACGCCATGCGACATGCCGCACAATGTGTGGGCCGTGCCTTGAGAGGAAAGACCGATTACGGTATAATGATATTTGCTGATAAACGTTTTTCAAGACAAGATAAACGTAGCCGTTTGCCCAAATGGATACAAGAACATTTAGTCGATAGTTTTTGCAATCTTAGTACTGAGGAAACCATGCAATTGGCACGTCGTTGGCTCAAACGAATGGCCCAACCATTCACCCGAGAAGATCAGTTAGGCATATCATTGCTGACAAAAGAACAACTGGAAAATGTTGCTAAAGAGAAATTGGAACGCCAGGCTCAGGGCAAAGAATCCGTCGGTGGAGAAGTTATGGAATTATAACAAAACAATTGGTATACCAACATGTACATTATGTTTGCTTCATTTGGTTGAACGAAATGAAATCGTTTTCGATATTTCCTCTTAAGGTTTATATGAATATTCCCAAAATATTTCGTGTTTGTCACTGGCAGTTCGCGAGCTAGACCCTTTCAAAACAACCACCAGCATTTTCTTTATAAGAAAGTACTGTATTTATAACATTGAGAAAATAAAAATCGGGATGAAGCTGAAGGGGACCAAAAATTTGTATCGGAAATGACAACGTGTTCTCGCATCGGAAAATATCTTCGATATATTAATCTTCATTACTGGACATTATCGCGTCAGTGGCATCATATCCAAACAATTTAAGATAAGTTTTTCCGTTCTACATAATTATCAGTTCTTCCGTTATGTTATTTTATTTTGCGATTTCATAATAAAACATTCAAACTATCGCAACATAGTACACAAATACTTTTTGTTTTCAGTTTCGTCACATTTTTAATCGTCATAATGTAAATATTACAGCCTTTAATAAGTTACTACATTTTTTAGATCACAGGGTAGCGATCATTACATTTTAAAGAACACCCAAGAACATAAGTTCAGTCGAAACATCGTGAGGTTATGCGTCAAGTTTTTGATATGGATTCAGTGATCGGCATTTATTTTCCTACACACTACTTTTTTTTAAGAAAAGCCTTTTCCGTTTTTGCAACGGCCACTGATATGGTCGAAATATTGTTGGTAATATTCATAAAACGGACTAAACTTTCATTTTAGTTGGGAATACCATCTTTCCCTTTTGTATTTTGTTCCCTTTTTATTGTTGAAACAAAGATTTTATATGTATATTGCCCTGTTCTGAAATAAACCACAAAATACAGCATTTTGTTATATTATAAAACTGGTTTACTACTTTGTGTTAATGTTAATTATATATTTAGTAAGAATTTTGGGGTGGCGTCTTCCGCATCTGGAACGAACAGATGTTTGTTTTGTGGTCGCTTTGGCAACTAATTTGAAATAACATCAGATGAATTCTTGGCATCTCATTAAAGCAAAAGAGATATTACTGATGAGAACATATGCATGTTGAGTATACTCACATAATTTTAAATTAAAATCAATTGTCACAACACATTAAGTCAATGCAATCCGCATTATTGGCATCCTTGAAACCGTTTAAGTAGTTCCATTGGAACAACTGCTGCCATTGGGATAACCAATAATCAGATGCACTACTAAATAAAACATTTTTCGAGACAAGTTGTTAGAAATCATTAACATTTTAACTGGTATATTTTTTATTCCTGGTGTCTAATATACGACTCCCATCGAATATTTCTGGAGACGTCATTTTGGGAAGTCAACTGCCGCCGCTGTTTAGCTGGCAGTAACATTTGGTATTTCTTCGATCCATTTTTCGTATGTGGTTTTAAGTTTTCTCTAACAGATGTTAAAAGCAGTGACTGGATTTAATGCAAACAACCATTTCTCGGTAATAAGAACTTTTTCTAATATATTCAATCAGTTCCATGAAAAAAAGTACTGCGGTTTAGTTTCCGTAGTTCCCGGCCGGCCAAATCATTTACAAACTACCAGTAAATCATCAACGACAAATGCGTGAATTGTGAATGTCATTTCATCGGAAACTAAATACCGGGTGTGAGAGAGAAAAAGAGCGCCAAAGAGACAAACACACAGTCCAAGGAGTTAAAGCTTAAAGCTTTGTTGAGAAATTTGAAAGAGAGGAAGAAAGAAAAAAGTCCGGAAACTCACCCTAAATAGTACAAAGCCACTTAAATCCTCCTCAAAGGGGGGACAGCTTAGGGTTGGTTAACTCCCCTCACTGTCATTACAGTTGGTGAGGTGTTGTTGCCTCCACTTTATTATTATAGACAGCACATGTATATTGCGCCAACCATAACCCAACAACAACAACAATAAAAACTGACCAAATTCATACAAGTTTTGTGTTTTTGCTTTACAACAAACATTCCACAACAACGCGAGCAAAGAACTTTCAATTTTATTGAGTTGGATTTGTTGTAGTGGCTTGGCGCTTTTCGCTTTTAATGGCAAATCAAAATAAAAAGGTCGCAAATAAATGAGAAACAGTTTAGTGTTTAGTCGTCGGTTGTCGGTTAAAGGAAAGCAGCGTGTCGTGTTCCAACAAACAATAAAAAAAAAGAACCGTGTGACCAGAAGCAAGAAAAGAAATCTCCAGACGTACTAATTCACGTATAACACAAAACCAAACCAAATTGTTTGTAGTATTATTTACAACTTGTATTTATTTTAATTAATTTATTGTAAAACGAACACAAAAAAAAAACAAACGAAACGAAAATGAAACAACTGAACGAGGTACAAAAAACTCAAAAACAAAATGGTGCCTCCGACACCGCCACACGCAGTAATGGTGACGGGGACAATATCATCATTTCCGATCAGAAACAGCAGATGCCATTCAACAACAACAATAACGCCATGACAAAGTCGGGCGGCCTTCATTTGAGTTTTGTGGCCAATGCAAATGAGAGTGTTAGTGCATCATATTGTAAACAGTGTCAGATTGGTAAGTGTGCATACATACTCGTCCATACATACATACGTATCTATGTACATATGCATGTGTTCGTTCTTATGTTTGTTAACACAACTAACCGACTAATGAATGATATGTACCCTCGTATTTATTTACCTTTCAATAGTACAAAGTATGTAGTTATTATTTACGTGCATAAGACTCGTAGACAACGATTAAATCGTGTTTAATCGCTTCAATTGCCAATTGCATTTTCTATGGTGGAGCTCTACATATGAAAAGGACTCGTATATATGTACATATGTAGACATACATACATATACTCGCTACCATGATGATAGGTGATTACAATGATGACGTATGGTTTTCCGTTAGGGATTTTGGAAACGTTTCTAGTGGAAAAAGATAAATCACATGGTATTCTTATATTGTTATGAATTAAAAATTGTATTTTATTTCTCACATTTTATTTTACAAACAATTTAAATTTAAAGCACACTTTAATCATAAGAATGAAAACGTTCTAAAACACTACGTTTTTTTTATAACTCCAATCGGACGGAAAATCAGTTGTTTCATGTCTACACAAGGAAAATTGAATCCGTATTTCATTTTATTGTAAATAAGAATCCTGGTTTTAATAACGACACTCGATACTTCGCCCATTTACTTCCACAGTGTCACAACTCAAAACAGGAGATCCGTTTAAAGTTCTCAATTGCGTCATACTGAGCCAATATAAACTATGAAATCAAATTTAAAATGTTTTCTTGAGCGAAAAACCTTAAAAAGTTATGTAATTTTTGAATTTTGACACTATTGGAGTAAGTGAGCGATATATACCAAAGAATATCATTAGTTACTTTATTGATTGTTACGGGACTGAGTTAGAAGTTACTACGGACCTTGAGTTGGAAACATTTTCGATAAGATATTTTTCAGTTCCGGTTTTAGTTTCTTTCATATTAAAAATTGCATATTAAATATTAAAATATTAAATATGTGTGTACATATGTATAACCTATTGAGTTAAGAAATATACCAAACAGAAAGTGTCCATTTCCGGGGTCACAATTCCATTTGCGTCGATAATATAAAATGGAAAGATACATGTGTATTTGTTTAAACAAAAACAAATTTACAAATAAGTTGATATTTGTTCGTTGTCTCGAGTGGTTTGCGCTCTCCAATGCCATTGCGAGAATTAATAAATACAGCATTACTTTGTGATTGTTTTTTAAATTGTTCAAAATCCAATTTCTTTATGAAATATACAACAGATATATATATACGACCAAAAAAAAAAAAGCGAAACCAAATTCAATTTCGTTGATCTCGAAATATAAAAAGTTGCTGTGTTTTTTTTTTGTCAAGGTGAACTTTTCTGCGAACACAAATCCGAAACCTGGAAGTGCTTTTAAGGCCAATTAATCACTAATTACATTTGTTTCGTTTCAGTAATTTAGTAACAATTGCATTAACATAGTTATGCTATTATTAAATATAATTGAAAATTGCGCATTAACAGCAGTTGACAGATGAATAACGGAAGGGTCACCTTCAGACGGGCACAAATGTAGAAATGGTTTTAAGTAGCACCACACAAACACGAACGATATCCACTAAAAGCATAAAATTGCTAAGATCAAATTGCAAACAGAACAAAAAATCGGTCTATGAATTGTGATGAAATATCGTTAGAAAATTGCATTGTAAATTCCTCAAACATAAGCCAACGCTGTGTCGCAGCCACAACGTTGTGTCGCAGATAACATTTCAGTTATAAATTCAATTTTGAATTCTTAATCCACCCTTACATATAAATATACATACATACATACATACATGTGTACGAATGTAATTAAGGAAACATTTTGGAAAAAACCAATCGAAGTCGTGCAAACTTATCACTCCTTGTGTAAAAGACGACGATGTGTATGATATGGCTCGAACATCATAGGGTGTTATGAGGATTCAAGACATACAAAACAAATGCTGTGTGCTAAATACTTCATAGGGTAACTGGTGAATATTTTCGGTATTCATGCCGTAATTCAAGGGGTCATTAAAGAAGGTGTATACAAGAAAGTTGCCAGCTACTCATATATGAATACCCCAACTGTATAGAGGTGTCAGCCATAAACATATACTTGAGAGTATCCCTCTTTTATTTGAAGTTTATATATTCACGTACCAAGAAATCGAGCGAAAACCTTCGCCAGTGTTTCGTTTCATGGACTCTTCTACAATATATCACACTCAGGCATACGTATTTATATTACCCACATGTGTACAAGTTAATATATTGTATTCCCACTTACCCGAAAGTGTTTATGCAGTTTTTTTTCCTATATCAAAAAAAAAAATAGTCATTGATCATGACATTGACATTGAGTCTTTTAAAGCAATGTCAAACAAAATCTCAAATGAATTTTTTTATTTCAACTATACTTCACATTCCAAGCCAATATTTGAATATGCGACCAAACCTTTTGTTCGATAATTATCTTGACAATTAAATCTCGTTGTATGAATGAATGCATTACACTTTTTATTTGATTCGTTTTTTTGATTTTTTATTCAGGTTTTGTTTTTGCGTTTTTATGGTCTATAACAACTTGAACTACTTTGGAGGGGTATAACTGTCAGTAAGAGGTCGGTCAAAGCAAATATACGCCGGACATACAGTTTCGAAGGTTATATTAAACGAGTTCGTATTTTACAAACAATTCAAATATAAAATCACTTCGTTTACAATAACTTTGTTGTACATATTTATTCTGCGAACAGTGAACGACTTCTATGTTTTGTTCCACGCTCGCATTGAAATGCTACGGTTCGAGAATATTACTTATACGCTTACGATTGTAATTCCTAATACACTTATCTTCTATCGATACAGAGATGTACATATTGATGTCATAATTATTTGAAATGATTTGAAGATGCCGGACTGGTTCCTAAATCACACTCATGAAGTCTTTGAAAAATCGTATTACTTTCAGTTTAATAGTTGTATTTCCAACCTAACAAACAAACAAAACGTCATTTAGTACATACTAACTTGGAAATCTATTTCACATTCAATTCAAAACAAGTTTTGTTTGAGAAAGAATGTTGTTTCTTTTTGTTCTGTTCTGCTCTGCTCTGCTCTGCTCGGTACAATAATTACAGTAAAAGTTCATAAATTATTTGCAACATTAATAACTATGTACTTATTTATACATACACACATACATTTGTCTCTCTTTTCAATGTGCAGCTGTTAATAATATAAGTACATATATTGAAATCAGTCACA
This sequence comes from Hydrotaea cyrtoneurina, assembly GCA_958296145.1. Classification (NCBI taxonomy): domain Eukaryota; kingdom Metazoa; phylum Arthropoda; class Insecta; order Diptera; family Muscidae; genus Hydrotaea; species Hydrotaea cyrtoneurina. The sequence continues at coordinate 968,881 of OY282516.1, read as the reverse complement.
TCAATCGTCATATTGAACTTAATATGTTCTCGTAGTCGAGTAGAACAGAGTAGAGTCTGCGCATATCGGTTATTCCATGTCTAAACGATTTGCGTGAGACATCCATCGATGTTTCCGATTTTTTGTTACAGAATCAATGACTACCATTGGAGAGATCGGTGCAATGCACGGCGTCGAATTTCCGAAATGTTCAATAAAACGTATGTTGTACACTGAAATCATCATTTTCGGAAATTGTTCTGTATAGGACCAGGAAAAGGTCCATATAAGGAACCCACATTTCAGCCAGTAACGTGCTGAAATTCATCGGCTTTGTATTTTGTATCTGCCTAACCCAACCGACAAACTGCATATGTATGTATGTATATTAGGTTGTAGGATTAACACAGCACACATTGGTTTAAATGTTCGTGTGTCGTTCGTTTGAGAGTATTTCATTAGGAATCGTAATGGTTAGCCCTATACTTCTGCTAAAGTCTCCCACTAAACTTGTAGACGTATTTTGTATTTCTCTTATCTTAGTCCGGCCGAACACCACATTGCAATGAGAAGGAATTATTCTGTAACTCGTTAATACTGTCATTTCCCGATAAATGTGGAGAATAGTTTCATGCCACACTTTACATATTGTCTATGTATGTACATATGTATGTATATTACCATAAATACATTTCCATCTCCTCGTTCAGTGTTATCTTAGTAATGGATGGTTGGACATTTCCACAGGTGCCAAAAGATTTTATACAACTAGTCGCTACCGTCTAGCCGTGTTCCTTTGCTGTAAGTGCCCCCCTCTGTGAGTGAATATTTACTAAACACTTCTTCTGTTCACTTTGCACGCCTGAAGACGGTACCACGGGAAGTCCATCGGTATATGCTCATACATTTATACATACATACATACATAGGTTTGTAGTAACGACAGACAATATGTTTTGCTTTACGATCCGCTGATAACCTTTAAGGGCGAACAAAGATTTCACTTGTAGTCCGTCAATTGTTTTGAAAAACTTTTAAAAAATTTGAAATGTTTTTCGGAAGGCAATTTAGTTCGCTTGCTTCATCCAAGTTCGCTTGCTTCATCCAAGAGACAGTCTGTTGTGGCGATCACATTATTATCAACGGTTGTGGAAGCCATAGAAATGGAGCCAGACAGCTGGACTAATAGATTTTTAATTGATTTCCATTATCATCGGTATTCTCTGACGCACAGTTGATAAAAAAAAAACACAATGCCATTGTTGTAAATAAGGTTTCCTTTATTATTGTCCAAGCATTACATACATACATATGCAAGTATGTACATGTGTATATACATATTTACATATGCATTGGTTTTATTTATATTTGTTAATGTTTCATAAAGTCAATGATTTCAAGTTTGATTGATTTCATTTCGATACAAAAGGCTTCCAGGAGATGTGTGATTTATCACTCCATAAATTGTTGTTGTTTTTTGGCTAATAGTCGCCTAACTGATGCCGCCTTGTCCTGCCGATGTTCAGAAGATCTCCATAAGCGAAAACGTTGTATATCCCTGAGACGTGATGGCATGTAAGCGAAAAACGTCTGACGTGGTGGTCCATTGGAACACATGTACCCACGCATAGCAAACCAATAGTTACGGCTTTGCTTCATTATGGCGTTATCCAGACGATGGTAAAATTGATTTTTAATACATTTCACCTTCAATACAATAAGCATTAGTTGTAGAACTTCGGTTCAACCCATATTTCTTGTTCGTCATTCAACCGATTTTACACATACGTATGAGCTCGTAGAGCACACATATGTATGTACACTAGACAGGGACATGCCCTAAAGTAAAAAATAACTTCACGCAGACACCCTCCCAGTTTAGAAGCTTATCCGAAGACGAACATCTTCCAAAGTTTCGGAAATCGGCATCTTAGAGGTGCAGAAAGGAAAATAAAAAAAATTACAATTCAAAATTTACGTCGAAGTCAATCGTTGACATGTAGCCCTTGATCACCATGAACAACGATATCGCATATGCGTAACCCTGCGATGGAACTTCAAGGGACGACACATACCTAATTCCGATACCCTAATTTCCTTCCGCTAACACAATGCATTGCATTTATAGGGGGCATCCCCTGAGTGTTGGCCTTCAAAAAAAAAAAAAAAAAAAAAAAAAATACTATTCCGGGGGGATCAAACAAAGTTTTGGTGTTCTGAAATCATCTTTGGATAAGCTCCAAAATAGTTGGGTGTCCGCGTGACCCCGTTTAATGTACACGTCCATACATACCTTTGTATCCAAATAATTTCGGCAATTGTATCTGACAAATTGATTTGAACCCAGCTGTGCAGCCGTAGGAGTGGGAAAATCAAATTTCATGCGATCCAGAGCATGAAAGATTTTCAATGAGTAGCGATAAGAAAGGCTTCGTTCTCTCGGACTGTACACCTTGCCATAGCGTCGTGATATCCATTCACGTAACATCGGAAGCTTGTGGGCGTCGGGTAATTGAGCCAAGACAAATTTCGGATTTTGACGCAGATACGCAAAGGCATCGGCCAGCATCTGATCCATAAGATCCTTATCTTCGGCATTATATACAGCTTGATCTGGGTACTGCTTTAGAGGACGAACACATTGCGATTCATTCGCATTCCTACTTTGTTCTTCGTCATGTTTGGCCAATTCGGTTTTCCATGTTTGAGTGGCACATTCAGCGGCAACGAATCCCATTTTCAATTCCGCCTCCTGCAGCTCATTCAACGTCGAGATATCCTTATCCAAAGCATCAAGAAAAGCATTTCTGATCCATTTTCTCTCGTCATTACCAATTTCCTTCTCATATGCAAATATTTTCCTATAGTCAAACTGATAAGGTTTGTGGTCTGTGGGTGCATGGAAGAATGTTTGTGAATATCTCGGTGTATCTGCCACATGGCCATAATCATAATTTTGCATATAACGTGAGGCAAAGACTGAGATTTGTGATGGCGACTTTCCAGCCATTAACAATTCCGCACGACTGGCATCCATATTGACTTCTTTTAGCTGGTCCAGAACAGTTTTCGAAAGATCTTCATTTACATAATCGTCTAGTCGCCTCTTTCGCTGTTCTGGCGTCAGGTTGTCAGGCGGCTTTTGGTTTTTGTGTGTTGCCACATCTTGCACTGGTTGTTTGCACTGTAGATCTGTGATTGGCACCTTACAGCAGTCGTTGTACTCACCGCCAATCACTATGTCGATTATATCACAATCGCTGGTTAGTGTTCTCAGCGTTAATTCCTTTCGTGCGGACGAGGTTTGTTTGCGAAAGGCGCAAAGCTGTTGTTCAATCGCTTTGTGGAGAGACTGCATGACACGGCGAAGTCGTTCCTGCAAATTATTGTTACAGATATTGCATTAATAATTTAATCATAAATTGATGTGATTGACCCATACCGTATTTAAATGAGTGACTACCTATTTACCTCCTTTTTTTCAGATGTATCGCCAAAATAACGCTTGAGACATTTATTCCTGATGTTGACTGTTAATGCATGCTTGCAATTATCTTCAATTTCCTTTAACGTCTTGTGATAATTACACAACACGTTAACGGTATTCGCATTCAATTGAGCTGCCTCAAAGTTTTCAAATATATTTGAAATTGCATCACGAATTATGCCGTTAGCCACTCTCCTGCTGGGATTTAAATCGTATTCCGCAAACCACCGATTGCTTTCATTGTGAACGACATAGCTTGGATCCGCATAGCCGCCGTACAAACCAAAGTTAACCTTGAAGTTTGGTATATTGGTGATTAACGATTTCCCGTACACTTGTGGACGACGTATTCTTCCAAAGTAGGGTAGAACATACATTTGCCGAGCATTGGACTTTGTCCTGTTAGCATTTTGGTGACGGCACAGAGCTGGATTCATGGTCGTTCTTGACGCATGGCCCCTTGGTAGAATTTTGTCAAATTCTCGGAGGGTGGTGATCATATCCAGGTGACATATAGCCGAACAAATTAGTTGCTCATTGACATTATACGTAGCAGGGTTGGCGTTTTTGTAATGCATTTCCATAAGAAACCAAAGAAATGCCAAGTCATTGCCGCGACTTAAACGCATTAGTAATTTGATGTCCTTTGATGGGGGCATGGGCTCCAAACCGATCATGTTCAGGCAATACTTGACACGATGCGCGGTTCTCTGTTCGGTATCATCTCGTATGGCGTTGAGAAGTTCATTGGAACCCTGTAAATGAAAAATCGATGTTCCACGAAACCACGGTGCCACATCTTTGTTACGTAAAAAGTCTTCTATGAGGTATTCCTCCTTTTCGGATTGTCCTGCCGAATGTGTAGACACTAGCTCACGGCTGTCTACTCGGCCAGCATCGGCAGATATACGCGTCTCATACATTATTGAATTTTAAAAATACTCTTTCGAAATTTTTCAAAATAAAATCTATTGCTATCAGAATGGAATTGAAACACTGAAAGCAAATCGTGTCACCAAGCAATGTTGTTTAAAACAGTCAGAAAGCAGAGTTGTTTTTGGAAATTATGTTTAACTTTGATATTGCCGTCCTCTTTGTTTTGCAGCCGAATTCTTGGTATACCTGCATAGTGTACTCTCGCCTTGCGGACACCAATCCGCTTCAGTCCTCTTGTGTACTTATCCCATAAGCGGGTAAAATTACCAGCCTCTTAGCTGTCCGCTTATGAGAGAGTACAAGGGTACATACAAATTCGTACTGTACCCCGGACTGGCCTCGATTATGTAAGCTTTGTTTGAGTATAGGTTTGGTCTTGAATTCGTTCACCATCCAGATCCGTTCCTTTTCTTGGAAAGACTGGGTCGCTCGTTATGTTTCCAACAATTTCGTTCGCATATGCGGGCCTAATGTTGCCTTTGGGGGGTTAACTGTGCATATTTTAATAACTTGCGAGTTTTGCAAGGATCGCATTCACGGTTAAACCCGTCTTCTTATACTCCGACCTGAACGTATGTAGTTAACATTGCATACAAATACAGCCAGTGCGGTGTCTAGCCAGTGTGGCCCTGAAACTCCGTAGGAAAGACCAAGTGAAGGGAGATGTGAATATTCTGGGCATAACGAAGTAGAGGGAATATACGCTCATTTTGTAAGCAACGGTCTACATTAATTGGATGGTGAATATTTTTTATTAAATTAATGAAAGATTTCGTCCATTGGATGAAGCTTTTTCTTTGAGTTCAAAGTGAATTCAAACCACAATTGTTCGTATGATTATCGTATCGGTATGTACATACATACATACATGCCCTCATGCATTAATGTTTTGTTCTTCATGCATGCCAATTTTGATACCATCGCGTGAACAATATTCGGACAAATGCATTCATGTTCAACACTTAGTTAGCCCCCAGTTTATAGCTTGTACTTAGTTTAAGGTCAAATTGCAGGTCTTGCTTGCACTTGTCGGTGACTATCGAATTTCATAACAAAACTGAAAAATGCAACTTAACCTTGCAACCGGTCTAAAAAAAAAGAGTAAAACCACTTTAATTGATTGAACACCACCTTCTATGGTCTACACAGCGAGCACTCCGCATGGTAGGTAAGAGTCCAAAGCTAAAAAACGCAATTCGCATTTTGTTCTATGTAGTCGTATGCGGCTGGTTCCATTTATGATAATACTTTGGTGGTTTTTCGTGGCACTGCATCATGGTACTAACAGAGAGAGAGAGAGAGAGAGAGAGAGCGAGAGAGGAAAGCCTCCAACAAATCTACTATAAAAGTTCCAAACTATTAAAATAATGGCCATCAACCTTTTTGAAATTCCAGGTACTCTTTTCGTAGCAGTGAAATACTCGTAGGTATAAAATAGTTTCAGCGGAGTCGCAGTTTACGTTAATCTACGTTGGCTGGATTCATCCAACTAGGAGCGATTTGATATTCCGCTTTAAATACAAAATCATATCTTTCATTTGATTTGAATATAAACTACTTGAAAATAAATAAATAAAGTGTTTGTGTTCATGTATGTAAATGTGTTTTTGTCACAACGATTAATAATTAAGAATTTTTCGCATACAGTAGCGATTTTGCTTTAGTAACTCTATTAGTTTTGTTTGTGGTTTTGCATTCACAACACTAAAAAAGACAATTAACACGAGAGGAAACGTTAAACGTTTAACACGCCGAATGGTGTATTCGTGTATGTTGGCCGTTACGTTTTTAACATTTTCACCACAACAGAATGGGAAATAAGAGTATTCGATTTGTTCTTGTAAACACACGTACACACACACACACACGTTTAGTCGAGTGGAGAGAATAAGCTGAGTACACACGAAATAACGGTTACAATGTTGTGAGAGGTTATCAAGAACAATGCTAATAAAATTCGTAGCGTAGGGAAAAGCTTAAAAGCTTCGTTCATTCACCAGAGTGATTTAAACACTCACTCAGCAGCTTAATACTCGAAAAGAAAAAGACACAAAACACGAAATTTCTGAAATTCAATTTGATTTTTTGTATACTCACTACTCACTCGTGTTTAAACGTCAGTTGTTGAATACCTCTCGTTGAGAAAACACGACGCGGCGGTTACGAACGAAAATTCATCACCGTTTTCAAAGTGCTAGAGTTTGTCAAAACGAATCAAAACCATTGATAAATAATATTCTCTTGCCAAAAGTTTGTCTCGCCAGTCTATTCAGTCGTATGATTGAAGTGTGTTAAAACTAATATTTAGCCAGAGCAAACAAACGCGTCACTTTGAACGTCCCAGTGATTATTGTGATTCTATTTGCTATTTGCCAACCATTAGATTTGCATTACTTGTTCCTTCTAAGATATACACACACACACACACACATACACAAACGCGTACACTAGGAAGAGTTAAAACATGAGCTTTACTCGCCAATTGTCAGAGATGAGTGCAAGTGAATTGAACGAAGCCATTGACGACACCAATTTCCCTCAAGCACATGTCCTTTCACGTGGGCGCAACAATAGCATTTGCTCAACAGGTTCAACTTCGGGCACGTCCTCCCTGATGGATCGCAATTTATCACAAACGGATGATTTAGTGACCGGTAGCGCTGGCGGGAATGCACCAAGCACCGTCGTCGGTGCCGCTGATGTTAATAGTGATGTTATTGGCTCTGGCAGCGGCGGTGCAGTAAGTAAAACAATTAGCAATCGTCCGAAATTAGTTATAAAAACAAACGGAACTATTCCCGAAAATGAGTCCATGCAAGCACCGATAACACCAATGACTCCGAGGACCTCAACAACTCCAGGTAGTCTTGAAATGTTATTGCAATTCTCCAATATCGATGTGTATCATTCCATATTAGAAAATTACTCAAAATATACACATACATATATAAGAACATGTTATTTATTATTTACAATTACAATTTATATGTATTCTAATTTTGGGTCCAAGGATACAACTGGTGACAGAGGCCATATGTGCCCGTTCGTACGCCTGTGGTAGGAATCGATCGCACGGCCACCAGCCTGATAGACGAGGACACTACCGACTCGTGACGGACAAACTCCTACGGTCAATAACCATTTTAAAAATATTGTTCAAATCTGACTACAGATAGTATTTGATAAAATCCATTTGGCATTTGGTACAGCACCAAATTTGAATTTTGTAAATCGCATGTATTAAACCAGACACGTATTCACCGTCAGCGTGTTTTAAATAATTGTGACTGTGGCGGCTTTCACCATCACAGTATAGGGTTTGTCGAAAATCACAAGGAGAATACCATACCAGTTGTTGCCAATACACGGGATATTTAAAAATTCAAATGTTTTTGTTGTTCCAAGACAATTTCCTATTCGGAGCATATGAGACAAAACGTCTGCGTCCGGGTATGTGTCACCGCTTGGACGAATAAAGTTTTGTTTACCAGATGTAAGGCAAACTCGTTAAGGTTACTAGTATTCTGGTTACATTAATTCGTTTTTTTTTCGCGTGTTAGCGAGACAGACGTGTAATTAGAGATTTTGCGACAACAGGTATTTGACATCAACAAATTGGAAATCAACATTTTAAATATTTACAAAACGCATGTTACACAATTAAATAAGATCTCAGCATCTTCTCAGTCCAAGATGCATATACCAAAATACACACACATTCATATATACAATTTAATTTATTCAGACTTGATAATTGGGAATTGATAACAAGTTAAATTCAACTTTTGCATGCTTTCTTTCAGGTCACGAGAATTGTACATTCCATCATGATTTAGAGTTGGACCATAAACCACCTACTAGAGAGGCTCTATTACCGGACATGGCCCGATCCTATCGTTTACTACTGGGTGGTTTGGGCGAGAATCCCGATCGCCAGGGTTTGATAAAAACTCCCGAACGAGCTGCCAAAGCCATGCTATTCTTCACCAAAGGCTACGACCAATGTTTGGAGGGTAAGATCACCTAACACATCATTTATTCCAAAACGTAGAAACAAACAAAAACCCAAACACTCGGGGTTTTCCAAGCGCATGATTGGTATTAATCACATTTGCGAATGCATGCGTACTGAACCAGATTTCCATAAAACTCAGAAAATCCCCGTATTTGTCCAAGAAGTACGTGTGAGACTGATTCACTCACTGGCTTGTCTTACTGAAAAGAAACCGGCAGTTCCGGTTAATGCTAAGAGAACAGGTGTAAATAAAGATGTACACTCAGAGTGACTTGAACAAAACTACCCATCATCCAGCATTCTCGTGATGATGACGTTTATTGGTTTAATGACCCGTTGCTGTTTATCATAAAACAATAAATGGACATTTATTGATTAAAATGTTTAAACGTTCAACATCACTGGAATGAGTGGCGACTGTGGATGGATTAAAGTTTTTTTTTTTTTGAATGAATTTACATTAATGCGCTGCTTAAGCACTGAATGGTTGTAAATTATAAATGTCTGAACGACTATAAAGTTTAATTAAGTTATTATATGTATAACGGGTGTTTTTTTGAGAGCCTGAGAACTTCTCCTTTTCCTATCACCATTACAGTTAAAATAAATATATACAAATTTTGAGATTTTACACAAAAGTATTACAAGAAATTAAAACTATTACGATTCTAAATAAGTGAGATTTCCAATTTATAAGTTCAATTTTACATTTAATGTCTCGCCCAAATATTTTACAGTTGTGCCTTGAACAGAAAGAATTTCAGACAGGCACTCCACTCCTTAAGAAGATAATACAACACATAAATATTGTTTACTACAATCGAGAAGATATTTTCATGACATTTATTTTTTAAATATGATTCAATGCATGTGTAACAAAGTTGGAATTAATGTAAATACTGAATATATAAAATTGTCAATTTAAAACAAAAAACAGCATTCATGGACTCCCTCTGGTGGGCGTGTGCTATATGGAATCTGAGATTTGAGTAACGAGATATTTAGCAATAGCCCAAGACAACACCTGTATCGATTAAACAAAGCCAATCTACAGAGATGTTAGAACGCTCCACATCAACACGAAAAACGTGTGAAAACTGCTCGCCATCGCTTATAAATGTCAGACAGACTTTATACACCACCCACCCTTGCCCCATTGGATGGGATTGTATACTTTTCCAACCCATTAACAACTCAAAGCTCTTCAGATTCTACTCATGTTTATTCAGTTAAAAGAAATCTCCCAAGTCATGATGGTTTCCATTTTTCATTGCTGCCACTTCCCTTTATTATTTGTCTCTGAAATCGTCAAGGAAAAGTATACGCAACGCTTTCCAATGCCACTATGAATTGATTTTGTAACTCCATGGATGCTTTGTATGTATGCATGTATGTAATATACGCATACAGATTCGTATGGGAGCAAGGGTTCGTGGTAGAGAGGAGAGGAGTGTAGCGTAATTTAAGGGTACGAATATTTGAAGTTACTTAACCTATGTGTATATGGATGAACACTAACAGGAGCACACTTGTAGGATTCTGTGATTTCTCGACTAATGCTTTGTCATACTTACAAGAGGGATGGAAGGGATGTGTGGCTATTGTCACTATTTCACTGCATTTATGTAGTGGTTGAATGTGTGTTGGCGCAACAGCCAGCCCGTGATGATGGCATGTTTTATTTGCACATAATTTATGTGTTCAAGTTCAACAGGATGAGAAGAACAGAACGATAGAAATTGCTATGATTCCTATAGTGTCTTACGAGATCATTATACGAAATGGGAGATTTTTCTTCGGTGCCACCTCATATTAGTTACTTTAATGTCGTTTCAAGCTAAGAATATATTGGTTTGTATCTAACTGAACACCAGTTTTGCCTTTTTTTTTTGTTAATATAACCGAAGGCAAATGACTTTCATTTGTATCGGATACATACAGCAGCCGCAATTAAAGCAATTTGCTTATATATTATCGTTTTCAACTAAAACCGGTTCTGTTTCAAATGCGGCGGTTTGAAATTGATCTTTTTTTAAAAAAAAATCTGGACAACATTTTTTTTGAACATAAAGTTCTATAGTTGTGGCCATGTTAACGAGTTTTGAAGTAAATACTCGTATATATTTATAGGTATGTACGCATGTACAGTGTTACAAAATAATAGTATTCGCATTAGGGTGGAGCGATTTTGCCAAAAGTCACTAATTCAAATTCGACTTCGATACTCCATAGGTGCCAATAAGTTCTGAGCTGATATGTGCAACATTCGTTTGACATTTTCTCGTTTAACATTTTCAAATTATTTAGAACAAATCGTATCGTATACATCGCTTATTTACATTTGTTTCTTTCAGACGTCCTAAACGGGGCCGTTTTCGACGAAGATCATGATGAAATGGTCGTTGTCAAAGATATTGAAATGTTTTCAATGTGCGAACATCACTTGGTACCGTTCTATGGAAAAGTCTCCATTGGCTATTTGCCATGCAATAAAATTTTGGGTCTTAGCAAATTGGCAAGGTAAGTTTATGCGAAAAGTCGGAATTCAATCATTAAAATATTGAGAGAAAAATGCATAATTTTGCTTACAGAATAGTGGAGATTTTCTCGCGGCGTTTGCAAGTTCAAGAGAGACTCACGAAACAAATAGCAGTGGCTGTAACTCAAGCTGTACAGCCAGCAGGTGTGGCAGTGGTAGTCGAAGGGGTGTAAGTACATATATGTCTTTACTTTTATGTTTTGCAGAGAGTGCAACAATTCTGTATTCAGTTACAGTTGATTTACGAGTAATGTATATTGTATCTTTGCAGACACATGTGTATGGTGATGCGTGGGGTGCAGAAAATTAACAGTAAAACTGTCACTTCAACTATGCTGGGCGTATTTCGTGACGATCCCAAAACAAGAGAGGAGTTTTTAAATTTAGTGAACAGTAAATAATCTGAAGAATATATAACTACAACAATTTTCTCACGAACAAATCTGTTCTCCAATTTCCAACGAAAATAAATTTCGATTAAACACCATTTAGGTGACTACGAACTCAAATCCAATTTTTGGTGGAAATTGCATATTAGTTTTCATAGTTGAGAAGAACCACTACAATATGTACAATAATTGCTTAACTCAATAAGTATACTCATTTTTTTTAATGTGTAACGTATTTATATCGCAAATGATATGTTTATATATGTATGTATGTATATTATTCAAATAAGACGTTTTTTTTTTGAAGAGAATCGAAATATTTTTGGAAAAACATTGTTTCTATAAGATACAAAATACAGAGAATAATGTAAAACAGGGTCCAATAATTAAATGTAAATCGCACAAGCGGCAGTTAAACACTTTTTTATTTCACTACTTAATCGAATTTATTGAATATTACAATTTTATGTACATTGTTGGGTGTCTGGGTAGATTTTAAATAACTTTTGCTTTAACTATTGTTTTTTTTTTTTTTTTAAATTTATAATATGAGAAGTTTTTGTTTGTTACTTATTCCGTTCTTATTCAGAACATAGTCGTTCTTAAGCAGAATTGATAATGTATTATATTTCTTATACATAAATCTATTCCATACTCATTTATTCCCCCCCATTTCATTTTTATTTCATTCAAAATATTACCGAAAAAAAAGAAACTAAAAGTTTCTTCTACAAACAAGTGTCAAACCATGTAAACTTATTAGGGAATTTACAAATAAACAAATAACAAAAGACAAATTTTACAAAAAACAAAGAAAAAATAATTATTTTTTTTAAATCATTTATGTATAAGATCGTTGCGGAATTCAAAAATAAAAGTGAAGTTCTATATAAATTAACCATTGCTTATGTATATGTATGTATGCATTATATACGTGTATTTAAATATATATATATTTGTTGTTGAAAATAATACATGTTGTTTTATTTGGCGGCTTGCAACTAATTTGCAAACAGAACCGTTGAAGCTACCGCAACACATTACAGCGTAATTGTACAATTTTCTTATTACAGAGAAGGGACGGCAAGTATAGAATCCATAAGTTCTCTTAAAGAAAAGGCAATCCAAATGATGAACAAAATGTCACCTGACATCCAAAATGGCCAATAATCAAAAAAACCCAAATTGGCTCCTCCTGAGAAGTTTTAAAAATGTTTGTTAAGTTATTTTGGATTTCTGGTGTGCAAAAAAAACCGGGACTACTAATACCCTATTCCAGAAACCAACAACGTAGGCGTACTTGAACTTATGAACTTTTAAATCAGAAGATCTCGGTGGATAAGTGTGATCTCCTCTTCGAGAGATAACACGGTCGAAAAACGTTTTAGTTTTGCGAACTGTGACTGCAAGATTTTCACCATTTTTGTAGTGAATTTTAATTGTCAAATGTCAAAGAATAAAAACTTCAAAAGTGACAGCTACCGAAATACCGAGTAATTCAAAATAACACCTGTTGTTGGAGAACCCTGTACAAGTGAACATACCTCCTACTCGACAATAATTCAGTTTTTAATGCATTTAGCACGTATTTTCTTTCTGCACGCTCATTTTCCAACTATGTTGTAAAAACTACTCGAAACTTTTGCAAAAAATGTATACAATTTTAAAAGCGGATCGAATACAACTTTCGATTCGTTTTAACTTTCGAATCGAGTTACATGGAACATTTTGAAATATTCTCATACCGAAATTTGGCTACATTCGCTACATCCCGAATCTCGATTATAAAAACACCCCTGAACTCATAAAAACTTTCGTAACAAATTTAAAATTCTACAACATGTTTAAATTGAACGTAATAGAGACAAAGAGACCGCAACACTGTGTTAGTAAATGGCGTCATCGTCATCAACTTTGACCTATTCTACACATACATATTTGACATATATCTACACGTTCATCAATTTAACTGTTTATTTTCCAATGTTCAGTAATCCGGCTAACATTATGTCCCTAATCTCCAGATCACCAAACCTACAAATAAGTAAACATAATTTTATTGTATTCATTTAAAACTTTATTTTTTATTTTCTCCCTGTTATTTGAAATTAACAAGCTGTTTACGATTTGTATAAAATACAACTGTTCATTAAAAAAAAAAATGCTGATAACAACGAAAATTAGCGAAGATAAACTTTGGAAAAGTAGAAAAAAAAAAAAACAAGAAACTTGAAGAAAACTTGACAAATAATATATCCGAAAAATTATATTCCAAAACTTAATTTAGTTTTAAATGTAACTTAAGTTAAAACAAAAGAAAAACCTATTATTAAATAGCTTAAATAATTGAATTGAGTTAGACTTTCTCTGCAAATTTTGTTTTTGTGTGGTGAAGATCGGTTTTGTAAAGGAATTTATTTTGAAAGAGACATTGTACTTGTGTTGTTGTAATAAACATAAAACGTGGCATGGTCGCAGTTACTTTTTGGTTGAATCCGCTGAGGCTGGTGTAGTATAACAATATTGTGACCAATATTGGTTTTGATCGCCAGCGGCACCAGTCCCGGAACCGCCTTGCTGTTGCTGCTGATAAATGGAATGGACGGATAATATGTGAGAAATTGTACAACAAAAATGTTGTTAGCTTAAACCGTACCTGCCACCAGGACATCCATTGCTGTTGCTGTTGAGGATCCATGGATTGCCACTGTTGCTGTTGATTATTACCATAACCTGCAATACAAATACATACATAGTGGTGGTTGAGAATAGGGTGATTTTTTTTTTCAATTTGTATGTGGTTTTGTACTTTGCATATCATAATTCCAATATTGCTGTTGGCCAGCTGCAACGGTTTGTTGTTGGTGTTGTTGGTTATACTGCTGCCAATTATTGGCTTGAGTTTGGTGTTGCTGTTGGTAAGTGTTATATTTTGTTGAAACTTGTGAATTAGCCTGCAATTGAAGGATCAAGGGTGTAATATTTACTGAGAAAATTCTACATTATAGTTGACGATTGAAACCTACATTATTTTTGTTGTACTTGTCACCACTTGCCGCACTACTGGGATTGAAATTAGATGAAGTTGGTGCGGCTTTGGAGCCTTGGCCACCGCGACTATCTTCGCGAGTGTCGCGGTGGCCATGCCGAAAATCCCGTTGATTGCTACTACCGCCAGAGCGGTGGTTATCACGGCGACCGCCTCCGGCGCCACCTCCTCCTCCACCAGCACCACCTCTATTGCGATCTCGATCTCTGTTATCAGTACCACTTCGATAATCCCGTGAACCAGCCCCTCCGCCACCACCGCCTCCTCCATACGAGTCGTAACGATTTCCTCCTGCACTATACCGATTAGAACTGCGGTCATCGTAGCGGTTTCGGTTGTTTTGCACCCAATTTTGAGGTCCACCACTGTAGCGACGTTGATCGTAGCCACGACCATGATCATATCCACGGCCATGGTCTTCTCTGTATCCACCAGAACGATAGCCTCCACCACCTCCTCCGCCACCACCTCCTCCACCACCACCACCGCCTCCCCATCTATTACCGCCACCATATCCTCCTCCTCCGCCTCCTCCACCGCCGGCGCGCCTGTCATTCCAACGGTTGTCGTTACGATTGTCGTAACGTCTACGATCATCGTATCGACGACGATTATCGTTGCCATAATTATCGCGACGTTGTCGTTTATCTCGGTTCGAGGCCTTTTTGCCCTTTTCATTGTATTTCTTCACTTCCTCCTTAGCTTCATCGCCACTTAAGTCGGTAAAGATTATATCGTCAAACCAACCAAATTCCAGTGATGGCAACGTAAAATTAGCTGCAATATAAGATTCAATAGATAACAAATTAAACTTTTCGGATCCAAATACAATTAACAAAATGAATGGCATTTCTTTTAGAGACGAAAATTAAATTATGCAATTTCAATTCATAGAGATTAAAAGCAATTGAAATTATAGAAGAAAAATAATGGAAAAATGTTTTAGCGCATCTGGACTGTAGTAAACGACCGAAATCGAAGGAAGTGGGTTTACCAAAAACCCAAAAATCAAATTCTGGAATGGGAATCGTCTAAAAGAAATCGAAATTACATTTCGAACACGTATTTGTATGTATTTTCAGGTGGTGTTGTGTATGGTTGTGACTTTGGGAGGAGACTACATTTTTGTCGTTAGTTAGTAGCAACTTCTCGATCTGTACATTAATATTCAAACATTTAATGAAACCAAGATTTGTAGTACTGAAAACGAATTCGGAAACTCAATACTAATACAAACAACAAAATCACCTCAGGAAAAAGGGTATCAAAGAAAATGGGGCGGAAGTATGAGGGAACACCTCGTCACCGGTAGAACATAAAGAAAAACATACATCTTATTGAATAACTGCAATTATAAGACAAATCAGAAAACATTTGATTGAATCATTAAATTTAAGTTGGATATACACAATTTATGTTTCGCGGCACTGGCGGAGTTTGCCGAATCTTCACGTATTTTGTGGGGAAAATAAATATGGATGGATGGATGGAACAGTCCAGATTTTGCGATGAATTGCCTTATGTGACAGCGAGCAGATATTCCCGAGACAAGTCGGGGCATGGTATCTGTATAGCATTGTTGTAGGTGGTTAAAGTGTATGCAAGTGAAATAGGATATGACCAATAACGAAATTGCTATAAACGAATACGTATTCTAGGGTATAGTAGATAATTAAAAAAGTTATTCAAACCAGTTTCAGTTCTTTATGCATTTAATAAACAAGTTTTACTTTACTAATATAAAATACCTAGGTTGGCTTATGACGATTTCTGTTTCAGTAGAAATCGAAATCTTTTTTTTTCTTTTTAGTTAGTTGTGGTTTATGTCGTTGGTGAGCCCAACAAAATATTTACCTTGAAAGCTATGTAAAGTTGACTCTCTCAATGTGTATGCATGTCCTTTTTCCTTCTTATCCTCCAGACGACGTTTCAATTCATCCTCATTGGGTATGCACACAACAGCTTTACGTTTAAAATCTCCAAACCCTTTCATTTTACGTCGTTGACCAGAGGCATATGCATTCCCCTATTCGATATTAACGTTTTTGGAGACGGGGGATTGAAAATAGCGATCATTTGCATGTTTTAGTTGATGTGTTTGTGGTTGTTTCGTTTTCATTTTTCAAATAAAAGAGTAGTAAAGGCAACGTTATGGATTACGTTGCATTTAAAAGTTAAGTGCACGGCATACATTTTTATGTTTCATTATATGTTTAGTAAGTAGTTGTCATATTTTCATGTTTGATAGCATTTGTTGTTGTTCTATTGTTTTTGTTTTTTTTATTTCAATCCAACAACACTCTCTCTTAGAAGTAACTTAGACTACACATACCTTTTCCACAAGTGTACAGTATTAAAATGGCATATTTTTTTTCTCTTCATTCGACGACGGCTGACTTTGTTTTTAAGAGTCATTCCATAAATGAGTAAGTAAGTCTATATAATGCTGCTGTAGTTGATATATTCAAATTTGTTCATTTGTGTTCAATGCTTTACTTACAATTGGCTGCTCTGCCGCTCGATTTTTCTACCCGTTTTCTATCTTATCGAACTGCATTTCATCGTATTTAGTTAACTGTTTCATTTTGCCTTTTGACCGTATACTTACATGATGTTATTGGGCGGCGGTCCGCTTCCTTTACAAACTAGGGCTTACCTCGAAAAAGCTGCAGCCTTTAACTGAAAGACTGTTGGGGTTTCCACAGATTTGTCTCAAATTTTGTTAAAATATTCACTTTGTACGTAAAATATGTATACATATGCTCAAACTCGATGGTTTTTAGTATTTAAAGCCCGTGCACGTAATAGTTGTAAATAGATTTTTACCTGATCAAGTATAAAATTACGACGGCGTTTGATTGCGATGTCTTCCAGAGACGTTAATACATTGAAACACAATTCGTAGATACGATCGAAGCGCCCTTTGTGTACAGATTTACGCGGAGCTCCGTCAACCTGAAAATGTTAAATGTCACACAATTAGTATATTAATATAGAATATAAAAATAATAATTAGTCATTGCCAGAAAGAACTTACCGTCATTTTAGCTATTAGAGAATCGGGTCCAATAACGTCATAACGCTTTTCGGGATTTTCCTTGATGTGATTTAGTACCCATGTTGTTTTACCTGCTCCGGGTAGACCGACCATAAGAATGACTTCGCATTCCTTGCGACTCTCAGGTCTTTGAGGTCCTGGTATGTATTTCTCCTCGGGTATTAGAGCAATCAATTCATAATCGCTCAGTAGGGACATGTGTTCGCGTGGAATGGGATGGACCTCTTCGTATTCATCCTCCTGTTCTGTCACCTCAATTTTCTGGCGCTTAGAAGGCGACGGCTCGCACTCGTCGTCTTTGGAGCTTGTTTCATCCTTCTTATCTCCTGTTTCGTCGGAAGCTTTGTTAACATTATCGGGTTTGAGTTCATCACCTAATATAAAATTTTAGAAAATTGCATTTTAAAAACTCTACATTTTAGGTATTTGAATATTTTACCATTTTCTTCTTTGTTTTCAATTTCCTTCGCCTTATCCTCAGTTACAGAAGCGTTCTGGGACATTTCAACATCATCTTCAGGTATTTTCGGTTCGGCGTCCTCTTTTTTGGTGACTTCAACTTTTTCATCCTTAGCCTCTTCTGTTTCTTGGGCTACTTCCATCTTATCTTCCTCCTTCTTCAGTTCTTCTTTAGGTATTTCCATGTTGGTTTCCTCTTTTTCCTTATCCTTCTCCACCTCTTTTTCTATTTCTTTATTTTCTTCCGCCTTATCGTCCTCAACCTTCTGTTCGTTGTCCCAGTCCTCTTCGTCTTTGTTATCTTCTTTCTTATTTTTATCTGATTCGCCAGCCTCAGATTTTTGCTCTTCTTTCTTCTCATCTTCTTCCTTCTTTTCTTCGACCTTCCTGGGCATACGTCTTCTACGTACTTTGCGTTCCACATTAACCAAAAGATTATCATTGTCGGCAAAATTTACTTGATATTCGTAGCCTTTGGTGACAATATGGGGGAACAGTGCCAATTCATCCCCTAAAACATTTTTATCGAATTCAAATGCTACACCTAAATCTTCACCATTCAAAGTATATTTAATGGTACATGGCGAACTTTCCAAATCTAAATAGCATCCAATAACATCATCCAACTGGAATGGCTTGCTGAATTCAGAGAATTCTCCATTTGCCGCCTTTCGTCCGGTTTCACAATATGCAAACGAGTTTTCGGATTCTCCCAACAGAAGATTGGAGGAAGGAATGGAAAACCCAACTCGAAAACCTTTAGTGTGTGGTTCATCACGGAAGGTATGCTCTCGACCAATGTTGGATTCCTCTGATAGGCGCACCTCATAGCACACCTTACCTTCACGAACACCATAATTAGCACGAGCACCGGACCAAACCAATGAGTATATATCGTGGTTTATCGGCTTAGCAGATGTGAAGGTAACAGGATCAATGCGAAGATGTAAGTCGGAATCATCTAAAGGGTACAAATGGGGATGTTAATATCGTCAACATCTAGAACTAGTTAAAAAAATATATACTCACACCAACTTAATCCGAATTGTTTGTCCTCAATTGTTGGCTCATCCTCGGGAGTAGAATTTTCTTCGACAGCTTTTGAGGGACTGCTTGCGTGACCTCCACTACTGCGGCGTTTGGGAGACCGTGATCTTGTTCGTGAACGAGATTTGGACCGTGAACGGGATCGGGAAGATCGGGAGTCTTCGCGTTCGGTAGAGCGATTGCGTGATTGTGTTCGCTCCTTGGAGGCATTCGCATTGTCCTCAGCTGGTTTTACCGATGGCTCATTTTTGTCATCAGTTTTCTGATCATCTGTATGAAGGTCTTCAGCGGGGAGGTCATCTGCTTTGATATCATCTTTAATTGTGTCCTCTTCATCCGTTTTTACTGCCTCTTTTGGTTGTTGATCATTTTTCTCTTCTTCAACCTCTTTAATCTCTGGCACAGCTTCAGGTGTTTTCTCCAATTGTCTGGTCTCCTCTTCTGCTTCATTCGCACCATTAGTTTGCTTCACCTCAGCCTCCTCTTTTTCGGGATTTTCATTAGAATCCATTTCCTCATCGACATTGGAGTTTTCCTCATCGACATTGGAGTTTTCCTCCTCTTTCTGATCTTCAGCAAGAGTAACTACTTCAGATGACTGTTTTTGCTCTAGTTCTTCTGGGGCTTTAGGCACTTCGTTGGCATCTCGCGACTTATCTTCCTCCTCCTCTAAAGTTTCCATTGGCTCCGAACCTTTTTTAACAGGCGATGGAGAGGGAGACCTTGTCATAGATCTGGTACGTCGACTTCGGCGCCCAGGTGTGCCAGGCGAAGGCGGTACATCTGAAACAGTAAGAAAGTGTTTTCAAGTACACCAACAATAACAAAAAAAACGACTAATGTATTTGACCAACAAATTGTTCGAAACAAATCTATGTATATTAAAATGACTAAAATATTTTATTTAAGTAAGTAAGTAAAATAGTTTTAAAATCTATATTTGGTATTTCCCTAGAAACATAAGGTAACACTTTTTCATTATAAGATGTCAAGATCATTTCTTTAATTTAAATTCAGTTGGTAACAGAGCCTCTTAGGCATGACAACTGTACACATAATAGTACCATTTGTGTGTCAAATTTCGAAATCTATTTCGATTTGGAAGACCCTACAATAAAACTGTTTATCTTATTTTTGTTATAATATTTGGGAATATCTTATTCGTTCACTGGAAAAACAAATCGAATTTGTTGCCGACTTGGCGGAACCAATCTGGCTGGCTAGAGTAGATATACGAAGTTCGAAGGCCGCTTGAGATTTTCAAAAAACTCAAAAAAGAAAACATTTAACGCAAATGTTCATCATCTGAATTGAACAGTGAAATACAACTGACGAGTTCGAATCTATTTTCGATTTTTTGGGGACAGCATGGTTACACTTCATTTGTACCAGTAAGTCGAAAGGTTTTTGATGGTCCAATGCCGTTTGTTTCGAGGATGGATTGAGATATGTCATATACTGAACTGAAGGAGGTAAATGATAAGACAGCTGGAGTATTGACCCAGAACACATACACATAAGTGGTGACCAGAATACCATTGCTATTTATATTTCGGGTCCAGAAATAAAAAAAAACAGTCGTTTATAATTGAAATGGTTTTTTTGTTTTTCAAAATACTCTCCCTGAGGATACACTGCACGATCGGTAACGTGAGCACTCCAAATCGTGAACAACCCAGAGCGTCAACAAATTTGTTTGCGCTTTAACTATTCTAAAACGTGAACAAAGCAAGAAAACTCTACAACGAAAAACGTTTCGAAATCTCCTAATAGATAGTAAGTTATTCTTTTTTTTGTTTTTACGCGTTACGCACAAAAGATTTTAGTCGCATATTTGGCGCAGCACGGAACGTTGAACGTTACCCACCGTTCAAGAATGCAACGATGACATAGATGTAGACAATGCTGATAACAATATTGAAGAGGGGGACATCTCAGAAGCATCGGAGTTGATGGAGACACTCATGTCTGGATAATCCACGCCGAAAATCGTATACGAAAATGTTAACGGGTTAATTTCATTTTTTGACCGAGATGAATTTTTCAACAGTATTTTGAAAACAGATCATGGTTGTTGTGAAAATATTATTATTATTTTTTATTAGAAAAATTATCACGCGGAACCGGTAAATTTATTCGTGGAACCTCAGTGTTTCGAGGAACACACTTGGGGAACAACTGCTCTAGCAGAATATGGGAATTAGTGATTGCTAAATTGTCGCGACAACATGACAATGATTGTTGAGTTTGATACATACTGGAAAGCGAATTGTAGAAATATATATGTACGAAAGATTAAAACAAAAGCTTTTTCCCACAGAAGAGATTACACTCTCATACTTGTAGTCGATTTACGAGGTAGAATTGACGACTATCTAAGCGGGCAAGACGGTCATGATTTATTCCTACAATTTTGAAAACAAGATGTAACTATATTTCGATTTTGATATTTACAAACAAATTTAACACGTAATGTCTATTTTTAAATACATCGAATGCTTTTCTGAATATCGACCCCAGAATCAGCTTCTGTGGTTGTTATGTATTTGTCGTTCGAAGCAATTCCGGCTTCGTTTTGAGGTATGTGTAGAAAATCAACGCATTTGTACTTCAAATTACATTTGACGGTCAGAATCTCCTTCAATGTTTGCAATCTAATCGGATTTTGTCTGACGTTCAAGTTTTGTTCACTACAGAGAAGATTCGTTCCACTGACGCTGAAATTCCTGGCAAACATAAAATTTATTCAACGATCGTTGACATTTCTTTGAATTTGCAATCGGCTCTATTGAGATGAATAAATATCTTGCATAATTTTGTCACGAATGCTCATTTTTGAAGTAAATAAAAGTATTTTTATTATGTGTCGAAAAACAGTATATTGAGGGAGAAAAGCAGTACGCAGTTCTTGATGTCGAAAAACAGTACAGATACGAGTCTTATACATGTTATCCAAGCAATTTTTAAACAATTTGTAAGCTTTTAATTCACACTATCGGCGTAAAGCGGCAACAAATTGAAATATGCTCTTTTAAGAAAATTGAATTGAAGTGTAAATACTAAAAAAATATTTAGCAAACATTTGTTTACAAACAGCTGTTTGCTAAATGAATGACGGACGACAGTTTGTCTGTCAGGGTCAAATTTTAATTGGCATTATTGCATTTTTAATGCAAATTAACCCTGCTGTTTGTCTACGCCATAATTAAGTGGTTCCAAGAGAGCATAGAATTGTTGAAGAAAGAAGTCCCCATTCCTCTAACAGGATCTAAATAAATCGGGTGGTTTTTTTAAATCGTAATCGAGTATAGCTCCGAGTAATTGTAATGGTCTTATAAAAAGGGTAAAATATTTTGGTTTACCCCCGACAACGCGCATTTCAGCCCTATTTCGTCTATGAAGTTAGTACAGATCTAGGGACATTTAGTACAATGAAAATCTTTTGTTGGCAGAGTATGAATTCACCCGCAAATTGTATTCACAAATAACCGGCATTTGCAAGTAGTATTCGGGTACTGAATTCACTATACAAATAATTTACAGCGAGTAAACTCGGCAACTCTGATTGGCAATACATCGCTGCAATATTGCAACATAGAAACTGCCAAATATGTGGCAACTATTCCACTAACATGAGAAGGAAAAATGAACACATCATTATTAGAGAAGAATAATTTTTCTACATCAATATAATTTATGTATAAAAACATTTCATGTGGACTAACCTCCTCCCTCCAGTTGGGCCCGCAAACGCTCAATAAGCACTGCTTTGACACCTTTGTAATCCAGGCCACGAGTCTGCAACTCATTACGCAGATCGACCACCTTCATTTTTTCCAAATTTGCTAAATCCATGGTGGATAGGCATTAATTTCTCGACGTCACGGAATATTCAATAAAACGTATAGAAAATAATGGCATACACTAAACAATTTTTCCGCCTGTACGCCAGACACGCGTGAAAAAAAAATCCGAGAGCACACCAACACACACTTCCTCTTGACTTGGTGATGCTTGATTTTTCAATAGAATGTCGGCTTATCCACAAATACTCTTTTACTTATGTTGTTTGTTACAATTGTTTTGTTTTGTTACCATCAACAAATGCTTGGTTTATGTCGCAAAAATCATTATTTTCACAACTTTTTCCCGCGACCAATGAGTGCTTAATGCGAAATTCCGAAATTTTATGTTTGAGAGGTCCGAGCTGACTGAATGAAAGCATGAACGCGAATAACAAACGAAAAATGGCGGCTACAACAGAGTTGTATCGGAGCGACATATTAAGGGTTGGATTGTTTTTCAGCGTTGTAATGTGTACAGCCTACCTCACATGGTATGGTAAATCGTCCAATATCCTATAATCGAAAACAGTACGATCGGAATATCGGTATTTTTCATACTCAAGTGCACTCTTATTCAGTAATCATTTTAATCTTAATGAAATCGTATCATCCGTACGGATAAACGAAATAGGACTGTGCAGGGCGCTGTTGACAGCTTGATGTTTTTTGTTTATATGTTCATTTGCATTCAATATTACTAAAGCTAATAAAATAAGTATTTTAAAACCAAAATTTGATAATACTGTCAATTTATTGAAGGGAAGAAGCAGCTTTCAGTCATGAAAAACTTGTCATGCATTGTGAACGTGTAAACAACGCTTTATTATATCTGTGGATGAGCGGTTAGTACAACCTTGTCATAGAGTTGTCAAACTATCGGTAGTCCCCTCATTCGATTGACAATTCTACCGATAGTGAATATCGATATTGACACTGAAAATGAAGTATCGACACTATCAATGTTCCCCAATGTTGGGAACTTTTTTTAAACTGAGGAACAAAATGTTTATGCAAACGTTATAAATTAGTAATAAATTCAGTTCGGTTGAATGGATTTGCGCAAATCTATCATCAATTGGAAAGAATTATTATATAAATGTATGTGTCACTTGTTAAATTGAATTTTAATACAAATATAATTTTAATATTTTTGGGGAACAATTATTGGATTGGGGATTTTCAGAGAACAACTTTGGGGATTAGACCTACAAAAATCTGTCAACACTGCTTCTACCTTGTAATGGGAAATTTACGTATTTATCATAACAAAGAAAAAAGAACGATTTTACAATAGAAAATCGCAGAAGTTTCATACGAACACCATAAAAAATATCAAAGAAATTTTAAAAAATAACAATTTGAATTTGCTTCAATTAAATACCATAATTTAGAAAAAAGGGGTGTGTATTGGAATTCGGAGAAAATAAAAAAACATGGCTGATAAATACATTCAGCCAGTTAATAATCATTTTGCCTTTGACGATGCAAAGTTAGAGGATGTTGATGACAATGCTTTCTTAAATAACTCCAGAGTACGTTCACCTGACAATGGAAACGCACGTAGCATTCCTAAAGTGGGTGTCACTGGCGGCGATACAAATGAAGATGTTCGGCAACAGCAACAATTATTTGAACAGCAACGCCGAGATATTGAGGAACGCAGTTTGCAGTCGACGCAGAGGTCATTGGGTATCCTTTACGATACTGAAGAGGTGGGAAATGCGACAGCTGTGGAACTTGCCAAGCAACGGGAGCAGCTGGAGCGAACGAATAAAAATCTGGATGATATAAACGCCACTCTCAGGTACAGCCAACGTCACTTGAACGGAATTAAAAGTGTGTTCGGTAGTTTAAAAAACTATTTTTCCGGAAACCGAGACTCACCACCACCGACATCAGCCAACAACGACAGAAAATTGTCGATTGATAGTCATAGCTCTGAACGATCAGAAAGTGTTAATGCTATTAATAGCTTCGGGAAGACAGTGTCATCTCCAGCTGAGAAATATGACCAACATCCAATTTCACGTTTACGAGATGATTCCACTAGTAAACAACAACACATGCAATCTCAACTATCGGGACGCAGTAATCCGTTTGAAGACCAATTGGAAGCTAATCTGAACGAGATGAGCAATAATTTGTCGCGCCTCAAGGGATTGGCCACCGAGTTGGGATCGGAAATCGAAACCCAGAACGAATTATTAGATAATATGAACTATAAAATTGAAGACGTGGACATCAAGCTCTCGAAGCAAAATAAAGACATGGGCAAGTTGTTGGGTAAAAAGTAAACCATACCTTTAGTTAAATGTTGGAAACTATTAAGTAATAAAATACAATACATTCTAATTTTGTATTTACTATATTTATAATTATATTTTCTTTTTTGTCTTTAATTGTTTCATATGTCCTTGAAATTTGAGGGTGTTTTTCGTCCAAACTAGATAGACCCTGATTGCATTTCAACTACAACTAGTCATTAGCTCCATTGTCCAGGGCCTGGAGATTACAACATTGTCAAGAGGAAAAACTTAACTGTAAATATAATTTGTTCACTGCAGAATATTCTAATCGTAAACATCTCCACACAAGGTATATATTATTTCGATTTATTTCTAAACGACCGATACTCTCTAGAAAAATTTAAAATGAAAATATGTAGTTTTCTAAAAAACATGTTAATGGTTTACCGTTGAACATTAAAGAACACCCTCTAAATTCCCAGCAACAGTAGATACAAAAAATAGACGACTATGACCAATTGGAAATTGTATGCACTGTATAAGGGGATTCTATAAATAACTGATTCTTGCAAAACTAAATAATATATAGTTCTCAATGTGAGTCATTACATTGACAAACGAAGCTGTTTTAAAATCAGTCCCAATATACAACCTAATTGTAATTTAGATACTGTTTTTAAAGCAAAAATTAATTAAGTTTCCAAATCTTTATCCGTCGTTTGATTATTATCCAAATTTATGTTCAAGTAAACCGACACCGTTATTGTTTCATATTTGCAACCTGCACTTCCACATCCTCATCGTATTTCCCAAAAAAATAGAGTGCAGTGGTTATTCACACGGTTCATACATCATTGATATGATGAAATTTCATTTCTTTTATGCACCCTATGCCAATCCAACCGCATGATTTCGAAATGTATACAACATTTGGGTCGGAATGTAACCGTAGAACGGAACGAAATTTCAGAAATTCTTAGGATATCATTTGGCTGAATAAGTTTTTCATTTGGAATTACTTTCTTTAGACAAATTAGATTAAATGGAATTACTGCCCGTTTCCATAAAACAAATTCTATCGTTCGTTACAAATTGTAATG
The DNA here is from genome assembly GCA_958296145.1 of Hydrotaea cyrtoneurina. Lineage (NCBI taxonomy): Eukaryota > Metazoa > Arthropoda > Insecta > Diptera > Muscidae > Hydrotaea > Hydrotaea cyrtoneurina. The sequence goes on along the minus strand of OY282516.1, from coordinate 942,732 downwards.
TGTTAGAGTATGTCATATGGAACGTACGCCCAAACTGAGAAATATCCGTTTTATAGCGGCTTATAGTTTAGGGAATCATAACAAACGATCGATTCCGAAAACTAGCCCTTAATTACTAGACAAAAAGATATTCAAAAAATGAGGTGTCACGCAAAGCGCAATTGAAAAAAAAACGATGATTCCTCTGAAAATATAGTTTTTCGAAGACTGTATAATATAGTCTTTGATATATTCGGTAGGGCGTTTCGTTTAATTCGGTCGAACTCTTTTTTATGGAATTCAATGGCGCAATCTGGCAATGCTGTCCTGTTGCATATTTCAAAGTACACAAATCACAATAGGCCGATTTTAATTTGGAACTTTGGACTTTCTTTTCTTAGTTTATCAAGCTCTTTCAGCTAAGTAAAAAGTAATATTGCTTCAAAGTGTTGAAACATTTTAAAGAGAAGACACATATATACAAGATGATTAACACCGGAAAGTTAGCGGGCAGAACATTGTTCATCACTGGCGCCTCCAGAGGAATTGGAAAGGCTATTGCACTGAAAGCTGCAAGAGATGGAGCTAACATTGTTGTAGCAGCCAAGACAGCTGAACCTCATCCAAAATTGCCGGGCACCATTTACAGTGCGGCAGAGGAAATTGAGAAAGCTGGTGGAAAGGCACACCCTTGTATCGTCGATGTTCGTGATGAAAACCAAGTTCGCACTGCTATCAAGGAAGCGGTAGCGAAATTCGGAGGTATTGACATTTTAGTAAATAATGCAAGCGCCATTTCCTTAACTGGAACATTAGAGACTCCGATGAAGAGATACGACTTAATGCATCAAATTAACACTCGTGGCACATTCCTGGTATCACGAGAATGTCTTCCGTATATGTTGAAGTCCAATCATGCTCATATTCTAAACATATCGCCACCTTTAAATTTAAATCCGAAATGGTTTGGTCCTCATGTTGCGTACACCATGGCAAAATACGGTATGTCCATGTGTGTTTTGGGCATGGCTGAGGAATTCCGTGGCCAAGGCATCTCTGTTAACGCTTTGTGGCCTCGGACTGCTATACAAACGGCTGCAATCGAGATGCTCACTGGCCCCGATAGTGCACAATGGTCGAGGAAACCAGATATTGTTTCCGATGCAGCTTATGCCATTCTAATCAAGGAACCCCGCGCAGGCACCGGCAAGTTCTATATCGATGACGAAGTTCTAATTGCTAACGGTGTCACTGATCTTAAACAATATGCGTGTGATCCAAATAATGCTGACAAATTGATGCACGATTTCTTTTTGGATGTAGATGAAACGAAAACGTTGGAGAGTAAAACATCGGCTGCTGAAGAAAAGACTGGCAATATCCCCAAACTTTTCAATAATATCCAATCATTGTTATCCACAGAAATAGTGGGCAAGACGCAGGCCATTTATGAATTCAATATTACTGGAGACGAGAAAGGCACATGGTTTTTAGATTTGAAAAATGGTTCTGGGTCATGCGGTCAAGGTTCGTCTCCGTCACAACCTGACGCAGTGCTGACTATGAAATCCCAGAACTTTACCGATATGTTCGCTGGTAAACTGAAGGCAGCACCCGCTTTTATGACAGGCAAATTGAAAATAACTGGTGACTTGCAAAAGGCTATGAAATTGGAAAAACTTATGAAATCCTTAAAATCGAAATTATGAAAACGCTGACAACAGACTTCATTAAAGGAAAGAAATTCCTACTGCTTCTTACTGATAAAAACCCATTTCATGTGTTATTTAAAAAATGTGTTAATTATATTAGTATTAAGTACCGAACGACTGGCAATAAACTATTTTTGGAGTATACTCCATCCAGATCTGCAATTATTATTTAACAATAAAAATAACATTTTCGAAATATTGATATAAATCGGAGTAACTTTATTTAAATATGGCTTACTCCACACTCGCGACCAAAATTCGTAATCACGGGTTTTGTGTCGCAATATAATTTGATTAAACGCTTAAATGTAACGACACAGTAGACCTAATCAGATAGTGATCAAAATAATTCAATTCAATCTGTATGCAAAATGATATTGCTTTTTATATTCTACATCACTCTATATATCTATTCTATTTAGCTATCTAGAGTTCGACCTCTACGAAATGTCATTGTAAGACGAATGTATACCTACTTTGTGCATAGAGGTAATTCTTTTACTCTTAGGACCAGAAATCAATTGATTGTGACAACGTGTGTGGCAAAGGTTGTGCCGACATCATAGTGCACTGTTTGGAATGATGTGTGGGCCCTAGTAGCCCGGCCACACACGTACAGCTTTAATATTGCAGTTAAAACTGGCAGTTATAAATCAACTCCATTTTTTTTCTAATCAGAGACATTTTTGGTACTTTTCACACTTGCAGCAAGAAAAGGCCAACAATTTATATTAGAGTTGCCCAACACAGTTCTTTGTTTACATTTATGGGATAATTTTATTGTGTAATTGTTTTCGAGTGTTTTGTTTTATACAAAACATTCAATTGTGTCCGTTGTTGTGAATAAAAGATTCTTCACAGGATTTGGAAGTACAAAAACAATATTTGCACATCTTTATGCCAACGGATTTGTCTGCCCATAATTTTCCCCAAATAGCCGACAATTTGGGGTATACGGCAACAATGTGTTTTTGTTTACAAGTTTTTTCGTGACATTTTTCAAATACTCAAATCTTGCAAATTGTGAATTTTATGGCGCAATGTGCCATAAAATGTGCCATTCGAAAAAATTTCATCATTAATAGCCGCGAATATGCAGAATGGCTTGAAATTGTTCAGGATGAAATGTTTGCAGATTTTTATGATGGCATCTGCACAACAGAACAAAATTAACTTTATAATGAATCATTTTGTATAATTTCCAACGAAGACTACAAGAAGAACGAGCACGAAAGTCGCCATACATACATACACTAATACAAATGTGAATGCGGATGCTCAAACGCAATGAAGTCTACTCACGTAAGTACATTATTGTGATACTACATATTTTTAGATTTATAAATCGTACACACCACACGTAGTCCAGGATACTAATAATATATGTATTTCGTTTGCACCATGGGAAATGGGATGTAGAAGACTTTCTGAACAGATTTAACATACATATTTCGTCGCGAAGTTTCTTTGGCTTGTCCTTGAAAAGGCTTCACTTACAAGGCTTCACTGGAAGAAGTGACCTTTGTTGCAGTCTGTCTGAGATCCATTATAGTGGTGAACGGTTGGGAAAGTGTTGGTCAATGTCAGCCCTCAACGGCGTTCAAGTTAGGTATCCCGTTCACAGACATGGGAGGTTTAAAAACTACAACAGTTATAAGTACTTTTGTTTTTCTTTTAATATTTGTACATAACAACTCTGTCTAAACCCTTCCACAAAAACAATTTCGACCGAATTTGGAATTGGTGGTATATCTGTAATACTCTTCACAGAATATAAACATGATCACAGAACCATCAACTGTATCCCCCCGTTCTGCAAAATTCTCACTTCTCAAACGTCGCTTGTGGGTCTGATCATCTGACTGAAATATTTTAAATATTTTTATTTAGAAAAATAATGATGTGCGAATAAACTGGAATAGCTCGTCATGGCTATCACAGGAAAGCACTATCTCACTAAGGGTATTACAACGATGAAAGGGACATCCACCACTTGGAATACAAAATCAATGATCAATCAATGATTAGGTTTATCAATTTTTTTTTATTTATTAATACAATTTTTCCTTATACATTTAATTACTACATCGAAATGTGTATTAAGCATTTGCTTCAGTGTTACAGTATAATTTACAAACTATTAAAAACTAACCGTGACTGATATTTTCCACTCTTGTTTTGAAAAAAGAATAAGAGTCAGTTTGTTTTGTGTAATTCCAGTGTTTAAACTACTACAGCTATATTACATTGCTCAGTAGGGTGGGGCAGGATTTTAAATTAACTTCAACAAGGCACTTAATTTGTAGGGATACGATTTTTAAGGCCCTTGTTTCAATTTCAATAAATAATGGGAAATCAGAAAAGGACTTAAATCTACAGAAAATTAGTTGGTCGGTGAAAAATGGTTAGATATTTTTAAAAAAGACCTTTGATTTAAATCTGTTTTTTTTGTTTTTATAATATTATGTACATTTAAAATTACTGCTAGGTTTCCGAACTAAAAGTCGGGATCATAATCTCGTGGATAACGTGTTCTACCACCACCATTCGTTTGGTTGTTGTACGTATACATCTGATGAGCATCCGCAAATGCATCAGGATACTGGTGACCGTACATTTGTTGATGCTGCATGCTGTGCGCAGCATTGTTGTATTGGGAATGAGGATGTTGTTTTAGAGATCGTTGGAGGGAATCTCCCTTCTGTGAGTAGTTGTTCTGCGAGTCGTAATAATAGTCACCATGGCGAGTTGAACGCCAACTGTCGTAGATGTTAGAACCACTGCTGTCATGCATGGAATTGGTAAAACGCTATAGGTGGGATTGTTAGTGATATTAATATAGCATTAAAATAGTATTTCATTATTAAAATATGGACGCACCTTAGGTTTAATGGGCTGTTTGGTATCATTCCAGGCATCATCTATATTATAAAAATCATCCACCCCATAATTATCGACTCCTCCCATATGGTTGATTTTTAGTTCATTCAACATATCAGTCGTCAATGGAATAGGCGTTTTCTTAGCCCTCTTTTGTCGATTCAGGAGCTGTAGGGGGGGGTGGCAAGACATTTATATTGTGTCTAACTTACGTTTAAACTGTTACACTTACCACTGTTACTCCGAATATCACCACGAACGCTAGCGAACCCACCCCTATTACGATTACCACTATGGCCCATTGTGGTATCAATAAGTCTTCCTCAGCAAATTCCACATTGGGAGTTAATGATTTTGGTATAACTTAAATAAAATGTATTTCCATTTGGTATATAGCAGCAGCCAAGTGATGTATTTCTAAATGTTCTTACCTGAGAAATCAGTGGCAATCGGATCTATAACATATTTACCCATTAGGAACGTTTGTTTGACTAGTTTATCCTCTTTTCCGTCCGTATATTGTTGACTGTTGTCGGTATCATCATTATCCGTTTCATTTTCGGTTTCCGGTGGTGCTATTGCCTGTGGTGTCAGAGCTTCGTGGAAGAGTTTCTTGATTTCCAATGTGTTTACGTCTTCGGTGATATTGGCCAATTCCACGTAATAGTCCACCAAAACGCTACCTTTGCTAAAGCTATCGATACGCACCTTTTTATACCACTTTTTCAGTTGAGCAGCCGTGGAGTAAACTTCGTTCAACTATGCAAAATTTCAAAGACAACAATTGAAACAACAATTCTCTGTATGATCTTCCAAACACTTACCTGGGCTTCCACTTCTCTAGCTAGATTTTTCCATTCAACAGTATTATGATCTAGTAACTCCGGTTTCCACGAAACGCCATCAATGATTTTTATGGTGGCAGCCAAATCACAGTCATTTGTACAAAAACCTGGTTTTGTAGGCTTCGGTGTGGTAGTGGTTGTTGTGGTTGTAGTTGTCGTAGTGGTCGTCGTTGTAGTCGACGAAAACAAATCGTCAATGTCTATAGTGGCTGTTTTTGCTTGTTCTAATAGCTTTTCTATAGAAATGGGAGTAGTTGAAGGTGTAGGCCATCCAGTAAACTCAGTTGTAGCTCTAGTGGGCGGTCCTTTCTTTATTACAACGGATGAAGAAGTAGGTCCTTCGCTAGAATCTGTAGACTTTGGTGTTGTCAACCTATGCGATCCCAACCGCTTATGGATCCCCTTGGGAAAAACTACTTTGAAGCCACTACTGGAGTTATTTTCCGCAGATTCTAATATATTGTCTGTAGCCGGTGTCGCAGTCGCAGTGGTGCTAGTGGAGGTCGGTGTTGCTACTTCGGTTTTATTAAGTTTGAAGTCTGGTGGCAATAACGAAGCAACTTCTTTAAATTCGATCTTTTTGAAAATGTCAACGGGTTCCTGATCTTTTGTTTCTGGCGGTTTATAGCCCTTGGGCAGCAGCTGCGCTATGTCAATAGTTTCTGGGTCGGTTTTAACAATTGGTTTTTTAGTAGTTCTTAATTTATAGCCGGGCGGCAAAAATTTAGCAATGTCTTCTGTTTCCACAGGTAACGGGACTGCTTGTGTTTTGGACTCATCACGCTTTTCCTCGCTATCATCCGAAGGTGGTTTGTAGCCCGGAGGCAGAAATTTACTTATGTTTTCATTGATTTTTACCACAGGTGCATTCGTGGGCTCTGCAGTCGTTGGCACAGGCGTGGTCGTCCTCAACTTGTAGCCCGGTGGCAAAAACTTGGACAAATCATCAACCAAGGTTACCTCTGGCTTTGGTGTCGTGGCACTCGACTTATAGTCTTTTGGAAGAAGTTTATCGAGGTTGTCGTCAAACTTGATTTTGCTAAATATGTCAACCAAATCGGGTTTCGGCTTTTCCGTAGATGCAGGCATCTTATATCCCTTCGGCAGTAAACCAGCCAACGAAACATCCTGCACAGAAACAGCTGCATTCTTGAAGGACCTACTAATGGTGGAGTTGCGAACAGGCTTCTTGACATCTACTTGCTCTTGTAATGGTTTCTCTGTGCTTGTGGTTGTTGTTGTTGTGGTTATTTTTCGATTCTTATATGAAGTTCTCGATTTGAAACCCACGGGAAGTAAAGCGGTCAATTCTTCCATTTCTGTTTCGTCGAAATGGTGTACTTTAACTTTGGGTGCAGACTCGTCGAAGTGGTGTACTTTGACCTTCGGAGCGGACGTAGTTTTCGGTTGGAATTTTCGTATGTTCGGTTGATATTTAGAACCGGCTGTAGAGGTAGTTGACTGAGTGGAAATATCCATTTGGCTAATGATGGGATATTTTCCGGCTAAGAGACCGCTGGATAATTCAGATTGAACACGATCTAACTTGTCTATAATGCTTTCCGTCGAAGACGACGACTGTGATAGGGTTGTGTTCTCAGATGATTGTTCCGGCTGAGATGTGGGATTGACTTCCAGCTCATCGCTATCACTATTTTGCTCCGACACGGCATCATGGTCTTTTTTATTGGCTTTCGCCTTTGCATTGCGCTCCAATTCAGACAACGACTTTTTCGACTCTTCCTGTTGTATGGCTGGGAAAGGAAGGAAACGGGCACCATTTATGCTACGGCTAGTTTGAATGGACGCTACTACCACATAACCCTCGGTTGCATTATTCAAAGATTCCTCACTTGCAATTGTTGTTTTGGGGGTAGTCGTTTCTTCTACATCTTCGTAATATTCATCGGAAGCTGGAACAGATTTGGTTTCAGTAAAGATTGCTTCTTCTTCCATTGATAATGTGGTAGACCTCGGTGTCACGGGAACTAGATATGCTGTCGTCCCATTGACGATGCTCTTGCTGGTAACGACTGATATAATTTCCCTTATTTCCAAGCCTGGTTCCAATGAAGTTGAGGCAGTATTGTTGGATGGATGTGCATCGCTAGTGTTGCCTTCATCAGCTACATCTTCATGTTCTCCCTCATGTTCTTCTATCAGGTCGCCATCACCACTCTCGTCCTCCTCATCCTCTTCATATTCCTCCTGGTCGTATTCGGCACTCGATTCAACTACATGATGGTCCTCTTGGTGATCTTTTTCGTATGCTTCGGTTGTGGTTATCAATACAGTCGCAGTAATTTTCTCATCTTCTTCGGCTACTGTATGTGGCGTTGTGCTAGTTACAGCAACGTCTTCTAGTTTCAATGGGGTTGCATCCGTTATTGGTATAACTGTGGCGTTTATTTCCCCCTCCTCAACCTCGTGATACTCCTCATCAGACACGGAAGGTTTTATAGTTGTAGGATCTCCGCCATCGCCAGATGTTAAAGTGGTACTATCCTCTTTACTGGCTTCACCCTCTTCCTGGCTTTGTGCATATTCGTCCGAGTAATTCTTATACTCTTCATCGTCACTTTCGTGACTGGAATCAATTTCTTTACTCGTTTGGGTAGCAGACTCGTCTTGCTCATCAATAGGATCAATTGTGGTAGTAACTGAGGCTTCAGTTATTTTGGAGACGACAGGAGTTTGCTCGGCCTCGTGTAATTGTAGTTTTTCTAACAACGGTTCCTTAATATCCGGCTGGGCCAAATGATTCTGATGATGTGTCTCTACGTCAGACTCGTCGCTTCCACTTTCGTCTTCTTTCGGATGACTCTGGGTTTGAGGAAATGCCGGCCTGAACGGTGTCGAGGACGGTGATATCTGTTGTTTCAATAACTGGCTCTTCAAAGGTATCTTGACGCGTCCCGACTTCGGCGAATAGGGTTTTTGTATTTTGGAATTTTGTATGGGCTCATTAACTTCACGACTTATAAACGCCGGCCTCCGGCTAGTGAACTTGTTTTGAACTCTGCTTAATTCTGGATTATTGGAATGAACGCTACTAGGCGAAGGCGGGGCCTTGAACCCATTTCTGTTTGAACCATAGCGGTTGAAGCGTTTGGTCGATGCCGTACTTTCCGTTGTAGACGATGTACTTGTGCTGGTTATCACTGAGTTGGGCTGAAAACGATTTCTCGTACTGCGGAAGGGTAATTGCTGTGACGACACTGGTCCCACTGGATTACCCGGAGGACTGCTATAGTTAGGAGGTGTAGGTCGATTACGATTCGAACTGGGTTGGAAACCTCCATTGCCAAATGGCCGTGCGGCTGAACTACCAAGCCCCGTCGATGTCAAACGATTAGCCGATTGTGGTTTATCTCCCTGTGGTAAAAACAGAGAAAGAGAGAGAGAGAGAATATTATTTACTTGTTAATCCAACTTAGGGAAACTTCATTTGATTTAGGGCTGAGTTTTTCAACTGTTCGAAAAATGTTTAAAAAGCTTAATTGTTGATGTTTTTGTTTTCTAATTTTACTATATTCGATCCTTTTCAGTCCCAAAACAACACAAAAACCTTTGTTCTTTAGGTCTATGCTCTACCTGGACATGTTTTCGAAATTTAAACAATACGTACTACATAGTACATATATTCCTACACACATACCTCCATGAATAGTCACACATTTACGTGATCGAATTTCTTCGGCCTTTCACGATGCATATTTCAATCGATTTGAAAATGAAAGTACCAAATATATCTTGTTTGTTTTTTCATCGATTTGCCAAACACAACAATTTTTATTTAAAGAATTACATAACAACGTTGTAAACATCATGGAACTCAAAGCAGCAGCACAAACTGCAAAAGCAACACTGTCACGAAACAAAAAGTGAACAAGAAATGTTAGTTTTTTTTGTTTGTGGGTAACACAAAAAAAAGTAAACCAAACTCTGATAAAACCAGATCACTCCATTAATAATTAACGAAAACCAACAACACAAATTGGAGCAGTGTACAGATTCGAAATTGGGCTCCAAACTACGTGCATACATACATACATATGTTTTAATACAAATTTCAATGCGTGGCGAATACGGCAGGAAGATGCTACTCACATGTATTTGTGTATTTGGCATAAATATACACACAAATACGCGAACCCCTGAATGGCAAAGTCTCCCCATTAATTCCTACATTTAGTCACAAACATATCCATTTAGGTAGCAATCACCGATCATTAGTGAATATAAGTGACTGTAGAATACCTTAGATTAATTCATCTGCTAAAAGATTGTAGTATGTTTCGTATGGCAATCATTTTTCCTATTTGTCATATAAGAATCACTGTGCCACAAAGCACATGACGCACTTTATCTAAATTGGGTCATTTCTATAACTTTCCTTTGAGAATCTGACATTCATTTGATGATCATGAGCTGCTGCCACACCATCGATAAGAAATTTCCCCGCGATTTCAAAAATGCATTTCTCTTTGCCCATACAATGTAGTGCCTTATTGGTGGTGAATGGCATTAAAATACCCTACAGCATTTAACGACGTTTTTAGTTACAAACTAAAATGTATAGAATTAGTTCAGTTATGAGAATGTACTAAGGCTGCCTGACGATTTGGCTGGCACTAGTCAATTCCATTTTTATTAACTTTAGTTAACAATAACACTAAATGATATTGTAATCACATCACATTGAATGTAATTTTCGATACACTAAGTTCCAGCAGGGGAACAACAAATACCTAAAACAAATACATTTCGATATTCTTAAGTTTAAAAAAAAAAACAATGTTTTTGGAATAGTTTTTGCGAAACGGAAAGCGATAACAATTGTTCCAATGTTATGAAATTTTGGTTTTGTTCAAACCAAACAAAACCTAAGCCATTCCCACGTAAAGTAATATCGTTGTTGTTGTTGTTGTTGTATCATTACTTTAGTATCATTACCATTACTCCACATTTGTATTCGCATTATTTCTTGTTTGTGTTGGTGGTGGTGGTGGTGGTGGCTGTGGCTGAGGCTGTATATTTAATTAGTGGTTTCAATACAAAAAGCAGTTCACTTCATTTGTAATTCATACAAATTTCATGGATTTCTAACAACAACTGAAACCTCTAATGGTATTTTGGAGCTCTCTCACACACATACACACATCCAAATGTAGTACAGTGAGACCATAGACACCTGATGTGGCAATCAGACTTTTTGAAAGGTATACGACGATGCATATGTTGGGAGTGACATTGCATAGATGGAAACTAAAATCCATCACATGTTGCAATTGAACTGATGTGATGTGATGTCATTTACATCAAAGAGAAATGGGTGTTGAAAAGATTTGCACTTTTAAAATATTCCAAAAATGGGAGGATTTTTTTCTTAGTTTTGTATTCGTTGGCTTTGCTTTACGAACAAGGTTATGGCGTGTTGGTATGTAATTGTTTTCCGCTTACTCTCTTCATGCCACAGATACTTACGGTTGGTTCATTGAATTGCTGCAGAAATTGTGTCTGTTGATGCGGCACATTGGCTCTTTGCGGCACAAAACCAGAACTACTCTGTGTCAAACTGCTGCTCGACTTAAAGGATTTGGAACGCGAAAATGTCGACCCACTTCCAGTTCCGGGTACACCGAAGGGTCTTGGTGAAATATCGTAATAATCATTGTTGCGGTTGTTGTTCTAAGAAAATACAAAAAAAAGGGCATTAGTCATACATATAGGAAATCCCATAGGTTTCAGGCGGTTGGTGGACACAACACACTAGATTTACATTTTAACATATGGAACTACATTTCACCGCTTACAAATCATTTCTTAAACTATAAAACGGAGCTGTCCTTAGTTCTTTGAATTACAAGTTCGAATGGAAATTGGAAATGGAAATACATTTGCTGTCACGATTTACACGATGCTTTTCCGCCAGGAGTTTCTTTTGAAAATGTGGACGTTGACTTTCTTAAAAGAGACATGCTAACGCCTTGGAAATCTTTGGATTTCTGTTTATAATTCTCGACAAACTTTGTTTAGACGTATATTTGAAATGATTTGGCATGAAAGTAGTATTCTTGTGGTACAGTTCAATCAAAATCACTTGTTACCATTCTATTTACCTTCACAACCAGTCGATGATTTATGATCTCTTTTGTCGTTGTTTTCACTTTGTGGTTTGGTATGTGTGTATGTGTTTTTTGGACTGTCTATTGGAGTACTTTAACTGTACAAATAAATTGTATCAAGGTCAACAAATACATTCAAGGGGGGTATTCACAATCAATTATCAAATATCCATTCAATCCACTCAGTTAGCCTATGCTTTTCTTCAACTCAAAAAAACAAACTATGACATCATACTCGTATTGGAGACCTTGATCTACACCATTATGGTGGTTGCTATTGTTTTTCGTGACCCAAAGTTAATAGATGACCGGTGAAAATGATAAAACAACACATCCCGAACAGATAATTTTCGTCTGCCATAAAAGGGAGACCACCTCCAGGCCAAGAGATATAACTTTGTGCACAGTGTACAATGTTGTTGAAGCCAACGACGTTCGGCGAAGGCATTCGTGCCTCTCATCTTCTACTACGTCAGATAAAACATGTTAAAGCGGGAATGTACAAACGTTTTGTAAATAAAATTGTAAAATTTTTGAACTACACTTACTTACTTATTTCCCTTAACATTCCATGATGGAACTGACAGTGAACTTTTCTCGATTCAGTGAGCTGTGCACGATCTAATTTGTATACTCACTGACCGGGACCTACTGTTGGCAGCCGGCTCCCGACGGTTAATGCTTTTCCAGAGAAGTTTTACATGGCTTAGACTCCAGGTGGAAGGCCAAAGTGGAAGAAGTCATGCAGATCCTTGGTATTACGCACTGGACACCGAAGTGCTTTGAAACCAGGTCACGGCCAACAACATGCGTACATATGTGCTACATTTTCAATGTTTGTGTAAAACGAGTGTAAAAATCACATATCGATGCATACTTTGTGACCGAAATTAACAGTTGGGAGCTGTTTACATTTCTAATTGATTTGACCAGTTAATTTTGGTGGTTCACTTTAATTGAATGACTTGTTGGGGACTACTTAACTTTCACTTGTTGAAATGAATTATTGTTGCTTTAACATTACACGCAGACAAACCAAATATAATCACATACACACCTTCATACTAAGTATTCGCTCCTCACTGCGGGTACGTGTACTTGGATGTACTGTATTGATTGAATCGACAACATATTATTATGGTAACAATTTGAAACCGGTCGTGTTGTTAGATATGTATACATGTGTGTGTGTGTGGGCTGAAGAAATGCAAACATTACTTATGTTCTCCGGTTGACTTACCGTATATTGTTGACCAAAGGGCGAGTACGCGGGCGAGGTTAACGGTTGATTCTGTGGTTTGGCTTCATTGCCAATGAAGAGAATCTGCTCCTGATATGAACCCGGTTGGCCAGCAGTGCCTCTATGTTGTCGTGTATTCTGATACTGCGAAGATGGCACAAAACGATTTTGAGTGTTTGCATTCGGAAAATAATATTCTAAAAAAAAAACAGAATTACAAAAAAATATATTTTTTTTTAATTCACATTCCACTATAAATAAGGTAAATAACGAAGTGTATAACTAATATGATAACTATAAATAATAACGGAGTAAAAATATCAAAGTTGGAACTTAATGCTAATATTGAAATTAACTTTTCTCGTCAAAGTATTGCAACGGAGCAACATGTCTTCGTCTTCGCAGACCCTCCAACAGACTCGGTATATTTTCTCTATGTCTAGTATTTCTACTAGGAATATGATTGCGATTTAAAGTCAAAGCCAATTGAATTCTTAGTCGTTTTCGTTTCAATTTTTGGGCAAGATAAGAAATGTAAATAGCACGTATAGACTTTAGAAAGGTACAGTCAGTGTTGGTGTAATGACAAGTTACGCTAGTTTGGTTTTATCAAACATTATATATTGCTGATGTTTTCATCGCTACTTTTACTGCCATTAGAAAGGTTTCATAATTGTTTATTATGTGAATAGTCTTTATAATATAATTATTTTGTTTTGGATTTCTTTTTTTTTTTGTTGTACCACGAGAGACTCTTTTTGTAAACACTTTTACTTTCCAAACAGAAACGTTTCCCAAGACTTGTTACTGCTATGCGGTCAGTACGACCTGAGTAAACTGTCACTGATTTAAGTACATGCGCCAACAATAGTTAAACTGAATGATGAACCAGAAATTTGTTGTTTTTTTTTTCAATATATTTTCAATGCGGAGCGGACTCTAAATGCTTACATGAACATTCAAATTTCACTGTTGAAACTTCTGGAACTGGTATCGAAATAAAGAAGTATTGCAGACTCTGGCGTCTGTAAGGTTTTTCTACAATTTCACGAACAAATTATTTTTCATATTACATAATATATACATTTCAATCATCAGACATCGGCATCAGTTCCCTTACGACTTCAACAAAATTCAAAAAATTACTTAGAACGAAAACGAAAGCACTACATATTCTAGTGAATTTATGTCTGTTTGAGCTGTCTGATTAGTAACAGTTTGACATTTCATAATCTGATCTTCAGAGTACATTGTTTGAGCCGTATACTGATGGAAACTTGAGACCTTACTGCCTCTTATGTCTGATTTGATGCAGTTGATGTTACTATGGTTTATGCTGCCGTTGACCTTCATCATCGTAGAAAGATGCCCGCATCATGATTAAACATACATATATCTTGATGACATTCAGTGAAGGAATCTTCACACTCAACTCCAATGCTAATGTTATTATGTTAAACCCGCTAAACAGAGTAAAATCAAACTCTTGAAGTTATTCTAAATCTTCAGTTAGAAGAAAACAAGAAAACATAACCACAAACATTGACGCGAAACACCAACACCGACCACTATTGAGTTACAAATATCAAACAGTCACTATTATTGGTTTTTTTTTTGTTTTGCTTTATTTTTTTTTCTCTCGCTATTTAATTGTAATTGTAATTTAGATGCAAGGGGAGCGGTTTGCGGGGGTATCTATCAGCGTTTTCCTTGGAGTATTGTGTTATATTCGATTGGATTTGTAGCATCAGAGAGAACACGAAGTGAAGCACAAATAGAATTGCTTATGAAATAACACGTAAAAACAAGTGGAAATGCCAACAAGTTAACATTAAACCGAAACATAGAAGAAATCAAGAAACATGCTGCTCCGCAAGAGCAGCTTGCAACTGACATGATATTTCCAAACGAAATCGTGGCACGAAAACCAACCAGCAAAAAGGTCGCCATATAAAGTCATAAAGCATTTCTAAAATGAAACATTCATAATTTGCCGATGTCTTTGGAAGATTCTTTTGAATGCTGTAAGAATGCTGTTGGCATTGTCGTTAAAATAAAATAATATAAAAAAAGAATATAACCGAAACCCACAACACTTTTACCGCACCTTATAAATGTATGTACGCGTCTACACATTTTTCTCCTTCAGCCCAATACTCGCAATAGCAACATCGTGGGGAAATGTGGGTCAATTCCATCATAGACACTTGAAGAATATTGATATCGAGACATATACATACATATGTACATATACAATATGTCGAGTGCCGAAAGAGAATCGGTTCGATGTATTGACTCAAGTCTTAAGAACTTGATTACATATTTGTATCTTCTGTCCAACAGGCAAACGCAAATACTGCTCCGTGGTAGTGTGTATGATTCATAAGCGTACGCGGCGGCGTTTGAGACCAAAAGCTGTTGGCCGTGTTTGTTTTATGTTGCGACTTGGTCAAGCTGTTGAAAACACGTGTACGTGAGCTACGCCCGTACAGTGTACCACTGAAGTCTTCCCACATCAGAGTTACCGTATTTGCCGGACGATAAGACGCAACGGACCATAAGACGCTCCCTGATTTTAGGTCAAATTTTCAGAGTAAAAAGGTGCGTCTTATCGTCCGGCAAATACGGTAGTTATAAATAGGCCCAGGTCGAATAAGCGTGTTGTACAGTTTTATTACAGTTCGACGAGAACGGGCTCTGAATTCTTGAATTGTGAGCGAAATTCCTAAGCTGTCGACTCTTTAGCAGATGTTATGTTGCCCCTTAAGTTTAATATTATAAAGCGCGTGTTTAAGCAAAAAAAAAAAACAAATCAAGTGAAAACATACGTTTTAGAATGGGACAAATTCGCTTAAAACCTGAATTAGGTGTATTTCGTTTCGTATATCGGCCCCATACAAATTTATTTTTATTTTTACTACCTAAATACCAAAGTCAAAGGTAACTTTTAATAAATTGTATTTTACAAATATTATTGATTTTTCATAATGGAATTTCGAAATAATATGCTCGGTTAGTTGGTCGGTCTATCGCAGACCGAAATATTTGTTACAATGGCATACAAACACACACACACCCACACATACACATGTATCGTCTGCCTTCAAACCCACTAGTTATGGGAAGTGTGTGTTTAGGTAAAATATTTGATAATATGCTAAATCATCGCCACATTATGCTCATCAGCAGTTTCGTAAGACTTGCGTTGTTATAACAACATATGTTACTGGATACGTCTGAATGATGGTGATGTATTGCATAAATGATGGACCATTTGGAATCCTCCGTTATATTGCGATTTATAACATTTATCGGACACCTCTGCGCCTGATGTAATCTCTTTCCAACACATATGTACACACATTGAAAAAAGATGGCAAGTTAATTAAATTCCTACAGAGTTCAGCTAATATGTATGTTGTTCACACTTACATACACATAAATGCCCATACTGTCTGTCTGTCTGTCTCTGTAAGTGTGTGTGTTTGGAAAAATACTTGTGTACGACTTAAAATCGAAACGAAAGTGAAATTTAGTAATTAGGGAAACGAGTTATGCTGGAATTTTTGACAAAACATACATAGTTGTAGCGCACGATTGTATGTATGTATATCGGTCGATACTTTAGGGCAGCCCTTACAATACAACTTTCGAACGTTTAGTGCACAAATATGGAAGACATTTTTTTTTTAAATAATTTATCTCATAAAGAATGCTCTTTTTAAAGAGATAACTCCTTGATTTCTTAATGTAACATTTCTATTGTTTATTGGTGTACAACTATTTGCGCAACGTGACAATTATCTGGATTATGTGATTCCAGTGGTCCAACTTTACTTGTTCCTTCAGAGACATAAATAACATTTCAAATGTCATTTTGCGAAAATGAAACCCAAACAATAGAAAAACGAAACTTGATACACCCGTTTAAAGTGCTCAGAAAATGGGAGTGGATTTTGTTCAAAGACAATCTTAACGTTTTCTTTCATACCGCCTATGTCCGTAATAAAACAATAATTATTTAAGATTGTTTTTGTTTTACTCTCTAAACTATTTAAATGTGGCTTTTTGTTGAAATTGCCGAAAACTACATACCATTTGTAGTTTCATAGAATGGGCAAAAAGTTGTTCAACTTTTAACCATAAACGTTTTAGTTAAGTTATATGGGCCAAGGTTGGCAATCTGTACACGCAATTAAAATTGTCGGTTTCGTTTTGTTCGTTAACTGTTTGGTTAAGTATTGTACGAGTAGAACTAATTTGTGTTTTCTATCCAGATAGATATTCCAAACGGTTTCCGTTAAACCACTCAATTTCAAGAGCAGCAAACCCGCATGTGTCTTAAGTCTTTTGTTTAGTCTAAACAATCCTCCCAGCATTTCGGAATTACTTTGAGAACAGATTTGTTTTATATCTTGCAGGTATTTCTTCATGTGTGTGCAGCCAAACTCATGTGTATTTCCATGTATTTTCTAAATATATAAATGTATGTATGTATTCTGTGCAGTTGTTAATTTATGGAGATTTGCATTAGACGTTTTGTTATTGCGTTTGTTTGGTGTGTTAGTTAGTTGACGTTCGGAAATATATCAACAATTAGAGCATCTGAAAATGCGCTTAAATATGTGATCCATGCAAATGTGCATGTATTGGGATGTCCAACACCGAAAAGCAGCACGGTAATATTATGCTTACACCCATCTAAGGGTCTTTTTAAAAATTATTTATTTTTTTTAATATTTTGTAGAGATGGAAATGGAAATGGAGTTTTCTGAATAGCCCGTTCCTTTTGGACACCCTAGTACGAGCACATTTGCGCTACTCATTCACCAGCTACTTAACAATCAGCAGAAACCAACGAACAAATAAGTCACTAACTACCGACTGAGAATGGACGGTTTTTTGTCGTCTCCAGCAATGACTTAGTTTCGAAATAATGCGGAAAACAAGGTATTTGTTATTTTAATTGACAGCCTGAAAATATGAACCCATTTAAGAGTAAAAGCAGCACTGATCTGTTTCTATTTGCCAGAGTATTTCTATGCATAAATCATATACGAATGGCCAACACATGCGCCAAATCAATACTGACGTAAGATTTTAGTTGTTGTTTTATATTTTCGACATACCTACATACATTCGCTTGCATATTTGTGTTTTATTCTGAACTGTGTATCTTTTCGCCATAGGACGTTGAAATAACCCCCAGCTAAGACACGAAACAAACAAACGTTTGTCATTTGACTCATTCCTTACCTGGCTAAGAGTATTAAGACCGAGCTAAATGTTCGGATGGCGTTTGATAAGTGCGGTTAAAGTTGACTATAAGTTCACGGAGGCCACGGAGTTCATCTGTACCTCGTTTTGGTACATTTTTATTATGTTTTGTTTACAACAGCAATCTGCTTACTACAAAATCGAGCTAAATTTGAAATCCTTGTCTGGTTTTTTCTACTCTCGAACCTTAAAAAGTTTCACGACTTTTTTCCAATTCAGAGCATACCAACTACTGCGCGCCTGTACTTATCATACCAACCTCCAATACGAGTTATTGTCAGCGTTGCTTACAGAGCGAAACTGTTCTTTGTTATTGAACTCGTACAACAGGTTATGAACACAATGTGGTTGTAGTATTTTCAAATTCATACGCGAGTATTATTAAATTCTTTGAAATAAACAAAACCAACGCCAATCAATACATATCTATTTTGAAAGTTGTGTTGATTTGCACATGTATGAGCGCATGAATCTACATATGTATATAAGTATGTATGTATGTAGGGTGGGGGTGGTGATTTCGCGGTCTAATGTAACTAATCTCTGGAACCGGCCAGCAGTCACTCTAACTTTGAGTCTCAGAACCAGTTCTGTGTCCGAACTTGTACCTAGACGTAAAGAACTAAAGATTCAGTCCTTGAAACGACATTGTTTTCATGTAGAAAATGATTAATTATTTAATAGTGGCTCTCAAGTGTGTGGCCGTAAATAACGAACATGTGTTATGAAATGAAAACAATTTTAAGGTGGAGCCTGTCAAGATCAAATATTAATTCATCTAATAAATTCATCTAATTAAGTTTAGACAAAACAGAACGTTTCAGAGTATCTTCTTCCTTTGTAGAATAAAAACAGGAGGATTTGGAATTGAAATATGTTTTTCTTAAGCAAATAACAGACTTGAAAGGTATATCCATGGAATATAGATTTTGACAAGGCCATTGATTTCGTCTTGTACCGAAACCAGTCTACTGGTAGACAGTAATCCATATTTCAGTTGCATTCAATTATTCGACAAATGTCGATACTTCTAACGAAAATACTCTTATCCCGAGATTATGCTACAGAAGGATTGCCGTCAGTTTTCAATGATGATCACTGTAAAGGCCAGAACACACGATAACCCAGAAAGCCCACCAAATATACCCGATACGCCTGATGAGCCAATTTGCTGTGTGGGCGAACACTCCTATCACCCGTGCTACTCTTTGGGTTGTAGCTCCCTGTGTGTTGACATGCATGTCTACAATAATTAATTCCTGGATCTGACTCTAAATGTTCAGCCGGATGACTCGCCTGATTTTCATTCCACCCTAATAAAGTTGGAATTTTCGTTTATTCCAACCAGAGACACTCCTACACTCAAGTGGCTTCGACACGAAAGCCGTCTTCTTGTTACCAAAAACAACATAATAGACAAGCATTCCGTCTAGGCTTGCTGCATGATTGCTAAATGTGTTCTCCCTCAGACGGTTATAAGTTGCTACTCCTGTTTATAATTGCGCAGTGTGTTATTTGGCCTGGCAATACATTCCCGTTGCCTTTGAGAAAGAATGAAATCGTTTGTGTTGCGTATCTGTATCTGTTTAATGAAGTTCTTTTTTTTTCATGTCACGTTAAGTGTATGCCCACATAGCTGTAAAGTGGTTTCCAAGGAACATTGTAACGAAGTGGTTGCCGGACAGACAGACAGACGGAACAAAGGAGTTTCAGGGTGTGTACAAGTGTAGTGAAATATGCAATTGACTGGTTTTGCAGTTTTTTCGACTGACTCTTTCCAAACTGGTCAACGTTTCAAGGATAACAAGTGCGGTATTCGTCGTATATGCTCGTACGTGGTTTTCGATAGTCTCACTCATATCAAAAGTTAACTGGTAAGGCAAGGGCCGAGTACGACAGCATGACAAGCTTAGTTTTAGCAGCACTTGAACAGTAACATTTGTTACATCATCTTAAACAATAATTTAGTTACTCTTATTAGGGTCGTTAATGCAGAGGAAAAAATCAACCAATTCTGAATATCAATCCGCTTATGTTTAATATTTAGAAAATATTTGTTTTATGGGCTTCTCAAACAATAAAGGACATTTTGTTTTCCTAAATTCCCACTTGTATCCACTGCATCGAATTATATTCGAAGTGAACTGAACTATTCTCAAGAGTATGTATTTTTGTTAGAAGAATTGAACATTTTTAGCAAGCTGCTTCCAATTTGTTTTGAGTCAATCACGAATTTCTCCAAAATATTGCAGATGACGAATCTCCAAAGTAGATGTCCAAAGTTTAATGTTATAATACCAAAGTCGGCCAGAGATTGATTATCAATTGTCCGTAATGTTCATTAAAGGTCAATCACATTTGTAATCAGCGTAACTTCATTTGTTGTATACACATATAGCCGATTATTTGTTGGTGGTGATTAACCGGATGTTTGTAGTTTTCTGGCCCATCAGTTGTTCATGCTGTTGCTATTTCAATTATGTGGTTGTTGCATTAACATTACAATTATCAACACTTTGTTGTAAACTGAAAACAAACAACAACAAAAAAAGCTATCGAGTATTTCTTTGGGTTTTTATTTACTCACTGCTAGTGGCACAGTATTGAGATTAGAACGGAAACTGTACGAAAGGTTAAGCTAAACTTAACCATCGCTTTATTGATTGTTCGCCATGGCGTTGTGTTCTAGATTTTCTTCACCCGAAAAGCGGGTCAGGTTTAATGTTTATTGCTCTTCTTGTAGTTGAGAAAAAGATGTTGGCTCGAAGATGCCTCTTCAAAGGTCGTAAGCAAGGTTATCTGTACAGTTTTCTTGTCGTTTTTCGTTTCTTGAGGATAAAGAAAACCCATCCAAATAGAAAAAAAAATCTTTCGTTTTGCATGCTCAATTCAGTTGAGCGTTTCATCGTTTGTTGTATGGTATCGGGCCAAGTCATACATATTTCTAATAAAGAAAAATACTTTTGAAATATTTTTAACATGTCGAACACCGACAACGATTTTCAAAGTTCATTCACACCAGAGTGTGTGCTCGCTATTTAAAGAACTGAAAATAAATACAATTAATTAACCTTTTGGCCATTCCATTATCAATATAACTAACAAAACGTGAGGGTGTTAACTGTTAATTAACCGACAAAAATCTTAATCCATAAGAATTCAAGAACACTCCAAGAATTAAATTGTTTCAATTTCATAGAATCAATTATACGATCAAAAGTACATACATACATACGTATGTATAGACATATGTATGAATATATTCCGAAAATAAGATAATTTCATAAGTAATGAATGTTATGAATCAAGACATTTCCTGCAGAGATGTGTTTCTCCATCAAACATTATCGTCATGAAAGCAAATTGAGGTTTATTTCTTTGTGAATGTATGTACGTATGTACGAGTATGTGTATGTAAAATAATTATCTTTTCCTCTGCCGTTTTTCATGCATTACTTGTTGGATATAATTTGAAATATGGAGATTTTTTCCTCATTGTTGTTTTGTGGATCGTAATAACGATATTTTTGGGCTATCTTTGTATGGGCGTTGATAGTAACATTAAAACTCTAAGTCTACAGCTTACCAAGACGGTTGTTAAAACACACCCCACCCGAATGCAACGCCTTTCCAAACGAATTGAGTCTCGACTACAGGCTGTGGTATGTCTGCAGTATCATTATTGTCTTGTATTTGCATTGCTAATTTCATCGAAGTATCTTGAGTTTTATTACGTTCATTACGAATTCCTCGATGCGAATATCTGTTACAGCAGGCGCATATGGTGGCTGTATATGGTATGATTTTGGCTTTATTTAAATGTCGTTTGTCTTTTCCTTTTTGTTTATTTTTTCAGTTTTGCTTTGTAAAGTTCTCTGTCGTGCTGGGTTTGATTAGTTGTTGACATTTCTCGTTTAAAATTCGCCTTGCATTGTCTTTGTTGTGCGAATATCATCTGTGGTATATTTTTGTGAATTCCATCGGAACCATATCCAGCCAATATGGAAACACATATAAATCGGCGAAATATCCTCAAAATTAACTAGTAAAATAGGTGGAGAAAAAGGTGAATAAGTGTAAGGGGTCAACCGTCAAGGTGTTATGGTGGCCTGACCCCACATTGTCCTGCGGCGGTATGTTCTTCGCCACAGATTATTCTTTATTGCAAGTGTTGTTCTATAGTGAAAAGTTGATTGTTCCTAGTGATGTCTCTCAGCCAACCGGAATGGATTTTGTTTATGCGAGTGACTGAATGTTGTAGTCAATATGTCTTTCTATGAAAGCATGTGTTTTTATTAAACAAATCGTTGAACGCCATTAATCTTGATACCACTAAACTAGTTTAAAATCGCATTAAAACACGATATACGAGTATTATATATTTAATGGATAAATCGTTTGTTTTGCCGGATGAAATTTCAAAATGTTGTTCGTTAAAAAATACAACAACAACAAACAAATAAGTTAAAGCCCGAAGTTAAAGTGTGGTATGAGCGAGCAGCCATGCTTCGCATACGCGTATTTTTCAGACTGTGATGTAATGGCCGCCCAATTGTGTTTAATAAATTTTTAAATGATTTGTTTTTGTGTGTTTGAAGTAATATTTAATTTCTCTGAACTTCCTCTCAAATTTCATTATTAATAATAATGATGATGACCGTAATGACATTCTCGAAATATGTACAGACCCGACAGAGGTTCATATGTACGTATGTCTGATTGTTTGAACGTATTTTTAAATATTTGGGTAAACTAATGACATAATAAACGTACCCCTCGATATCTTGACACACAGCGAAAAAAACTTGGGACTAATGAAATGGCCATTTGCTAACGATACGATGACTTTCCGATGGAAACATGTTAAAACGGAAAATCAGATGGTAAAAAATAATTTGTATACCCTCATAAATGCACACACACACACACATACAATATACATACATCCTTACAAGTGGACATTACAAACCCATAATGGAAAATAGAACATTATGATTCATTACGTCCAGCTGGTCGTCGGTTGGCATAGTTTGGTAATGAATGAATTCTTTTTTTGTTGTCATTATTTCATTTTAAAGTTTATCATACTCTTATTTCTATAATCGTTATTAACTCCGGTCTGGCCAAGACGTACATTCCTTCCCCCATGGTGTATCGGAGTCGGGGTTTTGGCCAATTTGTAAAAGAATTGCATATTTGGAATGATGAGGACGGGCCTGTGGTGGGTTGTGTCAAAAATGCAGTTAAATTTCCAACTAAGCATTCTCAATTCGGTGTCCATGCTGTTTGAGTTCCTTAAAACGAAACATTGATTTCCTTGATCCCATTCGCTAAGTTGCAAGACCTCTATGGTGCTCTCGACAAATACACTCTGATCAATATACTGAATGGTTCACATACAAGTTCTGATTTTTGGCCCTATCTTACCCCACAGGAAAAAAGTCTGTATGTGGCTGATAACACACTTACCGAACTTGGTGCTCAAAATATTGATTGTGCGGTTGGCTATGCGGCATGACGCGCCATCCTGCTGAAACCAAAGATCGTCCAAGTCCTTGCGTGGTTTTTTTTAAACATTTTGGGAAAAATTCTCCAAGTTCAAAATGTATTTGGCTCTGTGTGAGTGTGTACACACTATCATCCATTTTAAAAATAAACTTTTTACCAAAAAAACAAGTCGCAAAAATAAAGTGGAAAAACACAGAAATAAGGGAACAAAATAGAGAGACGAAAAACGTCTATCAACGATCCTATAATAGTGACTTATGATATTGCAATGTATATTTGCTAGTTGCGACTGAAGTGTATGTATTCATGTAGTCGAATGTATGTATGTGTGTGTATATGATGTATGGCTGGTATTGTAGGTAGACATGATGCTGAGTCGTTGTTGTGACGGCGATGATGATGTCAAAATGAAAGTAGGCCACTCAGAGGGTACATGCATCGGCACACGAACGCTGCAATCTGCAGCATGCACTTCAAAACATAAATAGAAACAAGTAAAACACGGCCCACCAAATCGTATGTACCTAGCAATGAACCCTCCATAAGGTAAAAAAAAAACGATATTGGTTAAGCCCACTTCGATACAACTTACCCCCAGAATATGTGTATAATGTCACATTATGCATAACTATCAATTTAGGCCGATTTGACATTATCGTGGATATTCACTTTAATCTGTTGGCACGCGAGATAACATTTCGTATTACCAAATACTTAATTAGCACCGCTTATGTTCAAATTTATAGTCATAACAACGAAAGGTTTATTGTTGTACAAATCAAATATTGCTAAAGATTTGAACACAGATTATTGCATCATTAGATGGACGATGTTATAACAAAAAATTCTTTTGGTCGACAAAAAAAAAAAACAAACGACAACTGAAATTAACATGCATTTTTGTGGACACACACACACAAAACTAACGAAAGTTTGTGAATTAAACAAATTGAGAAAAACAAAAAAAATAAACTTGAAAAACAAGTAGTGACGGACACCGATTTAAATAAATATTCATATTAAGATAATGGCTGCTTAAAATGAAAACAAACAAGTTTCTTTCCGATACAACTAGATGCTGATTTACAGGGATGTGGTTTAAACAGTTCGGTAAAATTTGATGGTCTACTTTGGAGCTTCTTTCACCTTACAGCCAAACTTCTCATGGATCGGATGCAATCGTTTTACCCATATCTCCAAAGGAGTGGTAGAGGTTGAATCCAAGTTTTAGCCAGGTTTTGATACTTTGGGAATCGATATCTGGACCCGTTTGAACTTAAATCAACGGCTCAGTATGAAGTCAAATCGTGTTTGTTCCCTTTCAATAGCTTCTTTCTTTGACCATCGAGTGAAGAATCGAGTGCACTGACATCATGGATGACAGCTTCCATGTCTGAATCGCAAATTCTTCGCTCAACACATTACTCGCCCACTAAGCATCCAATTGTTTGTTTCAGGACACATGTGAACATTGGTGGGTGTGTGTGTGAACGTATACGATTCGCATTTGTAACTACCTTTTCATACGTCTACGTATTTGACTAACTCTACAACTATGGACAAATATTTAATTCGCTCAATTCGTTTGGAATTTGTCATCTCTTCGTTTTACCAAACTTATCATAACGCCGTCCACATTCATTTTTACTGACCAGACCCTTAAACCTTGAGATTGAGATACGAAATGTTGTTCATTGGTCATAGTCGTTTATTGTTGCTGTTATTTTGAACATTTCAAACCAAATATCCATTTCAAAATGGAAACCGGAACTTTTTGAAAGAAATTAGTTTGGTGTGTCGGCATTCATTCAAAGTATGTATGTCGGCGATGTACGTACGTATGTCTGTACGAATGTGTGTAGGCATGTGTGTCGGAATTTCGTTGGTTCGGTTAATAAGACAATACATACATACATCAAAGTATATGGTCTATGAAAATGAAAGTGAATGAAAGTAACATTACAACACTTGTCTGCCGGCGAATATGTTCGTTCATATACAACATCTGTGTAGCAGTGTGTATTTACATGTTGAACATTGATACGAGTGTTACAATTGCTCAACATACATATGCCGAGTGTTTAATGTTCAGCTCAAAGACAAATGAAAACAAGTGGTATGCACCATATTCATGTGTTGAAAAGCAACTAAGAAAACTCTATTTTGGCCACAATGGGAAGCCAAAGATGCAGACAAACCTGGGACGGAAGAAAGAAAGAAAAGCAACAACAACAACAGCCACACAACACGTGAGGTTATTGTACAGATATTTAAGCAAGCAAAACGCCAAAATATTTGTAAACCCTTCCAAGTGGCAGCAAAACGTAGCAACAAGTGTTATATTTGTTTTCCTTCGTTTAATGTGAATGCTAAATAAATTGTTAATTGTTGTGTTAAATGGTTGATACGTTTCTTGCCAACTATGCACTTAACAATGACGCCGACAACGATGATGATCATGATGATGATGATGATGGCGACCATGTGTGACGACCACAAATGTTAACAGAAATTAGTTTTGCCAAAATCGACAAACTACGGTTACTTCGGCCATTAGTGAAACGAAACCACCAAAAAAAAACAAAACATTAGTGAACAAACTACAAATTCATTAATAACCGTTTGCAATATTATTTCACAGGAAACACCACCAACTCGATTACACAATGTCATTTGAGGAAAGTTCTTACTGAATGAGTGATTGAGCCATTCCTCAATTAGTCGAATGCGTCCTTTTAAAATGTCACAGACGGCAACGAAACAATATACAATACTGCTGGCGAAAAAATAATGTTTTAGTTAGATACTGTATTTGTTTCAGGCAAACCAAACTAAATTAATGAATGAAACTCAAACTCAAACTGAAACTGAAACGGAAACAATGCGCACATGTCGACAGATAAACAGAAATTGTTATTGCATCTACACAAATATTTCGTATTACCAAATTAAAGCGGTTGATTTAATTCAATTCAAATGGGAATATAAATGACATCAACGCTTTGGTTAAATATTCGCTTAGATATGTATTTTATTTTATATTTGCATTGATGCCGTCGCACCGTGTGCAACTCAAACAATCGAAAATTCCGCTAAGGATCAATTCAAGATACTTTTTAGAAATGCCAATTGCTGTAATCGTTGACTCAAATTCAGGCATATTTCCCATCGCGTTTCATAGTTCTTTCAACTGGCATTCAGTTCAAAAACTGTATGATCTAAAATACGTTCCCCGTCTGACAGAAGATCAAACAATTGGACAATTTTCTATCGAATTTCCTAAAGAAGCGAAAAAATGGATATGTTGATATGTTCTGTACCACGTCTACAATAGTTAAACCAAAAATAAGCGGTCGTCACGATTCCCGCGTATCGTGTGAATGCAGCATAAATAGATGGCAACTGATATCTTCACCAAAGTCAAAGCAAAAGACAAATTGTTGCTTTTTTCTGTACACAAACATTTCATAACACCACTAATTTGTTTATTATTTAAAAAAAAAAAAACAGAAACTTTCTTTTCGTACATTTCACTTGACATTGCCTGACTTTAATTTTCTCTGTTACTACTCGCGTTTTTTTTTTACCAGGTATTGCGATTTTTCAATGCCACAAAACTTGGTGAGCAACACCGCCACACCACGGCAGCGACAGTGGTAGCGGTAGCGGTTACAAAGGCTTCAGCGAAACGCATTGTGTTGTGGAAACGTATGTCTGGCTGTGTGTCTACACAAGACACAATCATGATTTCTTTTATTAAGTTTTCTCACTGATGCTCGTGAAAAGTCTTTGTTTTGTATTTTCATATTTTCATATTTGTTTTGTTTGGTTATCTTTCAAGACGCATGCGCCTGCAAATGTAGTTAATAAAGAAAAAAATAAATGAAAAGAAAAGCATGCAACAGACAAGAGACTTTTGGGTTGAAGTCCAAAAGGAAGCCTCGTGGCATAGAAGAAAACTAACTGTACGATACGATTTCGACATTAATGGGCCGTAAGCAATTAAATTATATTAAAATTAAATAGAGCGTTCGTTGTCGAAAGAAAAACACAAAACATTTCCCTTTCAATAAATTTCCCAAACCAAAGAAACCAACAACAACAACAACAACAATGCTGCAGCAACAGGTGTCTAAATTTATGTAAGCTTCATTGGCGTACACCAATAGCTGAAAGTTTTTGCTCTGTTATTTTATTTCTAATGCCCACCACAAGTTTTATTTGTTTCTTAATTCAAGAAACAAAGTTGCTCGAATTTCAATCCGAATCGCCAGCGCACCAGCAACAGCAACAGCGAAAAACAAAAACGAAACAAGAGTCGAAAACAAGAAAAACTTGTTGGAAAATTTGTTTATTTACAATTTTATTACGAACCGCATTCAACAAATTCAGCACTGTTCGGACAATTTGATACACAAACAAACACCACACACAGCAACACGCGCACACACACACACACACATATCTACATTAGTAGATATTGCACTCGAAGCGGTGGACCTGTGTTATGCTCTAGAAAAACCATGTTTGTTCAAGTCTATATTTGCAACAATCAGCTACAGCAGGCACTTAAAACAAAATCTTAAATCTTGCACGAGAGATTGGTATCAAAATCGGCGTTTTGTTTTTTTTTTGCCGCAGCACAAAATATGAGGCTGGACGATTTTATTTGGCTGGTTTTTGTTTCACTTCACTTCACCAAAGAAAGAGATCTACATTTGATAATCGTTGTTGGTTAAATCTTGAAACGGTTTCTGGCTAATGAGTGTAACACGTTACGTGCAGTTAGTTCGGCTTAAAGTCCACATATATCGCCAGAGTGTTAATCCGAAACGGACAATGCAGCTCCTAACAAAAGACTTAAGAAACAAACCTTTATGTGAATGTTAGTGGACGCGATTCGTGTTGATTGGCCAGTGAATGACATTTGAAATAAGCGGACTGAACGGTATGAGTTTTTTTTTTTTTAAACAGACTTATTGTAGATTCGATTCTACCTGTCCTAGGCGTAAGTTCTTTCACTTTTGGTACTACTCTCAGCAAACTATCAGGACAATAAACAAAAGATTTTAATGTTCACTTTTTCGAATCGTTCCTCAATATGAACGATTGAATAGAACTGATCGAAAGACAATTTATATTGAAATATAAATGAAATTCTCACAAACGACAATTTTGAAGAACCTCCATGAGGAGTTCATTGTGAAAATTAACCCGTGTAAATTCAAATTCATAAGCATATGCCTGCTAAGCATAGCTTCATCTACACACACACACACACATATTTTTATACACTCCATCATAGGATGGAGTATATACTAAGTTTGTCATTCCGTTTGCAACACCTCGAAAGAGTGATCTGCGACCCTATAAAGTATATATATTATTGGTCAGTGTAACATTCTAAGACATTCTAGCGATGTCCGTCTGTCCGTCCGTCCGTCCGTCCGTCTGTTGTCTGTTGAAATCACGATAGAGCGCGAACGACTAACCCTAAAAAGCTGAAATTTTGTAGGAAGATGTTTTTTGCCCATAAGCAGGTTAAGTTCGAGAATGGGCCATATCGGACCAAAGGGGGAAAAGTTCTCCTTTACGGGACTAAATATATTCCGGCCATAATCAAATTTTTCAAATATTTTTTTTCACTACATCTAAGTTCTAAGTTTATATAATTTATAGATGGGGAAAAAATCCCAAAAATGGGCGTGCTCATGGGTTCCGTGGACCCTTGGGGCCCAAAAAAGGGCCCATG
Organism: Hydrotaea cyrtoneurina; assembly: GCA_958296145.1. Taxonomy (NCBI): domain Eukaryota; kingdom Metazoa; phylum Arthropoda; class Insecta; order Diptera; family Muscidae; genus Hydrotaea; species Hydrotaea cyrtoneurina. The sequence continues at coordinate 913,411 of OY282516.1, read as the reverse complement.
ATAAACATGCGCATATGGGTATCGAAGTGCAACGAAATTTACTCACGAACCCAAATATGCCTTTATTTTCACGATTTTACTAAATTTTTTGATCTGGTTTCTGGGACTATCGGGTCACCAGCGGCCCAAAAACCGTCCCTTGACAAACATGGACATATGGGTATCGAAATGCAACGAAATTTTCTCGCGAACCCAAATATGCATTTATTTTCATGATTTGGATAAAATTTGTGATCGGGTTCCTGGGACTATCGGGTCACGAGCGGCCCAAAAACTCAGTTAGTTATACCCTCACCCTACGGTGGGAGGGTATATATCATTTGATACGGCTCAAAAGTGTAACACATAGAAATATCCACATTAGACCTCAGGTGTCTTTGAACCAAATTCGTTTTATGACTTCCTGAATCGTTTGAGCCATGTCCGTCTGTCCTGCTGGTATGCACGATAACTTTCGAAAGAGTTAAGCAATCATTCTGAAATTTGGCATGGCTTAATATTTTCCCAAAACTGCTTATGGGATAGCAAATGTGCTATATGGCCACACCCCTTCGGGTACCTCCCATACAAATCTGATATTTCGCCCACTTTAGAAATCGTGTAATAATATCAACACGCCTAGTTGGATCTTCCCCAAATTTTGTATTTAGTAAAAGTAGAGTTAGACTAAGTTTTGGACAAAAAGTTGGCAGTCTGGCAACTCCCCTTCTGGTACATGCCATACAAATGTGCCATCCCGCCTACCTTAGAAATCGTGTAATAACACCAATATGCCCAACGCGATCTTGCCCAAAGTTTGTATTTAGTAAACGTATAGTAAGACTAAGTCGTGGACAAAAAGTTGGCAGTCTGGCAACTCTCCTTCGGGTACCTCCCATACAAATCTGCTATTTCGCCCACTTTATAAATCGTGTAATAATATCAACACTTGCAAGTTCGATCTTGTCCAAAATCCGTAGTTAGTAAAGGTATAACCGGGCAAAGTTTCCGACAAAATCTTGGCTGTCTGGCAACTCCTCTTCTGGTACCTCCCATACGAATGTACCATCCCGCCTGCCTTAGAAATCGTGTAATAACACCAATATGCCCAACGACATTTTGCCCAAATTTTGTATTTAGTAAAAGTATAGCTAGACAAATTTTTAGACAAAAACTTGGAAGTCTGGCAACTCCCCTTCTGGTACCTGTCATACAAATTTACCATTCCACCCATTATAAACCGTGTAATACTTTCAATACGACCAACGCGATCTGCCCAAATTCCGTATTTAGTAATGGTATAACTGGACTAAGTTTTGGACAAAAACTTGGCAGTCTGGCAACGCCTTTTCTGGTACCTCCCATACAAATGTACCATTGCACCCACTTTAGAAATCGTGTAATTATATAAACTCGATCAACGATTCTTTCCGAAACTCTATATTTAGTAAAGCTTTAACTACATACAATTTTCTAGTAAAAACTCTGCTTTATATTCCGTCCTTTTTGTAAAATCATGTAATACAATATTTTTCTAAAACATTCGGTATTCTAGGTTGCTATTATGACTTTTCATCAGATGTTACATCAAATGATGGTAGCTACTCACACATTTAACTTTCCGATACTTTGAAATATGAGACTTGTATGTTTTTAATGAGGGTGAGGGTATATATAAGTCGGTTTACCCGACTGCAACTTTTTCACTGGTTTTCTTATTTATTGACTTTTTAAGGATCCATGATGGAGGGTATATAAGATTCGGCCCGGCCGAACTTACTATTTGTCCACTTGTTACTATTGCCCTCCGGTAAAATGTATTTGTCTCTGTGTTATTTGCTGGGGGCAAACGTGTGCCGTAATACACCTCAGAAATAATGAAGAAGGCAAAAAAAACTGGCACTGTAATTCACAATAAACTATGAAAATCTGCAAGACATAACATCGTTGTAAACAGAAACCGGCGGCAAGCAAACCGAAGCGCAAGCTATGGCAAACAACAACAAACCAAACAGAGTTAACAAAAGTACGAACCTACTGACAGCTGGCCAAGATACACACTAGAATGGGTGGATGATGGGACACGTCTAGGGGTTTTAACCCGGGAATTCCCGGGAAATTTGCCGATTTTTTAATTCCCGAAACCCGGATCGGTATTTACATTTTTTTTTTTGCTCAAACGGTTTATGAAAATTTTCTAACTCATCGTAGTACGAACCAGACAAATATTTTGTTTTTTTTTTGTAAATGGCTTTTTGGCCTCTAGAATGGCTACGAAAATTAACAAGCTATGTAATTTGATTATTTGGAACAGATATACAAAACCGTTGGTCGGTATGTATGAAATGTATGAAAATACAAAAACATTTTGCACACATTTTTCTTAACAATGGGGGTGTCATTTAAAAAAAAACTTGTTGCCTCCTTCATAAGTCGGCGTAACTCTAAGAAATCCAAAATATTAATTGTCTTTTTTGAATCTCAATAATTGTGCTAGGATGAAAATGTGACAGAGTCTCATTTACATAATTTTTCAAATCAAATCGATTTCAAGAACAATTGAAAAAGTTTTGTTGTTAATCATTTAAAGTTTCTAACACAGCGACAACAACGTTTGTATTTTATAAAGAAAATCAAAAAACCACATTAACTATAAAATAACCTTCATAATTTGCTTTCTCTTAGTTCCCGGTAAGACGTCGAAAAAAACTCCCGATTGCCGGTAGTTGAAAAATGTGGGGAAATTACAAACCCTAGACACAACAACAACAACTACAATAAATCAACTGACAATCGGTAGGCTGTAGGTTGTTGTCCATCTTCAAAATAAAAAACAAACACTAACAATAGCAAATCGTAGAAACGCGATTGTTTAAACAGTGAACCGACCAAAGCAAACAACTTTGACAATTTAGAAGACACACACATACAGATACATAACAACAACAACTCAGACATTGGCGTCGTTCTGCACCATACATACATCCATACAAACTATGGAAAACCAGTAGTTAGGAATAATAAGCGGTTTACCCTAGAGATGCTTTGGCGTTTTCGAGCCTCGCTCAATAATTATTACACTTTAAGATTTCAATCAATGCTCAGAAGAGTCAGCAGCCGCAGAACGAAGACGAGGCACACTTTTTCGCAAAATGTAATTTTCTGCGGTGGAGCGTTTCAATGTTACAACGCTTTGTGTATTGTTTGCAATACATGTCAAGAGGTTTCTGCTCGTCGCCGCTAGTGGACGACTCAGCGAAAGACAATCATTTGATTTTGCGTCAAATGAAAAATAAGTAATCGGTTTGCATTTTCAATCTCGAGTAGTCCGTTTACCTATTTCGTGGTATTTAATATAGTCATCACCGCCGCGTGTCTTTAGAATAAAAGCATATTTTTTCAATTAATGTGTATGTGTTGCAAATGTTAAACGATAGAGTGCAATACAATTGAAAAGATTAACCTCCGTATTCATAAACACCTTTGTTATGAAAAATGTATGAAAATACAAAAACAATTTTCAAACGTTTTTCTTTAAATATTTATGAAGCGTATAAATAATATCGTGTCAACTAAGATTTCAAAAAAATTCCCTTCATTCTAGTTGTGACAACGTCGTGATAACGTCTGGTGGAGAGGAGATTATGTCCGCCATCAGCATTACATTTTTATTAGTCACCTCGCGGGAATAATTTCATAAAATTCCAATTTCTTGTGTGTATAAAATTAGTTCTTGCGAATAAATAAATTCCCCAAATATAAGCGAAACTTATGACTAAATCTACGTTTCTTGCTAAAAAGGAACAACATCATGCTAAACTAAACAAAAAGTTTATCAAGATTTGTGTGTTGTTGCGGTTGCTGTTGTTGTTGTCAACCAACAAGTGTAAAAGCCACTCACCTTGTGCGTTAACGTTGCTACCCATCATCGTTGCCGTCATCGTCATCGCCAACAGCAAAAGCTGCAGCAGCAGTGGGTTGGCCACATCAATGTTCACATTTAGCAGATACCACCAGCAACAACGATGACGTTGCTGCGGCGGCTGCTTTGGTGCCGGTAAAGTCATTATTAAAATTTAACAACCGAAAATTTCAACTTTTTGTTTAATCAAAAAAAAAAAAGAGAGAAAAAGAAAAAAGACAAGTTTTAGCACAAATATATACGTTTTTTATATGACGATCGATGTTGAAGAAGAAGTGTCAATATATTTTTTAGTATCGATGTAGGCCGTTAATTTTTTTCACATTTCACATTCTTCTTTTTTAAATATTACTATTAAATATAAACCAAGTAGCGTTAGTTAGTAATTAAGCATTTATTTATTTTTGGTACAAATTCATTTCTGCTAACTTCACAGGCATGACTTTTTGTATTTTTTATTTATTTTATTTGGTATTTTGTGGTCTTTTGCACAAAACAGCATTTGATCGTTTTCCAATAGTTTTGTAATTCACCTTGAACGCGTCTGTTTGGGTGTGCGAATACATGTGTGTGTGTGGTTTTTACAAATCAACCATTCATTATTTCATTCACATTTGTTTAGTTACTCTTTTGAGTTTCATTTTTTCCACTGCTGTTGTTTGTGCACAATGGCATTTATTAATACTACTTTTTTTTTTTTGCATTTTAAACTTCACAAATTATTTCTAAAAGCTTATGTACCGACGAACGAACAAGCAACATTATTACTCTGATCTTTATAATAATTTGCGTTGTTTCTTTTTCATTTTTGTATTTTGTATTTTTGCCACTTGTTGTTGTTGTGTAGTGTGTCTCTTTAAGAGTAGTTACCCCGCCACTGTGAAACCTCAAAACGTTAAAGGTCATGCATTAGTTGTTGGTGTTGTTTAGTTTTCTTACGTATTCGAACCTGCTAACGGTTTGCTATGGTTCTTTCATTTAAATGCTGAGCATTTTAATGGGATTTTATACCGAAAGTACTATTTATCAGAAATGACAAATATAAAATTGTACAAAGGTCCGACAACAGACTCGATTTGGTATGCTGCTTAGTGGTGACTTTAGATTTCATTTAGAGCAAAAAGAGATCGGTTTGATCGAAGGTTTCTATAGCAACAACATGACCTTTGTATTGAAAAACCAGTTAATACAAATTAATTCTATTTGGTTATTTTCAATTTGAACAATTTATTAACATTTTCGGAGGAAATATCCATTTTATACTCAGCGGTATAGGATTGGAAATATAAAGAATAACTTGGATTTTTTGAGAACTCATATCGATCATTTGAATCAATTGTTGTAGATGCCAGCACCGTTTCAGAGGGGTGCATCTTCCACAACCAATTGTTTGACAGCACTTCGATAAATCTAACTGAATTGACCAGTTGTGGTATTCCATTGCGGCCTATTTTACTCTTTGGTCAGCCAACAACAAAAAAAAAATGATTTTAAAATGTGTCTCATAGGATAATGTTAGTGGATTGCCATTGCGTTTCAATCGTTAACATTAATATTCGATTATAGACAAGTTGGAACACTAGGAAAAAGTGATGTTAATCCAAAGCTTATTAATTCAAATATGCTTGCCGGTTCAGAACGGCTAATGTAGAGAAGCAGAAGGGCTATACAGAAGTTTTTATATTCCACATGTCGTCGTCGTTATTACATGGTGAAACGACCCTGGAAATTGTTCCATGTTTTTACCAGGCTTTGAACCGGTTTTCCATGCGTCATATCACTATGGTGCCGTAAACCATTCAGTGGGTCCATGCACAAACCTAATGAATAATTGCATAACATGTAGTTGAAATATACTCCACGTCTCCGTTAAGAGTCCAGCAACAAACGCGGGGCATACAGTGTCCGATCATTTCTATCGAATCAAAACTAATTCATATTTTAAATTTGACCTTTTACGACGACACCAAATAGGTCGATGACCATTACTACATGTATTAATGTTTATTTATGAACTTTGGTTGCATTTTATAAATCGAAACTGAATATTTTGCACGCAATACATATATTATATTCTGGGGCACGCTTGTATTTTATATTCGTTTAAAACTGAAAGAAAAATATATGTTTGCGACCGGCTGTAGATGGACATTCGTCGAGGCTAAACGGAATGTCTTATTTGAAAAGCAAAAGACTTAAGACACGAACATTTCGATACGATAGATTTTCATGAGAATTTCAACAACACACGGATCACCAGGCTCATCATTAGTTGTAAACACTTTATTGCACTGGCATCAAGCGGCATGAATGGTAGAGCCAACTTTTCATTGCTATTCGCTGCAGCTAATTTGGGTTTTGCATGGCATAACACTAAATATCAATCATTGATTTTATGACATTTCTTCGTTTTGCTTTTTTTTTTGTAACCGAAAACTGATCAGACGTCCGTCCGTTTAGTAAAAGTATTGACTTTAAGTATCATAATTTATACACATGTATGTAGATATGCGTGTGTGTGTATAGAGATGTATGTGTGGTGACTTTTTTGGGCCGCAGAGAAACGCATTAACGCACATATGGCAACTGGTGGTTAAGGCTTTTAAACTCCAACTTTACAACAAAACGATACGCGACGCGCGACGCTAGTTGATGTTACGTCCGATTATTTGTTGCTTTGCCTTTCATTATTTTGGATTTTTTTTTGGTTTTTGAAAGAAAAAAAAATGCAAATACACTGAACAAAGACACTCTTTGCATATCAATTAAATCGTCAGCATTATACGAACTTTTATTTAAACATCAAAATATGTATTATTTTGTCGATCGTATTGGTGTTGTTGGTTTCCACATAGCCACATTCGATTAAAGAAACTCGGTGAATAAAATACAAAAATAAAAACACGTACAATACATATGCATGTATGTGTGCACATACAAATCGCCAATTCCGTTTCTGAACGTGAGTGTGAGTACGAGTGCGTGTGTGTGTGTGTCTGTCTTCGAGACACAAAAGGTAAAACGTTAACGCTAACTTTGCCGTTATAGATTTGCTCGAACCACCTCTCCGAAACGCGTATCACGACAGACTAAACTCAAGGTGGTTTACCAACATTCAGCGAAAGACCAAATGTCTTCGACGTCAACGCACGGTATAAACATAAACAACCACAACAACACTAACCACGACTGCGACTGCGACGACGACGACGCCACAAGAGTTAAACCATCAATTTAAGCCAAGAGAGCGAGCGAGTTTCGATGTTCGCTTAAAAAGCAGTGCTTCCCAAATGAAACAGAAACAACATCATAAAGTTCAGTGATATGATTGACTCATATGGTTATATAATAGCGAACTACCCTGTGATTCACTCTTCCATAGACATATCAGTGATTAATTACGAATCCAGGAGATGTGCCACACTCGTGTACCAACAATAAATGCACAATTCCATCGTATGAGTAAAGGGACAGAACGCTGCTGAGTGTATTTAAAGGGCATATCTTTCGCAACATTCGTTGTGCTAACATCCAGAATATCCGTCGAACGACCCATGAGCTGTATGAACTATAGCGTAACATGAAAGTATTATGAACATTTCGCATTACGTTCGCATGAACCAGAACGCTAATTACGCTAACAAAGTGTTAAACGGCAATTACTTTGTTTGTTATCATATACGATCGGTTTAGAGTTGTTTTCATCTTCAGCTGCGAATAGATTAGAATAATATTGCTTCCAGGACGTAGGTACTCAGCATACTCGAACTGTGTGTCACCAGATTTCCATATTCATCACCAAACATCTCCTTACACTGTTGTCTCTCCCATTATATTTTCCGTCTTCGGAATAGTTTTTTTTTCATTCTGCTGATTTTAGAGTTATATGTTGTTAGCTTCAGTACTCCCTGCCGTACCATTGGTCTCTGTCGGTCTAGGTTATTGTTGTTGTTGGACCTTGACAGTGACAGCCTTTTCCCGATCGAACGAACAATACAAATGGTACGTGTCGGGCTACATGTAGCCGATTGAGAAGCACTGATTGCAAGAAACACCTCAAAAGAGAGCATCGAATAAAGTAACTCACTACGTCACAACTCGAATGACTTGGTTTATGGTAAATCGAATCAAGTTAGGAACATGTTTTTGCTATTTTCAGACATACGTACATATATGCATGTACATACATACATATGTGTGCATGTGGGTATGAATGGTTGCTATAATTCTGTAATATTTTGTCATTTGTTTTGTTGTCACATGTATGTTTGTATGTACAGTGTACATACATATACTCTCATGCCGAAGTATTTATTGTCCGTTTATTAATCATAGGGTCTACTCAAGTATCGGGGAGACCTTAACAATTGCACACTGCCTGCACTAAGAGCTTAATTCCTTAAAAAATGACCGTTTGGCAGAAATCTCCTTCCATTAATTCTGTGCACAATCTGGCTGGCAGTGCCATTACTGTTGTTGTTGTTGTTTTTAGCAACCATTCGCCGTGTCTGCCAAAACATGCCTCAATATATACTACGTAAGTATGTACATATATTGTTCAAAAAATTGCACTTCGTGACCTAATCACACATAAATCTACTAAACGACATTTTATCACTTCTTCACTGCCGATGATGCCAGCAGACGTACAACAACATTGGTGTGTAGTACTTGAGATTCGGCGTCAGCGGTTACATCCCGCTCGTAATGTAGTACCCACACACGAGTATGCAACATTTAGAGTTTGCTTCTTTCGGATTTATATAATCAAGCCATCTTCTTTTGCAATGGGACATGATGAAAATGATCCCTTCACCAAAACCAAGCGACAAACAAACAAAAAAAAAACGGTATTTCATGTTGACGAGAACGACGATCATTTGTTGCCAGATTCAAAGTGTCAGATCTATTGATTGTCACAAAACAACAAAACAAGGCTTCAAACGCTGTAAGGAAGATCTGAGAAATATCACAGATGCAAAGTTTAGGAGATGGCTCGGCTATGGAAACAATGAAAATGCTCTCTGTACACATACCCATCAAACTCTTTGTAGCTCTCAATTTTAGGCTGACCGATTTGTTTAGCTTTTCAATGAGATGTCCGTGAAGATACATTTTAAAACTTAACTAGTCAAAACACAAACCGTCTTTTTAACAGAGCGGGTATAGGGAGTTAACAGAGCCATGTTAACTGGTTAACAGTGAAAATGCTGATATATATTTACGATTTCTGACCGATCGGACGAAAAAAAAAAAAAAAAAATATAAATAAAACAAGATTATCCAACAGGGTATGTTTTGGAGTTGACCCTAAAATGAGCATTACTAAGAACATTTGTAACTGGACATAGAGTGACAAAAGAAGGCCCACTGTGGCCGACTGGAAATAGATGCTGGGTCCACAGTAGTACCATCGATAGCTATTGTGATTCCAAATCGATCTGTATATCACACTTTTTCAAAATCAATTTCAGAACCGATTTATTCAGATTTTTTACTTAAATTTTAAATTTCATGTAAGGCCCACTGCGGCCGATTGGAAATAGATGCTGGGTCCACGGTAGTACCATGGATAGGTATTGCAATACCAAATCGATCTGTATATCACACTTGTCCAAAATCATTTTCAGCTCTTTGATACCTTGGCTAGTTTCCGAAATATGAGCAAAGTAAATAATTTTATAAATTCCGGTAACTCCGAAAATCCTAATGTGAGACAAAAAATGTAGCACCGACATCTTCGTATTTAGTTCTCTTACATCTATTGTAGTACATTACTCTAGCATCAATTCAATGGCAATAGCTCTTTGTCACTCTATGTCCAGTTACAAATGTTCTTAGTAATGCTCATTTTAGGGTCAACTCCAAAACATACCCTGGTGGATGCTCTTGTTTTATTTAAATTATTTTATTTTTTTTTCGTCCGATCGGTCAGAAATCGTAAATATATATCAGCATTTTCACTGTTAACCAGTTAACATGGCTCTGTTAACTCCCTATACCCGCTCTGTTAAAAGGGCGGTTTGTGTTTTGACTAGTTAAATTTTACAATTTATCTTCACGGACATTCCAATGAGTGCGTTCGTATGGTCGAAACTAGTACATACTAAACTGTATACCCAGTTGGCTCGTATATTTTGTATATTTCAATGACACATTTCAAATTAAATACACCAAAGTCATTAAACTAATTCAGTGGTGTTTGTTTATTTTTATTTGGTTGTTATTCGTGTGACAAATTCCCTCTAATTGTTACAAATGTGTGACAAATTAACTAGCTTTTGTTACTATGAACGTATCATTTAACTTTATCCGTGCTGGGTTTTATCGACCATGTCATTTTATGAAATATCTACAAGTACATAAATACATCCACACATATACAACACACTTCCACACATTGAAATTCATATATTTGTGAATATAAAATAGATGATTCTTTCTTGAAAATAGAAGTCTTATTATGACAACGCTGAAGAGGTCATCGTGCTGTCTGGGGCATAAAATTCAATGTCTTTGTGTAGACCAGTCAATAAGCTTAGCAGCGATGCCCATCACTTTCAGTAGAGGTGTGTTGAATACTTGGACAAACAGCTACAGCGTAAAAGAAATTAGCCTTAGCTTCCGCCCGTCTGCTTTTGCAGCAGCAGATTCGCAAAGTCGTCATTTTGTTGTCCACTGATGTGTCGTTTCGTTTTTAGCTGCGGGCGTTCTTATACTGTAATTCTGTGACTTGTTGTCCCACAAGTACCTTCTATCGTATGAGTATCTGCGAATTTTTCGTTTCTTCCTTTTAAGGCTGACAAAGCAAAACAACAAATTGAAATGTTCTACGCATCTTCGAAATGGGAGATACAAGATAAATAAATTAACGGCATGACACGAAAACATGCGCGAATAATAAAGTTGGCTTAAGGCGACCAGTGTAGACCCCTGCCCCAGAAGTATGTACTATGTGGTTGTTGGGTGTGCTGATCGCGTTATCGTTGTTATGCTGTTCCACATAAGGCATGATTTATATACGATCTATCAAAATACTTCCATAGAATTATTTAAAAGATATATGAGGGAGATAATATTTAGAAAAAAATTTCATATCGACAATTACAGTTTGTTATATCTTTGATTTATAACACTTCTACATTAAATTCTATTAATTCAGAGTTAATTAATTAAACGAGTTATACACAAAACTAGATCATGCCAATGGAAGTCGAAAATGGTCCCTTCAACTCGTGCAAACAGAACCATTCTTTAGAAGCGCCATGGTATTTTATCTAACCACTGACCTCTGAACGCTCTACAGCAAAATACATGCGTTGTGCCCTCTGAAATACATTCAACCACTTTGAAACCTCGTGTACCTTTGGCACTATCGACGGTTATACCGGGAACTCATGCCCAGCCGAGTATAATTGATTGGGTTCGCAATTTCAGGTCACGTCCAATGGACAAGAAAATGCCAGTTTTAAAAGATACAATATTTATTTATATACAAAGTATTTACATCATATCCTTTGTTCAACATTCTACTTTCAGAGGGTGCCTCTTCCAACATTCAACTTTGAGCCATTGGTGACCCCCTACCATTATTGTCATTCATGGTACAGGTATGGAACAAACTAAATACCCTATTTCAATACTCACACTGATTTTCTATTTCCCAACAGACTATAAATTAAGTATTCCCCGAATTGTCCTCACCAATTGTCTCAAACGACGCTTAAAGATAATAAATGTGGAATTCTTTAAATATTGTTTGTGGAGGGAGCGTTCGTTATTCATTACACCGGAAGATATTGCAATAACCCAAACAAATTGTTCACTTTGTTTGAAGATAAACGGCAAGATCTGGATGAATTCGATTCAGTGGATTTTCCTATTGGTGAGTGCAAATAATTTTATAATTTATATATGAAAATATAAGCATATTTAAAACAAACACCGTCCGGATTAATAGTTGTTAGACATCAAGTTGTTCGGAACTTCTCGTCCACGGCTCTTTTTCAGCATTCCTGGAGAGTCAAGAATTTATTTGAAAAATAGTTAATTCGGCATAATCATTGAATAAGATAAAAGCAGTCTTTATTTAGGACTAGAAAATGACATTGCACCAAATCAGATAATCTGATATTCTATTATAAGTGAGTGTGCATTATTGCCTTTTGATTAATAATGCTGTTTCAGAAATAGCTTAAGACTTATTAGTTTTCCTTCTTTTGACCAATTTGTGTTAGTTGAATTGTAATTTTATCGAAAGACTTAGTTAACATCAACTAATTGCATCACCTATGAGTTAGCTGAAATTGTGATAGAAATCAATTTAGATATTTTTTAGGCGTAGCATTGTCCCGAATATCCACCTCATATAATTTCAATTGCAAACAGCATGACAAACATAGTATACCGCCCAGAAGATACACCTACTCATGTGTTATAAACGTTAACAAAATGTGTACCTCTTAATCTGCGATCGTGTATTTCTTTCTAACAGAGTAATACATTTTATTCCAAAGGAAAGCCAACAATTCTTGAACATAGTTTCTTTTTTTTAAACCTCTGCTTGCATACGACAGGTAGTAAATCACCATAATGAATATTTTCATTGCAATCTTTGTATCGTTTGGTGTATGGGCCCGAAAAAGGCCTCGATTAGGATTATGGATTGAATTAATTTTAACGGCATTCAATTTGTGGTCAAATATTTATAACAAATGTTGTGTGACTTTTTCTCACATTAACTTTGTTTTCGGTTTGAAACGATGACCTTCCTTTGTTAAACTAATTTCATAATTGCCGTTGTAGCACATTTTGTTTTCAACTCAAACGCCGCTTAAAAGTGTGGCATATTTTTTATGTTAATTTTACTTCTTAAATGTATTTAAATATTAAAACAAACTACACTCGTCTATCATCGTCATCATTCAAAACTCTAAGGCTAAAGGTGAGTTATGGTAAAAAGTCAAAGTTAGTGGCTCACTAACTACGTTCATTCGTATCGAACATGCAGTTCGAGTTTTCTTCTCTCCCATCTCAACATTCTATCGTTGACTGTTCTCATTTTCGTTCTTTACCACCAATTAAAAATAAACACTCATTTTGGTTAGGGCACTATTGCACCCATTTGGTTAACCATTTGCCTCTGAATACAAGTATGTACGTATGTACAGTGTGATTACGATTACAGAACCACTTAAGTGTTGGCGTTAAAATGGCTGCAATTTATGTGTGCGTCGAAATGCCTTCGAGTACTCTATGTATTTTACAAATTCAAATAGAGCAGGCAGTGTATTTTACTACAGAATTCGTTTATATAAAAAAAGATTTTTCGACGCCAAATACAATGACGCGGCCGGCACTTCTTTTGGGATTAAACAACACCGCCGCTTTTGTTCGTTGCGACTGACGACTCTTTGCTAGAATTAAATCGATTATTTATTGGGTGTAGTGCTGTCTTCTTTTTCTAAAACAGTACTCATTTCTTAATTTTTTACATTGCTAGCGATTTTCATGATTACACAGGCGGTGTGGACGTTTTGTTTTAACAAAATGCCTTCGAGATCACGGGCTACAAGTTTAACCAACAAATAGACAGTTGTCGTGTAGCGATATGGGGCGTCATTCACAGTTAAATTCCAAACGAACACAATTTTCAAGAAATGTGGACCGAAGATTATACCCCTCAAAACCATTTAGCACGCGATATCCAGTTAGGAATGGTGTCGTGTACCGCGTAGGAGAATAATAATATTAAAACTGGATCTCACCTAACAGTTTGATTTGCCATTAAATGGCATCTTAAAAAATTTAGTGAATCAATGAACTAAATCGATAAACAACAACTAAATTAAGTTAGTACGAACTATAGAATTGCCACATTAGCCGGCACGACGAAAAAAAAATCGAATTAAAAAATCTGTTTTGAGTTTAAATGTTTCCATTTGAAATTAATGAAATGTTTTTGTCTGTTTGTCTGTTTCAGTGAATCTACAAGAAATCTTGATCGTTGGATGAATGGATGACACATCGTTTAATGAAGACTTCGGATACAATTTTATAATAAAGCATACACGGCAGATACACACAATACATACATAAATGTAAGCGTATTTAATAGTAGAAAGATGGGAGACCTACCTAAATGACAGCGGACAGACAACCCACGAACCAACCAACCAATCAACTCAACACCAAACAGACAACCACGCCAATTAAGTGGTTTCCGTCACCGCTGTGGCCGTAAACAAATGACGGCCTTCAAAACAATTTGTATTTAATTAAATATCATTTTGTCACAAATTGGAAATGCCACATCGACACTACATGGATGCCACAGAGTTATGGCAACGTTATACAGATGTCAAATAACAACAATCTCCATTTAAAGTGTATATGGTTGATGTTGTTGTTGTTGTATGCAAAAAGAAAGAAACACTTATTAGTCGCATCGACGAGTGCATCGTTAAATTGTTTGTGATTGTCTTGCACAAAAGCAAAACGCCCAATTTACTTTAAGAATATTTATTTTATTGCTGGATCATTTGAGTCATCGTCATTTATCATAAACGAACGATTTAACGAACGGATTTTTGTTTAAAAAGACGAATATTGTCTGTCCCACTGATAGGTTATGGTCTGCTGTAAAATGGAGGAATAATAAACAATGAATTCCTGCCTTTAATCCGTACCGCACTTCTTCACTTCAATGGTAATTTCATTAATTTTTATTATTTGAAAAAAAAAAAAAAAGTGTGTTTAGCTAGTATGGAATGTTCTGCGTTTTTTTTTTGAACACTTCCTTCATTCAATAGATTATGAACATTATAAACGGTGATTGTAGTTGCTTCATCAAAAATCTAAATGTAACAAATTGTGCCCACATAGGCACGTTCGACGGTTCGTTCCAATTTCCTCTTGTCCGTAACGAACAAAAGGTTGTGCAATTATTGTTTTATTTTATTTGGCCAGTGAAATTTGATTTCGTTTATTATTAGTTTATTTATGCATTATTGCACTTATGGCATGTTACAATTAAAAATATTTTATATACTGCCTTACATAGAGTACACTCGCTGGGTACGAGTAAATATGTACTCGTACATAAATCCAAGCCCACTCGCTTTTGCTCTCGCTTTGACCAGACAGACGAAAACACAAACTTAAATCCAAGCAGAAACCACAATAGGAAATTTACACAAACACATACTAATACCCGTTCCTAGATTGCTCGAATTTATATTAAACTGTTACAAATATACGAGCACATACACATGGAAAAATTGTAATGTAAAGTATGTGCGATCCCGAGATAAATCTCTCCATGAAAGGTTTTGAATCTGTTTAAGAATACATTTTACAAAAACATCATAATTTACCCTGATTTATTTTGCTAACGATTTCTTTAATTTGTTTTTCAGAAATAAAACTTAGAGCCGACCAGTATGGAGAAATTATTGGGCTTTTAACGCCGAGTCTGGAATATATGAATTGGTGAGTGGAAAAATCGAATGAGAGTTTTTGCAAAAACTCTCAAATATAATAGTTTATTGCGGATTAATAACAACATAATTGTTTTCAAAGGGGGGTGTAATTAAAACGTCCCCAACTAACCCCAAAGTATTTCTAGAGCGGCCGTAGCGTGATAGGTAGTGTGGTATGACTATTAGACAATAAACCACAGATCATGTTCGTGTAAGATCAGCAAACTTCTCTTGGAAAATCATAAGCCGTTCGGGGGCTTTAAGCAGTCTCGGTCCAATTACCTCGTACCCAGCTCTCTGATTGCATATACGTTATTCGTCTGTTAGTCCATGGACGTGAAAGAAATGATTCGAATACTATTACTGAAGTACTCTTAAAAAAAAAACTTTTCTGTAGGTTTCATTCCTCCTACATACATATATTGCTGGCAATCTCCATCAATTAAATCATTTTAGATACTTAAGAGTTTGCTTAAAAAATGTGGGTTAGTTTTAGAATTGAAAAGAAAAGGAAAATGTGTGATTCTGATGGATTTTTGTGCAAAACCCCCCAAAAAATATGATGAGATTCCTTTGTTGCAATCTACAGCGGTGTAATTTTCTTTGAGTGCAGTAAGGTGAAGTGTGAAAATGTTACAAAAAAAGATCAGGCAAGAATCAGAAAATAAAAGGCTATTTTACAATCTTAGCTTCAATATAACTTTTAATGGTATTTTTATTTTGTTGTAAGAAAATGCTACATACCTACAAACATTTGTGTGTGCTCTGGTTTTTAAATTCCGCCAAAGTCTCGACACCAACAAAGAACGAATACACACACACAAACAACCGTGTGTTTGGGGTTTCTGGTTTTATAGCCACCGCTCATTGTGTTTCGCTATTTAGATACCGAATATGGCGGTGTGGTCCGATCTTAATGTTGTTTGTACTTTTTTTTTTCTCTCTCTGTTAATGGAAGTTTCATTTCATTGCATTGTTAAAGTTTAAGTTATTGTTGGGAGTTATTTTAAAATATTTAAAGTGCAGTTATTTACCATTTGATTGACTGCAATTGTTGTTGTCGGTTTTCGGTTTCTGTGTTTGCTTATTTTTATTATTTTTTGTTGTACCTTTTTTCGTTTACACTCTTCGTGGTTTTATTTTATTTATTAAAGTCACGAAAATTACAAAATATATTGTGGTGCATGGTTAAAGCGAATTGTATATGCATTTAAATCAGTTCATGTTCAAAATAATAAAAACACAATACAAAATAAACAAGAATAAGCGACGGAACCGAATCCAGTATACCCTCCCCCACAGAAAGCTATCCACATACCTCTATGTACATATGTACGTATATAAATATATACATACTTAGTCAGTTGGATTTTAAAATGATGTGGCTTTTATCAACCGTCTGTCTTCGTCATCCAATGGTGCTTCAGTCTTACTTGTAAAGAAGCCCCTACACCAAAAGTATGATAACATTTGTACACTCACCGACCGAACGGCTAAAGTAACGGTGATAAAAAGTATTCGTAGTTCTGAAAAGAATATCACAAACGACACAAATGATTGGTCAAACATGTAGTACCTCAGTTTCTCGAGTAGAGCGTTTACAACCGAAACAGATAGAGACATATTCCGCAATTTTATGTTAAACGAATGAATTGAAATGAAACTGAAGTGCAAAGGAAATGTCAGCAGGTTCGTTGCCCAAGTCTTTTGTTTTGGTGAACCCATCAACATCACTAGAGTTCTCATCAGATTTGCTGCTACACTCAGCCGTTGAAAAATTCTGTAACAGATTGTCACACAACTATTTTTTTTTTTTTTGGCGCATATTTTATTTTCTTGTTTGTCTGTGTTTTTGCAATTGATGCAAGAAAAACAAGTCCAAAAGACAAGACTCTACAGATTTTTCAATTACAGAAAAAAATATAAAGTACAGTGTAAATAAAATAATTGCCACACCTATTTATAAATTGGTGGGTTATTGCTTTACATAAATAAACCGGTTTAGTCTATACTCGTACACACGCCATATACATATGTGTGTATGTGTGTGGTATTAGAAATTTGTTTATATTTTAGTCATGGTATTAGACAACAGATAATTGCGTTTCAATTAATTGCTTATTTCAGATTATTATATCTAAAAGAAATCTTTCTTATTTTTTGGCAGGCATTTTACGAACCCTCAATATATGTTAACTAAATTACGACCTCGAGATTGACCGATTGCAATCAGAACAACAGATTGCAACTAACAGATTTACTCTTTAAATTTTGTTGGAATAACAAAGAGACATTTTCAAAAATCCTTTTTTTTAAGATTTTCTATAACCAAAAATAAAAGGTTAACATTGTGAGTCTGCCAATATAAGCAAAGACGGTCTAAGTCTCATACAATCGGGTCTACAATATAAGCAAAGACGGTCTATGTCCGTTTGCAGAAATATTAGTGGGGCTGCAAATCCTAATTTACATTGTCACTAATTTTTTATTGGAAATTAGTGCTGCGTTCGTATAAAATAATGTTGCTGTTCTTCCCTTGTCTTTTATAAAAGGTAGACATTTCCAATGAAGATGGTCATAAAATCGGTTTTTGTCTTGACCTGCAGTTGGACATGTATTTCATTTCATTGAACAAATTTCCATCGAAGTTTGTTTTGAAAAAATGGCGCTTACGTCTTTTTCGCGGTAAGGCTCGGTATCTTCTAAGACCATAGACCGAACAATTGAGTTATCCTATCAATTCGTCCAAAATGTAAATAACAGATAGTAAATAGTAAATATGTGGCATTAACAGAGAATACGCCACACTTTGCCGTATATAACACGGTAGATACGAATCAAAGCAATACAATCTCTGTAGGTGGAACATAACCCGCCAACGGAGCAAGTTAAAAGGACTGTCAAGTCTACAATCAATTGCTACTACACTTTAACTGTACCAACCACTTTATAATAGTGTTTTATTCCTTATGGTATAATAATAGTGTTTTATTCATTTATAGGCGATTGCAGTATCAGCTAACGAGATGTCACATTTCGTAGTTTATGTCTTTGGCTTTAATTCACACGAAGCTCAAAACGTTTTCTAAGGCAAATGCGTGAGTAAAATTTATAATTTGTTCATATCGCCAACTTGCGTTAAAGAAAAAGAATGTGTACTAGAAACGATGTGTTGTAAGCATTTCAATCTCATAAACTTTTACGATGAACTCTAATGGCACTTTTTCAGTGTGAGATCAAATTTATTTCTTGATTCAACTCAATTCTTATGTGTGCACTTTGATGTTTTAAATCTGTTCAAGCTGAAACTGAGCTTACATTGGTCTTACATTATTTGTTTGGCCCGAATGCAATACGAACGTAACACAATATATGTAAGTAATATTATTAAATATATAAATAGTATATTTGTTTGGCTATGTGTGAACTCAAATCTCATCTACATTTATATCTTATACAACAACACACCTTAATAAGTTTTTCAAATGACCAGGGATGCGGCAGCGGTTTGTATTCCATTCCAAAGACTTCCCCAACTAGAGGTGCAAATGGCAAAATACAATATTGTCAGCAAAACTTTCATAATAATCAAGAACTTACGACAACAATTTTGTAGATTGGAATCCAATCCCAGATAAACGTACGCCGAATTTTTTTTGTAAACCTTTGTCGTGTCGCAGTATTGAAAATGGTCAAACGGGGGGAAAACATTGACTAATAATTCACCAAATGAGAAAAAGCAACGGGTGGCAGCACTGTGAAGAGGTAACAAATCTATTTTTAGCATGTGTGGTGTATTTAGTTGTTACTCTCAGTGATGAAATTTTTAACATTTTAGATAGAACCAAAGTAAAAGGTTTTCCCAACATATGGAATTACATTTTACAATTGCGAAGTAACACGCATTATTCCTTGAAAATAAGAACATAAGAAATGTTAAAAATAAATATGTGTATTTTGTACAAAAAGATTACAACTTCATCAGATTTCCCAGCACTGATATGCGTATTGACAACAAAACAACTATGAAAACTTAACATCACTTCATACTTATGTTTGATGGTGTAGTCTGTTGAGGGGTTACGAAGAATTGCAGGGATAGTTTTGTGCGAGTGGGGAGTGTGTTCAGTTCAATCCCCAAGTGTGTCGTTAGTTTAATTTCTACTTTTAGGGTTTGTTGTGTTTTCCTTCTTCGTTTGGCAAGGGTTTCCTCATATCGTCCCTGATTGGAAGCTCTAATCAGAGAAGGTAGATTGAATCGTTCGCTCGTAGCCGTACCTGCGACAACCCTTTCAATGGTTGTCACCCAGGTCCCGTATAAAACATTAACGAGTGCGTACACTTTTTTATAAAACGAATCTTCGTAGACATTTGAAATGAATATGTATGTATTAATTTTGGATAACTTTTTCCAATACATTTGGGCGAACGGCATCATTGGTGGCCTGAAGATTGGCTTCACACGTTGCTGGTTTGTCGGCATAAACGAATGACTTTAAATAGTCCCAGAAAAAGTAATTCAGAAGCGTTGAGTCGCACGAACGAGGTAGCCAGTGAACAGGAACAAAGTTGTCACGTCTTGTTGGAGCCAAATGTCGATGTGTGTTTGGAAACAAAAATTCAGTCAGTTTTGCTTGATGGCGCTCCCAATACATCGTAATGACAGCTCATTCCTCATTTCGAATGGAATAAGCACCAATGATGCCGCCAGCGAATAAACCGCACCAAACAGTCAATTTTAATGAATGTAATGGTGATTCGTTAACGGCTTGAGGATTGTTTTCGCTCCAAACATGAAAACTCACTACTTTTCAAAGTAAATTTACAAAATTTGGAAACGTTGTCCTGACGTTAAACGATTCATAATGACTTTTCAAACCCTAGCCCCCTATCTCTTAAACCACAGTTATCGATGGTTCTCATGCAGTTTTAAAGGTTTTCTTATGAGGGCGTAACTTTTAAGCGTATTGGAATATCTCGCACATATCTGTCTATAAATATTGTATTGCCGTCTCCGAAAGGCTAATGCCTTTTTTTTTTAGCAAAGTTGTACATGGATTAGGGGTTAAAATCTCACCGCTGAAATCCGTTTCATTGGCGGAAATGAACCAGGACTTCGTATATGATAATCTTCCAAACTGTCCATCACCACGCCGTACACGGTCTTCATAACACAACTTATTATTGTTTTATTACAAGTGATTGACTTGCTGGAAGTTTTTTATTAAACAAATCTGTTAATTTTACCTTGTAACATAAATTCTTATAATTCTATAAGGGACAAGAATGACTAAAATTAATTTGTAAAAAGTAAAAAAACGAAAATTATTTTTTACCAAATTAACTTTAAGTGATTTCAAAGGTCCTCAGTTTTAAACAATTCTCCCTTCAATATATAATAAAAACTCTGAATAGGAAAACGGTTTACATTATAAATTAAAAACGTAAAAATAACTGAATTCTTGAAAAATGTATGCATTGTTAACCAAATTAATAAAAATATTAGTTTTACATTTGACGTTCAATGCATGATGGTAAAAGAAAGAGAAGATTTATGTTGAATGTACTTATTGCTTAGAATCTACACAAAGTAACAATTATTATTACGAACTACAATCGAAAGTATTTACTTTCCGGTGGTAAACTTCGAGAGGCTTTCTAGCAGACCAATATAGGATGAATGTTCGTATGCTGTGGCTAATTCCGACAATTTTTCCACGAACTCATTGCCGACACCTTTCTCCTCCAATACATTCATCAGCAAATCGTATAGATACTAAAATAAATATATTCAATGTTATTATTTTCAACAAGTCATAATTTGGTATCCATGAACTCACGCATATCGACATAAATATCCTGTAAACAGTTGTTTACATCAGTTTATCGATATGCGTCAGATCATGTAGGAATAAAGGAAGTTATCTTACGCCATCTAATACGTCGCCAGCTACAGCATAGATTTTTTCATGCCATTCTCCCTGGTAAATAGTCATTTCATCGATACCGAAGATATCATCTAATACAAAAAAAAAACCAAAATCTATTAGCTAAATATCCTTTGAGGAATAAACATGGGGTTGTTACTTACTGTATTCGCCTTCTTGTGGTGTACCTTCCAAGAACGAGCAGGTGAATGATAGCGTTGTATTGCCTTTTACGATATCAACTTCGAATTGAGGTTTGCTACGCATTTCTCCCATATCGGGCTTATCAGCAGTTGCATTGATTTCGGGCTCATCCTCTTCAGTATCAACTGTATGATTAACATTAAAGCTAATAACAATTCTGGAATATATGATAGAAACGTACATTAATAAAGTCGGCCGGTTTTTCATTTGCACAAATTCATTATTATCTATTAACAATTAACATTCTGGACAATTTTTGCCGATTCTAATTGGTTCAGGACATATTTTGAGAGGTACATTGAAAAATTTTGCGGAATTGGTTGATAAATACTAGCATGTTTTACACAACATAGTTATTAAACTGAGACCATTTGTAGAAATTGTCTTGTACATTTACAAATGACAGGTTCTCGTATTTGTAATAGCCGCAACTTAACATACAACATTCACAGATTTTTTCTCCAAATTTCCTAACAATAACCAATATTATTTGGTGGAACGACTGTGCCGGGACAGGTAGTGTCTGCGGCTATCAGACAATAAGCCCAGGTTAATACCCTGGTGGAGACATTTTTCATTCAAACTGTAAATGCCGGCTAATGTGAAATTATCCAAGAAAAAAGTTTATGTCATCATCATTCTAGTTGATTATTATTCCTGCAGTTTTTTGATCGAAATCAAGATCAAGAGGGAAATCGTTTGAAATACTTACTTTTCTGTATCGGTCTTTTTGCTCAATTCAACTTCGGCACCATCCAACTTCACGGCGAAGCCATCCAAAGTGGTCGGAATAGTTTTTACCTTTTGGGCCTTACGTTCAGCTAAGATTTCTTCTGTTAAAAATTCCACCAATTCGCGTTCGCCTAAAACACAAATGTTGAGTTATTACCGGTCTAAATTTTGTTGCATTGAGACCTCGCCTCTCTAAGATGTTGTTTAGGGAGATTATGCAACTCCATTTCCTTATTGGACTCTAGAGAAATACATTCTACTCACCCTTCGTATGCATAAGTTTCATGCCGCATCCACATGAACAACCGAGACTGGGCTTATGCAGTATTCCACCAGTTTGATTCGATTCTGGAGTCTTGGACATGTGCCATAAAGTACGGGTAAAATCCCGCTTTCCACCGAAAACATTCTTCAGTGTGTTGTTTGCTACAAAACGCAAAGTGGTTTTTGTCAAGTTATTCATGTCGTGACTGATAATTTGTTAATATTTCAATTAAAAAGGTGAAAAACGTATGTAAATGCAATTTCTCTCGCGTGCCGATATGGTTATGTCAATTGAATTGTGTCAATTATTGTGACATAACCTCAAAAACTGTTTGACAGTTCATACTGGTATCAGGGTTGTCAGATTTTTTCCCCAAAATCGGTTCGAAAAATCGCCAAAAATATTTTTTACCCAAAAACCACTATCTTGAAGAATAATACTAGATTTTATTTCGTAAATTTAATTTATTTATTTATAGACGTAATTTTTTCAACATATCCTCAACGTTGTGTATATTGATTAAACCTAATCAAAAGTGACACTTTCGGAAGTGTTCGGAAGTTGGTTTTGTTTTGTTTCTTCGATTCGGATTCGTGAGACAAATCAATCATGAGGACGACGTGCTGTGTCATAAATTGTCCATTCCAAAAGGTGACGAAGCGAGCCGACACGTACTATTCCTGGAAGTCCCACTGGAAAATAGATGGTATTGATGTCGCTTCAAGGGGTAAATTGTATGTCTGCAGCAATCATTTCGAGGCGAGATACAGGTTGAAGAAGAAGCTGAAGCCATCCGCTGTTCTTCACGAGTCAGTCCAAGTCCGAGAGGGTAAGTCCGTGTAAGTTCATTTTCAAGGTGATTTTTTTGTAGAGATGAATGTGAATGCAGAGATGAATGTGGATCCAGGAATGCACTGGACTGAAAACTTCACTCCACCTCAAGAGTCACGTGAAGAAGAGCTCATCAAAGATGAAGAGATGAAGTCCAATGCTTAAAAATGCAGTTGGCCATGAAAAAGAAATTGCTAAATACCAGCAAGCGGTAGTAGCCCCGCGATGGATGCCCGATCCACGATGCAGCCCCGCCGATCATCTCTGGTCTAGATCTTAAATTATAGTCTCATTTTACACCGAACATGTGAACAGTGGTTTCCTTCCACTCAAGTCCGTATTTTGGGTCAGTGATTGGTTAAGTTCGTTAAATAATATAGAACATTTTGTACTATGAATATTATTTTAGTTAATTATTAAATTAATACATAATAATTTAAATAATTCAACAATCAAAAATAAATACAAAAAATTTACTGATTTCGTTGTGACTAATAATAATAATCGTAAGAATTTTAAGATAATTAATACTTCCGTCTGAACCAGCTACTATATTGGTTATTCATAACTACGTCTTGTTTCATCAATACAATTACAAGTCAATTTGATTTGGATCATGTTGTTAAAGGTCCATAGACTTCGCAAAAAGTCAAATTAAAGTAAAACGTGTGATTTATTATGCATTGAAGTAATTTAATTTTTAGTAACTGGACGTTCAGTAAGCTCTGGTTAAATTGGGTTTGGTCATCAGTATCAAAAGACAAATTAATAGAAAAACCAATGTCTATGGAGTTTTACTAATTTCAAGCTACGTAGTTTCATCGATTTACTGCTAATTCTATAGAGCATTAAGTTCCAATACAAAAACATAAACATGGTTATGTCCTTGAACTCACCAGCTTAAGTTAACGACGTATGGCGTTTTTAAATTAGGTCACACAAAAAACAATCTCCGTGTTTATGGTCGTCCGGTATCAGGAAAGTGTTAAATTTATCTACTCGGGTTTCTGCTGACAGCAACTCCAGCCCTTAAGTGTGAGATGAAACTTTTAAAAGTTGAAATCAGAAAAAGTGTGCTCAAATTTGAACTCAACAGTTAAAAAAAGCAATAATATATTGAGAGACCATAATTTGATGAGAAATATTAATTTGTTTAGAAACAAGAATTAGTTGAGAAACATTGATTTGTTTAGAAACAAAAACTTGTTGATAATAAAAAATTTGTTGAGAAACATTAATTTGTTTAGAAACAAAAATTTGTTGAGAAACATTAATTTGTTTCAAAAAACACCAGTGAAAACAGTCTTTTTCTGTTTTCTTATACCAGGCGCCCAGAAACGTGTAGTAGGTGTTTTTTTCATCTGGCTCGAGTTAAAAACGCTATAACTCGATAACGACTGCAGCTATCGACATGAAACTTTTACCTTGAGTTAGAGTAAAGGTCTGGCTATCATGTGTATATAGAATACCACGCCCACATTTACGCCCACACATAGAAATTCAATGAAATCAACTTCAAAGCTTTATATCTTTAAAACTGTTACGTTTAGCTTTATGATTTTTACACTGTAATCTTCGGTATGTCGATTGCTATATGTGTGCCAATTACAAAGAGTTTAGGTGGCAACAAGAGAATGTTACAGCTTCTTTTTCAAAATACATACGAGTACTTATATTTTTGACATCCTTTCTACATGTCCGACCAGCTGGCCACATACAGCTACAAACAAACTTAAGGAACCGAATCTGTACTTCATAACAATCAGTTTAACACACAAAAATATCTTTCATACTTAGGAAAAAAGGAAATTGGTTAATTTCGCAGTCTTTCTTTGGAGAGCGATTGAGTTTTTTTTTATTTTTGACAGAAACTCAAAGCATACTGTTAGGCGAAAGTAAATATTAATATGGGTACACTGTCTACATGTCCGGCCGAATTTTTCCCATCCACATAACAATACAATCCTTAAAGCATGCTTTGAATTAAAGTCACAATTACAAGCACATACACCAACCCACTCACATGTGAAATCTGAGCTAAAATCAATTAGAAACAACATGGTCTCTGTTTTCTGATACCAGGCGCCCAGAAACGTGCAGTAGGTGTTTTTTTCCATCTAACTTGAATTAAAAACGCTATAACTCGATAACGACTGCAGCTATCGCGATGAAACTTTTACCTTGAGTTAGATTAAAGGTCTGGCTATCAGGTGTATATAGTATGCCACGCCCACATTTACGCCCACACATATAAATTCAATGAAATCAACTTCAAAGCTTTATATCTTTGCAAGTGTTACGTATAGCTTTATGATTTTTTCACGGGAATGTTGGGCATGTCGACTGCTATCAGTGTGCCAATTACAAAGAGTTTAGGTGGCAACTAGAGAATGTTACAGCTTATTTTTCAAAATACTTACGAGTGCAGAGTATAGGCAGGCCCAGTAATGACCGAGACTCCGGTGGAAGAAGACCTAATCTCGATTAGTATCGCTGTTTCTCAGAGATCGATCTATTCGAGATGGGATCTCATTCAACGAGCATATGTTGACCGCAGTAGTGCCGCAAGGTTCTCTTCTCTCTCCTTATCCATTTCTTATTTTCATTTCGTTTATATCTCCCCAAACTACATTTTTTTCAATAAACTTAAGACATTATAATTTTATTTATAAAATACGACTTTATTTGAAAATTAAAAACAGTTAAAAATAAAAAATATTGTATGTAAAAATTCGCATTGACAAGAAGTTAATGTAAATAGAAAAGAAATCTCAATCTTACAGTAGCCAAGTTTTTCGTTCGTTTGTACCGGCGCCTATCGTACGAGTCGATTTTTCGTAGGAGAAATCGCATGCACTTCTCTCAGAATTGAATGCAAGTGTATTTTCGTGTTTTCAAGACAAACAACTGATTGTGAATGTACATAAACGATTTGTACTGATTCAGAAAATGTGTTCAAGCTATAGGATTTTTTCCAAATTGAAATATAAAATAGTCAATGAATTGTAACACAATAATCCTTTGGCTGTGAACACACGGCACGCACAAATCAACAGAACAATTGAGAACAAATAAATACAATTATTACTTATTTCACAGAAGAATTGCTCTGTTGTTTCGTTTGTCGTCACTACGAAAAAACACGAATAGTTTAAATATCAATGTAAAGTGCTCGTTATCGATTGCAGTGATTGGCCCCCTTGTAGGATACTCTAAACACCGCTTAAGGAAGACCAAAATCGTATGAAAAAACTTAGCATTAAATACAAATACACCGAAAGCAAAGGCAACATCGGGCGTATGTATGATTATTTTTTGCAAATACAAACTATCACAACAGGGTTATGTTTAAGAAATTATTAAAAACGAATTTAGACAACTAAACAAATATTATCTCAAATAAGAATTACACTAATTTAAAACGTTACTCTAAAAACATAATCGAATTGCTTACAGGTTATGTACACAATCAATACGTTACAAATTTACATGTACATATTTGTAGAAAAATATAAAATATTTGTATACATGTATATACATACGTGGTTATTACTTTACAATAAATTTAAAAATAAAAAAATATGTTGGTTTCTTTTCTTATTCCTTAATGTATTAGTGGGACGGACATGCAATTTGTTCTTAAATATCTTGTCTCAATAACGTAGACAAAAACCACTTTGAGCTTGCTTCTTTTCAAAATGTAATTGACAGACAGTAAGGCATTACTAATTTAGTTTTCATTACATAATTTCGATCCTTAAAAGGTCTTCATTAGTTTTCTATGTATATAAACTCGCATTTGATGTGTTTTTTTTTTGAATATTGCTTAAATTTCTTCTTTTTTTTTTTTGAAAACTTTTTGCAGTCTTTGTGTATTTTAATTAATCAAATACGATTTTTTTGTTTATATAAAAAAGGCCGCAGAACAATTTGTATTACAATTTTCTTATATGATAGATAGATTATACTTTTGTGTCAACTCCCACTGAGCTTTTTCGTTCTGTTCGTTTGGGTTAAATTAAGTTGATGCACACTACCACGTATCGCAGTATTTTGTGTATTTCTTTTCTCTTTGTTTTTTGTCAAGCAGAAGTTGGGGAGAATTTTAGAGGATTGTTGTTAGGGTTGGAAGATTATAAGTCACCGATTTGAGGCAAAAAAAAAAAACATTGTTCATAGAACTCATTTTGCTTCTTCCAAATTAGTATTGTTGGGTTTGTCGTTTGTTAGTAATCGTATCTATTGTATTTTAATCCTCTGTAATGAGTGGTGCTACGATTTCAGGTGTTAGTCAATTTGTTAGTTGTTACACGGATGGAAATGACGGAAGGGTTGTCCAATGTAGTCTTCGCGAAGGAGTCTTGGAAATATGTGTTCAACGAACACACGATCTGATTATAGTGTCGGCAGGCCATGTTCGCCAAACCAGCCTCTGTAGCTCCTTCGTGTGGCCATTGTATTGTGGATATTTACATGTAAAATACCATTCGATTCCTTCCAAACAAAACTTATATAAATACAAAAATATATATGTTTATCTGTACGTGTGTAAGTGTTGTGCTTTGCGAAAAAGCATATCAAAAATAGTGATCAGTCTAATTAGGTTGTTTGTATAAATACTTGTATTTGTAATGGGATTACTTGTACGCCATTCCGTTAATTAATGTTCAGTATGAATAATATAGATACAAATGTTGGTGTGTCGAAAATGTTCGCGCGTTAAATAGCCAACGCCACGATGTCAAACGATGATATGTATAGATAGTATTGATACAGAATAAACATTTGAACTTATGAGGACAATTAAGCGAATTGTAACATGCTTGATTTGTACTTAATCATAGTCGATTATAAAATCCTATCGTAGTATGTATAAAAATACTTCACTGTATATGTATGTATGTATATAACACTATAGACTCCCTTTTTTAAACTAAAGGCTACTTAAATGTATAAGCTTAGATTCAGAGGGTGGACGTTTCAAACGTCCGGTTAAAATTATACCTAAATACATGTATAACTAAAGACGAATTGCTCTTTAAAACGGTATGTACAACAAAATAAAAAGGAAAATAATAATAACAAATAATAGAGGAGGATACTTTCAGATATTAATTCAAGTAATGTTTTTGCAGCATCTTCTAGCAAACGCTACTAAACAGTCAGAAATATGCAAGTAGATCTCATATCTTATATGTATGGACGTCGTCTCTCAAAACATTAGTCGAATAAATATCATTTCGTTTCAGAATTCGTAAATGAGAAATTCATAAAATCATTACAACTAAGTTTAAACTAAACAAAACAAAAACGTTTTAATAAAATTTTACTAAAAAAAGTGCGTGTGTTTACCCCTTCCGCTGATCCAGAGTAGATGACAGCATGCCAAAAGTCTATGTGATCATATGTACGTGCGTTTGACTTTTGTTAATGTCGACGTTTTGCAGGGCAATTCCTTTTCCAGATTCTCTGTGGAGTTTTTACACTCGTGACTGCGATCTTTTTCTAAATCCAAACTGGGTTTACCCGGATGACAATAATGATTTGTGTTCATGAGTAGATTTATATCCTTGCCGGGCTTTAAACCGAATGTTCTGAAACGGAAAAGGGAAACGTTTAGTTTTACAACACATTGTATTGTTTTCAAATCGAATTTGCCGTTTATAGAACAGGCGTTGGTACTTACGGATTTGAATTGAATTGATTGCGATGGCTACTATGTAAGGAGGACGGTTTGCAATTGCGTTTCGAGACATGGAGACCCACCACCATACCTATGATGAATACTAATGCCAAAGCTAATGCTCCGAATCCCCAATAAAAACTCTTTCCGGCCAACTGCAGTTTCTCTTCCTCACCGCCTGCGGTGGACTGTAGGGGATCTGTAGAAAAAGTGAATTTTATGAATACGTTACCAAGAACAATTGTTAAACGTTTACTTACCATTGACTGAATTCATCAAATCATGAGGATCCACCGAGTGCAATGTTATCTTGTTTTCATCACTAAACGAATTCAATAGGTAGTCCTCACCCATTGCTGTCGGTATCTCCAGGCCCGGCGAGCTAGCGTCATTTCCCACTGGATTGGGAACCCCGTTTACAGAAGCCACATTAGCATAGACATGCTTTTTAGATATTTCGTCATCGACATGTTGTTGCGTATTAATTTGAGAGTCTAAATTGTTATCGGTAACAGTGCCAAAATTCAGAATGGCGCCCTCTGCCACAACGGTGCCCCTAGATGATTTGGGGCACAACGATTTGGCGACTTTCTTGGTGGTGTTCAATGACTGGAGGAATGATTTGGTGCCAAATTTATGATTAGACGATGATAGACTTTTGCATTCATGTGTCTGTTGATCCCAAGCACAGTTGGGATCCTGCAGACCCAGACAATTGGCGCAGTCGACAATATGAGAACAATGATGTAGTGGTACGGTCACCAAACTACCGTCGCTTACCACCAATAAAGTGTTACTTTTCGGCGATACAATCAATTCTCGGACAGGTGTACCTGCTGGTAATACCTGCAGTTCCGATATCAATACTGTCTTCAGATTATCAATGCTGGCCGACGTTCCACCGTTAGAAGCCGAAGGTATGTTAATGAACTTGGTAATTTTACCATCATCCGTACCGGTGTAAATAACGTCGTGGAAGTCACCGCTCAGGGCGCGAACTTGAGGATCAACGGCTATTGAGGTAAGTCTGTGGTGTAAGTGCACCTTTGTCAATAGCGGGCGACCGTAAACGGCGGGTACTGTTGTCTCCATCAGTGGATGATTCTTAACAAAGTTAACAGCTATACTGGATAAGGTACGCGAATCTTCGACACATTGGCCAGGTCGCGGTTCCGGAACTTGTTCCTCCTGCACTGGCAACCACTGCGATTGACTGTCTTTTTGAGATCTGAAGCGACCCTCGAACGCATCCATTATATCGTCAACATTAAAAGCACACACTGCAGAACCGGGGATAGCATTCACAGATGTGGTGAAGATAGCATACACCAATGCATTGGAACCGCTTTCAATCACCGGACTTATAGCCTGTATTTCGTCGAAATAGAATGGAAAGTCGCCGGGAACTGAACAGTTGAGTCTGGCCTTCAAAAAGGACGTCCAGCTTTTGCTCAGCGTATAGGGGCCACCTCTATCGTTTTTACAAACACGTCCCACGCGAGAATACACAGTTTTACCAGAGTTCATAAATTCCATAGCAATTTCGCGGAAGAAAAACATAACAAATCCATTGCGTTCTATAGCACCTACAAAGTCTGGCTGATTCAGTTGCTTCAAATCATACTGTTCAGTGCGCAGGTTTTCACGATAAATCAACGGATCGCCCCCAGAAAAATCTGCCACAGTGGCACTGTACAGGTGGCCGTCGGCATAAGCGTACGTGCTGTTGTGAACAGGGCTGTAAGGGCACAGCCCCTGCGCTTCGACATCCCGTACAATTTCATAAGTTGGTGGAGCGTTAGGATGATTTTCGTCAATGGTGGGGGCGTAGTGACGACATCTGGGTTTGTATGAGTTAGTACCGCACACCAGGATCTGATTATCCTCCAGACGGGCAAATACTCTGATATAATTATGACAGTCGGACTCACGTTTGCCCTTTAGAGCACACAATTCACGGTCTGCATCAGACGAGTACCATTCAATGCGGCTGTTTTCACGTAACCCACTCAAGCTGATATTGTAGATGATATCTCTGTGGATGAGATAGTGAAAATCCAAAAAGATAACGGTTAGTTGTTTTTTATGTACATAAGGTCTATAAGGTAACACAATATTACCTAGCGCCAACCAAAATGCTTTTATCGTCGTGATCCAGTACTTTGAAGTAGTCTGTAGCATTTCCAACTAGTTTCGCTAGAATTTTATCTTGCTCTATAAAAGAAAGAAGCAAAACGAGAAAGACAATATTTAAATTTCAGCATAATATTACAAGTTAATAAAAAATCGGCCGAGGAAAGCACAATAGACAAGCAAAAGCATGTATCGTAGATAACCGCATGCATGTGCTTTAAGACAATCTAAAAGAAAGCGTAGAATCACATATTTGACGACATGTGGGCAAATTTATATGTTTTCTTTTGCGTTTAAATTGAATATGGGGAAAATATTCTTTGTACTCCATTAGATTTAGACCGTGTAGGAAAAAAAAAACCTTGTCGCAAATTATTCTATTACTTACTCGATTGCAAGTCTGGTCTAACATCAGGCATCCATGCTCTCGACTGGCTAATTAAATTTGCCATACAAATTAGCAGCAGTAATGAGAGATTTCCTAATCTTGTCGTGTTTACTACTGCTGTTGGTGTGGCCAGCATGTTTTTATTGTTGCTGAGCTTATTTAAGCTAAATAGAGCTCGTAATTTAAACATTCTCTAGGTTATTCGAGTATATTACACCGCTCAAAACAAAAAGTGTTTGACAAAAATTTCCCGCAATTATTTCAATTAGCAAGCGTATTCAATGCAAGTAGTGGCAGAGCTCTCGTTGTTTAGTTGGCTTCTCGCAACAGTTTAGGTGGTGGTTTTGTGGGTTTCTGGTTGTTTGGAACTCCTTTGCGGTAATGGGGTGCTGATGAATCACTTGGTACATGTGTGAATGTTGTATGATGGGTGGCAAAGCCCCCTTTGTCACAAAGAAGCAAAGGGGTTGTTTAGTTTATCAACTCCATTGTCGTTGTCAAGCGTTCTTCTTCTTCTTCTTCTCCAGCTATAAATGTTGGCTCAATATCCACACGAACTACGAATTGAAGTCAATGTCGTGTAAATGGCAACAAAAGGGGGTTTCAATTACACACTCAATGAGGTTCGTACGGATTTCAAAATGAACCGCAAATCGATGGTCGGACGATCAGTCTGCAATAGGAAAAAAAAAGAAAACATATTTTATAATTTAACTTACATTGACATACATTACATGTATTTAAAGTGTGTGCATTAGGGTGTACTGGCAAATTATTTTCTGGAGAGGCAGTTCTACAACCATCGTGAATGCATCGTACGAGCAGAATCCAAATACGAAAGAACATTTTCCAGTACACCCTAACATATGGAAGTATAAATATTTGTACAATAAATGTGTGTGTATGTGTGTGCATGATATCGTGTGTATAACAAGCACTTCCTGAACATTTGTAAATTGTTCCAATTATTTATATTTGTTTTTTATATCGGGCGAAACTAAAATTGGACCAAATAATTTTCAAAACCAAAGGATCGATGTGCACTACTTAAACACGTCATTGTGTGTGTGTGTGTATTAACCCAAAGCTACGTATCATCTAATTAACGACCATATAACGAATGGACCAATTCAAGAATTTAGTATCAATATCCAGATTCGCCCATTTTGATTTGTCGATTCGTGCTTCAAATAAAGGCATATGTCCAAACATTTGAAGATCTCTATAATTGATACCCATAAAATAGTATTTACACCTATGAAAACTTCATTTTTGTGAAAAAAAAAACACTTACGATAGGTGACGTTGGGAACAATTTAAGTCATAGCGATTGGATATGTTATTGTCCATATGATTTAAAATTTGTATAGTATGAACTAAAAACATGTGCAGTTGTTAACTATATACGTCCTCAAAGTCCTACATATAAAAAAAGCACAACAGATTTTGTCTTTGCTTACTCTTCCACATGATTTATTTTATTACTCATTTGAATTTTTCCACCACATTGAGGTTGCTGCTACGTTGATACTTTGTAAGTATTCAGTTAAATAAAATACGCTGAGTGCTGCCCGCAACGTTCATGATAGTTTAATTCTTGTATCTTTTTTCACTTCACATCACTTCGTGATGTTTAAATATACGCCACTATAAAAACGTTGTCCATAAATCTCGAAACAATATAACATACTTTTTGTGCTGTCTTAGAAGTACTACAGAAAGATATTTCACCCTCCGGCACTTGTTATCCGTATTTCGTTAAGAACACACAAAAAACGAAAGAAAGAAAAAATAATCTTTTGATGTTGTTCTTGGCTCATAAAACAAAACAAAGCACTTGTAGAGCAATAGAATATGAATATTTTGAAATGTTCATATGTTCCTTCGCACGACTACGAATGTATGCTTTTCTTTTTTAAACTATTATTTTCGACTTGTCTACTTTTCACTGACTGACTTCCGTATAGCACTAGAGTCTTTTAACAACTGCTTTGAGGAAGGTTGTTTACATTGTGTCAACTCATCATAATTTTGGTACCACAAATTTAATGGGCATTTTTTTTTTTTTTTTTTGCTAAACTGAACAAGTAGTGTTGCTGCTGCTGGTTGTTGGTGTTAGCTCATAATTTGGTGGTAAAAGAAGTTAATAGTGAAATATACAACAACAAGCCTGCTGCTTCAGCGAGTGTATTATGAAAGACCTTAAGAAAGGTAAGTACAGGTAAGTAGTAAAAATTAAGGTGGTCTATAGTGTAAACAATAGACAGCAAGCAGCAACAACCATCTGAAGAAGAAACGTCATTCATAAAGTAGACTATGTGCCTATGTAAGTATAAAAGTGCAGCTAGACAGAGAGAGAGAGAAAGAGTGAGGGTGCGATGTGTGAGAGTCACACCATGAGATGAGTTAGGACGTAGAGGTGCAGTTGTAGCAGGGATGGTAATGGAAAGAGAATGACACACACACACACACCCACTTTCTTTCCACCTCTGATAGTAAAAAGGTGAAAATTTTAGAATGGAATGACCATCATGGAACACATTACACATGTGTTTTTTTCTGCTTTGTTGGAAAATCTACGAGCTCTCTCATATTATTACCGCCGCTCACACATTGGGAAATTTCGTTTGGAAATCACGTGCGGGAAATTTTTCTTACTTATCAGTAATTGTATGGGAGTTGAGTTTTACATGAAAGAAAACCTACTTTAAATACGTGACAATTTCACGGCAATGAACCGGCCAGTCAACCATCCGTGGTGGTGAAGCGATACCCATGAAAAGACCAACAAACGTTTCATTGACAAATTTTAGACAATTTCCAATATCAGTATAGCCAAAAATGTTTGTGTATAGTGTGGGAAACGCAAATTGATGTACATGTTTAAAAAATAAAATGTGTGTTATAATTGTTTGAAAACACGTAAATTCCACTTGGTCTGGATAATACCATACAAATGAACGCGTTCACAGCGACAAGCAAAACAGATGAACAACTTGACTTGTGTGAATGTCACAGCAACTTTATCTGACTATCTGAATGTCTTACTGCCGCCACTACCCCTGCTATAATTTTCATGGATCTGTTATGCTTTGTAGTTTCCATGGAGCATCGGCTTAACAAGTGATTTCGAAGAGCATCTGACATCGACGATGATGTTTTATAAGGTTAATAACAGAGATTTTCAACATGAACAAGGTTAATAGAATCTGTTGAGATTGTGTTGTGTGTAAATGACATTCAATACATGTATGAGGGATGAAATAGCAGTGGTACGTTATATAGGTTTAGCCTGCCCTGTTCGATTGGGGGCACTGCTATGTACAGTACTACCTAGTGTATTGATGAATTAAGATATCGTATAACCCTGCACCACGATACTCGGCTAATTCGCATTCCCTGTTGTTGTGTGATTATGCCAGCCAATTATGAACAAGTCGCCCTATGATTTTTATGGAGCTTTTCGAAATTCCATCTACTCTCCCTGAAATTAGCACACATATATTTCGAAGAGATGAAAAAAAACAATTATTGAACGTTGGAAATAACATTGCTACAATTTTG
Organism: Hydrotaea cyrtoneurina; assembly: GCA_958296145.1. Classification (NCBI taxonomy): domain Eukaryota; kingdom Metazoa; phylum Arthropoda; class Insecta; order Diptera; family Muscidae; genus Hydrotaea; species Hydrotaea cyrtoneurina. The sequence continues at coordinate 878,303 of OY282516.1, read as the reverse complement.
TCTGACGATGTACATGATGAGACTGAATCAGTATTTGCTTATGGGGGTGGCAGCAAATGCTTTTCAATCAAACACTAGAGGCGTTCGTTTTGGGATTCCACCCAATGACGAGAATTATTGTCAAAAAACCCATATAAAAAGTGGAAACGTTGAACATATTTTGATTAGGTTATTAACGGGTTGAACGGCTACATGTACTTCAAAGCCAAGAGGAATACAGTTTGATGTTTCATTTCTGAAGAAAAGAACGGAATTAACTCTTATTCGAATATTTTAAAAGCAAAGTACTAATAAAAAAGAATAATTTAGATATTACTTGTACTTGTGTAAGTTTTTAATTTTTTTTACAAAACAGGTGACGGTAAAAATATATTCGTTATCTAAATGCAACAAACGACAACTACCTTTCAAAATAAAAATTGTAAAATAATGGACATAGGCAACTTTTGTTTACACATGTTTAGGGAAATGTTATTCACGAAGTTACTTGTAACAAGTGATCCCTCTTCCACTCGCCTATTGCTCGCATGGATTTTTCCTGAACAACTTTAAATTGTAATTTTTCCAACCGAATGCTACATGAAAGCATTTTTTTGATAATAATTTGAATTATTGCCCTACTAACCATCTAGGTAGCGAGTTTCCAATCAAATGCGCCTAATATTTAATTACCGAATAGCTCATTTTATTTTTAAAAATAAAGTGTGACAACTATTTAAGTTTCTTTTTGTTATGAAGAATAACTTCTGATCGATTACTTTGTTGTTTCTTTTAAATAAATTGCTATAGTTCTGTACTCTATTTTCTGTTTTTAAAAATATAAATTAATTATTCTTCGGTTGCATATCTGGCATCCCTACCAAATCGATTTATATCTTACAAAAACTGGTTGGAGTGTATTCTCAATTCGAAGGTTTAAGCGTGTTTTGGTTAAACCACTTTTTATCATAGCGACATCTAGATAAAATACCATTTTAAGTGCTGCGAAAATCTAAGCAAGTGGTGTTACTAAAACACTACTATTATCAAATAAACATTCAAATAAGCCAACAAAGAATAATACAAAAATTGAATATAAAGAACCATTTTAATCTTTCCGGTAAACGTTATTTTCGGCTTAGAAATTCTACAAATGGCACATATGACTTGTACACACGCTATTCAGACACAGAAAAGTATGAAATGAAACTCTTTTCTGGATCCAGGCAGCATTCGCATTTCCATGGACCAGTCTGAATTCCAATCTGCTCGTGAAAATGTAGGCAAATAAAACCAATTGGTATCGACAATGTCGACGACCACCGTTTCAGCTCAATTCATACTCGGTACGCGAACTTTAGACAGGTTTACATAAGATTGGCATGCTATCAATATGTGGCTAGTTTTTTGTGTATTTTTTTGTAACGTATTCTTTTGTTCGTTTTGATTGAATTTGCTGGTATTGTATTGTGTTCCACACATCGGTTGGAACAGCAAACCCATTAAAATTAACAATGAGTCAAGTTTTCTGCTGGTCAACCTACAATACGTAATAAATACTTTACAGAAATAAAAAAAAAACACTAAATGTGTTTACGATAGATGAATAATAGGTAAAAATATGAACAATAACGTATCGTAAATACAATATTTTCTAAGGCGCATTTGTGGCGTTTCATGGTAGTTGAACTTTGCATATCAATAAATAAAAAAAGGAATAACATTCGCAAAAATGTTTTTATTTTATGAGGTGCAAGGAAGGAAACGCCACAGTAAAATATTTAAATAGGAGACAAATTTTGGGTTACATTGTACATTTCAGCTTAATTTCGTATCAGCCTGCAACGATTCGCTTATATTTTTAATGAATGGACGCAGATGTTCGCTTTGTGGGAATGCTGTCAGTATGGGTCATAGTTGTTCTGCTGCTAAGCTGTATATGATAACGTTGTATAATGCTATGCATTAATAATTTTCTGTTTCCCCGAATACGGCGATGAGTAATAAAACATTTAAACGATTAACACATTTTGGATGTATTGTTGTTCCTGCATTTGTGGGGTGGTTTATTATTGTTTTGTTTCTATTTTTCACCTCGAAGACTAAATACGCTGTATTTTCCATATCCAAGTAACAAGTGACTTTCCTGGTAAACAAAGATATGTATAAAAAATACCGTATACCTTTATGAAGACTATTTTATATTTCATTTCCATATAGGCCTATGAATACAAAATAAAAGCGTATATAAGACTCATAAGCTGACTTGATATCAACCAAAATATTCAGAGTTTAAATATAAAAAATTCCTTATCGTTAAATAGCTGACCCGAAAAAGCGAACAGAAGTTTTGTTTTTTCTCTTAAAAACAATTTAAAGTTACATGGAATTTTAATAATAGTTGTGTTTTCAGGAACACTGCATATGGTCTTATTATCTAAACTGTTTTGTTGGAATTCAGTTTTTTTTTTATTATTAATTGATTTAATTATTTTTACCATTAATAGAGATATGTTCCAAGACAATGTCGGACAGTATATTCGCGCTTTGGAATGACCACCTGCCTTAGGAGTTGGCATTCGTTGACATTGAATGCATGTTAAGAAACATAAGACACATTTTTGTTTATATTGACCGGAATAGACTTCATCAATTACAGGCGGTAGCTTCCAATCCAGAATAGAGGCTGATGACGTCCACTTGGGGCAGATTAATTAGATGCGGTCCGACCGAAATAAACGACGACTTTTGCGGAAACTAAAATAATAAACCTTTCTAAATTCAAATCTCAACTTGCGACTTGGCAAATATAAAGAATATATAGAGGTGAACACGGAAGTGGAATTGTGATTGAAATTAGAATATTTTGAAAATAAACTTCTACTGAAATACAACAAACTGAAAACATTTTTATATCTGCATATGTTATTCCTCTATTGTCATGTGTAGCTACAGAAGTTACAGATGATTTTCGATATTTCCAGAGACAATTCTACAAGCAATTAATAGTACGTATGGCTGCAGATATATATATATATATATATATGTGAAATTCTAATCATGTTTTACCATAATTTTAAATTGAATGGCACTGTTTTAGAGAATTTAGTATCAAGAAATAACAATATATTTACTGCAATTGAAAAATTGCAATTGCTCTGAAAATTCACTGACAGGGAAACATTCTCGATCTTAGTATTAAACGGGCCAGTCTTGGAATAATCCTAAATGAATCTGCGGCTTATTGAGGGCCTATCGGACGCTTCCCGTTACCGAATTTATGACACAAAAATTAAATAATTCAAAATAGGAAAACTGTCTATAATCGACTGCATTGATTGATTGATTTGGTGTAACATTGAAAGAAAGGTTTGTAATCGAAAGAAATATGTGTTTTGATTTGAACGAATAAAGGCGTACACTAATCGCAATTTCACAAAATGATTTTGTTTTCCATAGTTTTAACGGCTCTATGTTTTTCCCGGGTTAAACCGACTAGTTTCGAACAGGAATAATCAAAACAATATTCAATCCACATTTCAAGATAATCGGGGATTTGCTATTAGTAAAAAGCAAGGAACGGTATTTAGTGAAAAGAGAACAAAACTATGTTTTGACCGGTTGATACAACTTAACATTTTATGTTAATCAGCTTATTGAAATCCGTAAGAGAAAAGTCGATTTTTAACTTTATTCAGATCAGATTAATAGAATCAGAATGTTTAACAAATTCAATAAGATTGCTAATATTTTTTGTAATTCCACTTGAAATTAGCTCACCTTTCTAAACACACCAGTTTCTTCCCCCAACTGTACACTCATATAACGGTAGATAACACCAATATTCATATTGAAAAGAATTATTACCTATTATTTTATGTCGCCTTTCAACGACTCATTACAATTCTCATTTCTCCAATCCGGTGTACAAACAAAAACAAATTAAATTTGCATTTGCCTATAGAAAAATCGAAAACAAGTCTCTGTCAATTGTCCGTTGTCTGTGTGTCCATCATCCCAGCATACCATTCTAGGAGCGCTCCGAAAAGTGAGTCAGAAAAGAGTCCAACCAAGAAGCATTCTAGGATCTCTCCGAAAAAGGAGTCAGAAAAGTATCCAACTAAAGAGCTTTATAGGAGCGCTCCGAAAAAGGAGCCAGAAAAGTGTCCAACTAAAGAGCTTTATAGGAGCGCTCCGAAAAAGGAGTCAGAAAAGAGTCCAACTAAAGAGCTTTATATGATCGCTCCTAAAAAGGAGTCAGAAAAGTGTCCAACTAAAGAGCTTTATAGGATCGCTCCGAAAAAGGCGTCAGAAAAGACTCTTTTCGGACTCATATGGCTTGCTGGGATACCGCCGTCATACTTGTGTGTGTGTGTGTTGTTTCTCTATAGAAACTTATAAGGTTTTGTTGCTCATTTGATACCTCTCAATATACATATGAATGTACAAACTCCATAGGTCGGTACGTATGTTGATGGTGGCTGAGAGATGCCATAAAAAACGTTGTATGCTGCTTCTTTTGTAATGGTTTGATAAGTCTCTACATAAACAACATTAATTGGGTTACAAACAAATGTACACACACAGCCACATGGAGTGTACGGGAGGCGACGGTGAACACCGACCGACCGCCACCAAATGTAGCCGTGGAATGGTGGAACCGTTGAAGTGAGCACCAAGCGACCAATCCTACAAACTGGAAAAGTAACACTTGAGAAATTCTCTCAATGTTGGTTTGTTGATTTTATTTCTGTGTTCGTTTTCATGTAAAAGAAAAAAAAAACAACAACAACATAACGAGTGTTGGCAGCGACGAAGAAAGAAATGTATGTGTACATGTAGAAGGCAAAGAAACTTGTAAAGAAACATAATGGAAATAAAAAAAACTTGATCAACGGAAGTTGTGTGTAAGAAGATGATGACTTAAAATGGATTTAGTGATGCTTACGAGGGTCGAATGGTCAGTTGAGGGTACAATTATCCGTTGACGAGAGCAATATTAGGCGGTTCATATTGTTAATTTCCCACCCATGTGTAAAGATATGAATTTGAAAAAAAATATAAGAAACAGGTAAACAGATCGATCACAACAGTTGCAGTCAAATTGTTGCTCACTCGTTGTTTGGTTAAACTTTATAGTACCCTCGAAACCATACAAGGGAGATATTGAAAACAAAACATGGTGAGTAATAGTTACATTTTGTGTTTTTGTTTTAATTCATAATTTCCCAGCGTAAAGCATAAATAAAACATTGTGTATAATGTTAGTAATTTTATGTTTTGTCAACGGAAATGAAATTAGATAACACACACAATAAAATATTTCTGTGTGTAAAAGGAAGATTTTTGTTAAAACATATACTTTTCATTTGACATAAATTTAAAAAAAAATTGTAAGTACATTCCAACCGACGACGTGAATTCAGCATTGACTTTGTACTGCGCTGAAAATAATACAGTATTGATGATCAACAAAAAAAAAAAAATAGAACCCTAGAAGAAAAATGTTCATTATGAAAAATACACAAGTATCATTCCTTATCAAAACATTGATTTATGCCAGGCTCAATAAGATAGAATAGCCTATGAATACCTGAAATATGTTGTCGATATTGTTTTCGTTCGGATAATTCTACAGTTCACCATCCATGGGGTCCGATGTATAGTCACAATTTGAGACAGATTCCCATCATAATAAACGTTAACTAAATTTACCTTTGAACAAAATTACAAAATTTAAATTACCAGAGGGAAATTATAATAGCCACATACAAATACGTAGATAAGTGAAAACGTTCATACCCATGCCTAAAATGTTGACATTTTTAGAGCGTTTAACTTGAAATTAGGTGGGGAATCCAATGTTTGTTGTTTTTCTTCGGTGCACTGTGGGAGTTTGTTGTCTTAAGTAAATATTTACACTCCACTGACACGATTCGCTTGTTTCCACTTTAATTTGTTTTCATGCGCTTTCATTCTTTTTTTTTGAGAAACTCCGGTGTTTTCTTTTCATTTGTTTTTCTAACACACACTCCCTAATTTTATTGTTGGCGTGGTATTGTTACGTTTTCCCGTTTTTCGTTTACAACAAAACTTGGCATTTCAAAGAAACTAGAAACATTCAAAATCTCGCACACTGAAACGCCACCAATTCTAAATGACGGAACACACCAGCAGAGCACTTCATACAGCCAGCAATATTACAAGCCGACCGCCGACCGATAATAAATTTAGTAAAGAGCACACACACACTTACGTCAAACACTATACTGCAGACTTGCAGTCGTCGCTTTTTCAACCAATGTAGAGGGGGGCAAATAGTGCTGTACTACTCAAGTATTATTAGAATTTTGTCCGGCACATCCTTTTTTTCGTATTTGAATTTCTCTTTTTATTATTATTTTATGCTCTTGCTCGAAATGGGGCTCAATAATTCGAAAACACTAACCGCACAACACTAGATTTCTGTTTTTTTTTGTCATGGATGTCATCAATGCACCTGTATGTTGACCAGTTTTCTTAGACTTAATTTTGGTCTTTATTTCTATGTGTTTGAGTCAATGCTGGAGTAGTTTGCTTTGAACTGACTTGTTGTCGTTGCTTTGGGTGTTGAGTCGCGTTTCAAGTCTTACTGGTCTTTCTGCATAAATTAAAACCTAAACGCAACACATACACATGCATCGAGACTGTTGGATAACAACACTTGAGCTGTTGCCTATTCTTTCGTGGGGGAAGAGAGAGATTTATCCAAATAAGACAATACACACACATACACGACAACTGGAAACTTGTATTTTATAACCCAGCGACGACGACTCCCAAAAACCTGTTTGCTTTTTATTTTTTTCTTCTTGTATATATACAGTGGCTCTCAGCATCGAAAGAGAAAAATCTCATCCATTTTATTTTTAATATGAAAACGTGAAAAAGGTTCGTAAATTAATTTAACACTAAAGGCCTAATTACTTGACCGTTGCCGGAACGTAAACGTAATCGTAACCGGAACGTTGATGTAGTGGTGGAGTGGTGGTTACCCAAGATACGTGAAGTACCATATGTTGTATGTAAACAAACAAAATAATTTGGTTGTTTGTTTTGATAAAAACGTAATTTAAATATGAATTAATAATGAATAGAATAGTTCTTATGTTATTATTTTTCTAACAAAGTTGTTTCTTTTACTTTATTGCTGTTTTTTTTTTTGCTAGAAACAAATCAGCTGTTTGTTAAATGTCACTTGCCGGATAAAAAAATCTATTTTCTACAGGTTCATCCGTTATGTTACGTTACGATTACGGCCAAGTAACTCGGCCTTAAGGCACTGATTCGAAACAAAGATCAGACAAGAGTCCAGACTTTGCTCATAAGGAATTGTCCACATATCGTCCAAACGACGGCAGTCTCCAGCAATTAATATTATACATCGTTGTCATGAACATATTCGTAAACACCATATCAATTTCGCTGCAATCGCGATTGAAATCAGTCCCCTCTAGTAGAAAGGCTATGCGAGGACTCTAGTAAGAAAAGCCAAAACATTTGAATTATTTTTCATTTTTACACGAACTTTGTTGAACTCAATGTTTAATTACTTTACGTATCTTTATTACTTTTATGTGTTTATGTTATTTTTTTGTGCATTGCTAATAAAAACCCAATCGATGATAAATTTTAATAGTTGATATGATTTTTTGTATCTGAGAGCCACTGTCTGTTTTTTACACACACACACACACACACACACATTTTAGCGTTCTTTTCTGGCCAACGACGATGTTTTCATACTTTTTTTTTAATATAAATTTGTTTGCATTACCTTCACTGGTCAATATTTACTGATAATTTCATTTCTTCAAAAATTAAATTAAAGTATCAAATTAAAGGCTTTAAATAAAATTCACAGCAAAGGCAGAAAAACACACACAACACGAAGATGGGATTTTATATACTGATTACTGGATACAGAAATGAAATTGTAATAGATTTACGACATAATGCTTCTTCTTCCGACAATGATATCAAATGAACACAATTCGAGACGCTTCCATTGGCGACTCGACAGTACTCGTAGTTACCATTGATCTCTTGAAATGTATTCACAGATGAGTTCCGGCCAATGAGAATTTTTGAAATTGATGGCCGAAATCCAAAAATTATTTTTTTTCCAACGTTGTCCATAACTATTACAAATTGCAGCACAATCCAGTTTTTCGGACATTGTAAAAGAATTTTGTACGTGTGTATACATATGAAAGCGGGTACAGCTTTTGTCACATGGGGCATTTACGTTTTTTGATTCTGTCTGAGTATTCTTCAATCTTGTAGTTTATTGACAAATCCACGTAAAAAAATCAAACGATGAAAGAAACATTTACCAGAGCCATCTGGTGTAAGGGTAAATCTTTGCAGAGTAGCAAAGTAGATATGGCAACACTCAAATGTGAAATTCAGTCAGCTGTCAGTTTAGTAGGGCAGACGAAGATGGAATGAAGGAATGGCCGATCAGACGAAGATGGAATGGAGGAATCAACAAACAATTTCGGAAGTGTTCGGAAGTTGGTTTTGTTTTGTTTCGGAAGTGTTTGTTTTGTTTTTGTTCTGGGGGTGTGGGTGTTCAGGTGACACGGTGACAACGACAAATCGCGAAAAGTGTCCCAAATCCTCCATAAACAAAAAAAAAAAGATCTTTTATCGGGCATTATTTATAATAATAGTTTTCTAGTTCTTGAAGCAAGCAAGATTGGTCAAGTCCCTCTACGCTGGCTGCTTCTCTTCAGTTTTTTCATTTTCGCAGCAGTGGTGTTTTTTTATGGGGTAGCCTGTTATCTTGACTTCTTTCATCGTGTGGTCGTGTGTTTTCAGAGTGAAATCATAAACATTTTATTTTTCTTCGTTTCAAAAATCATCGGTGTATAGATAAATTATTTCAATCGCAACAACAGAAGAAACTTTCTAGGGAGGCGCTAAGATCCCATCCCATATAAATCATACAAATCGTCGAGAGTCAGACACAGACTCATCATCATTACTCATTATCGTCATCAGAGGAAGAGGCATCAACTAAATTCCAAAGGTGAGTTTATTTTGTGTGCTTTGTCTGTGACGCCTCTATTCCCAAATAAGCCATGACATTTTTAATTATTCATTATAAGATGTGAGTTCGGTTGTCAAAACGGACGGATAAATGGTTGATTAGGTAGTTATGGAGCATCACCATTCTGTGCTCTACTCATGTCATCTTGGACTCTTGGAATACGCGAATACGCTTAAATGAATTTTGTCTATATAATCTGGAATCTAAATATCAACTGAATCGGTTGCATTAGCCAGTGACTGGAAGATAAGGCAAGAGTGTTATGGGATTTATGTCCGCTGACAAATTGAACAATGGTATCGTAAGCGATTCCTTTTACGGATTCGGAGATGCATTAACACAACACTGTGGAGAATTCAAACGTCACGGAATGGTCATTAGAAGTGAGAATATGAATGGTAACAAATTAATAACTACAGATTGTCCATGATATTCCCGCTAAAACAGACATTCAGTATCCTCAAAGATCGACTACCCATAATGGCCAGAGTGCTGCAACAGAGAGACCATGTCTGAACAGTTGCTATTGATTCCAAATCCAAGAAAAAAAAATTTAAGAGAGAGAGCGAGAGAGATCCATCTATTTGGTATCAAAATCTATAGCTGGTTTCTTAGGTATCAATCTCCTAAGAATATCCGATTATATACGCAAAAATTGGGCACTACGAAGACAAATCCAATGATCGCCAGATGAAATCAGGCCCTTTCGTTTTAAGCTCGGCGATTTGAAAGCCACGTTAAACTTACTTCAATTATACATAGATCTTAATCAATTAATATCAAAATTTGATCGTATTCAAGTCACCGACTTGAGAGAAATTCTCCGCATGTTCCTTCATTGAATGTTTAAGGAAATCCGAACTTTAGAAAATAGCGTATTGGTTATCGTTTCTCTATGATTTAATGTTCAACACGTGTTTTCATGCATTTAATAGTTAGCATAGTTTGCAGCCATAACGAAAGTTGTGTTACTGACCTGCACGATTTGTAAGGAAATATCACATTTCCTACATGTTTCAACGTGAAAATGCGTCTTTTCAATTTCTACGTTTTGTCGTTGCATTTTTTTTTATCAGTCTCTTCCTACCTAATCTTATTTCAGAATTCATTGACACCTTATGTGATTCTATGTTGACAAAATTGTTGGTGTTGTTGTAGTTATTGTCGGTAGTTCTTTCGCATTTTGTCGAGACGTTAGCGTTGGGGTGCTGCTGCTGTTGCTGTTGCAGTTTGGCATATTAAACCTCTAAAGCATCATTTGCGATAGATGTCTTTAAAATAAAATACTATGTGGTCTTGGGTTGGTGTTTTCTGTTCTACTATTTTTTCTTGCGGATCTGTGTTATTATTTTATATATGTAGCCTCTCCAAACTTAACCACTTACTGTTGTAACATGTAAAGCCGATAATAGTTGTAATATAATTGTTTCTGTTTTTCTTACAGATCATATGTTTAGCAACATATCAAGCTTATAGCCCAAATCCGATATAGGAACAACACAGTCCATTATAGACAACGAAATTTATTGTTATTCAAGTGAGTGGGTTGGTGTAAACCTCAAGAACAAGTATATCTATTGATAGACTACACCTTCCATGATATGACCAAACTATTGTAAGGTACGTGATCGAATGTCGTTTCATGGGGAAATGAACCACAGAAGATTCTACTTCTGATATTCGGACTATTATGTCTTAAATATTAATTGAATTGGATACTCCAAAATATAGATTGTTCGAGTACAGGAGAATGTATTGCAATGCTTCAATGTAATTGAAAACCAGTGAGAACAGTGTTAACTTCTACCAGAACAAATCGAATACACCTCCTCCATGGATTATGTTCAGCAGTAACATAGCACTATCCATTTATAAATTGTGTGAACAATGACACCGCCTATACTTCCAGTTCTACGTACTTTTGTCGGCGTTTGACGACAGCCTGCCAACTCACGTAGCCTAGATACGGGCTGTAAGGGGAAAGTAACAGGTAAGGCGTATCCACGCCTATCCAACAGTTAACCAGCTATCGCAATGGAGACCGAACATCGGTACTATTGTATATAATCATGTTTTATTTAAGCTGCTTTTGTATTTTCAACAATTTGAATACTATATTTTATAGGAAGACGGTGCATTAACAATACAAACATCGTTTATACAACAAAATACTATTAACTCCAGAAAAACTTCGTGGCAACCCGGAATATCAAAAAAAAAACAATAATACAACGGAAGGATTAACGTCTGCGCATGAGAAACGAAACAGTAATAGCAAAAAGGAAGAAAGAATCGACGACAGTGAAAAAATCTTTGACATCCAACTAATTTTTTCCACCGAAACCTGAAACAGCACATTCTACAACATAGCAGACAAAAAAAAAATAATTAAAAAAAGGAAACCAAAACACTGTCAATATGGCGAAGTAAGTATAGTTATATTAACAAAATAAGAACTAAATCGCGGTGGTTTACGGAGGCACAACAACGCCACTCCCCCATTTTTTTCTGTTTTTTTTTTTTGTTTGTATTTAACATTCGTCTTGTCTTTAATTTCAGGTGATTTTAGTTTGAAACATGAGTTTGTTTGACGATTTTGTTGATTTTATGGACATTTATTTGCTGGAGAGAGATGAAAAGAGGTTATTATGTTATTTTGTTGTTGTTACTTTTAATTTTATGCTTTGCTGGCCCTAAACTCATGTGTTCCCCAATACAGTCATACTATCATGTCGTATTTAGAATATAAGTTGCCCTAATCTGCTATTTGAGAATAATTTCGTAAAGGTAATAACATTACGAATTAGTTGGAAACCCGAAATCTGTATATAACGTGTATGATTGTATACACAGGGGCATGGTAGTATACATTTTTCGGGATATACCAATACCGACAATCACACCACAAATCCTGGTTAGAAAGTACACACTTTGTTTCTACGCCATTTACAATTTGTCGAGAAAAAGCATTAGTTCTTTGGAGCCGTCCGTAAACCGGCGGCGGATATACAATTTCGTGCACAGCTAACTAATTTAATATACGTTTCAATGACGTTTACCCTAGAACACATTAACACGAAGAATAGTAGATTGTTGTGAAGATACCATTTCGAAATCGGGGACGACTGATAATGATTTGATTTGACTGATATTCTAAATGTCCCTTGATTTTAAATTGAACCCATAACAATAACAATGCTCATTGTTTTAGTTTTGTTGTCTCAGATTCTTGCCTTTCATTTAAATATTTTATTAATATATATTACATTTACAGTCGACTCCGCCAAACTAAAAAAATGTTAGATAAAATAAACTGAACGTCCTCACCAATTCCTTTTAAAAGAAATCGCTACGGTGAACTAAAAAAAAATACAAAGAGTTAAAAAAAAACTTCACCAGGATTTTAATATACTACGAAATAAGTTGAACTCGAACTAATCTGTCTAAGCAACCTATGTTATCTTTGGGAAATGTCATAAGATCGTATAAAAATCGTTTTTCTAAAAGACTATTTTTGAATCAGATCTTTTAACTGAAACACGTTTCACTAAACAGAATTAAGCTTTGAAGACAAACACAGATAACTGATATTTTCTGTTAACCAGTAATATTAAATGTTTATAGATTTCAAATTGGCGATGTCTTAAACATTCCGTTGAAAATCAATACTGGAGTGACTCAATTTGACAACCTTAAAAAGCTGAATGGATGTGAACTGTTATGTTTAAAGTGTGTTTTTATGGGATAGTTTCAATACATTTTAAATATAACATCAGCAGGACCTTCAATATTACAATTCATTATTTTCAGTATTCATTCATTTAGTAAAATCATTTTAAATAAATACAACAAAAGAAAAATCGACAAAAATGCCACATATCTTATTTTCACGGTAATACTACATATATTTTTCGGTCATTTTGCCGAACACCAAACACTGTGAGCTATTTGATTTTGTCGATGGGCTGTACAAATCAAGTGTCTCAATCCAATAATTTGCTAGGGAATTTTATATTAGAACTGTACTCCTTTGTATGTCTTACATAATTTTCAATGGTATTATAAATCTCTGTATTCAGTTACATATTTGCCGACGCCACAAAGTCTCGCCTCCCCACATGCCATCGAACAGCGTGTGTAACTGATATTTTAGTTGAGAATTCTCACTCAAGCATAGCATATCAATCACTAAAACGTAGTAGTGTCGGTTCTTCAAATTAGTAACTGGCGAAAATGATGAAACAAGGTGGTATTCTGGTCTTTGGGGGGTGGTGGTGTTTGGGTTGGCAATATTTTTTTTCTTGTTATTATCACTTGAATGTTCAGTTATTAGCGACGTCGATGTATAAACAAAGATAAGAATTATTTGCAAAACAGCTGAAGACGTACAAAAAAAGTACTTCGAAGGAGAAGAAAAATGTTTAAATATTGGGAAAAAATGGAATTAACAAGATGGTTTGCAATGAAGGGTGTTGCGTTTAAAACAATAATTCCGGAAAGGTCTTTGCATTGAATAGTTTTGAGAATAGACGGAATTAAAAGAATATTTATATTTTCTTTTTTTCTATTTCTCATTTGCGCAGAGAGACGATGATTGTTTTTGTTTACGACACGGAGTGTTTGAAAGAAGAGGCCGATGACCCAGTCAAAGCTGTTCTCTACTTTCATCCCAGTTGGGTGTCGGATACCCAGAAAATCGCCCTATGTGGACAACTAATGGGCTCATCGTACTTCCTTAAGGACTGTTTTTTTAAGCCACACATCATCGCTTTGCAAAACGGCAAATTTGTCTTCAAAGAGTTTGGACGCTTTTTATTGGTAAGTTGAACGTTCGTCGTCAAACCGATAAAAAAATTGGTAGAGCATATATGTATATGTTATGTTCCTTCTTTGTAGGCCGTTGGAACTGATCGTAATATTTCCGATTATCTGTTACAACATCGAGCGGACTTGTTGTCATCATTGGTGAAGTTTTATCATCGTGATTTACAGCTGGTTTACGATCAGTTTCCTTTACAGTCGCAATATAAGAATTTATCGGAAAAGCTATATCACATATTTGAAACATATCTTCCAATTCTACAATACAATGGAAATATTTTCCAAAATATACCCAGGCTGCGTATACCAAAGACCGCTAGTAATATTTTTTTGGAGGCTATACAAACTTTGCAGTGTTGTCAGCAAACAAAGGGCATTCTAGGTGGTGCGATTTTATATCATAACAAGTGAGTGGCCATTCATTCCCTTTTACATCACTGAGACACACGTGCTAACAAATTCATCCTTTTTATTCTAGAGTGGTTGCTTCCCAGCTGAGCGATTCTCTTACCAAGCAAATTGTACTCACTGATCCACTCCACATTAGGACAACCGCGGAGCAGCTAAGCTCGACCGAATTTCACATACCCAATGGAGTTTTGATGTTGGTAATATACCTGGAAACTATGCAATATCGTAAATTGCAGGCAGAAGCACAGAGAGCACAAAACCTACAAACCACACAATTGGGCCAAGGTCCCCTGCCCTTTCAGTATAACAAGCGAAAAATGAAAAGGGATAAATCTCTGATATTCACGCATATACCCGAAGAGAATACAACTCAAACTATATCAGAACATTCGGAGGAAGAGGTCGGATCGATGCAGCAAATTGCATTGGCGTCTACGAGACCTAAATCATTATTAACTCGTCCCACCCACTTACCATTGCGTGTGAAGAATTTCTCCAACAAAGAGTTGCCGGAATCCGGTATTGCATCGATAAATTTCGATGAAACTGATTCGTATCCGGAGTTCATAGGACGCACTAGTGTGTGCTCCACGCCCTTGGCCGAGAATAAGGTTTTGGCCGTGGGTAATATAATGTCAATTTGTGCAAATCCCGAGGATGAAAACAATTCCAATAAGCAGTTGCAACAACAGTCTACAACGACCACGGTACAGCAAATAAATCGTCGGAATTCGTTGAAAAAGGATTTTGAGAAGTTCTTCCACAATTTCATTTCGAATCCAAATAAAATGGAACGCCGAAACTCTCTGACCGATATTCACGATTCTTTGAGGAAGTTTTCCAAGAAGATTACCTTAAAACAATTCTCTCAAAGCTTCAAGACTGACGTTAATCGGAATGGAGGCGAGGCGGGTGATACTTCGCCCGATTTCATAGAAAATGGTGATGAAGAGGATGAAGGCGGTTCAGATAATTCAGACGATAACAACAAAACCTCTAGAACCATCACAGATCCCACCAACCCTGTATTTAATGCCAATGGACAACCAATATCCCGAAGTTTATTCCAAGAGTTTTTGGAGAAATACTACAAACTGTGGGGTGAAGCTAATGATGACACCAAACAAGATGAAGAAATCGCTCAGCTAATTGAAGAATTTAAAGAGTTTGACAACGAACTTAAAAAATTGGACGAATCGCTCAGAAACCCTTCTGGCATCAACGCTGTGTCTTCTACAAAGCCAGATCGCAACTTAAATTTAGAAAATAATGCGTCGTCTATTACGTCAATTGAATCTAAGATTAAGACGCCATTAGACAAAAAGGCTCTCAGTCTCCCACTCAAGTCTATTTCCGACAACACCCACTGTAATGAGCGGGCCTCGTCTGGATCGACGTCGTCGCGCAAGCAATTGGGAGGTGTTCCTTTGACGCCGCTTATGGCTAAGCTTTCGGTTCTAGCTTTGAACGAAGAACGTCCAGCTTGGGATGCCACTCCAGGCGGAAACATTGAGATACAAACCCCTTTAAATAGTTCAAAATCCATTGGAAGACGACACTCATTACGATGTGATGATGCTGTGGACGCGTTGGCATGTATTGCATCGGGTGCTGGTAACCATGACGGTCTTCAAAGGGCTGAGTTGTACATTTGCGGTCAACAGAATATGACTCTGTTGCTGGTAATGGAGGAGGGCTGCTCTCAGCAATCTAAGATAATTCAGAAAATGGTAAATATCCCTAATACTTCTTACAGTTTCTGTTTGTAGCCAAGTTTTTGCGAAAAACACAAAAATACTGCCGGGGTGCTAAAATTCAAACGGATATTTAAGAATTGTGTCATGAGATTAATGGCTAGGGCAACAGTGTTGCTTATATTTATATCGGTAACGTACGGATAGTAGGTTTGACACGAAGTTAGGGATCCATTGTAAAGCCCAATTTTCGGCAATCCCCATTAGGGTCATTCATTTCCTCGAAATGTTGTCCGTATTTACGAGGTGTGTAAATTGGTTTTCTTGTGTAAATGTCGATCACCCCACGAAGGTCAGTTTCAGTAGATTCTTGGAGACTTCGCTTTACAGCATGGCGACTAAACTACAAAATTAATCGTCTGACCCAAAGACGTCGCGATTTGACAAAACTGGTTTAGGGAACATTAGACCAGACAATATCTTGAGAGGACTTAATATAATCTCCCCCAGATTCCATTTTGCCTTAAGTCGCCCCCCCTGAAAGGCTAGGTCAAATAAGACTTCTGTGTTTGTATTACACGTACCAGGGAACACATTTGATTTTGGGTGGAATTTACATACTCGATTCATCGTCGCTACATGCCCTGAGTTTCTTAGGTAATCTAATATGCTTTTGTCTGTGCTAAAAAATAGCTTGCAGGTGGAACAAATGATCATCTTCTTACTTGATTAACTGTTATTTAAGAAGTAGTCCATGACATAGATAACATTAACATTCGGTTATTTTTCAGTTCGACATATGTGTTTCGAAATTCCCTCACATGGAGTCTCATCTTAATCAAACGCTAAACATCAACGTGGAGGGTGAGAAACGTGATGGCAGTTACAGTTTTATGTGCATCGACTCTAAATGGGATGCTCTTCAACGAAACGGTCCATGGAACCCCGTCGAAATCAGTACCCTTGAATCTATGCATCGTGACATGCTGAATAATGAAGAAGTCACCGATTTGATATTACGATCGTATGATTCTGTGTTTTATGGTTATAAATCGGGACGAACCGAGATATTCTATAAAGAACCGGCCAGGGAAATCAACGGCATACCGCCACCATCAGACCCCATGGGCAATGTAACGATGAGAGCCAAATTACGATTAGAACGTGAACATTCCTATATACTGTTTTAAAAAATAGTAGTCCAGGCACGTAAACATAAACTAATATAAGAAATACTCGCCAACAATTCACCAAACATTACAATATTGAGAAAATAACACCTCGAATGTAAGAAAAAATGAATGTCAGACCGTTATACCAGTCTCCGTGACGAGTTTGTTAATTATTGGATTTGGGTTCAGGGCTCTATAATCATTTTTCAATTTTAACGTACTGTAAGAACTTTTTATTTAACAAGAACATTTAAAATACAGTTTTATTCACAATATAATTTTGTTTATAGCTAATGTCATTCATATTACTCTACGTTTCATTTGGCTTTCTTTTGCCATTCTAGGATTTATGTTTGTTACTTAATTTTAAATGTTTTTGTTTTTGCGAAATCTGTCAACATTCCCCTGCTTTTGAATAGGACAACTGATTAATTAGTACACATATATAGTTTAATACAAAAACGGCTAGTTTGTGCCAAGCTTTGCTGTAAAAAAAACCCTTTTATATTTTCTTACATTTTTATCATTCCGATGGAATGTCTCTTTCAAATCACTGGCTGTGTGGATATTATTTGTATAATAGTAGCACATACTACCTATCCAACCACGGCGCCTTTTGCTTGGTAGATCATTAAAATGGGTAATTTGTAATGCAATAGGATTTTATTCAAGACATATATTTATATACCTATACATATTTTGTATGTACATATGTGTTCTCCGTTTATTGCCTACGAATATGAAGTTACAACCCAGTATACAGTAGAGGTGTTAGATAGGTTTCGATCTCTTGACTAAGGAAAATATGTGTCCATGCTTTGAATTGGCACCAACGTAACTGGCCCAGTACTGGCACAATGGGGTGTTGGCCGTCGCACTGTAGTGATCCACTGTGCATGGTTAAAGCTATCACAGCGAGAAGCATGTCAAACACATGGTTATCTCTACTTCGAACTTCTTGTCGATATTTTAAAAATACAATGTCCTTGACACGTATGAGCTGTCGTTGGTCTGTGCTTATGTCGATATAAGATGTCATGATTTATTGTAACAGATGTATTTGTATAAGTGCTGAAATTAGTTCTCAATACACATAGAGCAACTTTAAATTTCCTACAATTTAATCGAAAGTACATTGGAATGTCTGTCGTGGCACAAACACCGAAATGTAGGAAGGACGACACCGACTTCTGCGTTTTATAAGTGATTTTTCATAAAAAAACACCTAAGAGATATAGATGTTATGAATTATTGTGCATTATCGGTTTTGTTACTTTGAATTTATATTTTAAGTGAGCTTTTATTTTCGTTCACAAACTGACATCGGCTATTAGAGTAATGTGAAGCACCTAGATGGAATATTTTATAACAGAAGTGTGTTTTTTAGTAGTAAATTTAATGATAAAACCCCAAGAATTAAAAATAAAAACTAATCAAATGTTTTGAAAATTGTATTTTAGTTTGTCTCTGTTTGTAATTTTTTGGAATCGTTTATAGAGGTGAAACGGGTATGTATTTTTGAAAATTCGTAAGTGTCATCCAGTTTAAGGGTATTTATTTAATGCATCTATCGCGAGGTCATTCATACATTTTTGACACACTGCAATAATTTAATTTTGTTTTTATCGTAGCTTCTCGCATTAACGTGCGTAAATTCACTGGAGCATTATATATTTGTTTTGCTAAAATTTGTTTTTAAGCTTTGAAAATAATTAACACATTTATCGTGTGAGAGCTAGGGCGTATCGATTTTATAGTTGTTTGGCAAAAGAACAAAACAAAGCAAATTGTTTAGGGATTTTAAGCCGACAGACAAAATTCTATCTGAACAAAAATATGGTAACAGTCCTGTTCCAGTTTTCACTTTTATTTCATTCCACTTTCATTTCACCAAAGTGAAAATTACCTTTTTGGACAAATAGTTGGGACTTTCGAATTTCTAAATATGAGAAAAACCAATATCTGAACCAAATTTCTCCCAAACGATTTGTTCAATTTAAAAAATGACATCGTCTTGTTCAGATTATGGTCCGCTATGCAAAATTTCTACGAAATCAATTGTTTGTTCTACTAATCTCAAATGTTGATGGGTTAAGAAAGAAACCCCTTGTTTTTTTCTTGGATTTTTCATTAGGTCCTGTAAAAATGATCGTAGCATACAACTCTCAGTGGGTCATTAATAGTCCTCAAGTCTAGCTTTAATTTGATACCACACTCGTTCGATACCTTAGTCCGTTGCTGAAAAATGGACAAATAGTTTCAAGGGACTTTCGAATCTCTAATTTTAAGAAAAACCCATTTTCTCAAGCGAATTTCTCCAAAACTATTTCTTCAATCTAAAAAATGAGAACAGCGTTTTATTCAGATCAATGTCCGCTATGCATGTGCAAAATTACAACAAAATCAATTTTTTCAAAAAAATCTCAAATTTTGATGGGTTTTTTAGCCAAAATATTTTTTCTTTAATTTCCAAATCTTTTGTACTTGGATGTATTCTGCCTTCAAAATGGTGTAATTATAACATAATTTATATAACATCAGTCATTACCAAGTTATGGTCGAAAAACAAATGTTGAGAGTCCCAGCGGTTACACAATAAATCCTATGAATATGATCGTAGCATACAACTCTCAGTGGGTGAATAATAGTACTAAAGACTAGCTTTATTTTGATACCACATTTCTTTGCCAAAAAATCGACAAAAAGTTTCAAGAGACCTTCGAATCTCTAATTTTAAGAAAAAAACATTTTTCTCTCTCCGGGTCGACATAATTGACTATAAAATAACTTAAATGTTTTAAAATACATTTTAAAACATTACTGACTATAAAGCAAGCAAGATATTGTATTAATGTATTAGCGATACGCCCTAGTAAATACATTTGATATTTTTGACAAACCTAGACTTTGTAAAGCTTTCCATGTGGAAGTTCATGTGTGTGTGTGAAGAAATTCAAAAATGATAAAAGCTTTTATTAACGTCCTCCATTGCTAAATGATCTTTTCTAAAAACACACCATTAGACACTGACGAAGCCACGAGAAAGAACACTTCGCAGCAAAACGTTTTCACATTTTCCAACAGTCCAATTTTAGATGCTACCGGCAATTGTAGCAGATCACTAACAACTGCGAGACGAACAAGCAAATACAAATCTGAACATTTTAGTATAATACAACTAATACTGCATGTGAATTCTACGACAGAGACGTAGTTCTATTCCAAAAAAAAAAAAAATTACGTGATGATGACAACAAATATTCAGCAATTGGATTTTTAAGAAACGGTGGAATTTGAAAGATCAATTCAAAAATAAGGCTTATAAAAGTGACAAAAAAAAAAAACAAGCAGTGGGCCAAGTAGTCAGTGTCCAAAATGCCGTCAACAAAATTCATCATCGGTGTCTTCAGTTTTTTCGTCACAATTTTGTCTTCCATGAAGAGGTGCGTGAGTGTTTGTGCAAGACTACAAGAAAACTATTTGAGTTTATTTAACAACAGATGACGGAGACCTTGGAAATGATGAGTTTGAAATCATTAAAAAAAAAACCATACCATACCGTCTGTGTATACAAATATTTATCATTTAAGATGACTGACCCACCGAAATAAATTGGTTATTATGAATAAATCATGAAAAAGAATGAAAAACGTACGCTCCTATTTTCAAAACTAACTTTGTGGTAGTAAATTCATATGTCCATTCATTCGTTTGATCTACAGATTATAGAGTTTACCGATTAAATCTTATAAAAATCTAGTTTTCCTCCGCCCGTTCATGTCTAATCAGAACAATTTGAAATTCTAGACAAAATAATAACAAATTAAACCAAACACGTGTAGAGTTTTTGAATGTACAAACATTTGTATTCAATTGGCGGAGAAAAAAAGCTGTCGTTTTTATTGCCGTCGGTTTTCTAAGATCTTAGATTTTTTGGTATGAATAAATTATGGGGGTATTCATCTGTTATCTGTTGTAGCACTTAAATGTGGGTTTTGTAGCGAACGCATAAAATTGTTGATGTGTTTCAATTCAAAGAATTGTTAATTGTTAAATACGATCTTACTAACAAATGGCAAAATTTCACAGTCGAACATTTTCTCGTTTACAAGTCATCATACACTAATATTGATATTTTTAGAAATTAAGTAAATAGTGGTTGATTAAGCCCATCTAAATACGTTATTAGCGCGTTCAATAAATGGTAACAGACACGATCGCTATTTCGAACATAGTAAGTACACACATATTTCATATTCGCTCTTCTGCTTAGATTTATCTGAATTCAGGGCGGAATTCATATTCATTTGTTCAGCAGTTGTATTGGGCAATTTTCAATCGTAAGAATCAGAACAACTTTGCAGACTTTCAGGCAATTAACAAATCATTTTAAACACAAACACAAGTCGTAAATAACACCCTCTCCTCACATGATTTGGAAGATTGTTGCTTGCTCTGCAACACGAAAGCTTAAAAAAGTCTGTCGACAGAAAACAATTAATTTACTATATTTAGATGAAAAATAGATTTCTGTTTACTCTAATGGTGTTATTATTACTTTTTTTTTTAATACAAAGGTGTTAATTTAGATGTCACAAGATTTGTGATTTGGTTCGTGTATAATGAGGGTATTGTCATAACTGTTTAACAGCAGCATATTCATATGTAAATGACGCCACACCAACCGATGTGAAACAATTTAAAAATATCATTTTTATTTGGAACCTTTAAATTCCAATTGTCTTGATGTAAAACAACAAATTTAACGAAAAAATATTAGAAAGAAACTTTACATTACATTTCTTTTAAAATGGGACAAGTTGAAATTTTAATTAACAAAATATTTTTAATGAAAACCTTTTTCGACCGATTTCAACTTGGTGTCCCGTGGTTCTCAAAATTGTATAGTACTTATTCATTACAATTATGTCTGATGGCTTGTGTTAGGTTAGGTTAGGAAGGGTGGTACGTCCTAAGGTGCATCTCACACGGGGAGAGTATATAACTCAAGTATATAACTCAAGTACATAACTACCCGTTGTTCGATGGGATTGAAATTTAGTTCGTAAAAGTGTTGAAATTTCAAATACCATCTTGGCATTTTTGGTTCCAACATTATTGAATTACAGTTTTAGAATCCTAAGTGTGAGATGCGTTACGAGTAACTTTAGAAATATTTATTTCTCAATTTAGAAATGTCCACAGAATACCCAAACAAATGGCATTGATTTACAACATTTCCTACCGGTACAAAGGCGAGTTGAATAATTTGCTTGTAAATACGTAATTCCCTGGCGATAAAAAGCACACAATTTACAATTTTAAAATTATTTACCTAAAATATGATAATGATTATATAGGGATTTAGCAAAATATTATAAAAACAAATTATAGAATATCTTTAGACGTACGGAATGACAGTTGTACATGTCATTTTCATTTAATTTCTTTTTCATCTAAACATCTAAACTTTCAGGACAAATTAGGGCAAAATAGACTTTAGTCACGGCAGCCTTCTACTCTGGAAACACATTTTTCGTTTTCACTCCATTTTCGGATTGACGAAATAAACTCTCATCTTAACTGATAACAATCATTTCACTATTAATTTTATTAACGATATCTTTCTGCAACTTTTTATATCGTACGTCACACAGCGTATCTAATGTTATAGCAGGAATTAAGACATCTAAGTCACAAACGTGTTTAAAAAAACCAAAAAAATTAGGCAAATTTGTTTAAAAATCACGCGACTTGACACAAAATTCGAGGATGACTGCGCAGTTTTAATGATCGCTACTTCATCAGCGTCAGGCACTTTGATTCGAATGTGTCGTAAACCATTGCTGCTGGCAGTGGACACTGATCAACACTGTTCGATCAGGAGAGTTTTCCTGGCCGGCAGTTATAATTGAATTATTAAAACGTAAACCGAGAAAACAAAAGAAAAAGGGGAAAAATACAGGAGATGTTGACTCTTCAACGTCAGTTTTACAATAATCTATTTCTCACAAAAAGAGAACGACAAAAAACAACAGTTGCGATCAGCGCAAGCAGAGAAAGCATTTCTTATGGGAGACCAAGAAAAGGGACAGACATGCACAGTGGACCGGTAAAGAAAACATAGTAAAGAACAAATCCAACAAGAATTACTGATTGTTATCATTCGCAGACTCACAAACACAATAAATAGCATTCTGCACAGCAGTTTATTTATTACAAGCTCGCGACGCTTGCCTGGTGAAGTTATTAGATGTTGTTGCTACAATATTAATAGACTTACTTACTTGTATCAGTTAACAACATTAACAGGTCTTTAGCAACGTCTGATGAAGAACTCCTTGTACGTCGACCATGTTTGCATGGCTTCCACACCAACATTCGTTAGATCGTCTTGAACTTAGTTCTACCGACGGGCTCTAGGTCGTTCTCTTTCACAGGCGTCCTCTTTGATGCGCCTGACAACGTTGATGCAGGCATGCATCTCCCTATTCATTCGCTAAATCTCTATTCGCCGTTCGTCCATATGGATCCGATCACACTGCTTCATCTTCTTGCACAAGTATGCCTGTTTAATTTTGTAGAACATGATTTTCGCTTTTTTAACAGAGGATTCTCTTTTCGAGCTGTGAGTGTAGCCCATAATATCAACTATTTGCTAATATTATTTTCCCTTTTAATTCGACGATAACAGATCCGAGGTATACGAATTTGCCCTCTACTGTGTCTAGTGGATGTCGTGGCGACATCGATCGTGTAGTTGCAACCATAACTCCTTTTCAGTCACAGCTCTTTTATGCCTCCCCATTATGTCCATCCAATACAGATTTTCGTGTCACTAAATTCACTAAGAATCATATCATTTAGGGAAATATACCGAGTTATTTTTTTTTTAAATCTGAATATTCTCACGATTATCACAAGCATCTTTTCTCTGTAAGACAAATAAAAATGATACATTCGATGACCAGTGGACAAAATTAGACGAAAACTTACTAAACTAATTTACGTTTCTTAAGTTTGTGGGTCTTAAAATAATGAAAAGAACGTTATAATCTATTATTACTAACGAGGAACTCATGTAAAGATGGCCTTCAGACTGGCCTTCAGATATATGGATTTCAAATTACGTCGAAATTACGATTATCAAAATGATACGGTCTGTATGTAATAGAATAATTCGTAGTATTTCATTCGCTTTCCTTAACATGGTATTTAATTATTTAAGTAAAACAGAAATACGTACATGATTTGCTAAATCTCCGGTGGTGGTGAAATCTGAAATCTTGTCAAGAGAGTCGTAAAGATTAACATCATGAACTTGGCTTGTTATTTTGTTGGCATATAAATTAGCACATACTCGTGTGTGCGGTGGTGTGTCGCCACTAGAGATTTCAAATTATATTACAGTAGCCGCTCGTGCCTTCAGGTTTGATTTCATTTCCATGTGTTTGTTGTCTTGCAGTTATTGCTGTGGCGATTATATACCCCATTATCATCAGCACAACTTTTCGTGCGTGGATTGGAAACAAGCGCCAGAGACGGAAGTGGGAAACTGCACAAAGTATGGCAAATATGGGGCATTGAGGTGTTACGGTGGAATGAACAATCTGCCGGCACTGAAGTGAGTACTAAAAAAAGATACGAATCGAATTTGAAAATAATTGTAACTGTATTTTCCAGTGATCCGAAGGTTCGCAGATTAGAAGAAATAATTTTTTGTGGTTGGCCGGAGCATGTGTTTAATCCGGTTATGGATTTGCAATCGTTTCCCAGAATTAAATCATTGACCATTGAATACAGCAATATGACAGAAATCATTTTCGATTTTCCCGAAATGTTTTATTTACAGGTATTGGTAGTGTCATGTATGTTAAAAATCTATTTAATTCATTTCAACTATTTATTATATGTAGACTATAAATATTTCGTGGACAAATTTGTCGCACATTGGTCAAAGGACATTTAAGAGAGTTCACACTTTACGAATTGTTGACCTGAGATGGAACAAACTGATGCAGTTGGACAGCCCCCTGTTGCTGCCACGAGTGTTCGAACAGCTGTATTTGGCTGGTATGGATTAAAGTCGCCGTTGAGCCATTATCAAAAAGTTCTTATAATTTCTTAGTTGGTTAGGTAATCCATGGAACTGTACGAGAAACTTCAAATGGTTATTAATACCGGAGAAGGCCAGTTTCGTTGCAGATCGTGAGCTGTTGCTATGTACGGATCGTAAATACAAGGACAGACACATGTTGACCGTTATGAATTATAAAGTGGTGAGATCATACAGAGCCTCAAACTCCGTAGACTGTATATAATGTGATCACCATGACTTACAGACACTGCGGACTGCTTGCCAATCCCACGATGACTTAAAAAACTGTTCATGTACGATGCATCACATTATACCAAAATCACACATGCCCCTGTATACTGTGAACTGTTCCCATTTGGGTCTAGACAGATTACCTGCCTTTCTGCCGGAGAACACTACCATGCTCTTTGCTAACGACAACAAGGTGAGAAACCAGTAATTCTGTTTCCAGTAATCCTAAATTCTATTTTTTCTTATACAAATCTCCCAAGATTTCAGATATATCACCATTGCGCAACAACGTACATTATCGGTACGTGGTTGATGTCCACCTGGACAACAATCTCATCGAGAGTATTGACGTTTTAGAAGGCGGATATTGGCTGGAACATTTCCGTTTGTTAAGTTTAAAAAACAACAATTTGAAAAAGGTAGACTCACTACAATGCAAAAGACAATGTGGTAATAGCTGCGAACTATCGTTTCAGGTACCCGTGTATGCTTTGGACAATGCCCTAGAGGATAACCCAAATGCAAATCTATTGCTCCTAAGCATGAACCCCTGGTACTGTTCTTGCAAATTTGCCATGCGATTTAGAGAGATCGTCATTAAGTACAATGCGATTCTAAGAGACTCGTGGAATATCACCTGTACGTATAGGCAGGACGACGAAGAGAAGAGGTCCAAGATAATGACCATAACACGAGAAGATGTTTGTAAGACCAAGGACGAATCAAAAGTGCATGCATTGGATTGGGTCAATGGCCTATTGGCCAGCTTGATCTTGTTCATACTGGGTAAATTAGGATACGATTATTATTATTACAAAAATTATGGCCGAGTACCGTGGATTGTTATGAAGTTGCCCTAAGCTAAGCTGAAGACAGGCCAAGCTAAAATTATGTTCCTATGTTGGCTATGTCGAGTATCAATTGGACAAAATATTGGTTCAATCATTTGTATACCATTGGACTAACCGCAAAACAAATTGACCCAAGTCAGTGGGTGAAAATAGTTGTGATATCGATAATTTGTATGTACTTAAGTATTATTTTTTGTAGGATGCATAAATATTTATATGTAATTTTATTTAAGTAAATTTGTGGATTTGTACATAAATTATTTTCTTCACATAAAGCATTTGTAAGTATATACTATACTAAACATTACGACAGACCTCTATTTTATTTCTTGAGCTCTGTTGCAAATTGTGCTGTTCTAACACACAACACTTAGAGCAAATATGAATACATGTTTTTGTTAATGATTACCTGAGTTTATAATTTTAAGCAACATTCTTTGGGAGTTCATTTGGGCCGACCCGCCTCTTAACCGGTACCTAGTCTATGTCCTCGATAGTTTTACTTTGGTCTTTCTTCTCTTCGCTTACGTCGGTATCTTTCTCGGATTCGTTTTCATCTGTTTTGTCTGTCTCTTCGTTGGCTTGATTCAATTTTTTATTTGTTTCTTCCTGGATCTTACGTTCGTATTCTCGAACGTCCTCCAAGGACATGCCGTGCCATTCGTCTATCCAGGCAAATGCCTGTCTGTGGCCCAAGAGCAAAACATCACGTATGGACCGTTGAATGAAATCCTCAACTTTGGTCTGCAGGCCCCAAACTTCGAAGGACGCATCGACCACTTTGTAGGAACACATTATGGGTTTGTCTGTTTCCCGCCAGCCTTCCACCAACAGCCCTCGATCTATAATCAAATAAAAGTGAGAAGGGTGGTATTTAATTTATGAAGAATTTTGTACATGAACATCATTTACTTGTTTTTATAGACTTGAAGAATTTCGGGTCCTCTTCCTTCTTGTAGTGTTTATCGTTGGGCAACTCATCGAAAGCAATATCCACACTTTCAACAACGCGGCTTTTTAGTTTTTCCTCGGTTAAATGTAAACACTGAAAAGAAACCAAACTGTCACACTCAGTTCAGATAGATTCATTTAAAAGACAAACATACGTTTTCCGAGTCCCCATTATTGTTTTCGTACTTAGTTTGGATGGATACATTTAACTTGGGTACAAAGGAACACTACAAATAAAAAGTTTTATCCATTGATCATATCACATGTCAAAAATGCATCTTTAACGCTTACTGTGTATTCTGGTGATCCCGGAAATAGGATTGTTCCAAAAGTGCCATAAAAAGTAGAAAGTAAAGGATTATTAATAAAAATTGTTAAAAGGCCAAACCAAAAGAATATTAAAAATAACAAAAATAAATCATTTTAAAATGTTACATCTTTCAATACCTCTCTGAAATAGCTTTTACATTACTTCAGTTGAAGTCAGTTTTATAATCAAGACAGGAAACAGATCAAACAAGTCACAGGCTGTTCTCGTCTTCACAAAAGCAACAAATTAGTAAAACTTGGTCAAACTACACGGTGTTACAATTATACCGAATACCTGAACCAGATCTACGACAGGGTCTTGCGAGTTTCTTATTCAGTAACGTTTTATTTCGTTTGAGGGTGTGTTGTATTTGTTTTTTTTCGGCTCAACTGCAGTTTAGCGGATTACCTTAGATTCTGTTAAGAAATTGTTTCCCGGAAGCCCATATTTCCCGAGCTACACCCTTCCAAAACATGCACATATAATCTGATATCGTGGTGTCTCATCCGATCGGGACAAAACGGGTGTCGTTGAAATATTTTTTTAAAAATCGGTCAACAGAGGTTGGAATAAGCAACATATTCGATTATTTGAGTTTACTAGCTCGGTACAAGACATAGAAACACCAATGCATACCCGGCGCGGGCGTTTTAATCAAAATCTCGTCTTGAAGAATGTCATTGTTAATTGAGCGGCGTTCGCAGAGATATGTTGGCCACTTTTTGATGACAGGTATATAGACGAAATGTGGTTTCTACAAGACGGTGGGACAGGCCACATAGCCAACGAAACAAGCAATTTATTGGTAATTAAAAATGCAAAAAAGAAAGATTTCAGGAAGCATTTGATCGCCAGATTGCACGATTTAACACCTTTGGGTCATTTTAAAACAACTTAATTTGAATACACCGGAAACAATTGAAACATTTTCAAGATATCCTTTATCAGTTATAAATTGTAGACTCTATACTAGTTAAATTATTAAACAGACGTGCGTACAAATAAACTGGCAAAACCTCGCCTTGCTATATTTCCACTAAAACAACAGTCCCAAATCATATCACTGAAACATCTGTAAATATGACATAACCGAATATGAGTTAACTACACCAGGTCCTTAATTTGATGAGGAATATTTAATACAGAGTAGAAAATCAATAGAAAAGTTGGGAGTGGTGATACAAATAGCCACCTTGTGTACACAATGTCACACGCTATTAGGATTTTGGAAACCGCCAAGAGTTCTCCCAACCCCAAATTATCTGTTGAGTTTGTGTGATACCTATCGCTTACAGTCTATTTTTAGAGTATTTTCATATTTAATATTAATGGCCTAAATGAAATGTATGTAGTCAACATTGAGCTCACCTGTTTTAGTAAACGGAAAGAAATTCCAAGACTTCTCTGTGACGTAAAACACTCGTGGACATATGGCTTGTATCCAATAGGGTAAACGGCTAAAATAAGGAAAATAAACGGATTATTTATATGCATTGCCCATCAGATCAGATCAATGTATTGAACAACAATGGAAACGCATTGAATTCGAATATTCTCCGATCGGCGATTACACACATACATACGACACATACACATTTAACTCAATACTTATTTGTTAAGAAAATTTCATGTTTTTGGTATTACACATTTATTTAGTTGCAAACTTTGAACACTAAATTTATTGATGAACACAATAAAAAGTTTGGCGGACTCAGTATCCGTCAAAACTGTTAATTTAATGTTCTTTTTTGTCAACCAACCAAGCCAAGTTCAAGAAGAATGTACTTCACGAGTAGAAATATCCATGATTTGAAAAGTTGAACCAGTTAATTTTTAGACATAGAAATTGTGGATATGTTGAGACGAGGACCGATGTTATAATCCTGTGTCGTTTTAAGTTTGAATTTGTTTAGAATTCATTTGTTTTAAAAATTAGCAAGAACATGGAAAAGAGACGATCAATATCCAATAGCATGGGAGATATATGGTACGAATATACATACGAATTCATGACGGTTACTAGCCAATACCAGAGGAATTGAAAGAAGTGGTATACACAAATTGTGGCATAACAACTAACTTGTTATAGTATTATATGGATGTGGCAACTGTAAGCAATCACTTTTTTTACATAAAATTGTCGATATACTTTTATTACTAAAAAAAGTACTAACTAACCTTGATAAGTGTATCCGTTTCTCTGTGAATTGTCCTTTTCCGTATTGTTGGTCTTCGCACGATTCATTGGTAATTATTTCAACCCCTTCGCCATCTCCAGATTGCTCCAAACTATGTCGCGCAATCATATACAATTGACCAACTTGGTACTAGTTAAAAAAAAAAACAATCATTGATGAAACCTGTTACAGTGCTAGTTGCTATGGTAATAAAAAGGTGATGGTTCTCGATAAGGCAAATATATTGGAAAGCTCTTCATTATGATGATTTCTCCCATTCCAGGATGGCCAACTATAAATTGGCAACTAGGAAATGAGTCTGCGAAATTACTATTAAAAATGTCCCGCGTTTTTGTATCGTATTCTCATCTAACGTCGTAGGTACATTATATTTTGAAACCTTGCCAGTGCAATTCCAGCTACTCTGCTGCAAATGCTCCTTGATATGTCCCAAATCGTTAATGACTTAGAAATCTAATGGCAGAGTCATAAAGGAAAACGTCTTCCTATTCATAAAATCCACTGAAGTTTGAGTAGCCATAAAATTGTTGTGGCGTGTTTGAATACCTCGGACACAGATGATTTCCGTATCATGTATATGGACAATACTCGCAATATGGTTGAAAACTAGGAATGCAACGATAGCCATTCATAGTGTGATGTACTTCTTACTTTGTGGGCAAAAACATATCGCACACATTCCAGTGAAGAGGCGCAACTCAACCAGCTCAAAAGATGAATTAAATTTTTCCATCTTCATGTTGAATTGGTTTTCTGTATTGTATTGAGTTTTTGGGAAATTAGGATTTGTGCCTCTTCAGTAGTACTACTACTAAAATGTTATAATGTAGTACGTACATACATAAATCTGATGCTGGATGGATTTTTATAAATGGGCTAAAAACTTACTTCCTCACAAGTCAAAGGCATACAAATCCGATATTCCTTAGTTAGCACCATTTTCACGATAATTTCAATTATGTTACGAAATTGTAAAAATGTTCGCTTGATTTATTATTTTTCTCAATGCTCCCGCACCCGCACCTTTGAACCTCGACGTCCTCGTGCAAAAAAAAAACTGACTGAAAAGTTGCAACAGCTGTGTTGCTTATAGGAGTAAGAAGCCGATATGAAATCATATGCAACGGCGTCAAAATCGATTAACACAAAATCGATTAACACAAAAACTGGTTTCACCGCCATTTTTTTTTTTCTTCGAATTTCTGAATGTCACAACTGGCAGGAAACACATTTGCTGGAAGATTATTCCACATACAAACGGTTCGGCTAAAGAACGAGTTTTCTCTATAGTGCGTCGTCCGGTCAACCGGCCATTTCACAATGAACGGATGAGATACCCTGGATAGCCGTGTATGATATTACAACAGGAGATGTTGGCACCACACAACAACCCCTGGCCTATTCACATCAACGCGTTTGGTTTTTTCAGCAAAATAATCATCTGGTTGTACCGAAATCATATAATTTCGAAGATCGATTTTAATTTTTAATATAGGTAACAGTTATACTCCAGCCGTAGATGTGGCAGCCAACGAGGAGGTAACTTATACCAGAGAAATCGAATTTACTAAGCCAGATGATGAAGCTGCCATGCTCACGGATGAAGGTAATGCTATAAATTCAAATATTAGTAAAGATGAACAGATAGCTAGTCTGATAGAGCAGGTAGTACAGCTTACAGAACACTGTGTTTGCCATTAATCATTCCTTAGATAGTAAATTATTTTGGAGTTCTAGTTGTTTAGATGATGAGTTCGAGGAATTTGATCAAATCCATTCAGTTTAGTCCATAGTTTAAGTTAAATTTTTTCTAGTTCAATTTTAGATTTATTTGTTTAATGATAGGTTGTTATTTTTATTGTTTTTAACTGTTATTTATTTATTTATATTTTGTTTGTTATTTCTTTTTAATAATATGATTTTTTAACGTACGTGTGTCTAATGGGAAAGTGATGCGCAATACATAGCCTCTCCTTTTCAATGGTCAACCTCACCACTGGCCTTGGTGTCCCTTGTTATAGCAAACGAGGCTCTGACCCTATGACTAGCGCAAAACTAGATGGTGATTTCATTCAAAAACACAGTGCAGTCGAAAAAAAACAATTCCCGCACACAGCTGTTTTACGTCAAGTTTGTTGGGGAATGGAGGAATCTCCGATTAGACTTTCCCAGCCGCCGCTCCGCCACAACGCCGCCAACTGGAAAAAAAGACCAGGCGCCGTATTCGTCAAAAAAATCTCTACGCATTAAATTGTTATTCGTCAAAAAAAAATATCTCAAAAAAAAGGAAATAACATTTGTAAATTCCATTGCAGTAATTGCCTAGAGCTCAAAACATTCCTCCCGTTTAGCCGGTATTCAATGTTCAGGATCCGATTAAAAATGGGTCCACCACATCAACCACGCAGTAAGGAGTGGACTTGCTGTTTCGCTCTTCTTCATGTCCACACTGCCACCATTATGATTGGACTGTGGCATTTGGTAAGTGACGAAATGAACTATCAATCTATTATATATATGAGAGACAGTACGATGTAGAAGAAGGCGACTGCAAGTAAAAATCGAACATGTCCTTTTACCATTCTTTCATTTGTGCTACGTGGCCTTGCTCAGCGGTCACGATAGAGTTGTAACTTCTGTGGGATTACCAATGCACATTATCACAAGCAAGGCACAACGTCGGAGGCACATTCGCGGGTAATCGGCCTTGACTGACACTGTTGTTTACTGTATGCTGACGTCGTCGTATGTATGTTTTCTTGCACTCTAGGTATTTGTTGTTATTTCTGTTTTATTCGATATTCAATGATAATACTTGTATTCAAATGAATGACTTTCATATGTACTTAGTCTGGACTTTATTATGATTGTACCCACAATTTTCCAATTCGTTACTGTATTTCTGTATTTAACTGGAACTGAGAATGTATACAACTTTTGAAATCCAATACCATTTAAAGGCTAGGAACTGTGGACTTTAGTGGTAACATCAACAAAGTATTACAGATGAGGCGGCGAACGTATCCCAAACAAGTGAGCTGTGCACGAGCAGTTCGCTAAGGATTCGAAGTTACTGTCGTACATGTACAGTCAGCCGCGGGTATTAAGTCACAGACAAATGTTTGATATAAACCACCTGTTTATTTTGTTATGATCGCCGCCACAGTACCTACCACGCTATGGGGGCCATATTAATTGTCCTTAACTAACTGATTTAAATATTTGGAATATTTTATATCAAATTAACATCAATTGTTATTAAGCCTGCTGTAGTTTCTGATTAATGCAACTATGGCACGGTATGTACCTAGCATTGTATATGATTTTCGAACAATATATACCACTATTCTTGTGTAATGAATACTATGTAGAGACCGGGACTTCTATCGAATAGGGCGAATAGACTTGGTCTATCTCGAAATCATAATTATATGCTTTCTGTATTCAGCACTATATGTGCTCTTTAATTTCAATTAACTCCAATAATAACAAATTTGAAGAATATACAATGACATGATATAGAAAGCAGCGCTTCCCCTTTATTTTCTATTATTTACAAAAGATATTGTATACATTATTTATGTGAACTATGCGCATTCATGAATTTTTTTTTGTACTTTCAAACTTTGCATGCATTTATGTGCGTGAGATGTCTTTAATTTCTTGCAAAAATCATACCGATTTGAGAACATGAAACAAGCAAACTGATAATGAGTAGTTAGATTTTCAACACCATCCTCTATGTTTGGTATTGCGGAAGGGCCTTCGGACACAATTCCCATTTTTATCATACACGAAGTTATATCAGCTTACTGATTTACCAGTTGCAACTAGGAATTTGATGGAGTTCGGTATGTGTTGGCATTCTTCACTAATATCATTCAAAGGGAGAGGCTTCGATAGAAGCATTTTAAGTAACTTCCTGGACTATTGTAATGAAATAACAAGTCACTTTGGTTTATTTGTGAATAACGCTTACTCAAAACTAAGATACCTAATAGATAAATACTAATTCTATTATGTGTGAGTCAAACACACTACACTATGTTTATTGTGGATGTTGGTTTTTTAACTATCTTTTGCGGCACTTGGTAGAGTAACTTGAGGCTAAATTTTATCATGACAATGCAAACACACAAACCAACTGGAGTAACTACCGATTCCCTGTATATTACGCTGTTAGAGAAACGTTTGCAGACAGACTTGAAGTATTTACCTTCAAATGCAGTGACTCAACAGCTTCCTTTCTAGTATCTCTATTTATTTCATTACATTAGGAGTGAGCTATGAAACCAGATAGAAAACTAGTAGAGAAATACAGGTCTGATGCTTCTTTTGTAAACTAATAACTTTGTCTTGCTAGGTAAATCTATTTGTGAAAGAATCCTCGCATGAGAATAAAGTAAAGCATCATCGTAAAGTGTTCATAAAATGTTGGTAGGCCGGACACATGGTGTAAATCAACCAGATTCGTAGCTACTAGAAAATGATCCAAGAGTCAGAGATTCTTACAAACTCTAGAGAAAAAGCAATTTCTATTTTGCTAGACGTCAATGTGTTATTCAAATCTATTCCCCTTTCAGTATGAAGTGATGAATCTTTAAGGAACAACTTTCTCGTTCGTCTATTCTTGTTAACAATTTAAAATGTTGTATTCTTTGAGGTGGGTTGAGCACGATGAGATATGTTGACATTCAATAAGAAAATAGGAGTACCAAAGGATTCTTGGAAATATTATTTGTAGATGCATTTGATTTGTTCAGTCTGGACATTTCGTGTTCTTCCTCAATGCTCAACATTCAATGTCAATAATGGCAAAATCTAATAATGCCAATAATGGTCGAAATCCTCATTCCTAACGATGTTGGTGAGCTTCATATGTTGCTGGCTTGCAATTATTGCTCGACGAGGCAACGTCCATGTCAATTTCAATATTTTGTGATGACGACATCTCCGATGTTTGACTAACTAAACTTAGAGCTACTGCATAATTTCGCTTGAGTTGTTTTCCAATTGGACTGCCTTGCTGGGATTGGCTTGATTGTCTGGCGTTCACTGCTCTATCGGAGTAGATGGCATCTGGTTGAGGAGGATCTGGAGGTTTGGTAAATGTTTAACAAAATTTCCTATATATTAGTTTTTCTTCCACAAGAAAGTCAAAGTCCAAAACTCACATATATGGCAAGTAAATTACTAATAATAATTAGGTCCATTTAAAATTAAATAATACCTTGTCAAACATAAATACACTCAATTTTTGCTAAAAACAAAGCTCTTAGCAACTAATTAAACATTGTGTGCATATGGAATGCACGTTCATTAAATGTTGTATTGGTATAGGAACATACATACACATTCGTGTATAATGAGAATGACGTAAAATCAATAATTTTCTTGTTTGAAAAAGAAAACAAATACAAACTGGTAAATTGGAAAACACAACAAGAAATGGGTCTCTTGCGAACGCATCACCCTCCCCCTCCTCATCTATATTATATGTACAATCTTAGTCTTTATTTGTAAAGAAACCCGGTTAACTAATCGCTGAGTTGGCAAATGTTTGCAATTTTCTTAATTTCGTCGATACATTTTCAAAATTTCGGAATAGTGCATACGTGAAAGAATGGGAAGGTAACTTATTGTCGACTAGTTAAGTGTGTCCCGCTTGAGAAACCATTAACTAAAATAAAACATTTGAAATTTTGTTAAGTTTTTAAACATCTTGGCTTTGAGTTTGCTGGCCGTTATCATGCGAAATCCCCACATGATGGAGGAGCTGGAAAATAGCTACGATTACAATGTGGACATGAATGCACCGGCCTTGCCGACGCCCTTGAGTAAGGTGGACCCACCTTATGCCTATCGTGATCATTCACTCAACTATCGTAAACAATATCGTAAGAAATCAGATACATCGGATAATGGAGGCGGCGGTTAAATAATAGTTTTTCTGTGCCTTTCCAGAGAGCTATGATATGGGTGGCTTGGTTTGCACCTGTATGATAGCCATAACAATGATGATGATTTATGGTGCTATCAAAGGGAAGCCGTCTCACTTGCTACCATTTTTCTGTCTACAACTGTTCGATTTCGCTATAACCACGTAAGTGTACTGAAAGTGGCCTGGACTTTGGAGGCAAGTCTCTCATTTTCTGATTTCCCGTTAACAGGCTGACTGCTGCTGGTTACTTGTGTTATTTGCAAGCTATTCATCGCTTAATTGAAGAGTCCCATCGTTTGCCCTGGCGGGAGAAACTTATGGAATTATCACCCGAAGAATTGGTCATTGTGGTCCTGATTGTTTTTGTTTTCATAGTTTTCTTAAAGGCATATGCCATTGGCATTGTCTGGCGTTGCTATAAATACTTGACTTTGAGACAGCAGAGTATGCGCACACTGTTGCCGCTGGGTATCTCGGACATAACTGGAACCAGCTTGGGATCCGAAGAACGTGCTTACTCTACGCTGTTGCCCAACTACGATGAGGCCGTTGCCACGTATATGAAACAAGCTCCCCCACCATCCTATCAGGTCGCCATGTCGAACTACCAGACTCCGGAAGAACAGAACAATGTCCCCCCAGTGAATGCCGCCGCAGAGGAAGATAATAACAATGACTCTTCGAATAACAATAATACGGTTCATGTTAATAACAATACGCCACCAATGAGACGTAATGAAAATATTACAACTGCCGTCGAGGATCAGAGTGCTGTGGGTGGCGATGTAAGCGACGAGTCAATTTCTCCACCCTCCTACAATGATGTAATAATTGAACCGGCTTCACCATCTCATAATAATGAACCAACTGGAGGCAACGGTAGTACACAGACTCTAAACACGTCTAACAATGCTCAAGTAAACTGCACCACTGAGAGTCATGCTTAAGTTCTGGACGACTGAAGGGGTCTGAAGCAGGGTTTTAAAGCAATTTTTTTCCTTTTAGGGTTGTGGTTAAGTAAACAAAGGAGAATGTGTTTTCTGTTTGGCATGCTTGACTTGTAATCGGATCTGAGCAATTCTACCTGTGTCTGAACAATTTCTGTGCAGAAGAGGTGTGTGTGTTTTTAGGTTCTCCTTTGGTCAAACTTTTTGTTTCCCGGACAGATTTTGAATAGTTTATAACAACAAAAATTTCAATTAAATTACAATAGCAAAACAAAACAAAAAAAGAATACAAATATTGATAACCTATTACTACACAAGTATTGTTGTAAGAAAAACTACACAATCTTTTTATAAAATGAGAGAAGATGATACAAATCAGAGTACATTTAGTAATGGCAAATATCGCACTTTCGACATTATGAAGATATTTTATTTATTTTTTTGAGGCAATGCTTGAGGGCATAACAACATATTGTTTACCATTTTAACTACTAATCTTTGCAAGAAACACACACAAGATATAAACATATATACATACATTTATATATATATACACACACATATATATATATATATATATTTAAAACATATTTTATGTTGATAATTGCAAATAAAAAAAATATGAATAATTAAAATCAATACAGCAAGTTATGAATTAACCAAAATGTAGTCAAAGTTTTAAGCTGATAATCATTGAACTGTTTAATTTTTACAATTTTATTGTAGCTTGAATCCTGTTTAGAGTCGTTACATGAAAAATCCTTAGGACTTTTATTCGGTTACTTGGCCATCCTCCCTACGACCCATTTTTCTTCTTCTATGAATTGTAATCCATGGTAGTTTATATTTTTTATTAATAGTATTTTTTTATATACAAATTGTGAAATATGTTAAATTTGTTTACCTTTCTTTTTTTATTTCCTTTTTTTTTTATAAATATTTATATATCATTAACGATTAAGACTTTTTATGAATGAATATTATTATTATGAATAGATTACTTACTGTATAATGAACTTGAACTACACAAACATAAACTGATGCCGACTGCATCAAGTAAACTTATTCGAATATTATAGTTTTTAATTACAGAAATTGTATTAAAAAACTCCACAAATTTAAGAGATAGAAAATTAGTTGAGGCTTTTCTAAAAGGCTTAAGCTCTTCTTTTGTTTTGGTTTGTGGCAGCAAAAAAAAAAAACTATTTTATTGCGGATAATGAAGTGAAATGAAATGAAAAGAAAAAAAAACGTGTGCATATGGAGAATGATATTAAGGGGATAGTGTTATTAAGTTATTGGCCGGTAATAATATCCCGTGCACAGCTCACTGTGTTCTTCGCGTGTTTGAGAGATTTATGTAAGTGAAGATGTTTAATAACTATCGTTGATAACATATTTTTACCAAACCTTTGTATCTGCTACATTTGATTTTCGGAACCAGTTTAGTATTTCAATTCAGGAGCTCCAAATGTATGGGATGTTAATGTTCGTTTTTATATATACATTTGTTTTAATTTGCCGTTTTCGTCGGATATTATTTTGGCTATACATTTGGTAGGAGATGTCCGATTAATACGGTACCACTTACGAGTATGTACCAAATTAAAGGTAATTATGTGAGGTAAACATACATAAATAAAAAGATTCCGGCTCAATGTCCAGTGTACCCAAAATAACATGTCAATTGCTGGGCGACGACTGCCCATTCTGACTACTATAAACATTATTGTTATTTGAATTAAATGTAGGTACTTTGGACAAATCTATGTCATAGTCACCTTTCGAAATTTGCTTCATTTTTTTGTTTATCACCGACTGGAGTACATCGTCGTCTTCGACCATGCTGACATCGAAAGGATGTCGATTTCGTTCTTTGAACAAGTATTGTGGATATTCTTCCCATTTCCTGATCGATTGCAATGCGACTTTTGAAGAGTCACATTATTCCCCTGTTTCACAATGTCGATAGAGTTTCACACAGAAGTTGATGGTTATTCATATGCGGTGACTGATTTGATGTTTCCTTCTCTTCTTGGTCTCTGAGGACTTTGTCCAAAGTTGAGGGTGGCGCACAGCTTAAATTTCCCTCTTTTTCTTTCAAAGAAATATATAAAGAAATATATAAAGAAATATATAAATATAAAGAACGTCCGTTTCGAAAAATAAACTCAAATCAAAGACCATACATTTCCAAGAGGGTATTTAAACAGTATTTGTTTTAAAAAAGGAGGTATTTGTTTAAAAAAAAACACTATTTGCTTTGAAAACCTTTCAAATATTGCCATGCCAATTACTGACATCTAGAGTGTGTAGCCGAACTAATGTGTCTCTTTATAGTCTTTGCTCAAATAAAACTCAGTTAATCCAAATTTACACTTGTTTATCAATGCAATCTCAAAAGTAAATTCCAAGGAACGCTTTACGTTCAGATCTGTTTTTCATCTTGAAATGTGTATTTGATAACCAGATTAAAAAGAAGTTACTTCAACTAATGCAAGTAGTGTCGTAAATTGGGGTGTTTTGCTTTTTGTATGGTATGTCATGTGGATATTGTTTGGATGGTGTGTATTCATTGCTGCCACCTTCCACTGAATTCTGGCACCAAAACGACTGTCTGCTGAATTGGAAAATACAACATTTCCACTGCACGGATTGTGGTCTTGGCTAACATCAAAATTGGATGACATTCTAATATTATTCCCGCATTCCAGCAATCTGTGCTGCATTCCCAACGTCTTCAAAAAATAATGGTATTTTTTTAGAAGGGAAACTGGACATTCACCTCTAAAAAAAGTTGAAAATAAATCAACGGTTTGTAAAACTCCAAATACAGTAGTTTCTCGATGTAACGGTCTGTTCGTTAAATCGAAAAATTCGTTAAACCGAGTAGTGTTTTTAATAAGGTTTATGTAGTCCAAAGCTATTGCAACAACATGTTGTCAGTGCGATAAAGCCATCAATGACATGGCTCCATGAAATGAAAAGATCTTTAAAAAGGTGATTACATGATTTCCATTAGTTTTCAAAAGCCTCGATAGTAAAACAATTAATAAACGATTGACTTTTCGTCCATGCTCCTTAAATCGGAAAACTACCGTATATGTATATGTTTTTTTTGAACTCAAGGTTGTTTTTCACAGTTCTCGCATGACTTTGTCATTGGATTTTTGTTCATCAACTCAATTGGAATCGGAAGTGAACACGACCTCGGAACAAACAACAATAGTTAAAAGATATACAACTATTGTCGGGCCAAATTTCTCAATGCGATACGGGGATATTTATAAGCCTTGCAGAATAAAATCATAAATGAGAATAAATAATTTAGTGTTATCAACAGAAACAAGCCCATTTATACCCAGCTGCGTA
This sequence comes from Hydrotaea cyrtoneurina, assembly GCA_958296145.1. NCBI lineage: Eukaryota > Metazoa > Arthropoda > Insecta > Diptera > Muscidae > Hydrotaea > Hydrotaea cyrtoneurina. Next base: position 838,233 of record OY282516.1, on the reverse strand, counting down.
CACATGTCTCAATATGTGTATGTACTAATGTAAATAATATTATTTATATAACTACGCCTATATAAGCGCAGGTGAAATCAGAAAATGCGATCAGTTTCTGAGTTTCACTACTGCCACAGAAATGCTTTCGAAGGTTTTAGTCGGTCTGTTGGCCGTTCTCTGCTGCGCACACGCCGTCTTCGGTGTTGCCATCATCTCCAGAGCCGAATGGGGTGCTGCTCCTGCCACTGGCAAAACCACGTTGGCTAATGGCCAGGCCTATGTTATCTTGCATCACACCGCAGAAGGCTACTGCACCACCAAGGCTGCTTGCATTAAAGAAATGAAGTTCATCCAAAACTTCCACCAGAGTAAGGGATGGGACGACATCGGTTACAACTTCTTAATCGGTGGCGATGGCAACGTGTACGAAGGTCGCGGCTGGAATCTTGTCGGTGTCCATGCCTCCGGCTATAACTCCATCTCGATTGGCATCTCCTTCATGGGCAACTATAACAACTACAAGCCAACCGCGGCACAAATCGCTGCTGCTAAGGGTTTGTTGGCCGATGCTGTTGCACGTGGTCAAATCAAAGCGGGCTATACATTGTACGGTCATCGTCAAGTCAGCGCCACTGAATGCCCGGGCACCAACTTGTGGAATGAAATCAGGTCCTGGCCCAACTGGAAAGCTTAAGACAAAATAAACCAATTAATCAACTGTATTGCATTGTTTTTCTCAACGGATATTGCGAATTGGCGAATGGGTTAGAAATGTCTTTGGGATATGTCTCAAAATGATGACAGGCCGTTGGGATTTTCTCCCCACTTTTTTTTTAATAAAACGTTATAATAATTGAAATCATAAAAGTACAAAGGCCTCAGCGCCGTAAGACGATTTATCACTCATTTAAAATTGGTTCTTCTTTAGATACATTAGAGATTAATAATTGGAATACTTTAGCTCTCCATTTGACAGCAAAAGGTAACCATTTGTTTGTTACGTTAGCGTAACAGTCTGAAAAGATGAACTTACTTGGGCTACGAAGTCAATTGTGATACCACGGAAAAATCGTGGCGAAAATCGTATCCCTAGTTCCTGAGTCGGTCAATATCAATATCGGTCAGGTCGCATAGGTCCCTAAAGAAATAATCGTCCAGCGTTGATCACCGCCTGTTCGCCAAGTTGGGTCAACTGCCGAGATGGTGTTTAATTGACTCCTCCTCATCATCTCCACAGCTTCTGCAAAAGTCCCTCGTCGCAACCTTTAGTATCATAGCATGGCGTCCAATTAAACAGTGTCCCATCATGACGGACACAGATAATCAGACATCGGGTCTTGATAGCGACAGCATTGTTTCCGAACATTTTATATCTAATTCGGGTCACATCTGTCTGGATTGAATGCAACCACGGATACACTTCCTCACCTGTCGTTTGTTGCTGCATCTGCTCTATCACGCCGTAGAAGACATGCCCGTGAATTAAAGTGCGGCTGACATTTGTAAGGTAGTCCCGAGTCTTTTGTAGCAGGCCTGCTCTGCAGTTCCCTAATATATCCCTATGTCCTGGACTGCTAAGCCATCTCGTTAAGAGATCAGTCGCAATCCAGAGATTGGTTCCACGGATCGGATTTTGTACCTCCTGATAAACAGAACCAGTTCGCTGGTGTTTCGATTTACACCGAGGCCGTTTTCGCGCGCCCTAAGTGTACTCAAGAACTGAATTGTTTACAAAATACATCTCGGTGGTGTATAAAGGGTGTTTTTTATTGAGGTATTGAACTTCGAATTGAAATAAAACACAAGAAAATCGTTTTAATGTCCATCAATATGGCTTTATTGGAAGGATAATTTTATGCCATTAATGTTTAAATATGATTTCGGGCATGTGGCCGCCGCGGCTGTCTCGAATAAAGCCAATTCTACAGGTCCAATTTTCAACCACTTGTTGGAACCACAACTCATCCACATTCATGCCATCCAATACGGGAAAAAAATAGTCGGTTATCATGGCTCTATACCGGTCTCCATTAACGGTAACTGACTCTCCAGCATTATTTCGGAAGAAGTATGGCCCAATGACTCCACCAGCCCATAGAGCACACCAAACAGTCAGTTTTTGTGGATGTAATGGCATAAAATGGACGGAGCTTGGGGTGAACTTCGCGAACTGAACCATTACTTTCGAAATAAATTTGCACGATTTGCAAGCGTTGTTCTTTTGTCCACCAGTTCATGATGAAATGGCAAACCAAACTAAATATTAATCACTTGACAGCTGACAAAATGGCCGCAGTTAAAAAAGTGATGCCAACTTAAAGTTCTATACCCCAATAAAAAAAACCCTTTATTATCCCCAAAGATCCATCGCGAAAAATGGATTGTGTTGAAGTCATGCTAATTTTGCTTAAATGTTTGCTGATTTTGTGTCAAGTCAAATGAAGAACATCTATGGACTCTTTTAACACAACGAACTCGGCATATTTAGTAGAAGTTTTGAATTAATTTTCAGAATGTCAATTATTCGGTTTCCAGAACTTGTATTACACATTGGTGTATCGTATCGTGTATCGTATCGTCGGCGACTTTACCTTATTCATCTCTAAGAAATGTAAAGTTCTCTAGAAAAGCCAAACCTCATTGCAAAATTTTTGTTTCAAAACTGCGTGACCTTTTTCATTGCTGAGTACTTTGGAAACGATCCGTTTGGTTTTCTTCCGTTTTTATTTGAAACAATTCTGTAGGTTTGGTGCGACGGCGGTTACTTCTTCTGTGACATTTTAAAACATCTTTTTGTTTCTTCTGCTGTATTTCATTTAATATACGTTTTTTTTCTCGCAGTTTCTGTGTTTAATCTTAGATTAAAAATACGAGTCGTGATTACCGGAGTAGTTCACATTTGTGTGGATAATCTCTATGAGAAAGTTCTAAATTTATGAGCCACTCACAAAATTGGTGTCAAAATATTCAACGGTTCGAAAGCTATTTTCGCCCAATACGTCTTAATGTTATAGGGATATTTATTTGGGTGGCGGCATTCATTCAGTCATATATCACCGGCACACAATCTCAATTGTTTGTTTATCAATTGATAAACAAGTGATAATCTGTGTGCCGGTGTACGGGAATGCAAATATAAATTACAACTTCTTGATCGGTGGTGATGGCAACGTGTACGAGGGTCGCGGCTGGAATGCTGTCGGTGTCCATGCCTCCGGCTATAACTCCATCTCGATTGGCATCTCCTTCATGGGCAACTATAGCCAGGACAAAGTGACTGCTGCTCAAATCAACGTTGCGAAGGGCTTGTTGTCCGATGCCGTTGCACGTGGCCAAATCAAATCGGGCTATACATTGTATGGTCATCGTCAAGTCAGTGCCACCGAATGTCCCGGCACCAACTTGTGGAATGAAATCCGAACCTGGCCTAACTGGAAGGCTTAAGACTCCACCAACATTGAATCGATGTGTAATTTAATTTGTCAATAAAAATATCCATTAAATGATTGCAATTTCTGAAGTATGTCTTAGAAAATGTTGTGTTCAATTGCATTGTCAGGACCACAATTGGTTGGGCTGTGTTGGCATGCAAACCAATAAGGAGTTGTAGATTATGTTTCTGTCTAAAGGGGATCTTATCCGTAGACATGACCTTGAGTAATAGTTCTCATATTGGATGTCGCTTTACGATCCAGTCACACATGGACTGACGGATGTCTCCGAGACGATAAGAATTGGCCTGTTGCGAATACACGCTTTTATCCTCATGAATCCCCATTTTGGTATTGCAGACAATTAGCGTGTTTATAGGCCAGGGTTCGACATGTCTACATACGCATGTCCGACATCTATAATAGTTTGCTAACAGAATTTGTGATCTATTCAAACCCAATTAGCATCTAAATTTTAGTTTTATTAACGACGATATTTTGTTACATTTGTTTTAAGGAAACAGAACCCTGTCTGCCAGGAAATCGCTATCGGTTCACAGACTCTCGTTATCAATCCTGCAGAGAAACTAATTCGGATCGATGTGCACACACGCAAGTATTTTATATTCGGTATACCTGTATGTGAAACGGTCGTTTGTTGTTGCAACATAAAACTTGAATGCTGCTATTTAACGTCATTTTTGTTATTAAACAACCGCCAAACAAAGCTTTGACATTTTTTCGTCGATTTTTGTTGTTGTTTCTTCCAGCAATTTTAGCACTTGGAGGAGCTGCCATTGATGTCGCAGCACGAAGAGTACACTCTGCCAACACCACGGCGACAGTTGGGAGTTGAGGAAACTCAACAACCATTAAATATCAGACCATATAACCATATACGACGAGTAACACGGATGACATTGCAATGCCAACCAACAGCGTCACCATCACCACTGTAAGCGTGTAAGTGTGTGTGTGTGTGTTCGTTCGCTAAAGTGAAGTGAAGAGGAACGTGAGATGGTTACGTGATCGGAAATTAAATACTGTTCACTTTTCTGCTCAACTCGCTGCGGACACAAAAGAAAAAAAAACAAAGTAAACAATTCCAAGGTATTGATATTAAATTTATATATGAAAAGGACGAACTGATACAGATGGAGAAAAGAAACGACGAGCACAAGAAGAAATTAGAAGTTACGGAATAAGTGGCAGTTAAGTCAATTCTACCCGATTGTCCTTCGACAAGACATGCAAATGGAGCATATTTTCCCGTGTGGACTGTACAAGGAACGAGTGCGACAAGAGGGAGCAGCGCAGACACACGATAGAATATGTAAGTACCTGTACGTATTTAGATGGGATACAGCAGCGGCATTTGTGTTCTAAGAGGAATTCCTCAAAATTCCTACTTGTACGAGCCCCCTCCAATTAAGGACCCTAGTCACAGTCTATTTTTTTTTACCAAACCCCCGGTAAATGCAATGCACTGTGTTAGCGAGAAAAGAGGGAGTAGAACTTGAAAATGTCATAGCAGGCAGGAAAAAGACTTGCTGGAAGATTATTCCACATGCGAGCAGTTCGGCTGGAGAACGAATTCTCACTATAGAGACCCTAGATAGCCTCTAAAGCCGACTAGCCGACGGATATCCGTAGAACAGATACCATTGACATATATCTATAGAATAGCGAATACCACAAACATAAACAGAAAAAACACGTTACGTCATTTACATAACAACTTTATTCAAAACTTAGGCCTTCCAGTTGGACCACTTCTTGATTTCGTTCCACAAGTTGGTGCCGGGGCATTCGGTGGAGCCGACTTGACGATGACCGTACAAAATGTAGCCGGATTTGATTTGACCACGGGCGACGGCATCGGCCAACAAACCCTTGGCAACGGAGATTTGAGCAGCGGTGGGTTTGTCGTTGTTGTAGTTGCCCATGAAAGAGATGCCCAACGATTTGGAGTTCCAGTTGGTGGCATGAGCACCCATGACATTCCAGCCGCGACCCTCGTATACGTTGCCATCACCACCGATCAAGAAGTTGTAACCGATATCGGCCCATCCCAAAGTCTTCTGGTGGTAGCTTTGGATGTTCTTCATCTGTTGGATGCAGGAAGCCTTGGTGGAGCAGTAGGCACCAGCGGTGTGGTGGACGACGGCATAGGCCAGACCATTGGCCAAGGAAGTTTTGCCGGTGGCAGGAGCACCACCCCATTGCGCCTTGGTGATGATGGTAACACCGAAGACGGCGTGGGCGCAGCACAAAACGGCCAAGAGACCGAATACAGCTTTGGAAACCATAATTGTTCTTGAGTAGAATGAACTAACAAACTGATGGAGAATTCACTTTATGCTACCGCTTATATAGTATTTTTTGGTGTTGGTGTATTTTGTCTCCGTCGATATTTATACTGATAACCTTACCAACATAAATATCGGTAGAATTATGTTTGCCTTGTCAAGATTTATAACTCACTGAGCCTATTTATGGCAACTGAAAGTAACCCGAGTGGTCGGCAATGACGTCGAAACGGCTTTCCCAAAACAAAAAATCTACGATTTTGATAACAATATTTTTCCGGTGACGAAATTATTTCATTTCTTTGTAAAGTTCTGCGATTTCTCTCGAAATGGAAGCAGAAGCACTTCAAGGTCATGTTGTATTTTTGGCTCCAACTCTTCTCCAAACTCATTATACTTTCGTGTGATTTTGTCAAACAAATTCCACTATTTGGGTAAGTCTGAACGGATTCATAGCTTTCTTGAGGAAAGTAGTACCCTCTATACAAAATAACCCCGGCAATAGGTTAAGACAACTGTCAACCAGTATTATTAGTTCATACAAGTTCATACTCTAAGAGTTTATTTTCTGAAATCTAAATAGAGTTTGAGAAATTTATTGGACCACTGAATTGGCACGACTTGAGTTTCATATCTGATAGTAGGACGCATATCTTATCGGGCCAAATGACCATTTTAACTCTTTACTATATAAGCGGTAGCATAAAGTGACTTCTCCATCAGTTTTTGATTCATTCTACTCAAGAACAATCATGGTTTCCAAAGCTCTATTCGGTCTGTTGGCCGTTCTCTGCTGCGCCCACGCCGTCTTCGGTGTTACCATCATCACCAAGGCCCAATGGGGTGGTGCTCCTGCCACCGGCAAAACTTCCTTGGCCAATGGTCTGGCCTATGCCGTCGTCCACCACACCGCTGGTGCCTACTGCTCCACCAAGGCTTCCTGCATCCAACAGATGAAGAACATCCAAAGCTACCACCAGAAGACATTGGGATGGGCCGATATCGGTTACAACTTCTTGATCGGTGGTGATGGCAACGTATACGAGGGTCGCGGCTGGAATGTCATGGGTGCTCATGCCACCAACTGGAACTCCAAATCGTTGGGCATCTCTTTCATGGGCAACTACAACAACGACAAACCCACCGCTGCTCAAATCTCCGTTGCCAAGGGTTTGTTGGCCGATGCCGTCGCCCGTGGTCAAATCAAATCCGGCTACATTTTGTACGGTCATCGTCAAGTCGGCTCCACCGAATGCCCCGGCACCAACTTGTGGAACGAAATCAAGAAGTGGTCCAACTGGAAGGCTTAAGTTTTTCTTATACAAATAAATGAATACCAAAAAAAAAAAATTGATGTTAATTCGTTTTTTAATACAGAATTATTTTCTGAATCGTTTTTAATACATTCGCCACATATGTCTGCACGTCCATCACTAAAGTGCAGGTGCGAAAACTAAATTAGATATTATGTGATTTATCTATGTTTTGATATATCCTGCAAGCCAACGTTATAGCTCCCCTACAAATATACCTGGCTGGGGGCATATCCACCCACCCCATGGGGTGGTTAACGTTTTCAATAGAATTGGCCTAGTTCGTATAGAATAAAAGACCAGTGGGTATGTTGAGGATTCAGAGTGAAGTGAGCTGTACAACCTGCTGTTGGTCTTGATGGTCCTGCTTAGCAAGTGATTTACAATCGTTTCGGTATTGAATTGCCTGTCTTCTGCCATTTGGTCCTTCACTGTCTGCACTTTCCGTTGTAGTTGCCATTTCAACCCCATTTTCTGGCTGTAGGGTTTCAATTCATTCGACCGATATGTCTTTTTATGCGATTAACTACATCAATGTCGAGATATAGCTCGTTAATACAGTTCGGGCCGTAGATTGTGCGTAGGATGTTTCTCTCAAAAAAACACCCAGCATCGCTGCACCGGCTGTCGCAAGTACCCCGTGTTTCAACGCTATAGAGAAACAAGAGTGGAGTAAGCGTGTCCTACGATGCTGTGTCTGTTCGTCGAGAGACGACTCTAGGCTTGAATTGTTTGCATCGTTTTATGTCGATGCTGACGTCACACTTTCTACTGAACTCGGAGACGAAGTAAATAAATTCTTGTAAGTGCCAACCTCCTCTATGTCGCATTTCTAACCCGTCGTCGGGATGTTTGCCTAGCAGTTGAAATCATATGTTTTGTCTTGGGCTTGTTCACCATTTGTGTATGAAGTATGGATTTTCTAAATCTTCGTTTGTCGAATTGGATCCGATTTGGTTTTAGTTTTGTGAATATAGTAAACAAAGGGAATTTTTTAATATTTAGTTAATAGTTTTTAATATTTAGTATAATAGTTCAAAAGTTACAGAATTTTGGCCGATGGGTTTGGATTCTGGACCACTGTGCAGCGGTATTTTTACATTTTATCGTCAGAATTTCAATACTGAAACGTTTTTTTTTGGTAAAATTTAGTTGGGGTCGATTTGCGCTAGCTCAGGAATTATTTTCGTTTTTGCTGTACGCTGTGTTCGAACAAATCGATTAACCAATTATTGGCCGACGGGTTCTTAGTAGAATATTCTCCGAATTATCTGTAGATTACGTTTTTTACTATACGCTTAGCGCGACCACTGCCCCTAATGTGAGAGTGTGCTGGGCTCGAAGTGGAAGTAGTTTTGCCACTCGGTCACTCCGGTGTTTGTAATCAGGTGCGGGGGATGGTCAGTAACACCTATGACTTACTTGCTTATGATTATTTCATGCAAATGCCTGGCACTGCTTTGTAAGTGATCCAGGCGAGTAGTCTAATTTTGAGTCCACATGGTGCTGCATGGTGTTTTGAAAAATTAAATATCTGTCTTTGAAGCTGAAAATCTTTAAGATCGACTAGTATATCAAAGTCGTGGCCTATGTCTATGGTAAATTCGAAAAAACCCTTCTGTATGATTGCGTGAAGTTCGAAAAAGCAGTCAACAAAGTACTCGCATTATGTATTTCAAACATGGCCAAGTCACACCACAGACACTAAGTGGTTGGCCAGTATCAACTCTGTTTCTTTTTTCGACCTCTACACAATTTTATCACTGAGTATTTCTGTCTGACAGTGTTTGATTATTTGCCGAAAAACAAAATGGTTGAATGTTACCTTTCCCTTTATTTGTCGTGCTGAGTGCAGAATTTTGATTTTGTAAACTTTTATTTGTTGTGATTGTCGGCGGATTTAAAAATATCTACGAAATAAATATAATTTTGTTTTGCGATCGTTCGCACAATGGGCTCATAAATAAAGTCAATAAGATTTTTGAGGGCCTCCATAAAAATCTGAAAAAAAAAATAAAAAATAAAACAAGTGGACAAATAGTAAGTTCGGCCGGGCCGAATCTTATATACCCTCCATCATGGATCCTTAAAAAGTCAATAAATAAGAAAACTAACTGAGTTTTTGGGCCGCTCGTGACCCGATAGTCCCAGGAACCCGATCACAAATTTTATCCAAATCATGAAAATAAATGCATATTTGGGTTCGCGAGAAAATTTCGTTGCATTTCGATACCCATATGTCCATGTTTGTCAAGGGACGGTTTTTGGGCCGCTGGTGACCCGATAGTCCCAGAAACCGGATCAAAAAATTTAGGCAAATCATGAAAATAAAGGCATATTTGGGTTCGTGAGTAAATTTCGTTGCACTTCGATACCCATATGCGCATGTTTATCATGGGCCCTTTTTTGGGCCCCAAGGGTCCACGGAACCCATGAGCACGCCCATTTTTGGGATTTTTTTCCCATCTATAAATTATATAAACTTAGAACTTAGATGTAGTGAACAAAAATATTTGAAAAATTTGATTATGGCCGGAATATATTTAGTCCCGTAAAGGGGAACTTTTTCCCCTTTGGTCCGATATGGCCCATTCTCGAACTTAACCTGCTTATGGGCAAAAAACATCTTCCTACAAAATTTCAGCTTTTTAGCGTTGGTCGTTCGCACTCTATCGTGATTTCAACAGACAACAGACGGACGGACGGACGGACGGACAGACAGACGGACATCGCTAGAATGTCTTAGAATGTTACACTGACCAATAATATATATACTTTATAGGGTCGCAGATCACTCTTTCGAGGTGTTGCAAACGGAATGACAAACTTAGTATATACTCCATCCTATGATGGAGTGTATAAATACAATTTTGTTATCATCAAATAATTCAATACGTCAATATAAACACACACACGCGCGCAAACATGCTCACATCTACACAGTATGTGTGTAGGTCGAATGATTTCTTGGCGAGTGTGAGTGATTGAAAATGTAGATGGGTCATAAAATTGTCAGTGGCTCGAGTGGCACGGTTTTATCTATCAAGTGAGTACGTACACACACACACATACACACGCCCGTACACAACTGATGTGACCCCATAAATCATGATAAACGTTCGCGAATTCCTACTGTTCTGCTCTGTTTTGTTTTGGTTTTTTTCTCTTTTGCTTTTAAAGAAACAAATCAAACTCAAGTATCGTATCGTAGCATGCATATAAACATAAACAAATACATAAATAAGGTGACATTTGAGGATTTGAAAACAACAACAAATTTCACACGCTCTCTACTCTTGGCCCTCAAACGAAGATATGCAGGATTAGTGCGTTAATGTCCGGGCAAGACAGATGGCGCACGGTGTTTCATGGCAGACTCTGATCGGTGATGTAAATACATCATGCTAATACCCGCCATCACGGGACGAGCTGTATAGTATATGGTCAAGACATTCAGAAGAGACAGTACACTCGAACAAAACATGAGGGCTGATAGTTGGTCAATTTGTATGTGGTCATCGGGGTAGCCGGCTATTTTTGTTTGTAGCGCTTTCGTAAGGTTTCTATGTTGATAAGAATCCGCGAATTGAGACACTGGGAAAGAGGTGAACACGTGTTATTAGGGAGACACCAGCGCTTTGATCGACAAAAGTGGTTCAAAAATATCATGTGAAATATTCGCAATGCCAGGCTTTTTTTTTTAAAAATTCATAACCAACACTAACCCTAACGCTCTTTTTTTAAATAACCCGATTTTCACAAAAGTCCAACTTATACAAATGCCAGCACTGTTTGGATAAAAGAGAAGTACTGAACTATGAAATTCAAAGCGATGTTTAATGTTATGATTGTGTCACCATTTGTTGTCATTGATTTCTATTCGGCCCTAAGCTGAAGTGCGACGACAGACGAAAAGTGAATCTTAGTCGATCGGTAAACATGAGATCCTTTTGATGTCACAAACATCAGCTCAGCTTTGAAAGAATGCGCTCTGGGGAACAAACTTCGCTCGGCGCTTCCGGAGTACCTAATGCCATAATTATGCAGATGAGAATCTCCAAATTGTCTAGCCATTGGTAAACATTCAGTCGGTGGGTGGGTGCTTAGCGTATTTCTCCAGTAAACCGAATGGAAGAAATGATTTTATTATTTGGGAGTGCACGAAAAGAATCGAAAAGAAACGAAAAAGAGCAGCAGCGCTGGGCAGAAAAACTCAATTTATCTGCATTTAAAAGTTCACTTATGTCGGAAATCACAGCATCAACATGCAGCAACACCAAACGGCAACGACAACAGCACAGACATAAGATGAGCTCATTAAACTGACAACATCATTAACATTTATAACATTTAAAGCTGAGCTGTGCAGAGCAGAGCGAGCTAAAGCACAGCAGCGAATGGGTGGCGGCATCAGCACAGTGATTGTTGCAGATTTTTTCCCATTACAAACATGAAACATCATTATGTTTCTAACTCAAAAAAGAAGAAATACTATATACATATAAATCTCTGGCTGCTTTTCACATTTGGGATGCATGCAACACCCGCACACATACTCACACACACACACACACTGAGTCATAGAATATGAACAACTATTACTACGACTGCGAGTAATAAGAGTACGGGCTATGCTAACTGAAATCGAGAGAGAGAGAGAGAGAGAAGGTCGCGTGCAGTGTTGTTATCGTTTGTAGTATCCGTTTCCGTTTCTCCATCTCTACTCGCACCCCAACACCAGCCAGATTTTTTCCGTTTTAGTTGTCGTGGCTGCTGCGATGCAGTCGCTGGTGTACGAGTATGTGTGCGGTGGTAATGGCGATGGTAGTTGTGATAGTATCAACGCTTTTGGAATACGTTGTTAAATGAGCTGAAAATTTATTCAAACGTCATACCAAAAAAAAAAAAAAAATATCCTCTTACAGTTGCAATATAATCCTTGCGGAAGATACGGAACGAACATAAACTGTATTGAGACATGATAAATGTTGAAACTCCACTCTAGAAACTGCTGTTTAGGAGGGGCGTTGGAAGAGAGACAGTGTATGGCATTGTGTCACATTAACGTCTGCCACTATTTCGGAAATACAATTGAAATACTCATTATGTTGGGCAACAGATTCCGTACACTATTTTCTAAGAAATATCCCCTCAAATCAAACACACACAATTTGGATCTTTTTTCCTACTTTAAATGTGTTTTTTTTTATATCTCTTGAAGAACAAAGAAGTAACTTATGTAGAATGATTTTTCTTTAAATTGACACCATTTGTGTGTTCTCAAAAAGCATAGCTTGACCTCTGCCACTTCATGGTTAAGTTGTTTAATTGTATAGTGGTGTGTGTGTTCTTTTGAACATCCCTTAGATTTCATCGCTTTCGTGTTTTCACTCTAAATTAATTGGCTTTATGAAATGATCCTTAAAGCGATTATATATGACCGTCTATTTGAAATCGGTTATTTCCTGTAATTTCTGTAAGATTGCGTATTTAATAAACACTCACACTCACACACAAATGTACATTTGCCTCATACGGTTTATAAAGGGTGTTCCAAAGAATTCCAAACAAAAAAAAAAACATTTACAAAAATAAATTGTTTTCTTCATTTTGTGGTTTTTTTCGAAAGAGCAAATATTTGTATTATTTATAAAATATAATTTCCCGAACGTGGCTGCCTAGGCGTAGCACATTCTACCAACACCATTTTCGAAGACATCGGTGTCCGTCTGTGGTTCTATCTCACGAATGGCTTGCTCGATAGTCGACGAGCGGAAAAAAAGCTGTCACTGGCAAAATAACGTTCGATTGTAAAATAAACCACCGGTTCAATGGACCACCCAGTACTGTGCCATCAGATACTGTCCTTTTTCATTGGCAATTATTTATAATGAAGAATTCGTGTTGCATTGTACATCTCGTGTGTCTAGTATTTAATTACATTTCAACAGCAAGTAATTCAATATTACGGCCGACAATTTTTATGATTCAATTCATACGGACACGTCTGTCTATATATATGTGTGTGTGTGTATGTGTGTGTGAGCTGTTATTGAAACATGAATGTGTGATAATAATGAATTCTCTCCGTTGGTATTTAGCAACAACGAAAACAACTACAACAAAGAATACATTCATTTAATTATGACTTACATATGTACTTGTGTGTGTGTGTGCATTGAAAACACCAATAATTTACGATATATTTAATGATATTTTCCACAAAATTACATATACAGAAGACAAGGCAATAAATCATAAGTGAGATGGATAGATTAATGAGATTTCTTTTTCAGTTTCAGGACTTTCCACTTCCAATTCGAATTTCAACACGGGTGGACATCAAAATGAGCTGTGAAATAGAAGAAAAATATAAAAATCGGTAAGTTGATTTGTTAATTTGAAAAATGTTTATGGGGAAAAACCGTGTTTATAAAGTTTCGACAAACAGTGAAATGCAAAGTCAAAGTCCCTCATTTCAATTGGTTTTCCAGTTTCTTATTTATTTCTGATTAAACTCTCGGCCTCTATTTTTTTTTATATTCGTCTGAATTGCTGTTTATTACAACTTAAATTTTCATATTCATGCATTTCATTTGATCAGCGAATTTAACAGACAATAATTGCCCTCATTCGTAATTGGTTTTTGTTTCGAATGCTCAAGTTCGCTGGCACACGACGATAATTCAAATTAATTGTCAATTATACGTGAATTCGTTCAAACGCACCAAAAAAAAAAAACCCCCGATCAACTGGAGATATCGCGCCGCTCCGACTGTTGTTGTACAATTTAAGTTAATTTCAATTTAATGTAAGCAATTTTAAGGAATTAAAAGTTAATGCAGACAGATGTCAAACACAGCACAATCTCCAGTACACTGAAAGAAAAAATATCAGCATTCTTCTGTTGATTTCATCGTTTTTTTCCATTTGCTACTCATACCACATTCATCAGCAATTATTCAACAGGGGTTTGTGTTGGTATTGATTGTTTTACATAATTTTCAAGTACCGGGTGGCACATTTGGTGGGTTTTTCATACATATTTGGCTTTTTCAAGATTTTAATTCGTAAATACCTGGGACTATTTCGGTAACAGCAATGACAACTTTTCTCAGCCTAATTAATGAAATGCAACATTTTCATTTGACATTTTCTGCGTCTATCCTTGGAATGGGAAATTCTATAATATTTCAATGCTATTTATCTATTTGCCAAATTCAGATTATCGTTTCATGGGGAAAACGGTGCCAAAAACAAACAGTGGCCATAATAAACAATGTGTTCTTTATTAGAGGGAGAGAATCCGTTAAATTATGTTCAGTTTGAACTGATACGGCAGCTGCTGAATTTGATTGGTTTCTGTTTGAAACTGTTGAAATCATAAACTGACAGGACTGCTCGTAAAATGTCTCGCTGGGAAGTGGGAAAACAAAGATGAAACATCAGCACCACACACAGATAGAACAGCTGTTTTGGAAATAGCCAGCGACCAGTGGCAAGTGGCAAGTGGCTTGCCATATGTACCGTATTAACTTGGTTTCTTGCAGCATGTTGGCCAACAATGAAAAGGAAAGCGAGTGCTAGTCTTTGCCTTGCCTGCTGAGGTCGCTCCGTTTACTTGTTGTCCCCAGTCCAAACCGATGCATTCGCATGTGTTTTCTCCTTTTTTAGATTTCTATCCACAATTAGTTTTGTTAAAGCAGATGTTTGCAGTCATGTATTATTTGTCGTCATCGTCGTCGTCGTCGTCGTCGTCGACATCGCCTTGTTCGTTTTTGTTGCTTCAACTATTTCAACTCGAATCTGCTGTTTGTGTTTTCATACAATTGCCATCATCCTCGATGTCCTTGAGATTGAAGGAAAAAAAAAGAAGCAAAAAACAGAAGAAGAAGCGAAAACTTTCTGTTAAGCGTAGTTGTTTTTGTTGTTTCTGCTCTTCAGCACTTTTTCTCAAGAACTTTACTTCCTTTCCACTTTGTAGCATTCGTATTTCTTTCATCCTCTCTGTTTGTCCCATTCGTTCGTTCGTTTATTGTTTTTTTGTGTGTTGTAATTAACCAATTAAAATGACTGAGCAAATACTTTGGCTTAAACAAAAAAATCACAACAAAAAGCAAGATCTGAAACTTGCTCCGGTTTCTTACTGCCTTGCATTCGTTTTTTTTTTTTTTTGAAATGTGGGTGGATATTTTCCGCTGTGAACTCACCTTCTTGAGTTTTCTGTCTGGCTTGGCGATGTCTTCGCTCTGTGTACTGTCCCTCCGTGTGTTAGTGTAAGTGTGTGCATGTATGTGTGTATTGCTGTGTGCGTATTTAAACATTTACCACTTTAGTTTTGTTGTTAACAAACTGTAATTATCATCTTTGTTGTGTTCTAATTCAACATTGTGCTGCGCGTATTATGTTGTGTTGTTTACACTTTGTATGTTTTATAGTTTTGCGAGAGCCCTTCATTCATTCCAAGCTCACAACATAAAGAGATGTCTGAACAGCTGTTGTTGTTGTTGTTGTTTTTGTTACAAAGAAAAGATAAATAATTGACATACACATGAGTATGAGCGCCAGTAAAACTGAGTGGGAAAAAGGTCAAGTGCACAGAGGGACTTGGACTATTGAAATGAATTTTAAACATTGTCGGACAGTGTGTTTCATTGTTCATATTAAAGGCTGCTGTTCAGAACTGAACATGGCGCTTATCAATTGGAAAAGAACATGTGCAGCGCACCCATGGGACGATAAGGGTCTGCGATGCGTTGTCGCGCCAACTCTGGAAATATTAAGATAATGTCGTACTCAGTTGTTGGAATTTCATGTAGCAATTCTATGTTTCATTAGTACTATTCAAACCCACAGACAAAGGTAAATACCCACCCCTATCAAGCACAACCAATAGTGTTCAGTTGTCGAAATTTCTCTCCGCACGTTTTCTAATTGCAGTCAGCAAAAGCAAAGTCCCATTTCAATTAAAACGTGTGGTTTTGATTTGAATGGGTTATTTGTATGTTAATTTATTTTGGAGAAACATACATAGATACGGAAAAAAACTAAACTAAGACTACCTACTTACGCTCATTGGACAACCCTTTGAGAAAATACATATTCCGCATTTACATGAGATTGTTCACTCCTGTTGCCTTTTAGTTGGGTGGTTTTTTTTTTGTATTTCTTTAGTTGCTGCCAATAACGCTAAATTACAAAACTAGTCACGTGCAACACTTTGCTTTACTTTTTTACTTGTTTACTGTTTTACTTTTGTTGTTGCAGTTATTGTAAACTTTTAGTTTATCTTTTTGCTGTGTTATCTACGGTAATTATATCTTTATTTTCTTCTGTTTTTTTTTTGTATTAAACAAAAACTTTGACCACAAATGATGATAAGCGTAGCTGCCAAAAAAAACAAAAACGGATTTTTAAAGGAAACAGCGAAAAATGGAATTTGGTCGAAACTGGTAAAGCGACCATGAAGACCAGTGAATACACTACACGTACTCCAAGGTATTGTGACTTCTTGTGTTCGATTTGTCGTACCACGTTTGCCCGTTAGTATGATTCGCAGGTGTAGAGCGGAGTATACGAACCAGCACATGTGGTAAAATAGAGTGTCATCATTTCCATGTCTGATAGGGTTTTTGAAATGTCATATTCAGGAACCAATGGTTCGTTAGCTGTGATGATTCGCCCAGAATTGACTTGTTCTAGAATATGAATAGCAACTCTTTTGCGTTACTTAATTTGAATTCGGTTTTGAAACAACTTACGATCATCATTTTTATTACGAAGTCCTTGTTTTCCACAGTTACTGCAGTGCACCATCACATATTTTCATATACATTTTGAAATGTTTCATAGAACGTATGAAATATTTCATATTTCTTATGAAATGTTTCACACAACAACAACAGTATACAAATATTTCAAAATAGAAATGGGCCAATTTATCACGATTTCATTGCAAGACACAATTGTGCCATCATTTTTCATTTCGGTGGCAAAACTTTCATTTGCTTTCGCCGCTCTTTACTCTTGATTTCGACACTCAAACGTGCGGCAAAACAACAAATCATGAAAAAGAAGAAACCTTTTTCGGATCCGGAAGTTTTCTTCTTCCCAAACATAAGTTACTTTATGTTGCTAAGCTGCCATTTGGCCAGGAATTGGTATTCAAAATAAGTGCTGTCATTCCTGGCTGCTGGTTAATCCTACGTGTCGGGGGGGTTAGTAATGCTCGGGTGAAAAAATACCGAACAATATTTGCAAAGTTGGCACACCGTAAAAACAACCGGGGATGACGACAACGTTTGTTTGGCCATCTCTGAAGTAATTAAGCAAGTTTTTTTCTTTCATAAATTATAGTAAATATTGTAAAAACCTCACACTTCCCTTCTCGCTCTCTCGCTCTCACAAAAATATGTACCAAAGCACCCAGTCATGATTTTGTTTTCAGCATTATCCTAGTGGCTCGTACACACACACACATACATACATGTGGCAAATGTTGTTGCTGTTGTACAATGATTGTTAACCCAAAATCGTTGTTAGGCTATTATCGTCTATTGGCTCTCCCGCCTGCAGAGTGTTTGTCTGGCCGTGTGTGCTGCCATGAGGTGTAAGCAGTATGAGTAGTGGCGTGTCCATGTGTGCACCCGCTGAAGTGTGTTCCATCGTTGTGTTTGTTCAATTGTGTGTAACACAACTCAATTGAATGTTGTCGCTAATACCGTTATAGTAGCACAAAAAGAAACACGAGTTTTGCTGTGCAATCTTCTCGGTTCGTTTCGTTCTATTTGGGGAAGTTGGCATTGTCGTTGTGCCTGCTCACCTCCCCCCAGGTACTTGAGCGGTTTACGCCTTTAACGTTGCAGCTACACGTCCTCATTCATGCTGTTCATGTTCTCAAAGTGGCAAACTGAACAGAGTCACGGCAAATAAAAGTTAACTTGGCGTAAACTTCAAAATAGTTTGTCAATACGTTTAGATAAATCGAATGTGAGCGAGTCTCAAATTTAAAATTTGAATTGAAAGGCCGTCCCCATAAAATGCAGAGATAATTGACGGAGTTGGGGTTCTCTTATCCACCCTCTGCAGTCGTACAAAAGGAAGGCGGTGCAGTTGCTTGCGTTTCGTTTCACTTTGAATAAGTTCAAGCATTTAAACAGGCTGCAGCGTTAGTGCTTTGTTTATTTGCGTCGTCCACAAAGCTGCCTCAGATGGCTGCTTAATGTTTTTGCACGTTTAATGCAATTTATTAAGCTCATACAGAATGCGAAACAAGATAAATACATTTAATTATTCATTATCTCTTCCGAGGAAAATTCCAAAAGAAAAATAAAGTCGCTAGCCTGGGGGAAGAACTGTTTACAACTGTAACTCGCAAGAAGAAAAACTAAAAAAAGAATTGCCAAGAAAACGAAAAAGAAACGCATAAAAGCATAGATAAGAAGCAGTAACTACTTTAAGTTTTTCCTCGGTACTTCTGTGTGCAAATGTAAAATCACGGACGGCGGCTCATGCTCATTCGTTTCAATTGGGGGCACTGACAACAATTGCCCCTTAAATGAAACTGTTGTTCAAATGAATTACTTACACTTACTTATTTCCCTCAACATTCCAGGAAGGAACTCACATGTCTACTCGCTGACCGGGACCTTGTGTTGCCTACCACACCACGGCTCAAAGGAACAAGTTCACATTTTCAAATCAATTATTAAGCGTTATTTGCACAACTCAAATCGATGCGTATGAGCAATTTGTCATATTCGCAGTTTCATACGCCACCCTGGTCCACCAACAACCAGGGGGAAGAAGTTCAACACAGTGTATATTGTGTGCGTGTGTGTGTTTGCGCTATTCCATTCATATTTATGAAAACAATCTCAAATCCAGTTGAATCATATGAGCAATACAGCACACACACACACACACACACAGACAATGTTTTATTAAAAACTTTTATTTGTGTCATAAATTGTTCATACACAATATTTATGTGCATACCTAAATGTGTATGTGTGCCTGGCCCCATGGGTTTCCTGTAGTGCTGGCCAGTGTTGAGTATTAGGCTCAAGTAACCGCATACCCAAAACACTCACAACTTCAAATGATGTACACGGTACTCAATTCGCGTATAGGACAATATTTTCCATATTTTGACCTACAGTTTCCCATTCCATTTTCGGCACGAAATCAGCACTCGTTTGGGTTTCCAGCTTTCCACAACTGGATACAAAAGAAATAGTACTCCGCTTGGCTATAACTCTGATTCGTACTGCAGGAAGCTATCGCAAGGAATATTTGCACAGAAATATAATCAAACAGAATTTCCATTAATAACGATTATTCTTAATTTATATTCTGCAAAATCAAATCAAACACTCATCAACTCGAATATTCTTCAAAAGTAATCACTTTGAACAGTGTCTGTGTAATCGAAACTGTCGTGTTGCATGTGAAACACATAAAAATAGAATTTATTTGTGACGACAGCTACAGAGGGGGGAGTTAAACTGTGAAATTGTTTTACAAATATTTGAGTGACATTTTGGAAAATTGCATATAAACCCGGAATGTCAATGTTGGAAATTGCAACTTTTATTATTTGTCATTGTTGCAAAACGACGACACATAGTAATAGTTTATATAATTTCAATGTGAGATGGAGGTGGAGCTTCCAGCAAAAGTGCGCACATGCCGACGACGTATAATCGCAATTGGAGTTTTTTTTTTGTTTGTTTGATTTTCTTACAAAAATTTCAAGAGAATGTTGGTACTCGACGGCAAGAGGGTTTGTTGCTGTTCAATAGAAGCCTTTTAATTTGTGTGTCCATAGAATAACGCAGGGCAAGTGGCCACACATCTGTCCTCTACTCTGATAAAGTTGGTGGTTTAATGTAGTCAATGGTCAAAGATACGACAGACTTTTGAAAGACTTTTCCCTTATGGAAGTGGTGACTACGTCACAGATGACAGAGCAAAATATAACGTGGAACAGTAATCGGTGCATGATCATTAGAGTGGCTCGCAAAAAAAAAAAATGGCAGCTGTCTCTAACTCAAAATAAATGGTAGACTTTCAAATTAGAGACCATGGATGGCGTTTGCTTCTTTAAAATCCAACTGGTCGGTGATTTCCCTTTCAGAGGCATACCCCTGCTGTCTGTTCGGTGAACTGTGTAGGACATATTTTCTATACCCAGATTTCATTCTGGGTTTCCATGAACTTCGACAGTTGTTCTTGGCAATTGAGACAACAACTGTTGTTGTCACTTTCAGTATGATTCGTTCTGGCGATCAAAACAATTCAAAGTTTTCTGTAATCGGTGAATCCTGCAAACGGAAAGTACATTTGCCAAACATGGTCCGCTCTTTTCGCTGTCTTAATAGCATCCGTCGCATCCTAATCTAGATCTTTAGGTAAACCAATTTATAGAATATTAAATCCATTGATTTATTTTGAACAGGATATTCTGCAACCACTGAATCAAATGACCGAGTTGTTTCACACATTTGCAGTAGTTCAATAAATAGTCGCTGTCACTGTCACGGTCACATGCAAATTACTGTCGCTGCCTCATCAAAATACATTGCAAGTGGCGAATTGATTGGATCGTTTGCCGTTTTGTTGCTGCAGCTGTGTGAAGTTTAAATCTATTTCCGGTAGTGCGAGTAAATAATTTCCAACGGTCAATTGTACAACTTTCTGCACGCCAACCGCATTCAAATTATCAAATAAATACAGCACCAAAAAACTGGGCATGAT
The DNA here is from genome assembly GCA_958296145.1 of Hydrotaea cyrtoneurina. NCBI lineage: Eukaryota > Metazoa > Arthropoda > Insecta > Diptera > Muscidae > Hydrotaea > Hydrotaea cyrtoneurina. The sequence goes on along the minus strand of OY282516.1, from coordinate 817,440 downwards.
AAGGCATGGCGTGTGAGTGCCATAACCATCACCACCACCGCACATGGATTTTGTTGTTGGCATTGTTTTAGTCATTAACGTAAAGACCGCTAACAAAACCGCCAACTTGTTGTACTCGCCATTACATCAGCCGTACAACTAACACGACTCTGCTGCTGCAAACGAATGAACCAGCGAGCGGATCTCTGCCGTTGTAAGTGTTGACCGCAGTTATTTCCTAATGCAAATTTCGCTTAAAATTTGGGCATAGATATACACACACACACACATACATCTACATATGTACATATATGTATGTATGTACTTACATCAGTGGCATCCACACAGTTGGTGGTCACACGCACATGTGCTTGCAGTAAACACATACCCTCCAATATTTGGCCATCAACAGATCTCTGTGTACAGAAGCCCAGCGGACAAATGAGGGCTCTGCAAGGCCTTGAACAGGCCGATGGACATGCTACTGCAACACATTCCATAGTCATTGCTAATTAACCCACGATGTCCCTGGAGAAAGAGGGTGGTCATTGTCGCTTCTCGTGCTTCGAAGATATGTAAAATAACCCCAATAATTGTGTAGGTTTTCAGCCGAAAATGTAGGTCTCGGTCTTTGAGTAGACAAATTATATCGCGCTCAGCTCACTGACTGAAGAGAAGTTCCCCGTCTGTTCCTTCGTGGAATGTTAAGGGAAATAAGTGAGGAACTGCCGGTTTACGAAAAACGAATTCGTTCGTTACAAATTGTCAAATATTGAAGATTTCTAACGAACGAATAACGTTTTATTGGAACAGGCAGTCAGTGTTGAAAAGAAAACTACAAAAACCATTCTCTTTGAGACCTGGTTGTCTCTTTTCGAGTTGGATTCTGTATAAATCTTTTGGTTATATAGCCGGCAGCTGGACTTATATTTGAAGGGAGTAAATGATGTCTGTCAGATTTCCTCCGGTTTGTTAAATGCTAAATGGAAACTCTCACATGCCTTGTCGAAGGCGGCAGTCTGTTAGCAGGGTTATTCCGCCACTGCTGGAGTGTCTCTTACAAATTGTATACACAAATCTCCGTATACACACACACACACATGTATGTATGTTTATGTGCGTGTGTGAATGGAAAGAGAGAGAGCGAGATGATTTGTTACCATATGTAATTAACTAATTTCGTGGTTAAATGTATGGACTACACAAATATCTCAGTCGAACATAAATCAAACGAATGCTTGCATGTGAATGTGTCAGCATACACAGACATAGTACGTACATATATATGTACAGCTTGGCCTCGCTTAACACGTGCCTCTTATGAAGTGATCTGGCTCTGACACAAAAGTCATTGTCTAAATAGAAAGCCTTTATTTATAAATCGGTTTCGTAGTTGTATTCATGGCAGGGACAAAAGATAAGCCAACCAAATTTTGAATCAGAACGAACCCCCATCTCTTTGTATGAGTTCCTTATATCGCTTAATTCGCTGTTTTCCAGGAACATAACACTCGCGTTAGGCGAGGTCAACCAGTATGTATGTATTTATGTTCAATTTAAAGAATTTGCATGTAGTGTACTGTCTTCAACATCTGCCTCTGTCGATACAGACATCGGAACAATAATTTAGGTGACTCTTTAAAACACATATTGAGCTAAAATATTTTCCCCACTTTTATTTCTAGCAATGCTTTGATGGAGTCAATGTGGCCACTATCGAAATCAGAAGAGAGCTCTGGCAGGCAAACGAATGTTACTCTGGTCTCAGGAAATACTCTAACCTATTCTAGTCGTGCTATTCAGTGGCAAGGATACTATTTTATTAATCGATACCTGTAATCGGAATCGATGCGAGATTAATTCCGAAGAGAAAGATCATTCGCCAGTCTGCGTAAACGAAGAGCATAGACGTCAAACGAACAGGTAGTAGTACGAACTACATTCGAACTTGATCTTACCTAATGCATTCAAAATACTCCAATCATAAGGACGTTGTCCTCCAAGAACAAAATCGTTCAAACATGCAAAACCAACTGGAATCAGACATCAACGGAGGAGAGCACTCAATGTTTGTGACATAAGTAAGTTCATATCTAATTATATTTTAATTACATTTAAATGAATATTTCGGACAGAACTTGAACTAATCTCAAATCAAAACCATTGGGTAATGCCCGAAGTTGAACTTGTTGAACATATTTTCATGAAATTCGGAAATCTGTAAGCTTCATTTATTAGCGGCTTCAATAGAGCGGCTCAACGATTTTCGAAATCTTTGGGTGAATCGCCGCTCAGAATCGCAACTACTAGCCTGTGAAAAAGGTCTGGTGAGAAGGTAAATGGGTCGGGGGATTCTTCTATCAAAACTAAAGTAGAAATGTTGTCGGTGGAACATAATGCGATTTATCTGCAGATCCTCTCTCTCTCTCTCTCTCTCTCTCTCTATGAATACTTACATATGCTCGAATTTAGCAATGATGTGGCGCTTCAATGAATTCAAACACTGTGCGATTAACATCAATTCAGTTTTTAAACGACTCCTCTACAGATTTTCGATTTCTCTTGATATTCTCATCCGTTGTCTTCCTTTAGGTTATGCAAAAAGCTTTTTCATGTACTTCTATTGTATGGCTGTGCATGTGTGTAATAGAAGTTTTATCTTTTATTTGTATCCACACACACACACATACACATGCTGGCATGCATTAATACACAGATACCTCTAAGTGTATCATTCATCCATTTCTCCATCCATTCGTCGTTACCATGAAATGTTGGCTGTAGCATGGGGCGGGGATTGTGGGGGACTCTGTCACTAGCACCGAATGTATGAATCTGTTTTTGGTTATAAATGGATTTGTTTTAAACGCGTTCAATGATACAAAGCCAAGCCAATCAAGTGCTTTAGTTGGCCTCCATAGAAGACAGCATGGAGATGGAGACACCACTCGAATTCAGCCATTGAATAATGGACTGAATTTCAGATCTTCCCTATCACACTTGGTCTGTGGTGAGGGGAGGCAGCGAGGGATGAACAACTTTGTAGTTAACCTCGAATTGAACACTACGCTTTAGTTTCGCTTTTTTTGTGGTGTTTAACCCAAGATTTCTTACACGGAACTTAGCAAATCGTTCAATTTTGTACATAAAAGAGTTTTCAAAAAACTTCCAAATGTTATTTTGTAACCAACCGGGAATGGAGCAATAACCATGAGTTGCCTTGTTAGAATGCGATTGAAAAAGTTTCGAGTATTTTTTCCTTCTTATTTTTTTGTGTTTTTTTTGGTTCGTGTTGGCAATAATAGTTTCGACGAAAGCGCACGGGGCCAATATTAAATTGCAGTTATTGCAACATTTTGCCACTTGAAATAAAAAAAGGCTTTAGGTTTTTTTCTTTCTTTGCGGCAACTCCCGAAGAGAAATGGGAGTTTCATGAAGACCCATAAATACACACACTTACTGAAAACACACACACAGATACATGCATTTTATTGGAAACAAATTCAAGTCATGTGCGAACTTGAAACCACTTTATTAAACAGTTGGTGACTAAATGGAAGAATGTGTGTGTGTGTGTGTTTTTTTTAAATAAAAAATCATCAGAATGTTGAGCAAAGCAGAATGAAGCTAAAAGCGAAAGTAGGCAGCCATACTCCCAAATCACGAGAGGGCAAAACAGTCAACCTAACCTCAGCATCAGACGCTCAACTTCGGGTTTCATTTGAGATTAGTTCAAGTTCTGTCCGAAATATGATTTCCACATTCGAAAATGTCGATTTCATGCAATTGAATCGAGAAAGAACTTGGGACGAAACGAAACTCGTGATTCTCGTATTTATTCGAAGATGTGTGATATTCCTCCATGTCCAAAGACACAACTCATCATTTTATCAAGGTCTGTCGCTAATGAATGTACTCACTTATGACAATTCACTCGGCTTCTTCTTCATCTTCCAACTGAATAATCGATGTATTGTAACTTAATTGTGCCATAGTAACTAAACTGATAGATATCATCATTTCCATGGAATATGATCTACAAATACAACTTAACAATAGACAATGCAGCTATCGACCCTTCTCCCCTGTGCACATGAACATTAGGGTGTAGGTAGGATTGGTGCAAATGATGACAGTTTGATCGATGCAATGCAAATATTATCAGGTATTACTTCATTACTCTTATATATGTCTGGGGTTTTCACGAATAACCGCCTAAGTACATTTTAGGGGATTTTGAGTTGTTGACGTCGAAGAGCTTTCCTTGAACTATTTTTTTCAATCAAAATGTATCTTTTTTCGTTGTTAATAACAACTTAAGTTAACATTTTTACAGAAGCCGCAATCCTTAAAAATATGTTGTTGGCGATCTGCTGAGAAGTTCGCTATTATAAGACAAAAAAAACAGAGATCATGCCATTGTTAATACTTCTAAATTTGTTAGTAGTTCTCTTGGCATATTGTAAAATTCTTTAATTGGCCGTCAGGCTTTAAATTCATCTTCAAATGTGGCGTTATGTGTCGTGGACTATGTTCGCACTGACATGAGCTGTAAAACCTAGAGATACTTAAACTCCCGCACTCGCTGGAAAATGTTGCTCATCCTAATGTACACACACACACACATAGAGATGAAACAAGGCACCATCAATAGAATACATTCACAGTTTACAAATAGTTCACAAGCTGAAACAATTTTCCTACATTCCTCTGGCCATGCTCTATCCTCCGACCCCCCCCCCCCCCATGACCACCACGTAGCTCGGCTTGCAAAGTTATTCTTAGATTACGTTGCGTTGTACGCTCTTATTTAAGCACAGCAGCCATTGTGCGAATGGAAGAACGTGAATTCCTTTAGAAATAAAAAATATAAAAAAAAAAGCAGCAACAAACAAACATAAATAAAAGAGGGGATCATTGTTGGTAATGTAACACCAAAGTTTAAACAAGTTAAACTATTACCAGCAGTATGATTTGTTGTAATACCAATCCGCCACTTGGGCCAATGGCTGAAGCGGCAGCAGGAGCAACATCGAGTGGCACGAGCATTGACTTGAAGTACTTGGCCATGGCATATTGGCTGGACAATAACAGCCAACAAGTTTCGTATTTACTTCAGATCTTTTGATTGTTCGATTTGTGAGTATTGGGCCAATAATTGTCTTCAATAGTTCGTCCTATCCTATACATTTGATTGGAGTGGATATGTAAACTGAGAGGTCTTCTCTCACTGCCATGTCGGGGTATGACATTTGGCCATTTCCCAACTTGCAATTTATTGTTAAAAACTTGATAGGCGAGGACCAATGGTGGGTACATAAATCAGACAGAATTGATCGTACTTTGGAGGGGAAAGTCCACATAATAGGAATGACCGCAGCAAATACATGACTTTACTACGATGACATTTTTCATGAATTGAAACAAGCTGTTCTTTCTTTATGCGCATTCGATAGATTAATATGTGCCCATCTACTTAATTTGTGTAAATTTCGAGACTCCGACAAAAAACAATACCGGTTGTTATTTAAAGGAGGCCGTAGGCTAATTGTTAGTATACGGCCGTGGTGTAATAGTTAGTGTCTGCTGCGCCTGCTTCGTATCCTGGTCAGAGGGTAAACACTTGTGTTCAGCTCTTTGCGTAAGGAAGTAATCTCTGAGGCATTTTCAAAGTTCTCTAGAAACAAGCGGACCCAGTTGTAAACAGTACCTATGTTATATAGTATTTTTTTCGAAAATGGATCCAAAAGGACGATACTGTTTCAATGTCCCGCGATGGAGGGACATTCGCACTTAGTAGCGCATTTTCAAGCTGGTGCTGACCAGCACAAGTTTATTCGCTTGTTACTCGATTATGTGCATACACAGATAGATCTCGTTTATGTGTACATTTGTTTTTTTTTTTATTATTTATTTATTTAAATTTATGACAGTACTTTGTATTATTATTGTGTGTGTGTGTGTGTGTGTATGAGCGTGGAATTGAATGAAGCCTACAACGAAATGCAATTTGAGTGTGTGCATGTGTGTGTGTGTGTGTGCTATTGTGCCATATGTTGATGTGTTACTGGTGCCTATATCGCAATAGTGTGCAGATGAAAGCCCAGCTCAACCTCCCCCCCCCCCCCCATCGAAAACGAGCATAAAATGAAATGAAACTGTATTGAAATGTAATTTATCATAATTGTATGCAGTCGGTATTAATAAATCACTATTATTGTGTATAGCAGAGAGGGACGCAGGCAAGCAAACACATTAGTGTCAATCAAGGCCATGGCAATGCTATGGAAATTGAGGTCAAACTATTGTTTTTGTTTCGTTGTCTTTAAGGTTTTCTCAGGGTAGATTTGTTTCTTAAAGACTGTCTGACTATAAGAATGAAAAAATTGACACACTCACAATTTAATAGGAGAACTTTAAACGTTCTGCCATTCACCTCTCTCTGTCTCTCTCTCTCTATCTCGCTCTCTATAGAAACTAAGTTTCAGTTGTTTTCCGTTTGAGTGTTAAGTGGTGTTCGTACATTAAAAACGTAGTTTAAATGTCACCACTTGTCTTAAGTACTTATGCATGTATGTGTGTATGTGTGTGTATGTATGTATGTATGAGTACGTACGTCTGTGTGTATGCTCAATTGTAATTATTATTATGATGATGTCTTCTAAAATTTCTAGTATTTGTGTGTTTCTTTCCACTTGTACGATTGAGACGGCGTGCGTGTGTGTGTGTGTTCATTTCATTATGTTTACAAGATGTAACCAGCCACCACCATTGTATAGACTGCATGCACACACACACACACACTCATATTCTACGTATTTTGCGTAATTGTATTTATGCTTGCCAACAAGAACAACAACTACAATGCAGAAATAAGCAACATCATTATTGCAATGTACCAAGTGCACACACACACACACACATCCGCACACAAAGAGCAGAACAGCAAGAGTGTCGGTTGAGTGGTGGAGCAGTTGCACTTCAGTTGGGTTTTTGTTTTTTTCCGCCCCCTCTTCTTTATTTTCATTTGCAACATTACTTTAGTGTCAACAGCAAGTTATTTTACACATAAGTTAACGAGGTACAGTGGGCTTCCAAGCTTACTTGCCCCATGAAGGCACAGACGGGCAACCAGTGAGCACGCACTTAATTTGTATACCTACTGAGCGGCACCTACCGTTTCAAGCCTTGACCTGACTTCGACATTACACTCTTACTCCAAAGCATTACGATATTTCCGGAGAGTTGTCTGGAGAGAAGATCTCTCCATTAAAAAGGTGTTACCTTAGTCTTTTGCTCTGATTGGCTTTACTGTGCTCAGTTGAATGTGTGTGAGCTTATGCTTGTTCAATGTCACTCACTCACCGTCACTGTAATGACTTACATGCTCATGCTTGTGTGTCTTTGTAGTCACTTCTCTCATAATGATAGTAAAGTACGTTGAATTAAGGAAGTAACAAACACATCATTATCTTGACTTTTTTGTGTGAAATAATCAAAAAAAAAAGAAAATGTCTCACAACTCAGGGTTGCTATTACGTCGAAATGTATCGCCAAGTCCATGGCATTATTACTTACACAGGGTAGCAAAACAATCGGGATCAACTCTCACACTAAGTTGTCTATCTACCCGAATATGAGCCCATGAGTTGGGCAGCAAGATCAGTGGCCTCTCTTCTTTTAAAAATTTTAGCCTGTCTATATTTGTTATTTTAAAAATCATTGTATCTCTCTCTCACCCATTCTCGGCGAATTTATGGTTCTATGATTTGTCAAGCGGAAATTAAAAACTATCGAAATTCTGTTGTGATCGGCTTCAGTTCGCGATTATCACCGCGACGTATGAGTGTTAAGTGACATTCAATTTAATATCAATCATACGCCAGCGACAACAAATCGATAATAATTTCTTGCAGCTCCCGCGAGGCTCGAAGGAACAACCTTACAATGCAAGGTTCTACCCACTATGCCAGTGCCGCTTTTCTTTTATATTATTTTTTTTGGTAGACGGGTGCATATGTTTGTGTATTTTGTGAGCTCCGATATCGATATAGGATCCTCCTTAAAATTTCTGTTGCACTCTGTTGTCCCACGAAATGGAACATAATAGTAAAAAAGAATTTGAATTATGGTGATATAGAGCAAGAGAAAGCACTCCACACACCACTTCGCACAATGAAACTCCAACCTCACATAGAATAAAACAATGGCTTGAGTGTATTTCTCCCACTTAGGATGTGTGTGTGTGTGTCTGTGTGTATGTCCTTCTTCCTTTCAAAGCGAAAGTTATATGCTGTTGCTATGGGTTTTATTCGTCCTCGAGTTATTTTTTTTTTTGTTCACTTGTCCCATCAGAGATTCTTTTAATATAATCTTGTGGTATGCATAATCCTGCGTTTATCCTTTTGTTTTGTATAATATTATTAAGAGTCTCTCTACAATGCTGTGGATTTTTAGGGGTTTTCTCTTTGTTTGTGTGTGTGTTCGTGTTTGCCATGTAATTTAATGAGATAAAGTTCTTACTAGTGACCGGGTTCTATTTTATTTTATTTTTTTTGTTGCGAGTCTGTTGTCTGTCTTATCTTTAGTTTTATTGCAACTTGGTGTTGAAACTTGTGAAAATGAAACACAGCATTAAAGAAAACAATTAAGGAAGTGAAAAATGAAGTAGCACAGAGACAATTACTACAGTATTCGCTTGACTAGAATTTCACCAGAGGCTAAACGAGGGCGCCGCCGGCAAAGCCTGGAAAAAGGATAAAAGGATATGTAGGCTAATTTAAAAACGAACTTCCACTACGTATATTAGAGCATATCGATTTGGATTCTTTTCACAACGATGGTATTGTAAGCATTGGTGGCCTGGACAAAATATTATTGCATATTCAATATTTCAAATGGGATTCGATAATACAAGTTCTATGGAAAATACAGTTTACACTGACTCAAATTAGGAAGGGAAGGAATAAGTCCTAAGTCTATAAACCGCACGGAATGGTGTGAATGGAACAAAGAAGGAGTACATCCGAATAAGTACGTGACCGGAGTGGAGGTTATCCAAGCAATCACACACTTTCTGTCACAATGCCCAGTTCACGCAGGAAAGATATTCCAGCATTTCTACCCATCAGTGGGATTTGTTGGAGATCTAATTCGTAGACAATAGAGAACACCGTTATTGACCGCACTACCGGCGGATGGTATGTATGCCTCAGTTGTTGGCCCCTTCTTTCTGGCAGTTTTGCTCGTTTCTTAGCGTAATAATTTCCATGCCATATTGCTATCTGTATTATGGAACTAGCCAATGTTCGAGGATACAGCGGCACAGTTTCTATCCTTTAAATAAAAATGGGAAAATGCGATTTTTTATTGGCACAATTTCTATATTCCTGTTTATTGCAACAGTCCTTTTCCTTTCTGTAGTCGACCTTTCATTTTACTTCGGCTTTTATTGTATTAAATTTATTGTTATTATCCAATTAAATGCTCCTGCTCCTGCTGCTGCTGGTGTTTTCTTTCTATCTCTCGTAGCCTCGCTGCCGCGCCTCTTGTTATTTCTACCAGGTATTGTTACCCTTCGTATCACCAGCTGCAGCTACATTTTCAACATGCTTTCGCTCGACTCGTTGTTGTGTTGCCACTGCCTCAACACCTGGAGGAGGCCACTCCATACGTGCAAACGGTTCTAAAGTCTTTTGGCTGAGCCACATTGTACGGCAGCAGAGAATGTGGTTCTGGCCACCATCACCAGTCCAGCTGGTCGCTATCTGACGCCTTTCTTATGTGAAGTTTCCGTTTCGAATAAAAAAAGATGTTATTAAAGTATTTAAGCAAAAGTTATCGTTGTTTTTGTTGCTGAACGTATTTCTTTGCTGGCGAATTGCCTTAAGTGGGTTTGGGTTTGTTTTTTTTTTTGTCTTTTTTTTTATCTTTAGCGAGGATTTTTATTGCGAGTGTCCATTTAAATGTTTTCAATGAATCTAAGACAGATAGAGAAAACAACAAGGAAAACGCTGCCATTAAATGAACCACCTGGCCAGCTGGGGTGGAGGGGTGGAGGAGAGGGATATGTATGATATGACCTGCAATCTTAGATTATATTCTAAAAATTGTTCAAAGTTGTGTTCTTTGGTTCAGAGCACGGCTACAAAATCCAAATAGTTTTATACAAAATTTTCTGCCGTCTACACCTCAAGGTGCACGCGGAGAGCCCCTTAAATAGATTTACTGTAATTCTGGATGTGTTGACATTGGATCTTCTATTTCGTAAATGGAATTGCAAGTTGTTAACCCACTCGAATTAAGAAGCTCCTTCTTTACAACTCCATACGTTTGGAAGAGGACTTTATTTAATAAGTTTGCTCCTTCACCATTGCCAACTTTCATCACTTTCATAATTGTGTCTGCTTAAGATTAAAATAATTTCATTTTTGTTTTATAACTTATTTTCATCCTGTCAACTGCTGGCTTAACTGCTTCATCTTTGTCTCTGTGTGTGTGTACACATTCGCGTATAACTTACGAGTATTTTTTTGTTTCCGGTTTCCGCCATAACTATCATGAAAACGCATTGGTACTTAAAAACAATGGTTGGGTACTTAAAGCTAATGTTTCTGCTTTATACTCGTATACATATATATATATATGTATGTCTATGCGACTGCATTGTGTGCGAAAAGAATATAGACACCATTCATACCCAACAAAACTGGTAGCTAAAGGAGGGCAAATACTCTTTTCGTCTCGCCAAATTCACTCCATTAATTGAGAGTGGGTCTTTCGAAGACTTTTTCAAAATAAATTGCTTAGATCATAGACAGTTTTTTTTTTCTTATACAAATTCACTTTTTTACTTGAAGATGAACAGTTTTATCCATTCGCCCACCAAATCTTTTGCTGGGTAGTTTTATGACCGTTCATATTCGCGTGGTTGTATGCCGTGAGTGCTGAATGAAAAATGTTCGCATAAAATGAAAAAAAAAAAAAAAAGAAAATAATATTGTAAAAATGTTTATATTTTCCCCAAAAAAAAAAGCAGCGAAATTTGTCCTAGCTAGTACGTAAAGCGGCCAAGGGTTTTAAGTACACGATGCTGATGGCAGCGCTGACGGTCTATTAAAATGTTAAAAATGGAAATAAAATGTGTACGAGTAATTCAGGCCAAACATGGAAGTAGATAATCATCAATTTACCGGAACAGACTCTAAAACGAATTCAAGAGATATTCAGTTTAGGGCCTTAACTAAAAATGTATGTCTTATTTATTCATTTTCATATTCATACTCATAGCAATTCTCCAAGAGTCAAACTATTACCGTCTCCTGAAGACTTGTAAGGAATCCGACGAACAGGTAGTTGAGAACTTGAGTTAAAATAATCGAACTTTTCAAAACAGTAAAAAGTTTGTTTTCCACAAACGTGTGTCCCTCTAAATCAACTCCCTCCACTTTCAATCCTAAACTATAAACACCTAAACCAAAAAGAAAAGCTTTTACGTACATTCCACCGACAACGTATAAGAAGATAAAAAGCACTTTCAATATTGAATTTGTTATTTTCATATTTTCAGGGTCGGGCATGCTGTACCTAAACTAGTAGTAGTGTTTAAAATAATTCTCTTAGCAGGGATACTTATTCCATGAAGGAATTTTAATCAGTGGGCTGTGAACGATATATTTTGTATACTCACAGACTGGGACCTACTGTTGCAAGCCGGCTCCGTACGGCTAGTGCTTCATCTAGAGAAGTTTTGCATGGCTTAGAGATTGTTCTGTTACTCGTACAGTCGCCAACATTTACGAGGTGGAAAGAGCCGCTGATGAAAATGTTTAATGGTCTTACCCGGTTTCGAAATCGGTTTCTTCTGTGTGATAGTCGCTGGGATATCCTTTTATTTTCCCACAAATAAATTGATTGTTTTACACTAAATTTGAAAAACGAGTCAGGACTAATAGAACATTTTTTTTTTGGCAGGTTTAAAATTGATTATCTATCAAGATAGTCCGTCCCATTAGCCGTCACTTTTCCCCCAATTACTAGTCGCATAATCATTGTCATCATCGTCACCAATTGGACAATTGTTCAACTCCTTAGCGCCATCATTAGCTAACCCACCGATAGCCATAAATCATTGTTCCATCAAAGAAGAGTTAATTGCCATAAAAAGACAACAACAACAACTACTACAATCTATCTAAAGTTAATTATACCGACAACTAATAAGCCTCCTTCACAGTCTCACTTTACATACATACATTTACTCGTACATGTGTATTTTGTGATTTGTAATGAAGCCAAGATGTACACAGCACAGCGAATGTATCGTGTGGAATCGTTTGGGGCAACAGCTCCTCTGTCCCGTTTGTATCGTGCAGAGCAGCCCCAAGGTTTTTGTGATATCGTAATGATGATGTTCCCTGTAATCACTTTGTAATGAGATGCCGTGGGGTCTGGAATTTGATATTTGAATGTAACCGTTTTGCAGAGATGTGTATTTCACATGAATGGAAGCGGAGTAGGGCAATTGTGGCACGAATCAATATTTAACTGGGCTGTCTATCTCGTGTCTCGTGCTTAGTGGCCACACTGGAGATTAGAAATTAGCAATTCATTTGTAATTTTTAACTATTACGAGCAATAAATGGCATCTCTGACATTGTTCGTAGGCATCGGCTCCTCCCGCCCTCTCCGGCTGCCCATTGTGGTCATCGTAAATGACTGGGAATCGTGTACGCCGTTGACGATGTCGTTCAGCAACATTATTGTGTATATGTTGTTATCTATTATATTGTTGCTATTTAATAGTACGAGCATAACAACAAACACATTCAAAATAGAGCTCATTAAAGAAAACTGTCGCCAACAGCAAAGTTGCCAATGGAAGCAACAGCCGCCGCCGTCTCCACCACCACAGACTGCAAATAAATACAAAACATTATTTTTAAACGTAGACACCGTCCACCCCTCGCCATGTAACAATAGCAGCAACATCACTATCAACAACAGCAGCAACATAGCAACGGCGATTGTCAAATGTTGTCCGCCGCACTCTCTCCTCCATTGTTTGTGTGTGTAACATAAAACCACAATCTTTTTTACTTTAACGAGTGACATTCGCATTAACGTACGTTTTGTACGACGAACGGCGACGTACATACACAATAACACACATAATGGACGGGGAGGACATGGACAACGGACAAAAGGTGGCGCAATGTAATCGATTCTCGTTGAAATAAAATCGTTTCCGGGTGAAGGGCAATGGGGATGGGGATGGGGATGGCGAGGAGGAGCATGTCTGAATGGAAGACATCAACAATTGCAAAACATTTACTCTGGTGGTAATTCAATCTACCAACCTCCTCAATGGGCTTGAGGCTGAAGTACAATTACAAGTAACAGAAAAATTAATGAATAAATGAAATCCACAGAAAAAGAAGGCAAGAGAGAGAGAGAGAGAGGAATGTGAGGTGCACTTAAGAAAACAAAATAAGAGAGCTGTACTTATGTACATTTATAATGGTCAGTGATAAATAGAGGATTATCGTTGATTTAACGCGAAATCCATATTATCGGTATTAGAATCGGTACGGCAATTTATATGGAAATTGACAGATGATATCAGATAGTGAGTGTGGATGTTTGTAAAAGACCGAAAGCTTTAAGGAACCTCCAGGAATATGACATTGCCAACGACATTTCTGCTACACAACACTTGCTCTGTATTCTAATCAACCAATGGCTGCAGAGTGAACAAATGATTAGCGTGTAATAAATCTTTACATTTTCGTTAGACAGAAATATGTATGTAGACCGATGTTTTGAATCACCCCCTGATCAACGAGTGTCCAAGCCTAAAAACAGTTTACTCGTTCGATCAATGTAGGGTACATACGGTGGGCAACTTTCCGTTATAAACGCGACCCTATCTCTGCGCAGCTGCTTTCAATTGCAATAACCAGTTATAAAATCTATAAACCATTTTTCATATTCTCGATTGATAGTTAAACCGGACCATTGTTGTTGTCACAACAACACATCAAGCGTATAGAACTGATAGCCATTGCTGCTAGAGCTCTATAATCAGTTTAATCTTATAAATATTTTTCATATGATGATAAATAAACAAAAAAAATAATATTAAGCGCATAAATCGTAACAGTGACAATTGAGTTAAATAAGCTCTCTCCCTTTCACTTACATGTCCCTTAAAATTCTATGGGGTAACGGAGGGGGTTAACGGTGAGCTGTGTTCGATACAATTAGTTTGTTTCTAGTGACGTTGTACATGGCTTAGAGATGAATCTCTCTCAGTCGCACGAGGTGGGACAAACGCCACTGAACAATGTTTTTTTTTTTGATGTTCTTACCGGATACCTGGTATTCTTGTATGGACGTCGTAGACACTACATCCCTTCACGGCCTCTCGCGCAACATCTTATTTGCCGGAAGACCCTAACAACTCGAAATGCGGTCTTTTCAAGAGAAACGATTCAATGCCACCCTGTAACGATCCACTTATTTGAACAACAAAAACAGCAGCAAAACTGCAGTTTTAAGAACATTCGCTTAAATCGCTTCATTGTTCATAAGAATTATAAAGAGATTGGTTTTTCTGGAATGGCGTTTGCATTATTGCCCAACACCGCGCACGCACTTGCATGTGCGTGCCCACACAAGTATGCATGTACATACACATCGGTATATTTAGCGTGTCAAGTGTAGTGGGACATGCACACGGATATGAAGCACCGAACACAAGAGTGGCCCACCCCATGCGACTGTTACACTTGGAAATTTAAATTGGAATTCGGTATTTGGTATTTTTGTGTATCAACTGACTGAAATGTAATTACTTTTATTGTAAATGGCTTGTGGCCAATTGTTCAGAGTCCTCCTACTGCTTGTTGTTATATGTTGTCAATGATATTTCGCAAAGGTTTTTTTTGTTTGTTCCAAGACGAGGTTCCCATTTAATAATGAGTAATAATGATGAGGAAGTGGAAGAAGGACAAGAAGTAGTGAGATGGATGCAGGACGACAAAGTGTGATACGGGTGAGCCCTTTAGGTTATTGTGGCTTTGAGCTCTGTGGCATTTCATGTTATGTATCTAAATTTCGTAAACTGTACATTGGCCAGTGTATTGAATTGATAATATTTCTCTAGAAATCCAAAATAACTTAACAGGCATTTTCACACATTCACAGGAGAAGCCAAACACTGTTGTAGAGTCTAAACTCTCTTCTTGTTATGTTGTTTAGGAATTCGCCTATAACATTTTACATTTTTGGCTATTGAAGTCTAACATTTTGCAGAGACTTCTATTTTAGGTCATTTTACAGGAATCAATCAATAATACAATTTTGTTTTTTTTGGGTGTTTGGTCATTTTGGTTTTTAGCTGATATCACGGTTCGTTACTTGTTAATGCATCTATCTAATTTGGTTTTTATTTTTTTGTAGAGGAGGCCACTCTTGCTTTAAACGCTTCATATGAACAAATGAATGTATGTATGTGTGCGTGCGTGTGTGTCTACAGCTGCATTAATGCAGTCGTTAGTTGTTGTTACTGTTGCAGTTGCTGCTGTTATTTTGCTACGAAATTATGTGCCGTATTCTAAATGAACACAACACACACACACATACACGTGCACTCGAATTGCAGTCGAAAGCACTTTTGCTGTTCAACATATTTTCGGCAAAACTGACCCACAAACATCTCTGTCTGTCCGTATGTGAGCAAGGATGTGTCTGTGTGTGTATCTGTGTGTGTGTGTGTGTGCATGTTGGTCTCTAATGGTCCTAAGCACATAAATTCATGCATTGTTATGCCGACGACATGGAAGAGCAATTGAAACCCAAAAAAATGGCAACGGCATAGGTTACAATTCATACGATTTTGGCGTGAAATCAATTTTTTTCAATTGCATTTTTGTTTTCCCCTCGATTTTCCGTACATTTGCTACACATACAATTACAGCATTTGCATTTATTACTAGTTTTGTTTGGGTATTCTTTAATATCGCACAAAAAGAAAAAAGTTGACTACAAGTGTAATGCTGCCCCCCCGCCGACTCCCGACTCCCGTTGCCCGGCAGTGTGCAGTAATGCATTTTGAAGTGGACGTTTTTGTTCGAGACCCATTTGAAAATCATTGAAAGTCTGCTTCAAACAAAAGTTGAACATTTTGTTGCCGCTGATTGTAAGCGGTGCAGGGCGGAAGCTGAATGTTGTTAAAGTGTTCACTATGTATGTGCGTGTGTGTGTGTGTATTGAAACATGCTTACCAATGCCTTACACTCTTTGCCAGGGCCAACACTACCACATCACTGGGAAGAGGAAGAGCATTTCCATTAGATTCTTTCATAAAATGTGTAGGCAAACATTGGAGTGGCTTGGAAAATGTTTAACAACGTCTCAATTTTCCTTGCAAACTCTTTGTCATTTCATTAAATGAACCGCGAGATTCGGTCAAGTAATCCACCTAGAGTTTTGTATCGGACTAAAATTCCGATATACTCGCAACTCAAGAACTTGGCAGAAAAACTGATTGTTGGCCAACAATTTCGTTACAAGTCAAACAAACTGAGTGCAATTCACCAAAAATCAGAGTCACGTTTAAACTAAGCAAAAAAAAAATTTTTTGTGAAAAAAAAAAAATTATGTGGAAAAAAAAAAATTTTGTTGAAAAAAAAAATTTTGTGGAAAAAAAAAAATTTTGTTGAAAAAAAAATTACTTGAAAAAAAAAAATTTTGTTGAAAAAAAAATTTATGTGGACAAAAAAAAGTTTTGTTGAAAAAAAAATTTTTTGTTGAAAAAAAAATTTGTAAAAAAAAAATAGTATGGGAAAAACACAATTTCTGTACAAAAAAAAAATATTATTTTTTTTATTATTATTATTTATAGAATGCCTATTTAAATTCCTACGTACTGCGTGACAGAGTCAGTGAATCAGTGTCGAGGGTAAATATATATTAAGAAAGAAGATTGAGCCCACTGTATCGGTCTGTTCCAGTTTAAGATGTGCAATTTCTGCAATTACAACTGAAATTTCCACAATAATTTTGATTCAGGAGTTCGAAATGTTCACGTGGTTTGAAGTTCGTCAATGCACATTTATCTGAATTGATTGGCCTGTTGTATCGTGAGAACTACATGGCATTGCCCCAAGTAAACCCGGTTTGGAGACATAACTAACAGCGCTGCTACTCTTTGGGCCGTAGGACTCGGTTGAGATCACAACGGCACGTCGAGTCGAACTCTGCCGGCGATTTAGATGTTAAACCCTAGCAACCGGCTGTGATACAATCCACGTACTTTATTTTTTCAAAATTCGCACCATTTCGATATCAACAGCATAAGTAGTACATATATTCGCATTGCTCATACGCTCCCTTGAACGGGGGGGTTTTTTTTTGTTTTTTTTTTCGATAATTGAAACTCTTGTTGATATACGAAAATGGCTTTTCTGCTGGCCTCTTAACAACAATTAATGAAATGTAACTTGTGTTGTAGTTGTCAATAAGCAACTTGGAAATACATACAGTATTTATATTCCCATTAAGTTTTTTTTGTATTTGTCGTAATCAATCAACGAGTTAATGTGAACAAGACTGTTCGCTGTAGTAGAGGGCGTAGCTACACACTCTCCATTCACTCGGCGACAGAGATTCAACGAATTTCCGCTTGCATTTCAGTTTTCGCTTTCTTAGCAAAACTTTGGCAAACATGATTAAATAAATAATGTCAAAAACTTCTAATGTATGTAACTGTCATACATAGTGTATATTGAGCAAGAAATTCTGTGAATGAAGACGACAGCAACAACTACACATGACTGGGCAAAGAAAACAAAAAAACGAAGGATCAAAAATAACTTTTGACAAGCAACCGAGAAATATTTTTCCATAGTCAACATATCCTATGGAATTTGACAGGGGCGTAGTTGCCGAGTACAAGTTGCAAGCTAAGACTTGAAAGTTCACAGCACTTTTGGGTTTGATTGGGTCACCTTCAGGCCCCACCACACTCACACGGTTAGTGATAAGGCGCATGTGTTAGTTGTCCTAGAAAGATACAACATTTTAGGAACATCCTTTAACTCGTTGTCGGTACCTGTGCTCAGTTCCATGTTCAACTCGAACAAGTGTTCCACGGATGGCTGCCACTAATTTGAAATGGTGTGTGTGTGTGTTTTTTTTTCGGTTGGTTCGGCTCGTTGGTTGTTAATTTATGGCGGTGCATGTATTTGTACGATTAACAACGAGTGAAATACAATTTATGGTTGTATGCATTTGTTCGAACATACTTGGCTTAATTAGTGAGCGGAACATAAACAATTCAAATGGTAAAACAGGCTCACAAACACAAGAGTGCTGTTAGAAAGTACTCAGTGGTAAAACATGGGAAGTACTTCACAAATCGTAGATGATTTTGAGATCACTTTACGGACAAGTTCAGTCTTTCTCCTGCCAACCTCCCAATTCATTCGCTCCATGCAAGCGTGGTGTTGGTATTTCAACTGTATTTAGGGGAGGGCGGAGTACTTGACGTGAGTACAGATAATGTTCGTGTTTAATTATAATATTGAGGATGTGGATACGAGTGGCAAAGTCAACAAAATCATCCAGGTATCAACGGTGAGTCCTTTCGATGTGTTCGTTTCAGATGGGCCAAATTAATCACATTGCCGGCAGTGTAATTGTTTTCGCCTTTTTGCCTTTTTATATAATCCAGAGTGCCGTTTAGGAACGAGAGATTGAATACAGAGATAGAGAGAGAGATTGAATAACACCTCATTTATCTGAATTATCATTGTATTCGGGACATCAACAATTAAAAATGTGTTCCATTTCTCTCTCTCTCTCTGTCTCTCCCGCTCGCTGGCGTTTAATGTCATTTGTTATCAACATGAACATGTTACCAATTCTCCTGTCTTTTTTTGTGCCATTCCACGGACACGACAATGGTAATCTCGATAAATGTTTGACAATAACTTAAAAAAACGTCATGGTGATGAAATACAGATGAAGCGAAAGCAAAAACAAAAAACGGTAGCTTCATCTCTCCATCCACAACCACCAGCATCAGCATTCAACATTGCCACAAGCTCCTCCATCACCATCAGCCCCGCCGAACGTTTTTAGCATTTGGAGCAAATCACTTGAAATTTCTTTGTTTGGTGTGGACGTTTGTATTGCTCGCCTGGAACGGAGTCTAATTGAGTTTGATATCTGTTCGGAATGTACATTTGTATATGTGAGTGTGTGTGTCTGTGTGTGTGATATCGAAGTGCTTGAGTGTGTGATAAGTGTTAAATAAATCATTCGACAGCTCTTCGGTTGTTTTTCACTCTCTGTGTGTGTGTGTGTGTGTCTGATGATTTGAATTGATGTGATTTGTGATTTGTAAATAAACGATGATATATTCGAATTGACGGGGGGTTTTTTCTTCTTTTTCCTGTTATTATTATTTTATTTTGGATTGAGTGACAGAAACGGTGTGCTCAAGTGACAGCGTTCTGTGTAATCGTGACAATACAGGACATTTTGTTTGCTGCAAGTTGGGGCCAATTTCTAAACAACATTTACCGATAATCTCTTTCACTTCCTTAAGCTAATGCCAATTTTTTAATATACACATTTCTGAATACTTTCAGCGACCACATCCGCATGAATGAACCACTGTTTGGCATTAGCCGAATTCCGAATTGTGCCCAAATAATTCACATCGGTGTCCAGCACCTGAACTGAACACAGCTCACACATTCTGTATCGATTGAGCTAAAGCCAATCATACCTCAAAATACGAAGGCAGCTAAACAATTCTGTGGCACGTTGCGCTTCCCTCAGCAAGAAGCTGTGTCATATTTTCATAGAAAGGAGAAATTCTCGTTGTGATCGCACCAGCACAACTGACTCCGACATTAAGGTCAGCAAACAAAAATGGTGGTCAGGCGGGAGTCATTAAAGAAATCCACGAATTTATCGCAGAATGAGGCATCACATGTTATATCGACAGACATCCGAAAGCCAACCGCACGCCGATTGTCGCGATTACTCACACTCGACCAAAGGCAGCACGATGAGACCACAACGGGAGTATTTGGTGAAGTAGAACCGCAATCCCAGGGTGTGTCTGTGCAGGAAACATGGATCCATTTAAACAGACCAGAGGCTCGGAAATGCAGTTAATAACATGAAACCATCGGTAAGTATTAAATGTATTTTTGTTAGCAATGTTTTCTCAGAAATGTTTCGTGTTGGTCAAAATCTATAAGGGTCGGTTTTAAATTGTCCGATGAAGCTTTTGTTCACGGTCCTAGAATATTTAGGGCCAGTTTCACTGTCGGCACTTAAATTCATGTAAGTATCGAAAATGAACCGTAAATGGCCAATATTCGTCATTTAAGTCTTGATGTTAATGACAATCACCATGAATTTTTGACCCGACTTTTAATAAATAAAATCAATTGATATCAAAATCATAACTGCAAAACATTTGTTTTCCTACAGACGCCCATCTAGTGGCGAAAACTATTTCATTTAAATCCAAAATCGCCTATTGCAAATTGAGAATGTCTTCAGATTTCTGTAAATCCACGCATGGTGTTTTATCCTTTTCTGATGAAGGTATAAAACTGAACCTGATTCGGTAATTGAATGTATTCAAATCATAAAACTGTACTAGATTGTAATTTGTATACATTCAATACATGTATGTATTTTATAGCTTGGGTTTTTTAAGATAAGCAGGCAATAAAAACATGCGTGTGTGAGATAGAACGGCGGGTTATTTTTAGAAAAAGGGACGAGCATGATAACGAGTGGAATTGTCCACAAGATGTTACGCGTGTGTGGGTTGACAAAACAACCCCACGCATGCGTCTATCGTGTTCTCGTTCCTTCTTTAGGATTAGTTTAGTTTAAGAAAATGTATGGTAGATTAAGGAAATATTAAGAAATAAAAATCAGTGTCGTTCGGTCTATCTTTATGCCAACAACATTAGTTTTGGTTGCGATAGAATTGTGTTGGTTTTATGGGAATTTATAACTGTCCACCGATGGTGACGTACACATATGTTTTCCCAAACAATACCGAAAGACAAAGTCTTATCAGTAAAAATAATCCAATGTCCAAATGCTTTTAAACATCTGAGATTTATGGAAGCCATAGAAAATGTTTTGAAAGTGATTGCAAATCGCACAATCAAATTTTGCAGCTGTGGGCGTGTTATGACAAATCCAATACAAATAATACATTTGTCCAACATACTTGTTTGTTTCTGAACAAACTTGTAAACACTTTCGATCTGACACACGCCCAGAATTATAAATCCACACAACGCTATCAAAACTCTGTTATCTGTAGCCCATCGTATCATCTGATATAGAGACTGAGCGAAAATAAACACCGATAAGTTCGACTATAAAAACTGGAACATGAAGTGAAAACCCCATCAGTTTTTGATTCATTCTGCTCAAGAACAATCATGGTTTCCAAAGCTGTATTCGGTCTGTTGGCCGTTCTCTGCTGCGCCCACGCCGTCTTCGGTGTTACCATCATCACCAAGGCGCAATGGGGTGGTGCTCCTGCCACCGGCAAAACTTCCTTGGCCAATGGTCTGGCCTATGCCGTCGTCCACCACACCGCTGGTGCCTACTGCTCCACCAAGGCTTCCTGCATCCAACAGATGAAGAACATCCAAAGCTACCACCAGAAGACTTTGGGATGGGCCGATATCGGTTACAACTTCTTGATCGGTGGTGATGGCAACGTATACGAGGGTCGCGGCTGGAATGTCATGGGTGCTCATGCCACCAACTGGAACTCCAAATCGTTGGGCATCTCTTTCATGGGCAACTACAACAACGACAAACCCACCGCTGCTCAAATCTCTGTTGCCAAGGGTTTGTTGGCCGATGCCGTCGCTCGTGGTCAAATCAAATCCGGCTACATTTTGTACGGTCATCGTCAAGTCGGCTCCACCGAATGTCCCGGCACCAACTTGTGGAACGAAATCAAGAAGTGGTCCAACTGGAAGGCTTAAGGTGTCTCTTACTTCGAAAAAGACTGAAAACAGAAAATAAAAATTGCGAATACAAAATGATTTAATTGAATGATCTTATTTCAAAACATTGTAATCTTCAGTAGACGACTTTAAGGATCGTCCGTACGTACTTAGGTTGGCTCTACAACCTGTTGTTGGTCTTGGCCTGATTAATAAGTGATTTCCAAGTACTTCGGTCTTCTGTGTGGCTTGTCCAGTTCGTAATTATTGTCTTCTTCCACTTAAGGATTATCCGCTACCAATTATTGGGCCCACGTAGGGAGAGGTTAATTGGCTACACGGAACTCTATAGTTAAAAATGTGTACACACTTTTAGATTGTAGTTGTTAGATTAGTTTAATCGAGGATGACATAGTTTCGGTTAGACCGTAACGATGACCACTGGTACTGTTGATCAGATCATTCAAACCATCACAGCCTGGTATAGGATTTGTCAAGGGACAATTCCTACGAACTTCACAAGTACGTGAACGAAAAATGAGCCTTGTTTATGTTCCTTTTAAATTATAGTGGTGGATATAGACAGTGCTGTGTCCTGCGAAATGTCAGTGTCCTTATAATATCTTAATATATATTTACCCTCGACACTGATTCACTGACTCTGTCACGCAGTACGTAGGAATTTAAATAGGCATTCTATAATTCTATAAATAATAATAATAAAAAAAATAATATTTTTTTTTTGTACAGAAATTGTGTTTTCCCCAAATTTTTTTTTTACCAAAATTCTATAAATAATAATAATAAAAAAAATATTTTTTTTTGTACAGAAATCGTGTTTTCCCCAAATTTTTTTTTTCCAACATTTTTTTTATATTTTTTTTTTTTAAAAAAAAAATTTTTTTACCAAATTTTTTTTCAACAATTTTTTTTTTTTTTTACAAAATTTTTTTTTTTCAACAAACATTTTTTTTCAACGAAAATTTTTTTTTTTCCACAATTTTTTTTTTTTCAACAAAAATTTTTTTTTCAAATAAAAATTTTTTTTTTCAACAAAAACTTTTTTTTCCAAAAATTTTTTTTTTCCAATTTTATTTTTTTTCCAAATTTTTTTTTACAAAATATTTTTTACAAAATTTTTAAAATTAAGTAACAAATACTTTCTCAAGCAAATTAACGGGCGCCAAATAGTATCAAAAAAACACCTGACTTCTTTCCGAGCGTTGACCAAGTGCGCTGCGACATGTCATCAGACTTATACACTCCATTCTTGGAATGGTTTCGGTTTGGCTTCCGGCGTTAATGCAGACAACGCTCCCGCATATCGGCCACACCAATATCAGTTTAGTAGTTTTGATTACTCCCTTAGGATGCAACTCCTTTATTGTCTAGCCGTCATGGATTTCCTGAAATGATGATTAAGCGGGTTCACACGGAACGCTATACGATCTCCATGTCAGTAGCCGTCTTTGCTTTGGACATACGAATATTGTAGGGTCATCCTATTTAGGTTAGGTTGAAACGGAGGATCCTCTCATGTCGTTGACATAGACCTAGGCCAGCAATTCGGCCTTAGTCCGTTATATACAAACTATATATATTTACGATAATCTATAAAGGATTTTTAAACACTTTTCAGTGTTTTAGTCAGTATGATATCAGATTAAAAGTGAAACCAATATTCCAGAAAACAGTCGGTTGACAAGAGTATCTAATATTATTTCCATCGCGTCAGAAGTTTTCTTCATGTCAATTCCATACGCAATTGGAATAGGAATCTTGGAATTATCGTAATAAACAAGTACAGCTTTGAGACAGTTCTTCGATGAATGGTAGAAAAACATTAACACCAGCATCAAGTAGATGAAGACTTTTGAGGAAAGGAGCGCGAGAGCTCCAGCCGAACTGAGTTGAAAGTCGGCTGGTTGATTTTGAGTTTTGTTTCCTATCGCAAAGCACTAAAAAGCCTGGGAAACACTTAAGAGTTCGGTTTATGCGTAAGATATGCGTCCTGCATTATTCCACTCAAATTAAACACAAATCTTATTCGAATAGCTTTAGTTGAACAATTTGTGGAGAGATCATCGAACAGTTTCCATCCCCTTTCATCACATTAGTTATCTCTTTAGAACCTCGTCAGTCAAATAATGATTTAGGGATGATGGGACAAGTATTTCATTAAGAACTATACGGCACGCTAGGAGTATCAGTGATACATAAGTACGCCGTCATTGTCACGATAAGGGCCACAGCATGAAGAACTATTAGAGACATCCACTACAAATATATTAATAACTTATATAGTAGATTGTGCCCGGTTTAATTTATGACCCATTCGATTAAGGGCTGCCTCAGCGGCATTACAAATTGCAAAGTGAATTAGCTCACACTAGCCCAGTAAATGCAGCATTTTGAATCCAACTCCTTATGTCGCGAAATCGCAATGTTGATTTTTTTCACGCTTTATGAACTGCCTTCAGATTTGTACTCGGTAAGCAAAAACACAAGCCAACTAAAACTAACCTCTAAACTGTCTAAGTAATGAGTAGAAAAACATTGTAAATGTTCAATATATTATTAATCTATTGTTTTTATTCTTGGACCTTTTTTGAAAAATCGTTAACTTAAGCCTTCCAGTTGGACCACTTCTTGATTTCGTTCCACAAGTTGGTGCCGGGGCATTCGGTGGAGCCGACTTGACGATGACCGTACAAAATGTAGCCGGATTTGATTTGACCACGAGCGACGGCATCGGCCAACAAACCCTTGGCAACAGAGATTTGAGCAGCGGTGGGTTTGTCGTTGTTGTAGTTGCCCATGAAAGAGATGCCCAACGATTTGGAGTTCCAGTTGGTGGCATGAGCACCCATGACATTCCAGCCGCGACCCTCGTATACGTTGCCATCACCACCGATCAAGAAGTTGTAACCGATATCGGCCCATCCCAAAGTCTTCTGGTGGTAGCTTTGGATGTTCTTCATCTGTTGGATGCAGGAAGCCTTGGTGGAGCAGTAGGCACCAGCGGTGTGGTGGACGACGGCATAGGCCAGACCATTGGCCAAGGAAGTTTTGCCGGTGGCAGGAGCACCACCCCATTGGGCCTTGGTGATGATGGTAACACCGAAGACGGCGTGGGCGCAGCAGAGAACGGCCAAGAGACCGAATAGAGCTTTGGAAACCATGATTGTTCTTGAGTAGAATGAACTAACAAACTGATGGTCAACTCTCTTTATGTCTCAGTTTAAATAGTCCAACTTGTTGTTGTGGTATTTTCGCTCGATGTATATTTCACTCGATAACATGGATCACAAGTGACAGAATTTTGATAGCGTTGTCGTGATTTACAGCTCAATTCATTCATGGGTGACGTATGAATGCAGGTGAATGGACGTCGCAATAAAACTTCAAAAAATATCAAACAGTACAGCAATTTCAAAGTCGGACTGTGTCTGAAAATAAGTTTTATTGATGCTTTGTTTCTGTTTCAAACATCTGTGATTTATTTGGTTATTTCATCTGGCGTATTTCCCCCAAAATAGACTGAATACCAGCAGTACAAAGTAGGCGTGCGATATGGTGTGACCAATACTTTTTCTTTGTACTTTTCGCACACGGTTAAATAACAAATTATTACGTCACTGCTATCGTATGTGCCAACATATTTATGAGTCGTGTGACACACTGGCGCAATCAGGGCCCTTCAGTCGGGGTTCATACATGTCACACATGTTTGCCCGCCAAAGGACAGCGAAATTTCAGATGAGGGATAATGGAATTCATTTATCGGGGATCACATGAAATGGCTGTTCGTTGGCTAGAAATTTCGTCAGAGCGTTCAGTTAAGTAAACTCATCCATTTTGAGAGTTTATGAATTAGAGAACACAATGTTCCGAAATTCTCCAAAAATGCGCTTTTTGGCCATTTGATTACAACTACGACGTGGAATTCATTGAAGTTCTCTTACCGAACCATTTTATTTGACTTTGAGATGGTACAGACAATATAAACAGCTGTCGTTGGTATGAGTTTGACATAGCTGGCATTATCGGTTTGCCAGTGGAAGGAACTTAAAAGCGATTGGTTGACGAGTTATTCGGAAATGGTAGGCCTATTTTCCAAACATTCAGCCTTAGCTCGTCTCGTCCGATCTGCTACAGCTTCGCCAGCGTAACGTCGGCATTTGCTTATTGTCCTCAAGTCAGGTTGTTAATGCTTTTAATCATCATGGTGGTTGGGGTGGCGACTCCGACAGCTTGGTCTCCAATCGAAAATAAATTAGTAGATCCCTGGTGGATCAGGGAAGTTTAAAATGTAACGCTCTCCTGTTCGTTGTCGATTGCTTTTATTGATAAGATATTGAATGTTGCTTTGTTGTTGGGAAAGTTGTTTCTACGTCACTCTTCACCACGCGACTCACTTTCTCACGCCATCAGCCGGCTGAGTGAGTTGTAAATCAATAGAAACAACACAATCATAATTCTATCAACACATCGTTATCAGTCCAACTATAGGTCTACCGAAAATACCACAACAACAAGTTGGACTATTTAAACTGAGACACAACGAGAGTTGACCATCAGTTTGTTAGTTCATTCTACTCAAGAACAATCATGGTTTCCAAAGCTCTATTCGGTCTCTTGGCCGTTCTCTGCTGCGCCCACGCCGTCTTCGGTGTTACCATCATCACCAAGGCCCAATGGGGTGGTGCTCCTGCCACCGGCAAAACTTCCTTGGCCAATGGTCTGGCCTATGCCGTCGTCCACCACACCGCTGGTGCCTACTGCTCCACCAAGGCTTCCTGCATCCAACAGATGAAGAACATCCAAAGCTACCACCAGAAGACTTTGGGATGGGCCGATATCGGTTACAACTTCTTGATCGGTGGTGATGGCAACGTATACGAGGGTCGCGGCTGGAATGTCATGGGTGCTCATGCCACCAACTGGAACTCCAAATCGTTGGGCATCTCTTTCATGGGCAACTACAACAACGACAAACCCACCGCTGCTCAAATCTCTGTTGCAAAGGGTTTGTTGGCCGATGCCGTCGCCCGTGGTCAAATCAAATCCGGCTACATTTTGTACGGTCATCGTCAAGTCGGCTCCACCGAATGCCCCGGCACCAACTTGTGGAACGAAATCAAGAAGTGGTCCAACTGGAAGGCTTAAGATGTCTCGCAAAGATTTTATGAAAAACAAATAAAGATTACGAAAATAATTTTGTTTACAATTTAATTGATAGGACAATTGTAGAGGTTTTTCGGTGTGATTTTCGTGCTCGCCTGTGACTTTTTAGAGTGTCGCAGCCCTTCACTCGCACACGTGGGTGGACACCTGCATCGAGAGGACATTCAATTAATTCAATCTACCACAAATTATGCCTGTAAGCATTTATTTCGGACAGCTGACATATCCAATGAATGTCAATAACAACCACATGCTGCTGGTGCTGTGGGTGTTTCCGGAGGAGGTTATCCCCGGTTATCTAATCGGGATGCAATGTGAGAGGATGCCCTCGCACATACGCTCATAATTCCATGCACATGCTGGCTTCTTGCCATTGAAACATCGTCACGGGCACAGTATTCTGCTCGGAGAAAATTGACCAATTCAAAGTAGTTTCGGTTAAGTGCAAATTTAATATAACTGCCATCAACGGTTGTAATGTTGGCCTTCTTTTCATTTGAAGCTTTCCTTTAGCAACCACTCCAATCTCTATAAACTTCACAAACTTTCTCTTTTTGTAAAAAATAAAAAAAAATTAGCAATCAGCTTGTGATTACCTGCAAAATGGTGACAGTTGGCAATGAATATACGCTAAGAGTCATTATTGACTAACGTGGCCACAAAAGTCTGCAGAAGTCGATGTGGCAACTAAGTCCAAACTACTGTATACGATTCCCAGTATCCATCAGGTTTACCCTGAGATTATCCTCATGAGATCTCAACGAGGACGATACTTTTCTCCAAACGAGTACAGCTGACAATAAGTTGCATTTGGATTGCATGCCCACCTGCACTCTGAGGACAGGTTCAGGAATTGCTAGTAAGTATTTGTCTCCCCTCTCCAACACATTAGCTCTCATAGCCCTATTATCTCGTTTTGGTAGTAATCGAACTTTGTATCCCTGTTATCTTTGTTTGCAGCTTGGATTA
Organism: Hydrotaea cyrtoneurina; assembly: GCA_958296145.1. NCBI lineage: Eukaryota > Metazoa > Arthropoda > Insecta > Diptera > Muscidae > Hydrotaea > Hydrotaea cyrtoneurina. The sequence continues at coordinate 789,295 of OY282516.1, read as the reverse complement.
AGACGTCTATGTGAAAATTTGTGAAACTGTCGTGCCACGCCATCTCTTTCCCGACGACTACCCCAATTTGTGTGACAATAAGAATCGTCCTCTCAAATATATCGCCTTGAAGTCATTGCAGCAGTCGGGTTTCTACAATCAACAGACGGATATTTGGAGTTAGGACGTCCTATTGTGGGAGTTGGCTGCAGTGGCCCCCACTCCATTTGAGGAGGTGGATATTTGACTCCACATATCGTCGATGATTAGATAGTTTTCGTCTAGCAAAGCCGAGACATTGTCCAGATAAACGAATCGTGCAAATGAATCTTTTTTTTATACTTCAAATGTTTACAATTACATAAAATGTTAGTTAATTTTCATTTCTTAACTTGTAATTCAAAGCCTTATGGTCGATTGTATAGAATTTACAATCGGCCAAACCAAAATGTTAAATATAACATCATAAACTACTCGAAATATGACAATACCAAAATAAATATTAATAATAAAAACAATTATAATTAATAAAAATATAATAATATAAACATTTCATCATTTATCTATCGAGTTTTTATTTTTATGGGAGCTTGGTATTAGGGAAGTGGCAACTCCAGCCCTTAAGTATTAGATGCAACTTTCAAAGTTGTAATCAGAAAAAGTGTGCTCAAATTTAAGCTCAACAGTTAAAAAAAAAACAATAATCTGTCGAGAAACAACAATTTGTTGATAAACATTTTGTTGAGAAACAAAAAATATGTTGAGAAACATTTATTTGTTTAGAAACATTTATTTGTTTGAGAAACATGAAATCAAAAAACACCAACCAGTGAAAACAGTCTTTTTCTGTTTTCTGATACCAGGCGCCCAGAAACTTGTAGTAGGTGTTTTTTTCATCTGGCTCGAATTAAAAACGCTATAACTCGATAACGACTGCAGCTATCGAGATGAAACCTTTACCTTGAGTTAGAGTAAAGGTCTGGCTATCAGGTGTATATGGTATGCCACGCCCACATTTACGCCCACACATTGAAATTCAATGAAATCAACTTCAAAGCTTTATATCTTTGCAAGTGTTACATTTAGCGTTATGAATCGTTTCACTGAAATGTTGGGCATGACGATTGCTATCAGTGTGCCAATTACAAAGAGTTTAGCTGGCAACTGGAGAAAGTTACAGCATATTTTTCAAAAAACTTACGATTGCAGATATTTTTGACATTCTTTCTATATGTCCGACCGGCTGGCCACATACAGCTACAAACAAACTTAAGGAACCCAATCTGTACTTCATAACAATCAGTGGTAACACACAAAAATATCTTTCATACTTAGGAAAAAAGGAAATTGGTTAATTTCGCAGTCTTTCTTTGGAGAGCGAGTGAGTTTTGACAGAAACTCAAAGCATACTGTTAGGCGAAAGTAAATATTAATATGGGTACACTGTCTACATGTCCGGCCGAATTTTTCCCATCCACATAACAATACAAGCCTTAAAGTATGCTTTGAATTGAAGTCACAATTACAAGCACATACACCAACCCACTCACTTGTTAAATCTGAGCTAAAATCAATTAGAAACAACATGGTCTCTGTTTTCTGATACCAGGCGCCAGAAACGTGCAGTAGGTGTTTTTTTCCATCTGGCTCGAATTAAAAACGCTATAACTCGATAACGACTGCAGCTATCGCGACGAAACTTTTACCCTGAGTTAGTGTAAAGGTCTGGCTATCAGGTGTATATGGTATGCCACGCCCACATTTACGCCCACACACTGAAATTCAATGAAATCAACTTCAAAGCTTTATATCTTTGCAAGTGTTACGTTTAGCTTTCTGATTCTTTTCACTGAAATGTTGGCCATGTCGATTGCTATCAGTGTGCCAATTACAAAGAGTTTAGCTGGCAACTAGAGAAAGTTAGAGCTTATTCTTCAGAATACTTACGAGTCCAGATATTTTTGATGTTCTTTCTATTTTTAACGTATTTTTGCTATACACTTTCAATTCCAGTCTTACTTACGTCAGCATGTAGTCTTACTTACGTCCCTTTGCTGCACATCATAAATATAAATTAGCTCCTTCATAATTGCCGAGCTTTTTTTTATAATTCTAGGCATCTCCCGGGAATAAATTTCCTCCAACAAATATAAATATGTATGGTAAGGTTTTAACACGGGTCAGATTTTTAATGTTTTTAAATTAATTTATTTTTAATTTAAACTAATTTTTAATTTATATTTTTGGTTTAAACATTTTAAAACCATAAAAATCGTTTTTTTCATGATTGATAGAGAATATTGTGGAAATAATTTTTGTAAATAATATCATAGAACATGAAATATCCTTCAAAATGTGTTATCTTTTAATTCCCGGTTATCCCGGGAATACGTCGAAAAAATTCCCGATTCCCGGAGTCGGAGTCGGGAAAATATCAGGAAATTAAAATCGACTGGCTTGTTCGACCCACATTTCATGACATTACCAACACTATGACAAACTCAATACACCGTCCAGCTGGTGAGTAAGCAGAAAATAAAAAAGAAAGATGTCGAAAATAATATAAATGAAATCGGTATTAACTTCTTTGATCAGTGAAGCATAAGTTACGGGGTTTGGTTTTCATCTGCTTTCTTGGCAATTCAATTATGCTTCAACTGCTATTATTTTGGTTTTGTTTTGTTTTTGTTTTCATTTCTTTCTTTTTGTTTGTGTGATTCATTGTTAAACTGACCAGCACTGAGTAATTTCCTCGTTTTTGTTCTTCGCTTTCAATATTTTTGATTGCATTTCTTTGCTGGTGTTTTCCTTCATCTTTATACATATAGACGCCTTTTTTTCAGTTCAAAGTGCACATTCTGAAAAAAGGAAAACAAAACATGGCACACACACAAGTCAAACAGCAAATACGGAGCTAAAGGGAAGTAAGTTATCAGTTGGCACACTGATAATAATTCAATTTCCGTGTATGAAACCTTCAACAGTACGAGTAAAACGTTCAGCATGGAAACCACACCAGCAGACCGGGAAGCTCAGGGGGGGGCACTCACATCGACATCACGAGAAGAACAGCTCTTTGCAACGAGCATCAAAAATGCAAAAGGCGAGAGGGACAGAAGCCAAATCGCAAAACAATGTCATGACAAGAGCGACGTTGCGGAAAATTCAATTTTGATTTGTTTTCAGAGACACAAAAAAAAAACAATCGCATAAGAAGATTTCGAGTGTTCAGTCATGCCACCCGCACTAGCACCCGGTGCGGATGTGGATGTGGGTGGTTTCGTTCTTTCCATCATTCGCGGTTGACTGCACTCTATTGTCAAGGTTTGTTTTGCCGGGTCACTTTGAGGCAAAAGTAAATATAGATTAGCTCTGAGTTCCCCCACAATGTCCCACTTGGCATACGACCACTTATGAAGTTATGAAGATAAGGTGGAAATTATGAACATTTAATTGAATACCGAATACTTTCTGGTGGCGCCGAATATGTTGAGGCAAAGATAATCCAGAGGGCATTTGACTGAAGTCTATTTGCAGAACTCGAGATGTCACTTGTTCGTGGAAAAAGCTGTCACTTGGGAAGTCTGTCACCTTAATTGTCTTTGGTATACAAATTGAACAACGAATTTGCCTACACCTTGAGATAACCTAAAAGTATGCCTCATTTGATTGCACCGATAAGTTGTAGCACACTGTGATACATGTAGTTATTTTTGTTGTTGACCAACTGTATGCCATGGTCTTTTACTCTTTATAATTTTGAGTGTCTGTTTATTTTCAAAACGTATTTTTGTTATCAATTTCCATTATCATTATTTCTCGGACAAAGAAAAGCGCACACACACACAGACCCACGAGTCACAGGGGCAAACATGTCACACCAAAACTTTAATGACCTATAGCAGCTCATTTTCACGCTATCGCCCATTTGGAAGACAACCAAAAACTTCAATCACATCTTTGCGTGGCGGTCGACCAACGAACGAACGAGTGATAAAACCATCGAAAAAGCGCCATACGAAAAACAAAACCACCATCCCCCCCCCGACCAGAACTCAAAAAGTTGAGAAAACGTGATACTGCACTTAGATAAGAAATGCTGGAACTTTATTTAACGACATCTTCTTCTTCTACAGCTGCTGCTACGTTTTGAACGTATTGACTGAAGAAATTGTATGAAAAACAGCCAAAGGCAGCAGCAGGCTGAGGGGGGGCAGCACGGATGCCAGTTGAGTGGAATTGAAACAATTTTTGAATTTTAATCGAATGTCTTGTTCATCTCTTCGGCAAATTGACATTTTCCTAAAAATTAAAGCATATTTTCTGGCCCGCACTACACAAATATTGATTTATTGGTTCGAGAGGAATTTTTCATAAATATTTCTGTCTTGTTTTTTTTTTTTTGTTTTGTTATTATTATTATTTTACAGCAGTTGTTAAGTCAATAAATCACTTACTGGCGACGCTTAAATGCAAACGTTCTAAGCACAACACACACACACACAAACGAAAGAGAAGGGGGGGCGAGGCACACTCTCACAGACACAGAGCACATAATAGATCTGCTAAAATTCTTTTGTAGTCCAGCAACATAAATTTTAATATCAATTTGTTGCGACCATGTTTGTAACGTTGTGGCCTACTCTTCTCGGCCTCAGCCGCGTCCTTCATGTCTGCGTCGGTCTGGCAACTCCACCTTTTTGGCTATACAATTCTATTCAATTACATGTAAATAAAAACTTTTTGCCATTCGGTTGCTATAAATTCTATTGTGGCAGTAAAGGGTGCCGAGGAGTGCCGGGGCACCCACCCGAGGCAACTACCAACCATCAAGCAACTGCAACACACACTTCTGTTAGCCGCAACCACAGGAAAATATACGAGTACGTACACCAGCTCCCAGCTACGACAGACATGTTGGATTAAGGCGCATAGAACAATGCCATTCGGGTGGAGTGGGAGGGGGGGAGGTTGTTGTTGGTCGGCCATCGGATAAAATTTTCGTGGCAAAGTTGAGTAGCCATTCGAGTAATGCGGTTTTGATAAAGAAGTGATTTATAGAAGGTAATTAAATGTATAAATTGCTAACAATAGGAATTAATTTTTATAGTGCTACGTATCCACAACACCACAGCCCACACACACACACCCACCATTGCTCACTGTGCCCACAATGAACTGGCAACGAAAATAATTAAGGAAATATTGAATTAATGCCTTCAAGTTTGCCAAACATATTTATGCCATCATGGCCATGTCTCAAATTTGGGTAATGATTTGCGGAACTGTTTGAACTAACAAGAACACATTAATTTCCAGCTTGAGCAACAGCTGAAATGTGTAATCCCAAAAGTAGGCAATAAATGTGGCTTTGCGACAAAATCGTTCGACAATGGGCGTGTTTGAAATCTATAACTTGTTTTTTTTGGAAATCTCTAGCTCCAAATTGTAGCAAGCCGTGTGTTGCCACCAATATCACAGACTTGATTTCAATGCAACCGCTCAAAATCAATAAAAAACCGTTGAGGTTATTTGCTGTTGACTGGATTTCGAAATCATTAACCTTCCACCGAGCTGGCTTAAATTTCCTTAGTGATCCCTTAACGTTTCACCTTTAATTACATTTTCTTTTCAGAACGAGAGGTTCGTGTTTCCTCGTGTAAGGTCACAACACACACAGTTGCAGTCAAAGATGCCTGGTATTCCCAAGTGTCGAAGAGTACAATTGATTTTGGTTTGAAATAAGAAATGTTTAATTTGAATGTACATATATTACAGATGCCTTTGTTGGCCACCCTGGCGGGTTGTAACTGACAAAGTGGTAAGTTCCCTGAGACAAACATGAGCACCTGCAACTGGCGATGTGGCATAAGAGGCGAAATCCTTCAGGGCGAAATTTACAAAAAATATTTTGATATTGGATTCGTCATTTTGTGCTCTGCATCCGCCATGCGCAAACTGATTTGAATTGCGTCCTGGACAAACTCAATAACGTATTTAAACTCAAAAGCTTAGAATCTCTGTAAGTCCCAGGACTTTTCAGAATTCGCCTCACCGTATTCAGTTTATTCGGCGATTTCAGCAACATTTCTTGTTTTTGTTTTTTTTTTTGTACATTTCCAATCAGAGATTTGCGAAAATAATTAAATTAAATTGATGGAAAAAGAATCGTTTAAAATCGCATCGCCGTGATTGGAAAGTGAATGCTGAGTGGTCCCTCTGCCGCATACACATGAATCTCGATCAACTATGGCAAACTATAATTGAAGCCACAATATGAATTTATAATTGACCCGACGACTGGCGCTTCACAACAATGGCTTATAAATGTTAAACATTTCATATAAAATGTTAATCCTGGCAATTATGTTCTTTAGCTGTGCAATTGGATAATGCAAAAAAAAAACCGAGTGCATAAATCATGAATTATTTTTATTATTGTTGTTTATGAGGCAGAAGAGAAAGAGAGCAATTTTTGCACAGATTATGTGTGTGTGTGTGTTTTTTTTGTTGTTTTTGACTACCAAAATAATTGAGCTGTTTGCATAATAGAAACTGCATAGCTTATTGTTTGGCCACATTTGGAGCTGCGGCCTGCAACAGCATCCATGATTGGCCATATTTAAAACATTTCGGCCATAAAACCAGCAGCAGCAGCAACAACAAAACAAAATGGTTAATTACCTGAAATGCATTTGAAATATAGTCAGGTCAAAAAAAAATTATGAAAAATAGTTTAAATTTAAATGTGACACAAGTGGTAGAGAAAACGAACAAGTGGTCAGATGGTCGATTTGGAGTTCAAAAACATCAACAACCAGTTTTGGAGACAAGTGACGAACGTCGTTCACTAGTTGATCCCGGCACTCCACATTTGACCATCCCATCAATTGTGTTTTTGGTCCACTCTGTCCCCTCGCGATCACTATGTTAAAGTCGGGGGCAATTTACAATTAAATTTCTAACAACACAATGTCAAAGAACTCGATTTTATTAATTCCGCCAACTGGAGACCGGCATCCGATGTTTTATTGATGGCAATTTGATCAATTATCAATTTTTAACTTTTTACAACAGACATCCAGACACACACACACAGCCATTCATGTATACGCGTATGTGTGTACGTTTGCATGTACACATGTATGTGTGTGTGTGTGTCCTTCAATCGGTCCCCGTTAACATCGTCCAGGCTTTGGCATATTTTTTTTTTAGATTTAATTGCAGCGACAGGAGGCAGGAGGGGATGGCAGTGGGTGTGTTTCATGACTGTCGACTGAAGCAACGCGACGTCGTCCGATGATGTCTACCAATATGTAGATGATGATAAATTGCTTGGTGTACGAACTGGCATTGCTCTTTTCACAAAGGATTTGGTGAAATAGAAAATTGACAGTATAGTTCCAAACCCCCGCACACCTCTCCCCCACCCTATAACAAACAAACGAACACATGCACAGATGACTTTTCAAAAATGTTCCCGTTGTTGTTTTGTGCAAGTGTGCGAGTGTGTGTGTGCAGCAATGGTACTTTATTCAATGTAGTCATTTTCGTTTTCTTTCCTCTCCCTCTCTCTCTTGCTCTCTCTTTGTTACTCGGGCAGTACATTGGTAAATGAATGCGTGAATGTGTGTGTGTGTGTGTGCGATAGAATGCATCTGCATGTGTCCGTGTGTGTGTGTGTGTTCCACAGAGTGTGTGTATGTGCATGTGGTTACAAATATGTCACATACTCTGTTTCGGCTGTGTTTCTTTCATCGGTTGGCGGTATTATTGGCGCGTCCAGTTGGCGCTAGTCGATCTTCTTAACGGTGGGAGGTTGACCTGCTCGCTTGAAATGACGTTTAAATTGGAGTTTTCTGACAAGTAGTCCTTCGACATCGAAGGGCATGTACTGTGTGTGTCTGTGCGTACATATGTATCCTATATGTGTGCACTTGCATATGTATGTGTGCACGTATGCACGTATCATATCCGATTGGAAATCAGTATGCGAGTAACCGTCATGCAATTGAATAGTGACTGTCTGAGCATCAAGCGGATCTTTATTTATAGTCTAGGGAAAATTACAATCCTTACAAGACACGCTTACAACTAGAAGTGAAGTATATCTAAAATTTCATTAATGATGAAAAATCAATGAAAAATCTAAAACATATTTCATATTTATAGTATTAAATTATTTTAAGGCTCGTGAAATCGGTTCGTTGTCTGAGTAGTTGCATCTGCGTACAGGCAGATTAAAATATTCCATAAAACGTTAATGTCCAAGAAGACTTAGTAGTGGAGGACAGTAGAAGAAGTAGTTCAAACTTATGATCACGGGTAAATGCAGACAATTTAATATCACATTATCATTTGCACGAAATTCACATTCGTCATTTGTAAACTGAGTACCTGGAAATAATCTCCAGAACACTCAATGTCTGTGTAATAGCAGAATGACGTCAAAAAGTGTCCCAACAAATGAATGGAAATTCCCTGAACAATCCAAATGTACATGTACTCTTAAAGACACATGTCGATGGAGTTTCCGAATGGGTAGCGCACACTTCGCTCCATTTCAATTGTTCTTAAGTTAATATTTCATCTTTCTTAAACTGATAATCCCCAGAAAACATGCAAACATTATGGCAATTTGTCAACAGGCAGATCGCCTTAGAACGGTAATCACAAAGGTCCAAGTATGACAATAACATCGAAGGAGAACCAAAACCAATGTCAATGCAAAGGTCACTACTTTAATGTCCATCCTACTTGCTATGAATACAGCATTCGAAATAGAACGTTAAATGTAAAAAACAAAGAAGATCCACACATGCACAAAGACTCACATACATATGCTCGTTATATCCTTTAGATACGACTGTTGAATAACATTAGATCTGTTGCAAATACAACTACAACTACATTTCTCAATCCGGATGGCATTGAACAAACATTTTTAAATTTTCCTCTATGCAAATTTATATACTCATGTGTGTGTGTGTGTGTAGCATTTGTACACATACACTGTTAAGAAAAAAAAGTAGGGATTTACTTAAACCAAGTTGAAAAAACTGAATATAAGTACGGATCTTAGTTTTGTCCATGCTTAAGTCCGAAGTAAGCGAACACAGAGGAGTTCGAACTGGATTTAAAAAGAGTACATTTTTATCTACTCCCTGTTTTCTCACACTCAAAGATAGTTATAAGAATTGACTACGAGTCAAATTGGACTTACTTTTCCTAATAGGAATTTTTTACTGCACTTAAATACACAAATACAAAATAAAATACGGATCCGTTTCAGAAGCCACCATACTCGGTATCCATTTGTAATGATTTCTGTTTCAATTATTTGTCTTATATGTGCTACAGTCCACGGCACTTTTCTTTCGGTGTACACGCATATTGTAATTTAAAACAAGTGCAATTGTGAGCACACTTAACAATGTCACAGTTGAATTTGAACGACTTGTTCGAGGGGAAAATACTACTTTTTTTTCCTGAGCACTTCTACTTACTGGAATACACTTCAAATAAAATCACTTTGCAAATGTGTTGGGTTCATGGCTGGAGAAAATATTGTTCCAGTGCAAGAGATGAAATTTAAAGTCACGATTTGCTCAATAAAGTCAACATTTCAATATGTATGTATATAACTGTATCTACTAGGTATGCTTGCGTGTGCAAGATTGCGTATGACGTCTGCTGAAATCCATAATGACCTAACAGGTATTTTCATAAATTTGCAGCAAAATCTAAACACGCATGCTGTTACTTCATTTTGGAATATTCGCCTATAAAATCTAAATTTTGTCTATTGAAGTGTATTTTTGCAGAGACATTTCCATTACAAAAGAATCAATCGAAAGCAATGATTTGTGGTTTTCTGTTGTCTGATCAGTCTGAAGTTTCGCCTCTGACTTTATAGGGATTTTCCATTAAGTCAGTTCACGACATGATGTAAATTCTCCATCTTAGCTAAGGGCGGACTCCTCCATAGTGCGTTGCTTTGTCGAATTGTATTCCTGCGATTCGGTTGTTTGTATTATTCGCCCCCACTCGAATTACATGGCAAAAGTGTTAAAGCCGCCCGTAGAGAGGAGTGTACAATAACATGTATTTTATACACTTAAACACCTGCTACTGGCGTACACACACTCTCGCTCATAGCACTCATAGCACAAAAACACACATGGGAGCGCGAATCAACGCTCGGTGTTACGTGCATCATGCCAATGACACCTTCATTCGCATAATGAGGCGGCATTGCTTTTGTGAGGAATGTGTGTGTGTGTGTGTGTGTCTGTAATTTAACACTGGCATGTTGCATTTCCTTTTCGTTTGTCGGAGAGTGAGTTTGCGAGAGTGTTTTACGCTACGGTAGCCATGGACATACAGACTCACTCACAGTCGTCGCTCATATGATCTATGTCAATCGCATAAGAAGAACAAGCAGTCAAGTACATACTCTTCTGCACTACAACAACAAAAACAATTGTGATTACGACAATTGTATTTGCACAACCATACACAACCATGTGTGTGTGTGTGTGTGTCTCTCTGTACACGTTACATTTAACAGCAACATAATATTGCAGTCTTAAAGGGAAATGCCAACACAAGAGAGACAGAGAGAGAGCGATAGAGGGAATTTAAACCAAAGCGCGTACACTTTAAAGGCTCAAAGTAAATAATGCGAGATATGCGAGATATTGCCAGGGCGAGAATCCGAAACTCCCAAATTGTCCACCGTACCGTAAGGAGTAAGCATAACAAGAAACAACCGCACCATTCACAACAATAATGACAACAACGGACTAATATCCGAATTTACGCTCTTCTCAAACGTTAATGATGCGCTTGCATTAGACTATTGTATGTCAAACTCGAACAAATATTTGACTGCATCGTCGTTAGGCTCAGCGTATCTACGATATATGTACACAGTTTAGGCGGACCATGGTTAGTAGCTGCCCACATACACACATACTAATCATATTCTACACAGTCTCCCGTCACCGTTTTTTTTAAAGAAGTGCAGGAATAACATTTGAATAAATTGTCATATTTTTGGAAGAAATGTCCATCAATATCTATGAGGCATGAGCTGATACTGCACGGTACGTTGCCCCCATTACAGGTGGTGGGTACTAATACATTGCCGGGATGCTGTTCGTGTGCATAATGCAACGTACTCGTTTGTGTGATGCATTATAAACACAAACAATCGTTGGGCTTCTTTCAAACATTCGTTCGACTGAATTCAACCTCTTAGCAAACATTTATAAGCGGCTTGTGTTATGTCAATGTAAACAATAACACACAAACTCACACACATACATGCATACATACATACACACCTGTGCAGATGGACATACAGCATAATCATAATATTAAACATAGCAGCCGTCACTACGCGCACACGTGCACCTACACATGCAAATGTAAACATGGCTGTAATTATGATATCAACTATAATCGCAGGACCACTACCACTAATAGTCACTCACTCACACACACACACACCCACTTTCATATCAATTCTTCAAGACTTCAAGATGCAAACTATACAAATTGTTTTTAGGCAAATGGAATCCATCTAGAAATAAATTGGCACAGAGTTGGTATGGCGGTACGAGTCGTACGTTTTGTCTGTCAGACAAATGGCCTGAAAGATATTTCTAGGATTACCAACCGACAGATGGGTGTAACTATGTCCCGGTCTCTCTTCGGCCCGTTAAGCCACTTGCGGTTTACAGACACTGACAAGCGATCTAGTAAACGATCTCTTCCCACTTTAACACAGTCTAGTTAAATCCTTCAAAGTCGATCACATTTGTTTGTTTGTATGGTGGCGTTTTCACGTTTATCGTATTTGATTTAAACATTTTTAAATGTTTTATGCTATTATTAAATTATTAACAATTCAATGAATTGGGGCTGCTGTGGCTGTTTACGCTCGACAGGGCTTTGTGCCACAAGAACGAATTGCTCGTTCAGCAGTGAATGCTAAACTTTGTGTGTGTGTGAGTGTGTATCCTATTCGCTATTCTCTCAGTCAGTCAGACATTTGCTACCTCTGGCAAAATGCGAAATTACTGTGCCGCGCCAACCCAGCAAACACATTTTCCTCGGTCCCCAAAAAGTACAGACAATTGAGTTGCACGTGGGTGTTTCCTTAAGGTTCTGAGACAGAATGTGCCCGTCTCAATTCGTTTGCTGGACATCGATTCATGTTCAAAACTGTGTATGTATGTTTTAGCTGCAACATATTTTAGGAGTTCATGTTCCACATGAGCACTTAACAGTTTCACAATGCATCATTTGGTGCATTTGCAACACACGATACACTGACAGAAACGTAGGTGATTCTGGCAATTGCTCAGCTGAGCCTTCCAACACATCGTCAATGTTGCAATAATTCAGTAAACGATTGTCAATCGCATAATAACCGACTCCCTGAATCCATCTACAGCAAAGTCATTCTTTTTTTTGTTTTGTTCAGTGTACGCACTTGAGGAATTTCTAGGGAGCTGGCAAAGCGTTTCAATGGATTTCCCCATAATTTATGCATTTTGAATACCGGAAAAACACACGTAATATGAAACAAACGCTTTTCATAGGAAACTCATAAATGCGAGTCATGCGATGTCGCAGCGTGCGAGTGGGAAATTAAATCATCGCAATGATGCCAAACAATAACTAATGCAAATGACGGAAGGTGTCGTTTACACAAGCCGCCATTCCAGAATTGCTGACCGTGGCTAATTTATTTGGTACACCAAAATGGAATCTATTGGAATGTTGGACATGTTCGCAGATATTTTTCATCGTATTCAGAAGACATGTATGCGTTGTTTGCTCGAGGAAGCTGGGGGATTTATGCTGCCCCGTACCTCCTTCCGGCATTCGTTTGGGGTCGAACCCGGCAACATGCACAGGCATAACTCTGGCGTTGTTTATGCTTTCGACGAGATGCCACCAAGGAAAGTGCCGTTAAAAACTTAAAAGCAGCACAGACAAAACAAAATCAAATAAATCGTGAAATATCAACCAGACAAAAAGGGACACCAGAAGGATCGACTCGTTCGCTCGGCTAAAGACTGAGCGTGTACGTGTGTTTGTCTGTGTGTGTGTGTATTTATAGCTCCCGAATGGCGTCAAGTGGTCGCCAATGACACTTTTTTTCTCTGTTTGCAATCCATGTTTTTTGTTTGCTGGTTCAGTGTTGGGAAAATTGAAAAAGTACAACTGGAAAAATGGTAAGTGGCAGCACAGAGTCAACAAAAGCAGCAAAAACACCAAAAAAAAAAAAGAAAACAACGAAAACAGAAAACGAAACGTATGTCCGAGCGAATGACCGAACTGGAGTTGAGAATTTTACCGGGATTTGTGGCAATTTATAATCTCATGGGTGCAAGTGGCCAACTATCGGTCAGTGGTTAAGCTGAAACACATTCCAGACATTGGGTCACACAATAAAATCCAATTTATTAAATGCACAATGTCAATTACATACGAGGGTGGGCTAAAACATGAAACGCATTTAATTTTTGTTAAATTTCTTGAGGAATATATTCTAATTGGAATTATGAACAACTGTTACACTGATCCACAAAGAAACGATTAGCGGAAACTGAACCACAGATTCGATGACGTTTTCAGCTCCGCAATAAAAAGCCGTATATACGAACCTACCCTCAACATTCCAGGGAAGGGAAATCTTCGGGACATATAATTTATATACACACGGAAGGAGAACTTCATTTTATTGATGAATTCTAGAGACCACTCGCTGACTTTTTTGAGAATGAAGCAGCCGCTGAAAATTGTTCAAGGTTCTGTAGTGATAATCGCACAATTCGAGTATTTGTAAAAAAAAAACGGATTAAGAAGCTCGAATCCGAGTGTTGGCAAACCACCCCTTTTATCGTCTCTATGGTAGAATGAAATGTCTATTATTGTTATTCCTAAGGTGAGCAGCCTCCTGTGACTTCCTATTCCCTATGTTTCTCTCTGACCATTATGTTTTCCCTTGCTGGACTTCTATGCGTGTGGCATGTGTTATTTCCAGTATTGTAATTTTGGAACTAATCTCACCATTTCACCCTTGAATACACAGAAAATTCCAGGAAGAAGTTTTCATTAATGAAGTTTTTAATTAAAACATATTTTCCGTACTTCTTGTTGAAGTACACATGTACTTAGACATGTAGATATTGTAAAGCTTACATCAAGCATACCAATTAGTTTGACAAATCGCTTTAATATGTTCATGAAGCGATTTTCTATATACATACAGATGTATGTGTGCCCGTGACTGTGCTTGTCATACATGTTCGTTTTTCAGTTGTTGTTGTTGTTGTTTTTTTTGTAAAGCATTAATGATGTAGAAAAGTGTGAAGCTTTCTTTCGTTTATTAACTGGCAAATGCCACCAGTGTTGGTTGCTCTCCACCAATGTAGTTGTATGTTTATGTACATGGGAGTGTGTGTGTGTGTGTATGTGACGATGTCAATTAAAATCCGAAAGTTTCTTTCGCACAAAACACTCACGCGCAGCCATAAATAAAAAGGACAAAGTTTCAAATCATTAACATATTCACATGGCTCCCATGAAGGTGTTTGTGGCTGTTCCGTTTCTCAACTTTCCGGTAGATGGGGAAAAAAAACGTTATCACACACACACACGCATACAAAACAACGGAAATTTATGACATGTTTTAAATTAAGCTAATGAAGAGAAACAGGAGGATATGGTGTGGCGAGAAGTTGAGGCAAATTTGCATTAGGAAGTGTTTAAATGCACGCCATATTCGAAACATAAATAAAATGTAAATTATTTCATTTCAACAGAATATGAACTGCCTGAATACCGGACAAATGCAATGTTGGAGCGAGATGAATCCAATAAACGATGCACGCAAATATTCCCAGTCAATGGTGGTGTGGAAAATCGTAAATGCTGCAATTACTTCCGTGGGCAACAAGAGTTTCCCAATAATGTTGCACGATTTGAATTTAAAAAAAGGAATGGTTATTTTTTTAAGTTCAAAGTGATCGTAAAAGAGAGCTGACACTTAGGCCCAAAAAAAAAAAAAAAATAGCAAAATGGTCACCCCGCTCAAGTTGTTTCAAAAAGAGATTGTTATCTCTACGCAGCTTCGATTTATAGAGTTGCCAATGCAAAAGAACTTCGTACTGAATCTCATTCCAAAACATACTCAAATTGAGACCATGTTTTCCATACAAGTATATTTGTACTTATGACGAGTAAATAAAACTCAGCTGTGGTAAATTGTACTAGATTTCAGTAAGCTTGAAATCGGTTAGCAATAAGTAAATTGGGTATATTTATACTGGGTGTCATATCAAAGATCAAATGTGACTCAATTTGTGTCTGTTTTTTCTGTTTTACTTTTTTAGAATACTATTAACTCTGACAGAGCGGGTGCTGTGGCTTGTCTTGCTGAGGCCATTTTAATAATCTAGTCCTACTGTGCGCCAACAAACTTGAGTAGCTCGGCCATCATGTATGTGCGGTCAAAGTGTTAACACTTAGCACAAACAATTTATTGGTGGTTGTCCAACAAAAAAAAAACGTATACAACAATTGTGCGAGCAGTTTGTGTTCGATGTTCAGACCAGACCGGACCACATGGCGTATGAGTGTTTCCCGCCGGCCAACCTGTCTGCAGGTGAACATTTACGCACTCGCTGCCTTAAAGTTTAAACGGCAACATTTGTATTTGTTTTATTCGAAACTCTTCGCACCTTTAGTTTGTTTTATTTATTCGTGTGTGTTTTTTGTCGTCCTTACTTCCCTACATACATGTTTGTTGCCGTTTTTTGTACTCACTCTCTCTCTCCCTCTCGCTCACTCTTTAAGTTCAACACGTACTCTATTACCCACATCACGCGTGTGTGCTTAAACATATTGAAAAGTTAACATAGCATAAAGCTTTTCATCAAATCCATTCGCACACTCACACACGCAAACACTTGGCATAGCCTTGCACGGTTGGAAGTTTTGTGGCAGCTCGCACAAGGACTATGGATGAGCAGTGCACCGTGCGGTACGGTGCAGACGACTGAGGACTGAGGAGGTCCTTGGCGCCGCACATTGCCATACACACGATCACATGATGCGAAACACAACACAGGTGTGACATTAGAGTGAATGCATGCTAAAGCAACAACTTCCTTTTTAATATTTTTTTTTTGTCCTTTTCCTACAGCTGCACTCAGTTTGTGCGCCCTTGTGTGTCTGTCTGTGGATGGCATGGAGGGAGAATTGCAGAGAAGTTTATTAAATAAATTTGTCATATGCAAATTGAATAGTACAAGAGACAAGAACACACACTCTCTCTCAAACACACACGTACAGACTGTGCAACGGAACTTTATCACAAGCAGAACAAGTGGAAAAAAACACAACTTTTCTGTAATAAAATCTAATTTGGCAAATAGAAAACTTTCGCTTAGGGGAGTGTTGCATTCAACCACCCAAACCCCCCCCCCCCCACCCTTCAACCATTCGCTTGTCGTTTGCATTTAGAAGGCCTTTGAGTTCTTCGTGAGAGTAGGTAAATCTACTAAAATGACATTTACAAGTATTTATTATTATTTCATTTTTTATTTCACTCACTCTGTCTCTCTCTCTCTCTCTCTCGGCCTCCTCGCTCTATCGTTGTGGTGTGTCTTCATACTCCGTTTTATTTTAAGTTTTGACAATTGTTTGTTGTTTGTTTTGTTGCCATACAAATTATGCTTCTCTGTTATGTTTTCCATTCTTTGGCCGCCTTCGTCAGCAGCTTGGAAAGAAGTCACGTTTGGATTGTCACACCAAAAAAGTTTGCAGACATACGTGTTCCGAGGCAAAGTTGTTTAGACCAGCTCTACGTACATACGAATGCAGATTTTTATCGAATTTACGATGCTCTCTTTTCTCGTGGACGTTCTAGACAATTTCCATAAATATTGAAAAACCATTTAAAAATTATACTGCAAATAAGGGCGGACGTGTTTGTAGAAAATCTTGCAGTTTCTATAATGTCGCACATAAAGTCGCACTGTAGGAGAGTTGTCCCTGAATCCATGGATGTACAAATTATATGACACACACGCATTTGGAGCATGGAGAGGTTAAATTCGAATATGAACTAAACTGAGAGTCTTTTGAAGTGTTCTAGAAAGCACCTCTTAATATACGGGACAGTTTGTGGCTAGAGATAATGAACCTAGACAGACCTACCATTGCTTAAGACAATCGACTCAGAATAACGTCAGACAGACAGACAGCCTATCTGCGGTCAATCTGTAGCCTGTAGCAAAACTACAGGTCCGATCTCAATGCAAAACCCGCTGTTTTGGTTTGAGGTCGACGAAGAAAATCTCATCCGAGAGGATCCTCAGCCCCGGTATCCGCTGTCATAGTTCTACACTCAAAACATATCTATTTGGCAGAGGATTAGATTGCTTTAGAATCACTGACCAACAAAGATGATAAACTTGAATAACATTGACCATTGTCGGTTCTGACGTTGCAGGGCCAGTTCAATTGCAAATACCAGAAATATTAAGTTGGCAAACGGCATTTGGATCTGAACTGACTTAACCTAAAATTGAATGCTAAAACAAAAAAAACCTTAATCAGTCGAGTAAAGAGAAAAAACGGCATAGAAACCAGATAACGTGACTTTTAAAGTACACTCGTAGACATGGAGTTGGACAATTTGCTCAGTAAACCAACGATACATCTGTCGTGAACAGTTGCACTTGAACGTGAAAGATGAACAACTCAAGACTACTACAAGGACCTTATGTATCAAATGATCCTCCCACAACGGTGTTAGTAAGAATCTCACAGCCACAGACTGCAAAAAAAAGGTAATCGTTTGGTTCACCACTTATTACAGACCCCCGACTAATAGTACCAACATTCGGACTGTATTCAGCTGACGAGTGGAATATTGTGTCATTTTTCAATAGCCAGTTTATTTCCTAGTTCAACTGAACTGAATGGCTGAAATATTTTCCGTGTGTCAGCCATCCATTTCCAATTGTCTTACGCCACACTCGTGATCATATTTATGTTCGTTTGCTTCTTCTCCTGTACGTACTTGAGTATTCATCTTCTGTGGAACTGACACATTCTCAGTATCATTTTTATAATCCTCAAAAGTTAAGCAGTAAATATCAAGAAGTTACTCCTGACGACTTAACAAATAGCAGAGCGTATGAGTGTGTGCGAACACTCATACGCACCCAGGTACGCCAGTCTTATGCATCCCTTGCTCGGGGTAGTCAAGTCATGGCATGGGGGTGTGGGGGGTGGTTAAGCATAAACAAGAGCTCTTCTTAAGTAAGCAGACATAATGATGAATTGTTGGCAGACAGACATGGTATGGCATGGCATGGCATGCCTTGGTATTTTCTTCGCACACTTGCAACCCAGAAATTTATGGCAGAAAGGACGAACATAATTATATTGTGTCACACTTTAAAAGGATTTTTAACACAAACTAACAAATGCAGCAACACCCACACATCCGTTCGGTTCGTACGTCTGACACGAATGTAACAGGAACCACTACACATATACGGGCTTGTGAGTGTGTATTTGGTGCGGATACAACAGCCGGCTGCTGGAAGATGTTCTGCTTTGACAAGAAATAAATACGGCTATAATCCCAAGAATAATGTGAGGTGGTATTCTTGTGACTTTTGAGATATTTCTTTGTCTGCAGCAACCAGTTTCGGGCAAGGGGGCCCAGTACAGCATTTGTTGAGAGACATGACATCTTCTAAATCCCAACAGCAAATCGTCCAGTGCGTACGAGTAAGCAAAGACGAATTTAGCCAGCCCGGCCAAAGGCAAGATTCGATGAATACAACCAACTACATCCTTCGAAGACGAGAGAATATTGATTTCTCTCTCCCTCTCCCTCCCTCTCTCACTCACTTTATCTCTATCTCTCTGTCATCATTATTTTGTTGTGGAATATTTCATTTCTAAACTAAATATTTTAATACCTTTTATTAATGAAGGTTTGACAATTTAAAATGATACACACGGAATTCGGATTTCTTGCGAGTATGAGGAAGATGTCGGTTACATGTCGGTTTTGCATGAGCCAAAATTATGGGCAGACACAATTTCTGCGGTTGCAAAATGTTCACTTTGCGTTTGTCGAATTCGAAGATTGTCATTGGCGTCACATGACAAACAATGGAAATGGTGCCGGAATACGGGTACTATTCAGAACCAATTTCAATTCGGATTCGATGAGAAGAATAATTGAGACAATTTTACTATCAAGATTTTGTAATCTCTGTGTGTTTTCGGCTCGACTTACAGATTGGATATATCTGTAAGAATGCCGGGGCAAACAAAATAAATACGGAGTAGTTAAATAATGTTCCAAAGTGTTTGCGTAATCAAAATGAAATATTTATTGAAATAATTCCGAGAATGACTGAGGAGATACAAATATATGAATGCGGGGTTTTTCCACTGCGTGTAATTACAAATAAACAGATGCACAGTCATGCTTGCGCATTCAATCAGATTGTCCAACCAAACATGACAGACATACGTACATATGTATGTGCGTGTATGTGCGAGTAAGTGTGTGTTTGAGCTCACTGACAAATTGATTCAATAGAGCAATATGCTTCACTCATGTTCACAGTAGAGAGGAAATTAGCATGACTCAACAAACACACAGACGCCCATATGCACACACTGACACGGACGCATAAATATATTCATGTGTGTGTGTGTGTGTGTGTGTGTAGAAGCAGCCAAACAAACTGAATTCTGAACATGACAGCGAATGTACGTATGTTCCGAGTGTGTACTGTCAAACATACACCGGCACGTGAATACAATTTGAAGTATGAGCGTGACAATTTACGTCAATAGTAACAAAAGTTTCCTGCTTCCCGCCACCAAAAAGTGGCCCACTATCTCTTGACTGGAAATACCCAAGTTTTCTTTCGTTCCCATAGATTTTCGTTCGCCTTGTCATTCTGGTGACGATTAGTTGGTCGTGCTGTTTTTTTTTCGCAAAGAAAGCAAGCGAGCGTTATCGGTCGACATCGTGGATTTAATTTACATGTAGACCATGCCAAAGCCTGGCGCAATCAAGAGTTTGTGTCAGTCGATGGACCATGTATGGGCTTGTGGTGTGATTGTCCCAGTTGTTGTAACTTAGTAATCGGCCGAAATCGCTAAATTTGAAGGGGGGGAGAAAAAACTGTACAGTCGTAAAAAAAAGTGCGACTAAGTGTCGGACATGTACAGTAACTTAATTCCTAGTAGGAGCACCCCTCGTAAGTGTGTTTATATGAATATCTGCACACACACATATATGTCCATGCGTATGTATGAGTGTGTCTGTGTGTGTGTGTGTATTGACATCAAGAGCAATTGTTCGAAAAGAAAAGTTCACGTTTGTTGCTTATTTTGCATTACTGGCGAGCACACGCACACACTTAACTGCACACTCCGATAATATTTTCATGATTTTCGAACACGTATGTTAAAAGACATGCACATGCATGCATTGCAATTGTAAGAAAATTCAACAACAACACAACAAAAAGACATGGAAAACACACACAATATCACGGAAGACAGACAGACAGACAGCCAGCCAGACATGCATGTTTATATACACATGTGAATGTACATTAGACTGGGTCATTAACATTAAGAAGAAGAAAAAATAACAGATGGCAAGAGGAATGTTTACAATGGAAATACTCGGAGAAATGAATACGAAATGATTCCATAAAAGATCCATTTTGTTTTCCAACCCGCAGAAACGCCAACAGACATCAGACACTTCCTCCGGGACACGCAGGCGTATTTAAGAAAGATAAAACACATACCAAGTAGCTGACTTTAGGTTATCTGTTATCATTGATTGGAAAATAAAATGTTAACCAATGCTCGATCAAACATCAATGGGAAACTAACAATAACCAATTGGTATTTTGCATTGGACCCACCTTAATGTGCATGCACATAGATACCAACATACCCGTGTATTTCAGATATGTACATGTACCTTTTGAAATTCCTATTTAAATACATTTACACGACAACATGCACTCACAGACATACGGGTCATTTGCCAGACGAACAGTTTAAGTCAAAATTCCACACTTAAAACGATGCACACTTTTCGTAGTTGAGACAGTTTGGCCAACATGTCGTACCCAATGAATACATCAGCGCAATTTTACTCGAGACGACTGTTTTTGACTTATGCCAGTCTAAGCGGAAGTGAACAAGACCTGTGTGTGTGTGTGTCTGTGTTGTTGAGACTTTTGCTGGAAAATAATTAATTTTTATAAAGCGACTTTAAATTTGCGCATGATTTATGTCGGAGCTTTGTGCCTTAATAACCCATTTCTTGCAGCTTGTTTTCCCCATTGTTGCAATTATTGTTGTCTCACAGACTACTCGCATCATGTGGCACAAGTTTACACTCGGTCGTTGGTGCGTATTTATTTCATGTACATTTTGTGTGTGTGTGTTTGCCTTAAGGTCATAATTACAATCAACTCACTCACTCAGTTACAGCCAGCAGATTTTTTCTGATTTGTTCCCGGATGGGAAGGTATCCCAACACATGCGAACAGCCACTTCCAGACGATCAATGGAATTGCCACACTCTGTTCAGCAAATACAAGAATTTGTTTCCAGTAATTCCTGCTGGTGAAAGTCGGCTAGGTAAAGATGTATCATCTAGTTCCAAGTATACCGTCCTACATCCAAAAACCGGTAGGATCATGGACCACCAACAGTCGAGATACCCTGGAGATGCACCTCTTGATGGGTCCAAGTGAAATATCCTTCGGGCAGCTGCCAAATGAACACAAGCGAACCTAACCTGGGGGGTTCCTCCCTTTCCTACGTACACACATTCTGTGTCGTTCTACATGTGCAACAGCAAAAGTAAGAACGGGGAGCCCATCATCTGCCACGTTTCTCTCGGCTTGTGCAACATTAGTCTTCCACATGCTAAACATGCATTTTGTGCTCCGATTTTTTGTTTGGTTTTCCTGTTTTCTTTTTTTGCGGCTTTATGGGAAATGTGCTTTTTCTCTTGGATTTCTATAGTTTTCAGTTTCCCGAAGAAATGTAATTTCCCCTTCTGGTTTGAAGATGGAGATGGAGTTAATGGACCACAAGTTGTCTTCGTTGAAGTCGTACATGACAAACACAATCGCGTACGTTACTGTCCCCTCGTCGTACGTCGGTAGGAAGTGGTTTCATATTCTCTGGAAAATTATCTGCAACAAAACCAAATGTTCGAATGTTTGAATATAAAACATAAATTATGTAAAAAAAAAAACAATTCACATTCGTTTGTAAGCGAACTAAAAACACAAAAAAAAAACATAAATGTAAATGTTTTCTGTTTATTTGCTTTGTTGCATGCCCCGTATGTGGTACGGAATGAAACAAACAATCAAATTGTGCAATTATCGAAGAAGGCACGTCCAAACAAATGTCAGGAAACATTTAAAGGTAATTTCTTGGAAGGCACGTGCATATCGTTGCTGAGATGGCCAACCGACATTTTCAACATAAATCGACTGAAGGTAAAACTAAAGTTACTAAAATTTCAATTTATATGTTGCTTAGTCCCCTTTTCCACAGGCAAATTTTTATTTGGCAAATTCTGAGTTTGTAGGCGAGAGGGGTGCGAGGAAGAGAAACAAAACTTTGCCTGTTCAGAATTTGCGGTACACGCAAATTCTGCTTTGCTCTGTTCGTTGCAAACAATTTTGTTGACATTTCCTTTTTAACCTATTCGTTTTACTGACACACAGCCGGCTGACTCCATATCAAACGCGGATTTTGTACAATCCAAAATCTCTTTTATTAAATTATGTTTACACTCCTTGTCCATTATTGCACCGATTTTAAATTATGTATACACTTCTTCGAAAAATTCTTTAAAATGTAAACACTTTTGACGTTTCTTTCTTTCTTTTGTATTTTGATTCGCAAATTTGGCAAAGAAAAATTTGCTAGTGGAAACGCAAGCGAAAATTTCAAAAGAGAAAACAAAAAATTTGCCAAATAACAATTTGCCTGTGGAAAAGGGGACTTAATGAAATGCACGACTACGTATGAGTGATGTAAATTCAAATCAATCACTCCACCACCCGCATATTCCACCACCACCAATTGTGGAATTTAGACGACAACTGTTGGTCAGTGTAACTTTGTATTCGAGTATTTCAAACCACCCGAAAATACTTCTCCTCGTATTCATTAAAAGAAAATTTTTCAGACATTGTTCTTAAGAAAGGTTTCTTAAATTGTTATGAATATGGGGGTTAATCTCCAGCTGACTGTACACTTTGTAAAGTTGAAAACTAAAATGAATTGTGTGTCTTTGTTTTGATTAGATTTCAAAATTTGATATGTTGGTAGGAAATGTCAGTAAAAGTTCGTTTGGAGTGCAAGATAAACCTCAAGTTAAAACTTCCATCTAGTTTTGAATGTGATCCCAAGGACGGACATGACTCTTCGAAGTCATTAATTTGTAGCCAGTAGTTGGAATCCAGGCCACGACTAACAGCAGGTTACAGAGCCAACCTTAGTTAAATCGGAAGCACACTTTACTATTTGATTGGCAGACAAACAGAGAATCTCATCGGAAGGCAGCTGCAGCTGCAGCAGCTTTGAAGCTATGAAGTGTAGACCGACTACGTCGACCTATTTACATACACGTGCCCGGTTCTTTGTTGATGAAGATTTAAGTGTTTCGGAACACACTGACAAATTTGTCAGGGTTCTCAACATGTCCCAAAGTTTGCCGAGTAATACAGCAAGAACAATACTCGTTCTAGGGCGGACACCGTTTTTTTTCTTTTTTGTGGACCACTTTCGTTCTCATGCGCTGCTTAGGGATTTTTGAATTTATTTTCCTTTGTTCTTTGTTGGCTGGTGTAAGACAACAACTGAAAATCGACACACTGTAAGATGCGCCCTTGAACGCTGGTTGCCCTCAATGCCGCGCTTAGATATTGCCACCAGTAATTAATAGCTCAAATTCAGCCTCAAGGCCAAAAGGAATACCAACAAAAAGTTTCCAAAAACAGAAACCGAAACCCCTTTTATGTTAAGTTTATACTCTGGCGTCCTCGACCTTTAACTAGCATTTTGTTGTTATGTTGTGTTGGCGTGTTGGTATGCGTGTATGTGTGTAATTGTTAATGTTGCCAAGACTGACTGTGGTGGCTCCTCCTGCCATCTGGCCCAGCGAACGTCTTCTCGGCTTTGGGATCAGTAGTCTGAAATATGCTTTATACGCTAAAGGGCTAATTAAAATTTCATAGAAAAACGTCAGTTTTCACTATGCAAATGTATGCGTGAATAAGCGTAACCGTTTCGCATTTCTGAAGTACAACAATAACAAGCGAATTTGTTATTATTGTTGCTAGCCGGTTTCAAGCAGAATAAAGTCTCCGGTATACTGCAAAAATATTCCGCATCTTTTCACAAATTACATGAAACGGTCATAGGAAACATAAAACATTTACAAAAAAAAAAACGAAATGATGTTATCTTGTGAAAAACGAAGAAGATAATTTCTTGCAGTGTACCAGAATCAACGGAGCGTATTAGCTGAACAAATTGTACTTGTTCTTGTTCTTGTTTTTCAAAGGAAATGGCTACACACACACACACACACACAACAGAAAAGAGAAAAACAATAACTGCAGCTCGGTTTATAATAACAAAGCTAATTAAAATATCATGAAAAACCAAGGGCGAAAGGAACTCAACGAACGGATAAATGGGAGTGGATGAGTTGCCCGAACTTAACTTACTTGGATTAACTTGGATTTGTTAACAATTCAATATCACCGGAAACCTAATTTAATTAATCAGCACTGTTCTGAACCTATTTAAGAGCGTTTCATAATCTTGGAAGCCGACCAACAGTCGAATGGTGAAACCTTTGCCCCTTTAAACTCTTGAGAATGACAAATACTTGGGTTCAATGTATTTTCACTTAGTTTAAACTGTGAAACGAGTCAAACGAGGCTTATTGGCCCAACCCTGCCGCCCTTGATGTCAACGCCTTTAACCGTTGACTTCGATTCGAACTGTGCACTCATCAGAAATTGTGATGTTTGCATTGAAATCGTGTTTGTTTTTGTTTTATTGTAACTGACAGGGGAGAATTTTAAATTAATTCTGCTTTCCAGGAATGATTCGTTCACATTTTCGCACAACAAAAAGTTAATTGAATCTTGTGTTTTTTCGGCACATTCTCTCTTCACTCTCTCTCTCTCTCTCTCTCTCCCTCGCTCTATCTCTATCGAAAGAAAAATACAGCATTTTGTTCTAAAGAAAATTCTAAATTTTTTTATCTTAAGTTTTTCATTGTGTTTAATTAAATTCCTACATTGCATATGTTAGCAATAGAAAAACAACGGCAAGAGGGAGAGAGCGAGAGCGAGAGCGACAACAAGGGTCAGCAGGCATCTGTGGAGGAAGCTCTCTATACGGTCATGCAAGACCTACTTGCTGCTGCTGCGTCTGTAGGTGGATGGTGAGGTATTCTATTGTTGTTGTTGTTGTTGTTGTAGTGGTGGACGTGGTCGTGGTCTTCGCATTAGAAAAGTATAATGTGCAATAAAAAACTCAATGTTTTTGTTCTATTCGTGCGCCGAGCATGTTTATATTTGTGTGTGTGTGTGTGTGTGTGTGGCTGAGTGTGATGAATGTGCTTTGTGTTTTTTTTTTATTGATATAAATGTGTGTGTGCGGTTTGAGAATTAGTCAAACGTAAAAATCACTTTAAATTGAAATTGAATTTTCTGCTTGTAACATTTTCTCATGTTGAGGTTGTTGTTTTCCTCTCATTCCCCTCTTCCCTGACGAAGCACGCTATGTTAGGTGAACGTATTCTGAGCATATTTTCACATACGAGTATACGAGTATATAAGTATACGATCAGTCACTGCTATCCTTGGCGTAGTCGTACTCAAACCTGTCAAAGGCCGTATCCCTCTCCGGATCTGTTCCTTCGCGTAATGCTGCGGCTGACATTTAGATTTTAATGGTGCTTTGAGTTCGACCAATGCCACACATCAAATAAATCGACATTCCACTTTGCTCTCTGCTCTGCATTCTATTTAACATAAAAATAGCTTTTACATTTAGAAAGGTAGAAATGATGGTGTCAAATACAAACACAGACACACATGTACACACATTGAAATTTATTTGAATTTTTTTTAAAGTAATTACAAGCGGAAAATTTCCAATGAATTCTGTAAATGATTAAAATGAAATGAAGTGAATCAATGAAAGAATTTGTTTTAATTGCATTTTTTGCCTGACTGCTGCCGTGAGTTCTTTTCAACAGATAATTTTAATCAAACAGTATTTGCAATATCTAAAATTTATTTACACACATACACGCACACACCAACTAGTTAATCGACAAAACTTTGATCTCAGAAGTTTGCCCAACTTGACAAACTTGCAGTCAGTTTTCAAATGTGTAGAAAACAAGTCAAGTACACAAATGAAAACTGTTTGGGCAGGGACACCACGTGCCATTATGAATAAGATGAATTGTAAGACAGACTGAATAAATGTGGCCTATGGAGGCCATGAATACTGAACAAGTGATTGTGATACCGCACATGCTTTGATATCACTCACGCATTTCGAATAAACTACGAAGCAACAGCAAACATGCAAACTTGAACGAACTGTCTTCCGCCATCTCCCGTTGCCAATTCCTTTCCACGCTCCTGGGATATGCCACAGAAAACAATGTGCACCCATCATGTTTATTATGATTCGTTCTATTCGGTGACTAGATGGTTATACACACACACACACACACCCACAAACCATATGCACAAATCGGAGTTGCCAATTCCGAATGCGAAAATTACAAAAATTTCCCCCGCTCCCCAATCCGTTAAATTGGAAGACATTTATTCAATCATTTTCCAAAATGTATTGGTAGCCTGGAGAATGTTTCCCATTCGAAAGCTTTTGTTTAGAATCGTACATACCATCGATTATCAAATTCATTGGTAGATGGCGCTGACTGCAAACAATAGATGACACTGGTCTGGAGTTGAGTTTTTGGAGCCCCCTTATAGAACAACAATAGTTGCTGCACAAAAATAGAAACAAAACCACTCCGTTTATTGTAGGGCTGGAAACCTTTTCAAATGTCCATGTGATTAACATGGGCGTTTACACGAGACAGTACTGAGAAGTCTGAATGCAATGCATTTGTACACAGTTCATTAATTGAGAGAAGTTTCCTTGGGATTTTCTAAAAATACTTTGCACTCCGGCTCTGGTATCGACATCCCTAACGTGTATGGATGCAAGTATTACGAGAAATGTTTCTTCGCAAGTGTATACATTACGATAAAGATCTCCGAGAAGAACTAATGAAAAACTTTGGCAATAACAATGAAGAAAATATGATATATTGAGTATTTGTAACATGCTCAGAACAGCAACAGCAACAAATACAATAACAACAAAACTCCAACAAAAAAGAAAAACGAACTGCTAAAAAGTCAAAGTTTTCTTGTTAGTCGTTTTTAGTA
Organism: Hydrotaea cyrtoneurina; assembly: GCA_958296145.1. Lineage (NCBI taxonomy): Eukaryota > Metazoa > Arthropoda > Insecta > Diptera > Muscidae > Hydrotaea > Hydrotaea cyrtoneurina. Next base: position 761,702 of record OY282516.1, on the reverse strand, counting down.
TTTAAGAAAATTATACGATAAGTTGGTCGACAACTAAAGATGCTTAGAAAGAACTTTGCAAATGTTTTTTGTTTTTTCTCTTTAAATTGTGCGGGGGAAATTCTAGGAAATTTAATGAACACCAAAATCTCCCCCCACCCTTCGCAGAGCAGTTAATTTAAATATCGTCTTTAATTACGAGGACGCTGTACAATTTCTCATCACCAAAAGTGCTTAGAAAATTTAATTTCGTAGAAAACTGCACCTCGCTCGATCCCCGGAAGACGTAACACGAGAACAACCTTGCCTGCTTGTTGCTGGCTGGCTGGCTGGCTGCAACATAAGGAATTTTAGTGTTGCCGTTGTAGTTCGTGAGTGCAGCAGCTGCCACTGCTGCTGTACTCCTTAAAGGAATTTTCATATTTCAACGCATACCAAGCAATTTATTGCAACACAATGAAGCAGCCAATGTTTGTTTGTGCACCAACATCGAACGATGTAAGTCATACACCGTGCACCGTGCCCCATACGCCAGCGTTACAATATTACGGCATTACGCCATGCAGTTGCACACCAACAAGTGCAATTCATTTGCAAGATATGATCGGCAGACAGGACCCAAAAATATCCTACGGAAATGGAATTGAAAATTCAAAGCACAAGCATATTCAGAGAGCATATGGGTGAGGGGAGGGGGTAAGAAAAAACCAAAAAAAAAAGTATTCTATTTAAATATAGTGGCCATGTGGTATTGGACCATGTGTATTATGGCCGACTTGGTAAATGATTAGGACCAGTTGAAGAGTTCTTTTGACGGACGTTTCATTGTGAAAAATGGGAAAAGTTCCACGTAGTTCGCGAAATCCTTCATCAACATCGATGTGAACTGATTGACAGCCGTTGTCTACGTGTGTGTGTGTGCAACAAAGGATATGAGGCAAGGATTTGTAGCGGCTGCTGCAGCAACAACAATGACGATGTTGCAACAAACTCTGTATTACTAACATTACAATTTATTGCTATTATTATTTACACAATACAGCAGCAGTGGCAGAGCAATACAGTTTATAGAAGCTCGAAACGAAATGGCAGAATATTAAAATTAACAAGAATTTATGGTTTTTCATATTTGCAATTCTCAGTCCTCAGCATAAAATAAAACGAGGTGTTACCGTATACAGCATGCATGCTACTCTCTCTCTCTCTCTCTCCCTCACTCCCTCGGCCCCTCTCTATCGATCCCTGCTGAAACTTACAAGCCCGCGTTGAATACAAAAAAAAAAAAAAACACCGAAACCAAATCTACAAGGAAAATGTTATGTCAAGTGAATCCTTTGAATGTGCAATTTTACTCTTCGCCAAATGAAAATGAATATGTTGTGTGCCGATTCCGACACGCACGCCAGTGACGGCCTCGGAACGCGCTGAGGTCGGTTTCATATTGACCGGCTTTAAAATCCAAAGGCAACGAATTCATTCGTTACCAAATCCCCGGACAGATTTCAGCAGCAGGTCCAGTCATCCTTCGCGTTATCCTTTATACGACTTTCAGTGCGGACTGTAAGCTTTTTATTCTGGCGAATATACGAGCAGCAATTTATGCCAATACGCAACAACAACAACATCAACAGCGAAACCTCATTTACGGCTATTACTCGTATTGACTGGCAAGCGCCAGTGACTGACGGACTGACGGACAGACAGACAGCCTGATGCTGACGCTGCATTCATTAAGGCAAATGTTATTACCTTTTCGCAAAAGAACAACAAAATGTACGAAGGAAAATATATGCAAAATGAAAATATTGTACAACGACAGCCGGATGCACTCGCCGAGAGATCACCAAGCCAATGTGTGCATGTGTGTCGGTGTGTGTGTGTCGGTGTGTGTGTAAGTAGGCAGACCCTTAACAATTCGACAGAGAAAATATCGCTCGCTGCCGCCCATCGTGTAAGTAATTTTCCATTTAAATTTGATTGTTGGCTTCTTCACGTTTTCGTCGTCGGTACCAAAGTTATTTAAAGCTGCACCTACTTGATTACCCATGATTACCGAACCTATTACTATGATAGCTGTGCGATTTTTGCATTTGCATCCCGGTCTTTAAGCTGCGTAAAGGTTACATCTTGTAGAATCGCTATCTCAAAGCTAAGGAAATGGCCAGCATGTGCGAAGGCTTTGTGGGCACCACACATACACACATTATCATATATTGCTCCTGTGTGTGTGTGTGTGTGTGAAGACTAAAACGAAATTCAACGTGATGTTCCTATTTTGTCCGGGACTCTCTTGCGTTTATTGACAACTGGCCGTTGGATCGGACGACCCACTACAGACACAATTATTTTTCAGCCGAACTGTTCCTTTGGGGAATACTCTTCCAGCAAGAGTATTGTCCGCCAACAAATGTCAACAAACACTACTCCCTCTTTTCCTCCATTCTCCTTCCGATACCCTGATCTCAAAGCACAGTACATGACGTACGCTGAGGGTCGATAAAAAATAGATCCACCAACTCAGGAGAGTAGTTGGTACTCCGGTATTCAAAGGTGAAATATTTACAAATGTATGCCCGCATATGCAGATGGAGAATTGGTACAATCGTCAATTAATTTTGTTTTTCGTCGTCGTTTGTGTCGCAAGTAAATCCTTGTAGGTTCTCTGACTTCCTGTCAACCACACTTAATTAAGTTACACACAAAAGAAGCTTACCGAACTTGTGCTTGTGCTTGTTTTTCTCCCTTTGCCTTTGCCCTTCCTTGCCTTTATTCTTATTTTCTGTTTTACCTTCCCTACCGATGACGATAACAATAGCACGAACGTTGTTGGCAGGGAGAGGGCATAATAATGATGTCATATGGTTATAAAATTCTATAGAGTGTGTGTGTGTGTGTGTGCACCAGCAGACAACAACAACGACAGCAACGATAACATTATCGTCATCGTAATCATCATCATCATCATTGTCAGCGCTTTCCAGTCGGACATTTAATGAACTTTTGTGTTTTTGTTGCACAGTTTTTGAGTTGCTCAGCAGTTTCAATCAAAAATAATGTTGATGTTTATATGAGAACTAATTAGCCGTCTCTCATTTGCAGCAACAGCAACAACAACACTTATACAAAGTGCACATTTGCATCGTGTGTTTTCTTTTCTTTTTGTTTTGTTTTGTTTGCCAACTAAAGACAAAAAACCACAAAAACCATTAAAATGACAAAGAACTTCAGCCACACAGAAAACAAATTCGTTGGCACAACCGAATTTATTTTTGCCCGCCGAATTGTTGCGTGCACGTATGTCAGGAGTCCAGCCGAATATTAGTTCGTTTCACAGACAAAAAGTATTGTTGTTCATTTGTTTTTAGTTGGTAATAAGTGCTCTTTGAAATCTGTAGAACTGACCAAGAATATTGTAGGGAGCAGTGACCCCATTAAATGACAAAGATACTAATCGTCAAAGTATAGTTAGCATTTTCCATATTTTAGAACTTTCGGGCCAAACATAAATATTCATTACTAGCTGACCCGGCAAACGTTGTTTTGCCTTCAAATTTTATTTATGTAGCTAGCGGACCCCGGCGTGCTTCGCTACGCATGAATATTAACTTTGAATCAAATTCGTTGGGGGTTTTTTATTTATTTTTTATTTGGAAGTAATGAAAAAAACTAAATCAATTTAATACAATAGTGTATACAATATTTTTTGTTTGATTGTGTGGTGCATGAATAAATAAATTAGTTGGTGCTCCCACTCTGGAACATGCGACGTATAATTGTCCGTGAGAAAAGCACGGTTCCTGCAAATTCACAAAACACACTTGAAGCGTTTGTCCTTGAGCTTTATTTATGGTTATAGCAAATGATAAACGCGCGGGAAATTGAAGACGTCTGAATTGAAATGGGATGTCGTTTGGTAATAATGGTATCCGTGGTATTAGTACAACTTCTCCTTTTGCTTTGCCAGTGAGAATTGTTGCTTCAATCAAATTGGGCATTAATTTCTTCACGGAAAGTCTCGTTCCATTGCAGAGTTTTGGTGTATTGAGATTTCGAAGAAGTATGATCGATGAACCTATTTTCAAATTCAAAAGATGCGGTGGCATACCGGGTGGTTCCAAAGAATTCAAAAATTCAACCGGATAATTTACTGCGTCCTCTTCATTCGTAGCAGTATCAATAGATTTGCATGAAACCAAGTCACCTGGCTGCTTGTTGCAAAACTTTGGCCATTCCAGAATTTCTTGAAATATTACACGTTGGAATCTCAACTGTTTGCATATTTAATGGCAATTTCAAGGCGGAATGTGCTGTTCGGCCACCATCCAACAATGTAGCTGCAATTCCAGAAGAAGCAAGTGCCAATGCAATTTTTCGTTCGGATCGAATCGCTGATAAGATTAATGAAATGATAAACGTTTTTCCAGTGCCACCAGGAGCGTCCAAAAAATATAATCCACCAGTGTTGACATGTATATGGACAAAATCACATGTTGACATGAAAAGTCATAACTCGCGAAAGCGTTGACCGATTTCGTGCAAACTTACATATAAACCATCTGCACGACCATACGAACAAACACTTAAAATTTAAGCGAATTCGGTTCGACCGTTCTTGAGTTATAAAGTCACAACGCACTTGCAACAATTTTTTATATATATAGATTATTTCGTTTCTTCATATTTTTATATTGTTTGGAAAGGATTCTTGTAAAGCCGAATTTTTCTAGTTTGAATCGCTGTCCCACCGAAGTTTTCTTTGTGTGTAGTACTCGTACTAATACACAAACAAACGAATGAGCATAAACACGTAAAAAAGGCAACTTCAAAGCAAAAGTATCCGGTAGCAGCAGCAGCAACAACAACAACGGCAACTGCTACGACTGCCTCCGATACACATGCAAGCATAGAGACCATTTTGTGTCGGCTATGTGGGGCAGAAGGGTAAGTTGAATTGATTTTTATGCTTCTGTTATAATAGAGAGCTTTGGGATTTTGTTGTTGTTTTTTTTTCATCTTGGACTTTTGAGGTCGCCTATTAATTAGGAAAATGTCGAAAATATCATCTAACATTCAGCCCGAGACCGAAGGTGGGCTGCCCTCTTAACGAGTGCGACGGGTAGAAGTTTGAGTGTGTGTGTGTGTGTCGGTAAGAGTGTGGTCGAAGAATTTATGATCATTTGCAGTCCGTGTAAGGAAGTTTTCATTTTAATGGTCTCACATTACTATGAATTATGTTCAAATTTGTGCGGGTTTTTCTTACCTGAAAAGTGTCTAAAGTGTTTTATGTCGGCATTTATTTTGTATTCTGAAAAGAAAAAAGACAACAAAATCGCATTAATTTTTTTTTTTTTTTTGTTAGGTACCACTCTTGCTGGAGGCCGCCTATGAGTGCAATGCCCGGTTTTAGTGATGGAAAGAAGGGTGACATTGCATTCATATGTCTAAATATCGAAGAGTAGAGGGACAAAAGTCCATATACGTTATCTGATGGGATATTTGACCAATCGTCAGAACAGCAATTATTGAAAACTAGTAAGTTGTAATGCGCCTATGGCGCCCGTTAATTTGCTTGAGAAAGTATTTGTTACTTAATTTTAAAAATTTTGTAAAAAATATTTTGAGAAAACTATTTTGAAAAAAAAAATTTTTGTTGAAAAAAAAAAATTTTGTGGAAAAAAAAAATTTTTGTCGAAAACAAAAATTTTTTGGAAAAAAAAAAATTTTTGGAAAAAAAAAATTACTTCAAAAAAAAAATTTGGAAAAAAAAAATTTCTTGAAAAAAAAAAAATTTGGAAAAAAAAAATTTGGGGAAAACACAATTTCTGTAAAAAAAAAATATTATTTTTTTTATTATTATTATTTATAGAATTATTATAGAATGCCTATTTAAATTCCTACGTACTGCGTGACAGAGTCAGTGAATCAGTGAATCAGTGTCGAGGGTAAATATATATTAAGATGACTCGATTACTTTAATGGAGAAAACTCCGCTCCGCTCGTTTAATGTGCTTTTTTCGGCTAAACGTCAATAGGCCGGTTGTATTCGATCGTACAGTGGGCGTATGAGCTATGTGAGCGACTTGCAGTAAATAACTTATACGCCACTCGGTACTCCTACCTTCGATAGAGAAAAACAAGGAACGAATGAGAAGTAGAGAACAAGAAGGTAATATCCTTAACAATTCGGATAGACAGAAGACTAGGAAACACTGTAGCTGGTAGTGGATTGAACGAATAATAGGCTCCCAGGTAGATTTAAAATAGAATTGAATACCAGAGGCTTTGTGTCTTCTAAGCGAAACGAAATCTACCACTAAGTGTACTCTTGATGATTCAACGATTAGGTTGTGTTTTACTCTGGCAATTGATTGTGCTTTTTTTTTTGTACCGAACATACCCACATATGAACAACCATATACGTATGTGTGTGTGGTGCAGAAAATTATTTAAATTGTTTGACGTTTCATTAGAAATTGTGCAAAATGGAATGTGAAATGTGTACAACTATCAGATGCATATGAATATGGAATGCTCCAAAGGCCGTGAACTTTGCACTTATATATGCACATACACATGTACAGGCCAACTTTACGAGTGGAACATTACAAACGGCACGCACACACTCACATCTCTCTCTCTCTCTCTCTCTCTCTGTGTGTAGTATTTACGAAGTAGTCTCCATATATATATGGCAAATTGCATGTGTACATGTGTGTTCGTATAGTTCATATTCCATACTAAGTTTGTATTAATGGAAGTCATTTGGTGTATGTGCATGTGTGTGTGTGTGCTTTCTACAGTATATGAATATGTGTGTGTATGCCAACCAACTTGTGATAATGTTACTATTTGTAGCCTTTTGTTCGCTTTTTGCTCTTTGTGCATACATACACACACACACATAAAAGCAACATTTCTATACATAAATGTTCACATTATGAATGTGTATATGTATGGGCATAACCACACACACACACACACACATATGTATATATACATAGATACAATGAAACTATTCACTTGCATATGTGTGTTCTAATTCATGGCTGCTGTCCTTTGTTTTAAAGCAAAGCAATAAAACAATTTGTCAAGCAGAGAATCTATGCATGTGTACTAACACACACACACACACATGCACATATATACACATAAATGTCTATACGTTGCTGAGTACTTGCCCACAACATCACTCAAGGAAAAACAAACGCAAACGGCCCTCAAGTTCAGCCAGCAATTATTAGCAAAAAAAATACACGACAAGGACGACAGGATCAGTACCAGCAGATATTGTCTAGTAGCTGATCAAATAATACGAAACGACACCAAAAAAAAATAGAAAACATTCCCGAATATTGACAGACGGTACTTAAGGAGACACTTGACAGACTTGATACTAAACATACTTTGTTCGTGACTATTTATATTCTAATTCAGTCTAAGGTTTTGTCGCTGAATGATAACACCGTATTACACACATTCTGTCCTATGAACCATGGCACAATTAAAAAGGTAAAGTCATTTGCCCAACAACAAAATATCAGATGCAACCCTGCATTTGTTTTGCCATTTTGATTGTCAAACTCAGGTGACATATGCCGTCAAATTCATTTGTCATTTGTAGTGTGTGAAAAAAAAATGTAATATAAACCACTTATTTTCTTACAGACTTCTGTATTTCCAATACAGAAGTCTGGGATTTGCGCACATTCCACTTATTACAAACAGTGGCAGTTCTCGATCAATGTCTCATCAAATTCTCGCCCATGCAAGTACTCTATGGCATACGATTGGAAGTGGATCGTTCGGATTTCGAAGACACGGCAAGTTTTGATACCAGTTTTAAGGTATTAGATTCGTGTGGGGCATGCACCACGACGGCCCTATCAAATACAACCACAGCCGCAACTCCGTAGTCGTAATCATCATCACCATTTTGCACATTCTCAACAAAACCGCTCAAGCAACAATCATGGTAACAACAGCAACAATAACAATCGTGACGCTGCACCTGCATCTTAATAATGCCAATGATGCGGCGGCACAGCAGCGGCTGCGAATAATGGTCTCGATGATGATTTGTTTGATTTGGATGATATAGCTATGAATTTATTGTTATTTATTGAATATATTCAGACAAATCGGTCTAAAGGAAAAAATGTTTCCCATACAAGGACTGATGCAACCTCCGGAAAAATACGGTTTTTAGACCATTTTTACGCTAAAATTATTATATTTCGGCCAGTTATTGATGTAAAGTGTTCATATTTGGAACATGAGACATGGACCTCATACAAAAAAATTTAGTAGAAAAAGTGGATGGGCCCCGCCCCTTTTTTTTAAAAACTGTCATATCTTGGTAATTTTTGGACCAAGGAAGCTGATATTTGGTACATATTTGGGTTTGGCCCTCCCCCTTATTGTAAACTGTCATATGTCGACCATTTTTGCAACAATATTTTTAAGTTTTTAGTTTAAATATATTTCACAATGTATTTCGTTTTGAAATTCCCAGAATTGCCAATAAGAATGTAAACAAACATTTGAGTTGTCAACAAAGAGTTTGACAATCAAAATACTGTCATAACATAGCAAAATGAAAAAATTGTAATCAGCTGTTCGCATGATTCTACCTTTATTATTGTGCCATGCCTATGAACCAAATTTACTTTTTCGGAAAGGGGATAAAAAATAAAAATGCACGTGTATCGGCGATTTTCATGTACACGTCAGATTTTTTTTTTTTTTAAGTTTGAAGTATAATGCTCGTAGTGGCCTGTGTGAAAGCCTTTGGACTGATTTTTAACCCTTTTTCAGTGATCCAATGGAGCTGATTTTTTGCAGGCAGACTCGTGGAAATGTCTGTATCACGTCAAATTTTTTAAAAAATAGATTTTTATCAATTCTCAGATTTTCCTAAATTTTTTTTTATTATAGTTATAGCCGAAATTATTCCTTAGGGTGTAACCATCGAGTTTATCGTTGAGTACTTTCTTACTAATTTCGCTGACATTCCATGAATGACGGGGTCTTACTGTTTAAAGCTGGCTCCGAACAGCTAAAGATTTAATGGACACGAACCTGGGTGTCATATGAGAAAGTCGCCACCTATAAAAACACTGCCTTTCACATCTGGTGGTCGTGCTGGTCTACAATCGTTGCCAACTGTGGGGCACTTGATAGTGTCAAGCTTCGGTTTTGAGCGAGAGCGCATCTCCATGTAAATGATTTTCACATTTTCAATGGAACACATTTTGATTTGAAACGATTCCGCTTATGCGTGCGGCCGTTGGCAAAGTCACAGGCATTTTTCTTAATATTTTTCTTAGAGTTTATAAATTTGTGTATACAAATATTTCATATACACACATACAGATCCCATTGTATGTCTGTAGTGAAAGTGAAAATGTGCGTTTGTTTGAACGTCTACGGACTGTAACTCTGTGTGTGTGTGCTCATCACAAATACACAGTCACACTCTGTCGGCGTAGTGTAAAAATATCCCAGTTGTTTTCAATTGTCCGTTGTTGTCTATTATGTCTGTCTGTCTGTCTGTCTGTCTCCGTATGTTTTATCACTGTATGGCAATTTCACACACTCGCATGTCAGAGAATGACATTTTCGTATGTGTGGAAGGAAGCACCTTGTTAGGGTATCTTATTACAGATCCATTTCATTTGAAACTGAGTCAACATTTACAAGCGGTACTCGCACGTGTAACGGGGCTACACCCACCATATAAATTATATTCAATTGTTTTTCTTTAGAATGGTATTTCATTTAAACGGGGACACTTTATAGAACATTTTATGAGGCATAGAACTAAAGGCTTCGTTTCTATGGTACGAGTCCACCGTGTATAAACATGTAGTTCATGTATGTGTGAATATCAGTTTTCGGGAGTATCACTCGTATGCCTAGAAAAACAAATGCAGATGATTGACTTGGGACGGATGGCCCAAAGAGCGAAAATAAACGAAGTCGTCCTTTTATGGATAAATCTTACTGAGTTTGAACAAAGTAGACATTCTTGATTCTCCCTCAATCATTTCACGCCAATGAACCGACAGCATATTAAAGTTGTGTGAATAGTAAATTGCCAAATTGCAGTAACATCCAAGAATTTCCATTTCCAAGATGGTGTTGGTCATAGAGGATACTTTGTACGTGTTTCCCAGTCCCAAGTTTCCACCACATTCCAGTTATAAATAAGTAGTTGCGGTACTACAAACGAAATTGAAATAGAGCAAACGGACAAAAGTCATTTGCTTGCATCGCATCGAAATAATAATGAAATAAATATGAACGATTTAATTACTTTCTTCCTTTTGGGTGGCTCTGGATTCGTTCGTTGTCCGTTACAGTATCTTTTCATCCTGCGAAACATGAACTCTTTGGCAGCCAACCAAATTGTGAAATATTCGAAAAAGAAACGATTTTAACACTTTATCTCTTCCAGTTACGAAACGGCATTTAAGCCAAGAAACGAAGAAATGGCTGAGGACGCACGGAGACGGAGACGAAGGTGGAGACGTAGTAGCACAAGAAGAAACATTATAAATTAAGGATTTAAATGGTCGTTTATCTAATTTTATGGTCTTTGAATTGTACAATAAATGTGTAAAGGAGTATGAGTGTTTGTACAGCGTGTATGTGTCGGTGCGTGTCCGTAATTAAAACCATAAAACTGTATCCGTATATCACGGATAAATTTCCAAAAGACTTTTGCTTGAACGCCAAATATATACCAGCTACACTATCTGTGTATGCATGGGTGTATGTGTGTCTGTGTGTTCCCAGATGTATACCTAGGAATACAGGACTAAATGTGTGTACACAATGGCATTGCTAAAGACAGGCGTCATAAAGAATGCGGGCTGCCAATTAATTGAAATAAATGTGTAGTAAAGTTTTTTTTTTTTTTTTAAAAATGTTGTAATTTACGTTCGAGTTGTTCCAGTTGTTTCAGGAATGTCATAAACTACTAAACAATGACCCAAACACAACCGATCACCGCCAAAATAACCCAGAAATTGAATGGCCGCTTGACTGTCTGATCATATATTTATCGAATGAATGAGCTCCGAAACCGATTACATGAAGTCCCTGTTAAAGAATTCCACCAGATAAATGAATTATTTTTTGTTCAGAATGTACATACAAACGAATTTCCATTAACACTCCATGAGGGAACAGAGAATCGGTGAGCTGGGCACGATACAATTCGTATGCTCATTTAAAGCGGAATCCGAATTGCTAATATCTTTGCTAGAGACGTTTTACATGACTTAGAGATTACTCACTTAAGTACTCGTACAGTCGCCGACCGCTGGCCAATATTTTGTTGTCCTTTCCAGGATAAGCGCACGCTTTCGTTTACAGAATGTCTTCTCAACTCATAAAATACCATAAGAAATCACCTGTTCCTTCAATTCGTTCCTTTTAGCCCAAGGGCACAAATTGAATACATTGGCCACAATGTCAACAATGCCACGGCATTAACTGATAATAAGTTTACAATTAATTACGCAAATAAAACAACAAGTCATAATGTGGCGAAAACTTGGACTAATCTTTTTGACAAAGTGTGTACCACAATGGATTTATCATTTGCCACCCAATTGTACTGTCGGCAATTGTGATAAATCGAATAGAATTATTAAAACATTTGCAACTGAATTCGGCGCAATCTGAAGTCAAATTTTCCATACAAAAATTGTTCCAACTGCACACTAAGGAATATGGATATTCTAAAGCAAATGAATATTCTAAATATTTGTCAGCGACAGCTCGAAATCTCCGACAGGAATTGCAATCACACACCGCAGACGGATCTTTGTGTATGTCCAAGCAGCCGACTATCCGGTGCTTTGTGAATGATTTGCGTTTCCCTTTTGTTTGGTGATAATGTTGTGAACATATCCAGAAGATACCCGACAGATTACTTAGTTTTAAAGACTCGTTCGGGAAACATTTTGCTTTGACACAGCTCCCGGGGTTATGCATTTGTGGCTTGTGATTTGTTTGGAAGCATAACGTTTATCTCGCTAGCAAATGCGTTTCCAATATGAACGTGTTCCGTCCGACACAGATCAACGCAATGCCATTTCAGCTATCTCTGTCCAATAAATCCATAAAAAGTTCCAAGTTCATACAAAACTACAAATTTCGACATGAGCAAGTGTGACGGTGCTCTGCGATGTCTGCTCGATATTATTTATTACTATTGATATTTGTTGTGGTAACCACTAAATGATATTAAACAATAATAATAAATTAAATTCGCACACTATTCGCTTTAAGTGTCTAGAATGGTTAAGCAATGGTCGGAACGGTAACCAATGGTAGGAGTCTCACCCTACAACAGGAAGGAGTCTCACCCTACAATAGGAAGTTTCAAAACGCCACCTGAAATTCAAAATGACCAAACATCAAAAATCCCAAAATTGTGTTTTAGATTGATTCTTGTGAAATTACCTAAAATACACGTCTTTGCAAACTTTTACGCATCAACATGAAAAATTGACAATTTCGTTAAGATTTGATAACAAATTTTGTAAAGTTATGAAAATGCTTGTTAGTTCATTTTGGATTTCCACGGCTGAGGTGTGAGGGGTTCACTACTTTAAATGGTAGATTGCGACCAAAATTATAAAGAATTTATCTTCATGTTATTTCGATGTCTGCTGAAACGGGCCATGATTGGCCAATTACACTGAAGTCGTTTCATTCCGTATCTGATGCAATTTACTCCTCAAGAAGGCAATATACTGCGTATTTGTGAAGAAATTGAAAATACTCCGACTAGTCGGCGCCCCCTTCAGATTTATTTAATAAAATCGACACCATGTGTTGCAAACACACGCGCACGCACCTACAGGATATTCGGGCAAGCACGTACAGACGACACATGTACCAGCCAACATTTGAGCAGTGTACGTGCGTGCAACTGTACGTTTTCTTCCCCGACCTCTTCCTTGGCCTGTCAGTCTCTGTTTGTATTTTGTATATATTCCGATACATTCGAATATGAAGCGGCGATCTGTCATCATTTGCATGTCAAGAAGTTGTCTCGCCCAGTTGGTCATGGGACTGCCAACAACGATTCAACTCTTGACATTTACTGTCTTCCCCAATAGTTTTTACGGATAAAACGCACATACACATGTATGTATGTAAAAGCTTCTAGGGCGACATCGATCTCAGCTGATGAATAGTATCAGGCTCTGATGGCTTCCCAGTAGCTCCCTTACTAGACTTTATCTGTTTGTGGGTTGAGTCTCACTTCAAGCATTCGACTTTCCTCCAACAAAGAGATCATTAGAAGGAAACAACTGCCCTCTCTAACACATATGTTGTCTGTTATCTTTCTCAATTTACCAGAGAGGTGGGAATATTAAGAGAAAGATGGGAGTTTCCTGAGATGCTGAGGAGAGAGATGCTTCCTACTGGATACTGGATAAAACGACCCGAAGACATCGCCAACTGAGGCTGTAGCAAAAACAGGCTACAGAGTCATAGAAACTGACTCACATACGCACGGATAATTGTTCATGCAACACCAGGCTTTCATTTGAGTATAAATGTTCCAGAGAACTTCCGAAAGTTCTCAAGACTGCTACGATACTCTTCGATTATTTTTGTTGATGGGACATTTTGCCCATTAACTGACGCTACGTAGTTTCGTATGAATAGAAATAAATCAACATTCCCCCGAAAGTCTGTACGATATTAAGAAATAGATTTGTCTTATTCGTTGGGCATGATATACATATTTGCATTTGTCTGTCCGTGCGTGCGTGTGTGTGCGTGCGTGTGCGGCTACATCAAAACTAATATGTCTGTGTACGGGACAATCTCAAAAGAATATTTGCCGATTGTATTGCGTGGGTGTATCTCGGAGATTAACAACTAATTTATATCCAATTTGAAACAGAATCGTTTACGAAATTTATCGATGATTTACTTGTATTGAGATAATTTTGAAACTGACCGGAGAAAACATTGAATGATAGTGGATGGCCGATGTAACACCGATCTCCATCTCCGGTCACCCGCAACAATGGCATTCTCCACCTAATGCATTGTGACGGAATGAATCGAATTTCTTTTTAGGAGGGGTGTGGGTGTGGGTGGTGATGGTGTATTAAATGCCGCCAGTCACTCATGTAATACAATTTGCCAAATGGACATTACTGACGCGAATGCTGTTCGACTATTTCACTCTTTTTCGCATACATTTGTTCTTTGTCTGGGTGTGTGCATTTCCATTTGCATCGTTCAGGACGCATGATTTACTGATAATGCAATTGGTATTATTGCGGTCAATAGTCTCAAATTGTGCTCACCGATTGTTGCCCTAATAACCTACAAATAATCAGGAGCGTCCGCACAACGGACAGATCCGTGGTGAGTGGGCACTCTAGTCTGCAGACATAATCGTAGATTTGTAAAATGTTAATTTCTCTGTTTTTTGTTGTTGTTCGCTTCCAGCGAAAGTGCGGACAAAGGAAAAGAAAACGTCTAAAATACGAATGCCATTGTAGAGAATGCATGACCACCGTATTGTCGTGTATGCTGCACTGCATTCATACATGCCCCCGCTTACAGGCTATGAAAAATGTCCATGTATGCGTGTGTGTGTGTGTGTGTGTGAGATGCGAGGAACGGGTCTGCGCACATAATGTGTGCAGCGAAACCGCAATGATGCGATTTGTAATTAACCAGACGTAAAAGCGGCGGTAAAATGTTTACAAGTGAGTGGGTTGTTAAATACTCGACCAACACAAACACACACACACACACACGCAGAGAGGCACTGCTGACATGCATATGGCGGCAGTATGTTAAGTGCGGTTATAGTTCTACTCCATAGATATAACCTGGGAACAGGCAGATGGTGTGCGTACACACGTATGTACATGCGGCATGTAATTACTTTAACAAATAGTTGTAATAACAATGTGCCAAAAATACACACGCACAAGCAGACACAGGGAGCGAGAGTGAGAGAGCAGTTTGTTAAGTGCAAATGACGAAAATACTTTAAACCTTTTAAGCACCCAAACCTTGTTGTAGTGCGAGTGGGTTAAGTTGTTTGGTGTGGCCTCAATGCATGTCACAACGGCAAATTGCCGGTCGTCCAACGTAATGTGGCATTCACACAACACACACACACACACAATGCCCCAATACCAGTGGGGGCTTCTCGCTGGGACTTGTCCCGAAACCGTGGCAAGGACAACGACCAAATTGCCTCTTTAACCCGACCAAAAAGTGCTTACGTTGTTGCACGAATTTACACCTGCTGTCAGCTTGTAGCCATTTTACCCGTAGGTGAAACACCCTCCCCCCCCCCCCTCATGGCTCGTTGTCTACATACCGCACATTAATTGTAATTGTAAATGAACTGGTTGACGCTCATTCGCCATAAACTGCTGTCCTATCGGCGGGCCATTGATGGAAAGTACACTTTGCATTCTGTTTTTTTGGGGGGATTTTGTGGGTGGTGGCCATGACTTTCAATCGAACACTTCCAATGACAATCACAAAAGTTCCCGAAAAGAATCTCTACAGAAATATGTGCTCTTGTTTTACCAGCTGCTGCTGCTGCTGCCGCTGCTGCTCCAATAAAGTGTCGCAACGTGCCACGCAGCATTAACTGACAGCCTCACGAGGCACACAACGAACGGGGAATGTTGGCAGGAATGTCGCCAACGAATGCTGAACACAGCCCTCCCCAGAGAAAAGTCAAAGTAATGAATTGCCATAATTTGTATAATTTGTAGAAAAACGTGTAAAATTCAATGTACATTTTCACTCGATTTCCTTTTTTGGTTTTCTGGAAAACAAAAAAAAAAAAAAATAACCACACCAACCTCTACAAGAACAGCAAGAAAGGTTTCCAATGGAAACATATGCCGACAAACAACAGAACTCGGGCACATTTGCTGTAAGGATGGGGTGGGGTGGGGTGGGGTTGAGGCAAACCATGTTATGCCACCACGCGATGAAGTTGTTGGGCCTCCACACAACTCGAATGGAAATTCAAAAGATATTTAATATTTCAATACGAATTTCCATTGCAAATTACACAAGTAAAGGTTAACACAAAGGGTGTACCCACAAAACGTGATTGATAGTCCAACTGAAAGAGTCAATTGAAACTTGTACAGGGAAACGTCTACAACTTGTGGTTGAGAATTCGTTCCCTCAATAAAACAATAGTGGATAGTGAATTGACGAATTGTAATGAGATATTTCATCGATGTCAATTTCTATCATTCCACACTGGCTGCACGCTCACTCTGCGTGGGCGTCTGATGTTTGTTATCGAGTTCTTAAAGCGTGCCAGCTTCAAATTAAATGGGCATTTATTATTTAAGAATATCAACAATACCACCGACGACGACGACGACGGTAGCAATGCGCCGAACAGGCCTCCTCTGGAGTCTAATTCAAATAAACTCATCCGAAACGCAGACAACAATTATTATTACTAATACGCCACAGTGAACTCAGTGAAGTCAGTGGAATTACGCGATACGTACACCCCAGGAAAGTTGTCAATATCCCCGACCTATGAACTGTGTTCGATGCGATCAAAAACATGCAAACGGGTTCTACCAAATGAACGGACTGGGTAGTCCGAATAAGCTAATGCTTATTTGTATTTCTTCTCCTGAGATCGGCAGAATGTAGACAAAGATCGATCCGACCACACACAACGTCATCTGATGTCATCTGTAGTTGTCTGAGCAATATCACTAATGATTTTTCACAACGATTTTCTTTTGATCTATTATTGTTGTTGCTACAATCTGGAGGCTGGAGGATCCCGATTTCGTGACCAACATTTTTCTGTGAGCGTATTTATGATTTTGGGGTTAACTTTCCATGTACCAACAGAAGCTCTCTAACAATTTTATGTTTAGATTGTGTGTGTGTGTGTTTTTGTTTGTTTGTTCTTCTCTGACTTTTGAGCTGGTGGTGCAGTTTTGTTTTAACTGTCGCTTTGGGTCTGGCAACTTGAGCGTACGTACACCTTTAACTTTCAAGGATTGTCGTACGACATTTAAGCAATCGTGTTATAACAATTGTGTACGCAAAAAGCAATAAAAACAAACAAAAAAACGTACATATGAACGTAAATGAACGAATTGAACCATAATTGTGGAAAAAACTGACACAGACTTCTATTTTTCAAAGGCAACTGAAATACTTTGACCGACTTGTCCAAGGTCCTTCCAATGCCAACTAAAATACTGACACTTAAAGATCATCGTGGGCGGCCGTGACTATCACACAAGTAAACCCAGGTTCAAAACCGGGTAAGACCATTAAATATTTTTCAGCGGCTGCTTGCACCTCGTAAATGCCGGCGACTTTGCGAGTAAGAGAGTAATCTCAAAGCCTAGTAAAACTTCTCTATAAAAAGCATTAGCCGTACGGAGCCGGCTTGCAACAGTAGGTCGCCGTTAGTGAGAAGTTCCCCGTCTGTTGCTTCATGGATAAATCGTGCCTCATCAAGATCCTATAATAATTTTACATTAACCAAAAAGGGTCTTCTTGGATGTTTTCGAGCTTACGAAATAGAATAATTTCTCGGTTTAAAGTCATTAACATTTTTAAATTTCGATTATCTTTGGATATCTATTTCTCGATTTATTGGATATCTATTTGATAATGTTGGTTTAAAGTCATTAAAAGATATTTGTCACTTCTTCTCTCTTTATTTATGTCTCTTTCTCTATCTATCTCTCTTTCTTTCTCTCTCTATCTATCTCTATATCGATCTCTCTATCTATCTATCTCTATCTCTCTCTCTTTATATATATACACTAGAGCCCCGACTTGCGTCGTCCCGATTTGCGTCGTTTCAAGTTGCGTCGCTTTTTAAAAACTGGAAAAATTTGATTTGCGTCGTTGCAATTTCAAGTTGCGTCGGTTCGAGCTGCATTATAGATTACTATTTTTTGCATTTGCAGTGCCTGATTTAGCATCTTTTCTGTCTTTTAGCATTTTTACAACTTCTGACAACACTGATCGTCACCTGTACGCATAGATTAATAACAACAAGATGAGACTTTGCTCTCTTTAAAAATTGTATTTTTTCCAGAGGGCTCTGGGTGTCATGACAGAAAAAAATTCCCTTGTTTCTCTTATTCATTCCTAAATCTAAATTAAATACAAAAATAGTTAAAATTGTTTGCTTTGTTTTGAACATTTTCCCGAATAAATTAAATTTCAGTGCATTTTGTATATGTATAGAAAAGGTGATTCGATTTGCGTCGTTTCGAGTTGCGTCGCGTTCCTCCGGTCCCCATTAACGACGCAAGTCGGGGCTCTAGTGTATATATATATCTGTATATCTCTCTCTCTCTTTCAAACACAATCTCATCTGTTTCGCTTTATTAACGATTTCAAAAACTTAAGACGACTTTGCTCTGTCAGCGACGTTTTTTTTTTGGTATACGATCCATCTGCTTCACATCTTCTTCCGTAAACTCCTCTCTCTTATAACGAATCAATCGCATTTCTATGGGCAATTATATCGTTTCCTCTGCAAACATTTCACTCGTACCAGTGCAGCGGAATGTTAACCACACTTCCTTCACACGCAAAAAACGAAAACATATTTTTCCTTTCATTTTCCGATTTTGCCTTTCACGCCATAATTTTTTATTTTTTTTTTTTAAAACTTCCTTATGCTAAAAGCATTCTTCGTCTTTTGTGCTCAACAATTGCTGAATTCCTATCAGGGCCACGGGTGGAAAAAAACACCACCCATCGACGGGCAGACGTCGAGGGCAAGTTAGTGTGGGGTGGGGATGGGGGTTTGGTGGGAACAGATATAAGACAAGATGCCTTCGGGAATTGGGGATTTGAAGCCACTGTTCTTCACTGTTCCCCGTAGATTAAGAAAGGCATCATCAACAACGGCAACATCAAAACGAACAAGAAGAAGAAACAGAAAGTAACGACCGAACTACATGAAAATATGAATGGGAAAAATAAGTCTTATAAATTCAACTAACTCAAAATACTGGTGAAAAGCATGCGGATACATGATGAGGATGATGATAGTGCAGCATGCTAGCGGAGTGAGTCAGTGGCAAGTAAGCCAGCCAGCCGGCGTTTGGTCTGGATTTGAGTTATGTTATGTTTGGGGCACAAGAACCGTGTGCGTGTGGATGTGAGCGAAATGCATTCAAATAAGTTGTTATTTAATGTTTATAAACATATAAAGGACATCTACGACTGTGAGCGCAGGATGATGTTGTAAATGCGAGTAGCACAACGACACAAATCCACACACACACACACACGCAAATAAAAGCATGAATATTTTCGAAATGCAACTCATATCTGTAATGAAATTACACAAATATTCATATTCTCGTAACGAGGCCAGTGCGGTAAGTTTGGATAATCCCGGAAAGCCCATAATAGTTTAGAGTGGAGGAAAAGTCAGACCATACGACGAAGCGTAATAAATCGATTTAATAGGGCTTTTATTTTCAAAAAAAAATCTACATTTTAGAACGTTTTCCCTAATCGAATGCGTGTGAATCTGAATAGACGTTTGACAACATAACCACAACTTCGTCGATTAGTTAAGAACTAAAAATACTATTAAATGAAAATAGATTAAAGGAAATTCAAAAAAAGAAATGTCTGTTTAGGTGATCTACATTGGAACGTTTATTAAGAAGACAGACATGATCTCAGGTGTACCACCCTTAATAAACCACTTTAGCGTTGACTCACTTGTCTGGCAATAACTTAAAACTCAGCTGCGTAATATTTAAGCCAACTCTCATACACCTTCACATGTACCGACAAGCAGAGAAAAAAACACAATAATTTCCTTTCGAATACAAACGAAAATTAAAACAATTGTTTGGATCGGTCCAAACGGGGGGGGGGGGGGGGGTGGAGAACGGAAAACCAGAGCATCCAAATGTATGCAACAGAATGTGAGAACAAAAAAGCAACACCTCAAAGTATGCATTATAATATTAGATTATGTCTGAGAGTGTACTTATCGCTCTTATGTTTATATTTTTGTTTACGTTTCTCTTCTGTTCGTTTCTTTTTTTTTTGTTTGTTTTGGTTTCTGTGTGTTTTGCTGGTGGCCATGGCGGATGTTGGGCCGGTGTATGTGGAGAAGGAAGTCCTTCAGTGCTTTGGTGCATACAAGGATGTTATGGCATTCTCATTTAGAATACTTGCAATATTCATATGCTGATGAGACTAACTCTCTCTCTCTCTCTCTGTCTCTCTGCCTATTTCATCCGTTCTGCCACTGTCTCGGTGTCGGTGTCGGTCTCGGTGCCTGCCTTTGCCGCTTGTAACCAAATAACCTCAATGGGGCTTTAGCTCTACTTAATCTATATGCAAATTAGTAGAAATTACATATGGGAACTGTACTTCCGTTACACTGTACTTTGTTGCGGCGGATGCGGTAAACCAGCTAGCACACAAAGCCACCAACCAGCAGAAGAAACATCAACAGCGGCAGCAACAACAACGGCAACAGCAACGAATATTCAATGGTTTCAGTTAAATAGAGAGAGAGAGCGAGCGAGAGCGAACGAGAAGGAGCAACAACAAACTAATTCTACTCAACTTGATGTCGCTTTACAACAATCAAGGAGTTTTTGGTATGCTCGTGCATACACGTATCCACTCACACAACGACAAACAATTGCTGGCTCGCTGCGTGTTAATTTTTGACACTCAAAGCCTACCGAGCCACAGCCAACACGAGAACATTTAAAACTTCCATAGACTGCTAAACACACACTAACATGGAGAACTATCGAAATGATAAACACTTTGAGGAGCGGAGCTGATCTGTTTCGTTTTCTCTAGATGCGGTCCTTCCTCATTCATGACGGGCGTTAGGTGTGTGTGTGTGTCATAAGTTGTATTCCAAACTTCCACCCGATAAAAATGTAGTCGCGAGGAAACTCGTGTCCTTTTGTTTAGCTGCAAGGACTTGATTTGTTATCGAAAAACAGACCGTCTCATATCGGGAGCATGTGTGTGTTTTGTTTGCCATTCCGTTTGACATCTTCCACTCATTGCCACTGTCATTGTAGGCTGGCTGACTGTCGAAAGTCTCGATGCATAATACTCCTCGCAGTTCGTAGGTTCGCCGGGTAACTTGCAACAACGTCAACATCAGCGTTGCGTCTTCTTCTCGGATAAAGTTGTTGTTTTTTTTTTTTGTTTCCTTTGGTTGAACTCTTGATATACGTATGTATGTTGTCGTCATTTATTGTTTTGTCTGCTTCGCATAAGGAAAAAGCAAAAAAAGAAAAGACGTACGAATCTCTTCAGCTGTGCGTTCTGCCTGGCAATGTGTTGCAAGCTCACAACTGATCTGAACTGAACTGTGCAACATGAAAAGTTCCGTCCTTCATCCCGTTCCTTCTACTACTGCTGATGGTGTTGGTGTTGGTGCTGTTGTAGTTGTCCCAAAGAATCAGTGCAAAAATGTTTCGTAAACAAGTGCAGTTGACAGCTGATGTTATTGTTTTTTACTTACTGCTGCCGTTCTCGTTTCATATCTTTGGAGGAAATTAAATTATTTAAATATATTGTGGACCAAGGGATAAACAGAATAAAAAGAATACTTCAGCAGATGCGACCGAATGGCACAAGTGTCACAAGGCTTGATAAGCATTAAATTTATCTAAAAAAAAACCCCGAGAGAATCTCACAGTGCCACGTTCACCAATCAATTCGCTGCTATAAACGTCATCGATGACCAGAGTTTTGTGGAAATAATTATGTGGTGGCCGTGCCACTTGTTGCGCATTCAACATCACATCGTTGCTTTCGAAACCACTTACAGCACATACATATTTTAAATATACCAACGAATTCATATCAAAACAGGCGTGGTACAATGACAACTCCGGCATATCAGAAAGCCGTGTCTGATATAAATATAGCGGGGTTATACGATGTAAAGGGAAGGAGTCTTGAAGTTTGGTTCAATGAGATTGAAATAACATCCTCACAAAAAAAAAACAAGGACTGGACATTCATCCGCCTACAAGATGGAGTTTGGTTGGCACACTCCTGCCGAAACCTCTCATACAAATCTTGAAATCTTCCAACCACGAACTGAAAGCTAAATAACAACTATTGCATTAAAAATTAAAAACAAAAATGATGTTATTGAAAACATGTGGTCAGTTTGCAGGGAATGACCCATATACCACATACGCACGCACTCCGCTCATGCACTCTTTTTTTTTGATAGCTGCAGAGCCACAAATAACACACACAAACCGAAACACAATTTGTACTCGTGTGGTATTAGGATGAGCACCTCGTAGCTCGTAAGCCGCAGTGGCAACGGTTATGATAGCGGTAATAATGTGTTTTGTTAATATTGGTATTACACTTAAAGCCCCCCTCCCCCCACCCTCACTAGTTTAGACCCACATAACTGCACTCCGCACTACGTTGTCGACGGACTCTGTGTGGCATTATGTATTTACCTCAACTGACAAACGTGATACCGGTCGTCGTCAGCAACCGGGCACCGGGTGATTACAACAAATAATATGTGCAGCACATGCTGACAATAATGTTTGCCCTGATGATTACGATGCCATTGCGAATAATGATGGCATCAAAAGAATTGCTACACACATACACACACACAGATAGACATGAAGAACTTTTGCCATTTACCATGCGCCATGTGCCATGCACCATGTGGATGAGATGCTACTTCTTTCGTTTTCATCACCAACCACGATGGAGAGATGACTGCAATACAACCAACTGACTACACACACACACACACACACGCATGTGCTAATATACGCAAAGATGTTGGCGCTATTGCTGTTGCTGTCGCCAGTACTACCACAACAATACGACTAACCAACAAAAAACTACCAAGTGCGGAGAGAGAATAAAAAAACAAAAAACACAACTCTACAAACCCACTCCCCTTCCCCCCCCCCCCCCCTAGAATAGGGTAGAGTACACAGCTATACTGCAAATACGCTTTTAGGTCATGGTCAAAATGTATGGCAAACAAAACAGAATTGCTACGCCAGCAACACA
Source organism: Hydrotaea cyrtoneurina (assembly GCA_958296145.1). Classification (NCBI taxonomy): domain Eukaryota; kingdom Metazoa; phylum Arthropoda; class Insecta; order Diptera; family Muscidae; genus Hydrotaea; species Hydrotaea cyrtoneurina. The sequence continues at coordinate 738,629 of OY282516.1, read as the reverse complement.
CACACTCGCTCACACTCACTCACATGAAGATCATGATTAATGCATGCAAATTGTATGCATAATTGAATACATACACGCTACATTCAATAGAAGTCTTGCACACCCAGAAACACCAGCGCACGTATGCACATACGTATGTGTGTGTGTGTGTGTGTGTGTGTACCACTATGTTTGTATAAATATTGTCTTGTCATTTGTTACCTGCCGTGGATGTGGGTTTGTGAAAGCGGCGATAAGAAGCCCAACATTGAACTTTCATTTTTATTGCAAACATTTCGAAAAAATTATCAAACGAGATTGTGATGGGGACCTCTGCCCGCCACCAACACGGGGGGCGACAAAAAAGAACTGTCTCGGAATGCCAATCACTGAACTTCAATCGCTGTGGTCGACTTTACATCTCCAAAAACTCAAATAGTTTGGCAGATGGAAATACACGTGCAGCGTGGATATTGTCCGTGCGTATGTTTATGGTTGGTTTGTTGTTGTGCGCATTTCTCTGAATGTGTGTGTTGATGTTCTTGTTGTTGTTGTTGTTACAACTTAAAAAACAAACAAACAAAAGAGACAAAGCTTTTAACCGTTTCCCTCCTTAAAGGCCAAATGCTTTGCTCAAAAAGCTTTCAGGAATGCAAAACGAGAGTGTAAAGGATTTCGTTTAATACTCATTGTTTGCAAGCTTTTCACCGGCTGCCAGTTGGTCTCCTCGAATGGGATGTGTCCCAAAAATACCGTTTCCCCCTCCAAACGGTTCGTTCCAATCAAAATATAAACAAATGCCCCTTCTTGACTGGACTGCCGGTATCGCAGAGTCAACAGATTTGTGGGTTGTCGCACAAAAAGATTTCTTGTTCCAAACAAAAAGAATGTGGTATTCTCTTGGACTTTGAAATTCCAGTCTGGATGATTCGAGCACGGAAGACCGTGGTGTGGATCCAATTGTTCGAATCCAATGAATAATGGATCAGCATCAGTATAAAAACATTTTGGACATGTAAGTCGTTTGGGAATTGGTCGTCAAATATCTTAGAAAAATAACTTAAAATACAAAAAATCCGAATGTGAAGGAATATTTTCGTCAAGCAAGTAAAGGGTGGTGCCATTGACGCATTTCGGTTGCTAGAAATCGAAAGCAATTAGTGAAAGGAGTTTTACTAGAACATGCAACCAATATTTTCTTGCAACATTTTCACTTCGTTCAACCGTTTGAACTGGAGTTAGGTGGAATGTGTGTGTATATGTGGTCGGTTAGTTAGTGCTCAGTTATTGCACTCGGATTAAATGTTAATTTGCACTCAGTTTCTGGTTCTTTTTTTTTGGTGTTTGGATAAATCATTTAATAAAAGAGAAGCCTATCCCAGCAAACCAAACGTTCAGTGTTCGGTCAAAAATCGCTATGAAAGTCGGCAAATTCTTCCGGATTCGAGTTCTGACCGAAATCGGTGCGAACAGTATATGGAGTAGTTGAAGTGTTCTCTGAACGAACCGTCGGAGGGAAATACACCTGAATTGATATCTTGATTAGTTGTGAAGGGAAATTCGAAGTGTCATTCAGAATTTTGATCGAATTCGGATGTGTTTGCCGACTCGTCGGTTACAATTCTGACCGAATTCGGAAATGGTGTCTACACTTATTCAGTCTAAATTGAAAAAAAAACCGTATATTCGGTGGTATGTGGAATACATTATACAGTTAGCTCTGAAATAAAACAATTAGAACTAAATTATTTCCATTCGCTATGTAAGTGAACTCCGCGATAATTAACGACTAACTGTTCGATGTGTCCCAATTAAAAATGAATGAAAAAAACCAAAAAATCTTCCGAGTCTAACATTCTTGTAAAATTCCTAAGGGTAAATACTCCAGACACATAGGTCAAAATTCGTTCAGACATGTCTGAACAAAATATCCATTGGACACAGCGATCAGAAAACGTTCAGAATTCGGTCAGACGTTTGTGAGCATGTAGTACAGAGATCATACGGAATTCGTTCAGACGCGTATGAATAGAAGTCGGAACGAAGTCGGTAGGATTTGTCGGAAGATATCGGACATTGGTCAGACGTGTCTCATATCCGGCATTTGGTTTTCTGGGATGTTGCATTTGCTATTTTCAAATCAACATGTGTACATATAAACATTGAAACATTTTGGCACAGATTCATGACATTTGATTGATTGATATCCTGCACACACACACAAACATATTGTATACTATATCCCAACAAATTGCAATGACAACAATTGTGTCGTGTATAACTTATGCACATGAACTATTCATTGTATTGGGATACATACGCACACACACAGACACACATGTATGTGCATGCACATATACATTTAAATACACACACACATTTATGCTCGTTGAACTAGGTTTTCTTTTTCCATAGGAATTTTGTTGACAAATTCAACATGAATTTATGGCGCTTTTTGTACACAATCGGACTGAACTTAACAGTCACAACACAATGACCTTCAAAATATTCAAATATACTTTCTATTCATTGTGTGACAATTTCAAAAAACGCGAGTTTAAAAAACGTATCTTTTTTGCAATGACATCAAACATATCGAAAGACGTTCTTCTCAAGCTCTCACTCATACGCATACGAAAGTACCAAATTAGTGCCCTCGTCTCTGTACATGTATACCCAGCATACCATTCTAGGAGCGCTCCGAAAATGGAGTCAGAAAAGTGTCCAACTAAAGAGCATTCTAGGAGCGCTCCGAAAATGGAGTCAGAAAAGTGTCCAACTAAAGAGCATTCTAGGAGCGCTCCGAAAATGGAGTCAGAAAAGTGTCCAACTAAAGAGCTTTCTAGGAGCGCTCCGAAAAAGGAGTCAGAAAAGAGTCCAACTAAAGAGCTTTCTAGGAGCGAAAGAAAAATTTGCTCGTTACTGTTCTAAGTCGGCACGCATCATGACTCACAAATTCCGCGTAATTACAGTGCAACCTCGCTTAAAGCAACTAATAGAAATATTGGCCGATATTTGAAAGTTTTCACCACACATTTTTAGCCGGCGTATACCGTGGCGACACATTAAAAGAATTATTCTTTTCCTATGACATCTCCCGTGTTACGGATGATGTATTCTGGAATCAAAATATTGTACAAGCTATGTATTACCTTGTCGATACCATTTGCCTGCTGGGTAAGAGCTGTTTCTGACGGACCATTTTCGAATCTAATGACGTTCTTTTCTGAAGGTTTTCGGAGCAATTATGATTGTTTTCCGGGCTAATAAAGAGCGTGCACGCTCCGGAAAAGGTGTCATAACAGACTCTTTTTCGGACTCATATGGATTGCTGGGTATATGTACATATGTATGCATGTATGTATGTGTTCGTATCCATATCTCTCTGTATCACTCGGTGTATGATTTTTTCCGGCCGAGTTTGTGTGTTTTTAGTGGATGGAAATGTTTGTTTTTTTTGCTTTCCTATTGACTGCACTTGAGAGATATTTGATAAACAATCATTCAAAGCACACCATGCAGATGTCTGTGCATAAGCGTGTGTAATGTATAAAAGACAGGGTCGCGGAAAAAATTGTTCTTAGTCATCTTCTAGAAAATGAAATCTCTGAAGGATATTTGAATACATACAAATCCATTTTAGACACTATATAACCGGAAGTTTAATTCCCAACTATGAGAGTATTTTGAAATAGTACTAAAGCTTTTTTTAATCTCAACGAAACCACTGTGTATTAAGCATTCTGGGGACACAGGCATTTGAATGTTTAAACTGACAACAAGTAATGGCAACGAACGAACGTTGAGTATAGGCATGCCAGCATGCACACAATAAAACACATGTACACATATGTAAACGTACATACATGTGTGGTGGAAGAGATGTTCTTGTTGCTGACAATGTCGATGGTTGGTCCTTTGACAGACGGTGTTGATAATAGTATCCTTAATATCTGTGAGTGGGTGATGTGTTTATTTTACAAACATACGTTTATCTTCTCGATACGGTTCGGCTTTGAAGCATTTCTTGACACACTTATGAATGTGCGTGTGTGCTTTGGATATTCTGATACTGTACCCACAAACCTCGTAACTGTTCAATAACTGTTCGTAACTGTTCAAATAAGAGGATAAGATTCAAGTGCAAGTTCCTTCTGACTTGAAAAGTATTCTCTTGATATCAGTCTAACGGGCAAGATCGGAAGTGATTCAATATGAATGTTACCTTATTCTCATCTAACAAATCATGAAATACTTGCAATGCGTAACACTCTAAAACATATTTCACTTTAAATCTTCTCAATGGTCTAACCCCCATGTGCCAGTGAACCCTTCACTCATAAAAGAAACTTCTGCATACTTTGTGTATGACTCCGCCTTTTACAATTTATCTGAAATTATTAGCAGTTTCAAATAAATCTTTCAAGATTCATACGTTGCGCAAGCAACAACAAAAAAAGCGGAAACTGCCATAAAAACACATACCTTATAAATAGATATGTATGTACATACATACAGAAGATCATAAAACATAAATTGTACACTTGAAAATGTCCTTGTTACCATCATCTGTTGTGTTGGGATGCTACTGCATTGGACAGTTCAGTTTAAACAATTCACGTGTATGGGACCCCACCACCGAAACGAAATATGTGTGTCACTGTGTGTGAATGTTGCTGTAGGACGATTTAAAACGCAAGAAAAATAACATAAATAAATAGCCCGCTGAAAAGGTAGTATACGAGAGGATATACTCGCAACTGTCTGTGTGTGAGTATGTGCGTGTGATATGTTCATCGCATGTGTGCTTTAGTTGGGTACTCGTATTTATAACGTAAAAAGTTACTCAACTCGAAATTATGACATTATGGTTAAAATATTATAGTGCCGTTGGTTGTCTCGCTTCTTTTGTTACCCAACATGTGTGGCGGTGGGGTAACGGAGACGCTATACGACAATAACGATATGTCGTGGATATTAAAAATAAACACTTTGTTGGATAATGTATTAGCATCGTTGTGCTCGATAAAGTATTTATTATGTACGATGCACTATGAAAATATGGTGGAAAGCATTCTGTCGGATTTGATTTGTGATAGTTTTGAAACAAAACATTTTCATATTTACATTTGTCAGACCTCAATATTTTTAAGCCAAATCGGACACTTTGAAGATCCATGAAGATCCCTTAAGGAAATGTTGGTATGACACAGGGTGTGTCATTTATTTGCTTCTTGTTGTTGTTCTGTTCTAAAAAAGATAACAATCATAGTCTGAATCCTTATTAAATTCCAGGACAACATAGTTGTTCGAAAACACTATAGAGTTCTGAGAATATCAGACCAAGGATGTTGAGTCCGGAACTCACAGTCGTGTAAAGCCGTGATTTACAAATGTACGGACGGAATACCTCCATATTATCAAACGGTTCAAAAGCTCCCTATCGTTGAAGATAGCCACATTAATCTGAAAACACGCTATTCCTAATATACATACATACACAAGTCATCCAATCAATACATTAGAATATATACTAAGACTTCTAAATGCGAGTGTCGGGATATTGTTGAAAATAATTGGCTCCCTTTAAATCAGAGATGATCCTAATAGACCCGATTCTTTCTACGGAAAAATGGGTAAAAGTATAGTGGAGACCAATTGTGGATACGTTCGACCATGGGGAGCATATTATTTAATACCTCAGTCAAACACCCATAACTCGAACCATCATTATCCGGTAGAAAAGGTCGACTTACGGAGACTTTGAGTTATTGAATTACTTATAAAATTGTTTAAGGGAATTTTCCACTATATTTGCAAAATTAATGCTTTCGGTTAATGCTTCAGTTTCAACTCGTTATATGTACTTTCTGTATTCACTGATCGCTGATTGGAACCAACAGTTCAAATTCTTTTCTACCGTCAATACTCTGGTTATGGTTGTTTAAATTATTATGGTTATTTAAAATTTAAATGAATACGAGTGTAAACTACAGCTAAATCTAAGCTACAGAACTGTTAGTAGAATAATGGTCAGTATCAATGTTCTACGTGTAGCTCACCATTCAAATTTCAGTATATCGCTAGCGTTTCGGTCTCTTCAATTTTCCCCAACAAAACAATATTCGAATAGTCAGCAGCTTTTTCATTTAATATTTCCAGCATCGACTGTAGATATATGCGCCGTCTTTGTAGAATATTTCTTACATCTAACTTATAATTAATTAATTAATCAGTGCAGCGTTGTGTGAGATCTCTGCAGTTCCCCAATACTATTTGGTGGCACGTTTGTGGCATTATCCCTGCCGGAGGACATTATGGACTCCATACGATGACTGGTCTCTCTCATGACTCCCGTTAACTCTGTAAAATCGGGCAAGTCAAGCGTTAAGTGTGCGGAAAACCGTTTGTAAACTGAATTCTTTGCAGGTTCTTTGTCCAACTTATTTCTGACCTCTTCATATCGGAGTTGCTGCTTCAGAAATATCGAGTTCTTGACCATCTCCTGAATGTTGGAAAATATCTCGCCAGAAGATTCAATGTCCTTCATCGATTTGACGGCATACTCCATATCAAAGCAGTGTCCCTGCAAGTCCTTCTGGAGTTCAATAACCTCAATTCGCTTGTCCAGAATGGGTTGAATAACCTTTCTCACATGTTCCTGAATCCTAAAAAAGGCCAGTGAAGGATCGTTGGCCACAATATGAACATTTTCAGACAGTTTCTCAGACGATTTTTTCACTTTTACGTGTAGATCACTGGATGTGCCCATATACTTATTACTTATAAGTGACATGCTGGTGGGTGGCCACACAAACGTGAAGTCCTTGATCTGGGGGTATCTGGGTGCCTTGGGTATTTTAAGTCTTTCGCGAAACGAAATTATTTTTTGTTTTTTGATTGTTGTCCATTGGGGTCCGAAGCCAATGTAATTTGGTCGGCGACGTCGTTTTCGTTCCGCATGAGCGCCGCCGCCTGTGTATGGCTGAAATCGGCTTAAACGAACGTACAATTTTTCTGTAAGAAATATATTGTAACCCTGCCAATACACGACCAATTAATTTCTTGCCAGTATTCTCTTCGAAACAAACAAAAAAATATATTGCAATTGTTGATTTGATGTTTGATTCTGATTTGAATTATCAAAATCGTAAACGCCTCCTTCGTCGATTTGAATCGACTCGGCTCTCTGTCCACATTTATATGTCAGCTTCGCCCTCCAGCTGTTATTGTTACGAATGAAAATCATAAGTGACTTCGCAACCGTGCAGTGTTGCCACTATAAACACTTGGAAACCAGCCGCCGCCGCCGCCATTGACAATGCTTCGGCGGCTCGGTTCTCTGCACACGTGTGGTTTTATTTGGTCGACGATAAAGTCGATTTAAGACGGAGTAGACCATTAAAATATATTTATTTAATTTGGTCAACCATTGATTGGTGTGTTGCTGTAAAATAATAACACACACAAGATGCCGAAAGTTCGAAGTTCTTCGGGTCCTCCCCGGAAACAGGGATTTAATAAATCCAACCACTCCATGAATCCGGAAAGACCGAAGACGGGTCTCAAAGGAGTAGCCAATCCCAGGACGAAGGGAACGATTAAGCGTTTGCAAATGTACCGAAACTTCAAGGCCAAGAGGGATCGAAATGGTAAAATTTTAGTAGCAGCCCCATTCCAGGTAAGGATCGAATCAATGGAGTCGTTCATATGATAACACTAATATTGCGATCATGTTTTAGGGACGCCTACCATCAGGAACTATGGCTAGGGTTGAACCCACGCCGAAGTGGTTCAGCAATTCTCGTGTCATATCGCAGTCAGCATTGCAGAAGTTCCAAGATGAAATTGGCAAAGCAGTAAAAGATCCCTACCAAGTGATCATGAAACCGAGTCAACTGCCCATAACTCTTTTGAACGAAGCCGCCAAACACCAGAGAGTGCACTTACTGGAGACGGAAAGTTTCGAAAGCGTTTTCGGGCCAAAGAAACAGAGAAAACGTGTAAATATTAAAGTACGTGATTTGGAGGACTTGAGTCGTTCAGTAGAGACTCAGGCGGAACAGTATGACGCAGAAAAAGATGTTGACCTGGTGCGAGAGGAGACAGGCGAAAAGGCTGCCCAAAGAGATTGGATTTTCGCTGCTGGACAAAGTAAACGCATTTGGAACGAATTACACAAGGTAGTGGATGCCTCGGACGTGCTACTGCAAGTCTTGGATGCCAGAGATCCAATGGGCACTCGCTCCAAATACATAGAAGAGTTTTTGCGCAAAGAAAAGCCCCACAAGCATCTGTTCTTTATACTGAACAAAGTTGATTTGGTTCCCGTATGGGTGACACAACGCTGGGTAGCCCTGCTTAGTGCTGAATATCCCACCATAGCCTTCCATGCATCGTTGCAGCATCCCTTTGGCAAGGGATCTCTCATCAATCTATTCCGCCAGTTGGGCAAACTTCACTTGGACAAAAAACAAGTCAGTGTGGGATTCATCGGTTATCCAAATGTGGGTAAATCATCGGTTATAAATGCTTTAAGATCGAAAAAGGTTTGCAACGTCGCGCCCATAGCGGGAGAAACGAAAGTCTGGCAGTACATCACATTGATGAAACGAATTTTCCTGATCGATTGCCCCGGCGTTGTGTATCCATCGGCGGAGACAGACACTGAGAAGGTTCTTAAGGGTGTGGTAAGAGTGGAGTTGGTAACAAACCCTGAAGATTACGTAGAGACAGTTCTTCAGAGGGTGCGGCCAGAATACATTAAAAAAACGTATAAAATCGAAAAATGGTCAACTTCACTGGACTTCCTGGAGCAAATGGCAAAGAAAAGTGGAAAACTATTAAAAGGTGGTGAGCCCGACATTACCGTTGTTTCACGAATGATCCTGAACGACTTCCAAAGAGGTAAATTGCCCTTCTATGTTGCTCCAGAAGGCTATGAAACCCCGAAATCTCAAATGGGAGAAAACGCAGAACAAAAGTCAGAAGAAGCGACCGAAACCGAAACCAACGACGATGATGACAAAAAATCCGAAGCTCCTACATTTGTCAGTGAGTCCGTAAAGAAGGCTAGGGAATTCAAACAACTGCAAGATTTTCGTAAAATTAAGGTTGGCATTGAATTTATACAGGACGATGTCAAGGAACTCGACAAAATTGACCTGGAACTTTTGGAGCAGCAGAAGGCCGAACGGGCGGCACGTAAAAAGGCACGTCTTCTTAATCCCGGTGATGATATAGAGTCGAGTGACGGCGCAAGTGATTTCTACTCAGAAGATGAGTATGACGAGGATTTGGAAAAGGTTGTTCACAAGAAGGCTGCCCCCAAAAGAAAGCAAACGGTTGCTATCACATCATCCGGCAAATTTAGAGTAGAGGACGAAATCGACGAAGATAACTCAGATGTAGAAACCGCCCCACCTGCCAAGAAGAAGTTAACAGCAAAACAGAAACGTGCCTTAGAAAGACAAGACAAGCGTAGAAAGGTGGGCAGTAATTTCTACGAAGTGGCAAATGTCAAGAATCGTAATCGCAATAAAAAGGACAAGAAGTAAAAACGGAGGTGTACGGGTATTTAATATACGTTTTTGGCAAAAGTATATTTACTATAAGTTTTACAAGCTGAGAAATAATAATAAAAAATAAAAGAAAACCATTTTAGTGAAACAAGATTAGCATTCATTCAACATTCCTAGTGATCGTGTTTCTTCTTTTCGTTTTTGCGACCCGTTAAATCGTATCTGCAGTGATCTTCACATCCATTGGGATCGTCCTCGCTGCCACTACTAACTTCTGAATCGCTGGATTCATTGTATGATCCCAGGCCGGGCAAAACGGCCACACATTTGAAATGGCCTTTATCCAATTGGTCGGTTTTCAAACAAGGCAAATCCTCTTTCACTTCCACCTTGCTCTCCGTTGGTTTGTCGTCTTTTTCACCATTCTCAAGTTTGGCTTGTTTGATATCAGTATTGGCTGAAGTGGGCTTGGTCTCTCCGTTCTTACGTTTGATGCCAATGCCCAACAGAGATTTCTGTGATGGTCGGGCAATAGACGATTGAGCTCGAACTTTCGATTTCAGTTCATACTGAAGTTTCTATAAAAGTCGAAAAATAGATTACATATTTTTTAATTAATAGCATGTTCTTTGTTCTTGTCCAACCACATAGTGTTGATACAAATGTTGCATTTTTGGGTTCAATTTGTTATTATACTTGTTTGTCGTCTGTATTTTCGTATATTGTATAAAAGCATGTATAGTTTTCGAGTAACCAACAATTTTTCAATACGAATTTTAACTCATAGACATTCACAATGGAGTCTCCGAGTGTAGGACATTTAAAAATGCACTATCCTTTCAAAACCCGAATACTAGAGAAGACATAAGGAGCGTCATCAACTTAAAAGAACACCCACCACCAAAACTTGTATGAAAACTAACTTAAAATGATTAAATACCAAACAATAGGCCTTAACGTTATTAATTCAAATTTACAAAGACTGTCTTTAAATGAAAAATAATAATAGATGTTAATGCATCAAACCATAAAAAAATCGATTAGAAGAATTAAGGAATTGAACTCAGCACACATTCTACGAATCGGATCTCCTCGTGCCTAATTAAATTTTTAGAAATCCAATTGTATGAAATGAGACAGGAACAGAAATTCTTGATATTAAAAATCCGATGGAACAACGACACGAATGATTTTATTCGCCTACTTCTTAGTGTAGGAAATTTAATAAGTTTCCACCTACTGAACGAAAGATAGATATCATGAAGTTCTTGTTGTTCTTCCAAATGGCCAAATGTCATTTCTGTATTATCATTGGCCCTATTGAATTTGAACACGTATTTTCACGTTGTAGTAATGAAAATATTCTGAACCGTTCTGAACTTAAAAAAAAAACTAAACGATGTATTAACATGAAGTAAATGCTTTTCAAAAAAAATCTTATTTATTTGTCTTTTGGGGGGTTTCTTTTTTTTGATGAAATTAGTAAAAGTACAGTGATGATGTTTGCTTTGGAGTCCAGCCCAATTTTCACTAAGGTGATTTTCAAATCACCAGTGATATCCATCGCACACCTGAATACAATCAACGAAATTTCTAAGAAAACCCCGAGATATGTTGAGATTAGTCAGGAAATATCCATTCATTGTCCCAGATGCATATTCATAAATAAAATTATCGTTGGATTTGTAGGGAATGTTAATTAGATAACGTTTTCAATGGGGCTCCTACTAGGATTCCATTATATTAGAAATATATTCATATTGATACTTATTTGATTATTTGGAGCCACGCGTAGCAAATCCTAGGAAACAATTTAACAAATATTTGTTGGTAACCCCTGTTACCACGAAAATTAAAATTTCAAATGAATTTATATGTGTATTGACAATGGAACTCGAGCAAGTTACAAAAGCTAAACTGAATTTGTTTTCTTTTTGTCCACTTGCATCGTCTTTTGTTACAGACGAATTCGTTGTATAAAAGCAGGCTGGTAGTATGATGTGTTTCCGATTTCGTCCTACAATCAACATATGGTTTATAAGCCATTGATTAATAATAAAGAAATAAAGAAAGCATTTAAAATTATTTTTGGACATAAAGTAAACGTTAAGTAGTCTCCAGAAGCCGCTGTACTTGGAGCTCCTGCAAGATTGAAATATGCCCACTGTATTATTAAATATTTCCATAATTCAGTTTTGGAGTCCAGCGCAATTAATTTTCACTAAGGTGATTTTAAAATCTAAGGGCTCATAATCTGTGCCTACATATACACAGTTAACAGGGCGTTGTAGACGAATGACACTGGATAGGTACTGTGGAGAATGATCAAAACGAACTGGGCCGCTTTCTGCAGAGCTTAAATATATTGCCCTGTATAAGGACAGGTTTCAATCTATACCTCGCAAACTAAGCGAGATATAAACATAGTTATCAATTTATATTGACGCAGAACATACGTGTTTCATCGGAAAGTATAAAAAAAATTCCCCGTAACCGAGGAACACTTTCTACAGAAAATGTCCATTAGGAGTGCTTGTTATTGACGATTACACTGTGGAACAAGTAACACAGCCCCAGTTATACCCGAGAAACATCTGACTTGGATATGCATACCTTGTCCTCAGACTCCTCCTGCAATGATGTAACACGACTTCTGAAATCTCTTAGCTCTTTCTCTTCCTCAAGCATCTGTTTTTTTTCCATATCCATTTTGTTTTTGTCCACTAACTCCAGAAATTGGACTTCATCGTCATCCAGTCCTCGAATGAGATTTTCTGTAATAAGTATCTCATTAAACTGACTTCATCGAATTGCCTGAAACGAAACTTCTTACTCAATTTGTGAGCTTCTTCGTATTCAAGATCCTTTTTCATTTTTTGTTCCTTCAATCGATCAAAGAGCGAACGACTGTCATAGACTTCTTCCGGTCGCTCTAGGGGCTGGTCTGGAGTTCGAACCTTTTCCCATTCCTCCTGACGGCGTTGTCGTGCCTCCGCTATTTCTGATTCCGTAACAAATCCAGAACTCATGTTAAATTCGAAATGTCCTCTCTGTGTAACTTGTTAATTTGTTGGATTTCTTTGCTTTGCTTTTGTTTTTCTCAGCGTCGGGGTCGCTTAGTTGCATACAGTGTTGTCAACAGCAGAGGAGTAAAAAAGGCTAGACTATGAAAAATGCTGAAAGTTTTTACATGTTAATAAAGAGAAAAAGAGTACTGCAAATCTAATGTTATTATCATAATCCCCGATATTAGTGACATATGATTCGTTAGTTCCTATCATTCCAAGGCCCAATGAATGAGTCAAGGTTGATATTCGTTTAAACTGAAGTTAAACTACAAATTAATTTTGTCAGTCAAAGTTTAAACGTCTAATATTGGTGTCCGACCACCACTAGTTCCCTACATGTGTCTTGTGCCCGTGCTAAAGTTCATTTAGCAGTTTTTTAATTCTCAAATTTTTGCTAAAAAAATCTTGTGTGACAAAAATCCACCACTAAAGTTTAATATTATTTTAATTATTCACCGAACATATGTTATATGATAAAAGTGTGAGTGTTGCCACCTCCACCGCCGAAAATGTAAAGAAGGGCTATTTCTAGCCGGAAAATGGCTAAATTGACAACACTGGTTGCATATTTCCGCTGCGGAATGGGATTTAACGGTACTTCTCCAATTCTGCGTCTACATGATTCGCTAATCGTCGATTTCTCCATTACATTGGTATTCGTATGTAAGTGGTAACAGAGCCGATACGAATATATCAGCGGCGCATCTACGACAGACTTTGAAGACGATGAGAAATTATTGGGGGCGTCAGAGTAACCGCTTTCTGTAAATACCCTTGTACTCGATATTCAGTATTTTCCCAGCTCAATTTGTTAGCCTGACATTTAACAGAAAGTAGATGCTATCATTGTTGGTATTGTAAAAACATTAATTTGTGGCGCAATAATGGATTAAATGTGCCCGAATAGGGTCATAGTGCCAACTTTGCCTCTTCTCCGTTATAATTATGTTTTCCATATTGATGTTCTTTACACTGCGTTTACACAAGACAATTGGCAACATAGTATTGAGATTATCTATTAGTCTTCAAAAAAAGGGAAAATTTGATTTTGTGGGACGCTGGCGTCCACATAATTATACAGACAATACATTTTTAAGCTATCGCCGTCAGTATCTCCTCGTGCTCTGAAAATTTATGCGATTGTGACTGATTTTGCTAAACAGTTTCGGGTTTCGCCATGGGATTGTAGATATTCCGTTGGAAATTTTCTTTCCTTTTTCATATCTGAACTTGGCGTGCCATGACTATCTTGACTTTAAATACAATTTGATCTTCTGAAGAGCAAACTGAAATTGTGATGTAAAACAGTGCCACAATAGAATTGAGCGTGCAGCGGCGCCACTGAACACTTGATGGGGCCAAAAATGGCACAATTTACCACGATTTGCCATCACTGGCATTCACAATGTGGCTTTGTTTTGGTCGTCCATTCACAATCCGCGTTTTTGACGACTATTTCATTTAACTTTCCCATGTTCAGTCTTCGTTCAGTAGTTGTTTCGTGTGGTGCGTATTGACGTATTGATTTCGCGGTTGTTTTTGTTACGTTCACCAAGAAATTCCAATTGTTTATGTTACTCGAACAAAAAAATCCATGTATTTTCTAAAAAAAAAAAAACACTCAGTGAAATCGCGTTTTTAGGAATTCATAAAATAAATAGAAGCGCGCTCATATAAAGCCAATATCGTCGATATTAAAACGAGTCAAAATTCGAATTCGGCGAAGAAAGCAAGAAGATTTTTTTCTTTTTCGTGTATGTGTAAAAAAGAAAAAAGAGATCATCGTGTAGGAAAAGTGAAAAAAGTGATCTCAGCGAATATTAAATACAACAAAAAGTCAATATGGCCGACACACACTTGTTGGGTTTAATAAGCAAAATATAAAATGAAAAATAACAAAGAGGAGTTAGAAAAGAAATATAATATTAAAGTGGAAACAGTGATATGTGTGTGTTAAGTAAAAACAACAAAAAAGTAATAATATAATGTTAAAGAGATTAATTAATTAAGAAGACAGTCTGACAGAGTCTATATCGTATCTGGAGTTGGAACGTATGTTGTACGTATGTATGTTAGCTTATCAAATCAAATGCCTTGCTTATTCATAAATCGACCAACAATTTATACCAAGTCTCGAGTCTACATGTATAAGATGTCGATGTCGTAAAATTCTTGCAAGAGAATGTAGGTGCGGCATTTGTCGATTTTGGCGTTTCTTTTGTTCGTTCAACAGTATTTTATTTTGTTCATTTAGGGCTCACGCATTATTGGAATCTAATAATGACTTAGAATATTAGATTATTACATGAATTTATTTAGTGATCGCAGTTTTTCTGTTTTATTAACTTCTCAATCTCATCCTCTTGCTTGCTCTCTCTCTCTCTCTCATTCACTCTTTTGGTATGAACAAAAAAACCTGTGTTGTCTTTCTTATTGGCATTACCATATGTTTGCGTTTAGGTGTGTACATACAATACATTGCGAATTGATGCGAATACAGTGGATTCACGATTTAACGCATCGAGTAGTGAATTTCGTTTATTTTTATGTTTCCAAAAACTGAAAAATAAAAATTATTTTCTTATTTTATAATTAAAAAAAGGGAGATTTTTTTTTGGAGAAGTCGATATTATCTTCTTGGCCCCGTTGAATACATATTACAAAGCTTTTTATGACATCACAGTGCTGGTATTTCATTGCCTAGCTTGTCTTCTTTATCGCTTTCGGAATTTATTTCATAAATGTTATCCTGTACCCATTGGGGTTTATATCATCAGCAGCTAGTTTATTTTAAATCACAATAAGCAATATTAATAAGTTGTATACAAACTAACAAACTTTCTTATTGCCACAATTTGCATTTTCGATACATTCTACAATTTTGTCAGGATTTTGAAAGTTGAAGGCTTGGGTAAATGTTGTTTCATTTACAATGCACCAATTTTGTGTTTATCCACAATTTTTAGTTTTTCTTTTGTCTATTATCATTTGACAACATCGCAAACATTGATTCAAAAACGTTTTTCTGAGAACAGCTGTTGATGTTGTGACCAGAGAATTTTGTAGTCATTTTTGTCAGTGATAGCAAATCTTCTCTTTTACTTTCTTTGACGCTCCCTGATTGTTAATAGCTAATTTCTGGACTTTTTCGTTAAATCGGGTTATACACCTGTGCGTTTATATTGCGAATTCGTTAAAGAGCAAACTCTCGGGAGTCCACTGTATATATGTATTAAATATGACAAATGGAGACTATGGGTCTTTGGCTTGTTACACAGTTATTTCTATAGTATTATTTGGTAAAATGTCCATTCTATTCTTAACTGTTGTTGCACTGAAAAATTGTATCTTTTTAAATTATCGCAATGGGGAGTCTTGGCATCAATACATGAATTCAAACGTGTTGTGGAGAAATTTCCACCTCATTTCAGATTCAAACCTGTTTGAATCTAAAGTTCGCTTAAACTCCTCCTGAACGACAGACATATTCTGATCGTTGCATGAATCGAATATTTTCCATCTTCCGAAAAATTGACTTGTACATTGTTTATCAATACATCATTTCATTTCATTTATTGGTTTCATTGTAATATACAAAGCCTATAAGGCCAATTAATCTAAATTACATGGTGTCTTAACAAGTAGATTACACTATATTATTAAATAATTAATTAAAATATCGCAATATTGACATAGTATTGGTTGGATTTTGTCTTCTTTAACAATCGAACCCAATGTCGCCATTGAAACCCCCGGACCTAAACGACCGGGAATTCATCATCCCTATGCTGTAGGGACAACATACATATGATTATATACCGATCAACTGTTGAATCCTCGATCAAAATCCTTTAAAATATTTGTGCGAATGTCCCACTGCAAACCCAGGTTCATAGCCAAACTATGATAGGCTTACTCAATTTAATGAGTAGTTTCTTTATTTATTTAATTTGTTATTCATCTACCAACGCATGTGAGGACAAAATATTAATACATAGTTGGTATTGTACCCCCTTGTACTTCTCCGTATACAAGTTTCAACTCGTCTGTTGTTAAGCCCAGCTTAATTGGTCAAGTGCAAATTCATAGTTATACGTGTACATATTTGCCACCAGTTTTGGGTTTAACAAATGTACCATACAAAAATGTCAACCGGTCCATTCAGCTCCGAATCATTTACTTCATACAGCTCTTTTGTACCTCCATCTATTTCTTTGATAGTGAAATGTCTATACAGCTGTTTTTAACATATTGAGTAAGTCGTACATATCCCAGTACGACATTTCACTGACTAAATGATGTAGTTTTATTTGTTACATGGGGATTTATTGAAAAATTAACAAATTTTAGCTTTTCTCTTCATTTATCGGCCATCGACTATTTGAGTGTCGTACTAGGGTAGAGTAAATTCTGCTTAGTCATTACTATCCGTGAAAAATATCGATATAAGCAAACATATATTGGTGTATGACTATATTTTAATAATTTTCATCGACTAACTTTTTTCCAAAGTCTAAGTTAACCTACATATGCCAGGGGATTACAAAAAAAACACCTTTGTTGCCGCTGTCTGTGGTTGGCTTTGTGCGAACGGAACTGGAATGACCGGTCAATGACATAGGAACTTAATCTTTCTATTTCTTAAGGAACTAAATGGAACTGGTCAACTAAAAGTCGTAACTAGTTCCTTTGCCGGAGCGGAACCAAAAGGAGCGATCACTTTTAGGAACTAGAATGCCCAACTCTACCATCTAGCCTGAACTCAGTCAAACGGCCAAACTTTATTATGACATTTGATTGGGTGTTTTTCAGCAACGAAACCACAACGAAAGTCATGTTGCAAGCTCGACACACGAAACATGTACATACGAAATGTACGAAACTTAAATAACAAACAAAAAAAAAACACCGCCCGAAACGACTCGAGACCCCTCCCGTGTATTATGTGTAGACATCAAAACGTCGAGCTGTGAATGTGTATGGGTGCATTTTACATACACACACTCGCACAGTCGAGTATAAACAAAACAACAAAAATGAACAATAAAGTGTCTCATGGTGTCTCAATGAATGGAATGACTGACTGACTGAATAACCAACTGAAACGTTGAGACGCGGACGGACGGACGGACAGCCAAACAAACAGGCAGGGCTGCAGAGACAGACATACAGTCAAATAAATACTCGTACTTCTTCTTCTTCTTATTCGTCATCTTCTTTAGCAGGCAGTCTGAATGAAGAAGAAGAAACAGATGTGAACGGGAATAAGTGAAACAAATGATAAAAATGCAGAATAATAATAACAAAATCTAACAGAGAACTTGTAAAAAAGACACTGTGTGAGTGAGTTGTTTGCTTTTTTCTTTGTAGGAGAAAAGAGAGACGGTTGCTTTGTGAGAACGACGACCATAAAGAGCAGCGCAGTAATATTGTAATGATTTGTTTTGTTTTTAGTTGAATATGTGACATGTATTTTTTTTTCATCTTGAGTAACATTCATAGTTTCTACGTGACAAATCCAGTCTTTTAGTAGTGCCAATTTTGAGATCATTCTCCTCTATTCTACAAAATGACCAAACATTGATTGATTGATGCTGGTGAAATCGCCTAAACTCCATGTCTCTGCAAACTTCGACACATCAATATGAAAACTTATGATTTTATAGGCGAATTAAAAAAAAAACTGTAAAGTTATGAAAATGCTTGTTGGGACATTTTGGATTTCTGGTGACGATAGGTACTAGGTAGTATGTCGGTAACTGTATGGCCCGTCTAAAAACATACCCGCACGGGTAATCGATTTATGATCAGGCGAATCTTTGTAGAATACCTTGGCCGACCATTCAAGCCTGTTAAAATCTCCATTATCACACTGCATGTAAATGAAATTTAAAAATTTTGAGTTGTGTCACTTTTGAAGTGGATGTGCGATATGCATTATTCAATGTCTATGATTCTTGTTGTACCATTCCAACTACACTTTCTGGCACTCACAGTTGCGCCCCATAACTCAGTGTAAATATTGCATTATTTCGTGGCAACCGCCTTTTGCGAAAGTTCAAAATTCTCATATTGTGTCTACGATTGATTTGTAGTGCATGACATGGTGCAATTGTCGGAATCGTTGGGTTTCTTGGAATTATCACGACTGGCTGCATCCAAACTAAACTCTCGGAATGTGCATATTTGTTGTTGATTCCCTTCTACTCCTCGTACAAATCAAACGTAAACATTTTTCTCGTAATGTTTTCGGCAATGCCCTACATTTCATTGGGCGGACGTGGTCTAAGGTATAGTGTGACCCAACAAACACTGCTTCGCATTCTCCACAAAGGATGGTGACTTTACGAGTCAGAGATTACTCTCGACGCCGTGTAAAACTTATCTAAAAAAGGCATTAGTAGTTCGGAGTAGGCTTTCCATAGTAGGTCCCGTTGGCAGTGTTATCGTGCACAGCTCAATGATTTGAGAGAAGTGCGCCAAACGAGAATTTAGTCCGAATGATAGGGGCATTGTCTGGTATAAAGGATTTCTATTCCGGAAACACTTCACACACAATATTTAATTATTTTATATATATATATATGTACCAATGTATTTGATGACTTATAAATTTTTTTCGTTTTCTCTTCCTTGTTGATGACATGCTCTCCCAACGAAGACCAGTGGAAATAGCAGACATTCAACAATATTAAGTTGCAAGTTCTATGGAAGACCCATCAATCACAAAGAGGTAAGTCAATTTAATATACGCCCATTTCACACGTGTATAAAAGGCTCTGTATGTTTAGATTAAGCCAAAGGATTACAATTAAAACACAACAAGAATCGCAAATGTCAATAGGTTTAAATTAAATTTAAAGTGGGATTAGCCGAAGCCAAATACACAGACTGAACAGGCCAAGTGGAGTGAAACATTGTTGTTGATTATCGTAAGTATGTAGATATGTATGTAGAATTTGTGAATTTGTGCTCGTTACCACATTGAGAAGCCTTCTCTAGTTTATTCAAAAAAGAAACCACAGACGCCTATTTCCAGGGACGACTTTGGGTTTCTTTGAAACTCCCAATTATTTTCTTTTTTAATTCAGTCTGTCAACAAATGGGAGCGCTTCTGGTTTAGCCTTACGCTGTCCTACACCAAACAGTGGTCCATGACATTGTGACTCAAATGAAATTGTAAAATACCCACTTACAATTAATCAGAAATTGCTTAAACTAGAACATAACTCGGGCATTTCTTGTCTTTAATGAAATCTCTGTCCGGAGTCGATTTAGTTGAATTTTCAATTTTGATCTTTGTAAAAATATTAAAGCTGGAAAACGCCCCCCGGGGACAGCAGAATCTCCACTACTATTGTATGGGCATTTAAATTGTTGAGAGAGATATTTCTTAAATAAGAGATTGGTAGCGAACTATTTAATTTCCTTAACCGTTCACCATTCTGGCGACTTTTTCTGTTTTGCTTCAGTTAAAAGTACTCTGTACAATTCAACCCTGATGTGCGGGCAACAAGCGCGTACATATGTACATGTAGTTTCTGTTTCCACTTTCTTTTGTTTTTTTCAACTTGATCTCTGTTTACTTTGGGGGTGGTTTTGCTGTTGTTGCTGGGCATGCTTCTTGCCAATGCTGATAGTGGTTGCATTTGTGGTCATTGATGACATCATAGCGACCCAATAACCGCAGCGTGCTTTGAAGTGTGGTTTTTGGAATATTCGCTGAAATGGAAGTCTGCGGTTCTCGTCCAATGTCTTACACAAATGCACAGATAATCAGCCGTTTTGTATTTTATTTGTATAGACTAGGTTCAAGCCGCAACGGGATCTCTTTGTGGATTTGGAATCAATCGATAGGTGTAGTGAGTCTTATAGGATTATTCCCGAGATCACTTCAGAGATGTTTAACTTTGTTGAAACTGGGCTCGCTTTCTAAAGAAGACGCCACTGTCGGTGTGGTGGCATGCGAGACAGACGTTTTTAATGGAGCGTAGACGATTTTCAATCAATTCGTTGAATAGAAATAATCACATGTGTTTGTGGTGTGTGTGTGTGTGTCTGTGCGTGTGTTATGCGATACATTGAGAAAGTATTTATTATTAAAGTAGCACCTACAACAACTTGTGTTTTTTTTTTGTTTTGGCTAAAAATTTCGTATCGAACGGCAAAACGACGAAATTAAAGTGAAATTTAATTCACACACACACACACACAAAAACCATATAAATATTTCGCTGTTGTTGTTGTTGTCGTTGCTTCGGCTTGTTATTGGTGTTGCTGTTTGCTGTTGGCTTTTATTACAATATTTGCACAGAACAAATTAAATCAATTTATTTTTCGGGCTCAGAGTCACGAACTTTTTTTTTCCCAAATGAAGTAAACATTGGCAAATAACAAACACAAATACAAAATGGTGTTAAATTCGTTCGGTCGACCCGAAACTTGTGGTGTTGTCATTCCGAATTGGTTCTTCCCTTAGCCCGATCACTACGCCCGGACTGTAAGGCGAAGAATTGATCTGCGAAGTTTAGATCATATTTGCCAGATATCACCATTCGGCACCGTTCGACATTTATCAGGCTACGGCAGATGACCGTCTGCAAGATCCATCCGTGAGTAGAGCTAAAATCGAGAGAAAGAAGAGCCTAGGAACCGATTAACCCCATATATGAAGTCTTATCCCTAGTGAATTACATTGTGCATAACTCGATGAAACGATAATTTCAATTTTCTAACAATACAACCAACAGCTCCAGAGTAAATCTCAATACAATAAAGAAACAGAAACTATCCATTCATGTGCAATAGTTAGAAATGTGTACTCTGAAATAATTTATGCAAAAAAGTCTGTTTTGAGTTGTTACCCTTTTGTATTTAGGGGGGCGAAATGTACATTCATCTGAATACATATGATGAATATTTGTATTTGTGTAATACTTGAAATTTCCTTTCATATTTTAAAAACAACATATTGGCTTTTACCCAGTTTTTACTTCTGCTAATCACTTTTTCTTCGGCAACGTTTTAGTGTGAAATTAATTAAAATTAGATATGTGTGTGTGTGTGTGTGTATGTTTCTTATTCAATCAAATGTATGGGCAATAAGCACGCAATACGGAAATTCATTCATTTACTCAATCGTTCGTTCATTCAATAAATACAAAATTTCAACATCGAACTCAACTTTCGTTGTTCAGCCCAAAAAACATAAACCGAATTTGTCCTACAGACATTTTTTGTACCGCTTATTTTTTTTTGGAGATTCAATTCTTCATCAAGCATGACAATCCACAGAAGGCGGTTTGTTTTGTGTGAATGCTTCCAAAGGGATGGTGTACTTAACGATTTCAATCGAACATTCTGCGGAATTTTCTTTATAAATTGACTTTTGACTGTGACGTCAGCTCCTTTAAGCTATAAACTGTTAAATGCATTCTTGTTTTTGTTGAGAAATGCTGTTGGTCAACACCGAACTGATTATCCGTATTTTCTAGGACACATATTCATGATTCCGCAAAGGTCGTCGATGCGATCTGGTTGAAATATCTCCTGGCATTGCAAATATTTCCTGCTCAACATTATGGCTTTGGTTCAAAAAAACGACTACAAAAGAAACACAAGTACACACCAGCAAGTGTATGGGAAATCCTTGAAAGTGGCATTCTTCTGTGAAGTATCTGTCACGACGAAAGGATAATACAATTACGACATAAAGGCATAAGACAATACGTGTGTTCTTTACCCCTTTCGTTGATGAAGCACAATTGCTTTGAGAAAAAAAGGAAAAACGTTGTTTCAAGTACAAGGACCATTGATTTCCTATTTGTTTAAGAGCAACAGCGCATACGCCGTCATAAATTAGATTTATTTACTAATTTAAAAAGTTGAATGTTTCGCATAAGGTAGAAGAGTTGTTTTTTTATTGGCAGTTCGCTTGGACGCCGTGGTGTTGTAGGTAGTGTGTGTGTGTGACTATCACACAAGTAAACCCAGGTTCGTAATCCTGTAAGACCATGTTGGCGACTTTACGAGTAAGAGAGTAACCTTTCTACATAAAACTATTAACCGTTCGGAGCCGGCTTTAAACAGTAGCTCCCGGTCAGTGAGTATACACAAATATATCGTGCACAGCCCACTGATTCGAGAGAAGCTCCCCGTTTGTTCCTTCATGGAATGTTAAGGGAAATAAGTAAATAAGTTCGCGTTTTAAATGTTTCTCTGGTTTTATTTGAAAGAGGCTCGGAAGTCGATTGTGATGCCACGAAAACGTATCCGTAGACTTAATTGCAGGTATATATTGCAGAGACGCGTCAGAGGTATAGGATCGATTTTGAGGAAATCAATGAACGAGTGAGTTCTAAAATTCACATATTTTACTTTCCTTCCACCAGTAAAATGGACATTCGTGCCAATCGAATAGCACCTTTTCCTGACTCATGTGGATTTCTCAGCCTGTTTCGTCCATCATTTATTTACGGAGTGAGGAGCAAACATTAATTTGTGCAAATCAGCAGTTACTGCTAACACAATTTTTATACAAAAAAAAAAATATATAAAGAGCGGCCAATGAAAAAGCTGTATAAACACACTCATACATACAAGTTCGTTTGTATGTATGGCCATACAGACACCGTTTGTTTGTCTCATCGTCCAAGTTCATCATCATTTGTCAATTTGTAATTCAGATGCGAGCGACGATGTCCGCCAGAAACGTTCTCAAATGATGTAATACAACGAATGAACAAAGAATGACGGTAGGAACTGTATGGGCGCACAAGTGTGGGTGTGTGCATTTATATCAACTGCTTTCGCAGTATTTGATCGTATTTGATAGAAATACAAATGTACGTAGTATATTTATCCATAGATACGTTTGTCTGTATATTGACGGCCCATTGTCTATCCTACAGATTGCTTTCCGAGGAGACAGAGGGCGGGCAATTCGAAAGACTCCACATTGTCTATAGAGTGTCGGTGGGTCGTTGGGAACAAACACTAACGACGATGTTGTTTTCGTCCGATATCGTCATGTGGAATTGCACAAAAAGCTTAACTGCCTCTGTATATTTGCAACTGAGGTCCATTCGCATATATATAAAGAGATCAAGAAAAGGATAGGCACGCACGCAAGTCACTGGAGGATAACCAATTTTAGAATTCAATTCTCTAACAGTTACCTATCGTACCTAAACGTACAAGTTTACTGGTATAGCAAAGGAAGAGAGGATAGAACCGATCGTTTTCGAATTCGGAATAGGGAGGCCCATAATAAAAACAATATTAATTGTGGGGAAAAAGTATTAGTCATTTGTGCTTTTGCATTTCTAAAGTAAACCGAAAAAGCGACGAATTTCGCTACATTATGACTTTTTTGTTTTGGTCAAATTTTCAATAGAATATCTCAAAGAACGCCGTGGACAAATAACCAACCATACCAAAAACATTATCCATTGAATAACCTGCTCCATAATAAATTGTTGAGTAATTATGACAAACATGGGACTGTTTGTCAATCGCATGCTGGAATTATTTCTTCTGAATCGGACATTTGGCTTCGGAACTCGTCAGTCTTTTACATATTTATTAAATAGTACGATCGCTTGAAACACGAATTCGACTTCACTCCAAGACAAAATGATTGTTAGTGATTGTTTGACGTCAGTGTTTTGCATGTGCTCTCTAACACACACACACACACATTGGCATTCTTAGATATACAGGAATTATTTTCATAGATTTAGTGAAAGAATAATTCCCCCCCAACCATAATTGACATTTGTGTAACACTTTCATTTTCCATTGTAGCAACAAGTCTGACGTTGTTTTACCCATTCACCAGAGTCGAGCATACTCGTATTAAGAAGGAGTCGCCTAGAGCCGACGAATGTAGTCTGCAGAAGGGGGGGGGGGGGGGGAGTGTGTTAAATGTACTCGTTTTGTGAGTAATCTTGCCATAACACAACACAACACATTACATATGTGTTGCATACACACAGACCCATACACCCATATGCGTTTGTTTGGATTTGGGTAACACTCCTAAATGCAATTCCTAGAATTTTTTGCGTTTTTCGTTTTTTTTTTTTTTTGAAGAAAATAGAAGAAAACATTGCATACAGTTGCATGCATGCATATTTATGCATGCATTACTGTGCGAGTGTGTGTGCGTGCATATCTGTAAAACCAGTAATGAGTAAATTTCAATATTGTACACCAGAGATGTTGAAAAATAAACCGAGAGATGGCAGTTATGAAAGAGACGGGTGGGCGGTTGTTGTTAAGTATGTGTGAGGAGGGCAAAGAAACCTGTTCTGTTGTTGTTAAATCAACGAACATGCCAAGTTGCATGTAAATGTATTCGTGCGATTGCTTGACTCTTGACTGCCCAGCAGTCGGTCTATGTTCCTTCAGTACTATTGATTTGACTACTTACCAGAAACCATCAGTGCTTACCCGCCAACCCACCAGCAATGCGATTGAGTGTCGAATTTAACACGGAGATGTCATGTAGGTGGCAGTCTTTCGCTACCCACCGCTCACCAGTAACTTCGCTACTGATATACGACATATTGAACATATATTTTTGTTTTGTATTTGTATGGTGTCGTCACTCGCAATAGTAAAAGTTCAACTGGACAATTTTCACGTCCACATTGTTGTTGAACTATTGTTTACGACTGAAGTCATCATAACAAAAAAACAACACACAACAGCGTCAACAAGAATTTGCGTCAGGAATCCTCACTGAGGATAGCGGCACTTGTTGGCGTTCTCTTGATTCTGTTTTTCTTTTTTTTGTAAATAGTGAAGTGACTTGGCAAACGAAAACAAACTCCAAACATCAAATCCATTGCTATATTAGTTGTGTGTGGTAAAAATGTGAGAAGTGCATGTAGCATACCAAGGGTGTCCGAAGTAGGTACTCATGCGAAATGCCTACTTACTTGGAGTTCCTGCTTACGAGCGCGGCTGGTGGTTACAAACACACGCACACCAATAGTCAGGCGTATCGTACACTAATTCTTTCTGCCTCTGTATGCAAGTGTGCGGTGTTAGCACGGTACGATGTGGATATTTTGTACTTTGTTGAGGGTTTGCGTCGTAGCATGCAGACAGCTAACTGGTGGCTGCTGTTGTTAGTTAACGTTAGTTTTACTTTCGTGCGTTTTTTAAGTCGTCGCCCCTCAGCCGCCTCTCTGGTGGCCGACAGTAGTTAAGGTACTGCAGAATAATGTCTGCAACAGCAGCAGCAGCAGCAGCGACATCCGCCACAACACCAGCGACGGCGGCGACGGCGTATGTGTGGTGTGTGCAGCTGACACACTTTATTCTTTGTTTTTCTTTTAATGCTGTCGCTTTCATATCATTCATGTGTGCTCAAAGAAGACGAAACAAAAACAACAAATACTGAAGGGGTTTACAAAAATCTGTAAGCTTGTTTTCTTTTAATGTCAAAGTCTAGTTTCTACGATCAACAAAACGCACTGTTGAGAGTGGTAAAATATTAACAGGGGTTTCTCGATTCGCAAAACACGTGCAGTAACGTGACTTTTTGTTGTTGCAATTTTACACGCGAACCCCGGTTTACCCGAATGAATCCGGTGTAAGCGTTTAGTCGCCTTCAAGCGATAACTCTGGGACCTTGGCCAATTACCTTTTATTTGTGGGACAATGTTTTAATAGGATTGACCTATCCAGATGGGTAGACAAGTTTTTCCACACATTCGCGACATACATCGAAATGGTTTATTTGATTCAATCAAAAAACCTCAAAGTGTTGTTACATCCATTAATTTCGAGTGGGATGGGTTCGTATTAAAAATTCCGAAAAAAAAAATAATTAAAAAATTGTCCACACGCTTTTGA
The DNA here is from genome assembly GCA_958296145.1 of Hydrotaea cyrtoneurina. Taxonomy (NCBI): domain Eukaryota; kingdom Metazoa; phylum Arthropoda; class Insecta; order Diptera; family Muscidae; genus Hydrotaea; species Hydrotaea cyrtoneurina. Next base: position 712,195 of record OY282516.1, on the reverse strand, counting down.
CAGAATTTGACTCAGTCCGTTTCTCAAGGAAGGCAACAAAAGTGGTTTGGAGAGCTTTAAAAGAACCGGCGCAATCTACTAAACTTAAACCGACTACACACCTCTGGACGGATGTGAAAGACTGTGTTAAGGCCGGCAGACCAAAAAAAAAACAAATGTTCAGAAGAAATAACAAGAAGCCGCACTTTAAGTAACTCCACGACGGTGCAGGTGCAAGAAAATAATAGGAAATCGAGACATTGTCACTTCTGGTTAATTGTAATGCCAAACGCGTTCATTTAATTCTAATATTGTTTTAATTTTGTGTTGTTGTCTTATTTGTTCTGAATATTTCGAACAGCTGATTTTGGACTTTTCGCGGTAATAAAGTCTGCATTGAGAGATAGAAATAAATTTGTATATCTCTTGTAAAAATAGTTGTATAATCAGTTTAATTTGTATACTACTTCGTACATCCACAGTCCAATTTGTTGTGTTCCCCAAGCGAAATGCTGCCTTGCCTTGACATTTCTCTCCAAAAATACTGCCTTGCAGTTTTTTGTACAGCAGCGATGTTGGTAACGCCCCTCTTGCTGTCCATTGACTAACTGGTCTAGTTATTGCAATAGAAGCTTATTTTTTTATCTCAGCCATCATGGGATGTGCAACCGCATCTGTTGGAAGTCTTCGGCGACCTCTAGCCTGGTCTTTGCGAGTAACATTACGGCTTTTTTGGACTTTTATTCCGCTGCTTGGCCAACAAACGTAATGAAAATCCAGTTTCAGTCATCGAAAGAACATTATTTCTCAAATATCAAATATCGTTTTTGAGATTTAAAGAACACGATTTCGATTTGACACTAAACGCGAAACTTTGGTACTTTGTAGATGGAATAACAACGACTGCGAAAGGCGATTTTATGTTTTGTTATCTCTCAACACTCAACACTCACCACTCACTGAATTTGTTGATTTTACTTTACAATTATATCAATTTATGATTTGCATTAAACAAAGAAAAAATCTGAACAAAAATTGCGCCTTTCGCTAGAAGAGGACGATGACCAAACATGAACTCATTTGTGCTCCCCACTGTAGATATTACACACGGATTGAATATGAAAGTGACAGTTAACGTTACTATTAATGTTGACTTTGTTTTATGTTTTTAAAAATGCAGTCACCAGAGGAAGACCAAAAGTCGTTGAGACTAACTAATGTAGACGTACTATTAGTTGTTTGTTTTCTTTATTAGAATTTAACGAATATTTCTTTGTTTTGTATGTTTACAGATTGATTGATTTTGGTGCTGATGAACATGACTATGACGAAGTTCAGGATTTGCCAGAAGAATCAACAACCAACAATCAATCTTTACTCTCCGCCCAGAATAATAACCTTGTTTCTGGATCAGGAAATCCAGCTGCAACAGGAGGTGGAGAATTATCAACTAGTAACAACATCAACACGAACAACAACAACACCATCATCGACCACAGCAACATTGATCTGGCACCCGAATTGCCACCACCTAAACAAAACAAATCTTCTGTGAACAACAATTCGAAAGCCGGCAAAACGAAGTCCTCTAAAGCATCCAAGTCGAAAATCCCGCGATCGCCTTCACTGGCCAGCGCTTTAAGCTACAGCAACTTTCAGCCTCCGCCGATATCGGGCATACCTCCTCAGACACCACCTCTTCCGCTGGGTTATCAGAACAAGGGGAAATCGCCGAATTCGCCAACAACGCCTCTGCATAATAATAATGCCCACTTTTTTGCCGGTAACCACACAAACAGCAATATAATGGCTGGTGGCAGCAGTGGAAATAGTGGTGGCGGCGGTGGCAGTATCGGACTGACCAGTTCGAACGGTAATGCTCAGCGTAATAGTGCCAATATGGCGGCCAACTCGCGTCGTCCTCAAATTCAAATCTCTTCGCCGATTGCGGGCGAATCCCCCAAAAATTTCCAATATTTAACATTGACGGTGCGAAAAGACGAAAATGGATACGGAATGAAGGTAAGTGGAGACAATGTAAATATTTTAACAATTCCAGTACATTTTCAAATCGAAACAAACCAATTTTATTTCTAATTTTTAGAAAAAGGCACCTTCCGCAATTCTGTATACATACCCCTGTATTCGAAAAAATGTACAACAGCTTGATAAACATTTGTTAAGAAAAAGGTGTGAAAATTGTTTCTGTATTTTCACACATTTTTCATACTAAAGGTTTATAAAGCCGTTATACATTTTTATGAATACGGGGGATACTCTATATACGAAGCTCATTATGTATTTCCTAGACTGAACTTCGATATGGCACCTTTGGACTTTCCATTACAACTTTCAATGATTCACATCAATTCACTCTTTTTCGTTCCCACAGTGGGATGCTGGAATAATATCCACTTAAGGCTTCTGCCCAATCATAGAGATTATGATAGTGTTCTTTCAGTATTCGACATTCTTATACGCTGTTGTTGAGAAATTATCTAGGTCCATGTCTGTACAGCTTTGGGAGGGCTTGTCTTGAGAGCAGCAACGATCCCAAGACCCATGCAACAGGTCTGCAATAACAACAAACCAAATGATCTAAACAAAAAAAAAAACAAAACAATTCAAATAAACCATAACGAACGAGATAAACATTGAAAAAGAAATCATGTGCGAGAGGAAGTTAAACTTTAGCGAAAAATGCAAACACAACTTACGCATACGAGTATTGCAAATAATCTTTTGCGTTTAACAACCGCAACGACGGGATGATCTGGTGAAATGCAAATTGTCCCACAATCTCTACGTTTTATTTGTCGCTTTTCTTCTGACGTTGAATGCATCTAATTATATTTCCCCCCCAAAACCAAATAATCCTTGTTATTTGTCCGACAAAGTAATTCTCTAAATTACTAAAATATGAAACATCTAATGTAATTCTAAAATGATGGAGTTCGGATTCTCTGTTCCATAAACCATTCATTTTTTTGTTTTGAATATTTAATAGCGATTAAATCATCAATCGAATTGTGCAAACATTTGAAGAAAAGGTAGAAACGGTAAAATGAAGTCATCACAACAAACGATCATTATTCTATTCCGAGATTTTAGTAATTTCTGTCGTTTCGTATTATTCACAATGAATGGTGCTGATGATCATCATCGTCGTCGTCGTCGTCATCGTTATCGCGTTGAATGAATAAACAATGTCTTGTTTGATGAATTCAATAGAATGAAAAAAGTACACACAAAAAAACGTGTATGTTGGCCATCATTCCAATGGCTGGAATTGTAATAACATGGACATGAACTGAAATTGCCATCTGTCGGACACAACTACTAGGAGAACATTTAAATTATCGCAAACGAAAAGAAATCACAAATATTTCATAACACCAAACACACAAAATTGTAGAAGAGCTTCCCAGTCACTCCCACGAAGCGTGGTTGCCATTCCAAAGACCTTAAGAAGACGCCGTTACTTGTATTCAAGGATTCAATTGTGGGTTTTATAACTCAAAGTGTTTAATTGATCAAACCCGCCTGCCCCGTTTTACCTTCCTTCCTCGCACAAATACACATCGTATGTTTTTAAGTACCACACCCCAATTTGTTGTTGGATTGTTTTTATTTCTTTTTTCGTTTTACATCTGAGGTTGAATGTTCGTTCGTTGTTTAAAGCTGAAAATGATTGTAATTAATTTAGCAAACAATTTATTCACTCACATGTTGTTGTTGCTGCCGATGCGATTGCCATCGTTGTTGCTGTTGTTGTTGTTTTGATTCAATTAATTAATTAGACAGAACATAGAAACGAGGGCGAGAAAGGAACAACAGCCAACTAGCCCGACACTTGTTATCCTATCGAGTCGTGGGATCTGCCAAAAAAGACAACTACTATAAAGTACCATAATAATGCTACGTTCAGTCCTTACTCCTGCGACTACAATCAATACAATGGCCCATGGGACTCGGCAATTGAAGACATAGGACCATTCGTCTTATTATCGTGTCCATTCTGTGACAGTGATAGTTTGAGCGGATTTTGGACATGGACGATCTCTGGTTTCAGCAGGATGTCGCGACATGCCACATAGTCCACGTCACAATTGATCTATTGCGGGCAATATTTTGTAATCGTGTTATCAGGCGTCATTATACTTTTTTTTTGTGGCGTAACGTGAAGGGCCGATGTTATGTGAATAGTAGATTAACGATTTATGGCGAATATAGAGCACGCCATTTGTGGGATCCTAGCAGACATCGTCACCAAGGTCTGGGAAAATTGGATTGACAGAAAGACATCCAAGGGGCAGCCACATGGATAACATCGTGTTCCGTAAATAATGGAAATAAACAGAAATAAGCATTGGGATCCCACCAAAGCCCCTTTTGCCCTTGCCCCGGTCCCACCAACAGATGAATTACTGACATCTTCATGTTTTGAATTGTGTATTTCCATTATTTCATTTATTACCAAGAGAGTAAATTAGTTTTGGCACAAATAAATGATAAATCTGTTATGGCAACCACAAAATAGAAGGAACAAAACACAACACAATTTTGTACGCTTCGATGCCCCCAGACTTTTTCTGCTCGCATCGAAATGACACATGTCTTTTGGTCCAGCTACTGGCTCGTCATCACCAGCACCCTGGTGCATTTGAATATTCATGATGGATATCGCTCTTCTCAACTGTATATCTTCATATTTAATTTGGATACATATGTACAAGAACAGGGTGGGTCCAACGACATTCGCCATTTAATAACAGACTTTCCATCAGCCAGAAGAAGAGAATTTCATTTAATTCGATAATATCATGTTGGCTTGGAATTTCAGATGACACAACAAGTAAAAACTATTCGTTGCTCTTGAAAAAATGCATTCACTTTCCTAATGTGATCTGCAAAATGAAATGTTTCTGTGATTGCTGTGACATTCACCGGTCAGAGTTTTGTTCAGTTGACAAAATACAATTGGTGTGTTGCTTTTTGGCGCTCCCTGTTTCTATATACGTACGTATGTTTAAACATATTTGCACTAGTCAGTCAGTCAGTCGGTCACATAGTTTGATTGTTTTGGATTTTTGCCAAAATTAATCTCCTCCTCATCTAATGCATAGCTGTCCTCACATATACATGTGTATACATTTATTAATTTGGCTAACATTCAGATGACTAATGCCCCGTCCAGTTTTGCACATGAATATGCAAATATCATTAGCCAATATTTAAGTGGTTGTAATGTCACATTATTTGTACGATTACTTAAATATCCCAAATAGAAAGAAAAATTAAGGAAGAGATCGATCGATCGATCGAGTGCAACAATTTCGAAGTTATTGTCGTTTATGGACTACGGCTCTGATTTCCCACAACGAAATAAATACTTTTGGACATTCAAATCCAATCACGTAACTGTGTCTAATTTCAAATAGTTTGTACCCTTGCACTAACATTTACTGCCATTGCACCTACGTATCTGTCTTTTTACTAGCTGCCTACATTCACATGTGTACACTGGGCTGACTCACACGGTTGCGATTGACTTTTGGCCAAATTTACTAGTAGGAGAAATGAAAACCGTATTGGGGCACACACATACATACGTATGCATGTACTTGTATTCTTTTATAATCCAATTACGGAGCAAACGAGACAATTCGCACAAATAAACCCAGAGACGTATGAGGGTTCGGCACAACAATTACAAAATCTGCAATAAACGTTGGACAAGCCGAGAATGCGTGATTTGTTCACGTGAAAGATTTTGTGACAACTTTACAAAATTAGACGACCCATTGAGAATCATTATTTCAAATGAAGTTATCCTTGTTTTGCACATGTATAAATGTTCTAAATATTTTATTTCTATTTGTTTTACTTTAGGTATCTGGCGACAATCCAGTTTTTGTTGAAAGCGTGAAACCAGGAGGCGCTGCTCAAATCGCTGGCCTTGTTGCTGGCGACATGATCCTAAAGGTTGGTTGGTGCTAAAGACATTTGACAAACTCAACCAATTATTTTGTATTCTCTTATTTACAGGTCAACGGCAGCGAAGTTCGCTCGGAAAAGCATCCAACTGTTGTTAGTTTGATCAAAGGTAATTAAATAGCTTCGAAACTAAATTAGTGGTTCAAAAATCGCATGGTTACTCTGTTGTTTCACATTCGCATCGCTTTTCCTAAGAAAATGTATGTGGTACAATCATTCCGAAAGTCTTTCATATTTCAATAGGAAGAATCTGTCGTGTCTAATATTAATATGAGTGTAGTATTGTGGAGATTATTTGTTCATCATATAGTTAATTTTCAAATGGTTTATCCCACTTATATCCCGGCCAGATTAATGGGCCTATATATGTATAAATAAGTTCCATTTACTGCTCTAGGGAGCATAGGCCGTAACAAGTTTTTTCCAATCTACTCGATCTTCTATTTTATGTCTGAGTTCATTACATTTTTCCGTAGACACGAATATTTGTAGACACTGTCCATCACTGTTAGTTTGCCACAACCCTGATCGCGTTGGGTCCATATACCTATTTGCCAGGCTACAGCTAGAAGACACTTCAGCTGGACATCTATACAATTATTAGAATTTTCCACACGACCCATGCTTGCTTTTATTTAGTTACATTCCTTTCGTACCTTTTGTTTCCAATTATATCCGACCTTGTTCTTTTAATACGTTCGCTACATTTTGATTTTACATGAATACGTCTTTTTCTTCTTCCTGTATTAAAACAGAAGATGTGGCTACAACCTCCTGCATTTTAGGACATCGTTCGTTTTCCACACACTACAATTTTGAAAAGACTATCTTTGATAGACGCTCATTTTCGGAGTCCGAAAACAAATGGAACAGCTTTAGAAGTTATCCAGTATCTTAGCATTATTCAACAGAATTCGAGGAGCTTGCCAGAACAAACCTATTTCATTTTGTCAAGTCTTGCATTCACTTTCGACGACATTTAGTGTACATCGAAATGAATTCAAAATCGTTGTCTTAATTCAATATATTTTAATGCCATATTGGGACCTCACTTCCTCCACTCTGTCCGGGGTTATTGTTTTCGTTTTCGTTTACATTTGCATTGTGCGTTGTCTTCGTTTGTTTGAATATTATTAAGCGTTATCTAATAACAACATTAAAAACGACGAGGCATAATCACCATACAACATTTTTTTTATCTTTAATTCGCGTCGTATCTGTATTTGCAGTACGGAGGCACTCTGTGCTCCACTCGGCCTGCCCCACATAATCAAAAACCAACACACACACACACACAAACAGTCGCACACAGCACTCTGGTCTACACCGCGCCATCGATGATGAAAAGTGGAAAGACTAACAGAACGGACCAGACGCAGCACAGCAAAGAATACGAATTTTGAACTTACAAAGCCAAAGTCAACGACACATTTTTGTTTTCTTCTTCTTCTGCTTTTCCTAAAGAAAACAAAAATGCGAATTCAGGCAATACATGATAAAGGGAAACACTACCACGAAAGCGGAGTAAAAATATAAAATCAATTAATAAAACAAATACATGTGAAACTATGAGAAGCGGACATGGACGGGGAGGAGCAGTACCAATGGGCGCCCTAACAAAAACAGGCAAACGTAATATCAAACGACGGCACATCACCAAATGTGAACGAGGCCGAATTGTGATAGACTTTAAATTGAATTCGCATCTGTAGGTAGCGTCGTACGCGAGCGTGTGTGTCTGTGTGCTTTTCCTATCGGGGTACGTTCGACGTACGGTACGGTACGGTACGCGCGTACATGTACTGCACGTTAATAACATCAGGCAATCAGACCTCGACAACAGTACAGTCGCTGGACGATTCAGAGGGTGTGCGGCAGATGATGACCATTTCTATTTTTGCATTCGTCAACGAGACAAAGTGACGCAGATTGTCGTATGACAGTGCAGGCGCACAATAGATGCAGGAGGAGCCTTTTTGAACTGCTTGTCATGCTCTTGTTCTAACATTCCCTCCAAACAGAGGGGGGTTTCAAATGAAATTGATGCAAACGCCAATATGGCTGCTAATCAATTTGCTCAGATACAGCGATTGGAATTCCCACCTCTTTTTTTTTATAAATTATTTGTAATAAGTTTCATACAGATTAGTTCTGTATTGCAGTCTCTTACATTGGTAGGATTGTAAATATCATAATAAATTGATTCCAATATTGACTGATTCCAATACTAACTATTCTACTGCCACTCATTTGGACTTTGTTGGTTCCTGTGTCTGGGACTCTGCTAATTTGATTTTTCTCCATTCAATATTATAATGTAGTTCTACTTCATGTAGACTTTAGTCATTTTGTTCTAAATAGAAAGATCACGACTGGGGAAAACTGAGCTGTTTTCATCAATGCAAAAGAAATAGTACAGACAGCTGATATTTCAAAAATTACCAAAATTACACCCTAAAAAACGAACTGAGCATGAATAGTAATCGCCATACACAAATCTCAAAATCCTGTGAAAACATGAGTGAAGTTCTTTAATGCTGGCTATGGTCGTTCCGGAAAAAACATCCACGCTGTATGGAATGTGAGACCGTAGTAGTGCAAGTGGGAATCTGTATCTAACATGCATTGGTAAGAGCACATCCAGGCTAAATATGGTTTTACATTCTATACTGTCTCAGTCGTCTTTCAGTTACAATGTCGTTATACATTTTACAACAATTGCTTAGAAGACTCCATTCAAAATCCTCATCATCATCATTATAATTTAAGATACAACAAATAAATGAATAAATACGATCCAACATGAGATCGTATCTGTTATAGTTATTCTGACATCGGTTTGATAATCCCTATGTCACATGTACGACGATTGTCTTTTGATGTGCAAATGTGAAATGTGTTGTTATGTCGAAATTTCAGAGAACATTTAGCTTTTGACTTGGCTATTGTGTATTTCAGCACTTAATTGCTGCTCTCACAGCATATGCAATATTCGTTACAGATCGGGCTGAGAAATAAATTGTACACACGCAAATTGCAATTAAATCAACTTTTACCATGTCAGCCCCAGTGACGTGTTCAACGTTTTTGTTGCTCGCCCTTAAATACATATGTATTTGTATAAATGGTACGAAGATGGTAATGGAAGGCGATTCTAAATAGGTTCAGAGACTGTACCAACGTATCATATATAAATCTGCTTTGTATTGTAATTACTTCGGAAATATTAAGGCCCAGTTTGTTGATGAGTGTCAAATCCCTCCCATCTAGACCTGCAGTTTATTATTTTTTTTAATACAATTATTTATTTTAATACATCTTTTGTTCAATTGCAGCTTCAGTAATTGTTGAATTGGCGGTAAAACGCAGCCAAAAACTGACCCGACCCACTTCGGTGGGTATTGTACCATCCACGCCAGTCTTGGGCAGAGATCGAACCGCCTCCATAACTGGACCACAACCCGTTGATGTAATGTGCCGCATACAAATTGTTCGTTGATTGAAATGCCTAATCATGTCATTCTTACTTTTTGTTATAGAGCATAAAACGCCGTGAAATGGAAACGTATAAAATAAAAACGCTGCAAAAAATGCTGGAACAGGAACAACTGAACTTGGAAAGTCTAAAGGGCGAAACCAACAATCCGAGCTATAAACTATCCGAAGCAAATATTAAGAAATTGCGTGAGCAGTTACGACAAGTTGGTGCCGAGGTAAGAGCTCTCGTGGAATATTTTCAATGTCATGTATTTCTTAATCCTCGGTCATTCCCGCCTCCTCCCAATTTATTATTCTCAAATTGTTTCATATTGTCCTTGAATTGAAAAAAATCCCAAACTATTGTTGATTAGAAATATTCGAATCGGTATTACTCTCTTTTTCAAGAATTCCTTCACAGCTCTTTGCTTGCTTTTTCATCTAGACTGTCTAGATCTCATTGTGGAAAATGTGTAATTTGAAAATACGTAATTCCAACCTAGATACGATTCACCCACACGGGTCACATTCTCCAATCTGGTTCAGATATTGGAACCAATTCAATTACGAACACGATTTCTTTTTCGTTTCTATGGCCCACTTCTCGGCCAAGACTAACAACAATTTGTAAAGACTCAACGCTCAACACATCATTGTTATTTTACAATAATGTGTGATTGTCTATCAATAGGCAAAAGTCAAAGTCTAGGTTAGGTCACCCCTTTAATCAGTTATTGTTTTACCATCATTTTAATTTTATATATCAAAATCAAACTTTGCTCGTTTTATTACAATACTCTGTTTGGAATGATTTTGTAAACCCCTTGCTACACCATACGTCAGATGTTTTATACACATTCGAACTAGAAACAAAAAATAGATGCCTGCTTGTTCCACTAAACTTTAGACTCATCAATTGATCCAGACGCTAACAATATCTTTGGCAGAAAGATCCGCTACAGCCGCGCGCTATCGCTCACATAACACAATTAATATCATTTCCAAAAAACAAGAACACAACCAAAACAATACAAACCAAACCAAACAAATAACAAAATAACACATCCAACATTTTTGCCAGCAAAAAAAAAAAAGAAAACAATTAGGGAAAGCCTTACAATTGCCTCTCCTCCAAACAAATCCAAAGATCTCCCTGTACATACCCACTATAAATACACGTAAAAAATCGCATATCCCCAAGAAAATGCATATTTCTATTCTCAATCAACAGGATGCACCATCGGTTAAGTTGCAATCGACGGCGAGTAATAATGGTAAAAATGTAGGATTATTATCGCCCAATCAATTACATCACTTGTCTGCGTCCTCCTCCAATCAGACAACATCACCACTATTTACCAGTACACATCTTAACCAACATTCCCACAATCACCACAATCAAGCCACAACACCACAACCATCACAATCATCACCGGCATTTCTGTCTCTGTTACCGCGTTCGCTATCGTCCCTATCGTTGGGTGGTCGTAGAAATAAAATTGACAAAGATTTAATAACAGCTCCTCTAAATAATACTACGGATTTCTTACATACCTCCACTAACATCGACTCTACCACTATAACGGCTTTGGGAAATATGGCCACATCGCCGACGCCGCCCTTCAACATGTCACAATCTCTGCACAATCCACTGCAGACGCCACAGACGCGCAATTCGGCCCAACAACTATTCCATTTGCATCAGCATCAATTGCAACAACTGCAACAGCAGCAGCAGGGTAAGGGGACGCCCAAATCGTCGAAGAGCAAGAACAAATTCGCAGCTCAATCGAAGAGTGTGATAGAGGAAGACGACGTTCCACCACCGTTGCCCCAAAGGAATCCGCCGCGGCAACTGCAATTGGATGCTTCGAATAATAATTGTGGCAATCACAGCTTCTCGCCCATTTCAGATCTAGACAATACGGCTGCTGGCGGTGCGAGTTCTCCCCTGAGAAACTCACCTCAGCCCCTGCCTCCGTCAGCTGCGAACTCGCCGCAGAATGTCAATAGCAAATCGAAACGATCCAAAGCCAAAACAAAAGCTTTATCAGATCCGAAAATGTCCACCCAAATGTTCCTTCAAATGGAAAGTGCTGCTGCTCACAATCAGGCTCATTGTGATGGCACGCAACTGGAGGAAGTTCCCCCGCCACTGCCACCGCGGCAGCCGGGCATGATAGAAGAATCCCAGCCCGGTCATAGGGGTAGCATTCAAAACTTAAACAGTAACGCAAGGCCCTCACCGAATAGCGTTGACACCCTCATGCAGTACCCGTTGGTATCGACTTGCACGCCAGTGCATCGGGATAGTATGGCCGCGGCCTTTCCTCTGTCGCAACGGCCGAATATTGTTCAACAATTGCAGCAACACCAGCAGCAGCAGCAGCATCAACAGCAACAAATGCATTCCGCTGTCGGTGGTGGCTCTAATGCGGGTGTAAGTATAAACAACAACGATACCGAATGAGTTCGTTCTATTCCGACAGTAATGGGTATATTTGGGTATATTTTCTACTTTATATCCGGTGAAAGTAACTTTAAATTCCTTTAGGTTCGAAATTAACAGCCGTTTTTTGCTTTATGTAGTGTACATATGATTTCGTTTTTTCGGGAAGTATCCAGAGTTGATCTCGAAGTTAGCTTGAACCAATTCGAAACACACATGATTCCATCTCAATTAACTACTAACCCGAATGGTACTCGTTCATGTCAAATCCAAACAAAAGATTCTAAATAAAGAAACCAAGTTTGGACAGATTTCGTAACATCAATCTATCGCTCTCTCATCCTATCCATCTCTGTACTAGTTCATGTATCTCGTAATACGAAGTAATTCATCTAACACCTGTCCGCACACTCTGATTGTTGTTTGACTAATACACTGCCGTTCATGTCGTTTCCAAAACAGTGCGGACGACTGAATACATATTAAGGTGGTTTGAAAAGTTTCTGGTCCAATGCACTAACAGACCATTTTCTTGGACAATATTTTTTATTTAATCTTCCATTGTTCGTTTCTAGAATGTTTCACATATCGATAAATAGCAATTTATCTTTAGACGACATAGCATCATCAGCTGCTTTGTTTTTAAATCTTAACTTTCTGCTTTGATAATTTAAATTGAATTATAAAGTATACTAGATAATAGCATCGAATCTTCATTAACTACTTTTAGATATCTTCATGTAACTGTAGGTAGTTACGAACAATTGACAAACCTGTTAAATTTCATACAGTAGTTCACAGTAATATACTCAATTTTGATTACACGTTAATCAAGAAAGTAACTTTATTGTTGGCCAAGAAATGGCCATAGTGCTGTGTTTATCCTTTTCAAACTACCTTTGTGGGATGACTGCATGCCGGTCATACATGTATTTATTGTTGTACTTGTATAAACCAGCACCAACTAACCAAAATGTATTTAAATTAGACAAATATACACGCTTCACCGCTTAATCACTAATACATAAAAACCAATACAAATACTTTCGGCACTCTTATCGGATGATATTATGAAGTAGAATTGAAAGCACTTGCCACGACGTACTAGACCTTGTGTATATAATTCCTCTATCGAAGTACCCTCCCCTCCATATTTCCCTCTGTGGATGTGCAAAGTTTCAAAATTTCGAATCAACCCACACACTTCTCCAAGTAGTTGTCCCCCCTGTAAATTATGCATTTCCCTTTGCCATGATCTGAACGAAATGAACACACGAAAGATTTCATAAAAGTATTCTGTGGATGTGGCTCCTTCATTCATGGACAACTACACCCGGCCTTAGTTACATGTAAATATGTATGATTACAATGTTTCTCCGTAGCATTAGTTAAGAATTTAGAGTTTTAAGTATTCGAGAAGCTGACTGAATTGGCATGTTTCAGCAGCTATGCATGTTGTTTTCAATTGTTCCAATCTATCTGTACTCAATTTACATGTTATACGTATCGTACATTTTGCAGGTACTGGGCCAAACTCCTCATAATGTGAGCCACATGAGCAAGCATCGACGAGTAGTATCATCGCCAGAGAATATGCATCCAAGGCATCCGGGTAAGTCCATTACATACACCAAGTCTGTTAACAGTCCTTAGTCCAACGATTCCATAAGAGTGAGTTATGTGTAATCATGTGTAACATAGTGTTTTCTGTTACGTCTATGTTGTGATCGGTTTGATGTAAATAATGATGTATTTTGTTTATCTTATCGTAGATCGCCACCTCAAAACTAATTCGGGATCTTGGGAATTAATTGAAAAAGATGACGAAAGTACACCGCCAGGAACTCCTCCGCCACCCTACCGACATGCCCACTCCGCCAGCATGTCGGGTAACGAAGATAGCATACATGAACATGGTGCGGCTTCTACGAGTGGCGTTTTCGTTGAGTCGCATCATTTCACACCTTTGGGCGGAGCGGTGTCACCTCCGCCAACCTCACATTCCAGCCGCATACAGGCGGCTCAAACAAGTTGTACACAGAAGGAGATCATGTCCATGGAAGACGAGGACGCGTCCGATCAGGAAGGTCCGTTCATAGACGAGAATGGTCCCTTCAACTCACTGCAACGGCTGTTGGAAACGGAAAACGTTGCATTTTTGGCGGTGTTTTTGAATTTTGTCCTCTCGAACTCGGAGCCAGCGCCATTGTTATTTTATCTAATCACCGGCCTCTACAAGGAGGGCACAGCAAAGGACATGCGCAAATGGGTCTATGAAATTCATTCAACATTTTTGGTGCCTCGCGCCCCTTTGGCATGGTATCGCCAGGACGAGCTGCTGGCGCGAGAAGTGGATGCGGTGCTTCAAAATGAATTCGATAAAGTTGAGATACTGCGTAAAGTTTTCTGGAAGAGCCGTAAGAAAGCCAGAGATATTATATGCGAGCAATTAAGAGAGTTCCAGCAGAAACGAACTGCCGGATTGGGCACGATATACGGTCCGACGGATGCTCAGTTGACCGAGGCCAAGGGTGATAAACAGCGGGAACAGCACATCTTCGAGGAGACTTTGATGAAGAAACTACAAATTTTAATGTGAGTTATTTGTATTTATCCCGTTGGATTTCATTTAAAATATTTATACTTTTTCAGCGATGAATACGAGAAAGATCTGCCTGCCGAAGATCCCAAGAAGTTGGCTCTGTGTTCGGCACTATCGACGGTTATACATCGAATTTTCATAACACGTTCCCACCCGAACAGTATTATTGATCGGGTTCACCATTTCGTGAGCCGAGAAAAGAGTTTCAAGTCACGTCTAATGGGCAAGAAAGGAAAGGTCTGATTAACAACATACGATATTTGTTTATGTGCATACTATTGATGTGCTTCTTTCAATGTTCTACTTTCAGATGATTGTACGTGGTCACCCATTGGTATTGAGACAATACTACGAAGTGACCCACTGCAATCATTGTCAAACGATAATATGGGGTGTTAGTCCTCAAGGCTTTCATTGTACAGGTATGCATGAAACCAACTCCTCTACTATACATTACACATTGTTATTAATTGCTCTAATCAAACTGATTTTGTATCCACAACAGACTGTAAATTAAATATTCACCGTCCTTGTTCGAAAATATTAGAAGAGAATTGCCCTGGCCCATTACCTCAAGCGAAACGTAAAGATTTGAACAATGATAATAAAATAAGTAAATTAATTATGAGTAAAATTCGTCAGAAGACCTCATCGGATGTCAGTGGAGGTACGGTATTCATTAAACCGAATGATATCGCAGTAAACCAAATAATTCATTAATTTTTCATTTAAGATAAACTTCAACGGCCAGATCAAGATGAATTCGATCCTATGGATTTTCCTAATGGTGAGTACATGTTTATATCTGTTTTATGTGTATGATGTTCCGGGTTAATAGTTGTAAGAGATCAAGTTCTTCGTGCATACAGTTTACCCATTGTCGATGACTCTATGTCAGCATTTCAGGGGAATTGTGAAGTTATTTGACAAATACTTAATATGAGGTAATAATCGTTAAATGAAATAGGGGAAGGCTTTGTGAAAGTCTAGAAAATGACAAGTCTTTTCTGTATTAGTCTTACCATCATTTATTTGTCGCCAGTCGCCGCAGACATGTGCGTTAGTTTATATAAATGCTGTACTGCAATGTTGATTTAAACATGTATTTGGTACAATTTTACATCAACAGAGTGTCGTTTTATTTTCGACCTCGACTAAATGCAGTATTTACGCTGGTTTTTCAATTAAAACACATACAAAATAGTAATGAAGAAAGTAAATATATTTGTTTTACAACGGGATATAGCAATGCTTAGAATAATTAAAACTGACAAGTGAAGTAAAAAGTAGGCAATATTTTTTACGCATATTATTTTTTTGTCTTAATCTCATTTGGAAATGTTCAGAATCACCTACCCTAGCAATATTCCCCAATATTCTAGCCTAGCAATTAAGGCACATTTCTATTTCGTTGCCTTATGTAGGACATTCGGAGAATCAAATAACAGAAATTTCTCCATTCAAGTTTCCTATTATGTTTGTCTCTTGCCTTGTTATATTTTCGGTAAGTGCATACTCGAGCATCATAGAAAATTTGCAGTGTTCATGGATAGAATGTTATGGTCCTTATATTTACTTTGGATTTTATTGATTTTGGCAGCAGGGGTTAGTTTAGTTAGTTTGTCTGTTCAAATTTTTACTTTTCCTATAGTCACAAATATTGAATATTCGAATAGAGAATAACCTCTGTGATTTTAACGAATGAGTAGTTTTCCTTCTTGCATTTTCAAATATCCACTTCCGCACGAATTATAGCATTTCGTAGTAGATGACTGTGAATAATTGCTGTCGTATTAAATAATTTACGAAATGACTAAAATGTGAACTTTTAATTTTTAAATAATTCGTAATCTCTTAAACAAACAATCGTTTATCCGAAATGAGTACTCGCCAATACTGCGATTACTCTTAACGCGTATAAACAGAACTCTCTTTTGAATTCTGTTAGGGCAGAGAGAATACGAAAATGTTCTGTAGTCACGTTCCTCTCATGCATGTTTGTTTTGGTCATTTTGCCGGCATTTTGAGGAGTGGTAAAGGCATAAACATGTACATATATATGTACATATCTACCTGCGAGTATAAACAATGATAGAATCTAGCCGAAATATTTTGGGTTAGCCATATTCTTTTAAATAGACAAAAACAAATAGACACCTTAAAAGACAAAATCATTCCTTTCGATATGTGTAGTTCACTGCTTACAAATATTTCTCTATTTCGCAAAAGGACGCTGTGCTTCCTTGAGTGTTTGGTAAAAGTAATGCGCTCGGAGAGACATTTCCATTCGGAGAGGTTAAATGTGGCCATAAATATTATTTACAGTAGGGGTGTGACAACGCAAACATTATCCGAATTAAGTTTTCTTTTTGCCGGAGTCGGTTCATTTCTATAAATTTGAAGTATGAAATGTAAATAGTATCCATTTCAAAATAAACTGCCGAATTCATAACATAGTTAGGCCCTGGCTATTGACATTTTCCACAGACCGTTATGAGTAAGAGATTAATCTTCAAGGTGGTGTCTCCAAAATCATTAGCCTTTCCTAGCCATCTCCAAAGGGTAGGACACAATCAGTAAGAATATGAATAAAATGTATGTCGCCTTCGCCATTTGCTTTTCGCATACAGTGAATCATTAACAAGCTGATTTGTGTATGTAGGATAACCAACGACATTATTTACGATTTTTGAATTTATTCTACATATATTGTTATTGATAAAAATATACTAAAACGACTTAGGACCCAACACAGAGATCATTAGGAAAAGTTCTTTCGGCTGATGGCATACTGGCAGAGGAGGCAACTCAATTGGGCCAATTCATAAGGAATCCCTGAAGACCCGTGATTTGATTTCAATGTGTTTTCAATAAGTTTGCTCTTCTCTTACAGGCTCTCTGCTGTTGTACTGTTTTGTAAATATTTTAAGAAGGTCTTGCCTTGTTTACAATCATATCAGTGTTAAATGTAAAAGGTAGTAGAATATGCCTAAGAATCCCGAATTTGATAGATTTGACTTGTTTATGTTGATGAGTCTGTCAGGTGTATGATCCAACTGTGAAATCGTTGGGGAATTCTATTGAATTTGTCGACATATCTGACTACAGACTTTGAACAAACATTGAGCTTTGGTCTTACCTAATTCACACATCGTTCATCTGGTCTAAAATCCTGTAAAAGTCAAAAAGTTCTGAAATGTCCTAAAGAAGTTGTAGTTCTCTTCAGTAGTTATCTGTAGTTCTCTTCATTTGTTTATTTGTCATTTCACCACCATCCAATAATTCGCATTATAAACTCGATTCCAATCACGTCCACCAAATATGTTTGGTTTCGGTAAAGTTTCCTAAGACTTTTGACTGAGAAGTCGTAAAGACAATCCGGAACGAAGTCTGCCCGATGTGTCTGATGGGGATGGCCTGGAAATTTGGTTGCTGGGTTGCCACTTGCCGGCATGTGCAGTGTTAACATATTTCCCATATTTCGTTTTCCTACTGTTATCGTATCGTAATTCTCTACCCGTTCTGTAGACCCATCGCGGTTTCTCTTTTGTGTGTGTTGCGTGCAGATACTGCTCACCAAAGAAGAGAGTATATTTCGTCCAGACTGCACACTAACAACAAGCCATGTGCTCACCATACACAAAGTAAGAGAGATTTCTGTTATTGTATTAGATTGTATCTGTACAGTTTCCTAAATGTGTGCGTGTGTGTCTGTGGGTATGTGTGTGCAAAAGTAATATCATCACTCACTCAGCCATCGCCAGTCGTCGTCATCACCACCTCAAGCCAACGAGAAATTGTGTAAAATCTGAAAACACAAAACAATCACACTGAAAATGGAAAACTGAAACAGAGTAATCAGTTGCGTTTTTCTAAACGGCAAAAACGGACGTGTGATATTATTCCTCTGTACGGCGGCGACGCGTCGTATGTTGTGAGAAATGTTCGTAGAAGTTGGCCAAAGAAAAAGGCAACACAAGATAACAACTGCCGCTAACACAAAGGACGAACGGTGGCAGACGGGCGTGTAATAGTTTTTCCTTTTTGCCAAAACGTGTGTCTAAAACAAAAAATCGTGCGAAATTATTATTGAATTGTGAATATCGACATTTGAACGTTCGTAGCCATCGGGAGTTGTGCTACCTGCCCGCCTTGCTTTGTCTCAGTTGTACATGTTTGTCGTGCTGTCTGTCTGTCTGTCTGCTATAATTTCAATTTAACAACTACTGCTCTCAATGAAAGACCATTTATATACATTTATAAAAATCTATAAAAATGATTGATGTATGTATGTACATTAACAAGAAAGTAGATGCACTCGGGTGCATCGAACATATCGTCACAAGTGACCAAATTCTAACCAAAAAAAAACCCAAAATCGTGTTGTTGATTCATTGATTCATTCCGGTGAAATGTCCACAGATTACAAATTGAAGAGTGTTTAGAATGGACAAAGTTGTTTGCTTCTGTAAAGCTATGAAAATGCTTGTTAGGTCATTTTTGTTGACGATATGTATGTACATGCAGTAGATATGTACATTATGTGCGTGTGTACATAGAGAACGAATGGTGTGTCTACAAACAAAGAGTTTACAAAATTGTCCTTTTAGCTGTGAAATCCTTTAAACAATCTAACTGAACCCCCCACCCTATGGGGATAGAACGGCATTTAAATGTGAAATTGCAACTACAACCCGCGCTGGAATCAAATCTATAGGGACATCGACATAAAATTCTCGCAATTGCACTTGTAATACACAAACTAGTCATTTTGTGAGACATTTTAATCATTAGCATTTGCAAAATGTTCCCCAACAAGGATTGGCATACGCTCATTTCGCCCAAGACCACGACAACTCGAATTCCGCAGTATGTGCGTAACTCAATTCCCATTAGTATCATTTTTGAAATGTTTGAGCTTTGCATTCATTACACATCGCCATACACGTTCAAATGATTGAGATCTGCATCGGATGTTTGGAGGCCATCATCGAATGTTTGGACAATGTTATCTTTAGTGTTACACGCTCCCCCTCCTCGTACCTTCGATCTCAATGTCCCGATTCGATTAGTTACAGCTGATAACATCTGCAAGCAGTCGATTTAATATAAATCATTCACTGTAAATATCAGCGAACTGTGTATGTTTGGGAATACACACACTCACAGCCACACACATATGTATGTAAATGCATGCTTGTTTGTGCCTACAGCTGCGGACAATAAAATAGTAGAGAGCCGTGTGACTGAATATCTGCAATGACTTTTAAAATGGAATTAAATGGAATGGTTGAATTGGGTGGACGATTTGTTATTGAATTTTCCCCCGAAAGTCCATAGGTAAAAAACAAGACAAAAACTGTTCAACAAACTCGGTTGATCCATAGAAAGTACAATTTAGACCAGTTTTCTACTCGGAGGACCGTAGTACATCCGAATGGTATGCTGATTATTCATTAGGAAGCATTTTGTTTTTGTTGCTTAGTGTAATAGGTATTGGTATGTGTTGCTGTGCTCTTTTTTTGCCCACAACTGTATGTATGCCAACAAATGTCAATTTCTTCTCGCGTTTCGAGCTGTTTTTTTTTTGTTCCTTCACTCCAGTTCAATGCATCTTTATCAGAATCATTGAAGAGCGGCGAACGGATCCCGAACAACCACTAAAGCTTAGCAACATTTGCCCATGATGACGTTGCACACACAGACACATGTGTACATATGTATGTGCTCTTAAGTAGTCGATGTGAATGCAACTTGGTGTTGTATCAAAGAAATACAAAACATCCACTTTGGTACAATACGTTGCCATTTATCTGTGGGGGAAGGTGGGTCGAGTTGGACTACCCCAATTCAGTTGGATACACTTGTGTGTGTATACATCATGAGCCAGCCGTCCACATGCACTTCCAGTGGGGTTTCGTAGTTCTTTGCCTTAGACTCCTTGGATAGCGATAACAGTAAACTGTTGGAAAAACCAACACCAACCCGTTCGTTACACTGAAATATTCTGCAAACAAAGAAAAAAACGCCAGCAGATTTGATTCAAATCTTACGAAACATACACAAACGTATAGTCGGGCGAACAGCTGGTTGCAGCAATGGGAGAATCATAAAATCCAAACATAAGCAAAGGGGTGGTAGGTGCCTGTATGCCGGTCCCCTCGGAAAGACGGCGGTCTAGTTTGAGGCCAACGACAATTGCGGCAATCTGTCAATGGATGCCTTTCTCTTTAAATACAATTTATCAGTTTGCATTTCGTGTCTGTCGAAATCCTTGGCAACGACGAGCAACAATTTCCTTTCATTTCATTTAATTAATTTATTGATTGGTACGGACAACGATCGATTTGATTTAAACTATCAGAATTGAATAAATGAATGAATCTCCTCTTGGCTGCTGAACATTTCATACTGTAATTTGAACTACATTGTTGGGCTGTGATTACAATTCAAGCTGTTGCTGTTGCCGCTGCCGCTGCTAAGTTCATCTAACGTCAGACATTTATTAATTATGCAACCATTTATTTGATGGAGCGCCATTTCGGGAATACAAATGCGTGTCTATGGCAACCAGAGTTGGCCTACATTGGGGAGCCTCACGACAAACACAAAATGCTGCTGTCATCACATTAAAGTGAACGTGGGTCCATTTTTCCGTGTGAACTTTTTCGATGGACAATACTCGTACGCACTTTTAACCCAGACAACCACAACAACAAAATAATACAAGTCGACCAAAAGAAACTCAAATCTACCACCATGGCGAGCCATGGCTCACCAGTCATTCTTCTTTTTTGTTCTTCTGTGAGATTCTTAACATAAATTGCGAGATTCGTAAACGGGTTTTCTCCTCAGCCGCGGTAGCCAAGATTGTACATCCTGTGCAAGTCATGTATTTTGGTTTTCAACCCCATCTTTTTCTCACCCATCGAATCAAACAGGTAGTGGCGAACACTTATGGAAAGAAGGCTCTAGTCGAGTCAAACGATTTCCTTTTCCTACAGTGCGGCGAGAATGGGAAATGAGAAAAGGACGACGAGAAATAGCGGCAAATTGTATTACGAGACAACATCATGTTTGCTTCAATACAATTTCAAAAGTGGATGATGATGAGGTGAGACGTTGATTGTCGTTTCCTTATTTCAGCAGAATTCTGTGAACTTTATTTGTAGAAAATCGATAAATAACAAGTTCAGAGGTAACAAACCGAAAAACGGGGCTTAAGATTGTTCTGGTTTTCGGGGAAGACCTGTAGATGTAACGAATATTTCTATTTCGTACAAAAGAAATAGAAAAAAAGATCAAGGGATTCGTCGACTTTTTTGGATTATCTTTTCTTTTCTTCGGTGTTATTTTTTAATTAAGTTTTCATACATGATTGGCCTCCAAGTTTGATGGGTTAAGCTTCGATTTAGAATTAATTACACAGGTTTCTCACTTGTTTCTTACAACATTAGGTTTTCACTTGTATGTGAGTCCTTCTCACAAATTGTCTTTTTTTGTCCATGTTTTTTGTTTTTGTTTTGTTTTGATAAATACACTCAACCGTAAAAATTCATATTACAAGGGATTATTCTTTCAAATGGCATGTCGGTTATTTTTAGCGGCTAAGACGAGTCCCAAATGTTGAGTTACTTTTATGCCCAGGACACTCTTCACTGACTGCTTAAAACTTGTAATACTCCCTCATCATGCACTGGTAAGTGCGGTGCGTGCCGTGTCTGTACGAAAATAAATACCCGACTGTCCCATGACGCACACAGTGGGGAATTCCACATTGTTGTTTTTTTTTTTAAACAAATTTACTATTTTAATTCGAATGGATTGTCATATGGAGACAGCTGAGATTTTTTCAAAGTTAAGTTTGGATAATGGTTCTAACCGGGGTTCCGTATTGGGTTCAGTACTTGATTCTCCGAACACTTGAAACATCCGCCAAACTAAATTTGTCGTTGTCAGGCAACCTCGACGCTCAGCGTCACTTTCAGTGAACCACGTATTTCCACCAGCCACTAGACAATTTTAACGTTCTACGGTCCTCTTTGGATGCAAATGATCGGGATTGTTTTTAAGTTTTTCCCATTTTTTTTTTAGACTTTTCGTCACAGAATTTATTGTACATTTGAAAAATGCAGTTTAAGTCTTTTAGTGTAAACAATAGTTATGGAGCTTCTTTCAGAATTGTTTCGAATTGCCCCCACTGTGTGCCGTAGGATAGCTTACGTTACTGTCGGTATAATTCTGTGTACCTGTACATGTGATGAATTTCGGTTACAACAAACAACACTGATATCCAAGTTTGCCCAACCTCCTCCACCTTCCGTACACTTCCGTAGACAATAAACTGGGGGAGTTTTGTTGTTGTCGTTTTTTTATTTGTGTACTTTAAGTTTCAGGTGTTTTATATTTTACACATTTAGGGAAATGTTTGAATGTTGTTAAATGTTAACGGACATGTATGGCCGATTTTATATTTATCATTGTAATAGGATCCTTAGTCGGTAGTCGATAGGGGAGGCAGGAGGACAACTGCGTTTAGTCCAAGTGTAGCATCTACTTTTGCGATCGGCAATTTGTCCTCTAAAACACGTTCGAACTTTTTAAGTTTATTCGCCATCGTGTTTGTCAATCCAGACCGAACCACCACATTTCAAATTTACTATGTCAGCAATGCCGGGAGTCCAACGACGACTGTGTAGTCCCCGTGCACATGTACATGTTTTCATTCCCGATCGGTTTTAATAAACCTTTTGGATTTTCTGTTTGTTTTCATTTCAAGTCTTTACATGTATAGAATCTCCTACTTTGAATTCATGGCTTTACCGATAAATACGTACATATATTGTTTTCGCGCTATAAATAACTTTTGTTTACTGCAAAAGTTTTGAAACCCAAAAAAAAAAACAAAATTCTATAAAAATGTAGTGCTTTTTTGTTTTACGAAAATATGTGTGTTCAACTGAAAATACAAACAAAAACCAGATTGGGGAAGAAACAGCAACAAATCTGTTTAAACAATATTTTGGTTGTAGTTGTTATTGCTGCTGCTGCTGCTGCTGTTAGAAAACATGAATGAAGCCCCGTATAATAAGCCAATGACGACAGCGGCGAAAATCCTCACCCACATTTCCGCGGCTGTTCCGATTTGCCCAAGTTGGATAAACACCACAAAATGCCTCTAGATGCCAAAGTATGCACGAGTGTGTGAGTCTGTGTGCATGTGCCACTTGTATACATTACGTACACACCAAGGAACATGTGATGCTGCCAGAGACATAACGTGGTTCCATTTCCATTTCGATAAACACCAAACATTGATCGCAGATAATGTTTTTCCGTAGACTAGTTCCGGAAACAAAAAAAAAAAAAAAAGAACACCAACACAAACAAGGTCGCAATTCTCAGTGTAGCCAAAAATGTTTTACTCTGGCTAAAAACTTGAGAAAAAAACCTCTAACACACTCATTAGATACAGAAATCTACATTTGTTTTAAGGTTCAGACTCACATTATCTGAATTTAACAGTTGTAGTGAAAAAGAGTGCTCCATCGTAGGGGAGATGTGGCACCGACCGTTCCGTGATGGAGGCCCACCCCCACCCCCTTTGTTCGTTTATAATTTTCCATAAATTGTGTGCGTCATTGTAAATGCGTCGGAGTAGAATTTTTCAAGAACGTCAGAACGTCTTTGTGAGAATGCATCGATGTACATCATACCAACTGTCGTCTGCAGATAAATATGTATCTATAGATACATATCGCTCATTTACTTGAATAGTGGCATAATTCAAAATTCACTTTATATATTTTTGGTCTTGGAAAAGCTGTAAATCTCTAATTTAAATTGGCTTTTGTTCTACTGAGTATTATGGACTCATATGACAGGTCTCCATATTATTGAAATAGCCTGCAGTTCTTTTTCTATATTTGGAAAGTACGACGAAATTGACTATTTTAAACGGCTCTCCGGAAAAAATCCTATTTTGAGTTATGCCACTATTCAAGTAAATGAGCGATATGTGTGTGTGTGTGTGTGCGAGTTTGGGAACATTGTGCATTTAAACCGTGGCCCACTGTAAAAGTGGATTTTCCAACTATGACAATTGTGTAAATCTGCTCAAATCTGCTTTCGATCGAAGGAGCATTGAAGAGCAAAGCTTCGTTACAATTCGTAGCGAACTTATTCGAGAACGTGTAAGCCTTATTAGAGAAGTACGTCGAGTAGTTCAATTAGCAGGTTGCTTCTATCGGTGACATTTCGTGGCTCTCGTGGTTTTTTGATACCACTGCCATTCGATTGTATAATTTTCCTATTTCCTGGCTATTTCCAGATATTATACCCAAGACAAATGTCAAAATCCACACCATTTTGGAAAGACTCACTTGTTGTTGTGCCTTGCCTGTTTGATAAGTGATTTCCAAGCACTTCGGTGTTCTGCTTGCCTTCTCCAGATCGTGTTACCAAGCATCTTCATGTCTTCTTCCACCGGAGTCTCGGTCTTCGCTGTCTGCGCCTTTTTCGTGGTAGTTATCGTCCAACGTCTTTCTGGCTGGAGCGTTTGAATTCATTCGACCGACATGCACTTAACTACGTTCATGTCGGCAGACAGCTCACGGTTCGTTCGAAGTCTATACTCCTCATTAACACAGATAGGGCCATCGTGTTTTTGGGAAATACTTTACCATAAATACAGACGGTCGATTTAGATCAATTGCAACATGTGCCGTGGCCTGTGGGTGGGGAAATAGGCAACCCCTGTTCTGTGACAGCTACAACATACATATCTCCTATTTGTTCTATTAATTAGCTCCACCGCAAGTCCTTGATAAATATTTAAATGGCCATCTGGCCGGGCTGAATGTCTGTTCCATCCCACCCCCCAACTGCCACCTCACAATATTAAGTGATAGTTGTCTGTTAATTATTTAGTGAAAGTGTGAAATGTGTGTGTGTTTTTGTGGTGTTGTTGTGTGTTTTTTTTTCGAAAGCAATTACAAAAAATATGGAATACTTACAAAACGATTGACTGGCTGATAGTGGCGAATACATGTAGTAGATGGGGCAATAACTCCGTTGTGAGTGTGGAGACGACTGAAGTCGAGAACAAATTATGAACACGCAGCCGTTACTTACGGGCGAGCAAACTTTAACCTCAGCCCAACCTTGAAAAATCAAAACAAAACCAAAACGCACATAAAATAAATCAAAACTCATGTTTTCAGACATTTCATTTGGATTATGGAAAATGTATACATTTGTTCTCGATTACATACATACGCACATACTTGTGCATATCAAAATACAAATTAAGTTTTTATCAGCGGACAGAGGCCGCAATGAATGAACAACATCGTATACCAAACCAAACACCAAACCATTCCCGTGGTATTGTGCAAAACGAGTGTACGCGCCACTTTTGTTTCAAATTTTTTTTGGCAAAATATTTATTTATTTATTTAATTCCAAAAATTTAATAATTCTTAGAAAAAAGTGTCGACTCTTTGAATAACTAAGAAAATGAAACAAATTAAAACATCACAATTTCCAACACAAATATACATATAAAAGTGACCAAAAGAAGAAGCGGAAAAAGCATGATTTAAAATAATCAAACTACGCGAATACATTGGGATACAACAAGCCAACAACCATCCATCCACCCACCAGCAGGCACAACCATGGATGGTGAGCCAGTGGTAGCACCCGCCGTACGAAGAAATCCGAGCATAAAAAGATTATTGAAATTTTCATGGGGCGGCCAAGGTAAGAAACCAACTGCAGTATCAAACCAACAAATTATTAAATAAGAGTGTCTTCTGTTTGTTATCTTTGTTTGATTTACAAATCTCCATTTTAATGGATATTTTATGGCCGCTTACATCTTTTTCGCTGTCACTTGTGCGATTACCAAAGACCATGTAGAGGGCAGAAGTCCTAGATGATCGCCTTGTGTATGAACTACATAATGAACTATTATTCGCCCATCTGTATATACTCGGGATCCTCGTAATATTTCAATAGCGATCTATATTGTTTCCAAACGAAATGAGGTAGAACCATTTAATTCAGTGTGCCGACGTACTGTTTGCATGTGGAATAATCTTGCAGCAAGTGGTTTTCCTGCCTGCTATGACATTATCAAATTCAAGGCAAGCATCAACTATTGGAAAACTGGACTTTGTTGTGAAAATAATTCACGACTAAGGCAGTCAAAGAAAAGTGGGAAATTGCAATATTTTGTATTGTTTACACAGTTCGGCAGATACGAGTACTGTAATTAATTAACACTTAGTTCCGCTCTTTTTGAATGGAACTTGAGCAATGCACGAGTTCTGTGTTATTTGTGTGCGGTGCATTGACAGTTCTCACACTCTATCTCCACCCGTGTGTGTCACCCTGTTTGTCTTGTCTGGCAACAATCCTTCATTGATTCGACATCGTCAGCATCACTGTGTTGAAAATGTATAAAAAAAAACAATAGTTTTTTTTTTTTTTTAATTTGTAGTTAGTTTTAGTTGCAAATGTAGTTTTCCTTTGCGTTAACCGTGATCATTTTGCAACTAATTTAAACATGCATGATTGTCATCGTGACGTGCTTTTTACAGAGACTACCGAACAGAGTTGACATCGTTTGACGACTATTATTTCACAGTGGCGACATGTTGCTGATTTTTTAAGAAAGCAGTGTGATGGGGAGTCATGATCCTCGTGATAACTTTTGCAACTATGATGACATCACAGTGACACCCTCCACCCATTCTTCCGCACATATTAACTTTAGATCAGCATGGCAACTCTAGTCATTACGGACGTGTACATGGCCGTCCAAAACTCGTTAGATCAATGAAAACTCGTTTGTAACATTTACACGGCACATTTTCAGATTTTTTTTGTTTGTTTAAAACCAAAAACAACAACAGCAAAAAAACAAAAGCATATGATATTGTTGACTATTTGTCTACTTTTCAAAACTGAATAATTCATTTACTTATTTGACGTAACTGAACGCAGAGTCAAGTCGTTACATGATAATGATATTGATGGACTCACAACATACAGAATTTGGTTTAAGTTCGCACCCATTGCACTTTAGGTTTCTTTACGAAAGTTCAAATTTAGGTTTTGGAAAGGATTTCAAAGGATTCTATTTCAAAAATTCTAGAGGATTATCAGCACAGTGAAATTGTAGTTTCTGTCCATAGTCGACGCTGAGCTTTGCCCCATACGAGTTGTCGCAGATGGGGCCTCATCCAATGAGTAGAAGTGTCACTCGATTCTGTTCTGTTCTCTCTCCTTCTCTATTTTTTTTTTTAGAAAAATGTTTACTTTACTGTACTTATTACTTTTTGGAACACAACAAAGATATGTGATCAGAGGCCTTACATTCTCTATTTTTCGTTTGTTGAGGCTCTTCGGGGAAATATGAATGTTGTCACCATGGTCACAATTGTGGGCAGCAGTTTCCTCCAGCTAGCATACGTAGATATTATTGTACATTCTAAGTATACCAGCAGCGAATTCAATCCTATGTCAAGTAATTTTTATAATTTTGTTTTACAATGAGGTTTTTTTTTTCATGAAGGAAAAGCAATGTTTGAATCCAAACAGATATGTGTGTAAACAAATGAATTGCAATCGATCTTCTTTAATAATATAAAATACAAGAAAATCATTTCAACCAAGTATCTCATTATTTTCAGCTAATAAATTACATGGAGATTTATCAATCGAACAGATTCTGACTTTCAAATTTCGGAGATGGAGTCACTTGTGAGCAGTGAGTGAGTGACCTTTGACATTCGAATGTCATCGAACTGACCTACCTACATACACGTACATACATATGTACATGTATGGATTCGTCTAAACGCCTGTTTCACACTTTGTCTCGTGAATGCGAACATCATTCGCAAAGTGCCTCTGACAGTTTGATTGACGCCTCGCTTTCTTAACTTAACACTAACAACAGTTGTTGTTGGTGTTGTTGTACGAATGTATGCAAGGAGGGAAGTAAAATTGTATTCTACTGCTGTGGTAAAACTGTATGTTGACTGACTGTCCCCGTCCACCAACAACAGTGGCAATAAAAGCAGACTAACATTTCACCACTTCGCCCCTGCACGCATTGACAGCTGTAAAGTCTAACGTATTGCGGAGTTACCCAAACGTACACGAATAGATGCGGATTAAAAGAGATATTCAAGGGTCTCTGAGGGGTTGGGGTGGGGGGGAGACAAAGGAATACAATGAAGCTTTTAATGGCTACAGTAGCAAAGTTAAATATAAATGGGAGTCTTCAAATCTAAATCGACTGAGTGTGGCGAGGGGGAAGGTAAATATGTTTCACAGGACTAACTCTATAAATGCTACCAATAGGAAATGGGGATAGTAGAAGGAGGGAGTCTTCAAACCTTAGTCTTGAATTTGAGAATGTCACACTGGCTGAAAGAGCATTCCACATACGAACAGGTTGCCTGAAGAACGAACTTCTTCCAATCAACCGGTGTTCGTATCAGCGCTGGGTCACTGGTCTAGTACGATTTTAGTAGAAATTAAGAATATTCGGCTTAATTTTAGATCGCCATGTTACGTTCTGCGTATTAGCCTTTTATTCACATGGCTTTCTGGGTGAATTTTTAGAATGTGTTCCGCGAGTTTAATTTTAAAATATGTTTTTTTCCAAAGCAGCTCTTGCATAACGATTTTCTCTCCCATGTTTCATATTCTCTGGCAGGTAATGTGAAACTCTTGGTTAGTGTGGTAGTCATCATCGAGATTTTTCTCAAATTTAATAGTTAAGATAATTTTGTATGACGTTACAAATGAAAATAACTTAAAGGGACGGACGTTGTTATTTGTAACACAAGACCCAGAACGGGCGTATCCATTCCGCTACATTTGTATTTCATTCCATGGCGATACATACAAATATTCTTCTCTCATAGTTACCTAACCCCATTTAGACCAGACTCATGCGCCTCATTGATCTCTATCATTTTTCTTGTGCCAATTGATTTTTTTTACCTGCCCATGACCCCTCCCCCGCAGAGTAAGTGAACAAATCACATGATCGTTCGCCACACCATTTAATATATTTTTTTCGTTTCCTACTAAATGCGCCATTTTGAATGTGATTTTTGACAGAATAACTTTTTCCGAAATTCCCAGATTTTAAGTTTCCGTGTGACCCCCACAGTTTCCTATATATTACTATCGTTGTTGTTGTTGTTTTTCCCTTTTACGATTTCTTGTCATACGTCCGGGCGATATTTCGTTTATTGACTTCAGAAATAATTTTGAGAGTCGAACAGAGCGCGCTCTGCAAGGGCTGACGCGGCGGCCACTCGTTCCTCCACACATGTGTGTGTGTGTACACCGAAGAACAAAAAAAAAGGAAGATATATCACTAAAGATCCACACACACACACGCATACAATGTTTTCTCAGCAAACATTTATAAACAAAACTGATTGAAAATAAATTAATTCAATTTTGTTCTTCTTGTGTGTGTGTGTGTTTTTTTTTTCCTTCAACACAAACAACACGTTTTGGTTGTTGTTGCTGTCTGTGCTTTAATGCATGTCCGATCGAATATTTAACAACACCGCTCCAAGGTGTTGTTTTTTTTTCCTCTTGTTTTCGGTTTTTCATTTTCTTCCTACAGAACAAAAGTATAGGAACACATTGCGAATAAATGGATGGGGTGTTTGAGGTAGGGAGCGGAAGTGGGCAGCGTTTGGACAAGATGATTTTGGAAAAACAAATTGCCATCCACGCAAAACAGTTGTGGTACGAATGGACACATACAGGCAGACCCACAACGATTCGGGTTAAAAATTTGAAAGAAAAGAAAAACAATTCCTTATTCAAACACTTATCTTGGAATGTTTAAGCAGAAATGTTAATCCCAGGACCTCAGAAAGAAAGAATAAAGGGAATATTCAGGGTTTTAACACCCTACCTTAGGGTTCGACCACAGAATTGGATAGGAGATATCTTATGAAGTAGCCTCACCGATTTTCTTCAAACAACTTGATGTTCCTCCAAAGAAAAATATGCAAATGAATTAAAAAAAAAATGTGTATGAATAATTCGGTGCCACACTCTATACTTTTTGTTTTTCCTGTCCTGTTGGGCCACAATGAAATGTAGTTGAAAAATTATTTTGTTTGGATAATTGTGATGAGTTCATTCCATGTTTCAGTGTGTGGCGAGGGGGGTGGTCTGGTGTTGTGTCTGATTGAAGATGAACATTATCGCAGCAAAAACAAAAAAATAGACTAAAGAAACAAATTTAATTTAACGTACAACTGATGGGTGTGTGTGTGTGTGTGTATTTGATGTCTTATAAACATTTTAAAAATATTCCAACAGAATGCCAGAATAAGAAATACAAACATTAATATTTGTGATTAGAATTGTAGATCAAGATTTGTGCACATAAACTTACACATTCCTTTATACACATTTGAATTTATATTTATATATGTATGTATGTATGTGTAGCACACTATTTGGACAATACAAACAATGCAATCAACATAGATTCATTCGCGTATTCCCGTCCACACTTCATGCAGGGGACATCTCTCAAGTCAGGAAGCTCTGCTGTGTATACCCAGTGACCGGTGTACCCACTGTCTCTGAACGGCTAATGCCTTACATGGCTTGAGAGATTTACATCTTACTCTCCGCTGAAGAATGTACCTGGATTTGAACCTGTGTTTGTTGTATTGTAGTCGCACACCACATACTCAACGCGTCACAAAGTTTCGATTGCCTCCACAATGGGATGAATAACATAAAATTACAATGGGCTTAGCATTTTTTTTCTTTTAAAACCTTCGCAACTTTTTGTTTAGCTTTTTCAATGCTTTTGGTGCTCTATGACTTTTAACTTGTTCACAACGATCAGTTAGTCTTGGCAAAAACCAACCACAAAAAAAGCTTTTCAAACTTCGGTATCGAAAAGTTTTCTCACTCATACAAAAAACGCTTTGTTGAGGAAGTTTTCATGCCAACATACAAACACAATGAGAGAAATTACCTTACATGTGTTCGTCATGTTTGGTTCTCTTCGGTTCAAATGTTCATTCCGTACAGTTCCAATACGTTCATATTAGAAACGTCGATCGAACGATGTTCGCCACAGTGTACGATTTGGGAACTTCTCTTAAATGAAACAGCTGTTGCTGATGATTGAAAAATTATGGTTTTGTTTAGAAGTTGATCTTTTTCCGGAAAAGTCGACAGCATTCATTAAGATGGACGACGGCTGAAAAATATCAGAAGTTCTTCGTACTTTATTTTCATGTCTTCCATCCGGAAGACATCGGCAATCTGATATTGATATTGTCATCTATATTTCTCATAAACAGACATATCAATAACACGATGAGTTCCCGCAGTTAGTTAGATTCTGCTATTATGTATGTGCGTTGCCTATCACTTAGTAGTGTTGAGTACAAAGTGGTACAATTTTTGGGGTAAAGCTATTCAAATGCCATCACTGACACCACAGTACATTGTGGCGCTCTCTCACATTGGAATGTTCGTCTGCGATCTCTTTGCCGGCTCTCTTTCTCTGGGCCTGACGTACAAGTGGAGACTTCCAACTTGCCATTGTTCTACGAAGGACAGACGAATTTCGAGTTGCTGAAACAAACAAACAAATTTTGCACAGTTTATCGTACAACAGCAACGTTTTTAGTTTGAATTGTGAGATCATGCGGCGGTGATCGCGCTTGTTGGAATTCAGAATATTTTCAGAAAACAAAAATCGCTATTGTCGCAGGCATTCGACGACGCATAAATAATAAAATTCTGATATTTTCGTGGAAAAGAAAATAAATAAATAAATAAACCAAACCGCGTGGCTTTCAATCTGCCTTTATGTGTTATTGTCTACTTCTGAAGTGAAGTTTTATGTGTACACCTATAATCCGAACAAAAATTGCCGGCAATTTTTATTTAACGGAAATTTGTTTTTGTTGTGATAAAAAGAAAAAGAAGAAGATTAACCGTTGTTATGTACTAAAATTTGGAAGAAATAAGAAATTGTGCAATATTGTTAACTAGAAAAAAAAAATAGAAAACAGAAAGAAACAATTGAAATATGTCATCCTTACGAAGATTTTAACAAAAAGAGTCAAGTGTTTTTTTTTTTTTTTGAAACAGATGATATTTTAAGAATATTTATGTATGTATATAAAGAAAAGGTTTGGTTTCGTCGTACATTCTGCAATGCATTCGTACGTACATACACACATGTACACATGTTTCGTGCATTTCGTTTTGAGTTCATGCATTGCCGTGCTCTCCCTCTAAAACATTTCGTACATTTTCTTTTTTTGGCACAACACACTACCGAAACAATTTCGCCAGCAAGAACGGTGGTCGTACAAACATGTGCAGCTCCAACAGTGGGGATATTTAAATAGGGCTGAATGACAGCGTGTTTTGTGAGGGCTAGAAATGTGTATTGGAGTTTCTTATATCCACATCAGTTGTAACTTCCGCTGCGACATCAGTTCCCATCGTTTGCATCACAAGAGTTCACTGGGTATTATTTGCGTTGCAATACTATTGAATGTAAATAACCCAAAAGTGGTCAAAAGTTCACACATAATGTTTTCCGCTTTGCTGCATACATGTGTAGACATATCCGAATGTATGTAAAGTTCTTCAATGGTTATTAACTCAAATAACTTATTGGTGTGACCATAGTTGTCTACACGATTATTTTCATTTGGGGTACGTGTTTGGCACATAAAGTGTATTTTCCCTTTCCTCAGTTTTTTCTTCTACAAACCGTTTTGGTTTCTATACCCACATACACTGCCCGACAATAGTCCGACGCTTAGAAGGTGAAAAGTTATTATTATTATTTTGTTTTTTTTTTAAGAATCTGCCCAACTCCAGTACTCATACTTGTAAAGGGGCATTTACCTGCATATATTGTGATGTCATCGTAATGTCCAGCGAGAAATTCATTATTACATACTACAATTGTTAATAAACTACATATAAGTTTGTGCGATTAGATTGTACTTATCCGTGCAACTGTACTCACACGTCCACAAACTGGCGGACTTATTAAAAAGTAGGTGGAGCGTGCCAATTTCCATATCACTTGGAAATTATTCACTACCTTCAAGACTTCCGCGATCTATCGTGTTGAGACCGCGATAAATTCAGCCAAAAGTGACGCATTGGCCAATGAGCCGAATATGACCGGAATGCTCCGTGAGACTTCAGTCACCCACAATTAAAGGTTATCTTTATTGATCGTAATAAAGATAATACGTACGTACATAGTGGCAAAATAGTGGTGGTATTCAATTAAACTGTCTCGGAAAATGGGTGAGCTGTTGTTGTGATAGGTAATATTTTTCGAGACCATCTACCAATTAAAGTCTACCCTTTCCGACCGGAAAATATTCTTACACGAATTGTTCCTATCTGCAAGCTAGAATTTTGGCCAACTTTTCCATACTAGTGTAATTTTTGAAATCCTATAAATATATATGTACCTCATTTTGTTTTCACTCAATATAGAATTTGAAAATACGCAATTATTTTTCTCTATAAGTCTTGGACATATGTGCTCTCACGTTGTAATGAAAATCTGTAACAATTTTACCACAAGATG
Organism: Hydrotaea cyrtoneurina; assembly: GCA_958296145.1. Classification (NCBI taxonomy): domain Eukaryota; kingdom Metazoa; phylum Arthropoda; class Insecta; order Diptera; family Muscidae; genus Hydrotaea; species Hydrotaea cyrtoneurina. The sequence continues at coordinate 678,040 of OY282516.1, read as the reverse complement.
TGCAATTGTGTAAGACTTTTCAGTAGAACGAATGATATTTTGCGATTTTTTCAAGCGGAACATCTTTACTTGCGGATTCATTTATTCCTTGGACTGCCAACGATAACAAATTCGTGACGCTTAAAATCCGATAAATACTAAGTGTAACGAACAACAAAATGAATATTCGGATCTAATTAAATAAAACAAAAAAATCCAACTCAACGGATTATTTATATACTTACTTACTTGGACACTCGCCCCAGCAAATGCCAAATATTTACAAGTCATTCGCCGGTTCATTTGACAATTGAAACCAAAATGTAGACAGACGCGACAATTAAATGAATTCAAAATGTATTGATTTGAGGCTATGAGCCAGAGAGCGAGAGAGCGATAGAGTAGGAGAGAACATGGCGAATTTATATAATGACAAAAACTTGAATTTATTTACTTTGTAAAATTTGTTAATTGTTAACACAACAACAGCACCATCAATGGAAGGGGTGTTGGGGAGGGCGGTTGTCGAGGGGAAACGAAATTGCTCATTAACATATTGCGCATTACATCAGCTTTTATTTTTTTTTAGTTTGGTTGAGTTTTGTTTTTTCTTCAATGGGTGGACGTTTGTTTGTCACTGAAGCCCACTGTGCAGTGTACTCTCTTTGCTAAATTCTATATTACACATGTGTATGACTAAACAAATCCACCACCTACTCGTAGATCAGTCAAACCAGAGAAACAGTTTGATGGTGCTGTGTCTAGCACGGCCCATTGATAGAGAAAGGTATGACAGCTGGAGCAGCTGTTTGGTTTAGTACAAGGTTTGGCCCACAATCAACCTGTAATGTGTTTGAATGACCGATATTCAATTATCAATGCCTTTCAATATATTTGAGAATATATTTTATTTGTCAACGCTTTTGCGAACTTCATTGGAGGCTGTTGTTGTAATCGGTCGGATTTGACGACAAATGTTTCACATTTCTTTGAAGACTTTGGTTCCACAATTATACACAGTGGCTGTTTTACATGTTCGAGTTTGGTGTGGTCTTTTTGTAGGCTTCTCTGTCGATATCGATGCTATCAGTGGCGGGTATTTTATATTTATTACTGAACTATGGGGGAATTGGTGCTGTTCCAACGTTTCATTTTGTTTTATTACATTAATTGTAATACATATATCAAATGTATCAGAGATGTTTTGGGCTTAGAAAATAAAGATCAGCAAGTACATTCTTGAGATTTCAAATGAATCGGTGAATTGCCTTACTAACTCCACCACATGACTCAATCGGTTTAAAAAAAAGAGTGCTTCCATTTCTTATTTCTAACCCATGAATGGGCTGGACTATCTGCCTAATCTATAGTGTGTGTGTGTGTGTGTATGCACTCCTGTATACCTGTAGGATTTTTTGATCATCTTGGAATTTATGGTATTTATCCAGAATACGAAAACAATCTTTGGAGGGAGGGCTCTTCACATGTGGAAGTGTAGAAAAAACAACGTCAGGCTTTTCTATGCCAACACACAGGCATAAATAAAACGGCATGTTGCTGTTTAATCTCATGCACTCTCTGCACACTGTACGCATTCTTCCCAGTCGGTTTAGTGTGTTTATTGTTTTGTTCTTTTACAGTTTGCCTTTCCTTCTTGAGATTTTGCAATACTCTCATGCACTTAAAATATTGCCAGTGTGTGTGTGTGTGTAAAATAGACCATGTTTTCTTTCTGTTTTTGTTTGGTTTGTTGTTGTTGTTGATGGTGCCCTGCCTCCGTCTGGTCCACTAGAAAACAGATGCTACGTAGCCATTAAACTGCAGGAGGGCCATAGTGGCCTTTCAATGCCTCCTACATACGATACTCGGAGAACATGTTCGGTTTGTCATTCTATTTGCAACGCTGCAAATCGCTGTACCTACATGACCCACTTAAATTAACAAATTCCTTAAATAAAAGAAAAAGTTGAAGGTATTTTATGAAGATGCAGTGAGGCGGTCTAATGTATGTATGTGTGTGTGTGTATATCGGTGCATATATTGAATGCATTTTCAACACGAATAACCCATTTCGCATTAGTTAATAAATAGAGAAGAAACAAACAGAGGTGGACAGACAGACAGACATGCAGAAGGAGAACAGAGACGACTGTATTGGATTCGTTCCAATCGAATAATTTTAATGTTGTTCAAATCTGTGGCTAAACACAAAAACGAAAGAAGGCAAAAACATAATGAAAAAAAAAAAACCAAAAATAGACAGCAGCGGGAAAAGACGGCACACGACAGACAGAACAACAAGTGCCGCCACCTGAGAAATGTTCGATGTGTATGGGGAAGGAAAAACACAACACCAAAGACTCGGAAGAGGACAAGTGACTAATTTTTGAAAATACATATGTATGTACTCTAGGCGGATTGAATTGACCCAGGTTCTTAAAGTAATGCGTTAAGAATTTTCAAACAAAATGAAATCTACGGAAGAGCAACTAAAAACATTTTATTTGTAAATTATTATTTGTATGATCGAAATCTACGTTTATCATTTATGGAATCATCCAAATGCAAGGATCCTTCAAGTAGTCGTTTTGTTTAGCAATCCATTCAGAGTGATTAAGGACCGGACCATATTTTCAATTTGGAATCACGCAATAGTCACAGTCACAATTCATTTGAATTGACAGCTTGGTTAACACATACACTAAATCCGGCATGTCGTCCGGCTTGAATGTGGTTGCAATTGCAATTTGAAAATGCGACGGTTAAGTTCTGATCAACCGATGAGCTGTGCACCATATAATTTGGGGACCTACTATTTAAAGGCGTCCCCGAACGTTTAATGCTTTTACGTTTTTCTATTTGACAAATCTTCATTAATTTGTTCATGAAACACATATTTCAATATCTCTTATCATTTTGTTCCTATTAATAATTTCCCAAACAAATATTTAAACATAAATTATTTTTCACACTTTGAATGTTATAAAGTTCAAAAATATAGTTCAGACAATTTGGGTCAATGGAAAAGAGTGAAAAAGATTTTCACAATGTGGAAAACACATATTACACACATCTGCACACATCGCGCACGTTTCACTAAACAGACACAACTCAAAATTTCGCAGTTTCGAGTGTTAAAGCAGTTCATAATACACACATATCTTCCAGCTCAAAAGAGATCTGTTTACTTTTTGCTGTACTCTTGTCAAAGCACAGCTATGTCTCTATCTCTTCATGTTGTAAGGGGAAATGCAAAGTTTTGAGTTGTGCCCCTTTAGCAGTATAACGTGTGCGATATGTTTGCATACTTGGCATATGTTTTCCAATAACAAAGCTGTTGCATACTTTAAGGCACATCCTGCCAACACTTTTCTCCTGCTTTCAATTAATAATATGAGATTTTTCTTTTGCCCGTTCCCGCACTCACATGTGCGGTAATGAAATTATCCCTTATGTTCCATGGACTGTAAGTAGGCATCTTTGTAGTTTGTGTTATTTTGTTAAATTGCAGCCATTTAGAGTAATAACTTTCCATTTGCTTGTCTACATTAGGGCGGTGGTTGAGGTTGCTCGTATTCTGGTATACACGCACCTCTATTGGCCTGGCCTCTAAGTACGGAATATTTATGATGACGAGTATTGTGCACTTTAATTAGTTCCTCCAACAACTCGTTGGTCTTTTGTTTCTGCTTCATCTGTGGGGGAGAGGGATGTTGTGTTAGCGTTACTTTTCAAATTATATTTGAATGACATTGATAATCGTCCACTTACTGGAAAGCACTTCAAGTATGTCGATGATTTGTTGTACATACATACATACCCTCTTCGAAGTAATTTTTCCATCCAGAACGCAATGGAACCGAGGGCACATTCTTTCTGATGACTCCAAAGTGGAGTGCGGAGTTGGCTCGGGGATATTCTCTGGGGAAGCCAACCTGCAACACTGCTACCGTCTCCCGAATGGCTCCAGTGTCTTTCAGGTAGAAGTTTTTGCAATAAAAGCAGCCTGCGTGCTCTTACACATTTCTGAACGCATCTGTATTTGTGTTGACAGCCAAGCAGCCTTACTTTCTGTAAAATCCTGGGTGAGCTCCTCGGCTTTGGTGAAGGAATGCAAGGAGGTACTGGCAAGACTTAGTATCTTGTCAGCGGTAACCTTAGTGTGGATACTTGGCCGCAGTAATGTCTACGGGGACGAACTAGCCAGGACCGGATCTACCAACGACGACTAAAGACAATGCGCGCAATGCGTTTTGTGCAACAAAACAAACCTTCAGGCTTCCCACATACCTTTGGTCTTGTAGTCATCATTTCTTCGGTTGCCATCAGTTTTATTCAATAATTCATATTTTTAGATAAAGACGTCATCTGTGAATGTAAAATAACAAAATAATGATGACAGAAATGACAAATTTCTTTGATTCACGTTTTTGTTTTTTTTTTATTGATGTTCAGTTGCATTAGATTGTAATCGGAATTGTAATATCTGCCGCGTAACAATCCCTATTTATTGAGATTACCTTGACTACATGACTCATGTGTTTTTCTGCTTTCCACGTACATATGTGTATGTTCTCCCAACTTATAAATGATTTTCCAATTCATTTTGAGTTTGATTATTTTGAAGACCTCTCCAATATTGTTTCCATATTTTCGCATCGGTGTCGATTGATGAACTTTGTTCGGCTGACAGATATTTTGCTCTGCAATTGTTGTTACATCACAAGATTGGTTGATTTGACACTTGAAAGATTGCACTCAATGGAAATCAGAAAGCAAATCATTTCTATCTCGTTCATCTTGTTCGCCATCATTTTTCATTCGCTCGATGGCGGCTGGAGTGAGGCCAAAAGCGACCAACAGAGATTCTCCCCCCCATGTTTCTTCCCCTTGTAGTTGTTGTGGGATACATATGTCTGTCTGGTCTTTAGCAGGCATGCGTATGTCTGTATGTGTTTCATTTAATTGAAAACATTGCCGCATCTAATATTTTTACTGGAGAAAACAACCTCAACAACTTAAAGAAGTTGCCAACGAAGTTCAGAAACACCGACCAGCATGCTGCCCCCCCCTTTTCCCAGCAACAGCAACTACACTTTAGCGCAAAATTCAAATTTAACGCTAATTTGATGACACTCAGGCGTTCCTAGCCAAGCAGTGCGACTATGGCTCCACCGGGCCATGGCCATAAGTAGACCAAATGTATCTGCAAATGTGAAGTGTTTGGGAGCAGCGCAAACACATGTCGCCACACTTACTCGACTAAAACCAACAGATGCCACATAAATACATCTAATCCCTCAAGTTAGTTGGCGATAACATATTGAAAACGTTTTTGCGAACTGTTTCTGGCGAAAAATAACACACACACAAAAAACACCAACAAATTCATAATAAAAAAAAATTACTTTGGTTTGTTTGTTTATTAATTTGAGTTATTGTTTGATAATTTTTTGCTATTTGAACGTAAAAAAAACGCAGAAACCCAGAACGCACCATATGATGACATCATATGGCAAAAGTTGAAATCCAACTTTGTTGGCATGGGTGCAGGGGGGAGGGGGGGGGCGACTCTTTGTTTTTACCTGATTACCTCTAAACACATCGAATATTAATAATTACAATATGTTCAGAATGCCATTCTGATTTTACCGTACGTTTGCATTCGGTTGGAGTAGCATTCGCATTGTTGTGGAACGACGAAGACGTAGTCGAATTATAGATACGAATTACTGATCGAAGGGGATATCGGTTGAGGGGGAGGGGGGGGGGGGGGAGAATGAATCTATCTATCATGCCAGGAAAAAGGTATGAGTCGCTGCGTTTTTTTTTTTTTGGAACAAAAACTGAAAGCACTCGCCATTTATTGAAAGATAACTAGTAAGGGCACACGAACAGAACACAGCAAGGGCAAGGGGCTGGGGACCGTGAGCGGGAGCGGGAAAAGTATTGCGGACAGCAAATTGATACTTACTTTGCCAGCGAACTTCTTGTTTCAGTTTTAAAAAGCACTTTCAAAGTGAAACATTTTCGCCAACAGTGAAAAAAACGAATAAATTCGATAAGTTGTTTTAGGATTGAATAGAAACAGAGAAACTATTGAATCATAAATATTGAATTAAACTTGACCTTTATATTTCAAAATATGTCTTTTTGTGTGTGTGACTTCCAAAAGAGGTGTCTGTCAGTCATTCTATGAAGAAAGAAAGAAAGAACGATTTGTTGTCGTTTTCATTTATTTTTTCGGTGTGTGTGTGTTGTTTTTTTTTTTGTTTTTTGTCAATAAAGGCCATTAAAAACCTCATGAATTTTACGACACATGTGTACAAACAAATCTAAATTTAAAATAAAAATATGCAGCTTTTCCGAGCAAAAATATCGGAAAAGCTTTTCATAATTCTCAGTACTTTTTGAAATTTGTGAACGACGACAACAACATCCCAGTACAAGAATTGTATTTAGTATTTTTGTATCTCATTTTGTTGTTGTTGTTTTTGGTCAACTAAATTGACATTTTTTTTTTGTTTTGTTTTCTTTTGCGGAATATAAAGAAAATGTTTCGAAATATTAAAGAAGACTTTGTAAAGGCAACGACTTATAAACGAAATGCACGAAAACCAACGACAACGATAACAGACGCGTACAACGCGTAACGTATACACATGTACATCTCATCCATGTACTGACCATGAACACTTTTGTCCAACAGTGTACCACAAACAGCGAATGAATGCTCAGAGAGCGTGCCGTGAACTTAGTACACATACAATTGAGCAGACTTTCACGATCACCTACTCTGTTGAATATACGCTATAGATAATCGCCTATACTGACATATCTCTCTACACACACACACACATATCTATCTTTGCATACGGTGAACTTGATAAAGGATCATAAAATTCAAACATCTTTTGTTAAACCGTGCACGGAACGATCACGAATCTGTGTGATCATCAAAACATAATCAAAAAAAAAAAAAAAAAAAAAAACGGGGTACTATGATTTTGAAGTTGTCGCGTATCGAAACTTTATGAATTGCCCCCTTAAGGACGATACGAAAAACTTAATGTGATATCCGAAAATATTGGCCATAAAAAAAATGAGTGATTTATCGAGAATGTGGTTCCGTTTAACGGGCAGTGGCTCCTCGACAGAAGATGCCAATGCGGCACCGAGTAGTTCCAAGTATTCGCCGAATGCCATGAGAAAATGCAACGATGATGCATCATCGAAGTTGGATAAATTCCGTCGTGCCAGTTTTCGACGAAAGTCGGCAACGGCTAGTCCGAGCAGTAGGAAACGATCCAACTCGCCACGTTTCCTACTACAGCAGCAACAACAACAACAACAACAGCAGTCTACCTCATTGGACGAGTGCGATGAAATGGAAGAGAAAACCATATATCCCCCAATGAACGATACACCCGACGAGAGTTGCACCAAAGCAAACGAGAAGCAACGAGATGGTGGCTGCTTATCGTCGATTCCGCTCAGTGATCTACAAGTAAAGAATTCCAATAAAAAGTCATCGCTGAAATCTGTAAAGAACAGCAACGAAGCGGGCAAAAAGAAGTTTTATAAAAACTTCTACAGCACCAAACAACAGTCGCACGATCAGCAGGAGGACTCGACAGACAAAGGTGAAGCGGCGGTAGAGCCACACGAAAAGAAAGTACTAAAAACCGTAACGATATTTCCGCCCAACTCTACATCCATATCAATATCTGCCTTGTCCGAAGACGACGATGACGACGACGATGATGATGATGACGACGACGATGACGATTCCCATGCAGATCACAATAAAGTCCGCCGCCACACAAACGCCGACAACTTACCACATAATGGTAAAGAGAAAATTCTGCTAACCGATCGTAAATTCCGTAACAATCGCATTGAGAAAAGCTCATCGAAGTCGAAGATTGGCGATTTGGAAAAACGAGAGAGCGTAAAACGTTCTCGCAGCAACCGAAAGATATACCAAGCCCCCGTCCAGGCGGACGCGATCAATAAAAAGGTGCCCAAGAAAAACAAGGAACCAAAGGAGGCGAAAAAAACATCGCGAACTCACACCAACTTGAACTTTCAGGCTTTAGTGAAATTTGTGGTCAACAACAAGAAGTTCTTGAATGCCGACGAATTCAATTTGATACGGCGCAGGTCCATATCGGAGGCGGCATCTGCCGTTATACATGTTGCGGCCACGTGCAAACCCCTGCCCATAGCCCTGAAGTATTCGCCAGACAGCGTCGTGGCCGATACGCCCAAGGAAAACGATCACAAAGGCGAACGTAACGTGGTCCTGGTCAAGAAACAGCCCTTAAATAACTCGTTCTACGATCGATTTCTAAACAACAACAACAACAATAATAATAATAATGATAACAACAACAACAACAAGACAATAAGTCCAGACTCTCTGAAGCCGCCACGCAAAGAGAGAAAATCATCACCATCGATATCGTCCGGCGGCGGCTCCATGTCCTCACAGTCGTCATCGAAAAGTCCCTGTGATAAATGCATCTCCAAGAAGGTCAAGCGCAACAGCTCAAACAGCAGCAAAAGCAGCGGTAATTTCGAGGATGAAGCCTTCTACTCGTGCGATGAACTGGAAGAGCAACGCCTACGCGAAGAAGAGCAATCCCAGCAGCAAAACATTCTAGTCCAACCCAAACGTAAATCGTCTTCCCCTTCTCTTACGTCAAGAGTAGCGGCCAAGATCAATGAGACCACCAACAACTACAAAAATCGCAAAGCAGCCAGCAAGAGTAACAAAAAGCGAAAAAACGCCACCGTCGTCGACAGCAGTACGAGGCCTGAGTTGTACAAGCAGTTAAGCGTTGGTGAGCATTTCAATCCCAGCAAATATGCCTAGCTATTGCTCCGTTTCCCGAATTGTTTAAAGGATTCGTTTATATATTGAAATATTTGATGATTGTTGTTTACATCGTACGACGTTGTTAGTCTACAACAAATAGAATCCTCTTTAGTTGGGATGGGGCATTTTGCCCCACTATGTCTCGCTGTTTTTTCGCTGCGAACAGATGATTTATCCATTTGATTTGTTGCCTGAATATATTCTCATACTGGATATTCAGTTATCGTACGCCTTGTAGTTATAATAATTACCGTTCCGTCAATTCGGCGCATACATGCGATTTATTAGTTAATCATTGACGTTGTTTTTTTTTATTTTCTAGAACGCTTGAACTCGACATCAATACAAAGACACCCTTCGGACCGCAGGACGGATGCAGCCAACATATCGATAAGATCGAATGGCAACACATCGGCCCATTTAAATGCCAGCGATTTGCAAAGTTCTTTCCATGCGACAGACGGCAGTATGGGCGCCGCTGGTGGCGGCGGAGCCCAGGGTGTCACATCGAGTGCCGACATTATGAACCAATCAGCCGTTGGAGCCTTGACGACAGCGGGACAAGCCGGTGCTGGTGGCTCTGCGGCGTCACCCGGCATTTCGGGTGCCTTAAGTGCCCTCAATGATATAAATGCGCAGGACGCAAATGAGGGCAATCTATTGCGTAGGGATCGGTGAGTACGATGCAGCATATCGATCTCATAATAATACTAATAATAACTTGTGTTTGTCGCTTACAGTATACATCTACAACATCAACAAAATAAAAGTGCCCCCGTTTCCGTGAACCGTTCGGAATCGTATAAAGAACGTCTATCACACAAGCGTAATCGTAGCCAACGCAAGACATCTGATCCAAATTTAACATCAAGGCCAAAGTAAGTCAATTCCGGTGTTTTCTCTATTTATGAGATTCTCTATCAGAGAGATTCTCTCAGGGTACAGACTCAACATCCTCAAACCACCATAGGTTAAGTCTAAGTGAATTGCTAAGTGTGAATCTTTTCAATGGGAAACAATTTTCTGTCGGCCGTCCTCCTCAGAATTTATATATCAATAGCCATACGTACGCGAATGTTAATGATTGCACATGCATGCCCTAATTAAAGTCATATCTTGGAGGCATTTTAATAACCTTTGGTTTGGGCGTTAACCAACAGTCCAACAAAGCACCATCTGAACAATGCTGTAAATAATTTCAAACATTTTATGGCCTGTGTTTCTGTTCGTTTCAAGGGAATGTATTAAGCAAATATATCTAAATTAGCAGGTGCAAGTACTGACCAAGTGATCCATAGTCAGTGGGAGTTTTATATTTTTCGGTTGCTTTGCACGGTATGTGGCGGCCACTACGATTTACTGATGTAGATCGCGCGGAGTGGTTCCGTCTGTGTTACACTTGCTAACATCATAGCTTTGACAATATTCCACAAGAATATTTTATGGTCATTATCACGCCAAATTCGAACGAAAATTATATCCTCTTTATTTTCTCGAAATTTCACAAAAAACCGCTTTTCAAATCTACCGGTCAAACGTTATGGAATGTGTTTAAACTGTTCTCCTACCTAGAACTGCTAAACTCATTGTGCAGACATTTCTGTGCAACCATAAGAGAATACAAAATGGGAAGAATTACATTCTAGAGTTCAAAATTTGAAGAGAAATCCGTACTACGAAGGCATTAGATAGACAGGCTGTTCTGTAAAATTCAGCGGCAAGAAATTCTGCATTTGTTTTCAATAATTTTAGTTTTAGTTTAATTCATTCTTTAGAGGGAGGGTGTCGATACTTTCCAGTCCAGCCATACTTCTATTTACATCCGCCATTTGTCCAGAAGTGTCCCGACCTCCATTGTGTCCTAGTGGATTATTGTCCAGACTTATATTTCGTTTGCATTTCACTTATTTGTCGTTTGTTAATTCAAATGCTATTTCGTCCATTGCATGTAGGACACATTTTGTTTTTTTGAAAAAAAAAAAGAAGACAGATTCCGAAATCTAATGGACTTACACGAAATGTACTTGGATAATAATAAAAAAGCTTTGTTGTTCTTTACGGAATCGGTTGAATTCGTCTTCGTATCTGCATTGAAATGTTTTGGTGTAACGTCGTCTCTAGACAGAGCTACAGAGCTTTTCCTAGTAAATTCACTCGGTGCTAAGCTTTTTGGCTAATGTCTTTAGAAAAGCTGCTAAAGTTTTTGTGTAAAGCTGCCTTTTTTTTGCTGTTCTCTCCATGTGGTCTTCTCCACGGATTGTTAAGACATTTCCTCTTCTACGATAACACGCACACGAATACATCCATACATATATAGATACGTGTGTGTTTGTGTGTGTCTGTGTATAAATAATCTTTTTGTTTTGAAAACGGAACGTCGGAATTTGGCAATCGCTTGTTTTCCCACTGAAAAGAGATGCATCAGTCAGTATGGCCACTATTCGTGAGGCTTTCACAACCAACATCCATCCACTTACGAGTTCACGCGGAACATTTCGATTTGCGCCCCTGTCGTCATCGTCGTTTTTTCACGTATTCTGTTCCGTTTATGACTACAAAAAAACAAAAAAAAGACGTTGGTCAGCCGTTTACAATTAGAACAAGTGAAAGGAAAAAATAAATCAGTTTTGCATACATCCTACTCCTTACATATGTAGGTGCATCTATGTGTGTACTTACATAAAGCAGATAAAAACATATGACAAATGTGTGTGTGTGTGCGCGCCTCAGTGTAAAATCATTTGGTGGAATGCACCACCCAAAATACAAGAAGGTGCAATAACAACAAGAAAAATATATAAAAGATGATATGTATGTTGAATTCGACATCAGCATTTGAAAAAGCATCTTTGATGTGTACGTGTGTGTGTGTGTGTGAAGCCTAGTACATAGATACACGTGCCTTTGTACATACGCCTGCATTTCATGTTCAACCAAAGAGAGCGCATACAAATTTTGAAATCAAATTATGCTGTTTTAATTTTGAAATTTAAATGTTCTGTCCAAATGTGTACGTACGTGTGTGCGCTCCCGTGTCAACGGTATTCGTTTTGCGCGTTAAAATTGACTGTAACAATGGCTGGTTTTACATATCCTTCAACACGCGATATCCGAAATACCCTTTCCCCTTACCGGTCACTTATCGAAATTGATATTTGTGTATGTGTGTGTCAATGGAGGCACGTAACCAACCGTTTTATATGCGTCCATCAGCAGATTGAGTGTGAATTCTAAATCATGTCCATACGTAACTGCACAACCCCAACCGATGCGATGTCCATTAAAAAGTACATTATTTATCGATCGCACTTGACCATTCAATGACAATATCCATATCATACAGTACAATCTCAAATATAAGCGACGAGCAGCTGTTTTCCCCCAATAAATGAGGTATTTTATCGTATTTTAGTGGGGGCCCATTGCCCGGTTGCGATCGTTGGCCGAACTCTCCCTGCGATGTGTGTGTGTGTTAAACCGCAGGAACTCAACTCAACGCCGTTGACGTTTCAAGTGGGTGTAATGCCCATCCCTTCTCTACACGATCCATCGAAATGTCAGAGAGATATCTCACAGTGTTAGATATTAAAATATTTTCATGTCACGGGAACTTGGTAATTGGGTCACTAATCCAAAGGTTTATTTCCATTTTGTTCCCACTTATTTTTCATTGAAATCTAAAACACAATTTTAGACGATCATTCAATGGAATGAAAATATTTCTGAAATACCTTCAACTCACAAAAAGTGTTTAGTGGGATTTAATTGCACTTTCATCAAAAATGCTATTTGTTGCAATATAATTGATCACAGAGTTTTGTGGCGCCCGCTACAAAAATGAAAGAAACTTCGTTCGAAAAAAAAGTACACAAAAGTATAAAATAATTGTTTTGTGGTGGACTGTGTCTGGCCCATATGCATATGTACGACGGCACATATTGAAACAAACTTTGAAATTGTAATTTTGTACGTTTTTTTTTGGCATTTTTATTTCTGGTAGCAAATTGTCATGGACACAGGTGGGCTTAAGACAAGGATGGATTTAAAATTAAAGTAGTCTGAACTTCTTCTACGATTGAATTTCTCAAGAAATATACTACTTCGGTGGTACAACACTATCATCTACCTTAGTCCATATGTGCTAGTTTTAACAATATAAAAGTTAAAACAATTAATCTGAAGTTCTAAGTTATACAATTTCCACCAAGCGCAAAGGAAGTGGGTATCACCCGTAAATAATTCATGCATGTCCCTTAGCCATGTTAGGAAAATCTAGGACAACTACTGCTATATGTCACTGAGAGATGCGGTGGCCATTATTTCATTCTCTGGGTGTAGGTGTACTCACCCAAACACACCAGCTGAGAACATATTGTACCGTTCACCTGAAATGCGGGGAGGTGTGGGGGATTAATTAAACATTATAATTTATTGCCTAAACTTCATAATAAACAAATAACATCCACAGTTTCGCTCGGTCTACATATTTTGCAAAATGAATGAACGAATGCATGAATGAAAAACAGGAAACTAAAGTTGAATGAAAGAGGAATATTTATTGTCGGTGATTTCGGAGAGTATTAATTTCAAATTAGATGTGAAACATTTGTGGTCGAACTGTCCATCGACTACCAGAAGTCACTTTGACATCGATGCTCATTTGGCACACATGGTTCCGAGAACGGCCCATACTCGAAGATTTTATTGATCTTATTGTTCCGTGCCGTTTCGTTCATTTCCGTTCTTTTGTGATTTCTGTCGGTTGCTTTTTTGGCCGCTTTGCTGTTATTTTTATTAGATTTTCAATATATTTATTCAATTCCCAATAAAGATGTATACTTGGACAGCAGCATATGTGAATAATCTGTAACGATTCGGGGGCAAAAAAAAAACATTTGCAAATAAACAATAATACTGTTTTCCATTTCCATTTCCACACTCAGCACTTATTCGGGGTTTTTTCTTCGCCGTGTTACTGGTCTGATTGATAACCAAATGTGCAGGTATTTATTGTTGTATGAATGAATGAACGAATTAATTCATAATATTCAAATGGAAATACACACAGTCGCCCTTATACCCTACACTAACAGGGTGGGCCATTTGTTTCTTCAAGCCTTTTCTTTGGCTGTGTCCATGAGTTCTTGTCAATAAACGACAGGTCGCAATGTTTTGACAAAGTGAGAACCGATCTTCGGGAAAAAGAAATGAAATAATGTCAAAATTCATTCAAGTCGCTTGACTTGATTGGTGGCCTGTGTCAACCAACCAACATTGTCGATAGATAATCGCCGAATAATCGACTGTTGGATGACATGATGGGTAATGCATGTCGTAAAGAATAAAAGATGGTTTAGCAAGAGTATTATTGCCGTATTTTGATCGTTACACTACCATACGTAGTTCTTCCTTCTTAATCCATTTCAAGTGCGTTGACATTTTCATAATTTAGTAAATGGACTTCGAGTCCGCTGAAAAATAAAATACATTTTTGATTGACAAATTTACCCAATTTATGAAATTTTACCTCAGCATAGACTCGGTGGCTGCACAAACTTGAACCAATCTTTGGATCCTGTGTGACAATTCCACAAAGTTCCATGTTCAAAACAGCAACATGTGTAAATTTTTGAAAAAATATATCTAAATTTCGCATTAAGTAGGAGCGTCGGAACATTTTCCGTAAATTGTTCTTCACAAAACGTAGCGGCCTGTGTTGGTCGACCTTTGTCTGGTTTTTGTGTTGTTGTGTGCACACACTAATTAATGGAGGCATTGCCACCACATGGATGCAGCTCTACTGGCCGCCCCTGTCGTTAATCAACACTTACGTACGTACGTACGTATGTACGTAAATTCGTGCATATTTCGGAATCCATCGCCACAAACGAAATGATTACATGATGGACAAACGTCATTATCCGCCAAAGGAACAATAAAAATAATATACTTATCTTTCCGACAAGAATACCCAAAAGAACATCCGAAAGCCCATCATTTCAATATGAAACGTATTTTGGCCAATTGAATGTAAATAAACGTAAAGGTACAACGGCGGATTTCAGTTCAATTGCACTCGAACACGAGCATCGGCCACAACCCATAGATGCTTCTGAAGTGTGGGATTTTCTAAAACAAATAAATGAACTGCATTTGGAAATGGATGGATGGTGGATGGGGTACACTGTTTCCTGTCACAACTGGGCCGGTGGCCGCCCAGTGACATGTGATACGTCTGTGGTTTTCCATTCGAACTCAGGGTTTCAGTCCAAATGTTATTGTTGTCCATGTAACGGTCAGGACTTTCCAATGATACCGGGCTAATTGTTTTAATTGTCAGTGGGAAAATGCGGTCAATGGAAAATTCAAACAAATTCATAAAGATTACACAACACAAATCTATGGAAGGCGATACGAAACGGAAGTTGCAAGGATAATAAACTTGCCTTATTTTGCCAGACACCCTCACCCACTCACTCACACACAGGCTCACATTGTCGCAAGCTAAAATAGAGTAGGACGTGTCTGACAGTTGCGCTGCGTACGTGGAATCCATTACAACAGACAATAACAATTTAAAATAATTGAATTTGAATTGAATTAGCTGAATTCGTTTGCTCCGCTCTAAAGCCGCAATGTTTCTTGGCTGACCATTTCCAACAAGGATGAGAAACGGGAAAGGAGATGATTGGCGAGACACACACACACATGCACACAGACACCGTGTGTGATGGGAAGAAAATTGGCGGTATATTTGTGAGGTGCGGCTTTTAATTGTGTGGATTATTAAAACGGATATTATGAATGGGAACCAGACGGGGAAAGACTACGCCATAAAGTGTCAAGAGCACACATACACAACTGACCCGACCCGACCCGTCCCGTCCCGACATGTTCCACTGTATATGTTTGGTTTAAGCTTACAGAACGGCATGATATCATCGAGACCGATCGGAGTCAGGGCAAGACGAGAGCGGACAGTGGAATTTTTTCTTCTTTATGGCTTCTTTAAATGAAATGGGACGGCAAAGGGAGACTGATACTACGTGGCATACAACAAACTCCTCCGTAGAAGACACAAATAGAAAGCGCGCAAAATGTGATTTATTGTCAATTATTTCGAATCGAATGATGAGGTGTGACCGTAGACCGTTTTTAAGCCTAGCGCCGTCCTCTCAGATCATTTCCCTTTTCACATGTTGGCATGTTAATCAATCCTTTAGCTGGTTAGCTGATTTGAGACCATTTCCAACTGACATCATTTTGCGCTGCATGAGTCCGCCCGCGTGTAGCTGTCTGTGTGTCTGTTGTCCGAAGGACACATAAATTCCACCTACACCATCAGACAACGACTCAGTACGTGCAGTGCTGCTGTGCACACAACACATACACAGACACACGCACGCACGCACGATATGTTAGTGATATGTGTCAATAAGTCATCCATCGTTCTGCTGTCCCCGTAACCTGTTGTTGACGTCTTCTTCCGTTCCGACCTTACACCTTTGTGCATTGTGCCCTGAACGCCCTTAAGTAGGCCATGCAATAGTGTGTTGATGTGTTCGGCCAACCATTGCACTGCCACCGCTGACGACCTGTTTGTTGTTTTGAACTTTTAGTCCAATCTGCAGCATTGCACTGTATGGACACTCGTCCGTGCTGTGCAGAGTGACAACCGCGCACATTGCGATATTGAATATTTTAATTGTTAACACGAAATTATCCGCGAGGTCGGGCCATCGGGCAACGCGTGTTGAAATGTAAAACCATTAACGACTACAAACTAATTGTGTGCCCCCCCCCCCCCCCCCGTTTTTTTTTGTGTGTCTTGAAAGAATAAAATATTTAAAGGAGAAGACACAGACACATATGATTTCATATTGTGCTGGAACACTCTTGCCAATTAAAACAAAACCCGTTCATCGAATTTCAGAAGATGAAAAGCAAAATTCGTTACACGCGTAGTAAAAGTTTCAAAGAAATGCTGGGCTACAATCAAGAAAGGTAAATGCCAGGTTTGTCCAGATCTGATTATGGTGGTTTGGGGGAGAAATTTCTCCAGATTTTCTAGATGTTCAGAGAGCTTATATCGGGGTGACTAATGATGACTTTTATTTTTATTCTTTAGCGATGAACAGCCCGACTTGGGTCTGTCCAATTCTAACTTCACAGCAAGTTCAAATTCTAGTCTTTCATCGGGCGGTGGCTCTGAAAGTCCATCGACGTCGATGGAACAAATGGGTGGAGTCGGTGTCAACACCTCCGTAACGGGGGCTACGTCAATGCATCAGCACCAGCCTCATCACCAACACCAGCACAGTCACCAGGACTCATTTCATGGCAGTATTGGTGGGTCGTCGAATGCCAGTTTCTGGGGTGGCTCAGCGGCAAGTGGCCAAATGGCACGGCATTGGAATTTCGAGAGCGACGAAGAGGACGACCTCATCAATGAGGCCGATTGGAGTTCTAATGTGGCAGCCGAAATATTGGCCGCTCTGACAGATGCCGAAAAGAAAAGGCAGGAAATTATAAATGGTAAGAAAAGCTCCGTCACGTTTGATTGATTTGAATTGAAAGCATGGGATTGTTGTTTGGTTTTTTGCAGAAATTTATCAGACCGAGCGTAGCCACGTTCGCACCTTGAAACTTTTGGAGCGTCTATTCTTCTATCCTCTCCAGGAGAGTGGCTTACTCACCCCGGAACATTTAGAGCTACTCTTTCCGCCCTCTTTGTTATCACTATGCGATCTCCATGGGACATTTGAACAGAGGATCAAGCAGCGTCGTATTGATCAAACCTACATTGTAAATAATATTGGTGACCTGCTTGCCGGCATGTTCGATGGCAAATCGGGTGAGGAGCTGCGAGAATTCGCAGCACAATTCTGTGCACGTCAACAAATAGCTTTAGAAGCTCTGAAAGAGAAGCGCCGCAAGGACGAACAGTTGCAGAAATTGCTGTCGAAAGCGGAATCGCACAAGGCATGTCGTCGTTTGCAGCTGAAGGACTTGCTGCCCACCGTGTTGCAACGCCTTACCAAATATCCATTGTTATTTGAAAATCTCTATAAAGTAACGGTTCGAGTTGTGCCCGAGGATACGTCGGAAGCTGAGGCTATACAGAAGGCTCTAGAATCGTCCAAAAAGATTTTGGTCGATGTCAATCAGGCAGTAAAGACATTTGAAGATGCGCACAAGTAATACAAAAAAATGTACATTTATCGTATAGAGTGACTTTAATGTGTGTTTTCTTTTTGTTGTTCTCTCATTTCAGATTGGATATTATTCAGCGTAAATTAGACAAATCCACTTTCGATAAAGATGAATTTAAAGTAAGTTAAAGATAGATCCCATTGTATTCCACTGTGTACTCAGTCACCTTTATTTATTCACACGTATAGAATTTGGATTTGCGGAACTTTCGTTTGATACACGATGGCAGTTTGACTATGAAGAAGAATCCCAGTATACAGTTGCACGGACTACTATTCGAGACAATGATTGTGCTGCTTACAAAACAGGTAACTGACCGTACACCCTTGACCACGCACATGTTTGTCTATTCATTCTTTCACTCGTTGTAGGACGACAAATATTTATTGAAATATTTACATGCTGCACGAAACACTGATGTTAATAATAAGCCCCTCAGTCCCATAATGAATATAGATTCGGAGACGTTGGTGCGCCAAGAGGCGGCTGATAAGAACTCATTTTTCCTTATAAAAACGAAAACATCACAAATGTTGGAACTGAGAGCACCAAGTAGTTCGGAATGTAAAACGTAAGTGCACTACTTTTAATAACATATTCAAATAAGTTATTATATTTACCAATATTGTATTTTACTCTACCTACCTCTTACTCTCTGGTTCTTGTTCCATCAGTTTTTTTCAAAACAAAGTTTTGGTTTAAAAAAAACAAATTAAACTAGTGGTGTGTGACTATGCATGACCAACAAACCTCCTTCTTTGTTAGGGCTTGAGGACCATTTTACTCGTCTGCTACTCTTCGAAGCATCCACTTGAGACCGTAACCCGACGCCGAGTCGAATTCTCCATGTAATTAAGGTGTTAAAGGGCAGATATCGTTACTACTTTCATTTCGAGCAGCCCAATATACACAATGTCTGTATATATTCTCTCTGAATACCACATACAAGACCATAGAGCATTAATGAGTTTATTCTGGTTGCAGGTGGTAGCATTTATCTCAGCTGTGGGATTGAAGTCAAATTGATCTTAATTCGAAAACTACTTTTAACCAGGAACTTTTTTAGTTATTTTGCCACATGTCGCACTTCAATGTACGTGCTTTATATTCTATATAGCGCCCCGCCCCCAACAAATTAGCGGATTAACTTTCCGTGTTCAGCGACATTATTGACATGTCCGTGTCAATGCTATGCCAATGATCCAATATTTCAGTAGAGACGACTTCATATAGAATGGATTTCCATTAATCAGCCTATATGTGTGTGTGTGTGGGCATTTTGATATACATAGATGTGTATGTATGAGCCATACATGTGTATCAATCTCTTTAATGTTCTGTTTGGCATAATTTCTCTGTTAAATATTTTCGTCGTTGGACATTTCATTTTTCAACAATTATGCGGAAATCTTAATATGTAATAAATATATGATGTACGGCGCTTTCTTTAAAAACATTTCATTATTATGGCAATAAGTTATGACATGCCATACCATGTACTGGTCGGAATGTATTTTTACATTCAGTTCATTCGTCTTTTCGAATATTTGGCGTTCATTCTTTATTCCATAGTTAATGGATATTGAAAGATGACTCCTTTTTTTTGTTTGAGTAAAATTTTATTTAATTTTGAATTCTTGATGGTTCGCACATATTGTGTGGTGCCAATGTTATCCATATGTCAGGTCCTTTTTAGGTTTTTAGCTGAGCATTTTGTTGTTTTGTCTAAACAATTGGAGCGATAATTTCCCCTTGGTTGCAAAATAACAAAACAATTGAAAAAAAATACTATAGCTATAAAAAATGTTCTGTGTGTGATCACAAAAACCAAATTCATTTATATTCCCAGGAAACAATGTTAATTTTATTTTCTCGCATTTGCCTAAGTTTTCCATTGCACTTTCAAAGACTTTACAAGTCCAAGACTGCTGTGTTATTGTTTTTATACTCCAAAGCCGTCATATAAAAATAGGCTAAAGTCAATTAAAGTTAAGTTGTTATTTTGAAAGGAAATCAAAGAGTTTGTGGAAACAACAATAGTTGTGAAAGAAGTAATCAATTAATTTATAAACGGATAATTGAGTTAATTAATTGTCTTGAAGTAATTGCCAAAAAATTGCAAATGACATTAATCCCGGCAATTGTTAGTCTTAGCTAAGCCGTCATGGATACAAATGTTTTCCGGGTTCGAAAAAACAGAAAACGGCCTCAATAAAAACCGAAAGACTTCCGAGGACGGCGGCATATTCATACATTTACGGGCCATGATGATTTCACTGGCATTTTTTAACAAAAACAAA
Source organism: Hydrotaea cyrtoneurina (assembly GCA_958296145.1). Taxonomy (NCBI): domain Eukaryota; kingdom Metazoa; phylum Arthropoda; class Insecta; order Diptera; family Muscidae; genus Hydrotaea; species Hydrotaea cyrtoneurina. The sequence continues at coordinate 657,667 of OY282516.1, read as the reverse complement.
AGTTGGGAATCTCATAATCAATGCGGTCCATTAATCAAGCCAGCTTACAATTTCCTTTTTACGCACAACATTTTGTTGCGAGTATAAGCGCGTATTGAACGAAACTAGTTTAACCTTTTAAGGCCTTTCGTACAATATATTAAGGTCGTACTCCCTGTGTGGCTCTATCTCTCCCTGTCTCTCTATCTGTTAGTGCAATCTGTCACATGCATTATACGTAGAGCAGTTGTCATTCCGCGTACTTTCATTGTCAACTGTGACAATATAACATAAGTTGACATGTTAATCATTCATTATGTTTGCTGTTATTGTTCTGTCTGTCTTTTTTCTTTTCTTTGGAATGCTGCGCATTCAGACATCTACACGTAGACATTAGAGTGTTCCAAAGGCAACGGAAAACATTTATAAGTCATAAACGTTGGTGCACAGGGTCGGTTTAAATAGACGACATGATCGGATGAGGGAAACCTGGGATGTTTAACTATAGCTGGGTGTGAAAGGTAGTGTGTTTCATATAAACGATTTTTCAATAAAGCGTATTTTCGTTTAAGCGCAGTACAGTACATGGAAAATCATCTACAGCAATCGTTACTTATATTTATTTTCAATTAAGCATATCCGAATTCGACTGTATTCCAGCAGCTACAACGAAGCGATATAAAAACAGTGCTAGATCTTGTATGCATATAGTTCACTATGCCATTTTACTTTTTGTGAGTCAACCTAATGTACGTTCATACGTACATGCATGTTCCTCTGTTTATTTTCGTTGAGAAAATTTTTTTCGCAAATCACTTTGTAGCTTATTCTGAGAAGAGAGTTCGATTATTCTAATGCCTGCCATTGAACTTTCAGAATATGTTAAAAAATCTATATCGCAAACAAAATGTGATAAATATTTATACAATTGGTCCATTGGGCAATCTTTTCAACATGTCGTACCGTGCTGTTGTTTACCATTTACGACTAACCACAGGCATTCATAAGATCATTGTCAACTAACCGGTTGACCGGACGACGCACTATTAGTTCTTCAGCCGAACCGTTGGTATGTGGAATACTATTCCTGCAAGTGTTTTTTCCCGTCTCCTATGACATTATCAAATTCAAGGCAAACGTCAACAACCACAACTCCCTCATCCCTCCCTCGAATATCCGTCTATCACATCGCTAACCCAGTGCGTGACATTCAAAAGGAGGGCATCCGCTGAGCGTTAGTAAAATGAAAAGGAAATACACTTAAAGATCTATAGATATGTTGACTAATTCTTTTCTATTATTTCAATGGGTCCAAATCTTGTTGAAAAGAAACACTTTCGATCTCATTCATCAATAATACTAAATGAACTTCGATTCTTACATGTTGATACGGACGCGGATGCGCCAACTTATTAGTGTGTTGCCGAAAATGGAAATGCAAATAAAATTAGCTATTTCAATACAAGTATTTTATTTAATAACGCTGAAAAAAAAATAATCAAAACTTTTTTAATTAAAAAGAAATCGAGTACTCTAGGCAATATATTATATATATATATATATATGTATGTCTTCCTATACATACAAGTACTATTATGGAAATGAACCTGAATATTTCTTACGTAAATACAATTTAAGTGGATTTTACATAATTGAATATTAATATTAAAATACGCTACCCTCACCCACCCCCTGAGGCAAAACATAAAATGCAAATTTCATATTTAAATCGTTTGGATACTCTTCAATTCTCCGTATTGTTGTGACGAACTACACAGAAGTGTGTAAACAGCGTTTTCATTGGCATTCAATAAAACAAAACCAAAAGAAAAGAAAAGTTTATAAACAATTTGTTCATTCAATTTCTTTTCCACATAAAATCGCTCGCCATCACATTGGATGGAACGCCAACAAAGCCCACAAATTATTATGGAAAAATATACATTTATCTATCTAAACAAACTTAATTTGGAGAGAAATACACGTCTTTTTCGTTTGTTCGTTCTATAACCTGCCGCAAAAAAAAAAGACAACTTACGGTCTTGAATAAAGCCAAACGGAATTTTTGTTTCTCTAATTTTTGTGATTGTGGTTCTTGTGAATACTTGGACATATTTAAAGCCAAACCAATCCGAATCAAGTAGAAAGCTAAGAACACATGTCCTGATAAAGGACAATGGTTCTTTTCGCCAGAGAAAAAAGTTTCTGTTGAACGAACATTTTTGTTAAATTACATCAAAAAAATCCCTGATTTTACTAAACAATTCTCTAAGAAATTACACCAGATCAAACACCGATAGATAATTCTGTCACATATTGGGACAATAATGATTTGTATTTTTTGTGAATTGAAATTGATAACTTTTGTCCACTTGATGCGACTTGGAGCTTTTGTCGTCTCTCACGTTGCTCATACGCAATGGTAGACAATGAACAAACCAGTCTAACATTGCGTATGAGCGATTTGTGATTTAATATTCGTTAGGCGACATCGGAGACACATTGTATACATTTTTATCTGAGCAATTTCAAAATGGAAAATATTATTAGTCTATTAGTAATAAATAAGTATGTACAGTATATAAAGGGTCAAGTCCAGAGGCGTCAACAACTAGCGACGTTTCGAGTTTCATAACACCAGTGGCGCCTATTAAGTACTGGAACTATATTTTCTACATGAAGAAAATTTGAAATTGAAAAATAATTGACTTCTTAATACAATCAAATGTCCTTACCTTATCTTGTGAATTGATTAGCATAAGTAGTCGATTTTAGTTTAGACATCATCCGGTTATGTTTGTCCATAGTAATTGTGATTGTCCATAGTAATTTGGGATACTGGGATTTCTTTTGATTAAGGCGGACATCCTTAATCATACCACTTTTGTTCATTCTTTTCCTTTCATTAGGGAGAAATCAAGACATTTCAACGTGGACCTTTTCGTTTTTTTAAATGAGCAAAGGCCACATTGAACACAGACAAGCGTTCTTTGGTCGGAGTATTTGTTGTTTAATCAAAACAAAATAATAAAATCTTGAGCGGATAATTAAGGGACGATGGTTGTGTCAACATCTTTGCGTCTCCATCTCCATCTCCAAAAACAATACAAACACATACATGAATGTACGTGTTGTTCTTGTCTGTATGTATGTATACATACCCTTCTATTTGCCCAAAAGTGGAAAGAAATACAAACAAAGTTGAATAGAAAAAATTCAAATTTTCAAAGGATGCTTGCAGAGGGACACATGTCTAGAAATGCGTGGGCAACTGAGTGTCTAACGTTCTGCTCGATACGATGTTCTGCTCGGATTATGTTTTGGATCTTCCTTGCAAGTATTCCGAAATTATTTGATTTCAGTTGTCTTTTGCATATTTGTGATGTAGGTCGAAGGTTCAGTTGCAAAGTGTTCCCAATTCTTTCACCGCACTCATTATACCACCTCGTATTGAGAAGCCGGCATCATGAACGGAAACAAACCTAAAATGATGGGAGGAAAAAATACGAACATCGAGAGAAGTGTTTTGCAGAGAGGCCGTATATAAGTAATTTGTAAAACAGCGTGCTCTTTAGATAGCCCGGCCACCGGAAACGACTATACACACGTATATATGCTCTTTTCGCAACTTGTTGTGTCTCTTTAATGTGTATCCTTAGTCACTCAGACAGTTGTTGTTTCTGGTAAATGCTTTATGTCGTCGTAGGTTCTCATCGTTGTTGGTGTTTTCGAACCAACACCTTCGTCAATTTGAACATACTCTCACACAGAACAGCCAACAGCAGCAGCAGTTGAAGCAGCAGCCACCGCATTAAATGAAACTTTCAACCAGTAGTCAAATGTGCTTTAGTATTCGTTTGTCGTCGAACGTATACGCGTCGCATTGCTCACGTCTGTTGGACTCTCATTTGTTGTTCAAAAGAACGCGCGCGCTTCTCCTCGTACGTTTACTTGTGTATCCGTGTATGCGTGTGTGTGTGTACGTGTGTCGTTTTGTTTGTGATTATTAGTCTTGCCCTGAAAAAGTTAATCATCATAATTTTGTTTATACCATTTTGGGTAATAACGCATTAAACTGTCAGCCCGTTTTGTTGTTACAGACAAATCCTTGTCGCGTAAACACGTAAAAGGAAATTGTTAATTAAAAAAAAAACGAAACGTTGGAATTAAAATGTTTTATTAGAAAGTGTGTTCACAACAACGAATTAATAGCAACAAAATAAAATGTTGCTGTAAATCGCTAAAATTAATTGTGGTATTGGAAAATAACTGAAAAATGCTAAACAACAAAAAACGAAAACTCAAAGCGAAGCAAAGCGAAAAATATTGTCTTGATTGATTTCATGAATTGTGTACCTAATTTATTGAAATGAGGAAACTCATAATAAGTATACCCACGGAGCTTAACTCGTCTTCCTTTTCCAAACCGTGCACGAACCAAAACGATTGGCAGGTTTTCCGTTGGAGTTATTCAATTTCAGTCAAAAAAAATACCCACATGTTGAGTAAGGTCGATGCAGAAGCATAGCATTACATACTTCATTAGAAGGGATAACCGCAGAGAAATGCATCATCCATGTCGATTAAAATCATAATTATATTGCATTGTGTTCATCCTTCAGACTGAGCGTTTTAAGTATTTCCTTACCATAACTTATAGATCTACTGTGGGCCGTTGAAATCATCCCATACCATTGTATCCACAGTGGTTATACTCCCAAAGTTATGCTCTAGTTTACCCAGTAGCGAAAGAAAGTCTCGTTGGTGGGCAGAACCAATCACACCGACAACAAGAAAAGAAAAGAAATGCTTGACAGATGGATGGGTGCATAGAGTATGACAGCAGCAGCAGAGCATAATTGTGGTTTGGTTTCTTGATTTCATCGTGGACTAACTAAACTACTTTCAGGTTGTTGTACAAAACACTTTTGTTACTTCATTCCCTAAGTTCAAGCAACCGAAAGACAAACAATGCACGACTGAACAGCATCGGGCAAATACACAGCCATCATAATACGAACATCATACGTGCAGAAACAATGTGCAAATCTACTATCATCACTTGTCACTTGTTTGCCGGCAGTCATATCAGATCAGCATCACACTTTATTGCCACAAGAAGATGTTTACTTGCCACATGTTTCTTTGTACACATTTCTATGGCATTCAGCCACAGCGCAGATCTCTCCCATTGTCTGCTCACTAGCAGCAGCAGTCGCAGTGGGACAACTTGCCAAGGAAAGAACGCCAGATCTGTGTATTGCGGTTAAAAAAATGGAGAAAGTTCATGGGCTGGGCAATTCTCACGAACACACGACTTGTACATTGAATGCTACAGGCCAGGCCCTGTGACGTCTCAAACGAAATGTCAATAGACGTTTGAGAGGCGGACTTGTTTGCTGTTGATTCATCTTCGGCTTAGTCATGCTGTTCGTCACCATATTGACATGTGTGGTGTATGAGTATTTTGGCTTGGTATTAATCAGAACCGAACCCCGAATGTGGGCATTTGGCCGAGGTTAATTAGAACTAGACAGAGACTCGGAGGAAAAGTGTTGAGACCGATTGTATCCGTTTCTACCAAACAATCGCATCAAAGTCAGGCGCGAAATAGGGCATCGGAATAGAGTGATCTTAGATCCAGGAAGCAAAGAGTATCGGTTGTTCTAATCCAATATTTTCAGAAAAGTGTTGAGAGTAATGAGGAAGTTGTTCAGATGAAAGCCATGATGTTTCAATCTCCGGCAATATCGGATTTGTTGCACAGGGTCACCACAGGTAGGGTTTTTTCCGTGTCGATCCTGCTGAACTCGCTGTCTGTTAAAGCTTGAGCTGTATTCAGCGTATGCGTTAAGCTGAAGTTGGTATTCCTCAGGTGCTGACACTATCGATTTTGTATATTGAAATCATAATCTTAATAAACTGCGTTCTGCTTTTAAGAATCTAAACAATGTAGGCATGACAATTTGATATTATGCTTAATTTTTTTTTTGAAAAGATATTTACGGGTCTGTACAGTCATTTAAAGAAACCTTGTCTTTTGAAATGTTGAAACATTTCAACCCATCGCACTGATTTCGATCGTCTGCACTTTCATCTGCATGGGGATTCTCTTAACAAAGTCCAACTGAAAATAACACCCTAGTTTCGATGTCGTATCTACTTGTAAGTTTTAATATTTTCCATAAAAATTTCAAATTGTTTTGAACTAATTTTTTTTTTAATATTGACGTTCTTCAGTTCGTTTTTTAAAGAGGAGGATATAAATCCAGTGTTCCGTGGTTGGACAAGCGCTTTGATTCCGAATTTGATCTGATTAGCCTTCAATTTGTGTGTAATTCGATTGATCAATGCAGTCATAAATAAATTATTTATTTATTAGTTAGGAAATTCAGTTTTACCTCGAAAACAAAAACTCTTTAAAATCTGTAGGCTTTTGGGACTTTTCCTAGAAATACTCTTTTAACCATTGGCATTTTTTAGTATTGATTCCAACAGCAGAGCTGAAATATGTTTTTTTTTTAATATCTTTGGAGGTTTTGATTGATCCTTGTAAATTAGACAATTTACACTTCGATATCCAAAAATGTACAATTTTATAGGCGAATTCCTAAAACACATAACAAGAAGAATCTTTAGATCTCACAACAGTGTTGGGCTTCTGCTGTGATGTTATTAAAACGCCTGTTAAGTCATTTTGGATTGGATGTTGCGCAAAAATTCTCAAAATGTAAAAATAAAATTCTTTAAACTTAAAAATGCGGTACAATTTGGGCAGGACCCGCGGCCGACACACATCCTACGGTGAATAAGCAACTCCTTGATATGAAATACATTGTGTGAGCTGTGTTGCATTTGTATATTTTTTAAATTCAACTATTCTCAGTTATGTGAAGTCACGGTTTTGGCAGTGTCAACCGGGTACGCTGCCCACTACCGAATGGAATACATTTTGTATTACAATACAAATTCGCCAACACCTTCTGTGAGGCCTTCACACGACACCGGCATGATTTAATGCCTTCCATTAGCACGGAACGTAGTGTATATATATATATATATATATATATATATATAGTATATATATAGTGTATGTATAACATAATGGGTATTTGATTCTTGTTCTGTTTTGCTTTTTTTATTTATTTACAGGATTTATAGACATTATAAATTATGAATATAATTTATATTTTATTCATATAATTATTTTTTTTATATTGAAGAAGTTCTACAAGTCCTTTTTAGTACTACCATTCCCCGCCCCATAACTGTCCGGCATAGTCATTTGATAATTATCTAATTATATAATCGAATGGCAGGAATCTCCAGTAAACCCGGCCACGAAGTTAATTCATGTGGAAAGCATTTATCGACCTTCACAACAATTTCCCAGAAATTACTACCAGGCCTACGTTCAAAACCACACACATGGGAAAGGTATTTGTTTCAGTAGAAATACTTTGAAATATTTGAAGCGTAACACTGTAGATGAACTGGCTTTGTATGTACATGTGTGTGTGTGTGTGTCTGTGTGTGTCTGTGTGTGTGTACGAAACAGTTAAGATTTCTACTGTTTTTGTTTTTAAACTATTGTAATCTGAGTATATCTATTAAGTTCATATGCATATATGTATGTGCGTGTGTGTGCGGCAGCGTCTCTATGTATGTATGTGTGTGTATGAAATGTAATTAATAACCTTAATAACAAATGAAATGTTGGAAAGTGCTGAAACGCCAAGGCTTGCGATGTGATGATTGTATGACATTTTGGGTTGTTGCAAACTCCTGGGCGATGTTGTTTGTGTGTTGTGGTATTTTATTATTGAAAGTAATTCACACTTTTATGGAGGGAACTCAATTCTGTGGGTGGTGTCGTAATTTGTTTAAACTGCCCTGCCGCTAAACACGTGGACTCCGAAAGAGGTGCTTACAGCGGCTAGCAATTACAATTTCATATCATTGATGTATCACTTGTGATGAGTGTAACAATCTGAACTCACCAAATCATGCAGCCCTCGTACTTCAGGACAAGACACGTTTTCAAGCGCATGCTTGGGAATTATGTTACAAAAGAAAAGCATTTAACACCAACATTATGATGTGTAATCCAACAATACGACGACTGTCATATCGGTCTGCTGGATTTGATGTGATACTGGTGCTGCTGCTGATGATGCTGCTGATGATGATGTTAATTCAGAGCCCCCCCCCCCCCCCCCCCATAGAAGCAGACGGACGAGTGAACGATCTGTGTGTTACAGCACTTTGTCATAATTGTAGTCGACTGTTTTTGTTTTGTTGTCTCTGCTTGGGCTCGCTCCAGAAATACATCGAATACAACATTTCAATGACAACAGCTTTCATTCAAATATTCATGGCAATGGAACATAACGAGCTTAATTGAATTGAATATTTAAACAGAAAATGCCTTAAGGTGTGCACTGAAATGTTTTAATTGAATTATATGTGTTGGTTGTTTTTGTTATTATTGTTGTTGCTGCCGTACTTGGAAGTGAACAGCTGAGGTTTAAATTATTCAAAAGGGATTCATATCGGTGGGAATTCGCCCGTGAAACCTTTTCCCATACGAAATGGTAGACTACGACATGTTTTCTTTTTCATTTATTTGTTGTTTCTTTTTTAGAACAGGACACTCGATCTACAAGTTGTATTGCATACTTTTGGGTTTAGTGTAGACAACGTGAAATGTGCAGTTGAATTATTCACATGTCATATGCAGTGCATACTTTCAGGAGACGGTGGCGTCAGAGGAGGGGTTTGTCGGTTTCCAAAGTATTGGCATTACACCCTCACATGTTACTGCTCCTTATCTGTGTGTGTGTGTGTGTTATTTTTTTGTATGGCGACACTGTCCTGTTTGTCGCTGACAAAGAACAAAGTTATTCCATGGATTCAACAAACATATCAAAGCCTGCAACCAATACATACATAGACACCTGCAAGACTGCCACAACTCGAAAATAGCATAATGTTTCGCTTGTTAAGCTTCCTAATATTCGTGCGTTATTTGTTGTTTGTCCAAAACGAAAATTCAAAATAAAAACGCCTTCTTGGCTCAAGCAAAAGTAGTAAACGTGTGCAGCGGGCATGCCATGGTTTATGTTAACTATTATTTTAGAATGCTGCTTCGGAAATCTTTCATTTTCCCTGATATCTGTGATTAGTATGTTGTGTCCAGTTTGTCGTTAAATGTGTATTTTCAACAGTTCACCAAATATTTGTATGTCCCCCCTCCCCACTCTATATTTGTATGTTTAAAACATGAAAATGGGCGGGATTACATTATTTCCTTTGAAATTGTTTAGGGGGTGGGTGGGGTGGCACTCAGAAGCACTCACTGCTTTCACTCCTGCCACCAATATTCTCCATGTTCAAATTGAAAAATTGCTTTATTGCTCTGTTTGCTTGTGGCTCGATTTACCGCTCGCCCCCTTCGTCGTAGTCTCCTGGGGTTGGGGTTTATGCGATGTCGACAAAATTGAGTTGTCAGCATCGTGGCGAAATAAAAGGGAAAGAAAACTCAATAATATAACGTTGTATTCGGCGCAAACGAAAAACTCAATCTCTGAAATTAGATTACAATCAATGAAATGGTAAAACTTGTGTCGTATCTGAGAACGTCTCCATTTGTTTTTCTTTGAAGAGACACCAATTCACATGTTGTCAAATGAAATCGACCTAGAAAGTGCTCGATGCCAGAAATTGTGCGTGTCCTTTGGTTTTGTTTTAAAAGGAGCACTCGACGATGCCCCATATTGGCTTAAATTCTAAACGAAACTTCTGTCTACCGATGTTTATCGTGTTATTGTGCCACAAAACCATATTTGTATCGAATGCTTCTCAGTTCTTAACACTAATTCGTATTATGGATAATTTTCGAGTTATCAGTGAACGAATGAGTTAACCACGTTCCGGTTATTTGGAAGGGAGACCATAGACATGGAAACCCTCTCTATCATCACCAACGTCCAGGAGCTCCAAAGAACCCTGACCATATGTGAGAGTTGTATTCGATTTTTAGAACAGAATCATATCGAGCGACCTCTGAGATAACTCGATATGAATCAAGAGAGAAATTCCAGCGAATATTAATTGCAATCTCTTTTACCTCAGCCCGAATGCCCCATTTACAATCACATACAGGCGTATGGTTTTGCAACAAGCTCGGGTCTCAACTCTGGGTCGTAACTGGTTCGTATGTCTGCTACCGGGGCTAGATTGTCAACGTATGCCGACTATACATACATACATACATACATGTGTGTATATAACTTATCGGATCTCTGATCAATATCTGTCGTGCAAAATTAACGCATCTGAAAATACTTGTCTTTAGGTGATCGTACCGAAGCAACGCAATTAACATGAAAATAGACAGAACCGTATCTGTTCCAGTTAAACAAGATAGTGATGTGAGAGAACTGTGTGCACTTGTTAGAGATGTGTACTCTGAATAAATTGATCGGAAAAAATGTAGTTTTGCAAACATTTCGAGTTGTAAACCTTTTGCATGTAGCGTCCAATATACAATTTCGTTCTGGAAAACGTTGAAATGTCCATTTCAGCTACGGAATCCTACGTCATATGTGTACGGTGTGCATGCACATGTTTGCATTTGCCAATTTATCTACAGACGCGCAAGACATGTCTGCATTGTTTGCATTTCTTTTCGGATTTGCGAAAACAAAACAGGTTAATTAGCAAAAACCAAAGATATGAATGAATTGAATGAATATGTGTGTGTGTGTATATGTGTGCATTCGGCATTTTGCGTTTTCCGGTTCAATGGCAATATCACAAATAAATAAAAACAGCAACAACAACAAACCGAGGTGGATGGATATTAGTCACAAAAGCATGACCCGATTTATATTGAGACACACACACACACACACACACCCACACATAGGCATAGACAACCAACAATATCTTTCACACCGAAAGGCTCATTTCAAATATTTAAATAGATCTGAAACTAAAGTGTAGAAAGTACTTTCGGAAAAGTGTGTAGAGACATTTTCGGTTGGAACTGAATATTTCGTAAATGAACTTGGTCCAATTTTATTTTCCGACAAAGCTTAGCATCCTCTTTTTTCGATCATTATGAACACTTTCGGCACGGCAGGCGAATACCAGTCCTTGTGTTTTCCTGTAGTTTACTCTTTTCTACGAAGGTCGGCTATTTCGGTCCAGCATTTCAAATTGTACGTTTCCTGCCACGGTCAGTGCGCTACAGTCTTTAATAGGTTTGCTATTTAAATTAAAACGGATGTTTTCTGCATTTTTTTCACAGTCGATTGACCAAGCGAATATAAAACAATGTCCGAGAATTTACACTTAGTCTATAAATGATAATACCCTTGTTCGGTGTAATTCTTTGTGAATCTTGTTCACCGACCTTTGGAGATACATTTTGGCTGACTATTGATTATTAGCCCATAGGCGAGGAAAGTATTTTACCCCTAGGACCTTAAAGGTCCTTAAGAATCCAAATCTATTTGTATCAGTTTTGAGAAATCAGCTATTGAACATTGAAATACATTATTCTATATAATGACAGTGGTCGTCAATCACCATGAATTGAATCTGTGGGCTGGTTTCTTGTCAGACATCAATCGAACGATTCCGTCCAATCATTATCATTATTTGATATAATATTACTAACTTACTTATTTCCCGTTAACATTCCATGAAGGAACAGACGGGGAAGTTCTCTCGAATCAGTGAGCTGTGTGAGCTGACCGATATATATTCTACTGATATATTTGTTATTGCTCTCCCTTTTCATTGAATTCCATGTAATTTCCTTTGTTATTAACAACCTGACAACTTTGGAAACGTATGTATTTGGCATTGTGACTTTGGTTGACTCACTGCCGTGAGATCGGTGAAGAACTTTTTTTTTTTTGTGTCCGTTTAAAAATACACTTTTAAAAATACTTTTACGACTTCTTAGAGATATTTTTATCTTGTCAGACATACAAACTTACGAATCAGCACACGCCGGACATACGTATTTAAAAATATTTTCTTTTAGTTGTTTGTTAATATTTTACACAAATGAAAATTCGTCATTCAACACATTTACGAAAGACCACATAAAAACTCAATGGACCGCTGGCCGACATTGATTATATTTTTTTTTTTTTTTTTTATATAATTGGACGATATTTTAAACAAAATCTCGATTTCATTGATCTGCAGTCTCATACGTACCAAACTAATGAAAAGCAAAAGCGCTCGCTCCCAGATATGAATCATTCTGAGGGATCCTCTTTAAGCGAATGACGCCACTATCAATCGAAATTCCGGTTTTCTCATCTCACCATCGCTTAATTCGAGATGTCATTCCAAAAACTGTTAATCTCTAAAGCTCTGAATCATTTTCTGGGTAATAACACACACCAAAAAAAAAAGGAAAAAACATTTCTAAATTTGAGAAACGGGGATTTTTCCATTTACACAAGAAAAAGAAATGAGATCAGATTGCAACTGAACTGTCCTTAGTCCGGGACAGTTTCGATGAGTAGGATTTTTTTTTTTTTTTTTGGCGGCATTGTCTGTTTCCGTTTTGTATATGTTACATACACTCTTTTCTCCAAGTCCAATTGAAATGGAATTGATCGAATGATCAACGAAGCGAGGGGTATTAAATTCTCTACAAAGGCTCCTCGAGTAAAGCTGTCTGATTGTGTTTTACCATTGTGATTGTCCCCTTCCCACTAGCAGAAAATGCCTTGGAAGGGCGTCTAGTTCGTTGTCCGTGGATTTGTCAAATATATTTGACACTTCATATGATTTTTTAGCTCGCCATAAAATGTATTTGCCACGGAAAGGGTCAATTGTTGGATTGATCATGTTCAATCTTTCTATAGGACGAAGTACAAGGCCAAGCCAACAGTTTGTATGTAGACTGTAGCGATCGCCAGTTCTTATCCTGTGGGGCTGCAGACTCTATTCTTAGTGTTCACGCTCACAATTCTCTCTTTGAAAATTAGACATTTATTCATGTGTGTGTGTGTGTGTGTGTGAGCACGTCTATCAACTACTTAACGTACAAAGTGCAATAATGAAATGCTGTCCGTGTTGAAGTAATCACAACTCTTGAGATGCACAAGAGCAGTTGAGAGGATTTGAAGAGATTGCGTCGGCACAAGATAAACCGCTCGTCGCTGTGTTTTGTGGACACCGGTTATCGCATAGGAACGTCATGAACTTTCTGTCGCCCGACGATATATTCAGTGGTGTGCGCCGCAAAAGTCTTTGCAATGGTTCGCTCCTGACGCTCTCCAGCAAGCATAGTGGCGAGAGTGGTGCATCGACGTCGGGCAAGAGTAAAAAAGAACGTCGTCGCGGAAGTTTCAATGAATCGACAGCAACGACTGGCGGAACGAAAGAGAATGGCGGCCGTAGGGCGTCATTGGTATCAAGGTAAAGTGTATACACGGATAAGAGGCAGTTGGGGGAAAATACAGAGATAGAGAGAGAGAGAGAGGAAAATCTATATATGTAACATACATACCAGCATAACACTCTTATTAATGGCATTATTGTCCTTCTTTGTAGATGGTTTAAACACATATCTGACGCTGCCGAGCAATACAAACCACGCTCGAAAAATGCCAGCCAGGAACCCGTTGATGACCCGGCTATTGCAACATTACCGCATTCCAATACACGTGAATCGTTGGAGTTGACACCGGAGCGACCGCCGCCACAGTCGGCGACCGCCACTGTAGTAACTACACCGTTGGCCCCCATGATGCCAATACCGAGCGTGACTACGGAAAGATGCGGCTTTGGTGGCGGCCAGGTGAACAGCGATGTTCAGTTGCGCAATGGTCGCCGCGAGAGCACGCCAACGTCGGCGGCTGCAGCGAGCGATTCCTATCCTCCCTACTACAATATCAAACAGAGATTGAGTCACAATGAGTTGTCAGCTAATGCGAATGCTGTCAATCGCACAATGTCCACGCGCAGCTGTGGCGATGCCAACCACAACTACAGTAATACGGCAGACTTTGCGGGATCCAACGGGGTCACGTTGAGGCATACACAGTCAGCCAGACAGGCCAATGGATCGAGCGAAGACAACGCGTCCGGCCCAGTCAGCAACAAGCGAGACAGTGCTAGCATCGTCTATTCGAATAATTCCAATAACACCCGTACATTAATGCAATCATCGCCGCCTTTGGTGGAACCCACCGCTATACAAATAAGTATAAGCCCCGCCCATACCGCAGAGCCGGTCCTAACGCCGGCCGAAAAGCTACGACGTTTAGACGCTAGCATACGCGACGGACTGATGGAAAAACAAAAGATTATATGTGATATGTTCCGTCTGCCCGTCGAACATTTCCATGAGATCGTCGATATAGCAGCGATGCCGGAGGCACCTAAGGATAGCACCGACATCGCCCTGGCCGCCTACGCCCAAGTGCAGTCGCTGACCGAGGTGATAAACGACTACATGAAGGTGACACCCGAACAGGAAGTGTCGGCGGTATCGACCGCCGTCTGTGACAAGTGTCACGAGAAACAACAACAGAATCGATCACGCTCGTCGTTGGGACCATGCAAATCGGGTGGCAATGCCGATGTGCCGCCACCGTTACCACCGCCCAACAAGCAAATGGCCCAGGCTCAACAACAGACACCGTCACCGATGGTAACGAAAATACTGACGTGTGCTTTAGAAGAGACCAATATCCACGAAGACGACGATGGATATTGTGAAATTGATGAGTTGCGTCTGCCAGCCTTTACGACATTTACCAAGACATCGGTCGCAGCCGGCACAACACCACCAGTACCACCCGTAACAAAGACAACAACAGCTAAGAAGGGATCACCACCTCCGCCTTTACCACCACCAGCTGGTAGCTTTAAAACTCCGCCGCCACCACCGCCGCCACCGGTTAAAAGCATTATTGCATCATCACCCTGTTCTTCCGCCACGGTCACCACATCGCCCGAGTTGATAAAACGCCAAAGCACAATAAGTGCGGACAGCATTCCCGAAGAATCTGCCGACGAAGTAACCGACGCTCTTAAGGATCGTCCACAGGGTGACCGCGCGGATAGCCAACACCCACAAACGTCGCCCGACGATATTGACACTAATCCAGAGGCCGGCCGAGGCCACACCTCAGCTGAGGACCCAATCAGTGGCAACGATTCGAAAGAGTTACCAACTGATGATTGTGATGTTGTCGTTGAAGCCACTGCTCCCATTGCTACGATGGACGATGAAGACGACAAAGATGACGATTCGGCAATGCACACAGCCGAATGTGAAAGTATTGCCGATGGCGACAAACTCGAAAAGGAAACCAATGCAGTGACACCCACAGAGCACGAACAAGAGGCGACATCACCCATGGCCGCTGAACCCCAAAGACAAAACAGTAACGCCACACAGGCTGATGACGCCTCACTGGACAGTGATCACATCGAGGTCAACGAAGCCTACGAATGTTTGGTGAGATGCCCTCTTCCCCCAACTGGCATACATTCGTGTACTAACACTGAATTTTCTTCATTTCAGTCCGCTCTAAATAAATTGAATACAGCCTTGTCATCCATGGTCGACAACTCAACGCAAACGTTGCCCATAACAGCAGACCTACCTGTGGCTTCGAGTACTACACCCCTGATCGGCAGCGTGGCCACCACCTCCAGTACCACCGCGTCCACCTCCGCCTCCGCCTCCGCCAGCACCAACTTACATCTTCCTGCAAAACTATGTGGACCAAATCGCATCCAACACGCAAATTCCCTAGAACCAAGTGTACCTTGTTATGCTTTAAGCAGTATTGTAAGTTCTCTAAATGCCCAAATTTCGTTATTATTGGTGAGTGTGAGCGCCAAATGTGCGCACAACAACAAATATTGGACAATATTCGATAAACATGTGTCACTTTCTGTTCTCCCTCAGCCCAAAATCAATGACCGTGATATGGAACGGGAACGATTACGAAAAGAAAATCAACATTTACGCGAATTATTAAATGCGATGCATGAGCGACAGAGAGTTGAATCAAAACTGGTAAGTCTGTAATATTTTGCACTCCCACGTGGAGATGTGGCAGCATTTTGTTGGCCGTGTTCTTGAATCGTGCTAGATTGACACATCTATGGACAAATTAGATTCGTACGCAGTTCATAGAAGATCGCCAAGCTGAAGCAATTACTAAACGTTGTCTATGGATTTCTGGTGATCTTTATGTGCTGCGATTGACAGTAATTTGCGATGACAATGCACTGTTGTACCAATCATAGTATTTCAATTCGTTACAATTCGCCATATCCCAGTCAAATCTAGTGATTTCCTCCTTTTGTGTCGTAATGAAACTAATAAGACATCCTCTGGCTGCAATGTACTTTTCATATGGCCCTGTCGCTGACTGTATGAATCATCTATATTGGATTTTGATTGGTTTTCTTTTCTTTTCTTTAGGAAACTCCAAGTGACATCACAACAAGTGCCGATACGGCCGATAACGAATTGGATGTCTCGTCACCCACTACATCTACAACACCGACACCAACACCAATAGCCACCACCGCGGCACCGATTGGTGATGCTGACGAAGAAGAAGAAAGGGATGCCGCAATCACAAGTACAGCTACATCAGTCGCGGCACAAAAATGAAAACAAACAAACAGACTTAGTGTTAAATGAACAAAAAAAAAAAAAACAAACAAAAAAGTAAATATTTTTGATAAAGAACCTCCGCCAATTGAATTGGCTCAAAGCTAAGAAAAGGTTTACAATGGATATATAGAATGTCTCTAAGATCAGGAAACTATTAATATATTTATATATATAATTTTGTTTTAGATATTTTGTTTAAATTGTATTTTGCTTCCTCTCTTCCAACCCACTCCTCTATAATGTTTATACTCTTCCCCTTTCACCACAACTAATTACTAAGTATAGAAGTTATTTAAGAACGCCAACATACCAACCTAACACCACCACCTACCATAAATATACGATGCGCACGTTACATACAAGCTGTGTAAAACGTTTACTTCAACATATTAACCACGGTTTCCCGGATTTCATATGCTGCACTCAACCCCCTCCACCGTTCTCTCATCTACAATCTTGCTACAGATCTAATCTAATGTTTTATGTACGTATTTTCTACAATTACGATTAATAAAATAGAATAGACCTATTTTATTTACCAAGTATTCAATGACTGCACGCATCAACAGCCGACACAGAACGTATCCAGATAGAATCTATGTCGCTCCCCTCTCGTAAAGAAATAAAAACTCAATTCTGCTTCATTTGGCACAGACCGCAGACAATTTGCCGGTCACTTTTTCCAGTCGACCTCGCAAAATGTGCGTTAACAATAAAGTATAGACTTCATCTAACATCTAACATCCACCACACACCCCAACTCGCCCACAATCTCTTCTTTTTTTTTAACTCCAATAATGTTAAACGCTTTAGGTAAGTTTTTTAGTAAACAATTTATCGATATTCCACTTGTGGACTTCAGATGTCTGTATGTAATGCATGAAAGCCACACATCGCTAAATGTCTCATGCATTGGCCTGGACATTCGACATATATTTGTAGGAATTTCCTGATCTTTGAAATTGCGAATCGTGGTACTTCAGCGAATCCTTGATACTCGTGCCGCACTCTTCACCATCCCAAACGACACATCCATTAAATCTTGAAGAACGCCTTATTTATATACACATATATGTATTTGACCATTCTTTGTTTCTCCTCTTGTTTGCTCGTTAATGGTAGAACCCACCCCGCCCACTCCCAGCAGATTATCTGAATTATTTTATCCATTTTATTTAAAGAAGAAAAAGAAAAAAACAAAATGAACAACAATAAAATTAAATTAAAATGAAATGAAAGTAAATCTTAAAGTTACTGGATTGTATTTAAAAAAAAAAAAAGTAATACTATTAATAAAAATTAATTGTGTTTTTAGTTTATACATATACATATACTTTTAATATAATGTATTAAAATTACACTACATACACCTGCATAATAATATTTACACAAATAAACAACAACAAATATATCGTGTAAAACAAATAAAATTGAAAAATAAAAAAAAATATATAAAACAAATAAGACTTACATTTTCTGCACTCTCTTAGGTTCTTACGAATGTATTCATGGTTATTGTTTTTGCATTTCCACTCGCAGTAAATGCAGCAATTCCACATAAATCGGACAAATTAGAAATTGTTACAGTACTTTTCCTAAGACAAACAAATCTTTGTTAATTTTTATTAATTTCAAGCTACGCAGCTTCAATGCTTTACAGCTACTTTTAAAGATTATTAAGTTCCAATAGAAAAGCATAAACATGAACAGAGCCTCTGATAGCTGATTGCCCCAAGTTTACTCTACAATGGGATACAAGTCTCATCCCACCAGCTTAATTCGATAGCGAGTTATGGCGTTATTAAATTAGGTCGCTGTTTCTGATGACCGCATAATGTTGGGCGCGAACATAAACATTGGCGCCTTAAAGTATGCTTTGAGTTGCAGTCTCATTTACAAGAACTCACACACACACACACACCGACATATGAATTCAAAAAACCGCCACAAGTGAAAAGCACAATTCTCCATTTTCTGATACCAGGCGCCCAGAAACGTGTAGTAGGTGTTTTTTTTCAATCTGACTCGAATTAAAAACGCTATAACTCGATAACGACTGCAGCTATCGAGATGAAACTTGTACCCTGAGTTAGAGTAAAGGTCTGGCTATCAGGTGTATATTATATGACACGCCCTTATTCACGCCTACATATGGAAAATGAATGAAATCAACAACAAAGCTTTATATCATCGCCACTGTTAAGTTTACCTTTATGATTTATGCCAGTGAACTGTAGCCCGTGGTGATTGCCAGCTGTATGTCAATTATAAAAAGTTTAGCTTTCAAGTTGTAAAAGTTACTTCTTTTGTTTCCAAAATATTTACTGCAGCCGATATGTGCGGAAATAAGCCGTTTGGAGTCGCCTTTAAACAGTACGTCCCGGTCAGTGAGTATGCACAATTACATATATCGTGCACAGCTCAATGATTCGAGAGGAGTTCGCCGTCTGTTCCTTCATTAAATGTTAAGGGATATGTGCGGAATACGCGAACGTCATAACTCTCTAACGAGTTCGATAATATTTCGGTCACTCTTTCTACCAGTCCGAGCGTATACAAAGGTTACAGAATTTCTAATCTCTTACACAATTGTCGGTGTCGACAATTCTTCATTACAACGAACAATATTTCCAATGCTGTGTTGAGTTTTCATTAATGTCAACTTTACTTCTCTATACACAACTTTTCTAGTATATATTTTTCATGTGGTTTTTTTTATTAAATATTTTTTACAGTTTATATTTAAGATATAAATACTAACATTATTCACTATCAGTAAAGTTTCTACAGACTATATATATATATATGTTTTATGAATGTATGTATGCTTACTTATGATCTAGTACAACTAATATTTCATTTTTCAATTGGTTTACATCTATGTATTTGTTAAGTGTACATAATATCATGTATTTTATATAAAAACTATCTGTTGTGTTTGCTTAAAAACAAGAAGGCAAGTATTAAATTGCATTTTCAAAGTCTTCTATTTCAGTTGGAAATCTGGTATGCTTATGGAGATAGAGAGTGAGAGAGAGAGTTGCAACTAATGCACATTTCTCTCTTTAAATTTATGCACAAACAATACAAAATGGCAAACGGAAATAAATAATGACATAACATATCCGGACATGTTTTAAGGCAAAATTTCAATTTGAAAATAGGCACATTTTTGTTTTTCTTTTTTTTTTACGTATTATATATTTTTACAAATTCATGTTTTCGTCATGTATATTGTTTGTTCTTCTTTGGTTTGTTCAAGTTTTGTTTTTTCATATCGATTAAGCAGCATGTTTTTCATAAAAATAACGGAGGGTATACTTTGCATTGTTTTAAAAACATATGAGCTGATAATTCCTATAGCTACACTGAACCAAATTGTGTCTAATTGATCTTATTGCAAAAAAAAAACTGTTGTAATACCGAATACATTTGAACTTTATTGTTGTGTTTATGGTTTGTACTGAAGTTTACTTGTATGTATGTTTTGAACAAAACTATGCCAATGGCTAAACTGGGATAGGGTTAAAGGGTAATTGTCTAATGCCAGTTCGCCAATACTCTGTTTTCGATGCCCCCTTCGGTAAAATGTAGGTATCAATTTGTATTGGCATAATCACGAAGAATAATCAATATCGATTGTTCAAAACGAAAAATCTGATGACGAAGGTAGGCATTTTAATTTGAGCGACTTCTAAAGAATATCTGCATGAAAGTTAATAAAAAAAACTGAGGGAAATGGAACGGGTGTGACAACATGTATGTATGTCACTGTATAGAACTATCGTACATTGTATTATTTAATAAGAAACGAGATTTGGTTCAGTGATCGGGATTGCGGGTATTTACACAAAAAGTATCTCACAAAATAATTACACACAAAAAAAGAAAACTAATAATAAATAATAATATCACACATACAAATAAGAACTTAATAGAAGGGGCAGGGTGGGGAAAACAAAAAAAAAACTGAATTGAACATCAAATTGCATACATTCTATGTACATAGAAAAAAGCTGCCTCGAACAGATGAAGAGCTGCTTTTACAATATGCGAAAACAAAGGAAATGTGCTTACAACTACATAGATGCGGTCGAATGACGATGTATGCTTGTGATGCGATTTCATTTTGAGGCAAACATCATTCTGAAGAACAGCAGTCTTTTTGGTGGTTTTGGTTTCAAACTCAAATTTCCTTGGAAATAGCGTAAGGAAATCTAGATATCCACCGTTTGTGTGTGGGACTGGCGCGAGGGAGGCAAAGAGGACGAGGAGGAAGAGTTGGAGGGAATACTTCTAGTGGAATTGTCAGTTTCAACATGAAAACCTTCAATTCTGTTTGTTTTTTTGCGATTGGGCGAGTCGTTGTTGTTCCTCGGCAAATCAATAGCTTCTAAAGGATACATTGAAACTCCTAATGTCCGTGAAGTGGCAAATTCTTCACTGTCGTCATGATGATTCGTAGGCGATGGATTGTCTGGTGTGCTGTCATCATCACCACTATTGCTTAATTGTATCGCGGGTATATTGTAGTCATCGTCCTCATCGGTATCTTGTTTGGCTAAGGAGGCTCTTCCACGCGGTTTCAGTACCGACGTTGTTGTGGGAGTCGACGCATTGGGTATTACAGTGATGGAAAAATCTTCCAAACTTCGTTTATTGGCAGCATCCGAACCTGTGCCCGAGTCTTTGCTGGACAAGTGATCCTGTTGATGGTCGACATCGTGCGACGTATTCAACCTTAAATACTCCAATGTCAAATGTTCATCATCATCGCTAAGCATATTTCGAGCATTATTATTGGCATTTCGTTGCATTAGCAGTTGTTGGTAGTTCGGTGTGGTTGTGACAATTAGACAACTTCTTTGCTCTGTCAAGGGCTGATGTTCATCTTCACCAACATGGTAACGACCTGCATTCAATTCCAGAGCAGCCAAACTGCGTGGTCTTTGATTGCAAACTTCTCGAGGCGACCTCAAGTAGGTACGGCTGAGAGTGGTCATTTGTGTCTGATCCAAAGCACTAACACGACTGGCTGCCAACGGATTGTTGCTGTGTGCGGCAGCTACCCTGGAACTACCAACAGTGCTACCATTCCGTTGTCCAGCACTCATGTACAATTTTTTCTTTTGGTAAAATAGGATGATCCACACGATTAGAGATCCTACCACAATGCACGCCACGGTGACCAACACCACGCCAATTATGATAATATTCTGGCTGAAATCCTCTTTAACCACTAGCAATTCCATTTGCATGGTATAGGTCTTGGAATTGTCGGTGATCTCACACCGATAGTGGCCGGAATCAACCGACTGCGTGTTGACTATTATCAAGAGTTCCCTTTCTGATGTGAAATAATAACGATCTGTGTCCAGAGTGGGTGTGATGTGGAACGGTTTATTGTCTTTGTACCACTCACGATGAGGCTGATTCAATTCAGCCGCCATGTCACTCAAACACTCCAAAACACTGGACTTGCCGACAACAATTTCTTTTTTGATCGTGGGTATATTGGGCTGTGGTTTATCTGAAATATACACATGTCATGTGTTACGAAGTGGGAAAACTAAATGTGAAATGTTTGTATATGTCTTACCGTTCACAATCAAGGAAGCATTTACTTTTATCTCCCCGGCAGGACTTTCGGCTGTGCATGTATAGATTCCACTATCGATGGGCTTGGCATTTGTGATCACAAACGCATTCTCTTCGCGCAAAACCTGCAAGCGCCGTTCTGTAGCTGCCGGAAAATCACTTGCTCCGAACTTTTGCAGTGCAATCTCAGGCGTGGGATCGCCAGTTGCTGAACACACCAACCGAGCTGTGTCGCCGGAATCAATTGTCAAGTTAGACGGGATGTGCAAAAATGAGGGATGTACTAGAAAAACAAATCACAATAATGTGGGATTCTTAGAATGACTTCATGTTAAACTTACTGCCAATAGATATTTTGAATTTCTGCGAGTACGTCGTACCAAACGCATTTGACACCACACATTGGTATTTTCCGGCCAGTTCGTAGCTGATATTGTACAAACGCAAATACCCAATGATGGTGGTCTGGTTGTTCGAAGGATCATTGTGAATTTGGGTTTCGGTGGTGGTGTATGGTGTTAGCGAGGCAGATGGCAGAATCGGTGTGCTGCGATCCTTTTCCTTGACATTGTGATTGTCATGTCGCCATTTGATTTTCAACTCGTCCGTAGCAGCAAACGATGCTGCTCTCGGAGAGGTAGCCCGACATTCCATTGTTATATTCGCTCCTTTTACAGACAACTGATTGGATGGTTCCTGTGAGAGCTTCGGTTTCGGTGTTTCAGCTGTTGGTACAAAAAAAATGTCATTCGAAGTTCATTGGTATACTCTTAACAAGACATTATACGAAAATATTTCTTACCACATGCCAATTCATTCGGCTGCAGCGATAGTAATTCCCTATCCAACAAATGTTCCGGGTAGCCACATACCACCTGCGAGGACAAAGAGGGAGAGGAATGTTGATTCAGCTGTTGTCCGGTTGATTGTAAATGTCTCGTGAGCCAACGCTTAAACCACAAAATATCACAGTCACATATGAAATTCAACGATTTGAATGTGAGCTTTTGCAAATGCGTCATATGATCTAAAGCTGCCGACTGTATGGAGGCCAACGCATTGCCACCCAAATTAAGGGATTCCAAGTTCGACAGACCACTCAGTGATTTGGTATTGATTTGTTTTAAGTTATTCCCATACAGATCGAGCTTCTTCAGTTTCCTTAGAGACTTAAATGGAGGTGCGGCACCAGGGTCCTCGATAATCCACGAGAGTTTGTTACGCCGTAAATTTAAATCCTCCATATTTTTTACACAGTCAAACGTGTTCTCAGTCAGGTATTGTATTTTGTTATGTCCCAAATTCAAGTGCTTCAACCGTTGCAGGCAATCCAAGTGTTGTGGCTTGAATTCGCTTATGTTGTTGTGAGACAAATCAAGACTTATCAAGGATTGTGTAAATTCCCAGGTGTCCAGCTCAATGCGGGATATCGAGTTGTTGGACAGACTCAAGTGATGTAGTTTGGTTAAATTAAATAGACCTTGCCGACTTAACGAACTAATGTCATTATGATCCAATTCTATGGTTTCAATTGATCTCATAACATGAAAAACGCCGTCTTGCAATGCTCGTATGTTGTTGGATTTCAAGAATAACTTTTGCAATGACGTCAATCCGCGAAATGTCGACCAATTGATTTCCAACTGATTGTAATTGAGAGATCTGCAAGAAAACAGCGACACACAGAAAACACCAATATTTAAAGTCCAGATGCCTAATGAGCTAACAACGACTTACAGTTTTCGTAATTTATTGACATTTTTAAATACACCAGCCGGCAGAGATGTCAGACGATTATTATTCAATTCTAAATCTAGTAAGTCTGGTAGATTTTCAAAGGCACTCTCCTCTATACTAGAAATCTCATTACCATTTAAGATTCTGAAAACAGAACAATAGACGGTTATCAAACACATGTACACCTCTTGAAATATGTATAAAACAGACTTACAGATGGGCTAAACGATTTGTCGTTGGAAAATAGTTCGATTCGAGTTGATGCAAATAATTTTTGGATAAGTCTAATGATTTCAATTTCGGCAAAATTGATAAAGCCTCTGAGGAAATTCTTTGTATGCGATTATGTGCCAAGCTCAACTGCTTCAGGGATGACAGACCCACAAATTTTGGCACCGATTCCAATTGATTCCGCTTTAAAACTCTGTAGTGAATGGGAGAAAGGAAACCAGCTATTAATCCCCAAGTAAAAAACCAAAGACACAGGTTGTTATACTTACAGTTTATTCAGTTCCGGCAAATTTCGAATTTGTAATACCGTCGTATCATTCAGTTTGTTGCCTATAAAATCGCTGCAATATAAGGAATGTGCCAGATTTTTGTTTCAGTTATAATTATTCTCAGTTGGGAGGCAACAAAATACTTACATGACTTGTACATAATTTGGCAGTGTGGGCACTCGGTCCAAATGTTTTTTGCCACAATCGAAATAATCGTTGAGGCATTTGCATTCTTTGGGACAATTCAAGTTACTATTCACAACCGGCTGCTGCTGAGCATTCGATCCACTTGCGGCACCAGCAACAGTGGCTAGAGCCTTTTCCGCTTTTTCATATTGTTGGCCATCATCGGACACGAATCCAGTGGTTTCTAAAAGTGCCGCTGCCCGACTTGCAGTGAAATTCATGGTATTACTTTCGGGACCGACATCATCATTATCCTCATCGTAATCTTCGTTATCGTCATCACCATCATTTAGATGAGTATAACGACGGTGGTCCGCCGTCTTCAGATGTTTCTTGGGTGATGCTGCAGACGATAGAGACTTCTTCGATTCCCCCAAAGATCCTGGTGATGCAGGCATACTATCTAATTTTAGCAAAGCAAATAGTTGCTGTTGTTGTATTTGTCGTTGTTGCTGCGGTGACGATGACGGTGACGATGGCGTCAAGTCTGGACTCTCTGCGGACCGCTGCGAACCTTGCGCTGCTCCGCTTAAAAGAGCTGTCAAGGGCAGAATATGAAATTCTTGCGAAGTCGGAGAAATACCCGACGAACTTGGCAAACATATCATGCCTGTTAGCAATATTAGAATCATGTGGAACGTTCGACAACACCTCCACCACTTCCGCCAACACGACAGGGCCGATATTCGAACAGTGCTTAAGCTGTCGTGTCTTCCTCCAATCCATAACCTTGAAAAGCCATCACTCCGTAATATTGAACTCCACAGTGAAGTTGATGCTGGGCACATCGGTGATGAGGCTTCATGTTCCGAGGACGCCAGTATTCGACTCCTTCGCCGTTTGCAGTGTTTGTATGACTGCAATAACTGTTGCTGCCTCTGTTTGTATTTCTGCTGCATTTGCAATGCATCGCCATTGCATTGTGACATTATGACTTCCACCATCTCGTTGGTGCAAACAGTTTCCCGTATCAATTGTTTGTTTGTTTTATACTGGATACATGCACCAATAGCATTTTATTCGATTGTTGCACAAAACCACCATTCAATTGGCTTCAATGGTCGTATGCTTTTAAACCAGAGTCCTGGCATCATTGGCATGGCTTTCTTCATTTACATAACGGTGACAAAGATATGTTTACGTGGAATCACAAAATCTGGAAGGAAAATAAAAAAAACGTTAATAAGATACCAAATATCAGAATTGGGTTTTCTACGTGTTTTGTCATTAGCGAATTTATGAACATTGGCATAATGAGCAGGAGATCTGTGACTACTCCACTTGTAAGAATAGAGAACGAGTCGGCGAAAGTTGAAACTACACGAAAGATGTCGCGAACTGTGGATGAATTCGTATACCTCAGATCCATCACCATCGAAATACAACGGAGAATAATATTAGCACCTACACTGCATAGAGGTAGACAAAGAATTCAGAAAAATAAATACCTCTTATAATTATGACACTATAACATGAATAAGAAAGTCTAAGAAGATCTGAAATGGAGAAAGCTGTACACCAGTGTGTCAATTGGAAAAGATTCGAAAAGAGTCTAAGAGTTGTCTCATCCTTTTTCCCTACTGGAGTTGTACGTAGTACATTTTGATTTCCTTCCGTGTATGAGATTGTGAACGATCACATGAACTACAAGTGTAGTAGTCATTCCATTTGGAAATTATTGATAATAGAAATATGAAGCATGTATCCAAGTCACAGTCACAGTTACCAAACGGCCAGTGGTGTCCGCAAAGTTCAGCTGTAAAAATTAGTAATGAGCTCAAGATACAAAACAAGAAGAAGAAGAACAAAAAGAGTTCAATTGGGTACATCATCGCAAAGACGAAAAGAAAATTTAATTTGCTCGGATCGAATTCAACGCAATCGCTAAAAATAACGGAACAAACAACAAATTTGAACGAAATAGAAATGAGACCTAATTAAGATCAATGTACTTTTTTCAGTTGTGCCAGCAATTAAAACGGCCACAAAATAAACCACAGCGAAATGCCAACGGCCGCACACCGCACACCGCCAACAGCCAAACCCGACACTGCAAGCACAAGTTTATGGTGGATGTGGATACCGCATGATTTTACGCATGAGGACGAAACACAAATGCAACCAACGATGGCCGGCCACCCTTCATATACAAAATGGTCCAAAATACAAATATTTCGATCCCGTCAGGTATTTAAAAAAGTCTTAAATCTGTCATGAGCGTTCCCTAATGATCGTCTATTAGGAACAGACTTTATATTGAAGACACAACGGATATGTTCGAGAGAGAAAACTGATCATCTAATGGTAATCAGGTTCAAACCACTTTTGTTTCCTTTAGTAAAATCCCCAAAATGGTCTTGTATATATGCGACAAACACCGTATTATCTTGAAATTTTTAGTTGACAAAACAAAAAAAAACATCAGAAAATTCTGTCATGACATACGACGACACGAAGTAACTCAAATACATACATATATAATCATTTCTTCTATGCAAATCTTTTCGGTATTATGCATATATATGTACATTAGGTAGGGTCACAAACAAAATTGATGTAGCTTATCCAAATATCAAAGTGGTTTTGTAATAACGGCTGTATAGACATCAAATGATAACAGAGAACAAGAAAACGTTTTGGGGAGTGTAGGGTGACCTACTGTTTTTTTTTAAAAAACCCGGCTACTTATTTGCTTATGGATAAAAATAAATACTACCAAAGCCAACGTTTCATACTTCTCTGACATCTATACAGAAGGAAGGTTTGTTGTTCTAAAATCGTCTTCGGATATGCTACAAAACTGGGGGGTGTCCGTCACCCTGTCTAATGTACATACATACGTATGTATGCCCGATGATTTGTCTGTTCGTTTGTTGATCTTCTTTTATTGTATAGAATCAACGATGAAGTATAAATTGAATTTGAGATGAAACCGTTCACGCTTGAATTCATAAACTGACAAACAGTCAGTCACTGGCAATTGATTAACATTTAAATGGTCGTCCGCCCACACATGTACGAATGAATGAATGCGACACGACGAATTCATTCCCATTCACTACAACTCACTATTCGTTCGCACTGGTTTCATGTGCTAGTGATATTCAGATAGTTTCGTATGAATGTCGTGTTATGACATTATCGAATATTAACAGTTACTACAACAACGAAGGAAATGTGATTTTTTTTGTGTGCCCAGTCCTGGCACTGGCAACACCACTGAAACGAATACTCTACAATCTGTTGAGCTAGCGAAGTCTAACAACATCGTCAGCCGAATTTCTCTTACTTAGGGTCGTCGCTAAAAGACGGTCAACACTTCTCCCATATAATCTTAATCGATTGAAATAAAACAAAAAACAGATTTCGAGAACATCGAATAATGTTTGAATCGAATCCGCAATAAAATAATATTTTTTTTTCATTCAACACGACAACGGAATATGTTTGTACCTTCAAATAATTTCGACCAAAACCCGCATTTGCATGTCTATAAAGTGAAAATGAATTAATTGAAATTAAACTTTTAGAATGTGAAATTACGGTATCAACCAACAATACGTTAGACATGTGGCCATAACAAAATATTACCGACGACAACTTATTAATTTCTTCTCAATTGCATCGCTGCCCCGCTAAAACGAGATGTGTCGTTGTGTAGATCTACAAATGTGGACGACTCTGGACAGCTGTTAGTTAAGTCGGCCCTACTCCTCAACCCTGACTGGCGCTGAGTTGTCTGGCGACACTTCAGTGACCGACAATCATAGTATGTGTTTTTCCAAGCCAAAATGATTAAATCCCCTTTTCTGATTATTCCAAATACGCGTTTGATTCTCAATCGAATC
This sequence comes from Hydrotaea cyrtoneurina, assembly GCA_958296145.1. Taxonomy (NCBI): domain Eukaryota; kingdom Metazoa; phylum Arthropoda; class Insecta; order Diptera; family Muscidae; genus Hydrotaea; species Hydrotaea cyrtoneurina. The sequence goes on along the minus strand of OY282516.1, from coordinate 629,141 downwards.
AGTTCACCAAATTAAATAACATCCTAGACTACAAAGAAAGTGTCAACTGGAATTGAAATTACAAAAACGACCCTTTTCAGTTTTGAAAGGAAATTTGTTGGGTTTGTATTCCAGTAATGACGGTTTGACAAAATCATAAAATAATGAACTACTTCTTCGAAATTGGTCGTTAGCCGCAAACATTTAGAATGTTATGTTTGGCTCGATTGCATGGATAACACTTTGGCTGGGAAACATTAATTTCACTTTTACCTTCGGTCATTTCTACCACAGTTTTTAATATCGACGTTCTACTGTGTCCAATATGAAAAACAAATCAACCAAAAGATATGATAAGAAAAACCAAACAATAATAAAAGAGTCATGGCAAGTAACACATACATGCTATGTACTTGCACATATAACAAGAAAAACAAGGCGGTAGAAATTTAAATCATGGGAAGACAGTATGACGGCGGCAGGTAATCATTTCATTACAACAAAATATTCCTTATCAATATTCTTTACCAAAGACAGAAAACAATTGTGCGACAACGGCAATGGTTAATAAATAACATTTGAAAGACTTAAGAACAATTGAAACAAAAAAAATTAGTTGGGAATTCTTTAAAAAAAAACATTTATATAAGTTAAACTTGTCGCAAGAGAATATAGCTACCTCAAGTAATAAATTGATTACTGGAACTGAATTTACTTATTCAAATTTAGGATTCTTTTTAAATAATAACAAATACATAGATCATGAACCTCACTTTTGATCGATGGAGGGTTTTCGTTTTTTTTTTGCTCGTTTTTATATGTCGAATCATGTAACTAAACAGTAACAAATTGATGATTGCAACCGAATGTGTTGGCTTCACTGCCGGTATGGGATCGGAGACTCAATTTCTATGCGTAAAGTGTACTTGAAAAAAATGATTAGCCACAAAGTGAAACTGGTGCACGCAATGTAATTCCATTTATCGCAAACACCACTGTTTCGAACAGAACAATTAGATGTACATCGAAGGTATTTGGCAAAGCTCGAAATTTCCCAAATGTCAACATCTGCTGAATTTTCAATATCTCATTCTGTAATATCTTGAACTACTTTCGATTGTATGCTTTGGTGTCTGCTCACAATTTCTTATAATTACATACTTTTAACACTTTTAATGCAATTATGAAAAACGTACGTTCCGCCGAGTAAAATGCAATAGTGAATTATAATGAACTAAGTAATTAGTTCTTTCTCTGTTCTGGCACCTTGCTGGCAGCTAAGCAATGTTTGTTATTACAATTACATTCTACTCACTCTCACCGGTTTAGTCGTTCACATGTTTGACCATCATAGGGAATTATCATTTGTGCTATTCTCTTTGCACAGACAGACATACGTACATAGTCGTGTTTGAAATCTATTACAAGGTTTGAAATTCTTCGAAACACACACGCACACACAGAAACAAATGCCATAAAAGGAAGGTGATATCGCGTTGCCACGATTTACAATCACAGCCCAAAATACAGCGAAACCCTCTCATACTTCATATAATAATTCAAATTCGAGCATTAAAATCGAAAAACATTACATTACAGAGAGAAAAGCCACTTTTCTTCGTCAGATTCTTCAACGCGCATCGTTTGCAACTCATAACGAAGTGCTTCCTAGTACATCCTAATGTATGTGGTTGCGAACTTTTTAGTGAGATGTTTAGCGCACGAATTGACAACGGATGGTCTGTGCCGACTGCGAATGAATTGTACACAAACATACGGAGAATCGGATCTAATGTAAACATGGATCAATGGCGCGTTTACATTGTAATTGAATTTGGCAAAGGTCCACCAAAGAGTCTGTCACATTAATATCAAATATCTATCTGTAATTCCATTATGTTTCTGCAAATTCGTTCACAATAGCGTTATCATTCTTTCATTGTACATAGTAGAAACATAAAAATAATCGTCAAACAATAGAATGTGTGAAACAATTAATTTTCAAAAGTCACACTGCTGCTGTCTAATGAAATTAAACACATCGCGGCAACTGCTTTGACTGAGACTAAGAAAATGCCAAAAAGAAAACACAAGCAGAACTCGCTTAGAAGACCGTATGAAATGGAATACACAATAAGAGCCCCTACCTACCACCGAGAACAAGAACAGACAAACGGACGCGAGAATGCATTGTCTGGCGGAGTAACAACGGAACAACGGAGTAACGTCTGAATAGAAGCAACAGCCGCCGCCAACATCACACATATCAGTCCTACCTATATGGGAACATATCGCCAGCTGAACTGCAAAATAACGCAACCACCACAAAATGGACGTACGTCGTACGTACAAAATTGCATTTATTTCGAGTTTATACTCTGCAATTGGGATCGCTAGCGTTTGAGACAAAAAACATACCGAAATTATAATTTCGCGATGCAACGCTTTGATTTGAAATCAGGAAAATGCTATTACGATGCTTTGCATTTCAGATGTCAATGTGTACATACATACATACGTTTGTAATGTACATATGAAGAATTATATTTAAAAACAAAGAACACTGAAGACGAAAAGTGAAAAACCAAAAGACGGTTAAGGCATTATAACAGAAGGTATCTTAAAAAGAAATCAAGATTAATTGTAAAAAAAAAAAAAACTCATGCCACCAGTTCGACACGAATCTCGAAACAAGCAAACGGAACGTATCCCATATAAGTATCACAAACTCATGCAACAATACTGTACAAAAAAACATTTTTTATTCACACCTCAAGTGATGGTTTAAATTGAGTGTTGTGGGGCAAGGGAGGAGGTGGGGGATTAACGTCAATAGCCTACGAACCTTTGTACAATGAAATCCCAACATCCATAAGAACATAATCGTTAAGGACGGCAGAAACGACCAAAACGAGAGCCATCGATATTAACAGTAAAGTGGGTAGTGAGAAATACTTGTTGCGAAATCTGAAATCCAGCGAAATGGACCCAACAACATATCAATTTATGTATGTTGTATAATTTTCGTGGGAATCTTACATTTATTTAAAATAATATAAAAAAAAAGTCAGAAGTAAACAGGCAGTTCCGAAGAAAGAATACTACATTTTCTACTATTCAAATGTCGAAATGGTAAATAGTTAATATCATATATATGATCCAAATACTTTGAGATTGATGTGGTTGATATACATATATACAGATCTTGATAGAAATTCCATTCACCCATCCTTCTCCGTCTAAAATAGTATTTTTATATTTTCATTACCGCCTATCAATTTACATTTCATTTATTAACTTTCATTGGAATAACCAAGCCTTTTGGCTAAAAACATGGTTACAAATTGGCACACATTCTTACAAATAATTAAAACATGTATATAAATATGCAATACTAATTATTAATTACAAAAAACATTAATTAGCACTGTAAACTCATTTGCCGTCGTCTGGAAAGTGTTCGATCGTTTTAAGATGAAACCGTCACTTAATTTTCAGATTATAAGGACAGTTTCTTTTCAAATAGAGCGTGCTCAAGTCCCATGAAGCGTACGTGGTTATCTAATTTGGATACTTTACTTAGTTCAGGGTTCTCCAACAAGAGGTGTTATTTTGAATCACCCGGTATTTCGGTAGCTGTCAGTTTTGAAGCTTTTATTCTTTGACATTTGGCAGTTTCTACTGCGCCGTTACTAAAAATGGAACGGTACAGGCTTCAACAACGCATTGAAATTATAAAAATTAACTACAAAAATTATAAAAATCTTGCAGTCACAGTTCGCAAAACTAAAAAGTTTTCGGACCGTATTATCTCTAGAAGAGGTGACCTTGAAACTTCTTTCTCTGGGGCCACCTGAAAGATAAGGTTTACGCCAAAAGCCCAGCGTCGATTCAAGATCTCAAAAATAGAATTCGTGAGACTATCGAGGACATAGGACAGCCACTTTATTATGAAATAAAGATCTGATCATTTATCTCAAAAATGAATACCAAAATAACACCTCTTGTTGGAGAACTCTGTACAATGGACAATTTGTACTAGACATGAGAGGAGTTAGCGTAGAACATTCTAAGGCAACAAAAATTATATTTTATCATTTTCTAAGAAAAACACAAGATATAGAAATGTTTGCATTATCTGCTACTGTCATGTCAAAGCAAAGGCCTGAGTCAATTCAAATTCACCATTCCATCGGTGTGGTATGATTCTCAATTCCTCCAAAATACGCAATTGTTTCAACTTTATCATTCGACTGTCTGTCCCCCTTGCCGTTTATTTCGATTTTTAGGAAGAAGAAATAGTTACACAGGTCAAGGTCTGGAGAATGCAGTGAATGCGGGAATTTCGCTTCAATTGGTCGACTGGAATAGTACCAGTTGTTGTTGATGAACAGAGCTATGTTTATGTTCGTCAAAAGCATTTCTTTGGTCTTTATTTCGGGTTACCAAAGCGAATATAACCAACTATGTATATTCTGAATTTAAAAAAAATGCCGAAATGAAAATAACCCGAACGAATACATCTAAGAAGAACCTACCAAAAGACTGTAGTAGAAGTACCAATGAAAAGGAAATACAAGAGGTGATGCCGTGAGGTGTCAAAAACGCAATTGTTATAATTTAACGTCCTTACCTCTTAACAATCGACCATATCATAGCGAAGACGATCGCCATACAACTTCTCATCTGGTACCTGGACGAAGCAATGCGGTGGAGCATACGGGGAGACCATCTTAAAGACAGACGACATACAGGTACACAGCATACTTGTGCCTATACATCACAAAGGTACGAAGTATACGAATGATTTGCTAATGCTTTTTATGCGTAGGTCGGTCTTTAGCAAAAAAAATGTATGGCACACTCAACAAACAACCATTGTTTAGTCCAAGAACCTGAAATATAACAACCAAAGGCAATAATAATCTTTTTCCTGAAACGAGCAAACGTTCACCGAAAGGACAATACGTTCCAAGTGCACAGGTATGTACATGCATACATAAATATATACAGTGGGGAGCACAAATGAGTACATGTGGGGGCATCGTGCACTTCTAAGCTATAAGCATAGCAATAATAAAGAAAATTGATTTTTTTTTTTTAAACAATTTTGAGTACTTGGCCCATTAACCGATTCAATCGAGTTTCAGGGCACCACATTAGTTACATTTTTTGATTATTCAGTCATTTCACAATTTTGGAAATGGAATTTCTTCTCAGTATATGAGCTCGTGTCCACAAATTCGAAAATATGGGTCCACAAACTTGTCATATACTCTTCTTTCCGCATCTGTAAGAATTCTTCGGCGAAATATAACCCGGTGTTTGGGAGTTACATGACACCTTTTTCGGACTTTTATCCAACGTGATAAAAATCGAAAGAACAATAATTTCCAAATCTCAGAGTAGTTTCCTCATAATTTTAGTTGATTACTGGATCAGAATTTTTACGAATGTTTATAACAAATATGCAACGTCACTCTCTTTTTCAAAATTCTGAGATTTAAGGAACACAATTTGAATCTAAAATGTCAGTCTTAAAAGATAAATGTTGGTGCTTTGTAGATGTTAAAACACAGAATGCGAAAGGTGCAAAGTTGACTACAATCACTTTTTACAATCAGTTTTACAACATCAATCATTTGTACTTAGAAGGGCACGATGCCCAAAAATATACTCATTTGTGCTACCCACTGTATACAGGCACAAGTATGGTGGTAAGATTGCTTGGTTCGGTTCAGTGTGTTTTTTCATCTGCTTTTTAAGAGATGCATGATGATCGGACACAAGTGAGAAAATTTCACACCAACACTAACACCAAAACTCCGCATCGCACAACAAGTAATACAAACACACACATACAATGAACTTATTTTTCTTCTTTTTATGTCCATCCATACTCAAGAACTATGCCCAACAACGGAACAATCGAACCTAACAATCTAACCACGGTGGAAAGAAACAAGTCTAGTCTCCACAAACAATTGAATTCAATTTCAAAAGAATTGTATTTTCAAGGTGTCAAGAAAACGTACAGATTGTTTGCTGAACTCTGATGTTGTGTTGTACCCCAAAGGAATCGAAAAGGTGTTTGTTTGGAAATTAAGAAGAAACCGAAGAAACAAAATAAAGCAATGCGAAACAAAACGAAAAACTGGATTTCTTTCATTGGGATACGTATTCGGCATTGAAAACCGTATCGAACGTAATGTGTAATACGAACAGTGAATACCTATTGAGAATTTGTTCGATACATGGTATGCGGCTAGATTAATAGAAGGAGCTGTAAATGTAACTCTGACTGAGTCCAAAGCGACAGAACAATACACCGTCTAGCGTCATTTCAGACATTTGACGTAGGCTCTCTTCGCGGGAATCAAAGATTTTCGGCATTTTTGGAAGTGCAACATTATGCTCATGACGAATCACCAGTATAGGTTGTAGTCTGAATGAATCTTGCCGCATTCCAGATTTCCCCCTCCACCAACCCCCCCCCCCCCCCCCCCAAATGACTGATGCGGAATAATGGTAATGATTCTTAGGACAAACCATTAATATTGCGCAGACATAACAATAATTTCTTGGAGAACCTTTTAAATATATCGCAATTTTTTTGGAATTTCGGTGGTCGAATACTAAATTATGCAATGGGCATGATACGTTTTTAACTGTGTGTCCCGGTCTCATCCTGATGTGATGTTGCAACTTCTGCTGCTCGAAATCCCTCGCATATAAAGCTAAAGTCTTTGCGAAGCTTTGAATCAATGGTGGAGGATAGGAAATCCAAAGTAGTACATCGCAAAAAATCAAATACTCACATTATAGTAGTTCGTGGGGCTCGATCCCTGCTTCCCCGCTACGCTTGCTGGGATTGACAATCAACACACTCCTCACTTCACATACAGGAAACAGTTAAGAGGGGGGCTTTATTTTTGTCAGGCGTTTGTATGCGTTGTTTGTGTTCACTAGCCCCAATAAGAGTCTGCATGTCTACGGTCGAATGTTTACCTTTATTGGCGTACATACAATAAATACAAGATTTGTCGCTATATCTTGTTATTGTTGCTCGACTTTTTTTTATTTTCAACTATCACACTCGAGAAATTTTCGTAAAACACAACATTAACATTTCACACGACGATGCTCGATGCTTTCTCACTTTTTTTTTACTTCTTCAATTAATTTTCTTCTGTATATGAACCAGAGCAGAAAACCGAGCCGAATCAATGTCGATGGTGGCGGCGGGGTGGATGAGCCGTCCAAGTGGCAACCCCACTCGGTTCTGAAGAGGGGATCGAAGAGAATATGAATAACCGAATAACCACAGTTACTATTACGAAAGAGAATCAAAAGTGCCAGGCAAAGACTCCTTGGCCTACACTGCTGCGGACGGCAACTAATCTTGAGCGAATATACTCGTACATTTTTCAAATGAACAATTACAATATATTTTTCTTTTGCTTCGAAGAGAATATGTGTATTCAACTTGCACGAAATTAATTATGCGTGTAATGGCAGGGTTACAAAATATTTCTTACAGAAAAAATGGTATGTTCGTTTCAGCCGATTTGAGCAACGGCGGCGACGTAACATTGCTAACAAGGTTGGGCGGCGGCACGCCGCCGATTTGGACATCTGAACCAGAGTTGGTATTTTGGAAACGATAATTGAATGTGCCCAAATAGGGCCAAGATTGTCCGCCACGAACGAATGATTATTTCCACTGAACACTGCTCCGCGTGAGAATGGGTCTGAAATGTTGTTTCAACGATTCTTCTTGTTTTTGAAATCGACATCGTTACTCATTAACAGGAACTTTGTCAAATCTCCAACTGGAAAACGTTGTATTTTGAATTAATTCAAATGAATTAGAAAAATCAATTAAAATTTTGTTAATGAAATAAAAAAGGAATTGCAATCAAAGTGAACATGGTGTTTGTTTCTTGAAATATTACTAATTCCGGTGGTCTGTTGAAAGTACTGAACATATTCCTAGACCAACTGTAACATACTGTGAACATTTCAGGATGACCCGTCTATTATTATGGCGTAGGCCATCAGACCTTTCCAACGCATGTATTGGTTTGTAAATCGGTTTCAAAAATATAATTAACTGTTACAAATAAGTAAGAACTGAGTAAAATTACAATCGATGTTGTTCCAAACACAATTAATCAAAATGAATATTGTATCATTGTCGACACACTCAATTATATACACGTAGACTTTAAACGATTTTATAGGTGTATAGGTCCATTTATTACATCAATAGCTAGAGATACATATTATTGCAGTGTATAAGTATAAGAAATAAAAAGCACTTACATTTGCTATGATTTTCATCGATTCATTGACTAAAATAAGAATCGCGTGTAACCGACTCAATCGCGGTGAGTTTAGCTTGTGAAATGAACCCCGCGTCATTACTATATTCGTCTTACACATTTGAGTAAGATGTCGCGAACATATTTAAGGTTCCATAGTCTCGTCCACTTCACGAGCTTTGAGTGTTGAGTACCCAAATATTTTGCCTTGGACACAACTTTATTTTCTATATAATATGAGTCGGCCATATAATCGAAAGATATTGAAAACGCGTAGATAATCCAATGTAAATCTAGTTTTCTAATATTTTGAGCCTGGTGGGAAATTGGTCTGAATGAAATTTCACACAACTTCATAGGATAAGAATTAAATTCAGGCTTCGACACTCTGGTTGGTTTCTCTCAAAAGGCACTATGTATTTCTTCCTTTCAAAAAAAGTTTAGTCAAAAGTATTATGAATTTAAAATTCTTTATAAAATGGTTGCTTTTTCCACTACGCAATGGATAGATTTCTTTCATACTTGGTACTCTACGCGACACTATAAGCGTTGAAATCTGCTGTTTGAAATTGACCTAGAATATGATGAAATTTTCATTATAAATCCGGCCGAGGACCTATATAATGTTTAGTGTGATTTGATAAAGAGAAAAAAAACTAAATTACGAATAAAATAAATTACTTAAAATTAAAAAATATCAATACTATTGACTACTCATATTCAGTATACTATTTTATCAATCATTTTAGGACGATGATAAAATGTATGGTCGAATGTCTTCCACGTCCAAAAGTGTTTCTGGTGCCACATTTTCACAACACATTGGACACTCATTGAGTTCGGATAAAATGCTGGAATGAAAAATTGGCGAATTACTAAACGTATCACAATTAATGGGTGCATTGGGCATTGCATACTTTTCCATTTCTGCTCTAAAACAGGGGAAATCACACGAAGGGCATGAAGTCATTTGTTGTTTGATTATATGTTGTCCAGTTGCTATACAAATGGGAAGAGTGGTCTTACAGCTATAGCATGTAACTTCCATATTAGGTAGATTAGCGTCACAAATAGGGCACTCCATAGTTTCATCGTCGATCTCGTCACGGAAATTTTTGATACCTTTTGGAGCCTTGCGAACAATGGATTCAATCTTCTTTGAGTACCGAGGGTCGAGATTATTCCGATACTCGGGTCGCATTAACATAGATGCATACATGAAGGCAGACTTTTTTAAGCCGGAACGGTGACATTCGATGACGGTGGACGTTATAATGGGAATGACGTCTACACATTATCAACAAATTAAGAAATGTATATTAAACAGTTTAGTCGTCAATGCGAAAACAAAATCAATTCCTTGCCATCCGACGTACAATTTTATTTATGGACTATAATGTTATTAAGACAACCCATTAAATCATGTTATTCGGTCAATTATTTCAAAGTCCACTGTCATTTTTGTTAAGATGTTTACATGGTGGGACTAACTATTGATTCAATATGGTATTCTTTTATGTTTTAGTTAGTTTAGTTATGGTTATGCAATATAAGCAATAATTTTAAAGAGCTACCAGATTTGGTAGTACATTTTTGAAAATAAACATATTACTTTAGTTTCGCTAATAATGTTGTGATATTGTTTCAAATATTTGATAAATTATGGAATACCGCAAGTAATATTCATGCTATATTTTACTTGGATAATGTGCAAAATCAACTAGCTTTCACCCAATAACATGAATTAAGGTGTGTGTTTCAAAACCGTATGGACGATATATTTTGCAAATCATATAGAATTGTATGTTTGGATGGCCACCACAGCAATTTATTTCGCGACCAACCCTACTGCATATAGGAGCATCTTTGATTTGTATGGGATTTACTTACGCTCTGGAAACTGCGAGATATTGGCAGCTACTTGTACCAATAGTTTGGCGGCCAACAAATGATTTCCCAACTTCACGTGAATTCGGACCAAGGTATAGCGGTGCAATAATATCAAATTATGCCTCATTTCGGCTGTCACCGAAAGATTATTGCGCCTTAGTTCTTGATACATGGAGTATAGTAGATCTCTTGCTGCTTTGTAGTTGCCCGACAGTTGCTCTTGGTTAGCAATAATAACAGCTGTCTTGGCAGCATCTTTGTAATGTCGTCTAGCCATGTATAGCCTAAACAAATATCTTGGATCTTTGGGCGAACCATCCACTTCACCCAGCAGAAATTCGATTAATTGTGACGAGAGTTGTTCATTGTTTGAGGTAGCAACACAGTCGATGGCCATGGATAGTGCCTGCGATTCTTCGTTCGTAAATGCTGATGCCTTCAGAAGAAATCTTAGGGATTTTGTGAATTCGCGAGCCAGAAAGTAGTACTTCCCTGCCAACAACGTATACTTTTCACCTTCGAAGTATTGAGCCAGTGCCAGATAATCGCTTGACTTGGCATTCTCATATCGCTCCAGCAACTCTCCATGTCTTTTCAGTTTATTATGCCTCTGAGCCAAAGAGAACGCTTCCTCCACACAGCCACAAAGTACAAGAAATTGCAATGCCTGGTCAATGTCGCCAATTTTCTGATAAAATTTTGCCAGCAATTTTGCGCTTTCCATTGATCTCGACTCGAGAACAATCTCGGAGGCTGCATGAGGGTCGCAGAGATGATCCAAGTATATGCGTACACATGCATCTAAATCGCCTGATATTCGATAGCTACTAATGGCCTCTTCAAATTGACCATCAGACTCCTTAGCTTTTGCATGTAGGGCGTGTAGTTTAGTGGACTTAACATTTGGCAATATCTGATTCGATTTATTCCACATCTTCAGGGCAATGTAGTGAGAGCAGGCTTCATCGAAATACCCACCGCGCTCATATAGACCTGCCGCTTCAGTAATGTGACCAACTTTGCCCAAAAGTTCAGCACAATCAAACAGAAGCTGCTTGTCATTCAGTTCAACGGCATACTGGATCTGAATAAGAGATACACAATTCAAACTCTTTGTTAAGAAAAATATTTGAAAAATTTACCCCTCTTCGGAAATCTCCGGCTCTAATCGATGTTCTAGCTATGCCCATTTTGCAAAGGCGTACGTGTTCTTCATATTCGGGTGAAGTATTGACCATTTGCTGAAGCTCCGTATTGTCAATTAGGTCCTCCTTGTACCCTTTTTCGTAGTGGTACAAAGCATCACCGTAGTTACCACTGAAAATAGTAAAAATTTAAATTTTGGACCCCAGGTAATTCATGTATTCGTTGAACTCACTTAAATTCTAACTGTTGAGCATACTCTCTTGCTATGAATGGTACCTCGTCCGGCTCATATTTGTGTGCCAACAACAACGCCTGTTCCCATTGCAACATATCTCTGCAAATATCTAAAGCGTCTTTGGTATAGGAACTTCTCAGGAAGAATTCTTTGGATTCTTCGTACTTCTCTAACAACATACAACAAAACCCACTAATAAGGTTGACGTCCTCCATGTAACGAATGTTTTCCAACAAGTTAACCATGCCGATGTCACCGATTCTGCGATAAGCCTTTAATGCTAGATGTGGAACATATACAATAAACTGAAAATCGTGTCTTCCACGTATCTAAGACTGCCGTTGAACAACGGTATGACCTTGTTGTAGTCGAGTCTAAAACTTCATGTATATCCTCCTCCCAGTGAAGTTCCATATCAACTGATATTAGTTCCATTTAAATTTTTTTCGAACTAGAGAACAATGCTCGCAAACGTTCGATGTGTTGCACGTGGGAGATATCAGATGATGTTATCAATATCTTTAATCAATGACTTACTAAGAATGTCAACAATTAGATTTCGGTTAAATTAACTGACCTCTCATGTGATAAATTCATGCGTTGTTGGATATTTCCGCCAACCTCCCTACATAAGTAATTCTTGTGGCCACACAGACTTCCTGGGAACTTTATGTTTACAGAAAGTTTTGGATTCGACCAAACAAAATACACACCATTACAATGGAAGTCTTAGATTCACGACAAAAAAGTTCTGAAGTGTCATCGGAAATAGTTTAGAGTATTTACCAAGAGCCGGTTCCAAATCCTCTAACGCTTGTTTTGCGTACTCGAGCCACGATCCCCTTAAATTGATTTTTTCACAAACCTTAAATGCCTCTGAGTATTTTCTTAAATTTAAAAGGTTTTTCAAGTTGTTACTATGACTAGTACCACCAGGCAAAAGTAAATGTGTGGCCGTTTGTGTAGCATACTGGCCACCGTCTATGTGCAAAGCCATTTCTCCGTCACACAGCATTAGAGGTACTTGTGATGTGTTCAGCTTAGTTTCTCCTGTTTTCACGGTATATTTGCCGTAAACTGAATACCGGACAAAAACATGCGTCACAGATACTTTTTCATCATAGGTAATGAAATGATTCGGTTGCGCCAAATCCCATAAACAGAGTTCGCACTTTTTAGGGAAATCCGCTATTATTATTGCCTCCTCAAGAGCTGGTAGAAAAACGTAGCCTTGATGATGATCATCAATGAATATTAGTTTGGTGCCCTCACTATCGGTAAACAATTTTGTAATACCCATATTGTGTCGATAAGTGGTGCAGATTTCCCACTTTTCCAGTGAGAAGAATAACAAGTGACCAATCTGAAAATAACACGACACACAGGAAATAATCACTTGTGCAGCCACACTCCATTTGAAATACTCACATCGGTTGCAAAAATCAAGTATTCTTGTGTCAGCGAGAAACATGTTATAACCGCATCATTCACAGTAGGCGCTGCATTTGGGAACGTTTGCATAAGTTTATCCTTAACATTGGGATTGTCTGTTACTATAGCTTGAAGCATCAACTGGTTCGGACTCAACAACACTGCACAATAATCGGCATTTAGGCTGATTTCTTGTATGGGCTGAGAAAAATCTCGTTCACTGAGAGGCTGTGGTTGATCTCCCAGGCTTTTGCCTAAATCATAGAACCATACATGTTTGTCGACTCCTGCTACGAGATGGTATGGACCCATGGCCAAAAACTGCGGTTCCGTTTCGAGTGTTTGTCGATAAGGAATTGATTTTGTCTACAAAGTACAGAAAAGGTTAAATCGTAATCAAATTTGACTCACACGGAGTTCGGTTTTTCTCATTTTGTTAAAGGCAAATCTAATTCGATTAGGTTTTCCACATGTTTTTTCCATATTGAACAAAAAAACAAGTGGTCAACCCGTTAGTAAAAACGGAATCTTACATACACTCCACCATGGTGTGCGTTCAAGTATACAGTTGGATGTGAGTATTCGTTGGTTTAGAATTAAAACATACGCTGACGTGCTGTGTACTGGACCTCCACTACTTTTTGATTCGTGAGACTTTAAAATAATGTTTATTATATGGTCCAATTTATTTTTGATTGGCTTCAAATCTATTTAAACACTTAAATGAAATGTGCGTTCCTCTTATTTAAATGGAAATATCTGCCCCAAGATCGTTAATTGTCGGGTATATTTTTTTTACATCCGAAAGAAAAAGTAATTTTTTGTTACGATGACATGTTATTAAATAGTGCCTTTGGCTTTCAACCGACAGAAGGACATCTTCAGATCGTCTCAGATGTGTAAGCTGATAGATATACGTAAAGGCCTTCTTGGATTGCTGATTAACATTTGTATACTATGGTGGAGTGTACAAAGCCGTATTTATATTTCGAATATTCAAAACAGTAGTGAATCTGAAAAATGTAGTTCTGTACAAACCTTTTCCGGTGAGTAAACATAAATTGAAACTTCCGCCAAGCTACTTAATATGGCTATACGTGGAGCTGAGACTGCGTAAATACAAGGTAATTTCGTAACATATATGAAGACAGAACCTGTCATGGTTGTTATAGAGAGCAGCTGTCCGTCACTAGACCAGTCAATCATTTGTACGCCTGAATGATCGGGAACTGTAATGATTTTTTCCGTTTCATGGAGATTTGTAATAGAATGGATTTTAATGCTGCAGAAAGTTTGGTGTTGGGTTGAAGAAAAAGTCATATTATCAGAAGTAGTCTTTAATTACAGTCACAAAATCGTACTTATCATCACCACATGAAGCGACGATTTCTAAAGCTGGACAGTATGAGAGTCCTGTCAGCAATTCCTTATGATTTTTCACTTGCCAAAGCTCTTGCCCTATATCTTTGGGATGCGTTGAGATAGCGACAACGTGACCATTGGAGAATCCTAAGAGAATGTAACCATCACCGAACCACTTGTGCTGCAGTAACGAGCCATACCGACTCTGGAATCCCAGTTCGGTAGGCGAATCCGGTTCTGGTAAGTAGTAAAGATAGAGAGTTCTCTTTCCAATTATCATACTTATTGCATTATCTCCATTTATGCGATCATCATTCGCCATTTCAGCGAAATAAATATCGCTCGGAACGTCCCGCAGAACCACCACACGAACCGAGTCGCCCTCTTCATTGCTCAACGAAAAAGTTTTGTCGTCTGATCCGAGAGCTAGCAGATTTTGAGCTGACCACGCTCCACAAGTAATGCGCTTTGTGTGCTTTCCTAGAACGGGTATTCGTTTTCCCGTCCTATGATTGTATATTGCTAAATTTCCACGGGCCGTACCTACTGCCATGATTTGATCTTGTTTCGACCAAATAACACACGATAACGGGTCTCTTAGTCCAGATTCCACTGATGACTTTTGCAACGTGTTTGCATTCCACAGAGTGATGACCGGTGACGAAGCCGTAATTATGCCCAATATTTCGCCATCATTATCCCAAGCAAAGCCAGAACAAAGACTACAAAAATAACACAAATAAACTCATACATATCATTCAATTACTTTCTCATACCAACCCCGGCAATGTTATCCTCTCCAACATTTGACCCTGGCGATTGAATACGGCAACAGTTCCATCGGATCCGGTTGTGGCCAAAAGTGATGCATATGAAGACCCCTGTGGACCTTTCTGCCATATGAAGTACACATCCCCCGGGCCATGTGGTTCTTCATACTTGTACAGAACTTTCTCAAATGACATTCTTTCAATGGGCTTTTTTTTCAGCTTAATTCTAATCGGTTTGTTGCACTCTAAAACCATTTGATCATTTGCTTTGCGTCGTTCGTTGCTTCTTTAGTCTTCATTGAATTATTTTAGATATTTTGTACTACTGAAGATAAAGCGCAATGATGCTTGCCTTTGACGTCTTTTACTTTTAATCTGCATGTGGCTGGGTAGGCTGCAGATAGGAAGATGTAATTAATAAATTATGATTTGTAAGATAGAAATAAACAGATATTAGGTATCACAAATGACATCTGTGGTACAGTGGTGGTACAGTACAACATAATGTGTTTAGTCTTCAGGTTTCCTACGGTTGACATTCTTTGAAAAACAATAATCTTTAAAAAAAATAACTTTATAGAATTGGTTTGGGTATAGTTCGAAATATAGATCGATTTGAGATATACAACATATATCGATCACATGGGATTTATCGCGACCTAAGGATGATAAACATAGAAGATGTTTTTGTTTGTATACATATCGGTGGTCTACTTCAAAAAATACAGTTAGGCTAAAAGTGAACTTAGCAAATAAGACTCCGTACTTTTTGTCACACCTCAAATCGGGAGGGATCTTTACACAGGGCCATTAAGTAGTTTAGTTATTACAGTGGACAATGGTCCGCACATTGGGATTGACCTTCGAATGGGGGGTTATATCAAGACAAGGACCGATACGGTTGACATTACTTAAAATCGTGTAATACGAAATGTGTATGTTCTAAACTGTCGGGAAATTCATTTTATAATCGGAACATTTAATATTACCGTTACTGTTTATTACTTTTACTGTATTTTCTGAGTTTTATTAGTTAGTGGTAAGAAGTGACACACCTGCTCTGCTACGTAGTTTGTTCAGTTTTTCGCTCTCAACCCGTCATATCCGAATGAATGTTTGGCCAATTTTTAAAACGGTTTGCATTCCTGGTTAGGACAATGATCAATTTTGACTTCCTGCAACGAGTTACGTTAGTGTTATAATGCTGCATAACCGTATAATACTCAGGACAACTAAAGTGAAACGACACTTAGTACTCAGATTGTTTGGGAAAGGCTGATTCAAAACCATAATTGGAATTGTGGATATATCCATAAAATTAGTACTACACGACATATGTAATTACAACTACAGCGTCAACATTAAATACTATAAACACCACACTTATTTAGCACTGACAGTACCGATCGATTTTCTTTCATATTGTGTCTGTATACACGAGTTAATTTTATTTTGATAGGCCTGACAATGTTAGCATGGAATAAATCAGTCGTTTAATGTTTAATTGGTCTACCCACCAACAGAAGTAACAATTTTAGACTGAAGACGCTAAAATGAACGGGTAATACAAACCCGTGTTTCACAAGTTACGTGGATGAGTATCACTTAAGAGAATCGTTCGTTCTGGTATGCAGGTTATATTTAAATACTTTGAAGAGATCCTTAAACTATTCACGTATCACTGCAGAGTATTTGTCCATACATTTTCTCTGTATGTTGTTTTGTGTTATTGTTTCCATAACAACAAACACCATTAATATGAACACCCTGTTTTTTCCACACACATAGTTACTTATGTTGATTTTTTCCACGATTAACCACAAAATTAACACAAAATTTAACCCTTAATATGAACCCCAATCAATTGTTTGTCCAAACATGATAATGTTGATATTGGGATTGTGTTTTTAATGATTGTGTTTGAATGAAGCCAGATGAACAAACTTGACGTAAAACAGCTGTGCGCGGGAATTGTTTACGAAGAGAATTGTAGCGATTTTTGTGTGTTCATATTTTTCGACTGGCCTGTGTTTTTGAACGAAATCGTCATCTAGTTTTGTCCTAGTCAAAGGATCAGAGCCTCGTTTGCTATAACAGGAGACACCAGAGGATGAGGTTCACCATTTATAAGAAGAGGCTATGTATTGCGCTTCACTTTCTCATTGGACACCGGACCATAAAACAATCAAAATAATAATAACAATTGAAAGAAAACAAAATATCATTAAACCAGTGATTCCATTTACTACTCCGTAGCAGCAAGAGCTTAACAAATATTGCTATGCTCTCGCTACCGCTCCCACTTTGAACAGAGCCGTAGCAGAGCCATAGCCGAAAAATGAAAAAGTATATGCTCTGCTCTGCTTGTAGTTATGTCGCGTCATAAACTATAGCAATAGAAACAGGCAAAAATCAAATGATGTGCTCTGCGTAGCCATAGCGCGAGCTGAAAACTGAGAGCGAGATGAGAGCAGATGAAGTGAAATTGTTTTTATTTACTATGGCTCTTCTGTGTTTTTGTTTTTGCTAAAATTCTGTGTTTGTTTGGACGTTTTTGTTTTTGCTACAATTCTGTGTCAATTTGTTTCGTGTACTCAATGTTCTTCTGTTCAATACAGAATTTTAGCAAAAACAAAAATGCAGAAGAGCCATAGTAAATAAAAACAATTTCACTTCATCTGCTCTCATCTCGCTCTCAGTTTTCAGCTCCCGCTATGGCTACGCAGAGCACATCATTTGATTTTTGCCTGTTTCTATTGCTATAGTTTATGACGCGACATAACTACAAGCAGAGCAGAGCATATACTTTTTCATTTTTCGGCTATGGCTCTGTTCAAAGTGGGAGCGGTAGCGAGGACAAAACAAAATACTACGAAGTAGCGTAGCATTTTCAAACGCTGCATTAAACAAACAAGTCATTAAATCTAAAATTCTACTAGAAAAAAATCTTAATGGATTTTTATCGAATTCCTCGATTTATTATCTAGAGAATGATTTTAGCTATTATAAATTGAATCTGCATATAGTTTGTTCTACTTTTAAACCGTTGACGAATTTTAAAAAAAAAGTCCTCCTCATTGTAAAATTGCGGCAACTTTTATGTAGAGTATTGGGGTATAGCTTTATGATTTAACGCTTTGATGTGAATAGGCCATGGGTTGTTGTGCGGTGCCATCATCTCCATTTTAACGTGCGACCGGTCTGAACGCTGCTGTTTGTAATATAATTTTGGGTCATTTACGTTTTTTTACGCATTAGTTGGCATTACTGCTGATGCCGTATGATAATGACATATGAACAATTCCATGGGAAGGAACCCAGAAGATCGATCAGAAGTAGTTTCCGACGCCACCACTCAGGGATGTGAGCCTTGTTGTACAGGAGTCTGCGTCGGCAAAAATTTCCCTCGATTTTCAAAGAATTCAAAAAATAAGAGAAGGAATTGGCGTGTCATCTCTTCCTCTTCTTTTTCCAATCCCCGTTTACTCACAACAAACAACCAATCCATAGCACAGACCGACGGACACGTATCTTCTACGAGAATAAAGCCTCTTAGGAAGCATCTCCATATGTTCATAAGGATATGGAGTACATCGTAGGCAACTGGAATTTGAAATTCACCGGAGAGCATATTTATGTTGGGACATTCCGGATTGCGATGACGATTCACGAATGCAGCATTTACTGATGAACGGTCACACACAATCAGCTTCGGTTTCAGTCCCGCCTCCTTGCACGCAGTGAACACAGCTGTTGTTTTTGCTGTGACTTCTTCAATGTAGTAGGGTGTTCGGTAGTATCCCACGTGCATTCTCCAGTTATTGGAGATACCACTCACTGCAAAACCCAATGCGTTACTCGGTTAAAACGAGGAGTATTCGACGTCCGTGTCGGTAATGTTAAACGCATCCATGGCGATCACGCACAATTTCTCGTCATCAGTCATCTTCTCGATGAAGGGACGCAGTGTGCTTAGTGATTCAGCTACTCCTTCGGTGATAGTTGGAATAGTGCGCCATCCAAGCACTGTTTCGGCTGGTGGGATATGAAGCTGAAAGCACTGTTTCGGCTGGTGGGATATGAAGCTGAAATGTATCCCTCATTTCGTTGTACGTATTCAGTGAGAGATACAACAGCTTCAGCAAAATTACTCGACATGCTTCGGAAAATGTCATGGTAGCCCCACAAAATATGCTTGCAAGTGATCTACAAGCGGGGCTACTACTGCTAGCTGGTATTATAGCAGTTTCTTTTAGCTCGGCCAACTGCATTTTCAAGCATTGGTTTTCTTCCCTCAAGAGTTGATTTTCAATATCTCTGTTGCTGATTTGTTGTTTCAACGTAGCATTTTCTTTGAAGAGATCTTCACGTGACTCTTGAGGTGGAGTGATGTTTTCATCGCAGTGCATTGGATCTACAATCATCTCTGCAACATCTACACCATCGACATCATTCTCATTATTGTCATCTATATAAAAAAAATATAAAAAAAAAATATAAATTGAATTAAATTAATTAGTATTTCATTTGAGTAACCATAAATTTATTTTAAATTGAGTTTTTATAATTGTAAATTTTTCTAGCATAAAATTGTTTATTCATTACTTATTCATTTTGGTCCAATTTATTTTTATTATTATTATTTATTTTTATAGATATACAACTATTCATTTAATTATTTGTTTTTTATTTTTATAGATTAAAAAAAGAAATAGAAATAATTTTATTTTATTTTTTTTTTATAGATATATATTAGAAATAATTTTATTTCTTTTTTTAATTGTTATATTATTTATCATTATTTATTATTTTTTATTTATTATTTATTTCAAAACTTTATTTAAAATATTTTTATTATAAAAATATAAATTTAAATAATTCTAATTCAATTTTACTTACCTCTTATATGGTCCAAGAATAGTGTTGGCTTCGCATGACTATGAAGCCTGTTTGAACGATTGAAGTCTTCTTGGGTGAAATGTTTTCCACATATTTGGGGGTACTGGGGCATTTTTGCTGTGGAAGGAATTCCAATTAATTCCTTCCATAGTTGCACATTTTTTTTATTATTATAAAGTGGAGGTTGACTACTTCCACAGCTTTTAATTATGCAATGATGACGCAGTTTTGCTGCCGCAAAAAAAAAAGTTCACTTTTTAATTTAAATTATATTTAAAAAAAAAAATCAATATTTCACTTTTTTTTAATTTTTACAACACACTTTATACACATATACTTTATACACTTATAAAGTACTTATAAAATACTTTGTTCAAACTTAATGAATACACTTACTTAATTAATTATAATTAATTACCTTACCTAAAACCTACACCTACAACTTACACTTGAAAACTAAAACATACAAGTCATTTGCCGCCATCAAAAAATCTTAAAGATGGTTGTCCCGATTTTACAATAACACATTTCCACAAAGAATTGAACATGTCTGTCTTGTTGTCCTGCTCATGCACATGATAATACATTTTTCAACGGAAAAAAAACCGTTTCTTTTCCTGTATTGCCATACCCAGGTAAGGTTTTTTAAGTGGCAACTGCGGTTGCGAACAGTGCTGCCATTTTAAAATAAAATGATGGTAAATGTAATAATGTAAATGTAAAAATGTAAATGTAAATGAAAAAAAATTGTTCGTACAAACTATTTATTTTTCATTTATTTGTACAGATTTTGTGATTTCACAAACAATTATAATAAATTACAATAAAAATGACTCCAAGAATTCAAAAAAAATTTTAAGGTTTAATAATTTACATTAAAAATAATATAAAAATAACTTTACTTGTTATGGAAAAATTGGAAATTATGTGAACAAAATGGAAAACTGCAACATCGAATCAAGCTCGATGCATAAGTATTAAATTAATCAAGTACTTGTATTAAAAACTATATTAAAAACAAAAATAAGATCTAGAAAATGAAACAATCAAATTTTGTAGTTCCCAATAATAAAAAATAAAAAAAATATCTATAAAATTACGTCGTCGAAATTAAAGATTGTCATTGTTTAGTCATTGATTGTTAGTCATTGAAAATACTTTCAATGTATTGGGGAGCAAATTAAACAACCTAGCTATTCTTACTCGAAATGACTTATTCTACATTACATCTGATGTTCTACAATAATCAGTGGGTTGGCACGTGATGAACGACAGAAAGTAAACGAGCCAGCTCGAAAAGTCGGAGTTTGATATTTGTAAATTTTGTAAAATAAGACCGGTAATGTATAAAATCGAACAACCCGAGAATTGATTGACATGTAAATAACGATAATTAAGTGGCAACACTGGAGCAGAATGAAGTTGCAAGTTTATTCAGTGGCAACGCACACGGTTGCGAAGGAGGGATCGAAGTGAAAAAGAATAACAGCTGTTACTATTACGAATGAAAATTCAAAAGTGCCCTCCAATTAACGAATGAGATTCAAAAGTGGCCTCCAATAAGGGTCATTAGAGGCCACTTTTGAATCTCGTTCGTAACAGTAACAGCTGATGGGCGAAACTGACATATAAAGGAGGGCAGATAATATTAGGGTGCGACTTATTTTACATCGAGCATTTGCTTTCATTCACGCTAATATTAGCAGAGTTGCCAAGCCGAGTTACCACATAAACGAAAAATAGACACAAGGCAGAATTAGTTAAACAATCGTAACGTCGCGTAGATCATTTATAACGAAGGTATAGTGATACTTTGCGTTATTCATAAGTGGAGTATATCTTCGGAGCTATACAGAATTCGTCAATCCTCCAAATTTAAATGCATTTTTACTCCTACATTGATTGAGCGGTCTGGGCAAATTCAGTTTGAATAAATGGTCAAATAACTGTATTAGTCGGGGTTTTTTGGATGTTGGATACATTTTTTGAAATATGCTTTAAAATATTCTTATTTTTATCTTCTATCGATATTAGATCTTTTATGGGCATTGTTAGATTAATACTTTTACATGTTTGAATGCAATCTGAAATTGCATCTGCAGGATGACACAGTTGCTTTGATGCTTATATTGAACCATTCCTTTCACATGATCATAGTTTCTGATAGATTTGGAGGTAGTTAAGAATATGTCCTTCTGCTGTAGTTTATTAGTTTATCCAAGTCTAGTATAGACTATTTTACGCTGTCATAGCGACGATTACGTTGTGACCCATTTTCTGTGGTGCATATTATCGGATTGACGCAGTTTCGGATGGCTGACTGAAGCTGATGCATTTCGTATATATAATATTTATATACAATTATATTCAAATCACATTAATTAATATTATTTAACATTTTGATTGAAATGTTTCAATTACACAAATTGTATTCAACTTTATTTTTCTTATACTACTAAGTATAATTATATTACATAAATAAACAATATATGAGGCATGTCTTATTTCGAAGAAAATACGCAATTAAACATTTACATATGCATTTTATAATTAATAATATTTATATGTATAACTACTTATAAGATAAAACAAAATCATAATACTCTAAATATACAAAAGAAAAAAAGTCATAACTTGAAAACCTAATGACAATAATTTTGTGTATGAATGCACGATATACGAGTACAATAAAAAAGACTATATAGAAATTCACGTTAAATCATACGAATACTATTGGTTCTTGGTTCTGAAGTTTACGCTCACCACGTTTCAGACGTTTAGGATTTTTCGCTTTCATTAATTAATCCCAAGGACTGGTTGTACATTCATACCAGCATACATTCATCCAGTTAGTTTTTGAGTAAAATATACAAGAGAAAACTACAAATTAAAAAAATTGAATAATACCTACATACTCGTAGTATATCTAAGGTTAGACCAACATTTTCGTTACTATTATTAGTTAGGACAAAATATGAGTTTTCCTAGAGAAAAACCAAATTTGTTTGTGAAATCAGTCTCTCTTATAAAAAAATATTACTAAATATAATTTTATTTATAGCAATTTCTATCGCCATTATCATTACAATCTCCATTCTTTCCTCTTGACTGTTCCCATCAAGCACTCCCTTGTCAGGGGAACAGTGAATGATGACCATGATACAAATGTGATTTCTGTTACTTTGATACTAAGTACATGTTTTGGCTTAAAATCAGGTCTATCTATACGAGCATTGGCTATAATTTCACTTTCTGTGTTTGCTATTTACATTAAGTTACAGTGTTTGTTTTAAATAAATAATTTAAAATTATCTAATTTGTTTGTGATGTGGATAGATGGGGATGAGGAGACTTATTGCTATGATGTGAAATTGTAGCTGCGTACCGCTCTACCCGGAGTTACTAGTTCCACTTTGATGTTTGCTGTTGCTGTTACCTTGGTAGTGTTTGTATCGGAATGGTGGGTCTCGACCGTAACTTCCGGTTGTACAACAATACTTTGTACTTCAGGTGGAAAGTTATTCATACCTTTGTTGCCATCCATATTGCAGGTATGTGAACGATGAGAGCCCATAGATGCATTATTTGAGGTGTGTGTTGATGATGACGATGACGATGTAGGTTGTGGTGGTGGCTTGTGATTATGGTGATATTGAGGCGGTGGTGGAGGATGTGCAGAATAAATAGGCTGATGATTATAATGATGATTGGCAGCATGTAGATGTGGCGGCTGTGGACGAGTAAAACTTGGTGGTGGTGGTGCCGGTGGCGGATGGTGATAATTTAAGTTGTTGGCGTAATTAATATTGTTTCCATAATGTCCTCCCATGCCAGCGTTACTCGTTGCCCATTCATTGTTCATTTGTATCGATGAATTCGATGATTTCCATGAGGGTGGTTCTTCAGTTATTGTCGTCAATGAGGGATCATTGATATTAATATCCTTGTGATGGTAATGTTGTTTCTGACAGGAACGTGACGACGATCTAGATGAGCCGACAACTACAGTCTTATTTGCCCTTTTATTGCTACGTGGCATTTGTGGCGAAGGGGTTGAAATACGGTCAGGATGTTCAAGCGGCACTAGCTCAGCTTCTGGTCCAATCAAACTCAATACAATGGGAAATACTACCAAACTGTTAAAGCCTCCAACGCACAATACAGCCAGAAGAAGCCAAAAGAAATGTCGAATTACGAACTCAAATGGCGAGGTGGAAAGCATGAAAACGGCTACAGCTGATGTTAGTATTCCATGTGTTAAGGGACCCAAAACGACTTGCATTGATAACAGTACTCGCCGTTCACGATTACCAACAGAAGTCAAGAAACCCTGAAAAGAAAAACAAAAATATTATATATAAGACATAGAGAAATGAACGACATGTTTTCACTAGAGCTTAGTTCATGTAAACGTACTTACCAAGGTTATATGAACTGTGAAACATAAGATCATTCCCACACTTAGTATTAGAATGACCGCCGGTAATGCTGATAATTTGATGCCCAATAAGGTCATTGTTCCAAAAATTTGTGCCAACGAAGCCAAAACACTAAATACTACCAAAATGGCGGCCCACATTGATAGCAAAATAGCGGAAACCAGAATAAATGCTGCCACAATACAGCAACACAGTATCATAGCCAATGACGACCTCAACGTCATGTATTGTTCCCAGAAAATGAAGGGGATTCCTGTAAAAAAAAATAACCGTTTAACATTAATCTCCAGTCTAGTCAGTGTACAATGTAACCTTACCCGACGGATAGTTCGGTAGACCGCGCGACTCAAAACGTACACTCAAATCGCGGATGTGCCCGATTAACGACTTAATTTCCGAAGTATCCGTTAACCCATGTAGGTAAAACGGCAGCTGAGAATAAACTAATGGCAAGGATTTCGGAATTTTCAAATCGAATTCTGTGGGAACGTGATAATACTGTCGTGGTTCCGGATGTAGTTTGCCCTAGAAAATAACATTAAAGAAGTCAACATTAATTGCTGTATATCGATGAAGCAATGCTTTGTCTCACCTGTGATGCACCATAAGCAAACACATCGTTTGTTGCCCAGGCAGACAGGTAATTGTAAAAAGCTCTTGGATTTATAATGCCCTCATTGTCGACCAAACGATGTTGTGCCACCAAACTCTTGTCCACGGGATTGTCGACATACCCAGTTTGCACGAGTAGCTTGTAAGCGAGTATGGCATCACTGGAGGCGTTAGAGTGCCATCCCTCTTGATTTATACAACCATCTTTAAACTCACGGTCAAAAATTTTTTGCAAATTCCTCAACCAATCCCGGAACAGCGACAGCCAAAAGTCGGGCAAACCGCCGTTGTCGTTCTTTATAATGTGCGGTACTCGAACGAAGGCCTCATGGTACTCATGTAACAAACGTTGATTGTTGGGGTACTCAAAGTTACCCTGAGTCACGGCATACATGCTATAGAAGCCAAACATTGATGTTTGGGCATTCAGGAATTTGTATTCATTCGTCTCTTTCGGTACTAGATCAATCAAATCCAAACCGTCTTGTAGTTTCGTCGACGCATACAAGCTGAAGATCACGGTGCCAACAAAGAACATAACGACAAGAAATTTGACCCAACTCTTCATAAGGAAAGGCGTATAGTACTTTACAGCAAATTTTGCCAACGAGAAAGATGGCAAGCGTTTCTCGGGAGAACATGACAGCAGAGCTTCTTCTTGGGCAGTAGTGATTAATGCCGGAGAGGTTCTTGTGTTGTTGCATGTCTTGGTCAGTACAGTTGAGGAGTTTCTTAATCGATTTGTATTCCGCAAGGGATTGTTATCAGTGTGGCGTATTTGGCTTATGGGCCTTTCCTTCCATATGGGAAAACAACAACAGGAAATATCAGCTCTTCCAGCAGTACGTCTTCTCAGATCCAACGAAATCATGGCGGGAAACACGAGCAGGGCAGCTGCTAAATTAAAGCACATGACAATGGCTGCCTGTAGGCAAAACACTTTCAACGCAGGCACCGGTATGAACGCAGCAGCAAAAAAGGCACCTGTAGTTGCACAAGCGCTAAACATTATGCTTGGACCAACTTTCTTTAGAATGTATTTGGTTTGCTCCTTGCGATTACTCTCAGCATACGCTGCTGTTAACATAAAAATGTGATCTACTCCAAGTCCCAAAGCCAAAAATGGCACCACTTGAGTGCTGGCTGCATTAAAAACAATACCCAATATCGCACACAAACCCAAGCCTGCTGCCGTAGAGAATCCAATCAACAATACTCCAGCCACACCCACACTTGATTGGCCCTTTACCGGGTCCCTCCAACGTATTAAAGTGCAAAAGGCATAACTCACGGTAGCAATTACTCCAATTAAAATGCTTAAAGGTTTCGGGTTGGAAAATTTCTCCAAAATATCATCCAGAGTTGCCGACGAGAACACATATACGTCGTATTTTTTAGACATTCCTGGATTGCTCATGATATTTTCCACTTCTCTGGAGAAATTCCTCTGCCAGGCATTTAAAACTTCCGCTGCTTTTTCAGGTGTCCAACTAATGTGGTGAACTTTATAGTTTTCATTCCAGAAATCATACATTTCCTTTTCAGTCATTAGTTGGACGACCGTCTGGACACCCTTAGCCTTTTTCAAATGGCCAGTACGATTGCGAAGGACACCGCCCACGATCAACTCCTCGGGCCAATGCATATATTTGGCAGCAAAACCGTAACAACCACCAGTCAGTATGCCTCCAACGTCCAGAGGAAATTCACTGTTCTTATTGGGAGCCGTTTCTGGACATTGCGGATTTTTAGGATTCAGACAAGGTTTCTCTGTATAGCCCGAGGTAATGGCCGCCCGTTTCATATACTGCTCAATGGTACCAAAATCAAATGATATCTTCTGATCATTCATTTGCCTTTTCATTGTCTGCATCAGACTGGATGGATTCAGAGAGCTCCAAGTGATACGCTTGTCCATGCCACTGCAACGTGAAGAGAGAGAGTCTTTATTAGTTAATGAAGAAACCATATGTTTTTGGGATACTTCCGAATGGCACAACTCGATGCAAATGCAAGATACAAGTGAGATAATAACTGCATGTGCATGTATATTGAAAATTACTTACGGTATTTGAACTGGAAACTCGGGCCCCAACAATTGGCTTCCCTCCCAGAAACAATCTAGTGGCGTTATTATCGAACACGGTATTAGATGCTTGAATATCTGCTCTATATAATATGGACCCTCAAAACTGGGTGTCGTTGGGGAATTACACATATCCCTTAGACTCCAATCGGTGTCAAACATGTGTATCTTCACTGCTGTCGCTTTTTTCAGCACTTCGAGATGCGTTAGCAAAGCCTGCGGATGCATTACAGAGGCATTGGGATCGTGAGCTGTTTGTATAAGTAACTGATGTGTTGAGCTTTCAGTCTCTCCTATCGTCTTTTGCGTATACGCTAGCTCGGTCTCTAACCGTCCACCCTCCTGGATCCACAGTTGATGGACTTTCGAGTGTATTTGTACACTTTTAAGGCCAACACAAAAGGTGCTTAATACTAAAATGGCAACAAATAGAACTTTGCCGGCGTGTTTTTGAACTGAACTTCCCAAAGACTCGAGGTGCGATTGGAATACTGAACGCAGATATATCGATGTACGATTGCCACGGGCTTTCCCCTAAAATTAGAAAAAGAAAAAACAGCAATTAAACAATGTAAAAATTCAATAAAACGAATGGATGCAAATGCTTAGAATCTTCGACGGTGGCAACGCAAAGAGTGGGTGGTGTTTTTCTCCAAACGTGGCTAAGGTCGAACACTTTATCAGCGGCTCTGACAACATCACTTCGAAGGACTCTTAGGATACAGGAAGTACTCAACCATGCCAAGATATCGGAAATTGATCTATCTCAACATCTGAGGTGGATGTAATTTCATCAACAACAGACAGGACTTTTGGTGTGTTGTGACACCACCAGATTTCACTTAATTACTATTGATATGTCCGACGAATGCTTAATGCCTTGATCTTTATAGCCTGCACAATTCTTTAGCCCCTTTTTCGTTTCGTATGAATGACTTCGTATTTTATAATTGAGACATTCACTCAAGGGCGAAGCAGGAAGCAGCTAGAGAGGCGGATAGCGAAATACAATCAGTTTACCTATTCTACCTACAAATGCGCTTACTTATGCATACAAGCGTGTATCCGACGCAAAAACAGTCGGTGTAAACGAAGAACAAATTAAACAGTTTTCCTTCAGGTTTTCGATGTATTTTCCCTTTTTTTGTTGGCATTACATCACAAACGTGTCTTTATTATACAGATGCCGTCGTCGTCTTGTGTGTCATGCTGTGTTGTCCGTTTTCTGGATTTGGTGATTGTAGGATGTCTTCATTTCTTCTTGCAACTTCCCGAAATTCGCCACGGGGGAGAACTCTGAAACTTCCTTAGAACAATGTATACGGAATCAGTTTATGCTGGTTTATTGTTGCTGGATCATTTTCGCTGGCATGTTAACACTTTTATGGCATGACAACGGGCGTATCTACTTTTGCCGTTTCCTTGTTACTGATCAATTTCCAAAGAAATGTCGTACAGGATCGCGTGTCTGCCTGTGTCTGTGATGACAACATGGACTAAATGATACACACACACACACACAACGATGGCAAAGTATGTATGCATGTATTTCAGTCCTACAAGAGTCCTACGATATCATGTTGTCCGAAGTAAAGTCAGATTTAAACGTGTCACCTCGAAACATGATTTATTACCTCTCACAGTGCTAACTTTTGTCCTTCATGACTACTTCGTTTCCAAGTAATTGCACTTCTTCGCCATTGTGATCCTTAATGCACACTCTACTCAATTGTTGTTGTCTATTTGTTCTCAAAAAACATTAAGTTGAGTGGTGTGTAAGGTAAAGCAACTATAATGTCCATTATATCTAACGATGAGCGAAATCATACCACTTCACATTTTCTATTCGCAAAAAGTCACTACGATGTTGATATATTGCGAAACATTTCGATCGGTTCAGTATGCAAACATAGACCAATTCTTTGGTCTCATTGAGATTTTGTGAAAAAAATATCAATAAAAAAATAATCAAGGGGCCGCTAGGGGTGTTGTGGATTAGAAGATTACCACCAGAGGGGGTGTCGCTAGGTCTATTCTTGAAGCAAACAGAACTTTTTTTTGAGGTTGCGCGAAACCCTAAGACGTGCATTTCATGGCATTTATTTCAGTGTAATATATGTACAAAGCTTAAGCATATTTAGACAAGGCAATCCCGGATGTACACACTCATGGGCGTGTGCATTTCGAAAACCAAACAACAATTTCCGGGTATCGGATGTTTTGGCTGATAGACGTTATACACATCATGTGGGCACCAATTCGAAGAAAAATCTCAACATTTTAAAAGGAATACTAATAAGTTGCCTAAACCTTTGCACCTTTGAGGGGACCAACCCAACCAGGCGCATTGTAATTTTAAAACGGAAACGTCAACGTAATAAGTTTAAAAATAAAATCGATTGATATGCGAACATTAGAGTGTCTCCGGAAAATATGTACTACATATGTCCAAATTAAGAATTATTTGTGTCTGAATTTTGCACCAGGACAAGCCAAATTACCAAACATGAATCTATTCATAGATGCGGTTTAATTGAAGGGAATTTCGGATATGGACGTGCTGTGGCACTAATACGAACCATGAAAGATGCATAGAAATGTGTATATCTATTGTTTCCAAAATGGATTCTAATTCGTATGGGTTGGGACAATTGGAAGTGGGCGAATGACAGCGACTGTATCTACCTACATACATACATATTGATGTGGATTGTGTTTTATATTGTATTTATCTAGTCTTGTCCAAATGACATGTTAATAAAACATCCCATTAAAGTCTGATGACACCACCAACAAAGGGAAATCAACGAATTCATTTACGAGCGATATTCTCATCACCGCCAATAGTAAGATCAGAATGAAAAGGAGAACACCCAAGTTGATGTTTCGGTCTGTCTCAAAAAACAACATACCGCATACATCCACACAGATTACCTACATGCAGATGCAGGCATGCATGTATGTATGGACAAACATATATACAATAAAATGAAACAGCGACAGCTGCTCGTTTTTGCTTTTACTTCAGATCCAGCAGAGATACGGGTGCTGGTGTATGTGTGCGTCGAACATTTTTGAGGGTCAACATACATGCGAGTCTGTATTCTGCTTATGCGAGTGTATGTTTTTGAATGTGTACTTTAAAATGATCTCCTGATATAAGAGTGTCTTCGAGCCAAGCGATAAGGGAACCAAATGTTGGCATATCGTGAATTGAGGGATCGATTTCGTCGTACCGAACCAGTAACTATACAGAATTGTATATCAGAACAAACAAGTGCATTGTACGTTAGTGCGCCTCAACCCTAAATACCCAAAAACTGTATTCTGGTTTGTTTATTTCTGGACACCCCTCTAAACCGCATCGAAAGCCAATCATTAACAACGGCCAGGTCGAATCTAAAATTAAAGTCGAACACCGTTTTCTGTTCGAAATAAGAACAAAAGGCTGGTTCCAAGGATAGCTCATTATAGAAAATAGTGAGGTGCTTACTTATAGTAAGGTCTTTTCTCAAGAGCCTATACAGAATTGCATGCGAACCGAAATCAGTTTCATTGTCGCAATCGATTTGTCATCCACCATGAACTGATGCCGTTCGTGTGTGTTTTCTGCAATCACTTCCTATTTTATCTCCTTTATTTTCCTTTATGATACACATTAAGTGTGTGTATATTACCATACCACAGATACATATGTATATAAGGCTGTCTCAAAACATGGACCTAATAAGTTTGGAGGAGTGATTGGTCCATGGGAGAATATTCCTATCGAAATCCGGGAGAACATTTATATGACAGCTACATCGATATCTGAACCGTTTTGCACCAGTTTGTGTACGGTATATTGATGAATCAAAAAATAACACTATACTAAATTGCATAGAGATCGGATAGTAATTGCTGCTAAAGTTCTAAATTGATCGCAACTGAAATCCAACTGAAATGAAAATTGTGTTTTTGATTGATTCTTGTAAAATTGCCTAAAACATGTCTCTTCCAAATTATACACTTCAATATCCAAAATATACAATTTTATAATTCCTAAACGACGTAACAAGAAGAATCTTTAGATTTCACAACAGTGGAAGTCATTTTTATACGAAGGCTACCTTAGTCACCCGAATCTCTGCGGCCTTGTGTCTATACTTAAATAAGATGATACTATAGGATTTAGTTTCAAATAAAATTAGAACTTAATAAAAGAAGTGTCTTTGTTCCAGCTATGAAAATTATCGGTATTCTCCGGTGTTGTTCTTCAACTTCCTCCTCCTCTTTAACGATTCAGTTGTTTTCATCATGCTGCTGCCGTTACAACTTATTAAGACATTATAGTCGACATCCAAGATGATTTTGTATAGCCTAAAGCCGGAAAACCCAATCTCTACGTATGTACATTGGAGTGAGTAGAGCAAAAAACACAATTGCCACAGTAGAGCCTTGTATACTCAATGATCGGTATCTACTGGTTAAAGACGGTTTCAAACGGCTAATGGCTATCGAGATAAATTTTACCAATATGGCTTTAGATCTAAATCTCGTACTGGTATCGACCCACTTTAATGTACATGTACACATATGTACAATTATTCTTGACCCAGCAAATCTGGTTTTATTGTTTTTGTTCTCTCAGCGGGGGTTCAAGTTCCTATGCTACCAGATTCATCACTACACTCTAAATTTGCGAGCATTTCGTTAGAGAAGAAACAAAGTGAACAGAGCTGGGGGGGGGGGGGGGGGGGTGGGATAAGGGGTAACATATTCGGATCGTGCCGGAAGGCGTTGTATGCTGTACGGTAGCGTACCAGGGATCATAAGAATAGGATGGAGTGTTATTGTGCTTATGGAAAATATTTAGTTGCTTCCAACATGTTTCCGAGTTGTACATAAATCGCTTTTAATCAAAGGAAAATCTGGAAGACGTTACTCCTCTTTATTTCTCTATTTTTTGCAAAACAAATAAACATAATAACAGATTTCATATTGTGTATTTCAAGTGATGTGTGAAATTCTATGTACATCCGGAGTATCGTCGGAGTATTTCCTGAAGTAAGTACTAATTTCATCCATTATTCAATCATAGACTATTTATAGTTCAAATCCCGTTCTGCAAAATTGTGGCCAATAAAATATTCCCAAAAGAAAAAAAACCTATATATATATATATATACATAGATGTTCGAAACAAGTGATGAAGGCATTCTGTGGACGGAACAACACAGCATTCATTGTTATTCTTGTGTTCGTCAGCGCTGTGACGCTGCAATTGTGAAGATACGCCCGTTAAGAGACTTTAGTTGCTGTTGTTGTTATGGGTACTGTTTCTGGTACAAAACTCTTATTTGAGATGATCATGATTATGCCGCCGTTATTGTTGTTGCTGCTACAATTTAATTTCTTCATTACTAAACTGAACAGAACACATAAAATCATGCCAGTTTGCCCATCCGAGCGTCCGTGGACTGGCAGAAATGTCTTACTTTGAAGAAAACAGAATGAAAACAAACCAGGTAAGGCTGGGCAGGCTGTCCGTCCGCAATACGTATACATTTGTGTGTGTTTGTGTGTGAGTCTTTATGTATTACTATGAACAGGTAACATCGACAGTTCGCCGCTCCATAAGTGATCTGCTGACTGTTCCGTCCATTCTGTCGGATGGCCGACTGAGTGCCACATGCTTTTATGTTGTATTTCGCCGAATAAGAGTGAGTGTACGATTGTTGCTGTTGTAGATACGAGTATATTTGTTGTTACTTTTCCGGTATTATGTGTGTGTTTTAGAGTTCTTTTAGGTATTGTTCATCCTTAGCTGCGGTAATTATTATTATTTTTTGAGAAAAAAAATGATTCAATGAAGACACAACTCTAAGTGTGGTCTTTTTTAATGTCTTCATAATTTGTTTCTCTTGGATTTTTTAATAGCTTCGGAAATAGTGATGATAATTTTATTATTATCAATGTCGTGGCGTATTGTTTTTCGAGCAGCCAGTAATAAAGTGTGAGGGAGATAGAGGACGACAGAAATATGTATGTGTATTGATTTCCTAGGGAAACGGGAAACAATTATAAACGCGTATCAGAAACGTTTGTTTCGCATATTTGTGGTGGACGCAGGAACTCGCAGTCTCTCTCTCTCTCTCGATCCAATACAGTGGAATCGGCTTATGTGAAAACGGAGAAAAGCATGCATTTCGTTATATATCTTTCACGAAATATATCGTCCCCTTAATATTATAATAGGATATAATACACGATATACCGGTTCGTCGCATTATTCCCACAGATTCGAATGTATGCGCGTATCATCTGTTTCATACATTTTATTTCAACAGCATTTTTGTCGTGTTGGAAATACAGTCAATATGTATGTATGTTAAAAGTCTGGTCATCCGGAATGACTTATAGCTTATAGTGCCTAGTTATACAGTCTAAATATTAAAGCTGTCGTTTTTGGCGTCCAATCTTTTATATCGAGGCGTACCAAAAAAAAAAACTCCACTATCATTGTGGGACATAATCCAATTTTTGCAGTTTCTTCATAATCCATTTCGTAAAATATCCCTTATGTATAATGAAGGAAAATTGATGGTTGATGATATTAAGCAGATGATTATTTATTGGTAGTTCAAAAATCAGCTTGAAGGCGGTTTTAGTCCATAGGACGAATAAAGGAAAACTTCGGTTCGAATCGCGCATAGTGTAAAGTTGTGTCTGCTTTTTCTATGGCCCTGTCCCACTGTGCAACGCTTTACATAGAAATATGTCGGATATAATTATGAGCGCCCCGCGTCAGTACGATAAACGAGCAGACGTCATTTTAACGATGCCACCAGCCAAAAGCAATACAAAAAAACTCAGAGGACGGACGGCCACGCAGAAATCAACGCAAAAGATGTTATGCATTCCGAAAACAAAATGTATGGATATAATCGTCTATCTGCTTGTCTTCGTTGTTGGGTGTATTCCGTGTATTCCCCAAAGAGAGCAGCAGAGGCGATGGGCATATGACGAGCAAATAAAATACAAACGAACGAATCTCCTTTTCTGTGCTGCAGTCTACGCCATGGGTGGTCACTGTCGCCACACACATTCAGGCGAGCAGTTAGTCGCTAAGCTGAGCGATCTCCGCTGACGACGTTATTGTAAACACTTCTTCTTTGGCGCAGAAAGCCGAGACCTCAACACAAACTAACATATGTGTATGTTAATAAACATAGTTGCCAGCGGCGGAATATCTTAGGCCTTCGCGCGATAAACATTGTGAAAGGCCATCGTACGGATTTTCTATCATAAGTACGATCTATGAGATAACATGAGATACGTCTAAAACCTGCTAACGAATTTATATACTTGAAATGTCGCCTATTGTAGATTATCGTCATTGGGTTTTGAACCTTGTGTGATTAAGACTTTAATATGTGTGAGATAGTATGGAAGGCCTGATATAAATCCTTCCAGTTCGCGTATTCCGCCCGCCCTAATCGCATTCGCGAAGCACGAGTATTCATACATATACAAACATACACCCACAAACACACATATACATACATACATACGTGCACATACACCCATGGACACACACACACATCAACTTGGATATCCAAACCAATTTTCAGCATCTTCCAATGTCTGGTATCCGAAGAATCATGATGTTGGTTGCAACGCCAAGGTACATTCCTCCTACCATCCCCACACCTACCGTGCACCGTACCGCCTTCTTTCATGTTCATACATTAATTCCTGTGTCACAAGTCGCGCGACGGTTTGTTTTCTCCATGCATTAACCGCTATATCGGTCGGAAAAACGCCATTGACTGCTGAGTTTTATTAAAAATGTCTGTAGTACATGATCGTAAATATGTAAATATTTACTTACATATATGCAGATACATATAAATGTATGGATAAGTAGTTTACATACTCAACACGCGTGTCTCTGGGATGAGGAGACTTATAAAAATGCTAAATAATTTTCTTCCAGTCGTCATTTCTGTAGCCGAAAACGTGTTCGCGACGGTGGTGGCACATGAAAACTTATCAAAAGAACACAGAGAATTCCCTAACAAACACAATGTCTGGAATTCTCGTTATAAACTTTTTGTGTCCTTGGTGTCGATAGCCTCCCAAGGTGAATATGTAATGCTGCTGGCACGAGTACCGGAAGTTGGTACGCAAGCGCATTGCATTTTATGCAAATGCTGTGTACAATGTTTGACAGGAATTTCCCGATTTCAAATGATTGTGGGCGGTCAGATGTATTAAATTATTGACATTTTCAGAAACCCTTCAACCCCTCAAACCCTGCCATTCCGAATTGTACATATATACATATATATATATATATATATATGTATCTGATAATCGTAATATATGTACTCGCTTCAGCTGATAGAATTACGCCGCATTTGGTTAATCAATAAGCCAATGGAACTGATGGCCACATTTTTGCGGGTCCGTTACATCCGATCCAATGTCAAAAGCATTAGCATGACTCCAAATATTACTGAAAGGCCTCTGCGAGGTTTGCTGGGTTGTATTTCGAGCCAATGCTAGAAAAATACCACACAAAGATAACACCAACCAACGATGATCATTCATATTGCTTTTCTACTCAAAAATGCAGATACATCCATCCGTCCGTCCATACATACATACATATGTATGTACATGCAAGGTTTATTTTATTCTGGTGTTTTTTCTTTTCTTTTTATCAGCCCGTAGTAATGAAGTTGTGCTTTTGGGCTGGCTCGCCGATGATCATCATGATGCTGGTATTGTTGTTGTGTCGGCTGTGTCTTAATGGCTGTTATTGTTGAAATGCTTCGAATGTGTTTGTTTGTGGCCAATTCTAGCAATACTATAGTCTCTCTCGCACTCTCGGTGGTCGGCCGGCTGTCTGTCTGCCTGTCTTACCCACCGCCGTTGAATGTCTGTGTGTGTCCGCTCGTTTTAACGTTTTTAATGTCTTCATTATTTTAGATTTACGTTTACGACTTTTGTTGTTGTACCCTCCACCACAGATGCTATTTAAAAAGGAAAGAATACCAAGTTTGTCATTCCGTTTGCAACAGCTTGAAATATTCACAGTTAATAATGCAGACTGAAATGCAAAAGTGCAAAGATAAAAACATAAAAGTGTTTGAGTCTGAAAGAGGACTTGAATATTAGCTTATTTTTCACGAGTTCCAAATTTCGAATTGACCATATACACGAAACTTCCTAACATTAACTGTTCAACAAGTTGCAAGTTGTATGTAATTTGATGTATTGAATGTGTATTATAAGTTAGTTTAATGTCTGTAACATCCTGAAATATTTTAAATGCACCCCCGCCACCCCTGTGCTATACCAATAGAATCAATAACTGTGTCAATGTGTACATGCCACGAAAAACTTATCCACAGTCTGTGAGAGTGTGTATACAAACAACTTTGTACATGTTTGTGCACAGCCAGTGTTCTGAGGACAGTTCCCCGTATGCTCCTTCGTAATATGTTGAGAGAAATACGTACGTCAATTTGTACCAATTTCAATGACAATTTGCACATGGCTCTATTCGACACATTTTCAAGTGAATCTCCTAGGTGTAGGTACATGTTTTCTTTGTACAGAGCTGTCCATAGTTTGTCCCGGGTTTTCGTAGTCCAAAGCGGTGTAGGGTATCAGGTAGTCGCCCCGCCCGACGTTAGCTTTTTACTTGTTTTAAGGTTTGTTAGTGTTGTTTTCTTTCTCTCCTGCTTTTTGTATGTGTTCTTTCATGCAATGAATCTGACGAAAAAAAAACTGCTATGACAAGAGCCATGATCATCGTCAGCGGTAAGACTGAGAGTTGGTTGAAGGAAATAGTGAAGGCAATATACATATACACTCGGAAAAACGATTGCAAATCAAAAGGTAACGACTTAGTTTTCATCTGTGTCCAGCATTCTAGCCGGGTATTTGGCATAGGCCCAAGCCCAGACGACTGAAGACACGATTACCGAACTTTGAAATAATCAACTGAAAATCCAACTGACTAACAGCAATCATGATTGTGGGCCGGAAGCAGCTGTCAATGTATAGTTCAATAAGGCAAAGTTGGTATTCTTGTAACAACAATTCTCAATCTGCGTGGTTTAGGAACTGTATTCTTTTATATATTCATGTATTTCGGATTTCTGTACCATAGATGAAGTGGGATTTTTTTCGGTGTAAAAAACATACATCTCAACATTTATTTTATGTATTGTGTTGTACTTGTTTTTACTCGACAACAACTTCATTTGCAGATCAGCAACCGATGCCGTTTCCCTTTAGCGGATTTTTGGCAAGAGATCAATTGATCGATATTTGAAATTTCTAAGCAATCCATAACAGAGTATAGACATTGAGAGAGGGTAGGGCACATTGTAGCTTTTTTGGGTGTTGTACCTAGATAAATGTATATATACTAATGATTGTTAAATTATATCGATGCCGTTTTCATTCCAGAGTATGCAAAGTCGCCTTAGCATGTTTTTTTGGGCAGATTGTTGTCTGAATTCCGATAATTTCAACTTTAATCCTGTCAAAAGCTGGAATTTATCCGACAATCCCATCAAAAGGTATGCTGAAATTGTACTTAGCATATGAATTCTCGTCTTTTGAGAAATTCCAAAATTGACTTTTTAGACTTTGCATACAATAGACTGAAACGATCGATATGAAGCTCGAAAAGTAATACGCAGAAAGGTGTTACCGAATTCATTTGATTATTGCGATTCAATACAATGTTAACCGACAAAACAAGCAAATCCAGACGAGATATAATATATAACAATACAACTCTCGGCAGTGTGATTTGTTTAAACATATCGACATGCACCTTCTCTATTGACCACATTAATTTCAAAATGA
The DNA here is from genome assembly GCA_958296145.1 of Hydrotaea cyrtoneurina. NCBI lineage: Eukaryota > Metazoa > Arthropoda > Insecta > Diptera > Muscidae > Hydrotaea > Hydrotaea cyrtoneurina. Next base: position 591,096 of record OY282516.1, on the reverse strand, counting down.
ACAAACCTATAATATTTAAACGGTCATTGGGGGGAGAAAAAAACAAGATTTTCGACATTAAATATGATTTCTTTGATGAGTTTTGCATCGGTAAAATCTACAAATCGTTTTCAATTGGTTTTTGAGTTCATCAAATAGAAACAGATAACTGTGAAAACCACGAGTAGTTAAAATTTGGAATTTCAGAAATGTGGATCAAAGTTATGACCGATTACAAAAGCGGTAAAAGCAGCAGCATACCAAAGTTTACATGAAAGTGCAGGACATACCTTATCAATTTGATCCAGCGCTATTTGCGCATCCACCCATGTTGTGCGAATGTATAGATCGGAAAATAACTTCTCGTCGACCACATCGCCGTGTGTATCGGGGACACGGGGCAGACTGTCCATTGTGGGCACAACCATATTTCCAAGTAAATGCGATGTAGTTTTTCCTTTTTCCAAACAGTGATGCCAAGTCTTTAAGCGCAAGGCATTTGTGTGCTGTGGTTATTTTAATTATCAAATCAATATTGAGACTATTTATTTTCAATTGAATTGTCTTGTTTGTGGCTTTTGGATATTTTCACTAGGTAGTAGTAGAGTGCACCATTTTTTTGTTTCAGTTCAAAATTTCGGACTTGTTATTTGTTTTCGATTTTCAACTAATGGGTTTGTCACGTTTTCGATTTATTTTCAAAGCAAAATTAATTTTGTGGTAATCATTCTCCTTGCTCTTCTCTTCTTCTCACTCTCACACACTCGACTCGTACGAATGTCGCACACTCTATTTTGTATTTTATTGGGTTAAGAGTATTTGTTATTCCACGGTCTTCGCTTGGGCTCTTTTATTATTTTCTTTTTCTTCGAATTCTTAAAAAAAAACAACAAATCGTTCTTTTTATAAATTAATAAAAATGCATTACATTTTATCATACAGGAAATCATAAACACTTTTCCCCTTAAAACTCATTTTAAACAACCGCATATGTAATACATATTAAATAAACAATATTTTTTTTTTCATATAGAAACCACTTAGTATGTATTTTTTCCTTCCTTTTTGGTGCATTCAATATTTTCTTTGATTTGTATTTTAAATATGGTAAAAACACTAACACCCGACTCGATGTGCTACTCGCCCGAAGATCGTTTTCAATCTGATGCAGTTTGGTGTGCGTTTTCGTTGAGAGCAGAGAAAAACGACTTAAACAACTTCATTAGTGCGTGCTGGCCTGGCGCTGAGTGTGTTGTATATCTCATGGATACAATGCTAGTTCTATTTACTCATTCTCTCTCTCTCTCTCTCTCTCTCTCTGTATCTCTACCAATTTTCTCTCAACCGCTGTTAGGTACATTCGGAGATATGCGGCCATTTTGATTTGCCATCCCTGTCTTATGTGGCTGAATTGAATTGGTCTCTACACTACACCCGGAGCTACTTGTCTCATTCACCCTGCATTTTGCACTTCTCTTTGATGATTGTGGAAGAAAGAGTGTCCACTCTCTTCACTTTTTATGTTATTGAAGATGAAGTCATTATGTGAAATTATGTTTAACATTATTCAATTATTTTTATTTGCGGGGCGGAACAGTGACGCATTGGTCTCAAAGTGATGTACAAATCTACATGACATTAGGGCATAGGAAAGTAATTCGAGGTGTGCAAAGCGACTCCTAGAAGTGACAATCAGGTACATTTTGCCTCGTCCATATTTATGTCCGAGTAAAGGAATTTATTTCTCCTTAGTCAATGGTAGATACAAATTCCTATTAATTCATCTTATCGCCGATGTGCAAGAGAGACTAGCAACTCACATTATCAAATACACCTACGTTGGTTGCTTCTAATTTAATTTCGTGGTTGTCATAATAACACAAGCAGCAATAGTAACAGAGGGGTTTACACACTTTTGATGACACACCATGGACCATCATGTCAATCTCTAGACCCTGCATTATCGTAGCGTACATTACAAATGAGATAAATAAATCAGTTAATTCAATAGTTTTGTATGTTTTGTATTTACATATGTATACATTTGTCGATTTATTTGTTTGTCTATTACAATTAAAAGTACATTGTCATACACGTGCGACAGAACCGAATAAAACATATCAATATGTATCGTCTAAGCTAAAAAATCTGTCTTGCTTCTAAACAAATTTTTTTTTTTTTGTTGCATCTACCAATAATAATAATAATACCCAAGAGAACGAGATGAACTGTCAATACTATAATCTAATAAATTCTCAGTTAACGTATAAAATGTTGACAAACAGACACCATGCCTGGCCCTTTTGCATGAAAGCAAGCTTTCAGTTTCTACGAAGTCGGTGGTCTAGTCTTGGTTGCCTTTTTGTTTCTCTGTTCCTGTAGAGAATGTGATGGAAAGAACCTTCGAACAGTGGCTTCGATGCTTTTCGATAAGCTGTACAGGATTGGATCTAACTAAACTCGTTGTTTCCACATAAAGTGATCATTGCAAAATCCTACAAATACATAGTTTCCAATTGAAATTTGAATCTTAAATCGTGATAATTCCATTTATTTTTGAGTAACGTCCATTTCCGTCGAAATTTTGACGTTTCGTAACGAAGAAATAAATTGTATTTATGCACAAAATGGCTTTGGAACCAATGTGCACGATTCGATTGACGGCTGCGGTTTGTTGTTATTGTTTTTTGCTAGTTTATTTTATTGTTTGTTTCTTGGTGGTTCTCGGTTTTTCTTTTTTTTTTTTTCGAGGGAGAAGCTTTTAAAACATAATTGGTTATACCAAATTAACCAAGTTGTTTCGTCTGGTTGTGTTTTTTTTCTCTGTCGCTGCTGTTTGTTATGAATTGGCGTCTGTGTGGCATCACTCCTCCTTGGCGAGGGTTCAGATACATGTGCTCCAATGCCTTAACGTTGGCAAATTTGTTAACATTGTTGTTGTCGTTCGTTCTGTGTGGCAGAGTAGTAGTTGACTGTTTGTTAACTGTTGCTGTTGCCAATGTTGTCGCTGTGTCTCTCGTATATTGCTGAGAGATACATATGTGAGATGTTGTGCAAAAAAAACATACGCCGAGGATTTCTTGAATTAAAATGTCCGTTTGTTTGTTGTTGCACTAAACCTAATACCACACAAGTTGTTGTGGGTATAATTTATGCAGTATGTACATTAGGGTGCGTCTTATTTTGCTGTTATTGAGATTTGGAGTTTTTGAACGCATCCATTCTGTATTCTTAAACTAGAATTCCTATTGCGGTTTTCAAAAAAAAAGGGATCGTATTGATTCGAAAATGAGTGAATTCTGGTTTGAGGAAAATATAGTAAGTTTAAATAGCATGCTTAAAATATTAAAACCAATTAAATTGGACGTTAAATAAGTTAGGCCACACTCAACCCTTTATGCGCAGAAATGGAATCGATTCATTCTATACTTGGTGAGCGAATGTGTCGGGCACTTCACCTACGAATTGATGAGAGGAGAGACAAAACGTCGTACACGTTCAATAAAAATCGTGAAAGTACATAGTATGCTCCAAACTTCGCTGTAGTTGGATATGCTGAAAATGTTTTTCGTCATATTTTTGGTGGGCGTAATATTAAAAATGAATTCAATGTGATAATGATGAAAGAGCTGGTATAGCTGAGAAAACTTTTCGCGAAGTAGCTTAACAATTTTTGATAAAGAAGATATATTTTGTAGAAAATGGTCAACGCAGAATATTCAATACCTGATACACGCACTTTAACTATTCGACCAATTTCTCTACAGAATAATTGTACATATTATTTGTTCATGTTCATTCCAGTTCTTACGAATTGAATTGTTATATTTCGGTTCCCGTTTTTAGAAAGATTACTTTTAAAATTTTAATTATGAATTGAATATTTTTTAATTTATCTAATAACCGGGATCCCGGGAAAATAAAAAATCCTAAACAAAAGCAGCGGATATTCAAAATATGTACAGTAAAAGCTCTACTCGCAGATAGTTCTCGTGAACTGACAGCTCCCGCAGACGGACAAATTTCTGGAAATTTATTTCCAAAGTGGAAAGTGTATCACAAATAGTGAGTTATTCGCGCTACTGCGAAGTCAACCGAGGCAGTCATGTTCTTTCGAATAAACCACAATTATGCCGAAAAAGTAAATGTTCGTTAATTTTCTTGAATTTCAAAGAAAAACATGAAATAGCTCACAAATATTTTATATTTACGTGCTATTATTCGAGAAATATATGGTCTGGAAAATAGTCTGGTACTTTTTTTTTTAGCAAAGTCGTTTTTACTAAAATCTGGCAACATTTGTGACCACCAACAACGCTAAACCGCTGTTGTTGATATCCGAGCCAAGCTTCAACTGTAATCCAGTGAATGTTATGCCACTGCCACACACACACACACCCATACACACGCCAAATGTATCTGTATCTTAATGTATTGTTGTTATTATCTTGTGTTTGTTTTATTCCTGCTATCTTAATGTTGCGGCCGGGCCTGGCCTGGCATGCTGCCTGGCTGCAATATAATGTCTTAATTTATAGATTTAATTTGTTTTTCTGCGGTTTGTGCTGTTGTTGTTTGTATCGTTTACTAGACCACCAACATGTACGAGTGACGAGTGGGACTACGGGAAGCTGGCGTACTGTGGGAAAAGGTAACAGGCAGGCGCTAACAAATTTGGAGGAACCGACTTTGACGCTGTATAAATATTCGAAGTTGGCCTATTCTTCTGTATAGGTTGTTGAAAAATATTTAGAGGTTTCAATGTCCGATGCAATTGTGCATTTCATACGATACTCGTACACCAATATGTTTGCTCTCCAGTTTCTTACGACAACATGAACTTTCTTTAGTAAAAGAAAAACAGAAGGATGAATAAATTCAAAAAATTTTTTGTTCGGGCCACAGTGCGGCCGCGAGACTTAGAAAAAACAATAGGACTGGAGACCGTTGGAGAGCGGAAGAATAATTACACAGAAAACCTACTATAGGATATTCGCCAAAAACAGAAACGAACGCTTACACCCTACAGTGGCTGACATTCTCCCTAGAGATTCATTTCGACTCTTGTATGTGTGTAGTTTTACAAGGGGCCGTAGAGGAATAAATATTATGTTGTAGTCGTATTCCCCCTGGACGTACTATACACGATTGACGACAGACGGTGCAGACAATATCATCGGGGTTATTGTGTGGTGTGTGTGTGCTGTTGCAATCTAAGATGACATCTCTTGTGCTGGACAACTGACAAAAAAAAAGAGCGCGCTCAGCAGTTCCCTTGGAAAGCTCTTGACCACCGCGAATGATGAATGCTGCGGAACAACATGGAGGCACTACTCGCCTTCATTGTTATGCGAATGAATCGTTGCACATGCCAAGTCGCACTTAATGTAATAATTACTACTTGCCACTGGGTAATACACTCTTGACCACTTTAGTTACAGTGCATGCTTCGTTTTTGTTCGGTTTCCGTTTTGCTTGTATGGCGGTGTGTGTGCTTCATTGTGTAAGCGAGCCGGTAGTGAGGTAGCTAAATCTCTAAATTTGTCCATTAGCGTGACTTTTGTGGCCGTTGTGCCTTTGAGGCCTCCATGATCGTCGTCGAAGTAGCCAGCATTCGTTTTCTTTCTTACAAACTGTCAGCTTTTTGTGGGCTCCTCCAGACACATTCATATGCGAGCGAGCGCATACACAAATGCTTTACACAGGCGGCGGCGGCTCGGCGTTGTACATGTGTGTGGTCTCACTTGGGTGGTCCAATATTCGTCTTGGTTTTGTTGTTGTTTGTGCTGGCTGGCGTGTGGTTTGTGGTTTGGTCTTCACTCCATCAAAAGCAAAAAAAACAACCACATCAAGCTTGCCTGTACGCTTAAAGTGCTTTGTTGATTGGCCAGTTCGGTCGTACGGTCGGCCGTTCGACCGATGACGGTGACGCCGTTGTAGCAATAGTACCTATGGTGCTCGTTTGCTTTCCCTCCATTCACTGGAATGGTCCGTCCGACGCGCTACCTACGCGTTTGTTAATTTGCTTATGATCATCACAATAGTTTTTTCTTATTATGCTCTTCAATTATATTAGTCCTTTTGCTCATATTCGTTGTTGTGATGTTTTTGCTTCAACTACCGTATTACGAGTGTGCGAAAGAGGGTCGCAAAAGACACACCTTTTTTCTTGAGTGTACGCCAGAGCTGCATATGGGGAGTATATGTTCGTATGTGTGTGTGTACATACATAAATGTGTGCGGTACACGTACGTGTGGTACGATGTGGTAATTTAAGCTGCTTTCGTTTAATCGTAATGGCTTTCCATAAGCTTAGCTTTTGATATGCCCACACTCAGCGTTTGTGTACGGAGCTAGCCGAGTGGTTTATGGTTATGGGTACATTAATTAAATAACTGAAACCACAATTATCTATTGGCCACCCAAGGTTTTTAATAGCTTTGCTTGATTGTTAGAAAACCGTAATTTTTTTTTCAGGTGAATGCGTCCGCTCTGCTCTTTGTGATTTGGTAGGGCGCAATTTGGTCGGATGGTCAGGAGGAAGTGGGACCTGGTAACTTCACGTCATCAATTATTTGCGGAGTTCCTCAAGGAAATCTTCATTGAATATTTGTTGTTCCATTTTCCACAGCCGTTCAGGGCACAATGACAACTTACGTTTTTCGATGTAAAAAACACATAATAGCATGATGCTCGATAAGTTTATCTTGAACAAAAATGAAAAATATAAACGGCAATTAAAACAAATCGCGCTAAAAGCTATTAGCGTCATCAGTGCTAATTTCGTCAAGGACAAATGGTCTTGCGATCATTTCGCATGACCAGACATCGTGTAGTTGAATTCTAAGTCTCGAAGCCGCCATTAAACCAACGTACCAAACTTCAAAAATAGAAGACTAACTCGGCAACATATTCGTTATTCCGAGCTGTATTATTTCCGACAATTTATACTTGGAGTAACTCTTTAAACCAAACATTAAAGTGTATCTAAAAATGGTCTCTTGGATCCATATTCCAGTATTGCTGTTCGTGCTCTTACATGTATCTTACGCATTACTTGTAGTCGTATTAGGATGATTGCTTTCCAGCTGTGCTGTGCATTGAACACCGCATGCACAGAATCGTACATTGGCCATAACAGTATTGATAACGACTGGAAGTAATCAGTAACAGGTACCGTTCAATGCCTCACCCAAAAGAGACGGCTTGACTTTAGGCACTTTGATCTTTCGAATGGAATTAGAGCGCAAAGAATTGTTTGTTCAATTCTCGAAATGAACAGCAATGGAAATTGCAAAATGAAATACAAAATAAGGTGTAACTCCCAACCATCACAAAACAAAGCACACAACACTGTACGATAATCGATGAAAGAAATCTATATCTACCTGCCGCCCGTAGGTGACAATATGGAATTCCCAATCGCATGAACGATAATATTCTGTAAAAACTATTTTTTCGTTTATTTTTGAATATTCGACATTAGAGTTCGACATCATTCACAATCTCTTGAGTAAAACGCCATTGAATATGAAACTAACGGCAAGTCCGGGACATTTCATCATAACTAGTCTTGGGAAATGACAAATTTAACAGGCACAACATCAACCCATAACTGGTGGAGCGTTCGACGTCAAAAAATAAAGGCGATTAGAATAAATACAGGCGCCAGTTCAACTACCCTAGTCAGAGCATCATAATTATTCTTGGGAAATACCAAATTAATTAGGAAATCGAACACCTCCGTGCGATGCAAAACAAAGTTTCTAATGACGAGGAGACCAGTGCCAGGCCCACTTCCCCGACCATGTCATCATAATTCGTCTTGTCAAATGACAAATAAACTCAATTACAATTGGGCCAGAGTGCAACGGCAAATCATAAAGGCGATCTAGAGTGCTAAGCTGAACGCAAATTTGTGCAAATAGTTTCTGAGACTGGCAATTGACTATTAGCATTCGTATTTATTTTCGTCAATTTTTATTTTTTACGCTGTTTGCTTCGCGTTAGGTTTTGAAGCTTCATCTGTCGTTAGCAATCCGGTTTTTGGGTTGTTTTTTAAGCTGAAGAAACCTATTATTTTCCCGCTTTAGCTAAAATTCATTCGCTGCGTGAAATCAGTTTTGCCATTGAAAAAATATTCGGCATAAAGTAACTTCACAAAGCGCCCCTCATTCACACAGATGGTCTGAAGCATTTGTCTTAATCTTTGAGTTGGTTATTGGAATTCCAACTCCCTGTGATGAGAGCAATTCCTTAGTTTGGGTTTCTTGTATTCTTTTTTTAAACGCAAACAAATGTCTTCATTAGTTTCGTTATTGATGATGTTTTCTTTTCGACATAAATTCGGAGAATGTACAAAATGTGTTAAGCGGCTTACGATTTTACGTCTTTCCTTTTTTCATCGTAGGAGGTGATGCGGTAGTTTATGACGAGTTTAAGGTTGCTCTCTTACGGCATAGGAACATTGAACGAGCCTTGAATTACTTTTAATGTCTAAGTCGGAATTCCTGACATTTGAATACATTTACTGATTCAGTTAATAAGATGTGTGGCGGCAGGTCATGAAACTTAAAATCGAACTCCCGGTTTCCCTTCTCATTGGCAAATATGCGAGGGTTGTCGGGAATCGAAATTTGTTACCACGTTTTAATAGAAAGGACCACCGTGAGACAGTTTAGTTGAAATTAGTCGCAATATCACTGAATTGATCTTCGTGCGGTATACATGTTACATATCATTCACGAGCAATTAGCGCTGAGCACTGTGACTATCAGGATATAGCTCACAGTTCTTCCGACGATCTGTCTCTCAACTACACACAACAACACTTCATATGCTTGTGCAGTAGTTCATATTTTCGCAAAGCAAAAAAGTTCTATAGGAATGAAATATCAAAACATAAAAGGCAACCCTCGTACATGTATAGATACATATATATAAATATATACCTGTGTATATGCCTTAAGTCTTTTGTATTCATTCAAGAAAGCCAAGCAGACATTCAAAGTCACTGAAAATCGTATGGACGGCCTTCTTGAATGATCTCCGCCACCCAAAAGTAATGTTCACTGTGAAAACTCGTATAGCATAAACCGTCAGTGCACACGAAGAGGCAGCAATGTGGACAATTGGTATTCTAGAGGACTCCTCCACATTACCTAGATGATGACGATATTATGTACTACACACGTATTTGAAAATGCAAAAAAAAATTGCACATATCGTAAATATGAACACAGATACACTTTCACATACCCATTCATCTATACGAGCGTGTGTGTATGGTAATTGATGTTTACGTAACACAGTAGGGGGTTGGCTTATTTATCAATTTTACATTTTTGAGGAATCCTCGTCAAAATGTGAATTACCGCTCAATGTGTAAACCCACAATTTGAATAAAACACTAATAAACACTATAAATCCTGGTTTTTTTTTACCAAATATTCTCGAAAGCCTGCCGTCGTATCAACATTTCTAGAGTCACGTTACTTAGCTAGTAACTTTTGATAGGAGTGTGAATGCTTTAGAACCAGGGATCTCCCGAAACTTAAAACATCTTCAGTAAGATTATAAGACGATTTTGTGAATCCTTTACCAATTGTGTTGAACACATACCGTACATCAAACGACATATGTACATAATTGCACAGATGAAGTCTTACGTTGATTTGATTACAAGTTTGTCCAACTTTGAACCAACTATCAATAATTTACATTGAATATGATGCATTCGTTTGATGTATATGTATTCAGTTTTATTGATTTGATGTTAAGGTGTAGTCTACTAAAATGAACAAAAACATGCGATGTCCCCTACACGACCAACAACAAACATCTACTCGTATTGGACATGCAGAATCACACACATACACACCTGCATATATGTGTACATAAACACAAACGTCAAGTTAACGCATGCGGTGTGGTGCGATTCATCGCAACCAGCAGCAGTACCTCCACCTTCGATTCGTTCGCATGCTAATCTGTCACATACGGTTCACGCATGCGTACATACCTTGGACATAACAATAACACCGTACGTCAACAGAACAATGAACATGAAAAGAAGGCACCAGCAAAGCACTCTTACACACACGTACCAACATATCTATACAAACACACATACGGGGTCTATTTGTATTGAAGTCTTAAATGTTTGCTTGTCTTTTTCAATTACGCGCATCAATGGAAGCGCAGTGTATGCTTGAATAACTTTGAAGTTCGGAATACACGCCACTTGTGCGTAGGTGGTCCGTTGTTGCTCTTTGGTTTATATTTTATACATACATATACTCAAATCGAGACCAGAAAATGTAGTTAATTTAAGTACATTTCGCTCTTTTACTTCAATAGTGTCACAATTCAAAACTAATTTTTATTTTTTGCTCAAGAAAATGTTGTAAATCTCGTATTTGAGTAGACTTTTGTTCTGCGTGTATTATACATACATATGTATGTCTAGGATGAAAATGAAAACTTGCTTCCAATCAACCCAATTTTCCAAGACCTTGATGACGGTTTCTGTCGATTTACACTGTGTGGACGTCTATCTCACGAATGTATTGCTCAATATTCGCCCTTAAGTGCCAAATCGTTGAGGGATTATGCAGAAAATCGATCCATCACGGGACTCCACCCTAAAACATAAACTGAGAAGCAATGATGAAGCGTATGGTCGTCTAACGTCAACTGCTGAACCAATTGGACCTTGTAAGCGAATAATGCGACGTTTGGGCAACACAGCATTGACTTGGAAAATAAGTTTGAATTATTTCTCAGCGTTATGCATAGGATAGGATACCAGCCAAAAACCACATATGATTTTCTGTAAGTTTTCTTAAGATATAACATTTGCCAAGTGTACTCTTTGTATCTTTCTTAAATATGGCAGTCAGATTGGCGCGGAATTCATCATATGTATGAATACAATGTGCGTGCATAAATGCTGATGACAGTCAGGGTTGGTTTTGTAATTTTGTTTAGACTGCCACTGTTCTACGATTTACTCTGTGTGGACTAATCGCAAGTGCAGCAGCAGCAATCGGCAGGCCAAAATACGGTAGGGTCGCCTTTATCATATCCTACACGTCCATAAGAAAATGTTTACAACTGTGTTCGAAAAAGTAGGAAGATCTACTTTCACCAATGCAAAATTTAGTGTGTTGCTATCCGAATATATGTATGTTCATACATATCGACGCCTCCGAACCATAGTATGCTAAGTCGACTTAGCATGTTTTAAAGTTCTTTACGTTTTTAGATTCTACGGTCCTTAATTTAAATTCTCTGAAATTTTGGTAATCATCGGCCAATCCAAACAAAAGTTATAAGCAAAAATGTACTTAGCATGGGACTGAAGATTTAAAAAACTTCCATACCATTATGTGGTAAGTACACTTAGCATATTTCGGCTTGGAACTTTTTGAATTATTTCGGATGCTAAGTAGACTTAGCATACTACAGCACGGACTTTTTTTTACGACGTGTTCGCTATGTATACTTGGCATTGCCGTTATTTTATTTTTAGTGTTTCTAAGTTCACTTAGCATGCTTTTCCCCGAACTTCAATAAGTAGTTTGTGTGTGTAAGTATACATAGCGTACTATAGTTTGGAAAAAATAGTCGACTAATAAAGAACGAAAATTTTCACATTTTTACAAATGATATGAGTTCGATTGCGCGGAAAAAGCTGAAATTGGCACAAAATATGTCAAAAGGTAATATTTATTTATATTTAGTTTTATATTATGTTATTAATCTGATTTCGCTTCTAAAAAGGAGAAGTAATAACTACAGAGACCATGCTAAGTAACAAAGAGGAAAATAAAGGGAAGCAATTTAAGAAGACATTAGTTCTCGCGTTTATAAAATATCATTATTATTATTTCAATTGGTTTATTGCAATAGAAAATGCACTGAAAGATATTCTTGTAGACGATTTGGTGACACCTCAGTTGGTACGTGATATATCACATGGAATATCGACCGATGAAGAAGGTCAGAATAGTGATCACAGTTCACTAAGTATGTATTACTTATTCCAAACTTAACTTAGTTCCAAAAGTTCACCAACGCTTCTACAGAGAACTAAATAGCGCTGTTGGAAAGGAATATGTAGTCACGTCAGACAATGACGATTAAATATAATAAAAATAAATTCAATTTTAAGTGAATTGAATTATTTTTTATTTAATTTTAATTTTTTTATAAATTAAAATTGTACATATGTATGTGTTTATGTTTATTGGAACTTTCATTTTAACATATCTTTGAATGGCCATTACTTAACTCATTTTCATTTGTTTAATGTACTTATAAATGGATGTTATTAAACTTGCACTGAATTAATATGTATTATTTTACCCTTTGTCTTATCAATAAAAATTTAAAAACTATTATAAATTGTTTTTTTTTTTTTTTTTAATTATATATTATAATCTTAGTTCGTCTAAGTATAATGACAATAAAATGTATCACCATTTTGTTCCAAACCAGAACATGCTATGTATACATAGACGACTAATCAGAGTAGAAAGGTCCGTAACAAAACATGCTAAGTCGACTTAGCCGACTACTTATGAAATGTTTGTCCATGCTAAAGTATTCTAAATCGTTTTAGCTATAATCTGCTAGAAAAATGTTAAATTTAGAAGTGCCACCAAAGTTATATTTAAATTTCGTTAAAATCAGTAAAACACTCAATGTTCTATCTCACACCACTCCCGAGATAACGCCTGTAAACTTTGAGAGCTTCTCCTGAAAAACTCACTTTTCAGACTTAGCATACTATTCTTCGGAGGCGTCGATATATGGTATGTATATATGTATGTACATATATGGGACGCATTACATGCGATTCTTGTATAAACCATAGATATGAACTGAAGCCCTATATCCATATCTTAGATCTTTGAAAATCTTTGAAATACGACTTTTAAAAAATCAGAAAAATATTTTGAGCTGTTCGGTGTAAACAACACCTGCCTTATGTATGTACTCGTATGTATGTGCGGTGTGGACAAGATCAAAGCGTAGCGCCAAGTGAAAATTATTACAATGTGATGTGGCGCATGACTAAATACAATTTCAGACTTCATACACAAATATGTATTTGATGGACGACAGTTTCAGGTTAGTCAACCTGCTAAACGAAGTCCGTTGTCTTGATGGAATTAATGCGGCCGAACATGAATTGGTAATCCCAAGTGTCATTCACTATGTAATCACTGTCTAATTTCATGTATAATTAAAGGAAAGCATTTTCCAAAGCACAACCATGACGATAGGACTGCGACTTCCTATTAAATTGTAAATGACTTCACATTGTGTGGCTTTCGTCTGGTCATTGTCTGATCAGTCCCATGCATCATTACCAAACCCATGTACACATTTCTCTCGTTCTAATCATGCCTTGGAAAGAGATATCCATACATATATGTAAGTATATTTACTCGTACTCTCACACACACACACAACCTTTCTATTGATAAATAACAATGCGATACAATTTCTTTATTTATCGTCCTCATTACTGATAGATATTGAAAATTACAAAAGTATGACAAAAGATCGAACGAAGACCAGACGAAAGCAAAGACGTGTATGGCAGTGTATGTGTTTACTCTGAAAGAACCTTGCCAATGGCAAACGACACCTCAGACAGTTTGACAACAATGAAATCCGATGAATACATCACAGCATTAATATATTTCAAGCTGTCAAAGATGAAAAGGAACTTAAGAGGTTTTTCGTTCCATACTCAACGACTTTATGGAAAGACACACAACACAGCGAATAGTATCCATACAGAGGAACAAACGAACAGGCGGGCAGATACACTACATTTATTTACAGATTTTAAATGAGTAGATATTGTTCCCCTACAGTCAGATGCACGCAATAAGGCCGATCTGCCGCAGTTGTTTGAAATGATTTTCGTACTCATCACCACATACATACATATACAAACATATAAGGACGTAATAGATATAGATTCGTATGAGGAAAATATTGGTAGGCGTTGTCGTGGACTATGCAGCTGCTACCCTACATCCGCTAGGTAAATAAGTGAAGACTATAACCAAGAATTTAAAGAAATGTTGATCCAAGAAAAATCCCAAAAACAGAACTAGAGATAAAATGAGTGGGTCCCCGCGATGATTACAGGCAATTGGTACGGATATCCGACAACAGTGCGAACGTCCATTACTTTAAACTACGGTTTGCATTGATTGTCTTCGGAGCGGCCTACGGAGACTTTACGCCAGGCAAATAACGACTTCCTATCCCCACAATTGAAACCAGTCTAGATGTTACTAAATGTTAGAGTCTAGACATATCATACATACAAATGTTCCTACCATTATTAATCGTCTAATAAGAGGACGAAGGACCACCGGTATTGCCAAATCTCAACTAACTACTTGCTTTTGTGTCGTCGTTAGCTTTTGCTTGTGTGGTCCATAATCATTTGTTTTGGCATGGCAGGCTCCGGGCTCTCTCAGTAAAAGATGAACCCATCGACGCCAAAAATTGATAATTTCTGTTTTCTGCGAATGCCTGGAACACAGTCGTCTTTAATGAGTCTCGTTTTTTTCTTGCTGCACCAAAAGCAAGAAGACCAAATACATGCAAACATTTCGAATGAAAACACCTAAAGAAACATTGGAAACCCGCTCGTACATACGCGGCCAGCCATTAAAGCATCCGTCCGTCCGCCAACATTTTTTTTATTTATACCTTATGCTTTATTAAAAATGATATTCCCATGCAGTTAGTCCATTCTTCAGAATCCAAAAAAAGGAGGCAATGTTTCATATAAATAAATGCTCCTTTCGTTTGTGCGTGTGTTCCTTAAAGTTGTCGCGGAGGGGAACTGCGAGCGATACAATTATGAATATTATTTCTACACAGCTTTTGTTGTTTTTTGGTGAAAAGTTGTGTGTTTTGGACCGGTGTCATCAAGGAGCCTTTTAAGATCTTCGATTTTTTTTTTTATTGGTTTTCCACAGCAATAGCAGTATTGTTTTTATCCGACCAGACCTAGATATTCGTTATGGCCAATAAAAAAGGAATCTCTGTTTAAAGTAACATTACTAAGATCCGCAACATACATACATGTATGTATGTATATGTACGTTAGACTGGGCTATACTCAGTACAATGCAAAAAAAAACACGTTTTGCTGTTGCGTCCTAATTTGTATGTATTCTATTGCTAATATTTCTAGTCTAAACCATTTGGAAAACAACTCCGTACTGATTGAAGGTCGATGTATGAAAACTAAATTCGGATAAAAAATAACGCTAATTTCTCTAACTACCGCTTATCTTTTTTGCGAAAAGATTCTTAAAAGTAAACTGTGGGATTTAACGCAAAACAATAATTTGTAGGAGACGCGTCTATACAATGAAGACCCCTGAATTGCAAGCAAATAATCGTTACTTATTGCTTAGCACATAGGCAGGAACTTTACTTTAATAAAAATACAATTCTTCTAAAAAGCCATAAATGCGCATTTCATAATTAAACTTTTCTATACAAAACTGCATCATTCGATTTTTGAAATAACAATTGAAGATATTTTTGTGTTATCTTACAAATATGTTCAATATGGTTTCATCGCTATAGTATTTCTCAAATTATACACGAAGACTATCCTTCTAGCGGGAATTCGAGCAAAGAGGTAGGAAGATTCTGGGCAGCAAACATTCTTGGAAATCAAATACAAAAGAAATACTCTAAAGGTGACTTAACGCCTACTACGCATGCTGCAACACCATAGTAAATAACTGGGTACTACAACCAAGAGGCACGATGCATCGTTCAAGCAGAGATTACATTACCTTCTATGTCGACAGTCAGCCAGCATTGAAGGCTAGAAGGAGCCATCAGTTGTCCTCTGGGGTATTTAATGAATACAGGCAGGGTCTATGTCACCTGTTAAGGGACTAGCTCGAATAGTTCGGATAGTTCGGTTGAACCGAACTATCAGTTACTTCTGTAGAATACAGTAGGATCACATTACTTTTAAACTGGGATACTAGAGTGGGTTGCAATGTATTAAATGTCATTTGGCCTAGGCTAGATATAGCAAGAACAAGTACATTGAAGTATTTGACAGATGTCTTGATATTTATTCAAACAAATAATATTTGGGACAATGAAACCCTTTATTACACTCAGATATATATTAACTTTACATACTTTATAAATAAATTTATAAAATACTCAAATAGACTCAGATATGTTGCATACAAATGTCAAAAGTATGTATGTATGTATATGTGAAAATTCAGCGTTTTTTAATTTGTTTGTTTTGAACAAATGTCGGGAATATGCATCGGGATGGGCATTTGTTGTGATAACGAGACGTGTACTGTTGGAGTACGTATTGCTAATTATTTGGAAATGAACATTCCGATTTCACATAGACGGCCCACATGGTAAACTGATGCATCTAATATACCATAAAAATAGATGATGCGTGTGCAACCATCATACAAAACGAGATTCAAATCCGGGTATCATCAATTTCTTAAGTATATATACACATATGTACATTTGTATTCGTTGATACACACGTATTATGTTGACATGTTGGTATGTCTTATGAAATTTTTATAATTATATTAAAAAAATTAAAAGTCAAACAAAACATAAAGGCCACCCAAAAAGCAGCAAAAAATATGTTCGGTCAATTGATATTCATAAACTCTCCAATACACAATTCAACGATATGTACGGGGGGGAGGGGGAGATCTTACTAATTTTCCAATGAACCAATTCTTCCTAAGAAAGTCATAACCACTGCCAGAACAAGCAACACCACAACAAAGCCAACGCTCACAACCCACACAACCACATAAATCACAGACGGAGTCTTACAGATAGAGTCATCGGTTACAATACGCGTCTATTGTTCTGTGCCGATCGTACAGAGAAGAGTCGACCCAACATTTATCTGACAATCATAAAACATACAAACATAAATACAATCGAACACACATCGGCATACAGTAGTTCCTCGATTTAATGCACTGCATTTTTCTCTAACGTTTTAATACATTTTATTTAGACACAACAAAACATTTATAAGATTAATCCTTATCACTTCTGTTTCATCGTCTGTTGTTAGGGTTTTTTTATTTTAACTTTCGTTTATCGGTTAACTGAAATCCATCGAAATAAGTATGCAAAATATTCGAAATCAGAATGAAAAAAAAATGTCCACGTTACTTTCTATCTAAGCGAATTGAAATGGTAAAATCCAAAAATGTCTGATATACAATATTATATTTGCCTCTTCCAATCTTACTTCGATGCAATTTAAAACGATTGTAATTATAGAAGAGAAATGGAAAACAAAGGAAAATGCCGCAAAGCATCACAGTCGCCACAACCACTAATACCCTGACAGAAGTCATTACAACCGAAAAGGATAAACTGCCTCAAATTATCACAAACCAAATTGTAGTTTTTCTGCAATGTCAATCAATACAGACAACGGTCTGATACATTTTGTCTTGACAAAACACAATACATATCCTTGTCTTCTAGGTGATTAGCTTCGGTGTAACCTGGCCTGGCCAAAATAATCAAATAATCCTCTAAATAATTGACCGCATATACACGTATTATGTAGATCGGTGCAGTGCTTTTTGCGTTACATAGCGCACTTTAAGTAATGGATGACTTCTAACTAGCAGACCATAAAACGGAGGCACTACTGTAAACACTGTCGAAACGTATTAATCTCGAACACAAAGAAATGCATAAACGACAGCCGTATTCATAAGCTGGTAAATATTTTTGATCACACTTTCCCATTCTTTTAGTAAAACATACAATATTCGATGAGTTCTGAAATTTTCATGCCACCTCCAGAGAGAATGGATGCAGTGAAACCAATAACAAAACGTTCGCAACATAATAGACATGTGTGATATTTGTTTCATTTTCCTTCATATGGTTTATTATAATCCCCCGTCACAGACTTAGGAGTGGAATATGCAATATGGAGAAGTGCCCAATGTGCAGGCGTCCAAATGCATATTGATTTACATATGTGTGTTGGGCTGTGTATTTTGTGTTGAGTTAAGTAAGGCAACCAGTTCTTTTTCTTTGTTTTCGATCGTGAACACCATCAAACGATAATAACAACACATTAAAAGTCAATGTAAACCAATTAAAATGTCCAATAGAGCAGCAAAAGGTAACAGCTTAATATACCACACACAGACATGCATTCTTGCCGACCACGCATACTCTGACAGAGGTGCACTCCTCCACATCAGTCTTCATTGATCTAAACAACCGTCAACGATGGACAGTAAAAAAAAACGATAGCTTCGAACGAGGGGTATCCGAACAATTCACTATCAATTGAGATACTTTTCTTGTTCTTGTTTTTCTAGAATCGAAGAGGAAAGAAATTGAATAGGAAACAATACTCATCGAAATCAATGAATGAATGGTCGGATATTAATGTGTAGCTGTGTGTGAGAGTGGCAGTGTTTCGAAAACAAAGGGCACGACATACCTAGTTCCCGAAAGCTTCGTCATAGTTCTTTTCGTGTGTGTGTATGTCTTTAGAAAGCTAATCTGTCCATGCTGGGGTATAAAATAAAATAGTTTTATTGCACAGTGGTTTGGAAAAAATAATTAATAAACAAATATTGCATTCATTTGTTTTACCTTCTTGTTCTTAATTTGATCTTAGACTAATTCATTTCAAGCTTAATTAAAAAAAACAATACTATATTATAATCTTAGAATTGACGCTTACCTTTAGGTCCGAGATCCGAATACTTTAACAAAGCTACGCCAATATATATTCTGGTCCGTCAACTCCACATCTTAATTTTTATTGTTGAAGACATACCCAACTATAATCGTTAGGGCATTTCCACCACAACCAAATTGTGATTTAACCACAGTTTCCATGAAGTATTTCTAAATCTGTAATCTTTAATCAATAAAATATTTCTCATTCGATAATAAGTGTTTACTTACATCACCTTTCTTAGAATTATCTACCAATCATCTCATTCATACCATCATAAATCGTTTTGCACTTGTATATGCCATGTGCGCGTGAACTCTGTTCTTCCTGCAATAGACGCCCAAATTTTACAACTTGTATTTGTCAATCTCATCCGGTCTGCCACAGAAATGTGGATCATTATTATTTTGTACATTACAAATCCTTTATCAGTACTCTAGAGAATACGGCGAGGAATTATTTAATTGTTTTCTTCTCAGTAAGAGGTGACAAAACACACATTTCGACAATGAACTGTTAGTTTTATGTCCAGTACTTTCTGTACGGAATGGTCGCATGCCTATCATCATATCTATATACATGGCTGAAACATAATTCGTGATAAGTCACAATTTAGCCACATTTTGGCTACGACCACAGCCGGCTATCGGAGACAGGAGACTGTAATTTGTTCTTTTTAGTTGATGTTAATAACTGTTATTTAACATATTAATAATAAATGTTGCTAGTTGCCAGTTTCTGGTCGCTGTTGTTGATTTCGAGGAGTTTTGGTATTTGTTTTAGTGCATACTGCCAATGTTGTTGCTGTGCCTTTATTTAGATTTGGATGTTAAGTCGGTGCTGCTGCGGCTGTGCTGACTTGTGGCAACCGTTGACGCAGACAGCAACAAAATGCTCTATAATAAAATTGGAACAACTGAACCAACTGCGGGGAGATATATTTTTTTTTAAAGATTTTTTATTCGTTCCATTTCACTCGTTCGCTTTGCTGGCTGTTGATGTTGTTGCTGTTTTTGATCGTATGGCAAATGCTTTGCGTGTGGTCCTTAATTTCAACAACATGGGTGGTCCTTTCAACCAACCAAATACATAAAGCGCGAGCGACTTCGAGTACGTCTGCCACTACGTTGTGTGTGTGTGTGTTTTATATGGATGGAATGTGTGTGGTCTCTGGCTTTGCTATGCAGATGTACAAATGAACGTACATATACATGTAGCCCAACGACAAACGCGCACGATGGTGTTTGCGGTATGGCCTGGTGGCGGTGCTGTGCTCATGTTTGTTTGGAGGATTTCATATCAACTGCTGACTGCTGTTCCATTTCTTATTCTTTCTCAATTATTATTTCGACCGGAATTAATGGTTTGTTTTCCATTTTTTGCGGTCTTTGTTTTTCCAAAGTGGCTTGATGCTTAAAGGGTCAAGGTCAAAATGTTCTCTTTTGAGGAAATTTCTATTGAAAGCTTTCCAACAAAATCTGTTAATTACATCCGAGACAAATATGATTAGAATTACATTTAAAAATCTGTTTTATGTTAAACTTGCTATTTACAGTTTTAGAATTACATATTAAAGAGAGCAAGAAAATAAATCCAATACAAATATTAATCCAAACCTAAAACAAAATAAGTTGACATTGGCGCTTTTAACACCAAACCACAGATCTGTATTTATAAACTGGTTTATGTAAATCGACACCTGTAATGCAAAAGATCCTATTATCAATTTTCATTCTCAATCTACAATGGAAAATATAGTGGTTAAAAACACGATTTTACATTTCCTTCACTCGACAAGTAAAGATAACCACATTTTCGGTTTTTAATTCATTACCCCCTTCCGACCTAACAAATATTTTAATATTTTTCATTTTGGCAAAACCCTACATTGCAGTACGAAATTGGCGGTCCTTCAGTACAAATCAGGAATGAGCACAGTTTTTAATTGCCTGTTGCTTTAATATTTGATGAATCATTCCCTCCTGAAGACGTTTGAAAAAATGAAAACATCAAAAGACTAACATTTAAAAAATCGGACACATAAGTGGTGAGTTGTACATGATTATCACCGTAAAGGCCTGAACCAAGGACGACTTCATGCGACAGCCAACGCCCCATTATGCTTATTACACCGGTACCGATTCAAAGCACGATATATCGGTGTCAACACTTCCCTCTTGGTTTGGGGTTAAGGAACATCTTATACCTCTGCCGTTCTATGGGGTCTCGGCACCCGGTTGCAGCGCTTCCAAACAATATTTCGAAATTTAAAAAAAAAATATCGTCAAAACTTAAAAAAATGCCACACAATACGTTTTTAAGGTTGGCGTATCCGTTGTAACGCATTCCGCCGATGGTTATTGTAGCTGGGATGATTGTATGCTGCTACTTGCGATGTTTCGATGTTTGTTTTGTTAACTCGCTGCCATACGATCGCAGACGGACAGACAGGCAGACAGCTGGCTTGAACAATCCAACTGGGTGGTACTGCTTTTCAAGCGACAAATGCAAAAAAGAAAAGCCGCCACTTAGGTGAACAATTATATGGACGAACATAAAGACATAGTGCTTACTGCTTGTCTGTCTCGTCTGGAAAGAGAGGCCGACAGTTTGTTGTTGCGTTGGCAATGAATCCGGAACAACCACTGGCGCTACAACTCTGTTTTTGCATACACTTGGATATTTATACATATTGGGGTGTACTGATAATTCGTTCATGTTGTAATGGAGAAGGCATGCATCCAACGTGTTGGACGTACGTACATTCCAATCTACAGAACATCGACTCGCACCACTACATTGTTGCACCAAAGATGCGCAATCGATTAAGTGCCGCAAAACACCTACGAAACAAATCCTAGAGAATGAATGATTAGGACTGTAAAGAGAACGTAACATACAAGGCCCATTTTCGCACATGTGGCGACATAATCTGCGTAAGAGCGATAGCTGCATGATTCCCTCAGTATTTCATTACAAGATGGACAACTGATCCCAAATCTGTGAGCGGTTGGAAGCAATTTCCAAACGGGTGGCTTCTGAACCGTATAAGTAAACTGCAAACCGCCGTTGAAAAATGCTTTTTACACGGGTTTGATCCTGGATTTGTGATAGTAGCTCATTTTAAAACCCCACTAAAGAACACTGCAGTTGCTCGCTCTTCATTGGAACTGTTTCAAAGTAATCCAAATGTATTTATATGTCGATTAATATATAGCCTTTGGAGAAATAGCCGGAATATTTGAGGGATATTCATAAAAAGAAACTTCCGTTCGTTTTAGGTTCCCCGGCCCTACGATAGATATACAATAGAGTGGGAACATTTGTTTTTGATACAAGAATTGTCAAGCTCGAAATTAATTATTCACCTATGGCTTCTTTATGGTCCACTCTAACAAGCATACTGACTGTCTTGCACATACAAGACATTAACAACCTGAAAAAAACCTTGCCGTCTCTACAGTTTCATTTTAAAGGGGGCGTTATACATTACACACACAAATGTATTAACGTCGCAGACGCAGAAATTATGAAGCCAGCCGTCGGGATGGCATGTTGCGACCAGAGTTCTGCAGCAACCTATTGTTGCAGTTGTTGTCGATGTAATACTTTCGGCTACTGCCATTGAAAAGACCGCCTTCATGGGCAGAATTAGTAACACATTTTAGATTGGATTTTGATGTTCATTGAGCGAGTTGCCCCACCAACATACAAAGAAAGAGAATGCGAATGGCGCCAACGTGTTTTTCACTTGTGGCACTTAACGTTTATTCTCGATTATGTTTAATTTATCAGCAGCATATCATGTAACTCATGCTTTAAGGCATACGTACTCGTCCACATTTTCTTTGATTACAAATACTGGCCACCATTGGTCGCCAACCATTAAACGATCATCACATCACCCAACACAACAACATAAACCATTGCAAGACAGTACATACATATGTCTGCAAAGTTCAAAATAAAATTCACAAAAATGATGGACTGCACAAATATTTTTTGAAAACAATGCCATTTAATATTCGACACAAGCATTTTTTTACTTGATGTATGTAGGTAAATCATAAGTTTCCATTTTTTTAGACACCTTAATGTACTTATGTTTCTAAAGAATAAACAAATCCTAGATTCTGGCACAATATGCCGTTTAATGGGAACGACATCATATGTGTCCATGAACTAGCACGTGTTAAATTTGTACATGTCCTCATTGTGAAATCCAAAATATTTACATATCAACATTAAGACACGCTTATCATGTAAATGGGAATTGCCGTAAACACAACAGAATTACTGATAAACAGACTCTGTAAGTGTCCTTTTCGGCATTCGATAAGGTCATACAAGCAATTCCAGTGAAGTCGTAAATGTTAAGAATTTCATCCTGAATGTTTTGCATACAGCGATACAGCGTTAAAAATGAAAGTTCTTGTGTGCTCACCTTAGATGGCCTTTGAATGGATCAATTAGGAACCGAAATTTTCTGAAGAAAATAAATACATATTTGTCTGATTCGGCTCATATATAACCTATATTCTGTGGATTGTTTCTTCCAATCGAATTCTCCGAAAATGATACGGACCTTTTCTGAGCAGAATCAGCTCTTCCGCCTTAAATGTGGAAATCCAGCATTCAGATTACATTTTCAATGATGCACAATATTACTGGAGAATAGAAACTTTCCGATTAAAGGCCCATTTAGTCTCGACGGTTGACGGTTGACTCAATATTGTACGTTTAGTTACGACGGTAGACGAGATTTTATAGGTGAAAGCAATATAATAATTTTTACCTATACTTCGTATCATTCTATAATGGGTAATTTAATTCGATTACTGTTAGAATTTAAATAGACTAATTAAATGGTTGAACAATTTTTGATATTTTATCAAAACTACGCCGTTGAAAACTTATTTTTCTTCGATTATACTTAAAGGCCCAATTAGTCTTGACGGTTGACGGTAGACGATCAGCTGTTTGAGTTGGGGTTGCATTTTGCATGTGTTAGAGAGAGAGAGAGACAACTAAAATTACGGTAGACGACGGTAGACTTCTGACCGATCAAGCTGTTTATTGTTATTGCTTTCACTTCGACATTTTGCGCTCAGAAATTGTTTATAAGTTGTAAATTAAATTTTATAAATTATATACTTATAAACGAAGACAAATTATATTTTGTACAAATGCTCTTCATTTGGTTTTGTTTTGTCTTACCGGCGCCCGGCGCCTACC
This sequence comes from Hydrotaea cyrtoneurina, assembly GCA_958296145.1. Taxonomy (NCBI): domain Eukaryota; kingdom Metazoa; phylum Arthropoda; class Insecta; order Diptera; family Muscidae; genus Hydrotaea; species Hydrotaea cyrtoneurina. The sequence goes on along the minus strand of OY282516.1, from coordinate 567,092 downwards.
GTCATAGCTAATCGCACAATATTGAGTCTACCGTCAACCGTCAGGACTAATTGAACCTTTGTTGATCCATATGGTACTCAGACACCACGCCGCCTTAAAAAAGTCTCGCCGCCGGCACCGACTATATTGGCTCGGCTCCGTTCCGTTCTCTCGACACACGAGCCACACACACACATTCGATTTTCTTCTTATAATATAATAGGATTATTACAATTTGATCTGAAAAATGCCTCCGAAAAAGGCTCCCGCTACGAGCAAGAAAACCGAGCAAAAAAAGAAGGAGAAGGTCATTGAGGTAAGATGGAAATGATTGAAATAAACAACAGAAATGATCATCGCACATAACCTCAACTCTCAACTGTTGTCTTCCATACATTCGCGCTGCTGCCACCCACCGAACTATGCCGACGTCGTTTTGTCCGACCCAATAACAGGATAAAACATTTGGATTGAAAAATAAGAAGGGATCAAAACAGCAAAAATTCATACAGCAAGTTCAGAAGCAGGTCCAGAGTGGTGGCCTTCATCCTCGTACAGCAGATACCAACAAAAAGAAAGATGAAAAAGATAAGAAGTTGTTGGAGCAGAAAGAAATGGCTTTGATTTTCAAGCCAGTACAAAAGGTGGAAAAGGGTACCGATCCCAAATCCGTCGTGTGTGCCTTCTTTAAGCAGGGAACATGTACGAAAGGTGACAAATGTAAATTTTCCCATGATTTGTCTATTGAAAACAAAGCCGAGAAACGCTCCATTTATGTGGATATGCGCGATGATGGGGAAGACGATATGAAGAACTGGGATGAGGCGAAACTGAAAGAAGTCATCGATCAGAAACATTCCGACGAAAAGAAGAGGCCTACGACTGACATTGTAAGTAAACGGCGGTGATGCATATTAACCGAAAAGAAAAGTTATACTTATTTAATATTACAGATATGCAAATACTTTATTGAAGCTGTGGAAAAATCCAAATATGGTTGGTTTTGGCAATGCCCTAACGGGGAGAAATGCATCTATAGGCATGCGTTACCACAAGGATATGTGTTGAAGAAAGATAAAAAGAAAGAGGACAAGCCAACGGAACTATCTTTAGTTGATTTGATTGAAAAGGAGCGAGCTGCATTGGGGTCCAACACAACGAAAGTTACCTTGGAGACCTTCTTGGCTTGGAAGAAAAGAAAAATTCAAGAGAAGAAAGACAAGATGGCTGCTGACGAAGAACGCAAAAAGACGGACTTCAGCAAAGGCAAACAATTCGGCATATCAGGAAGAGAAATGTTCAGTTTTAATCCCGATTTGGTTGATGATGGACCAATGGATGATGGCGATGCCGCTTTCGACAACTATAAACGTGAAGAAGACGAGGAGGATATTGAATATAGAGAACTGGATTTGGCGGCTCTGTCCTTTGCAGCACAGGAGGTTGATGGATCTGGCACACAGGCTTCTGAATCGCGTCTGCAAGATCAAGCCGATGCTGCCTTGGCTGAGTCCGAAGAAGCTTCAGCTGCTGCGGAGGCGGCGGCGGCTGCTGAAGCAGACGAAACGGGAGCTTCCACTACACCTGCCACCGATGCCGCTCCCATAAATAAAGATCTATTTATGGGATTGGCCGACGAACTTGACGACTTGGATTTAGAAGATGATGACGATTAAGAAGATACATTAAGACGATTGAAAATGGAAAGCAGCATGTATCTTTTTTACGCGTTCTGCCACGTTCGTTCGATATTACTACAGATTTGTTTATAAAATAAAAATTTGTTTGCTACAACAAAAGAAACTAGTGGATAAATAAAAAAAATAATGAAATAGAAAATGTTAAAAACTCAAATATTTCTAAAGTAATAAATGTTATTTATCGTCAGTGTATACTTTATTTAATTTTTTTTTTCACAACTTTTTTTTAACGTTTACCAGAATCCATTGGGCAGCATTCCGATTGGCTTTTGTATTTGACCTTCTCTCAAAAAGTTGTTTAATAATATTTCCAGTCTGGCTTTAGGCCCTCCCATATCCCCTTCCGATAATGTTGGAAAGTAATATTGTTGTATGTATATCAAAAGCTTTACGAATTGTTTGCCGTATGTGCACCACAATTCACTGCCCCCAATCTGCAAAATTTCCATTATAAGCGTGGCGGAGAGGTGTGGCAATGGGGCTAAACAAACCATATTTGCAAGCCAACGCCAAGCGTTGTCCAAGCCATATGGATGTGAAGGGTCATCTTGTTGCCGGCCGCTTGAGACCATGACGGCCGCATACAGTCGAGCTATGCCTGCTTGACGTTTCAAATACATATCCTGCTTTTCTGGTTGTCCATCAACCAACCGGAAGCCTAATACTTTTGAGTACTCCTCCGGAGACTGATTCTTTTTCTGGGGTATAAAATAGGGCACTAGAAATGGACATTCTTTGAAGCAGTAAGCCAAGAAAAGTTGACCAAATTCTGGTATTTGCTTCCAAAGTGACACAATAACAGACGCGACCGGAAATGCTGCCTGCGGATTGCTAGAGATTGTGGTTTCTCCTTGGCCCACAAACTTTTTGGCCATCAAGAGGACGCAGTAGTCTCTGCCCAATGGTGGCTGCGACGTAACAAACGAGTACAATTTATCAAATTTGTCCTGTATGTGTTGGGGGCTAGCTGCGGATATGGCATTCACAGGTATATTAATGGACTTTTGGCAATCAAATCTATATTTTTTCATCGTCTCATCCGATTGCAGGGCTTTTACTCGTTCTACTTTTTCATGATAAAATGTATTGATTTTTGTGTAGAATTCTAAACGTTCAGGACTGACATGTTGCGATGAAACTGATGGTTGGACTTCGGCTGTTGTAGGAGACCGCTTGTCTGCCGTGGCTGTGCTATTACTAACAGGGGCTGATGTTCCTGTAGATTCTGGGAAAGTTGGTGGTTGCCCTTCAGCAATTACATATTGCGGCCTCTGCGATTCCGTCTGTTGCAATGCTATTTCTGCATCTTGTCTTGCGGCAGCTTCTGCAGTGGCCGTTGCTTCCTCTTTCTCCTTCCTTTTGTGTTCTTTTATAACCATTTCTTGCCTTTCTTTCTCTTGCTTTAGTGCCTCCAAAATACTAAGCTCTAAATCTACCAACGATTTGCATAGATTTTCTGCAGTCTTCATTTCCATTGGGCCACATTCGCCGCACTTTATTTTGTTAATTAGTTGCTCGAACATGTGTATAAGTTCCTTTAATTTTCGGTTATAGTCGCTGCATGACATCAAAGCTGCCTTGTCAATCGACATCAGCAAATTAACTATAATTTCATACTTTGACCGAAACTTTGATTGGTATTGTGCGATTCCCTGGAAGGATATGAGTTGCAATTGTCTTTGAGTTTGCAGACGTAAGACCTCTAATTGCTTTTCGTGTTCTTTAAAGTCTAACGCGGATTGTTGTTCTGCCTTTTGAAGAATTTCCGAGTCACTTCTGCTCTTTTTCTCAAGTCGTTTGCGTCTCTCCAGCTGATGTTGTTCGTCAATGGGCTTGAGACATTCTTTCATTAGTGCCAAGTGTTTCTCTTGCATTTCAACCATTTGTTGGCGTATAGTGCGTTTTCTATTCTCTTCAGCTTCCCGCAACAAAACGCTAGAGTTAATCGCCTGGAAGTCTAAATTCTGAAGAAGCAATGTTAACAAAAGAATGTCTTTGGACTGATTCGTCTCCTACCTGTAAACTATTAAAATCCTCATTGTTCGCCTGCGCAGACACTTTCTTCTCTTGTTTTGCCGGACTTTTGCTTTCGTTTAGTACATTCTTATCATCTTTACTTAGGCCATGTATTTTCATCTTGTTATTTTCCAAAGCAGCACACTCAAACTTATCTATGTCCGCACCTATTGATCTCGCACCAACCAAGGGAGAAATTTCCGCCGCATGTTCCAGGGTAGTTATGTGCAGGTTCTTTACTTCATTTAATGCTTCTTCGACTTTCTTAGCCTAAGTTTCAATTGTATCTTGTTATTATTACATTGCATGTATCTTTAGCTACTTACAAGATTTTCCATCTTTCCAATTCAATATATTTTTGCGTAATGATACCAATTTTTGTTTATTTTTCTGGCTTTTTACTGTAAAGAAAGACAGAAAACTATGAATTATTTACGATCGATTTGAAAAGTAGTTTCGACTTTTACAGAGAATTCGTATATATTTTCGTTATTTATTTATTTTTGTGACGACCAGTGTTACCGTCGAGTATTTTCAGAAAGTATCAAAAAAATGGTAATTCTGAAGAAAAAAGTGGCACAATATTTTTAAAAAAGTAGATTAAAGAAAATGTAATTTTAAATTTTTCTAAATTAATTTCAGCAAATTCGAACAAGTCCTTCTCGAGTTACACAAAACAAAAATAAAACTCAGGGACGAAACGTCACGATAAGGAAACAAATGTCATAAAAAATAAATTGGCCTTTGAACGCCAAACCCTTAAGGTGACCTAGTATATACTGACCTAGTACTTTCACCCTGACTTGGAATTTTCCACAGTGTAATCATAGCGTATGACGCGTTTTTTTTGTGATTTTAAATCATCAGTGTTGTCAAAATAATATAAACAAGAAGATTAATCTAAAACTCGAAACGTGGTACAAAAGTACAACAAAGGGGCACTAAATACGAAAAGTGGCACGAAAGTATCATAGCTCGAAAAAAGTGGCAAATGTGTTACTTTAGTGGTATAACGGTAACCCTGGTGACGACTGATGAACAGTGTTGCCACTGGAAAAAAAATTTTACGAATAAAATCCTTCGGAGCCAACCAACTTTTTAAACGAAAAACTTGTAGCAATGTTAAATCATTTAACAATGTTAAATCTTACTTCTCTATGATTCTCCACTTTGATGTTGTATATTAGAAACCCATTGAAAAGAAAGCGAAGAAACATTGTGTTCAAATAAATTCAATTGCAGTTAAACCTCAGATTTGTAAAGCTCTGTTTCAAATCAAACTCAGTTAAAACTTGATTCTTCGACCGCTGTCACAATCCAATTCTGTAGTTTAAAATCCCGTAATTGGACGCTTAAACTGCTGTTAAAATGTTACTATCCTAATCGACTGCGAGTCTCAATAGTCGCTAATCGTCTATTCCTCCATATACATGCAAGAATCGATGATTACGAATCATCACCGTTTTATTCCATTCAGTTCCATTCCACACCGAAACTATGCAACGCTGTTGAGCAGTGATGGCAAATCGTGGCACATTGTGGGATTTTTGATGAATGTTTATCCATTTTGGCACTTTTTCACAAGTCTCAAAAATTTAGTAACATGATTTAACATAGGGAAAGCGATTGAGTACACATATTCTAGTCGAAACAAAAGAAAAATACCGAAAATCATCTAAAAAACTAAGGGTCTACATGTTCATTTAAAAAATGTAGTCGCAAGATTAACTTCTTATGGTTATTGACGTCCGCAGCAATGCCAGGGTTAGAATAGGGAAACGTTCATGTTGGCACTATTTGGGCACATTTAATGTGTATTGCGGCACAAATAAAAGTTTCCCAAAATACCACCGCTGCTATTGAGCTGTGAAAAGTTGAAAAGTTAGTATAGAGAATTTTCAGAGCTGTTAAGGTCGCTATCTCCGTGGAATAATTTCAATAATAAAGAATAATAATTTCAAAATTGATTTAAGGGACACATTAAAAGATTTTAATGAAAAATTGTGTCGAAATCAGTGAGATAATGTTTCGGAATGACCTGATAATCAACTTTACTGAAGTCGCGATAAAAATTCGTCTTCGATATGGAACTGCTATGGCTGAATACACACCAAAAATTAATGACCCCTTTCACAAGTCTCGATTTTGTGTATGTATCCGCTGACGAGTACGAGTGTCTGTGTATGCATTGAGAAATACAGAAGGAGCATGGAACAAAGGAAGGTTAGTATTCATAGTACGATTTTAAGACACGACACTAGTTTGTTGATGAAGTAGAAGAGGAGTAGGGTGTGGATTTTCTTCCACTTTTTCAGTAGAAGTTCAGTTTAGAGGGCGTGACGGAATTTACATTTCCACCACAAAGCACTTGATTTTGAGAAGAATAAAAAAAAATAGTTTTCATTAAAAAATATGAAGGTATGTATTTCTTGTAATATAATTACCATGATCTTTAGGTATAACTCTTTAGTTCGTAATGTATGGTCCAAGTGAGGGACCATTAACCCATTCAATGCCGGAGATATTAAGGACCAATAATAGAGTTTTATATTTTTCAACATACGTACATTAACCTTTAAAACAATTTCACACATGGTGTACAATCTCGGGTTGATGGATTGGCTTCAGAGTAGTAGCTTTGCCTGTAGAGTGGACTGTGTTGAATTAATTGGAGAATGCCCAAGATTGTAAACTCAGACAGTTTCCAATTATTACAGAAGAAATAAAAACATAGATTTTCAGAGTCAGTTTATTACAGATTTAAACGTACACCCCCACTTCCATGTAATTTTGGGTAGTCTAATGAAAGGATATGTAATGTTTCGTTTTCATATAACATAGAATGCCATTAATACAGTTTTCTTTGGTTGTTGTAGTCACACATTTATACGACAATGAGGGTTTTCGACAAATCATGGGTTTCCGGAATAAACTAGATCCCTGATATGTAATCAAATTCTCGTCCCATTTAATAACCGAGAACAAAAGTATCGATTTTTCCTTTCTACACCCTTCATTGGCAAACTGGTATCACGTTGATTGTGTCGCTCCGACAAGTCGCCACCTGTAAACATTTTCAACTCTTTCTTTATTTTACAGTTTGATTTTTTGGCTCACGCTGTCGTGAAGGGTAAGTTATTTTTTTCATTATTCATTGTTACATCATGAGTGGAACTTCTTCATTTTAATTTGGATTTCTGGACAGCTTATAAAAATAAGTTATGTTTTATAAATTTTTGGGATACTTTGACCTAGTTAGCCCTCTGGCGGCTAACATTGTACAATTTTCTGTAATTCATAAATAAGTTTTTAATTTATGTATAAAACCCCTTATTCATACAAAAATAAAACAGCTTTACCAACCGTTCTTAAGAACAATATGTGAAAAGAACTCTCTGTTGCAAAAATTCATTAAGCGAGCCCTGTCCCATCAGTAAGAAGGCCAGAATGAAGCCAATGCCGAAGTCTGGACGTTCGCGTACGTAGTCCGCGTCACGTATGAATTCATAACTTACCCGCCCTTTGTCATAGTAGTTTATCAAGCATAATTTTCTGTCGGGATTTATCAATTATTGACAAGACTACAATAGGACGTCATTGGTCCGCAGTAGATAAATAAGGCTGCTTGTGATAGATAAATGAGGCTACGGATCTTGAATATATCCAGATATTCCAATGTTCGTGTAACTTTATCCCACACTTCTCTCTCACATTCTCTAATAAGTATTGGCCAGATATTGTCTTTACCAATCTCCATAGTCATCACAACTTCCTTCACAGCTTGCATATCAAAACTTTAAATTTCATTAACAATCATCCGCCTTGATCAGAATTCCTCGTTTTAGTTCCGCAACGAGGGAAAAAAACTGATCGTTAAAGTTATCGGCTTTCATAATAACCGTTTCTACATCAGAGGTCAGCACCGGTATACTCGGTATGTGACAAACAACTAGTTTCTGTACTACACTACTTGTGCTCTGAGGTTTAACTACTGTCTCATTAATTGCACCTTATTCGCTCTGACATGAAGGCAAAAGTGAACACAAAATCAACATATAGAATCATGGATTACTTATTTTGGTATCAAAACTGCATTAAAAGGTTCCAGAATTACAATATGTATGTATGTTTACGTTTTCTTTATTTATATTGATGATTTTAAATTGTAATCTTGTAAATGAGAGTCACGAATATTATTACTATGACTTAACATTGGGTTGACCACAACGTCGGTCAAATTCCTTGGTAAACTTTCAACCAAAGTCCGAAAAGTGATATTTTAGTGAGGAAAAACACACAGTTCATGCTGCAACAACCGATCTCTCAAAGGTTGATTAATATGTGTACTTCTACTTGGAAGAGAGAAACGGTACAAGCCGATACAAACCGCTTTATAAAACGGAAACAAATTAATCAATGAGGTTTCAAAAAATAGTACAAAATATCCCTACGAACATTATATACGAATCGAACTACAGTCTTAACGGTTCTTTTTAATTCAAAAAGTTGTACCAGTAATCACCTCAACTCCGAAGAAAAAAAGTAGAGGTCCTAAATCTGACCCTTGCGATAAACCAAAAGTTATATTAGGGATCATTGAAGTCCTACCATTCAAATGATATCTATCAGATAAATTCCATTCCGAATATCATGGAGTTATAACAGATACATATGAAAGCTTTGGCCTAATCTAATGCAAATTAAGAGTGTAATTTCTTTTTGATTTACTTCTCTGTTAACAGTACCCGTCAGATATCCAGAAATGCAAATTTCACCTTAAGAATTTTCATTATTTTAGACAGAACCGGAAGAAGTCATCATGACAATTAACTATATTACATTTTGGTATCGGCACAACACGAGTAGTTTTCTAAGCAGCTGGAATTACGGTGGTCATTAGTATATAGTGAGGAAATATGAAACAGAAATTCCATTAACAACAAATGACATAGACTTCACTTTATTCAATGCATCCGCATCGTCATCACTACAAACACAACCAAAAGAAAAATCATTGTTAGTGTCATGGAACTGACCAAAATTAATATTATCAACATCTGAATTTGATGATGTACTCCTAGCAAAAAAGTTCTTACATTCGGTTTTTTTTTTTATATTTTTACTTACAAAGATGTAATTTAACTGCAATTTATATTATCTACAGTAAATGTTTCGGTAACAAACAATTAATTTCCATTTCCATTCGATTTTTATATTTCTAGGTCAGTCGTCATTAGGCAAAGTGGAACTTACTGAAGATACAACCAGGAAGAAGGCCTTACAATATGGCTTCACCAAGGATCCGGTATATATGATAATGACTGTGAACAAAAAGTCTTAACTAGAAACTTTGCAAGATTGATATCTAATGTCAGATTCGATAATCTTCATCCTACTCTATAAATGTCACATCCATAAGTATATTGAAATTAAAAAATCAATGTATCATTTTATATGTCTATACTACATATCCAGTATACGTAAATATTATAGGTATACATACATATAACGTAGCACGACACACGTCGTGTGAACTATAAAGTCTCGTTTCAGATATCAAAATAAACCCAATCCAACAAACATCAAACCAACTACAAACATCGTCAACAACTAATCAAACTTCTCTCATAATTGTATTAATTGATTATATTGTCATATTGCCTTTCCATTATTGTAACTTGAAGTCTTATAAATCGTTGTTTACGAAACTTTTAGCGCCGAAATATCAGACAGCTTATGCCTGTGAAGGTAAGAAATTAACAATAGAATGCGAACCAGGCGACTTGATAAATCTGATACGGGCCAATTATGGACGATTTTCGATTACGATTTGCAATGATCACGGGAACATGGAGTGGAGTGTCAATTGTATGTTCCCAAAAAGTTTAACGGTGCTGAATTCAAGGTAAGTTCCTAATTTGCTAGTAAGAAAATATTGTTTGGCTATTTCTTGTCTTAAATTGTGGGGAGTTTAAGCATAATACATACATTTTTGTCTTCAGATGTGCTCACAAGCAGAGTTGCGGTGTTTTGGCCACGACTAGTATGTTTGGCGATCCCTGTCCGGGGACTCACAAGTATTTAGAAGCTCATTACCAGTGCATATCAGCATCACAAACGTCGACAACAACTAATCGTCCCAGTCCCCCACCGTGGGTTCTATCGAATGCTCCTCCTATATTACCGAATGGTAGTTCGTCTATAATTAATCCTGCCATATTACCACCACCTTTACAACCTGCCCCACCGCTTGCACCGCGTGTGCCGCCAATGTCAGGTGTACCGGTCTCAACGGTGCCCTCGTCTCCAGGACCTCCAACAATACACACCACATTGCCGGGGGGAAGACTCATGGCGAATAGCTCGTTAAAAACACCTTCTAGACATGATGGTTTGCCGCCTCCACCGCCTTTACATCACCACCATCATACTAATGGTAACCATCACGGTGGAGTTACAAACGATCAGCAAAAAGATGGTCTACCTAGAGATCACACGCATAAAGCGTCCCAACCCGATGCAAAGACTAGTAAGGCACCAGTGATTGGTGCGGCCAATACAACAACTCCGCCAAATACCAGAATTTTAACGGGGGTAGGAGGTGCTGGCAGTGATGATGGCACTCTCCTAACGACGAAAACTACCACCAGGCAACAACAGCTACCGAATCCACTGCCATCTGGTACCACCACAGCCTCGTCACTCGGAAATATTAATTCCACCATGGGCACTGGTGTTATAAAATCGATCAATAACATTAATATGAATACGGGGTTAGTGGGCGATGATGAAACAAATATGTTTTGTGGCGCAACAAATGCTAGAAATCTATTCTGGAATGTAACACGAGTGGGCGATGTTAATGTTCAACCCTGCCCAGGTGGCGCCACCGGCATAGCGAAATGGCGTTGTGTTTTAATGAAAAGGATTACACTGGACGAAGACGATGATATATCGTCCACTCAAACGCCTCTTTGTAATGGAACCAGTTGTATCAATTTAAGATTACGTAATTTTGAACCAACCTGGCATCCCTTAACACCTGATTTGACGCAATGCCGCAGTCTTTGGCTAAACAGCCTCGAGGTTAGAGTTAATCAACGGGATTCGTCACTCATTTCTATAGCGAATGATTTGTCAGAAGTTACCAGCAGTAAAACTCTATACGGGGGTGATATGTTAGTAACCACCAAAATCATACAGACAATGTCAGAGAAAATGTTCCACGACAAGGAAACATTCCCCGATCAGCGCTTGAGAGAGGCTATGATATTGGAACTTTTACAAGGTGTAGTGAAAACCGGCTCCAACCTATTGGACGAATCGCAGTTATCGTCATGGTTAGACTTGAATCAAGAGGATCAAATGAGAGTCGCTACATCACTGCTTACTGGCTTGGAAGAGAATGCTTTCCTACTGGCCGATACAATAATACGGGAAAGAAATGTTGTTCAAAAAGTTAAAAATATATGTAAGTATAGGTTAAATGTATACTGTACAAAGTGTACTGAATGGCCCTGTATTGAAATTACCGACATCTTATTTTGCTTTAGTGCTCTCTGTAAGGGTTTTGGAAACAAAAAGTATGCAATCCAATGAAGTCTTTCCCGACAACGGCCAGTGGCAAATCAGTGACGATAGAATAGAACTACCAAGAGCAGCGTTAATTGAGAATAGTGATAGTGGTCTGGTGCGCATAGTCTTTGCGGCATTCGATCGTTTGGAATCGATTCTGAAGCCTTCATATGATCATTTTGATATCAAATCTGCAAGAAGTTACAGTAGGTTTTAACATCATTCTCGGTATATTAATGGATATAATATTTTTTTTCATTTTTTTTACCCGCATTAGTACGAAGTACTGCCATTTTAGCGAATGATTCGGCTGACAGTGCGAACGTTTCTCCCTTACAACAGCGAATACGTATTTTAAATAGTAAAGTCATCTCTGCTAGCCTGGGTAAAGGCAGACATATACAACTATCACAACCCATTAAATTAGTTTTGAGGCATTTAAAAACTGAAAATGTAACCAATCCTACTTGCGTTTTTTGGAATTACATCGACCAGTAAGTAAAGATGTTAGAATAAACTACTTTCAACGCTAATCCTCTTTTTTACAGTGCGTGGTCCGCCAACGGCTGCGTTCTGGAGTCGACCAATCGCACACATAGCATTTGTATGTGTAACCATTTGACGAATTTCGCCATACTCATGGACGTTATGGATGATCATACCCATTCATTGTTCACCATGTTCGACGGCAATATGCGTATATTGATTTATGTTAGCATATCAATCTGTTTGGTATTCATAGTGATAGCATTACTGACATTAAAGATATTTAATGGAGTATTTATTAAGGTAAGATCATCGACGTCTCGTCGATCCAGACAGCAGCAATTAAATCATTCTCGTCGCGGCCTTGGTGGCAGCAGCAGAAGTAGGCAAAATAACATTATCGATCAGACACATGAATCGATACAAATCACAAATCCCTCCCTTGTAACGACAACCACAAATAATATACAACATCTGCAACAGCAGTTGAATTTGACACACATGCAGAACATATCGCCCACAAATGTTACCGCAAACAATTTTATACATCATAATTCTATACGCAATTCGAATCGCAACAATTTAAATGCAAACAATTACAATCTGCAGCAACAGCAGCAAGTTGTGGCTGCTGCTGCAGCCGCGGTTGTGGTATCCAACAATAATCAACGTAATTTACAAATGAATAATTTGAATTTGAATTTAAACCTTCAGCCCTCCCACAACCATCCACTTCACAGCCATGGCCACAATCTCAATCACAACCATAATCATACGACAGCCCAACAACAAATGGAAACGTCCCTGTCGAATACTTCTGTTGCTGCTGTCGCTGCGGCTGCGACCATTGCCGCCGCATTACAACAGCATCATGTTAATTCTAATGCTGCTGTTGTTGCCGCGACTAATGCCCAGACTAGTAATAATTTAAATGTTAACCGTAATAATCATAATAACAACAATAACAGCAACCGTATCAATAATTCCGATCCAAATAATATAATAATGCAAGGAAATATGGATGATTTACAATATAAGTGGTGGTGGTGGTGAAAACACAAAATCATATTCATAGATTTTATTAATCTTTTGTTTTTTTTTATAGAGTTGTATGCATAATCAAGTTTATTTATTTATTTGTGATATACATTTTAAGTAGTTGTCTTTATTTGTAGTAACCATATTTTTCAAATTATATAATAGAGAATATAGTTTTTTTGTTTTTTTTTTTTTAAAGTATCTTCTAATCTTTCGATCGAAATGTCATCAACATTATTTATTTTATGTGCCGTGTATATATTTGTTCGTTTTCTTAATAATTTACACAAATCATACCCTTGTTCTATCCAGCAATGGCAGAATGCTTGTGTTTGTTTAGAAGATGAACTGTTTAGCTTTTGCTGGTTAAAATAAGGGTTTTTAGATTTAATTTATCGTCATCAATCATTCCACTTGAAAGTCGTCTTAACTTTAATCATAAAAACAACATTTTCTTTTATGTGTAATGTAATGTTCTTTTTTTTGTCATTTTATAAATAAATAAATTTAATTTATTTCATCTAATCATTTTAAATGTACGTCAATGTGTTTAATTTATAATTCTTTTTTTTCTCCTGTTCAAACCACCACCACCATTTTCAATTTTTTGTTTATTGAAAAGCGACATCATCTTTCAGTATTCTTAATGCAGTTCTAAGTAGTGTTAACTAAGACTTGTTGTAAACATTTTGTAAACTAGAACTTGTAATTTCGGTTTAGTTTAATATCTAAGCCGAGGTACATTTATCTCATTAATTATCAAGTTCACAACTTTATGAAATTGAAGTCCCAACAAAGCTTTAACTCACGAACAGCACTGTATTTTTGTAGAAACACTGACAGTTGAGAATCTATTCTATTTCCTTGTATTATTTTCTCTGATCCACCATTCCAAATTCTTTCATTCAGGCTCTCATCTATATTTTTCTTTCTATTATTTTGTCTTTACAGTCTGCACGTACATCTATTTATCGCAGTATTTACATATGCTTACTTTTAATCGAAATTCTCTTTCTAATTGGTATTGAACAAACGGAAACGAGTAAATTTTGCGGATTTATAACAGTATTTTTACACTGTGCCATATTAACGGCTATTGCGTGGTTTTGCTTTGAAGGTAAGTCTACTTAAAAATATATATATTCAAATATAAATGAAAAGAAACAATGCTATACGAGCCTACAAATTATGAAATATTTGAACTATAGGTCTTTTAAACTTAAATGTTAAAAATTGACCACCTAGTTAATTTTACGACATGGATTCAAAACGATAAAAACCGTGTTGTATCAGACCAATTTTCGAAATAACTTGCACAGATCATAGCCACTGCTAACATGTAGACGAAGTGAAATGTGCATATTCCGCTATATGATGGGCGGGCGCATTGCAAAACATGCTAATGCAATGAATGAGTTCCGCGTCAGTGTAATCCATAAGTTCCCGATCTGAACATCAGAACAAAGTTTATTCTACAACATTGCATTTCTCAATATTGTCTCCTTCTCGATATAGAGAACAATCATGAGAGGACTTTCTGTTTGATACATTTAGACCAGCTTTTCCAACTGTATCTCTGCTGATGCATTTCTTCACAGTCTCAAGATTTGTGAAGTCCAATGTTTTCGATGCTGCTGATGTCCATAATATTGGTTAAGATTTAAATTGTTAACAAATATTAATGTAGGACATTCCCATTCACAAATGAATTTGTAGTACATTTTTGACAAAAAGAACATTGATTTTTTTGTTCGGCTGTTTTCTAATAAACTGTTAGTGTTGAACGAATTTCCAAAGTGAAAATGATTCGTACAACATTGTTTATAAATGTCAGCTGGTAACATACATTTGAAAATGTACATCAGAAGTTTTGTATGTTTTTGTTCTCCGGAAAAATGTGTATTTTGAAATAAGTTTTCTTTTGTCAACATTTTTGTATGTCTCAAATGAGAGTATTTATGGAATATTAATAAAGTAAAATATAAAGTAGTCACATTGATGTTTTAGTTATTTTGACTCTCACAACAAACCCAGATTCAGTTCACTCTAACTACTTGTTTACTTACTTGACGGGATCCTACTGTCGTACCAGGTTTCGAACCTGGGTTTTGCTGTGTAATAGTCGCACGCACGGCCGTCGAAATGTGATTTACATTGTATCAGTTATATTAAATCGTATTTTCCATTTGTAAACTGTTTGTTATTTCTTGAAATATGTGTGGGGTGTAAACGACCAATTTACAAATATAATTTTCTATATGTAAATGTAATTTTGATTTCATCCACGATATTCGCGCACACTACATATCACACCACGATCGAACACTATATGATATCAATGCGATGATTTCTATATGAAATTCCTTCTATTTCACGGACATTATAAACATGCAATGAAATGATGCTATTCTATCAATAATAAAAACATTTTGTAATTTTTTGTCTCCTTCAGCATTCCAATCATACACAACATTAACCACAGATGATATACTACTTGAGGTTGATCAAAGCTCCAAAGTTAATTGTTATTATCTCTTATCGTATGGTCTATCCCTAACCATAGTGGCCATATCTCTCGCTATTAATCCAAGCACATATACTCAAAATGATTACTGTGTATTAATGGAAACAAATTTGTTGTTCTACGCTACCTTTATAGCTCCGGTCACAATCTTCTTGGTCGTAAGTGACAAAGTTGTTTAACGCGTTGGACAAGTTTCGTTATAAATTTGTTTTTTTTTGTTTTAAAGGGCGCTTTGGGCTACACTTTTCTATCGTGGGTGATAATGTGTCGGAAAGCGCGATCTACGCTGAAAAATAAGGAGCACACAAGATTAGCTAATGTTCGGTAAGTGGAAAATATATGCATACACAATGAATTTATAATTAATTGTCATTTAACTTTATTTTAGTTTCGATATACGTTGCTCTTTTATATTCTTGCTGTTGCTGTGTTCCGTTTGGATTTCGGCGTATTTCTATTTGAGACGGTCGAAGATTGACGATGAAATGGCTCAGCTGTATGGATACTTATTCATAGGTTTTAACACAATGATGGGTATATACATATTCGTTTTCCACTGCATACAAAATGAAAAGGTTAGAACAGAGGACAAAGATAATGTATAATATAAATCAAATGTATAATATATACTTTTTTAAACCATAATCAGATCCGCCGTGAATATCGTAAATATGTCAGGCAAAACTCTTGGTTACCAAAATGTTTGCGCTGCTCCAAAACGTCAATATCGTCGGGTATTGTGGGTGGTAGTGCTTGCGGCATGAACTCCGCTGGCAATACGGGTACTTTAACCAGCAACACAAATGCCTTAGGGGGAGGTCCAAATACAGGAACACAACTGAAAAAGTCCAAATTGCCGGTGGGAGATGCTAACGAAAATGAGGAAATTGCAAATATTACTGCATCCGAAGATGTTATAATGGCCACAAGTGATTGCGAAATTAATGATGGCACTTCACGAAGACAAGTTCCAGCTTCTGTACTCACAGGTGCCGGCGGTACTTTAAAGAGCGGCATAATTCCGGGAAATCTTGTATTACAACATGCTCCAAAATCGAATGATGCTACCATACAGGCGAATCATGTAGCGCTGGAACGAAATCCCAATACTATGGGGATACCTGGGGCAACAGGTACGTTGAGATCTACTGGAGGAATGCATACCCCAAGTGCTGGACATACATCGCCGACGTCATCAGTTAGCTCTACGCATTTGATTTTTGGCCAGGGACATAAACAACAGCAGTTGGCTGCGGGCAGCATGAACGGACAGCAAACGCAGGAGGCTTTCTACCATCAACCCGACTACTATGCATGGCAGCAAAAAGCTCTTAAGGGCCACACCAGGGACTATCATGGTACTGGAGTATCGCCCCAGCAACAAACACACGAATTTTTCTATTGGACACAAAAGCATAATCAGAGCCATGGTAAAAAGAAACGTGGAAGTAATACTGGATCGGATTCGCCCAGTGGTTCCTTACATTCGCGGAACACCGCCACTTCGCAACAAATACTATTCTATCCTTCGTATAAGAAAACTACAATGAAACAACAGCAAACACCGTCTATGCAACAGCAACATCCGTACTATGCCGAAGCTGTAGATCCTGGTGCTCCACCCTATTACCAAAGGCAACCACAGCGTAGACCACCACATCCTCAACAACAGCAGCAGCACCAGCTTTCATCGGATGATGAACAGATGGAACATGCTGCTCACGCCCATTTGTTACAGCAGATGAATCGTCGAGTTCCCGGTCCTGGTGAATTTGCTATAGCACCAGTGGCAATGGGTACGCAACAACGTTACTATAGAAATAAGCATTCCAACTGTGATTTAAACCAACCCGATAATTTTGATTTACACCGTGTCGGCGGTGGTGGAGTGGGCGGAAGTGCCAGTGAAACTTATTACAATCAAAGTTCATTGGCCGGTGATAATGGTCCTGTATACGAAGAGATTTTAAGTAACCGTACCTCAGATGTACAACATTACAACGTAGACGATATGTTGCCGCAACATGATTACGAGGATGAACGTGTAATGCAAGCGGTGTACCAGCGTCAACAACAACAGAAGAAGATGATACATCGTTATGGTCCACATAATGGTGGTGGTCGACCGGCTGATGGACATGATTATATCGATGATTTCGAAGCTCATGCAGCTGAAAGTAGTCCTTACAGTGATGATGACGAAGAGGAAGATGATCGCGATGAAGATGAAGGTAGCGATGATCATTTGCCCGCACAAAGCGACGAACGTATGCGAAGATTAATGGCAATGCAAGATGCTGACTTCCAAAGAAGATTTCAGTAAGTATTGCGAATAGCATGTTGACATCGCATCAAAAAAATATACAGAGAGATCCATGTCATGTTCCTAAACATAAATTTCTATTCATTTTATTCGCAGGCGTCAATTGCGCAAGAATGCCCAGGCAAATGAAGGGACAGCTCCCCCACCCGGCTACCATGAGTACCACGAAGCACTTCAGCCGTATTCGCAGTCTCAACCACACCACCAACAGCAGCAGATGCAACTCCAACAACAAACACCACATCAGCAGCCGATAACGGTTTTTGGGGTAAGTAGCGGCGCCGGAGGTTCTATACGAAGTTTTAAAAAAACTGCATCCGCCTCCGGCAGTCGCTTAGCAGTCAATGAACTCTTTAATCACGGCCCTCCATTGCCCCCGGCCAATCAACATCCTATGCAGAAAAATAAACTTTTGCAGCAGCAACTTCAACCTCAGCAGCAACATCCGCCGCCACCGCAGCAGCAACAGCAAATCTCGCCACAATCTTTGAATACCCCCGTAGTGGGACGAAATATATCAGCTATGTTGGATGAAAACAATACTGTGAGATGTTATTTAGAGCCTTTAGAAAAATAATCCGTAAATCACACACCCTTTAAGCATTATACTCGTATTGAAAGACAACATTCTAAACGTGTTTAACGATGTGTATTTAATAAAAACAAAACCGTAGTTAAGATAAAACCAAATCAATCCCAACACCGCCTACCCATAACCCCCATCTATATACCCAACTCTCCCCCAGAAACCAAAATCCATTCAAGATAAACCTTTGAAAGAATCAACCAACCTTTACTCTAAATTCTCTAATGTGTAGTAGGCAAAGCAGAAACCGCGCATTAAGTGTAATTTTTCAAAAATATACATTCATAGTTATGTAAGCCCGAACAGTATATTTAACAAACATCTAATACATAACCCTTAAACTATTTGTAATTTTAAGTAGATGGAGGAAGAATAAAACCTGCTACAAATGCCATTTTGTTGATTGACATTAGATGATATTTTTATATATAAAAATTACGTACATACATACATATTTATATTTATTTTTTTTTTTATGTTTTACTCGTATTGTTTCGCACTTATTTCTTCTCCGATCAACTGATTACTGATTGATATGTATGTAGTATATCTTTTATGCAAATAGAAAGGCTTTTCTCCTGCTCCTGATAATTTACCACCACAATAGATTATTTAATAGGTTACCTTAACTCTGATAAGTTACATTAACTTTAACGTTTTTAGGTTTAACGAACTGTACATGCTTTAGAATAAGATTGCTTTTGTTGAATTACAAATGAGGACCCTCCAATTTTGTTTCTGTATAGTTTGAATAATTTCTTTTCATTTTACTTATTGAGCTTTAATAGTCCTCTTTTAATTTGTGTGTGGATTAAATACGTGTCCCTTTTTTTTTTGTAAGTTTCCTTTTGTTTCTGTTTAACTGTCATGTATTTTTGTGTGTTTAATTTGATATGTATGCTTACCATTTTCAATTGCCTTTGTTTATTATACCTTACATACATACATACAAGTATGTATGACAAAAGAAACACGATGTAAACTTTTATGTAAATTTATAACTCATATTTAAAAATGACATGGAAAAATTTAATAAATGTGTATAGTATGAAATTAATGATTACATCGGATATTGTTTCTTTTGGGGAAGGAAATTCCGGAGTGACGTTTTATATAAACGGATTAAATGGTCTTTAGATGTATCGCAGTGCATTTTATCCTTTTGTATATGATATAGTCGTATCATCAACAGCCCTTTCACAGAAAGTGAAAACAATTTCGTATTGTCCTTCTACAGGAAACCAAAAAGGGAAACCTCAACCCACCCTAGCAATTATTTTTTATAATTTTATTTCTTTCTCAGAAATTTGTCTCCAACTTATACATTTCTTCTACTTTATTTTATGTTTATTCTTTAGATTTTTTTTTATCAAAAAGTTCGTAATTTGTAGAATCAAAACGTTACGAAATCATTTCGTTTGCGTACGAAATCTGTGACAGGGCAAACCTGCACACACTGCTGAACATGGTCTTAAAGTGTTTATAATGGTTTTTTAGTTAAGATGTAGGACATTTCAAGCCTAATACTCAGATCATGTTACAAGAACAGATTAAATACCCGAAGCATAAGATACGGCTTACAAATTAATATTAAATTAACTAAATACATGGTCGTAAGTAAGATGAATAATAACACTACAGCCACTTTATAAATAAATAATACAGACGTCGACAGAAAACACAATTTCAATTACCTCGGGTGGGCCACAGTTAACGATAAATAGGACATTCGAAGGAAATACGATGCCGAACTGAAATGGCGACAGATTCATTTTTTAGATACCACAAAGTAGTGACAATAAGAGACGTATATATAAGAAAGAAACCTATTAACATTTGGATATATCGCCTATTCACTGGACACAATTTACACCCAATTCAGCAGTTCTGCCAAGTAAAAAGATAACCTGTACAAACAATAAAAAAGACGAAAAACCTCATACTTGGTCCATACCATGCGAAATCTGATTGAAGGGAGACTCCAGGGCAGAAATAGAGATTATTTTGCAGAATGTATGAAAAATGAAATGAACGAAACAAGTTCATACTGATAAATTTTGACTTATTTTTATTTAAAAAAATTTAACTCCGTAACTACCATCTATTTCCATCAGCTCACATTTACCCTTATCCTCTAATAATCGCAGAACGTACACTAGCACTTCTTCGTCAATTTGGTGGAATGGTTTCCCCTCTATCAAATCACCGTTCGCAATTTCGTAAAGAGTACAGACTGTATTGGTTTGGCCCGATTCTAGTATCCATTCATGTATCATACTTGCGTATTCTTCCAGCGTATGCCAATAAACATGCCATTCCTGTCGTTTTTTATCCAAGGGACGGGCGTGTCCCCTACTGTGGAGTTTCTCTAGTATTTGTAGAATCATGACTGGAGAAAGGCGTCTGTTGAGAGATTCATTTTTGAACAAAGGGAAGGAGCCCTCGTTTATGTTTAACGAAAACTTATTCAGATGCTTCAGATATTTGAGAAATAAATCCGACCACACATTAAGTTGATGTTGGCGTGTCTCTTCATGCGGCTGCAATCTGTAGAAGGTGCATTTAACCAATCATTAATTCCATAAACATGCTCAAAAATGTTGTTGTCTCACGTAAAAAATGGTGGAAATGTGAATTCCCAAGGAAATTGGAAATCAGTGGCCATCTTTATCAGCAGCTTATAAATCTTAATGCAAGTAAGTAAATTTATTTATAGTAAATTTATTGAGACTTTCTTTCTTTTCGGTAACATAAGTAAACGTTTAACATTTAACACTTGGAACTATATTCGTCTTGTTCTAACACACGGTGAATTGTGAGTGCATGCGACATGCTGACTGAGATAGTAGGTATATACATAAGAAAATGTAACAATAACAGACTGTGTCAGACAGCAGCAGTTATCCACTTATGAATCTTAATGCAAATGATGACTAATGATCAGCTGATACACGAATTTATTAGATTGCCACCAGAGTTGGTATTTGGAAACGTTAATTGTGCCGCACATAAATGTGCCCAAATAGGGTCATTAGTGCCTTCATATCATGCTAAAAATGGTACAAAATGAAAAATGACAGATATAAAGGTGGTGGTTTAAAGGTGTCACTTTTTTAACCCGTCTGATTTTCGTATGTCTTTCAAAATTATTAAAAAAAACACGGCTTTTAATTTTTTGTGTTTAAACGTGCACATGTAAACAACATGGCATAACCTCTGCTTGTCATTAACAGCTGATGTTGTAATGTCACAGAACAGAATTTAATAATTTTTGTGAAATGGATATATGGAAATGTTGGGTGCAATGGCAGGGCGAACGATGCAGCAGTGTACAACGAGTCATCACTTTGCGAAGGCTCGATATTTTTGTGAGCTCCAAAATAGTTTCTTGAGGTCACTCCAACTGCAACAGAATTATAAAAAACTCATTAATACTTTTGTTTAGAATTGCTAATAAATTACTTACTTTTCCGTGTTGTTTTTGCATTTTATATTAAATTTTACCACTTGCTAAAATTGGTCTCCTTCCAAAAACGCTTTGTTGTTTATCAAAAAACAGCTGATGCGATACGGTTTTACATACCAAAATAGAACACGCTCTATTTCAAAAATTTACATACGTATTGCATGATGCATTGTGCATATGGCGTTCTTGACAGGGTTCACACGACATGCATATATTTTTCATATGCAAAAGTGACATGACATATGTAAAATACATGTCGTGTAAAACCACCTTAAGTGATGCGATGAAGTAGCTAGTAGTAGTGTGTGATCTGTTGCTGGGATTGGTAATATCCTTGTCAACATGTGCGCTACCATTTAGCGGTTCAGAAGTAAAAAACAGATAAAAGTGTATATCTGGCAACATTGTTTAGCATACGCATTTAATAAACGGTAAGTGGAATCTTCTACACATACACTATCGACACCAAGTGGATTCATCAAATTACTGCGGTGTTTGGCGGGGCAGGTTGATGCAGACGAATTGCCTTTCAGTAGTTCAAAGTCACCTTATTAAGGTCATAATGAGATAGATGATGCAGTTGATCATCCCACATATTGTGCCAGTAACTGTAACATATCCATGATGACTGGGTATGAATCAGATTAGACCGGCGTGGTTTGATTGTTGGTCGTTTGCGACAATCACCCAGCAAGTCTTGTTTGGGCGCAGCTTCGTGAAGTAGACTGATGTTGTCTGTGATGAATGAGTTTGCACGTTCCAAGTTCATACGTATATTATTATTATTATTTATTAATCAATCCATGCCCTTTAAGGGCCTTATATTGATAGAAAATACAATTCAGAAAAATATTATAAAGTGGAAATTTATGCATACATACATTAACTAAGACTTAAAACAAAAATCCCTAACGCACAATCTTTCAACAAATATTTTTAAAACAAATGAATGGTAGTTACAAACATTGACTGTTAGTGATGACGTAGATACGAAAAAAAAAATCAAAGAGATTTATTATTGACGCTCCAATTCATATGATAATCATCATTCTTTAAAAGTTTGCAGTCAACATTAAGGGTAGTACGTTGTGTCTGTATGTCGCCCAACATGCACAACTTCAAACGAAACTATCCTCAAATTGAGGTGAGATAATTTTAGTTGATAAAAAGCAAAATCTGCACACAAAAAACTCTGCTATCTGAATAAACATGATTGCAATTTTAAATTATTGGCACATCTACACCTATGCTTTTGCAAGATCCACTGATTTCTGTCACTGATAAATACACAAAATGTGAAATGTTAACCATATTCTGTAAGAAATGTATTCAAATATTCTAAACTGCTAAATTATTATTACCAATAATACTTCCATAATCAATATTTGAATTAATAATACCTTTTGAACCATGATAAATATTTCATATATGACATATAATTAAGAACATACATTATTATTATGCGATAATGTAAATAACAGGTGGCGCAAAAGTAAACTTCCGATGTTTTTTGGCTGTAATTAAAAAAAATTAAAAACTTTGATTCTTCTTGTGGATTATTTTTATTTGGTCTTTTAATTTTTTTACATCAAGCCGCCGCCAGAGTTGCCACTGACATTAGGGGCCAATTGCAAAATTTATAGCATTTTCTGATAGGAGGATTACTTTTGCGCCACCCTTTATAATAAGCTACATGTATTCTGATCACCATGAAACAAGTTAACACGGCGTTCTATGCCGATGGACCGAGTATTATATACCACAATGGATCACTATCCATTTATTGGCGATATGCACGTAGTCAGGTTGCATAGCGAATCGAAATATTCAGATTATTTAACAAAATTAGATAAGATAAGGTTTATCACGACCTGCAAAATAAATAGAATGCTATTGTTTCAATGAATGTGAACATACAAGGGTACAACATTTTGGACATTTAAGCAGCGATCTAATATGTAGGATGTGGGGATGGTAAATGTTTCGCTATTACTAACAAACCCAAATGACCCGCTAAAATATGTTATACATAATTGATTGGCAGTAAGCTTTTTCAGACCTTCTGTCGGAATATGCTATCTTTACGAAACCGCCTCTGAAAATCCCCAGAATTAAACATATTTCTCGCTCAATGTTGACATCAGCGAAACTACACTTCCATATTAGGTGATTGACTTGCCAATGATATTGCAGCTTCCTGGCAGTAGACGAATTCGTACACGTCGGATTCGACATCAATCAAATTAAAAAAGTCAGTCTCGAAATAAACGTAACAACAGTACTACAGTCAAGTTTGTGAAGTTTTCAGATCAAAAAATGTGGACAGCAAATGTTATACCCATGATATACATTTGTACTTGTCCACAATTAGGTGTGTATATCTATGTAGAGTGAAAAGTATAAATGAACGATTAAAAATAGTATATTTAAGTTCTTCGTACAGTTTTATTTATCGATAACCCATGTTTACATATATGTTTATATATATTAAAATGATGTGAGTATTTAGAATAGTTTCGTGTTTATGAATTTAAAAGTTTGTAGTTAAGTTTCATGCTGGGATTTCTTATGCCAACTAAGACTGGCAGACTGGGAAAAGCATTTATTGCACGACGTACATTTATACTTTTTTGTTGGCGCATGCAACTCCAAGTGTTTTTTTAAGTTGGCAATGGTTGTGAAACCTTTACCACATTGTTCACATCGGTGCTTCCTTATATTTAAATGAACATTCATGTGATCCGTAAATCGATTTCGCTCGTAAAAGGATTTGTCACATATGGGACAATGAAAATTCGATTGTTTCAGATGTGTTCTTTTATGAATATCGAAAAAGGACCAGGTTTTAAATGTTTTACCACACAAATTACATATGTAAGGTCTTTCTCCCGTATGGCTGCGCATGTGTATATTGACTTCCGTAGAGGTGGCAAATGATTTATTGCATATTTCACATGAATATGGATAATCTCGACGATGTCTCCTAATGTGAATAGTCAAGTTTCCAGGCATTTGAAACCCCTTACCACACAAAGTACATATGAAGGGCAATGTGCCGTCATGTTTCGATTTGTGGATTTTATAGTTATCATATGTTTTGCATATATGGCGACAATCTTCACAACGGAAGGGTCCCAAGTTCATAGCTAAAAACACCGCCAATTTTTCATAGATTATCAACGACATTGTCGTTGAAGGGTCCTCTACAGTATGATCGCTGTCTTTGTGCTGTAACCGTTTCAGCTTTTCTGTCGAGAAATCCTTCCGCATTTGATTTAGAGTTTTCTCCAATTGTTCCAAACTTATATTCATGTTTTCCAAAGACGTGTTCACATCATCCATCATTGATTCTAACGCTTTATTCCGGTAGTTGGCTGATCTATAATCGGGATGATCTACATCCCAAAGTGATGAGTAGTTCTGATATATATCGATGAATTGCAATTGTTGCTCTAATCCGGGGAATTCGATTTCTTCAATATGATCTAATACATTTTTATTTTGTGGTGTTGCAGATTGCTGGCTCTGAAATTGAATTAATTGGACAAGACGATCTATATTTCGAATAGACAATGGAAAATATTCTAGTTTCTTACCGTCTTCAAATTTTTTATTACTTTAACTTCCATGACCGGGCGCAAAAATTCCATTTCATCAAAGCACCACAATTTGGGTATATAAAGCCCTTTAAGTTTGTAAAGAATTCTCAACTCCTTACGGTAACGTATACGCAACTTCTGGATTTCGTTTTGGATTTCCTTCTCTGTCATAACTATGTTCAATGTTTCATGTAGATGAACCGCAATTTCATCGTATATTTCCGATGCATTACAACAAACATATTCGTCATCCTTCGGATTCCACAAGCATGGCCTCTTCTTATATTCACCTATTATAAAACTTAATATTTGTCTATTTGTAACATTGCCCGAGTCTCGAGTAGATATTTCTAAACTCCTAGCTCTCTCCTTTAGGCGTCCCATTCGTTTATCTTCAATAACCTTACGTAAAAAATCCATTTTTTCAAAATACCATAAGTGTGTTCGATGTTTACCCTTGCGTGTATGGAATTTTGCCAATTCTCTTCTGTAACGGCCTCTTAAAATATTCAATACACCAAATATTTCCACGCCGCTCAAGTTTATATTCATTGCTTGGAATAATGGTTTTGATAGCTCCTTGTAAACGCTCCTTCTGGCATTGTATCTGTACGAGACATGGTCTGGGTTCCAAAGTTTTTCATTTTGCCTGTATAATTCCAAAAGGTACGTTGTAATTTCCCTACAATCCAAGGCTTTTCTCATGGCGGCCTAAGACGAAAATTTTATTGTCATTAGTAGTTTGTCCCGTTGGGTATGTTTGGAATGGCATAATTTCTTTGTCGCTCCACTTAAGGAGCAGATCAGCTATCAAAAGTTCAAATCTGCCATTAGAAACATTCCCAATTCATTTTGAATAATCTACACACACACTTACAGTTTTTATATATTTTGATTTGGTTTTAGTAGATTCCAAACACTGTTCCCTGTTTGTTGATCTGACATCAGCATTTTCTTCCTTTTCCCTTGGATTGGACTTGTCGGGGAAATTATTCATCGACTGCAAATAAATGGAAGACGTGACAAGATTTTTTAATTTTATAAAAATACGTCAAAATAAATATGGTATTATATTTTATATTATTATAAAAGTCACAGGTAGCGATTTTATAAAATGTGCATTCAAACCTAAAATCATAAACAAAAAGTTTACCTTTTCGATACAGTATGACAGAGCGCTGATCATGAGATCTGCTTTTATTTTTATAAAATTATAAACACAGTCATTTCCTCCAAAGATACCCTTGCCGAACTTCTTTAAGATATTGAAAAGACGAAACAAACTTTTATTTTGGCCGAGGTGTTCTTCATAGACAAAATACCTCTAAAAATATAAGGGATTTTCCGGTAATCATATGTATGGGAATATACTGATGATATCCGTCAAACCTGGATATTGGTTGCATATTAGAGCACTTTGTTATACGGCGACAATTAAGTTTGTCAGATCCTCTGTGGTCTTTAAAACGTCATGCCCATACAAGAAACCATGGTTCAAGACCTTTGACATGCTGCTGCTAAATTAGCACTCCGAAAACAAATTATGAATTCTTCAAAAGAAAATTCGAAATTCAATAATATGCGAGTCGTGGTTGCTTTATACATACGTATGTTTGAGTTGGACTGGTTTGTTGTTCTTCATTGGGAAACTGACAATTTAACATTAAAAAGATTTTAAATTAACACATTTTTTTATATCGCTTTAATAAAAAGTGAGGGAGCAATTAAAGCCAGATTTATACTTTTTTTCTGTTAATTGAATTATATGTGACTTGTATCATAAAATTTACCATTAATATTTTCAAAACAATTATCACGTTTTTTACATTCAACATATCGTGGAACAAAAACAGACGAACAAAACTGTTTTTTTTTTTTTTTTTTCAAATTTGTAACAGTAATTAGTAATCATTCTTCTACAATGCAATGTATGTTGATTACTAATTGCTACGATTAAAACGTTTTCAAAATGTTCTATTATACGCGCTTTAGGGTTCATAACCACGTTTACATTTTAAATATGAGCACATTAATGTTCAAATAAGCAGATAACCATTATCCTACATCAACCCATTCGGGACTACTGGGACAAAACTTCTCAAATACCCGTTTTCTAAATAAAAATCAATCCCGAAAGGTTTAATACGGTCGTATAATTTGTTCCTCGACCAGGGGCCCTACTATGTATCTCGATTCGAAATTAATCATTTGTAAAATCAACTACTTTGTACCATATAGCATTACATTATTCGTCGAATGTACATTACTTTATATAAGTTTTTCCACATTTGTTTTGGGAACAGGCGGTGAAGTTCTTTGAAATCAGTGAACTGTGCTGGCTGTAATTTGTATACTGAGTGATCGGTTACAACTATTCAAAGCCAGCTACAAATCAATCAATGAAACATGTTTCACGGAAGATTTCCGTTATGGCAATTACAAATTAGTACGACTTCCACAATTGTATGTATGTATGATGTTTCAAATATGTTTGATGGATTATTATGAGGCAAAGAAAGGTGATAAACGAGTCAGGCAGCCAGTTATTTGATAAAATCACATTGTATTGACATTTTAATTACACCCTCAATTAAGTCAGAAATGCAAAAAAAAAACATTTTGTGAATGTTTTCAAGTACATTGTGAGATATTTGGACAAGTTGACTGCCTAATCGTATCAAGTTTACTGCCTAATCGTATCTCGTGCATTTTCTAAATTATTGATATTATTGATTTTCTGTGTGATATCGCTTATAGCGACAATAACGGCAGCAACAAAACTATTGAGACTAAGGGTGATTATAATAGAATTTTGGTACTTAAATATACATTAATACCTCCTCACACGACAAAAGTTTCCCACTGGACGGGACAGCAATAAGTATGTACATACTTATGTATAATAATAATACTAGTGTACTTGCATTATCCAGATTATACTTTTGTTTTTAGTAACAACATTATTTTTGGGAGCTTTGTTGTGCTTGAAAGAAATATCAGTAACAACAACAACAAACTCAAAAGTTTGATATGAAGAGTGATATGTGTTGGCGGACAGGTGGGGTCTGGTGTAAAAAGGTAATTGTTACAGCCTAATGTGTTACAGTATGCTCTGCATTTTGGCTAATATCTCAGATAGTATTATAAATATAATTGGTGCGGTTTATGTGAAGTCGGACAATTTGAAAGGAGGTCAGACTCAACTGAAATGAATGAATACTTTAGATGACGATTATCTTAAATGTCAGTGATGTTTCTGTCCAGAATGCGTAAAACTACCAGCCACGAGGATTGTTTAGCTTAGACTTGCTTACCAGTGTGTGGATTCACTACAGGTTCCTCACCGCGAGTGAAACAATAGTTTTATTGGAGCAACGATTTTCAGATCGAATTATATCGACGTGGTGGTATGTTTTTTTCTTTAGTTTCTTGAAATCTCTGGTTATCAATCAAAAACAATTGCTGAGCGAAGAATGAACGCGTCTTCGGTGTAGTAGATTCACATCTTTGTCAAAATTGAATCAACAATTTCAGGGGAATGACTTATAGTGTATTATAGTGTATGTATAATATCAGACTCGTTTTAAATCATGCACTCGTTTTGAACGTACATCACGATTTCTGAGTTCTCCCCTTTTTATTTCATATCAACAATCGGTGGTGGTGTCAGTATTGAACGATGATAGCCTTCTTACTAAATAGTTTCTGGCTGATAGTGTCATTTTGGATTAAAACGATTTTTTCAGATTGAGTGTTTACATATTAAAATGGATGACTTAATTAATATCTTCGCTTGAATTATTTAATTTGTACTTTTTTTGTATATATTGTTGTGGGGAAATGCACTGATTTCAAGTAACTTTTTTGTTGGTGTTGTTTGATGTTTTATTAAGTCATGTGGGAGGGTGTTGTTTGGTTTTTATGTTCAAGATAATTCTATTAAGACCAAACAATAACGAATTGTTTGAATTTTCAAAGCAAATTGTTGTTTTTATTTTTTTACTCGGTTTTTTAGCTTCGATAACGATTTTAATCTAAATCTTATGATCGAAACTAATTAGTAAACATTTGGAACGATGTAGGCCTAACTGATACGTTGTTTTATACATTTTCGTAAATACGTAACGAACGAATTCGTAAAAACCAGAGTCAATCAACTTATTTCTAACATTCTATGTCCACTTTTTCCCGCTTAATGTGAGAAAGAACACTGAAGGGCATTTTTTAAAATGCTTGTGAACCATGTGAGAAATGTACCTTCTTTGATGGAATATTGATTAACCGTCATTGCAGTTGGTGGTCACAGCCATAATTCTTGATTTAATTCAAACCAATGTGTCAATGTGCTTTCTCATGACCATGCTTTTTCCCACAAAATTCTCAATCTGCTCAATCTGGTTCGGCAGTCGAGAAGAAATAAAATTTCATTAATATAAGAACAAAACAGCAAACATCCATTTTAATGAATATTTTTTGATATATAATTGATGTAATAAAACTTACGTTTTTTTACTTAAGCAGTTTCTTCATACCGCCACACATATAGACTAGTTATGTACATACCCGTCGTTATCTTTCCGTATTGGCTTTCATGCCGCGGAACACGTATGAATGTAGTTTATTTCCTAATGGTAAAGCATCTCTTTATTACAATCAATCCAATGAATTGCCACACTATCATTTCGTTGTTCGCTGTCTTCGTCACCAGCGCCGTCATCATTCGATTGGTAAAATGGATAGACTATAATCAATTGTTATTTATTCTACATACATTCAGTATGTATGTATGTACATTATGGTGGCCCAAAAAGAAAAAAATATGTATTGTTTATAATGTATGAGGCAGCCCATATTAATAGAAGATCGGATTTATCCATCCGCCGAATTTCTCAGCAATGCTACTCGTAGCATTTTAGGAAAACTGTGACCTAACGAACAAGGCTTAAATACTTCTCGGCACGGGAAGAGTATTAAAATATTCGAATTTATACCACTTTCCAGTCACTTAGGCGAGTAAAACACCTCTAAATATAATAATATAACGAAATATAATAATATATTACAATTAAATTTTAATTATGGTTAGTAACAATTACTAAATGACGTTACTTCAATTGAACCAGTGGGCCAGTATCGGAGTACTCACTGACCGGGACCTACTGTTTAAAGCCGGCTCCGAACGGCTAATGATTTCCTAGAGAAGTTTTACATGGCTTAGCGATTACTCTCTTATTGGCAATGTCGCCAGCAATTTCGAGGTGGAAGCAGCCGCTGAAAAATGTTGGATGGTCTCAGCAGGTTTCAAACCTGTGTTCTGCTGTGTAGTAGTATTTTTTAAAATCGTTCATACTGTGTGTGTGTATATATGATTTTGGGCCACCCTAGTGTACATACATATGTATATGTCTGTCAGTCTTGTCTTGTAATTGCAATACACTTCAATTAAATTGTGTGTCTTTCATATTTTCATATTTCATGCTGGCGAATGAATGATGCATCGAACTCACATTAATTAAAAAAATGATTAGGTTGGTTCTTTATTAATTTAATGTTTCTGATGTGTATACAACAACAAACATATTTAATGAACTCACAGCCATAACATTTGCTCATTCACAGAACAGAAAATATATTCCATCGAACCGATCAAAATATCGAGAGATTATATTAAACTCTTCTCATCCACAGACGCATATTTTTCCGAAATCGAAAAATATCTTTAATCAGTATATTTTGGGTACCATAAAATTGTGTATATAGGTTTTATTTATCTGAAACTCTTAGCAATTTTCGTTGGTAGAGTGAACGAACAGTTTTAATGAAAAACAGAGTTTTTGTCAAGTGTATCCGTTTAATATACACATGGCTGTGTAAATTGTCCAGTGCGCAGAATATCTGTTAACGTGTGTAATCGACAATCAGCATCACGATCATACATATGTGCGTACATATGAACTAATATGTGTATACAGGTATGTATGTATGATTTGAAAATTTATGAATAAACAATTGGTTTTCTAAACGACCGAATTGAGAATTGACGTGCATGTACATGTACATGCACATGCACATGCACACTTCACAGCGAACATCAACTCATTATTTCGGATACGTGTGAAAGTAAAAAAAATCGACAGAAATCAATGCAGTTGAAAGTATTTTGCTCAAAAAGACCTTGCTCATCAAGACCTCAAGATTAATACTGTGAGAGAAGAGAAGGCTTATGCAACATAAAACTGTAGCAACGCTTCTTGACTCCGATGCTTTGTCTGTACAAATTACGCACAGAGAACTAGTAGTTAGTTAGACCTTTAGGAATTTAACATAGACTAGTTGTAGTATAATTTTCAGCATCGGTCTGAAATTGTTCACTACATATTTCGGTTCGTCAATCTATGTGGAGAATGTGTCCATCATCGAACAATTTTGAGATTTAGAAACTAAGCAAACAATCACAATTTTGACATGTCACTTTCATGTACTTGTTCCCATGTTTGTCCTTATTAAGTGGACAAATTTGTTGTTGTATCACTCTTTAAGCAACCTTGAGTCGACAATGTCAACATTGCCACAGGTAAGGATGGATAAGACATCACACAAGCATACGTATATGCTTGTGGATCTAACATACATAAACATATGAGTATATATACTCACCAAAAAATCAAATAGCACCTTTTTTTGAATTACTTGCAACCAATGACGTTGAGGTTTTCTTTTGTTTATGTTATGCATGTGTAAATATACATATGGACATATAAGTGGTCAGAAACAATAATGACCTAACTCGAGTTAGGATACAAACTTGTTTTTTCTCTACAATTCCTTAGAAATGATATTCAAATTTAAACTGCTCTCCTAAAAAAAAATAAGAAAAACAGACATGTGACCACAGATTATGTTCCAATAATATCTTTAATTTTTAGATTATGTGAAAATAGTCGGACAATCGCAAAAAATCCCAAATATTGGAAATATAAAAAAACTCCGGAGGAATATTGTTACATTACATTTCTTCAATCGATGGGAATATCAAAAATGTCCATTTCAATGTTTACTAGCTGACCCGGTCCGCGTTGCTGGCCCTAAGCAAACATTAGTGTTGTATTACACCTATTTATATACGAAAGGGGAGTTTTTATCCCTTTTGCCATTTTCACCCCCTAAATGTAGATAAATCCAAACAATGTGTAGCCTATGTTACTCGCGGGGTTATTCGGAAGATTCCCTGAAAATTTCATCAAAATCGGTCTAGCCGTTTTCGAGTCCATACGTTACATACATACACACATCCATTTTTATATATATAGATGGATAGATGCCCATTTCGAGCACTTTCACTCTCCGACCGTGCCAAATCTATCCATGGATAACTCTTTAGTGACTTGTGCAGGAACCACCACTTTCCATTTTCGTCGAAATTCGTGACGTTGTCTACATTCTACAACTGTCATACCGAAACTAAAAGACGCAGCTTGTCTACCGTTTTCAACAAATGGTAGTTTACAGGAGCAGTATTGATTTTCAATTAACTGCCAGACTGCCTTCATATGGCGAAATGTGTCTGATTCGATTTCGGTTCGTAGACATTGATTAAATCCATTTACGAAACACACTCGTGTATGTAGTATTGATACTTCGCAACAGAAATTATAGTCTAAGCCAATTTTACTAAAGTTTTTTGTGAAAACAAACAACTGGACAGAAATGTTTTATTTATTTCTCGCACAATACTACACACAAAGTAGAAGACAAACAATGAGAATCGAATTGCGAATGCACTTTGTTACATTTTGTTATTTACACTTTTTCTGGCTGGTCTACTAATGCCACCGCATTCGCCATCGACAGAATTTAGAATTTAGAATGGGAATGTTTGGCTTACCTTGCTATCTTCATTAAGTGACATGCAATCACTAAATCCACTGCTAACACCACCACCCACATCGTCTCCACTACGACCGTCGCATTCACTCGAACAGGGGGTTTGCACCAGTACAAGGCCGCCACTACTATCTTCGCCATCGGCGATTTCACATTCGCTATCAGAGTATGTGTTGCTGGAGGTGTCCGAGGATGGGGACGATGAAGAGGAACATGTCGGCGAGAACTCAGCGTTGGTGGCAGAGTCTGTTGTCGCTGTATTCAAATGTTCTAAAGGATTCGTTTGCACAAGATTTTCCATTTCTGGTTTGGACCACAAATGGCTTGCTGTGGTAAACGTACTATTTTCAAGACCGTATAATACATTTAAACCGGAAGTCAACGTAACGACATTATTATTCAAAACTGCATTTGGCTCGAACATCATGTGCCCATTATTCGGTACGTGAACTAGTTCACTGCTGAGTGTTGCATTTTGCACCTGATACATTCGGAAAATATCATCCTTATGACTGTTTTGCAAATGCAGTAGAAATATGTCTACTTGTAAACATGTACTGGAGCAAAATAAACAATTGAATCCGAGGCAATTAACGTCCGGTGATATACAAATTTCGCCACATTTGCGAAATAGAATATAATCCTCCGGCTGCCATATTATGGGATTCGACATTTTTTTTAGTTTTTTTTTTATTTCTTGTATTCTCTTTAATTGAAATTTTGTTGTCTAATTTATTTCTTCAGCCAATACTGCTTTAATCATTTCTTTAGCATTTCAATATCACGTTTCTTTACGACTCCGCGTTGTTTAACGTTCCAATGCTTGCCGATGACTGAGTAAAATTGAGCAAACCGTTTACAGTAAGTTTTGTCGTTGTTCTTTCGTTCTTTCACAGGCGTTAAGTTATTGTTGTTGTTCAAATGCGTGCTTTCTCATTTCCAAGTATGAGTAATGAATGCACTCGAACACACCAATTCTCTGGGCACTCTATTGTTGATATAGAGAGTTGAGGGCAACATGTAGGGGAGGATACTTCCTTGGGAAAATCATAACATATCCTATGGATATAAGTACTTGCACGTGTGACGTGTCTGTGAATGTGTGTGTATTTGATCGCTGCGTTTAAGTACCGATTTTATACCAGTTGCGGAATGGTAAAGGCCTTAACTATGGATACCAGCAGCAAATATATCTTTGAGAAGCAATTAATACGAAGCACATTCATTACTTGTGTCTTGAAGCAGGCCTAAAAAAATACCAAGCCTTCCAACGTTTAGAAATATTGGGGGAAAAAACATGCTTCCTTCCCTTACGTCAAGTCCGGAGTTTAGAAAAACAATTCCCATATAGAATAAATATGAGAATAGCTTTTTTAATTGTTTTCTCAGACGCGTCTCTATTATGAGTCTGTTAATAGAAGCCATAAGCCTATCTGCAACATCGTTTGCTGTTGAAGGGTAGCAGAACGTACTGTTTCCCCTTTGTAGGCCTGCTAACAGGCGTGACGAAACAATCATTTAACTGTTGGGATTGTGTAAATAAATGGAATACACACGCATGTGATCACTTGAAATAAGAACAATATTGTTGGTAGTGATTTTGTAATGGTGGTGGTGATTCCATTGTGTTACCGTTTTTCCGCTGAATGAATATATTTTACAACCCCTCGAATTACGTTTTGCAGTTTTGCAATAATCGAGTACTTCCAGGAGGAACAATCCTGTGTGGGAATTTTATTGGCTTGCAATATACAAAAAATATAAATTCTTTTTTTTTACAATTTCTATAAATGTTGGAGATACCAACAGAAATGGTTAATTCCTGCAGATGTTTTTCAATGAAATTTTTCGCAAAACTAAGAATTAATCAATGAAAACATCATAATAACCATATAGTTTGTATACTCTTGGTCCGGGACATATTGATTAAAATCACTTGGATTAGCTATTATTCTCTGATTTGTACAGTTTACAAAAATACAGGGGTTACAAGTAGTCGCAGAGAAATGTTTGAGGTCTATGATTATGGAACTAGTTTTGTTGTGTGATAATCACACAAACTACCACACCATGGACGTTTAATTGAAATATGCACTATTTTTTAACAGAAAAACTATACCAGTTAACGTTTAAATATTGTACAAAATCGGTACTATAAATACTGAAGAATATGAATTTTTGAGTGAAACACAATATAAAGTGCAGTGGAGGCGGAATGTTGTATCAGTTTCAAAAATGCGAATTTCTTGTAGAGCGTAAAACAATAAAAGTGTTGCATAATCGTAATTTCAATAAATCAAACTGCGTTTTCTCAAGGAAATTATAAAAGAGCAAATAATCTGATCTAAGGAGGTGCTTAAACAAAGTCCTCAGTAGTCAGAATTTTCGGTTTCCGTTTGTAAATGTTGCTAAATGAGGCTAAGGAGGTTCTGATTTAACGGGGTTAAAATAATAACGATACGTTTTAAATGTGGTTTCAATTTTAGTTTCATTTAGTTCAAACTTTTAAACACCAAGAGTAAAGTATTCATAAAAAATTAAAACTGATTAGTTAAGGAATATGTATGAAAATACAAAAACAATTTTCACAAATTTTTCTTAACAAAGCTTTTTTTAAATGTTTATGAATACGGGGATTAGAATTTTACTATTTTTCAAACTACATCATTAGTTTTTACACTTTTCTGAAATTTGTAAAACTTATAAAAACTATACAAACAAAAAAAAATCAAAATACACACATTTCCTGCGCGGAACGAAATTATTTCTCCGTATTGGTCCTTATATAGGAACGTTTCCGCTCGGACCAATTTCGCCTATTTACAACATCGTTTCACTGTGACACACAGTATGTTTGTATGTCTGTATGTAGTAGACATGTATACATACGATCCTTCCACCCTTATTAATATAAGCCGAAGCAGCATAAAGCTTATTGTGTTTATAAAAAGTAATTGAAATTACTTGCTTAAATCTCTGTCGTTCGTCGTCGTCGTTTAAAATAGTTTCAATTTCCCACACCCCTATTTCTTTTGTGCACGGATTTGTACGTTCTTAACCACACGAATACTTAACCAGATATACTTTCCTTTGTCTTGAACTGTTTGAATCTATAAAAGTACCATTTCCACAATGTCCAGCTTTAGGGAGCTGCAGGCAGTGCTATCTGGTAAAAGAAACATTCATACTGGAATATCTTAGAATTTTGGTAAAAAAAAAAAAGTAATGTTTCTTTAAACCGTAGTTCCAATATTTGAGAATATATACACACCTACGTATAAATGAGCGAGTCCGTCACGATATATTGCCAGGATACTACTGTTTAAAGTAGTTTTACTTGGCTTAGAGATAACCTTTTACTCGTCGTACATTCGGCGGCATTTACTAGGTAAAAATTGTATTTAATAAATATTATGCTAAAAAACAGACTATATACGAAAATACAACCATTTCAAGGGCTCATAGTCAAATTTTCAAAGAATACAACTTCACCATACACTTCACTTTAATACCTTTCCAATGCTGCCGATTTCATTAAGGTACGATGGACCATTACTGATATGCGCGATCCTGAACTATAACAATAATATTAGAGCCATGTTAAGTGAAGTGTTAAAATGGTTGTTGTGTCGGATGCATACGTCGTCGCCCGCCGTGATGCATTCGCTTTATAAAATCCTAAAAAAAAATACCAGGCGCCCAGAATTAAATAGAAAGTTCTGCAGTTGTCGTTTTAACTGAGCAAAAATCAACGCGCCTAAAAGTAGGCTAACATACTTTTAGGCTGCGTATTATATAGCACGCTATTTGGCCATGAATGATAAGAGCATACTTTCAGGCGAGTTGATTTATTTACTGAAAAATGTACTGCGGTTGCTTTCTGCTCGATTATGAGCGCCTGATACTTTTGTGAATTTAGAAAACGGATTTATTACGAGCAAAAGTTGTGGGCGAAAGGGTAAGAGAGAGTTTTCTGAATGAGTCATGTATAGAATAATTTGAATAATGACACTATGACATTGCAATTAATAGAAGAAGAATTGCTATTGTTTTTTCTTTTATTAAGTAGATACATACATAAATATTCCATAATATCCATATAAATAACTTATTGTCTATAATTCATGGCTCTGTTTGTTCGTGGGTCTCTTCTGTCCCCAATTACGCTAAACCTTTTGCGTTGAAATTTGGCGGCATACGGATCATCCACATGAGGATTGTCGATAGAGCTCTGTGTAGATATGATTTGGACATTCATTCGTCTTGCTTAAATTAAAATGGCTTTTGTTAATATGAAATTTTGGGATTTCTATCAGGCGAACAGAATTTGACAGGAGGTCGATAATCAAACAGACAAAACTTTGAGAGCGTATCAGATGATATATGGATCAAAGTAACGGTATGGACGTCCACTTTCTACCGACTATTGGATTTTCAGTAATCGATGAGTATTCCGTGTTTTATGCTAAAAATCAGACTATATAGGAAAATACAACCATTTCAACGGCTTATAGTCATATTCTGAAAAGAATACTTACCATACACTTCACTTTAATACCTTTACAATGCTACCGATTTCATTACGGTACGATGGACCATGCCAGATATACAGGCTCGTGAAACATAAGAATAGTAAACAACCAGCGTTCCATAGTATCAAAGTCGGTGCACATACAAAGCGCCTGGTAAGACTTCGCCAAGTACTGTTTTCATTATAATGTGGTTCGAAAAGAAAACATTCTTCAGGAGAACTGGGATCGTTTACAAGAATAATACATTCATCACCTACTCTGTATTTAATCCATTTAAATAAAATAATGATAAACTAAATAATTTAAATACAAAATGTTTATTATGCTATTTACTCTACATATTATTCTGGAGCATAAAAAAGTCATAAAATGCGTCTGTAGAAACTGATAAATAAAATACAAAAAGTACTCACCCACAAAATGCATTCAATTCAATTAATTTATTAGGGTTTCATGTTCATTCACGCGCTAGCAAGCACCACACAAATGAATTCCGTCGTCGCCAGCCGTGAGGCATTCGCTTTATAAAATCCTAAAAAAAATACCAGGCGCCCAGAATTAAATAGAAAGTTCTGCAGTTGTCATTTTAACTGAGCAAAAATCAACGCGCCTAAAAGTAGGCTAACATACTTTTAGGCTGCGTATTATAGAACGCTATTTGACCATGTAGGATAAAAGCATACTTTCAGGCGAGTTGATTTATTTACTGAAAAATGTACTGCGGTTGCTTTCTGCTCGATTATGAGCGCCTGATACTTTTGTGAATTGAGAAAACGGATTTACTACGCGCAAAAGTTGTGGGCGAAAGGGTAAGAGAGAGTTTTCTGAATGAGTCATGTATGACGGAGTAGCATGAGTATGGGACAGTATGACATTGAAATTAAAAGAAGAAGAATTGCAGTTGTTTTTCTTTTATTAAGTAGATACATACATAAATATTCCATAATATCCATATAAATAACCCAATCACGCTAAACCTTTTGCGTTGAAATTTGGCGGCATACGGATCATGCACATGAGGATTGTCGAGAGCTCTGTGTAGGTATGATTTATATAATCAATGGTATTAGTTTAGGAAAGTTAAGAGTTCTACTGGTATGTCATTTTTAAAATTGCCCGTTGTAACTTCCATATCTTTTGCTCATGAATTTATTTTGTACATAATTTATAAGAATAATTTAATAATTTAAGAATCATAATAATTTAAGAATCATAATAATTTAAGAATCAAAAAACACATTTTCAGAGTGTCCCCCCGAATACACAATCGTGATCGTACCATACAAGTCCCAGTGATACCTTAGTCCGCTGATGAAAAATTGAACAAATAGTTTCGAGGTACTTTAAAATTTTTTATATTTAGGAAAACCCACTTTCCGATCGTAGAAAACAACTCTCAGTGGGTCAAAAATAGTCCTAAAGTCTAACGTATTTCGTTGCTGAAAAATTGCTACCTTTTTATTGCTACCCATTTCATTAAGATGCGACGTGTCATTCCTGATATACAAGCTCATAAGAATAAGTATAATCGGCCTCCTGTCAATTTCTGTTTGCCTAGTAGAAATTTAAAAAAATGCATGTTTACCAAGCCGTGACAACAACCACATAACTAACATGGCTCTATTTGATAATAATTACACATATTACAGGCACACATATATTAATGTTTGTATTCTACCGATCTGCAAGTAGGGCTAATGTTCGATCAGAAGTCATGAATACTCTGGGGTTGGCGGGTTTAAACAATTTTTTATTTTAAATAAGTTTTTTGTATGAAATGTACTTACCTGGAGATTCATCCTTTAATTTGGTAAAACTTAAATAGGTTGCATCTTTATTATTATAATAATAACAATTGTTTATATTTATTTTCTAAAAATATCTAATATATCACATTCTGGGGTTCCAATTTCCGATGACGAGTTCGAGTAGTAGTTCTATTTTTAGGCCATTAATGTTATATAAACCATATGCGGTTATAATATAGAAGTGAAAAAGATTTGAAAATTCGAAAACAAAATTATAATTTTTTTTTGATTTTTTGAGCAAATAGATTGCTTTGAAATTTAACATTACATACCAGTAGAACTCCTAACTAAAACTAATCCATAGAAACTTACCCCTGATTCGTGTGCCCTAAATTTCAACTCAATAGGTTTAGCGTCATTTGGGAACGAAGAGCCCCACAAACAGAACCAAGAATAATAGACAAACAAAATATGTTATTAATATGGATATGTGTTATATAATAAATAAAAGAAAAAGACAAGAATTCTTTTGATTTCAATGTCATTTCAATGTCATCATTGCACATCCGCAGAATTTTGTTTTTGCAGGAGGAAAAGAAGAATATCTGTTCGCATTAATCCAAAGCGACCGTCTCGAATGCGTCGCCCACCAGAGCTATTATCCCTGATAGTATTTGCGCACCGCTGTTTTCGTAAGCATCCTTCAGAGATTTCTGGAAGATCCAACACAATTCGAACAAAGCCATGTACACTTCCATCCGTCTTGCTTTTTTGGATGTATTCCTCCAGAAAAAGTACTTACCACTTACCATGAATGATGTGCCATTGGCTTAAACCGCCAAACATCTGTAACTTTTGATCTAGTAACCATTTGTTAGTTCTGTAAAACATATACTGTAGGCATGGACTTTTTAAGGTATTAACGTCCTACATCGGACAATTGGAAATACTTTAGAAATATTGCCAAAATTTACTACTTTTCGATTTTAGGGGAAAAACATTAATTATATTTTTGTCTTTAGACGGCGTGTACTTATTATTTCTAATACGACCATTTTTGAATTTGTAATATATGTATATACATTTGGTTTTATTTATTGAATGTCATCTAACAAATTCTGTTATTTTACATTTACAGAAAGAAAACCAGTACTTTCTTGTTCGCCACCAAAAACATGAACAATTGAAGAAAAAGGAGAAAAACATCCGTCAAAAAAACATTCACGATAAGGGGATTCTTTCGAAGTTGCCACATATCCGTGAGAAAAATGAAGATAGCGATTTGGCGAAAAGGGAGTACATTACGAGCGAGATTTTCTTGCGATAAATGGTGAATATGTTTCTGAGCAGAGAATGTTAACTCATACATTCGAGTTTTATAATATTATTTAATGTATAATTTTTAAGTTTAAACATATGTAACATCAAGTTTGTTTATGTATTGTTCATCTTTATTCTCTATACAGTTTTGTTCCTGTTAGTCGAGCTTGAGATCATTGACTATTTCTATTTCTTTACAAAAATAGAAATGTTTTATTGCAGGCAAGAAATACGTATCCGTTTCGGAATTTGCCACACATCTTCATCGGTTCCCATTTGCAATGAGGAGCAAGCGGAGTACAGCTAAGTTGTTGCAACAAAAACCACTGTGTGCATGTTTTGCCGATGGCAAATACACCCAACAAAAGGGTTTCAATGCATGTGTTTGCTTTGTTTGGTTTACTGCTTGATTTTTTTGGGGATATGGACTACTAAACCGTAGTTCTCGTTCAGTGGCGTAGAAATTTGGCATGTATTAGACCAATAATTGCAAATGGGTTCCGATGAAGAAGTGAGACAGCTTCCGAAAACGGATCCGTAAACATTGCCTGCGGTCAAAGCAAACACAATGCTTGAAGCCTTTTTTGAACATTTCTGTTTTTGCAAAGAAATAGAAATAATCAATGATCTCAAACTAGCCTAACAGAAATAAAACTATATTTAACATTATTTGCAATTTTATTAATAAATAATTTGTGTTTTTCTATATTGCTGCATAATGAAAAAGTAGGATATTTAAAAAAGAAATTGTGTTTAATCTTTTCTATTTGCGGCTTTTATTTTAGTATAAACTACATCTAATTATTTAGTCAATTTCATGAGGCGTACATACGATTAATATCGTGTTGATACTTATCTTGAATATCTTTGCGCTTCAGCTTAAAAGCGGCGGTTACCAGACCCATATCAGGCGACCAAACTTCTTTACATAACGTTATAGCGGCGGGTACTTCAAACTTTTGCAATTTGCCTAAAAATCAAAGAAATCGATTATTGAGAAAATATATTTATTTATTTGAGTTTCTCACATTTTCTCGCGTGCTCTGCAATTTCTTTAATTACAGCTTTCTCTATTATTGGATTAGAGCAAAGATCTTCAAATGTTTTTCCTTCTAAGCCGTGACGTATTGATAGTTCCTCCAAATGCTTTTGATTTGGAACCACCAATGCTACAGTGAATTGTTTGGTGGGATCACCGTATACGCAAATATTTTCAACCAATGGACATGTCTTGAGTTCCGATTCTACTTTGCCCAATGAAACGTATTCGCCAGCCTGTAGTTTGACCAAATCCTTCTTACGATCTGAAAATTAATATAATATAAAAAATTACATTTATATACGAATATTATGAAAACGTACCAATGATTTTAAGTACCCCATCGGGATGCATTTCACCAATATCACCGGTTTTGAACCAACGTTTGCCATCTTCGTCAAAGAAATCATCGGCAGTTTTTCTAGGCAATTTATAATAACCCATGGAAACACATTCACCGCCGACAAGAACTTCGCCCTAAATTTAAATAAAGTAGCTTTTAATGAAATCCACAAATGTATCAGCATTGTTAGAACCCACTTGCGGATACGGACTATTGGTCACTCTGTATCCACCCTCTTCCCAGTTGAGTAATCGAATTTCGCAAACTGTCAATGGCGCACCAACACGTCCATACTGCATTTCACGATCTAATACAGAATAAATAAAGGCACCATTATAATTCGTGTATGAAGTTATAACAGTTTACTTAATATGTCGGGACAGATACTTACAATCCATAACAGTCGCTCCAGAAGTAGTCTCCGTTAGACCATATCCCTGTATTAAATCAACACATAAACAAGTTTTGATTTGTTCATGAGTATCTGGTGACAAAGGTGCACCTCCGGACATCATAATGCGAACGCGGCCACCCATGAGCTTGGCGACTTTTTTAAAAACCAATCTAAAAATGTAGTGGAAGATTCAAACAATAGTCATTGCTTATTTGCTTATGCATTTCATAAATTCACTTGCCTATCGATCAATGGTGTTTGATAACCTTTTTGAGTCCACTTAACTTTGTATTGATAAAGAAACTGAAACAGAGCCTTTTTAAAAGCCGATCCCGAATTTATTTTGTCATTAATTCCTTTGGAAATACGATCTAAAATAAGCTAAAAGACAAATGTATGTATCAGAGAAAGAAATTATGCAATGGATTCTTCACTTACTGGTACAGTGGTCATACATGTTGGCTTCAAAACTGTTGCGTCCCCTTTACATCCTCTCATAATTTTACTACTGGTATCTATTAACGTCAAAGGTGTTGAGTAACCGATAGGCACTCCCGTCATTAAACAAACACTTTCAGCCACTAATTCAAAAACATGGGCCAATGGAAGAAAACTAAAAAAAAAAATGTTTTGAAGAATACTTAATTAACTTGAATGCATTTTTCACAATACCCTATTAAAACATCGTCAGGATAAATAGGTACAACATCACAGAAACCCTTCATGGTAGCAATGCAGTTTTTATGAGACAATAAAACGCCTTTTGGTGTGCCGGTTGAGCCAGATGTGTACATAATTATTGCTATATCATCGCCTTTGGGAGGTACACACTCTGAAAGAAAAACAAAACATTTTATAAGCTTTACAAATGTATTAAATGTATTTTGAAAAAAAAAATAATAATAATTTTATTTCCCTTTTAGACTAATGACTCCCAAGAGCCACAAAATAAAATAATAGGTCAATTGAGATCCCTTGGGCAAAGCCGACCTTGAACCAGATTTAGCAATTTTCCCCTCTGGGTAAGTTTATATTACGGTCTTTATAAGTGCATCAATTTGATAAAAGGTCGTGAAGGTCTTCTGATGCGATGAAATTTGGTATTTTGTTTGCTGGTTCTTATTATTGTTTCGTTTTCAGAAGCATACGTACTTCAAATTGGGGATCATGGTTAAACCAAATGCTCCATTTTCAACATTATTCTCTGTACGACTTTGTCCACTGTGAATGACCGTATTATTACAGTTGTTTTGTTTCATCTCATATTCTTCGATTCAATGGTCACGATAAAAGACTGCCGAAATACTATGCTTCAAAGGGTCAAGGAAATCCAAAGGAAGCTAGAGGTTATGGAGAGGCAGAATCGTACA
Source organism: Hydrotaea cyrtoneurina (assembly GCA_958296145.1). NCBI lineage: Eukaryota > Metazoa > Arthropoda > Insecta > Diptera > Muscidae > Hydrotaea > Hydrotaea cyrtoneurina. Next base: position 523,170 of record OY282516.1, on the reverse strand, counting down.
CTGTATAGAAGAATGAATCGTGCCAACATTGTCATAAATGGTCTTCCGCAGGGTATTCAGGATATAAGAGAGCCAATAAAAAGGATCAGAAGTCTAAAATCTACTACGCCAGTATAAAATCTCTTAACATGTCCTCCATTACATTTCGCAAGCATTTACTAGAACATTTTTTTTTTTTTCCTGGGATTACTGATTATCACTTCTACGCCTCAACATATTTTTGATATTTAGGATTAGGTTTATAATTGTATTATCCTATTTTTAATAATTATAATTGTTTTTATTCTTAATATTTATTTTGTCATTGTCGTATTTCGAGGAGTTGATGATGTTATATTTAACATTTTGGTGCATTTTGTAAATATGATTTAATCGGCCGTAAGGCATTGACAAGTTAATAAATGAAATGAAAAAATTTAAGTAAAGAAACACTTTAATGATGCTTCCTCCGAAATGTAATACTTTGAATGAAGAAAATTGATCAATGTCAACTTTTTTACTCGAAATGACTTATTGATATAATAATCCGCTCAAGTGACCGCTATTATACGAAATCCCAATAAAACAACCAAAGATATTCGAGATTGAGTTTAAAAAAAAATTGCAAATGCATTTGCCTGTCAAACTTCATATGCTTTACTCAATCCTTTAATCCTTAAAGCTGTAATCTCATAACACCAAAGGGTCAGTCCCGGGTTTACCCTACACGAGAGAGTTAAATGAGTATGAAACGTATTCAATGTGTTATTCTAAGACACGCAATTTTCAAATGTAATCTTACCGAATTTGCTGTCTTGTCCCAATCGTGATACTTGTGAGAATGGTATGATTTTAACTCCGTCTTTGAAGCCCGATGTATCAGTTTTGTGCAATTGATCTTCCATATAAATTATGGTGTTGACATGAGGGCACTTATCCAAAAGCAATCTGAATTTTGGTAACAAGTCGTGTGATGTAATAACAGTTGTCACCTCAGTTTCGCCTATACAATGCGTCACACCTTCATCACCCAAAGTGGCATAAACCGTAACGATAGACATGGATTGCTTGAAACAACCATGGGCAGCAATCATCCATTCAGCACGAGTCTCCGCAAAAATAACAATATTTTTACGAGGCTCTTGACCACATTCGCGTAATCCACGTCCGAATGCAGCAGCCATGCGTTCGGATTCGATGAAGTTTCTCCATTTATAGTCGCCCATATTATACTTCTTGAATACACGACCATTAGGCTGTACCTCATCCTCTTCGCTTAAAATTTGTCGTGTGCCCAGGCAACGTTTCGACGAATGAGTTTTAGCAACATAATTAAAAACTTTTTCAAGAGTATCGATGTTGTTTTGCAACATTTTTATGTGTACATCCCGGGGAGGTTCAATTGTCCGATAGGTTAACTCAGATTCATCATTCGTAACAACTTTAGCCTGAAATGTAATGAAATTTTTTGTTAAAACATTTTTAATGAACAAACTAAGTTTGATACTATATTGTAGACCAACTAAATGTGTAAGTAAAAACGACACTGAAAAAACATATCGTTCAAAAAGTTCCGTTTTTGTCCGTCATTTTGGTAGTTAGTCCTTTTAGAAGTAAATTCGAGCAGTAACTTGATTTGCGATAGCTAAAATTGGACCAGTGAAACCACTTTTTTAATTAAACGAGTAATTAATATGGAGTATTCTAGACAAAACAACGTTTGCAGGGGGTCAGCTAGTTACAATATATAAATGTTTTGTTAAAATTTAATTACAGTGCTCTCGGGATAACGTCAACATCCCATTGCTTTAGTAACAGTGGAAAAACATACATATATACATTGTATGGAATTAGTTTCGATTTATATAATCTGAATATACTCAAAGTGAGGTTGCAGTCTTTGACGATTTTAATCTGAGCAAGACCTAATATTTGTTACTGCGAATTTGAAATTCCTGCTAGATACTAGTGATCATCCTTTTTGCCCTGCTGATATCAATCATATTATACTTTAATGTACTTAATAGCTCGATTGGTACATTGATTGGTCGTTTTCGAACAAATCTGTGAGTAATTGTTATTTTGAGTTTGTTCGAATTATCAATTCTTTTATTAAGGACTATTATAGAAAATGAAAAGTAATTAAAGTTAATCGTAAACGCATTAACTTGCAATTGATCCACCGAATATGCTGAGAGTATGAAAACAACATTTCACCCGAGCAATAATCCGGCTCAAGAACAAAAAAAGCCGCAGGTGTACACGGAAAACCGGCAGTAATTGAGTAATTGAGTGCGTTATTGCAAAATATGCTGCTCGCTCCAACCACAAACTGACTAGTTGAATTATTTTTTAGTTTTCTGTCAATTTTTGGAAAATATCATGTAAAATACATACTTTGACACGTTTTGCCTCCTGTCTCCGTTTCCATGGCCTTTGCAACACCAAATATACTGGTAGGGTGATTATATCACAGACAAATGCAATGGCCTTAATGGCCCCAATAGCACTCTGAATCCAGAAGCTCTCCATTCTACAAAAGAAAAGAAAATAATGAGTCATCAAAAATGATTAAATATAATTTTATGTAGATACGAAATTTAAGTTAATGTTAGGAATTTAGTATTATTCGCACCAGCTGTGGGACTGAGAAATGTTAAATCGAACTCACATACAGCTACTGACCCAACAGCCTTGTGAATTCTTATTTCTTTCTAATAACCATTCATCGGTCCCTTTTTCCCACTATTTATTTTCGTTTTGTTTTTCATTTCGTTTATTAAATTAATTTGGTAACTGAGCCTCGTAGGTTACAAAATACTTCTGATGACAAGATAAGAAATTATGTATAATTAAAACTTAACCCTCGAATTCATAAAAACTTAAAAACTCCTGCACTATTTCTTCTCCACGAGGAATCCGTACCTATAGACGAACCCCCAAGACTTACTTAATGAAATACTAACTGGTTGAAATACAGGAAGAACATTAGTAATCCTATAGATCTGAAGAACGATTTTTCTTCTATAGTGTGTCGGCCGATCAACCGGTCACTTGTAAACGAACCTCTTTTATTTTGCCAATCCATTAGACGATTGTAGCAACCTTTAAACAATACAAAGTTTCAACAAAATTTGCACTGGAATTTCCGTTTTTTTTTATGTTTTGAAACATATTTACCTCAACTTGCACTGTTCCATATGAAACTTTTTTTACTTTCCTTATTCCATCACTCACCCCTATCACGAATAAATGGCGAACAGTTTGTTCACCCGAAATGTTCTTCTTGCTTGGACAAATAATTGCTATCGTGAATCTGCCCTGAATGGCTGCTTACTTCGAAAGAGCTGTGTTGATATTTTAGTACAAAATCAGGTGTTTTGAAGTGAAGGGCAGTTAAAAACAACATAAATATTAGTGAGGTGGTTATTAAATCGAGATAAAAAATAAAAGAAAGGGAAATGTTTACAATCCCTACATGAATATGAAGATAATGAATGGAAGAATACAAACAAATAAATAACCCTACGGAATGCTTCCAATCAATTGGAATTGCCGGAGTCACAGTATGTGTAAATTAAATTCAAGTGATTTTTAATTACGCCAGTTGTAAAATTGGATGTCAGAAAGGAGTGGGCAGGACCCTGAGTTTGACGATGCATTGATCGAAACGATTTTATAACAGTTTTCACGTATAGAAATAGAGATTCGATTTATTGATGACACTCATCCTGAATCTTGCCGTGATGCTTTTGTTTCAAATATGGAGTGCAATGGAACAAGACCCCAACACTTCCAACTAGGTGATTAAGTTGTCTTTTCATAATCATACCGTATCTTAACTGTTACATATTCACAACTTTCCCAAGCGATGCCACTACTTATTTTGAAAACTTTGTCTAATTAAATTTTTTGGCAAACATTTTTTTTTTTCTGCATAAATTCATTTGTAACTGCAAAACAGTTGATTATGTAATTGTAAATAAAACGAAAATGCGTTAATCGATTTTTATGATCTATATTTAATTTCAATCTTGGTGTAGTGACTTTTTCTGGTTTGGATTTTTCAAGACTTTAAAAAAAAAGAAAGAATTTGAATTTTTTGGATATATTGCATTGAGATTTACTCCGGTGCCTTAGGATACATAATAAGGAAGTTGCAGCTAGCATTTAATCGTGTAATGCGGTACGTATATTCTGTTGGCATTCGGCAGCATATATCTCCATATGTTAAGCGTTTTTTGGGATGTTAATTTTCTGATTTCATTGGTATTAGAAATTTATTACATTTTTACAAGGTATATAAAATTAAAGCTCCAATGTATGAAGTTGATTTTTTTACTTTTGGAAGATCTGTTCGGAATCCCCAGCTTGTTATTCCGCGATTGACTCCCGCATTGAGTCGGTCATTTCATGTCAGAGTAGCCAGGCTGTATAATAAATTGCCAACCTCGCTCAGAACATTCAACTACACTGCAGATACCTTCAAGAAGAAGCTCTATGGTGATGTGGAATCGGTTAGATAGCGGAATATTTTTTTTTTTTGTACACTAGGCTTAATTTTAGTCTTTTGAGAGTAGTATGATCCAATGTCTTATTTACTCATTTTTTTATACAGTAATTTGAGTAGGTGCGAATAAATGAAATGAATAGTTATGCCAAACTAATTTTTTGAGAAAAAAAAACTAAAAGAAATAATAACCAGTGAAAAAGTTGCAGTCGGGTAAACCGACTTATATATACCCTCACCCTCAGTAAAAAAATATAAGTCTCATATACCATAATAGCAACCTCAAAATACCGAATGTTATAGAAATGTATTGTATTACACATTTTTACAAAACGGGCGGAATATAAAGCAGAGTTTTTACTAGAAAATTGTATATAGCTAAAGCTTTACTAAATATAGAATTTCGGAAAGATTCGTTGAGCGAAATTATATAATTACTAGATTTCTAATGGGGCGAGATGGTACATTTGTATGGGAGGTACCAGAAGGGGAGTTGCCAGACTTCCATGTTTTTGTCCAAATCTTTGTCTGGCTATAGCTTTACTAAATACAAAATGTGGGCAAGATCGCGTTTGGCATATTGATATTATTACACGATTTCTAAGGTAGGCGGGATGGTACATTTGTATGGGAGAAATAGCAGATTTATATGGGAGGTACCCGAAGGGGTGTGGCCATATAGCCCATATGCAATCCCATAAGCAGAAATTATAAGCCATGCCAAATTTCAGAGCGATTGCTTAACTCTTTCGAAAGTTATCGTGCGTACCAGCAGGACAGACGGACGGACAGACGGACATGGCTCAAACGATTCAGAAAATCATGAATCGAATTTGGTTCAAAGACACCTGGTGTCTAATGTGAATATTTCTAGGTGTTACACTTTTGGGTCGTATCAAATGATATATACCCTCCTACCCGTAGGGTGAGGGTATAAAAATTGCCCTGAAAACGCCAACCCCTTTGCAGGTTTTACTATGCTGACCTAGTACTTTCAGCCTGACTTGAAATTACCCACTCCCCAGACAATGACCACGAAAATATTCCACAGTGTAATTGGAGCATAAATCATTGCAATTGGAACATCATTGCAATAAATCAATATAAAAGCGTGGATCTGAAACGGATCCATATACCAGGGTGCACCCACATCAAACACATAGAAAGAAATCTTTTAGACATTTATGTTTTGCAAAAAATATTATATGATCTCTAACTCTAATAACAGAAACAAAAACTGTCCCGCAACGTAAAATTGAGTGACATTTTTGAACTGACAACATCTTACGGCAGAGTGTGTAACAAGGCATTGTGTGTATGTATATAGGAGTGTAACTCTTAAATGTATGTGAAAATAATTTCGAAAGATGGATCATTTTAAAGCTGCAACTACAAACACAACAAAAAAATGGTGAATTCTATTTGTACTTACTGTGCATCATCTTCGATAAACATTGTATCGGGTTTTGTATACAATGTTCTCTCTGGGGTAAATTGTTGGTTTATATCTTGACGTGTCAGTAACAAGCAGCTATTCTATAACATATGCTATATTAGAGTTGTAGGTGTATTCTGGCCACACAAACAAACTTTAGATCTTGACTGAAATTCACTTCAAATTTCTTAACTGATGATACGAGTACTGCGCTTTAAATGTGATGTATGATTATTAGGCTTTTATTAATGATTGATGATACATACAAATTTCCTTTTTCCATACAGATGAATAGTGTTCCAACAAATATTTGGTCTAAAAATGTACAAAAAGACAAACAAAACATATATACAATACAATGTCATATGAAACGTGAGCGGTTGTTTTATTTTGGTGAATTACTAACTCTGTAAATTTTGTAAATCAAATCCGAAGAAGAAAGTATGCTCTTCTGTGGTCGTCATGACGAAAAATCCATAAATTGTGTTATGTATGGATACACCTTCATAAGCCCCTGATTTAACACAGAGCGATTTAAATTAAAAAAAAATTTATCGGCAAAGGTGGTTCTGTTTGACGACGTACGGTTTGGCATAAGCCAAGTGAACCCATTAATGGCAAGAATATCAATATGTTAAACACATATTTCGAAACAAGATACGGTAATTTCAGGTGTGTACGGAACTTCTTCTGTATGAACGAAAGCACAAAAACACAAAATGAATGCATTACCCTGAAATTACACGTACAATTATTTTTTTGCCAGTTGAGTTCACATATTGCATTCGAAATAAAAGAAAAATATCGAAAGTCATCTGAAAAAACTGAGGATCTACATGCGCCCGTAAAGCATTTGGGGAAAAGTATGAACAAGCAAATTTCTTTTTATAAATACGTCATTTTTTCACATATAAAGAAATAAAAAACTAACAAAAATGTGTCTACATACTGAGAAATATGTTGCATTGGACGAAAACCTAATAACTCTGTGAAATGTTAAGCGGACCCTTTTAACCATATAAACCACCGTTCCCGAATACACCTCCATCCCATACATTAACATCATCACATCCCTTACCAAAATCAAACTTATCCAAAACTGACCACATCTCCTTACTACTTTTGTTGTGAAAAATGGCAGAACGAATGAACCTGCTAATAACATTCTTAGCCCGATTACGACACTTGCAATATATTTTCCAATTAACAACGCTCTATCACAGATCACGCAGAGACAAGTGATAGCGGATCTCTTGAATGGCATAAAAAATCAAATCGTGTACAATTTGTTGTTTCCAAAGGTTGAATATTGGCAAAACACAACCGGCAGAAATCAATAAAAAAAAAAACAATTGTTTCAAAAGAAACAAAGCTTTGATTAATTCGCTAAGGTTACAAGTAAAAATTCTAATATCTGCCCTATTGCAAAGATATAAGGAATAATCTGGCTTTGAAGTGCATTTCTGGAGAATCTGATATCAGATATAAACCAGATGATTTCGAGCAGTTCGGGGCAAATCCGCCATCTCCATTGAGCGGATATAAGCCTCCTCAGGACATGAAACTAGACTTTTTTTCGCTCATTGCCTGACAGAAATCTCGCTCTTAAATCCAAAAAAATGCATTGGCGGTAATTTCTCTAAGAAAATTGGCAAATGATTTCGGCGGTTTTCTTCAAATAGATACAAATGCCTGCACTGAAGACAACAATGTAGATGTTCTATTTGAGGAACATAGCGATATTATGATTCAAAAGAAGAACCTACTGAAGAAATAAGTGAGACAATAACATTGTACAATGAGGCGTTAACATTTATTAAGCGATTAAAACAATTTGACAAAAACGAATTTGTAGCTTTTCACACATTAAAACTATGGAGTAATTTTGAAAATGAACATTTTAAATTAAAACAATTAACTAAGTATTAATTTGTAAAATCTATGTACTTTATACACATAATTCCTAAATTCATACAAAAAAAAATAAATAAAACGAATCACTTGAATGTATTTTAGATATGTATAATATTGTGTGGCCAACCCTCATAAACGGACATCTCCCATAATCGGACATATTTTTTTTTGTGTGTCAATCGTCATGATTCCAGTTATCTTACTGTATTCCGTTTGTGTGTAACTTCAAAAACACACAACCTCTACGATGTATTGTTTCTGTTTTTAATTCATGATGTTATCATAGTATTTGGGTTTGTCGTATAATAATCATAGCATACGGTATCCTGGTTGAGTACATATACACAAACACTAAAAAAGAAATAGATTATATTGTCGTTGAACGTACCCTACGTGGAACGTACTATATTTTTCAAAATCTGATTAAACATGGTGGCAATTCTGTAGTGATATGGGTGAAAGAAAATTTCCATGCTTCTGGTATAATCGGTCTTCCCAGGAACAATTTTTGACATATTTAGCATTTCCAGCGAGGTTGGCTAACGTTATCCAATTTAAAACAATTTCAAATTAAATAACGTTACAATTATCGAAACCGCAAAAAAATTAAAATACCGTTATCCATAACGTTTACCGGAATGGTACCGGCATTATTTTCATATTTTTTCGAATTACACTGGACAGTGATTTTTTGAAAAGCTGTACAAACTCACGCGCTTTGACAATTGCTGGTGTAGGGCAACAATGTGTTTTTGCGGACGGAAACAATTCTTGAGATGTTACTCTTGTGAAGACATTTTTCAAATGAACATGAATAACAGATAATTTTCCAATTTTTTCTTTTCTTTTGAAGACAATGTGTGTAATCAACGGCCAACCATTTAATTGTACGTGTAATGGCAAGGTTTATTAAATAGTACATCCAACAATTTCGGAGAACACACAAGAAAACATGCAAAAATGGTCAGCGATTGTTTATGGGAGTAAATAAATTTAAATATAATACCACCCCCCGTGGCCGGTCGGAAAATTTGTTAATATGAACGGTTGCCGATATCGGGGACATGTCCTACGATTTTACCTTATAAAAATGCGAATCTTTACTATGTGTAATCTTTTTTTTAATGGTTATTTTTAGTCAGTATACGTAGAGAACATAAGATGTAAGAAATGCGTTGAATGGTTTTCGTTCGTACATGCAAATGAAACATAAAGACGAAAATCGCTGTCGACTTTTGTTGTGCTTATTCTCTAAAACTACAACACTGTAAATTTTCAGTTTGTTTGTTTACTTTTTTATAGCGTAAAAAAGTTATACTTTAAGTTACATAAACACATACATAAAAATATGTATTTTGTTTGAATTGAATAAATGCATTTCTTAAGTTTTTTAAACGTTTTTCTTTTTAGTTTCAAATACCGGTACCTACCGAAATACCGTCACGGCTCCCGATACCTCAATAAATAAATAAAAATCATACGGATATCCGCTTCCCATAATGTTATTCGTTTTGATTTCCAACCTTAATTATCAGGTAAAGATTTCGACATTCTCAAAATTGTTCTGGCATATATGTATAGCTTCAATTTACAAGTATCAACATTTTCCTTTGTTTCTCGACTGAATGAAGTTCAATTCCGACCGGACAGGAGGTTTTCGGCAAAAAAAAATTAAATTCACTCGCATTAAAATGGTATATTTTGTTTACTTATTTTAATACGCCAGAGTACAAGTAATTTATTTTTTTTATTGTTTTCACAACTCAATGAGAAAATGCGAATTAAGTACCAATAACATTGACCACATGGACTTAAAATCTTACTCGTGGATGTACAACTTAATGGAGTTGTGAAACTAATTTCAGCCTGGGAGGGTAGCATTAGGACCGCCGAAAATGCTTGTTATATAGCAATCATAAATGCTCGCCTGATATTCAGTTGGTATAATTATTTTAGTTGTTGCATGATGCAAATCTATGTACATACATAACTACGGACATAAATACATACTCATGTATATTATATACAGTACCCCGCAACCGATGTAAACTAACACGTGGTAGCACGTGCGCTCTAAACATTACACAGAGCAGAGGAACATAGGGAGATTACAAATCTCCTAATGTGGAGAGAATAGTTACAAAAATCGAAATGCTCAAAATACATACATATATATCGTCACCAGAAATCCCAAATGACTTAACAAGCATTTTCATAACTTCACAGGAGAAGCCAAACTACTGTTGCAAAATCCAAACGCTCTTCTGTTCGGTCATTTAGGATTTAAAAAAATTGTCAATTTTGGATAGTGAATTTCTTTAACCCCTTGTGGGCCAAGACTCGATGGGGTTAAAAATTAAAATGTTGTTCACGAAATCTAAATTTTTATTGCATTTTAAATACAAATTCATAGTTTAAAAATTTTCAAGGACCTGCAAGGCTATTATTTATGACTGGTAAGTTGGGCCAGGGTGTTCCAAAAGAATGAATGAAACATTAATATTTTTTTTTTATATTTTATTTTAACTTTAAAGAAATTAATAATTAATAGTGGTATTTCGAAAACCACTTTGGGGACATTGATAAAAAACACTCTTTCTCGAAGACAACTATTTCTTTAATTGTCGAAATTAGTACCACATTTTCGCAAAAAATTCAAAATGGTTGTAAATATTACACTTTATTAGGTGACATACTACCCGGCCGGCAATTCGGTAGTCCACTACGAAAAAAACACCCTTTTATGACTTAAATGTAAGCTAACTACAATTTAGTGTAGAAATGGCCAAAATCAAATCGCGCATATTCTGTGCAATGAGTTTGTTTTTTGGAATATTTTTTCTGTTCTAAGGGAATTGAACTATTATTTGTTTCTTTTGTTGTGCGGTTTCAATTTTGTTCAACATGTTTGTGTAGGTTGTAAAAGTTGTGCTTAGTCTCACAGTTCAGTTTGTTTAGTGTTCAGTTTAATTTTAATAATAAAAATTAAAACTTAGATATCAAAAAAGCTACCCTGCATTTAAATATAAAATATAATTCAAACTTGTTATTTAGACCAAAATTCCCCAATGCCTCTTTGTATAATTTCGAGTACAAAATGTTCAAACTTGGCAACCATGTTTAATAAAGAATATAAAAAATTCATTGGAGAGCGGATTAAATGAAAAAAAAAAAGAAAATGAGTGAAAAAGAAAAAAGTAGGGATTTTGGAAGAATTCAATAATAAAATGTTGAATTTTCTTACCTGACTTCCAATAATTTAATAATTGGTAGATGAAATGTTTTAGATTACGACATTCGTTCAAAGAAACTGAAACTGCATAAGATTCCACACCCCGCCGACCGACAACTGAAAACTGACGAGCCAAATTTAGAGAAATTGCACTTTAACCTCATTCCCTCATTCGCATTACTGCATTATTTTATTTTTGCTAGTTTTTTTTTATTGCCTAGCTTCACTAATATCAAACTAAAATTTCACAATAATTCAATGCATTTTATAGCTTAGAATAAGGCTTTATACAACACTTTTAATTTTATAGGGCTTATTTTTTTATTTTGATGGAATGATGGATGGATGATTTAAAGAGCCCGCATTACAGCGAACGCACTGAAATTTCAAGTACGACGAAAGACAAATCCAAAAAAAGAGCATCTTAATTTTCTTATAAGAACTTGTCGAACGTATTTGTTTTCATTTGGTTCGCGTCATCCTTTTTATACTCCATACCTTTATATTGCTGCTTTTGTTTCGAAGTTAATATTATTTATTACTTTTCTATAAATACTTTTTTCATTCAGTTCACACTTTAATTTGTCTTTATCAATTTATTTTTGTATTCACTACTGACATACGTCGTTTTCACCCTTCTACGTCTCACGTGCCAGAACAAGTTTGAACTGTCAAATGCATGGTGTGATTATGGAGCTGCCAGATTGTTGAAGCAGTGCTAAAAACTTTCCAATTTCACAGAGTTACCAAAATGAAAGCGTTTTAAACCAGTCTTCTGTGTAGCATTTGCGTTGCCAACGTCGTCTGTTCAATTGGTAAAAGACAATTCAGAATATGAACTAGTTGTCAATACTATGAAATTGTTTGCTCTAATTAACAGAACTTTCGAGTTATTACGCTTTTGTTGAACAGGTGCGAAATGTTGTATTCGACATCCGTTTTTATGTGAAAAGTAAACTCCCTGTAGTCAGCCAAGAACAATATGTTTCTATGTCAGCACTCTTTTTCTAGTTACAAACTAGTTAAAATGTCAACGGGTTAACAGGCTACTGGTGGATTTCCAATGACAAGCCAATCAATAGAAGATTACATTAGCTGGGATACACTTGATCAGCAGTCCTAATGACATGTCTACAGATAATCACTAGTTTTACCCAAATTCACCAAATCCAGACACACTGATCTCGAACTCGAACAACAGAAACAATCAAATGTATAAAGATCTAAAAAAACAAACTTGCCTTTCAGTTTTCTTATTTTTATTTATTGAAAATCCAAAATAAAAGCTTATCTTTAAAGTGTGTTATGGATGTGTTTAAATACTTTAACACATTATTTTTAACTAAAGTTAAATGTTTGTTAGTTAATTGTAAATACATATATACATAATTGTAATTCATTGTAAAATAATTATAGAAATACTGAAATAAAGTTATTTTTATTACTAAGTATACATTATTAGACTGAATGTTAATTCAGCATAGCCAAATGGTTCGAAGTAACTAATATAAAGTATTATTATACGTGTGTTGCGTCTAGAAATTTAAAAAAACATACCATTTATATTGTAGATTTATCCTACAAAGTCCTCCATATCTTTTTCATTTTTGATTTCTGTTTGATGACTGACATCCGGTAATATTGATTCTTCATTGGAATTTGACTTAGACACTATGATTATTTTCGAGCCCGCGGCCCGACTTCGTGTAACGCGTTTTACAGTTGCCATTGTTGTTGTGGTTATAGTTTCCGTGCCTGCAGATGTCGGACCAGCAGAACGTACTGTGGTTACAATAGAACCTTTCTAAATAATTAAATAATTGAAAAATATTTAAGTTACTACATTCCAACTTGTAATGTTGACCACTTACCTGCGATTCAGCTATAGCCTGTTTATTCTTGCTGGCTGCTAATGGTGAGGCTGTGTACTGTAACTGTTTTAGGTTCGCTTTAGGTGTAGATGTTTCTAAAGGTTGTGAAGTGTAAAACACTCTAGGAGAATCCTGAGCAGGCCTTTTAACGGCTTTCCTCTGGTTATAGCTGCTGGCATCCAACGATGAAGACATTCTTCCACCAGATGCAGACGACATTGTCGACTTTGTATAGGCAGACGTCGAAGGAGGTGTGAGGACTTGCAACTGATAGCCTATTATATTTCTTTCGGTATCATATATAGGTACTTGGCGTTGCTTAATTGTGGTAGTATTTACTGTAGTGTTTTGTTGTTTCATGGTTGCCTGCACTTTTCGTGTTGCTGTATTACAAACCTGTTGCTGAGAAGAAGTGCATGTATATGATGATGACGATCGATTGGGAGCAAGTTGTAATGGTGGCATTTGTATAGAAGGCAAGTTTGTTAACGGGGGTGCTGATGCGGGTGCGGGCATCTTGTATCGATTTGAACTTGTTAATTGATGTCTTTGTATTGAATTTATGTGCTTTGAATATTCTTCCATTAAAACTATTGTTCGATCTAAATCATTCGGCAGGAACTTTCCAGACATTACTAAATTATCTATAATTTGATGGCGCTCGGTAAAATTAAGTGTGTCAAAAGGTTGTACAAGTTTTTTGAAAATGACATCGAATCGTCTGAGATTCGATCGCAGTAAATTGACCTGTACTTCATTGAGCAAAGGCGCTCCTTTTGCAATAACTGATACAGCAGATGTGTGCTGATTGGAATTGGGATGATGTAAAGACAGGGGAAGAGGTGGGCGTATTTTAGCAGTTATTGTCGTGGTGGAAGGTAAATATTTCGTTAAAGCATTCAATGCTGGCGAAAAATGTGGTGCTGGAGCGAGATGTGTTGGTCTCATAGCATGTAAAACAGATTGAGGGGATTGTTGTAATTGTGGTGTCTGTGGTATAGACGAAGAAGATGATACAGCATTTATTTTACTTCCGGGTGATGTAGACATATTGTGATGAATCGCTATGCTACTTCTTAATTTTTCAGCCTTTTTTTTTATAATGGCAGGTATGGTCGATGAATTATTTTCAAGTTCGGCCTTTGTAATAACTTTTGTTGTCAGCACAATAAATGCGGGTAATTCTATAACTGGCGTTTGAACCTGCGCATGTATTCTGGTTGGATCTATAGCGGGCATGGGCCCATCTAAATTAGGACAACAATAATCCAGCAAAACATTACCGTGATTGCGACTGTATTTCGCTGGATGTAAAAAAGTGTACATTCGAGTCCCTCTTGTATCCACCAATGTTGGAGTTACACCGAACGACGGAACATATGTACTTGTCGACATTGGATCATTTGTCAATAAACGTATATCTGTGGGCATAATGGCATTTGACAGTGCGCTTGCTGCCGCCTGTGTTACCGAATGAGCTCTTGCAATTAGCGTTGGCGTGTCCGGTAGAATTGTATAATCCAAACTACAGGGATTTTCGTCTAAGAATTCATTCTTGAACTCGACGGGTATAACTGGTTCCGAAACAACGTCATTAAACGGGTCAGATCTCGTGCCACTCTCTTCAGTTATACCAGCATTAGTCGTTCGTAACAGGATGTTATTGATTTCGCCTGAACCAGATGTTTGTATTGGCATTGTTTTCCCGTTCATACTGCTCTCAGCTGTCAGTTTATGATTATATGGTGGAATGTGGGCAGACGAATCTGGGGTTTCCTTATTATTCTCTATTCCAGTTGATTTTACAATATCAACTTGCTGGTGCATATCTGATGTCTTGGTTGGGGTTGATAATGTTAATGGACTCTGGACTGCAAGTAAATATAAATTAAGCACATATAAATCTCATATAAACAACTGATCTTTAAATTTAACATGTAAAAACAACAAACGCAGTTGTGGTTTCAAAAATTTTTACCTTTTCTACGATTTTTGGATGAATTGTTTTCAACTTCGGTCAATGACAAAGCCTGTGGCGTGTTTGCAGTCTTTAAATGTGCCCAGTACTTCTTCACCAAGCTGCGATTGAGTCTAACTTTCAGCATACGGCACTTAAATAATAAAGCCTGTTTCGTAGTAGTATTAGATGTATTCATTGTGTGAGATTCAGTTTCATTATATAGTTGTGGTACATTTTCGGCAGATTGTATGTTGCTAAGACTTGTTGAATTTGATATAACAGCTAATTCTGGTGGTTTTGGTGTTTTAAAAGGACAGGTCTTAGTTCTCGTGCCATGTGATTGATCTTTTAAAGGTTTTAATGGTTCCAACAAACTTGTATTCATATTTTTAATTTCTATTTCATCTATAAGGGCCTTTTCCATTTCAATTGAATGTAATTGTTTCTGAATAAAGTCCTGATTTGTCTCTTTGGAAACAATCGAATTCCTTGTCTTTTCCTGTGCCTGAGTTCGTTTAATTGGCGACTTGTGTTGAATTCCGCCATCTGACATTTTTTTAGTATCCACTTTAGAGATATCACTAACCAGGGCTGTTGTATCGGTTGATGACTTTTCTGCAAATGACACATCTGAAGAAATTGGTAATTCAGCTTGTGTGTTTCGTTTAGAAGAAATCCGATGTCGTTTTACATGGTTGCTATTATTCAATAGATCCTCAATTCCTCCGTCCTTCATTTCTTTGGACATTGATTCAATCAAAATGTCTGTCTCAGATCTTTTACATTTCGATTTTTCATGTTTTGTAGCACTGAGCGTGGTCGTCCTGTTTACGCTGCTTTTTTGTGTAACCCGAAGTTTCCGTTTGGTAATACCTTTATTTAGTATTGTTTGTTGCATCCTTTTTTGAGTCTTACCACGAGATGTCGAGGTAGGGGAACTAGAAACTTCTGATAAATCTCCTTTAACATCTTTAGTATATTCGGCTGAAAAAATATTTTTGTTTGTAGAAGTACTTTTTGTATGTGAAACCGTATTCAACTCGGATTTCTCCTCATTCATTTGCGCTGAGTTTTGTCCTGTATGGTCATGAGTATTACATTTAAAATCGGTAACCTTTTGGGATAAAGAAACTCGTCCTATATTTTGCAATCGTTCGGTTTCCGATGTGTTTTGAATGACATCATTGGATTGGTTTGAATCACTTGTACTGCTATTTTTTGATATGGCACAATTTAAAGGAGCACGTCCTTTCGAAGATATCGAAGTTTGTGACAGTTTTACTGCAACTGGTACCGAAATGTTTTTTTTTGTTTCGCTGTCAGTCGGTTTTTCTGTATCGCACTGAAGTGTACTACTGATGGGTCTATTCGGACGCTTTCTAACTTTAGGTTCTTCTATATTTGGCTGAGATTCACTGGGTTTCTGTTGTGGTAATGCCTCCTTTTTGTTGTTATTCTTTAACCATTCAGCAAATGATAATACCGTACAGCTTGGAGATTTTTCGGGAGATGAAACTGCATCGGACTTATATTTATCCGGAGATTGTTTACCTTTATTATGATTTACTTTTTTATGAGAATCCATGATTTTATAAATATCAGTTGACTTTTCCATAACTTTGCATTTTCCATTATCATATGGTACACTTTTGTCTTCTGGTATGCTATCCGTCTTAGACCTTTTTGCTAAAGGTAATTGTGTGGCATATTCTGATGCAGGAGAACGTAACCTGCGTTTCATACTAATTTCCGGAGGAGACATTGGACTTACTTGCCCCGGGCAAATTAGTTTTGTTGGTTGTTTAAATGGCTCCTTATTGGCACCTGAAATACAAACAAAGTGATTAAGGGAATAATATTAGAATAATTTGATTAAATATTCACCATTTGCAGGCGATTCCGTTCCACGTTTTCTTAGCGTTCGCCCTCGATTGGATACATCGCTGACGGATTCATGCATCAATGACAAGTCATCTGTAACATCATCATGAACATGCGCACTTCTAGTTTTACGCATACCCATTTGTATAGTTGTTACTCCACAGTCCTTGCTAACATCACTACTCCAATTTGAATTATATTCAAAATCATCGGTGTGGAGTTTGCTTATTTTAGATTTTTCGGTTATGTTTGAACTGGGTTTTTCTGTTGAAATATTTGTTGTATTTATTTGTGGCGATTTACTCGCTAGTAGCAAATCATTTTTCTGAGGCAGTTCCTGTGTTTTAGATGAATGGGGTATAGGCTTAGTACTAATCTTCTTCAATGCACTAACAAATCGAACTTCTTTTTTATATTCAATTATTTCTTTCCTGTGGTCAACGGCAATCGTGTCTGAATCGTCAAGCTTTGTGCTCCTGGTTTTCATATTGCTTACTTGCGGATAATTAGTTTCAGTTTCGTCTTCAATACCTTCCATATTAGTTAAAGCTGTTCTAGATTCTGTCTCCGGCAATTTCACTGTAACACACGAGGATTCAATAAATGAACTCTTTGGATTAGGTATAGTATTTCTAGTTTTTCTGATTGCATGCGTCGCTTCCTCTGGATCCTGTTTTTGATTTCCTTCCTCCTTGTTTTCGGATTTTTCTTTTTCAGTAGATGCTGCAGCGTTATTGTTATCTAAGTTAATGACAAGTTCTTCCACAATATTGGAATTATTTGTTGTTATTTCACCCGTAGATAGAGTTTTCTCATCTATTTCATTTTTATTGTGCTCTTCAATCAGACGGCAAAAATCCGTAACGGGTTCACTGATGGGGAACTTTTTCACGTCCATGTTCTCTTCATTTCTTTTATTGTTTTCCGTAGATCTGACTGTAACTTCTTCATTTATCTTATTTTCTACAATATTTTCACCTTCAACAATTACTTCTTGAGGATCTCTTCTGCTAATTTCGAGCTGTTGTTTAAATGTGTTCCCATCTGAAATTCTGTCCAACTTAGGCGAGTTTTCGCCCGTATTACTTATATGCATTGCTGTTGCAGAAACATTTTGGTGCGTAGTTTTAAGTGACATGTTGCCATTATCACTACGATGGGCTTTTTCAGAGGTTTCGCTTTCGGACGTTTTCAGAACTTTCGCTTTATCACTACAATGGGCGTTTTCCTGTTTCCTTGATGAGATTCCTTTTGCAGCGTCGACCAAGTTAGTAGTTTCCATTTGTAAAGATATATCCTCAGTTTTTTTACTAATAATTTCATCTTTAGTCCTAGGTTCATACAATGCCTCCTTTATATCCGATGATATGTTGTCTACAATATTGTCGGTTATGATTTTCGTATCTTTCACTTTGGCTGCATCTTTAACAGTGTTCCCTTGATGTGTTTTAGGTTCTGATCTGTTTGCCTCGATTTCTTCGACATTTCCAGATATGTCAACGTTTGCTTTTTTTGGTTTCCTCTCTTCTTTCGAAATAACTTTTACAACTTTTTCAGATATAATCTTGGTATTTTTAAATACTTTTTGTTGTTTTACTTTCTCGAACTCAGATCCCTTATCTTTGAACTGAGTGCTTCGCGTTTTCAATTCAGTTATTTTGCTCCCAGGGTTTCTCAAGCTCTCTTGTTGAAGTACTACACTTTCTGGTTTTTGTCCGATGCATTTTATTTTAGTGTTTGTCTCATCTTTTGTGGTATTTGTAGAAGATATAGTATTATTTTTTTTTCCTCCAGTCCTTGACTTGTTTAAAGACGTTGGACTTGCTTTGGATGTACAATATTCCGTATGTTTGGATTTTTTTTTACAAGGAGTTTGTGATTTTTCGGAATAACTTGATGGTTCTACAGTAATAGCATTCCTTGATTGGTTTGATGTTTGTTTCATTTTCAAGGAGGTTTTGGAAACATTCAATTCTGTGTTATCAATTCTTAAGTACTTCGATTCGTTTGAACTCTGCAATGAATCGGGCCCTACTTCCGACAATGCACTATTTTTATCTTTTAAACTTTTTGTCAAAGTCCCCATTTTTGTAGATTGAGGGAGTACATTCGGTACATCAATTGAGGGTTTCTTAACGTTCGATTCATTTAATGTAGCCATGGTTTCTGAATGATCACTTAATTTCCCACACAGCTTTGAAACATTTTTGTCCTCACAATGCATACTATCGTTGGTATGAACTTTGCTAGGCTTTTCAGTAGAATCAAATGATTTATTGTATGATTTGCGTTCTTTACTTGTTTCATGTGAACTCTGATTGGAAAGCTGGTTTTGATGTTTGATAATATCTTTCTGTATGTCAGCATGTGAAACAGATGCGATACCTTTTGATGTATAGTCTGTGTTTTTTTTTGATGTCCTTTGCTCCCTACATTCCTTATGCAACGGAAATATTAGTTTATCTTCTTTGGAAATTGAATGTCTTGTGATATCCTCATGTGTATTTGGAGTCTTAGATGGAATAGCATTTCTTTTTTTTTGTGGGGTATTTTTGTTCAATGGCTTTTTACCTACAGCATCCTGTTTTTTCACAACTAAATTATGCATGTCCTTGCATGATTTTTCAACCGCTTTATTTTCTATATCTGGCCTTTTCTTTTCTGTAGTGTTCGAATGTTTAGTATTTTTAACGTCGTCAGATCTTGTAAACTCTTTACTATCTATTATATTAACCAACTCTTTCGTGACAGGAATTTCTTCATTGATTTCTATTTTTGAATTACTACCCGACTTTTCCCTGGAACGATCTTCATCCCGCTTTCCTTGAGAACGATCTTTAGACGACGCCGTCGATTCTTCTATTTTTAAGTTTTTATTACCTGTTCTTTGTACAAATGGATTTCTGATTGCAGATCTCGGTCCATCCGACTTAATCTTACTACTAAAAGTGTCTTTCGAACGATCAATCAATGTTTCATGTAATCGGTTCTTATGTGAATTTTTTTCGTGTTCTTTTGATTTGTCATTTATCTTTGTTGGATTTTCAAATCTTACGCTTGAGTATTTTTTTGCATTTACTTTGAAAGTAGTCGCCCCTTGTTCATCATTACAAGTACGTTCATTACCGATAATTGGGTTTGTTTCAATTTGTTTAACATTCGTGTAGCAATCGGTGAGATCTTCCGTTTGAACCGTTTCAGTTATATTAGTATTTATATTTTGTGTGACTTCTTCTTGAAATCCTTGAAATCCATCTTCGTCGTCAAGTGCTTCTTCACGAAACTCTATATCCTCTGACTTGGTGTCATTTTGGAAGCGTTTTTTACTTGACAGATAATGAGACTGCAACTCTATCTCAATTTCAGTTGTTTTTATATTTACATCACTTTTATTTTCTGCACTTAATTCATTCTCATTTTCCACTGAAACTTGTTCTTCAGTTGATTCATTTGCTTTAAAACTTAAAGTTTCTGTAGCATCCATTATCTTGTTCGTTTCACTTGTTTTTTCTGCATCTAGAACAATCAACTTAGCTCCAACTGGATATTCTCCTCCCAATAACTTTTCTGCGGTGTTTTTTTCATCTTCTAAATTGGATGATTCCTTAGAAATATCCACTTCTGGAACCAAATAATCTTCTGTGATTTCGTCAACACCTATTTCCATTTCGGCCCCAACTTCCTGATTCGATAAACCATCTTGTTTATTGTTTTTCATTGCCTCTGCATACGATTCTTCCAGCATTTCATTTACTACTGATAAGTACGAATCGTGAGATATAGTTCCAGGAGACTGGGTATCTCTAGAATTGTTAGAACAATCCATATTGGTGACGCAAGTTGTGGAGGAATCTATTGAAAATATAATAACAGTTATTTTTGTTAATCATAAAGGAAAATATAACCATACCTTCGTGTTCTTTGGTATTTGTTGATTTAATTTGCAATGCAGTAGTTAATGTTATACAGTTTGTATCCTTTTCATTAGATAATTCGTTTGGGGGTGAACTAACAGTCCCTTCTCCAACTGATGTTTTCGTTGGTTGAGTGTTGTTTGGGCTATTTCTGTCATTAATATCTATGTTATCCGCGGCGTCATGCTCAGTTATTAGTTGTAATAATTTAGGTTTTTCTCCCTTAGTCAGAAGACATTTTATAATTACATGATTGGCCATGAATTTCGGTGACGAAGAACGTTGCTTAAAGACACAAGCCGTACTAGATAAATCACGGTCGTCTGATACCACAGGTGATGGCGTTGAAGCACGTAAATCATCTAAATATTTGTTTGTACAAGTAAAAATAGTAAATAAAAAATCGATTAGTTATATAAAGGAATTATTAAAAGAACATTTTCAGTATACCGAACACAAAATTTTTGACGGTCCATATTTAAACTTTAGAGATTTTGGCACGTGTGGTTCAAATGTTATTATCAATTGCAGATCACTTAATTTTGTATACACTCCACGAACAGAAAACGACCTCAAAACTAAAACGGACTATTACAACGATACCATAACTCTATGAAGTATGATGAAGAACTGGAATAACCACAAAGGCAGCTCACTGTAATCTTTTAACGGTGTTAATGCACCAACCATCTTCGAAAATGGACTACAACAAGTTTGATAGCCGGAGATGGACTACTACAAGTTTGATAGACGGAGACTCTGACAGAGCGTAGAACTCAGGGCACCCAACAAAAAAATACCGACGACGCTGTGCATTCCAAATGTTGGAAAAGTTCTAAAGGACATACACACTTTTCGCGTTCAAAAACCTAATGACTTGTGCTATGAGTTGCATTATTTTCTTTATTAACGGTGGGCTGAGAACACTGTTCCGAGAAAAAAAACCGGAAATAATAATAAAAAATCTTCGAAACCAATTGTTCATAAAGAAATTAAAGATATATTAGGGTGCTCTATTCAAATGCTCGCCGCCAATGCTATAAAATAGAAAAAAAGTAGAATGAAGCAGGTGACATCTCGGTTGAAATTTGACAAAGTCCACATTGATTGGACGGCTGAAAAGTGGCGAAACATGTTATGGACTATTGACAGATGTTAAAAAACGAGTTTCAGAGATTATTATTATTATTACTGTCGATGTTGCGTCCTACTGACTCCCCTAACCGCCGGTATGCCGCAGTTATAAAAAATAAAGGATATTCTACCTAATACCTCTATTTTTTAACAGTGAATTTTCGAATCATTTTCTTATGTTGTACATATATTTAATTTCTTACAGTTTCAATTATCAAATACGTTATAAATGTCAAAATAATGTAAAAAGAACATGAAATAAAAATTTTAATAAGATTTTTTAAGATAAAATGTGAACGTCTTTTTTCTTGAGTTTACTAAATTTTTGAACACAAATGTATATATCGTGAAACCTAAAATAACCAAAAACCCATTATCAAATTTTTGATTGATTCTGGTGAAATAACTTGAAAATTGTACAGTTACAGTTCACAATCCAAATTCACAAAAAACGACGTGACAAGAAGAATCTTTAGATTTTTATAAACTTTTTTGGAAAAATATAAGTTTTTGGAATTTTTTGTAAAATCAAATACAAATACGTGTATAAACACGGCATCTACAAGAAACGCCTTCATATTAAACAGTGCCACGATCCGAATTTAACGACTATTTTAATGTGAAAAACATGACTAAGAACGAGACATTCTGGACATAAGTCAGTCATTAAATTATGCAACAATAAATTAACAACCAAAACAGCATTAGCCACCCACTGTGTGGCAGCCTAACACCTTCTGGAGAGTGTTACAGTATGTTAGTAACTACAACAAACAAGCAACACTGGAGATGCTCCACATTATTACAACAACAACATCAAATGGAATGAATTTCAAAATGGACACAGACAATGTGTGTGCTGTTATTACAGGTGCTTTTTTGTTCTTTTTCTTTGTTCAAAAGCAGAAGCAACGAATTTGAAATAGGGCTGAAAAGCACTTCGTCAGCTAAGAAAACAGTGATCGTTTATATACGCAAAAAAACATCCTTATTTGTATTGTATTGTAATTTTTCCAACATTTCTAGACTTTTTTACAAAATGTACACACAATTATATCGTAATATTCATTGCGGTTAAAATCTTTTTCTTTAGTCATTTTGATGGTGTTTGATTACGATTATGTACAAAGATAGTGTTACGCCCTTCAATCGTTTCCCTTCTGCGACCACTTGTGCAGTTTTCTAATTTTGTTTTGTTTCTATCGCTGATCAGCCCAAAAAAGCCATAAACATATGGCTGAAAGATCATGATGGTTCTGTCTTTAGTGCCTTTACTTTCAAAAGCAAAGTGTGTGCTTTTTTCTTTTACTTCAGCCTTTGTTGTAGATGGAATAATTTGCTTTTTCCATTTTCAAAATTTGTTTGAAGCTTTTCTGTTGCTTTTTGAAATTGCACACTTTTTGTGTACAGCAGTTTATTGCTCTTTCCTATTGTATTTTGTTAAAACTGAAAAAACCGTAATTTTTCAGGGTTTTGGCAGAAATTGCGTCAGCCTTTTAAACCTTTACATGTTGTTTTGCAATGCTATTTATAATCGCCGGATGTTCTTCAAAGAAAGGCCATATCGGAAACATAAATTAAATAAAAAAAATAATTTATTATTACAAAAACCTAAGAGCTTGATTTTATTAAAAATTCAATATAATTGGAAAAGGTCGTTACCAACATAGAATATTAAAATTATCAAAAGTTGTATACTCACCAAATTGAGAATGCGATACACTAGAATCATTCGAAATATCTATAATTCGTGAATTGCTGGAGTCATCATCATCTTCGTCTAAGTTTTCGATATGGCTCGTAAAATCGTAATCGTCTTCATCAAAATCAGTAATGCTGTTATAAGTTTCACCAGATATGTCGGAAATTGAGTAGTTCGCAGATTCGGCAGAAGACAAATCTTCTAAATCTAAATATGTTTATGCAGATTTAGAAATATGTATTATTATTGGACAAAATCTATAGTTGAGCATCAACAGCTCCTATCGCCAACGTTTTTTTTTCAAATCACTATTTACACAATTTCTTAGGGCTCACTAATACTATAAAGGTAAAACTGTGCACAATTTCTTCATAATAATAAATAAAAATATTCAACTAGTTTCATATCATGATGCTATACATAGACTATACCTCAAGAAGCAGGGACCGTAAATAATGATTAGTTTTATTTTTTTAAATCAATCACTTAGGGCATACATAAAAACAAATTACATAATAATGAATGTTTTTGGACAATCTTTGCATTTCCGCCACCATTTTTAAATGTTAGATTTATCCTTCAATGGGATGATTAATTTTGAGTAATATTATAAAAATCAGCCCATAATCATTATTTTGAGGAAAAAAATAAAACGTAAAAAGGTTTATTTATGATTTTTTTTTTGCTGAAAATAAAACTCATTCATTAAGCCAAAATTGGAAGAAAGTGCAGCAACCTAGGCGAATGCACTGTCGCACCGAGAATTTTCTAGTCTAAAAATAAATCATTTTGAGACGGTTAACGTGAAAGAGTAAGAGTAAAAGAGCACGCAGCTATAGACAAAGAATTAATCATTTGGACAAAACTCAGAGAAGTTTAACATTGTTTTTGCTTGTGGGGTATGCATGGGGTGAGGGTACTGTGTCGGTAATGTATGATGCAACATTGATGATGATAATATAATCATTAATAGTAATTTTTATAATAAAACTGATAATGATACGGTCCCCGTCAAGAAGTAAACGAAATAAATTTTCATTTGACGAGAATTGAATGTGTATGACCTCAATAACTATAGAGAATATTTTAACATGAAAGTAGTATTTTGTAAATATGTCGATATGTCACTTGAGTAGATAACTTACTTAAAGGATCTTCAGGTGGATCTTTTGTTACAATTTTTTCCGGCTTTACAATAGTAGCTGGGCGCTGTTTTATTAAAGGAGACTTTAGGAGTAGCGTTGTAGTCGACTTCTTCACGATCGACGATGATGTCGAGGATGACGTACCACTTTCCAATATTTTACGAGGCCGCCCGGATAGTAATATGCTTGTAGCATTTGCGTTTGAAGTTGTACGCGAAGCAAATGATGTTGAATGTTGTGCTTGTTGCGTAGACGATTCTTTAACAATACCGGATTTCTTCACCAGCTCTTTATTTTGTACTGTGGGTCTTACCTTAGCCACTGATTTTGATTTGATAATTGCTTGCGCAGTACGATTTACTGGAAGCGATGCTGTAGTTGCACTAATTCTTACGCTGGACCCTTTCGGTTTTAGTTTTGAAGATGCTATGTAAATATTATTTTTAATTTAATTGATGAACACTTTAACAACAAAATATTCAGAAAAGTACCTTTGGGTTGAACTTTCGTCACACTTTTAGTAGAATTGTATGTTTTTTGCGATTGTTGTGACGCTACGTCCTTTTTTAGTTCGAATTCTTTCGCAACTTGTTCTCCTATAGATCAGTAAATATTTTTAAAAGGAAATATGTGGTAAATTTGCATAAATGTATGTGAGTATGAGATATTACCCAAGTCATTTAGCAAGTCTATTGAGTCCAATGAAGGGTTCGATGTACTTTTGTAGTTTAAATTTGTTTCATCTAAAAAAGAGAAATGAAATTTTTTTATATATTTATAACAATTTATTCTTCTTTAAAAATATGTTGGTAGTTCTATTTAATATGTTGCATATTGTAATTTGTTCTAATTGGCCGTCAGGCTTTAAATTACAAAATGGAAATAAATTCAAATTCAAATTGTTTAAAAACACTAAAAACAAACACTACCAAAAAAAAAAAACAAGTTGGGTTAGTAAGCACAAAATAGTTTGACTGCACAAAAATAAAGACTTCAATGGTATGGGTTCGAGCAGAATGTAATTTCTGGTATTCTGTCAGCGCAAAAAACTGTGCTACTCTCTATAATTTTCAGTAACGACTTATTTAAAAGTTGAACATCGACGGCATGCCAATGACAAACTCCAACTATCTATGGAGTTTGTCATTTGCATGCCGGCGATGTTCAGCTCAATTTAATGGTGATGCCCACAATGTTGATGTTTTGCAAGGGAAAAGTTATGTTTTTTTTTTACATTGTGTGGATGAATTTCAATTACTTTTCGGTCAATGCAATCTGCAAAAATTTTTTTTTTTAAATAGTGCGCGGAATCATGTTCTGAAGAATATATGGTAAGTTAAAAAATAATAATTATGTGAAAGAGTTGGCAGTCTGTGGCGAAGATGATTTAAATAAATTTGTATGTGTTTCAGGGTTTTCGTTCATAGTCGGACAATGTTTTTACTGGTAGAACTGTTTACTTAAATCAAATAATATCACAATGTACTAATGATGCATTCATAAAAATATCACTCATTCTGATATTGCACCAACAACTGGCACAATCACTCCACAAGCCCTTACACAATACATCGACTGACACCATTACTTTATTGCTCCATTGGACCCAAACCTATCTATCAGGGCTAGTGGGAGATACGAATTTATATTTCTTTTCATTACAAATTTAATACTATATTAAGGAGTAGAATTTAGACATTTAATTACATTAGTAAAGGAACCCGAAATCTCTAATAACAATAACTTGGAAATAACAGATGATTTGATTGTCTCTATTTACCGAAATATTCGACAATTAGTACATATATAGAGATCTCACATATAAGCTCGGAAGCTTGGAACACTTCAATCTGTATGTATGTATGGATAGTACAAATACAATGCGTTTCATTCTCTTCGGTTTTTAGGAATTAATTATGACCGTCGAACTTACCATTCTTAGATTGTTGGTGTTGTTCGTCATTGTCGTCGTCTGAGTTATCATCAAATAAACAATTGAATATGTCCTGATCTAGAGATGATGATGATCCGTCATCTACAGTCGATTGAGGGGCATTTGTGGCTGTAACGGCGTCAGAGTTAATAGTACATCATATTGCAGTAACAATACGAATTAATAAATCAAAATCAAGAATTAAAACAATAAATCAATTACCCGGTAATACTAAATCTTCATATTCTTCCAAATATTCTATTTCTTCCATTTTCATGTAGAATCATCTAAATTAGTCTCAGTTTACTACACAAATTCATCTTTGCGATAATATTCTTTATATTCACAATTCAGTTTAATTTAATAGCTGCTTTTTGTATAGATAAAAGTTCTGTTTTCATGTGCAAAAATCAAATCTACGTTTTATTCATTTATTTCTTCGCGTCGCTTAGTTGCAAAGTTGCTCTGAAGAATGAAACTGAATGGAAAGAAATGGCGAATCGTCGATTCTTCCAGTACATGGTTCGCTAATCCTCGATTCCTCCATTACATGTTTCGGCGGCATGGTGTGATTATGGAGCCAGCCAGTCAACACGACGCGCTCGTTCCCTGTTTACACGGAGCAACTTATTTTGAATTTTGTTTTGGTGTCGCTTCGTTTTTCTCGTACCTTTACACGGCAACATATATTAAATATTTATTCTTGCAAAGTTCTGAAAATATCAAAGAATACCAGTCTGTACGGAAATAAGATATAAGATAATAAGACATACTTTTTTAAAGTGAAAATCCATTTCAAGCAGCTTTTGCAATAGGAGGATAATCGGGATTAAATAACACCAATTATGAAATAATGACACAATTGAAAGCTGACATTTTCCGTAGTGAATCCGTTTGACATTTAAATGAAAAGTACGGGAAAAAGTACTTCGATACTATGGTGGAGAATCGGTACTTAAAAAAGTACCCAAGTAATAAATTGTCAGCACCGCTTCACAGCTTAGTTTCACGTGTTACTGCGTTCAGAGTGTTTATAAATGGAAGCGACTACAATTATGGATTTAATTTCTACTATTGAAGATGATGCAGAAGTTGAAAATCTATCCGAAGATTCAGATGCTGAAGTAGAGGTGAGACTTATTGACTTTGCGACTGTTTTTCGACATTTTCTAATTGCATTGCAATTTTAGTATCAACCAACAAAACTCAAGCAGAAAAAAGCCACGGAATTCGAAAAAGGTTTCGAGTTTGTGTCATCTCTTAAAGAGTACAACCAGGATACCTGGGATGATTTAATGAAATATGTGAAACGTAAAGCCCGAACGAAGACCGATGATAAAATCGCCGCTCGTCTCAATCGTGATGGTTATAAAGTTCATACGAAAGACGACGATAGCAGTAATGACGAGATTGACTTATCGGAAGATGAATTGCAACACGACAATCTCCGCTTGAGGGAAAAGAAGCAAACAAGGAAAAAGAAGATGCAATATAGCGATGAGGAAGGCAGTGACGATGAGGCAGAGAAAATGCAGTTTGATGAAGCCATTGAATCCAACGAAGCTATCACATCGTTTTACCAAATGAACCTTTCACGTCCTCTCATGAGGGCAATTGGAGTTTTGGGGTATATTTATCCAACGCCGATTCAAGCCTCCACCATACCGATAGCGTTGTTAGGTCGTGACATTTGTGGTTGTGCGGCAACTGGTACTGGTAAAACGGCTGCATACATGTTGCCCACTTTAGAACGTCTGTTGTACCGCCCTATGAACAATAAAACCGTAACCCGAGTTCTAGTTCTAGTACCCACGCGTGAGCTTGGAGCACAAGTCTACCAGGTAACAAAACAGTTGTGCCAGTTCACTACCATAGATACGGGTTTGGCCATCGGCGGTTTGGACGTCAAAGCTCAGGAGATGGTTCTGAGGCAAAATCCGGACGTAGTTATAGCCACACCAGGTCGCCTCATAGATCATATAAAGAACACACCAAGTTTTAGTTTGGATTCAATTGAGGTGAGTGAGATGTCAAATTTGTAGTAAATTTTAGTAAACCCATTATTATGATGATTATCCTTGCGCTCCGAAATATTTAAAAAATAATTTTTAAATATTCACGAGGAAAACAGAAACAGTTGCGTTGTGTAGTGTTACTGCGTAACCTGAATTAATACCTATAGCATTCTGAACTCTAAAGAAAACCACATTATCTGTGCAATTTCTTAATAAGGTTTTTATTTAAAGGTGCTCATTCTAGACGAAGCTGATCGAATGTTGGACGAATATTTCGCCGAGCAAATGAAAGAGATCATTAATTCATGTTCGAAAACAAGACAAACAATGCTTTTCTCTGCAACAATGAGCGAAAAAGTAAAAGACTTGGCTGCAGTTTCATTGAATAAACCAGTAAAAGTGTTCGTCAACAACAACCAACAAGTAGCCTTCAATTTACGCCAAGAGTTCATACGAATACGTGAAGATAAAGAGGGCGACCGTGAATCCATTCTGGCTAGTTTGATTTGTCGAACTTTTCATGACCATTGCATGGTTTTTGTACAAACTAAAAAGCAGGCTCATAGACTTCATATATTGCTGGGACTGCTGGGAATTAAGGCCGGCGAGTTACATGGCAATTTGACACAACAGCAACGTTTGGAATCTTTGAAAAAGTTCAAAGAAGAACAGATTGATGTATTAATTGCCACCGATGTAGCTGCGAGAGGTTTAGATATTGTAGGCGTTAAGACGGTTATAAATTTTGTTATGCCAATCACCACTGAACATTATATACATAGAGTGGGTAGAACAGCACGTGCCGGTAGAGCCGGTATTTCTGTATCCTTGGCCGGCGAAAAAGAGAGAAAAATTGTGAAAGATATAATTAAAAATGCGGAAGGTTCGATCAAAAACCGCATCATACCTTCAGAGATTATAGAAAAGTATAGAAAGAAATTAATTGCATTGGAGCCAGAAATCCGTAAGTTAATATACAGACCCAAATATGTATTTAAATATTTTATAAAAGCATGTGTTTTACCTTTACTTTAGAAAATATTTTGGATGAAGAACAGGCGGAGCGTCAAATCGCTAAAATGGAACAACAATTATCAAAAACTGAACGTAAATTGCTAGGTACTAAACCAGAGCATCGCGACTGGTTCCAAACTAAGAAACAAAGAGAGGAAGAAAATGATCGATTAGCATTAACAAACGGCGATTCGAAATCAAAGAAACATGATGGACCTAAAAAACGAAAACGGCCGGAATATGGAGGTGATGGTGAAGATGGGCCACCAGTAAATCAACTAAAATCCAAGAAGAAAAAGAAGGACGAACCGAAAAAGAAAACCCCTGAACAATTGGCAAAGGAAAGGGCCATGAAAGAAATCGAAAAGGTATCTTTAGTAAGAGCAAAGATGGCCAAGTTGCACAAACGTCCGGGAAAATTAAGTTCCGTGTCTGATATTCATACCAATAAGGGGGGTTCATCCAGTAATCTTAAGCGCCATGGTAATCATTCGGCGTTCACAAACGATTTGACAGACGTCAGTCGGAGTGGAGCTTTACGACTGAGGTCCGAAGCAAATCGTCATAAGAAAATGAGTGAGATTACTGGTAAGAAAAAGACAAGTAATATTAAACTGGTTAATAAGGCTGGGAAGAATAAATTTAACAAAGGCAAAAACTTTGGTGGTCCTCGTTTTACGAAAAATGCCAAAAACAAAAAGAAATAAGCGTAAGCATATATGTAAATGTAAATTTATGTAACAATTAATTAATTTTTGGAGTAAATAAATTTTAAATAATTGATATCATATTTCTGTATTACACTACTCCGTGATTGACGATTTTAAAATACACTCTTAATTTGTATACCCTCCATCATAATGAAGTGTTTACCTAACTTGTCATTTCTTCTTGGTCAGTATAAAATCCTAAGGCGGTCCAGAGGGAAAATAGGTTGCCGTTTAATGGAGTAAACAAATTCTTCAATATGATAAAAGGGGTAACCAAGTACTATCCCTCTCGGAGGCCCACTTCTTTATGGTGGCCTATTGAACTCAATTATGGAAGATATACATATATGATTCGGCCATGCCAAACTTGTATTTCAGCTGATTAAGCTTTAACTTGTTCTTAGTGTTAAAGGCAGAGCTCGCCAAATATGCTGAACCAAATTTGTCTGTGCGGTTGAGCGAAGACCAAACCAAAGAAGAACGAAGTTTGAGGGTTTTTTCGGGACAGTCTTGCATCGTGTGAGTGGACGGGTGGTTTTTGTGTGACAACAACCACGACAGAGACCAATTATTACGAGCTCTGGTTAAAGGTAAGCAATTATAAAAATGGTAGTTATAAGCAACCCTATAATGTATATATAAATAGTCTCCAGAAATGCAAAGGGCGAAACCTCCAAATAATTCAAAATTGAATTAATGATTGATATGTCTTCAAAATATAAATCAACCCAAATTTGTAGCTTCATCCTATAAAAAATACCGGGCGTAACAACTAACAAAGGGCGTTTCAGTTTGAAATTGACGATAATAACTGTGAAATTATATGGCAAAGTTGTTTACGGGGATTCCAAGGATTTCTTATTTGCTGTGGGTAACATTTGAAGTGGAAAAATTCAAATTGTAAAACGCGAACATATACCTGCACAGGTAAAACCTCCGTCTTTTCAGATGATTTTCGATATTTTTTCTTTTGTTTCGAAGAACAATATGTAATGTATGTATTAATGGTAATGCATGTGCCTAAATTTCACTGTTATTGAATTTTTGTTCCATTGGAAATTTTTCGTTACGTTGAAATATAAGTCTCTAGTCTTCATAATTTCGTTTTATTAAAATGTGTAATAATATATTTTATATAAAATTTGTTCGGAAAAAAATTGTAAAGCGGCAACACTGGACGTGACACTAGTTTCTTTGTAGTCAGCCAGGACCCAGATGACTCAATAGTTTGAATTTCATTATTATGGGCGCCACAGCTATTGCTGTTCCAAAATTGACGTTGAGGGATAATAAATAATAAACGTAACAACAGTACTACAATCAAGTTTGTGAAGTTTTCAGATCAAAATTTGTTATTACTTTAACTTCCACGACCGGGCGCAAAAATTCCATTTCATCAAAGCACCACAATTTGGGTATATAAAGCCCTTTAAGTTTGTAAAGAATTCTCAACTCCTTACGGTAACGTATACGCAACTTCCGGATTTCGTTTTGGATTTCCTTCTTTCTTCGTATATTTCCGATGCATTACAACAAACATATTTGTCATCCTTCGGATTCCACAAGCATGGCCTCTTCTTATATTCACCTATTATAAAACTTAATATTTGTCTATTTGTAACATTGCCCGAGTCTCGAGTAGATATTTCTAAACTCCTAGATCTCTCCTTTAGGCGTCCCCCATTCGTTTATCTTCAATAACCTTACGTAAAAAATCAATTTTTTTCAAAATACCATAAGTGTGTTCGATGTTTACCCTTGCGTATATGGAATTTTGCCAATTCCCTCTGTAACGACCAAATAAATTTACTTGTTATGGAAAAATTGGAAATTATGTGCTACTCCGATGTGAACAAAATTGAAAACTGCAACATCGAATCAAGCTCGATGCATAAGTATTAAATTAATCAAGTACTTGTATAAAAAATTGTATTAAAAACAAAAGTACGATATAGAAGATAGATGGGGAGCGAATTAAACAGCTCGAAAAGTCGGAGTTTGATATTTGTAAAATAAGACCGGTAATGTATAAAATCTCGAAACGAACGACCCAAGAATTGATTGACATGTAAATATCGAAAATTAAGTGGCAACACTGGAGCAGAATAAAGTTGCAAGTTTTTTCAGTGGTAACGTGAAGGAGGGATCGAAGTGAAAAAGGACAACAGCTGTTACTATTACGAAAGAAAATTCAAAAGTGGTAAAAGTCTCCGATACATGTAATCAAGAAATCGACGATGTAATCGAAGTATCATCGTTTAATTCCATTCAGTTCCATTCCTCGGCGGAACTATGCAACTAAGCGACTTGACGCGGAGCAGTGTTAAGTGAGCACACTGAAGAGATTCGACAAAAACAAAAACATAAAAACCGACTTTAATTAAATAAACAAATTCAAACAAAAATGTTGCAAACGATAAATTGTATTCGAATGGGCCAAATTTTATTAGATGAAAATCTAGAATTATTTATACTCTGTAACAATTGCCACATAGATCTAAGGGATGAGAGGGATTTTCGCCGACATTTGGAAAAATGTGATGGAGTTGAACATTTCTCTAGAGGAGAAATGAGGCAATTGAAATTTAGTTCTGAAAAAAGTAGTACTCAATTATTTGGAAAAACGACGAAAGGCATAAAAGAGGTTAGTTCCCTGACAATCGATTTTTCTCTAATTTAGATGTATACTACGTACGTATACCTGATACCTGTCCTTCTTGTAGTTTTTAATTTATGATTACACGGATGTGGAACTGGAATTTTTGAAGACGGAGGAACATTTCATAGACCTATTAAACATTGACGATCCTAAGTGGTACTCTGACTTTAATTCTGAAGTAAACAATACAAATATCTCGCAGAAATCCTCTAAACAGTACAATGTGTTGGTGGAGGAAGTAACACCGTTTGTACAATTCAAAGAAAATGCTAAAAATAATATTCTTGCCAATGAAAGCGAACAACTAACGGCGGCATACGAATCAAGTTATACAAATGTGACAAAGAAAATAGAGAAAACTGTATCATTGGAGTATACACAAACGAAGAAGGGAAATGATTTTATAAATTCATCGTCGTTTATGTCCCCGAACAGTATAAGTGGAACACTGAATGGCACAGCAAAACTTGTCCCTATAGACGCAAATTCAACATCTTGCTCATCAACATCAAATTCCAAACAAACAAAAGTATGTCCTCCAAAGCATACCATGGCAATTAATCCGTTGTTGATGGTCAAGCCCTCAAAGCAACCCACAAAAGAAAACGAGACGGCCAAAATATTAAATAAATTACAAAATTTAGGATTGCAGATCAAACGCAGCACTGGACAAACAGCTGTCGCCCCGAAAGACGATGATAGAATACTGGAAACATGTATTGCAAAACTTCAGTCAAAAGGAATGAAAGTGAAGAAGTTAATAGTAAACAAACAAAGAAACAATGTTCAAGAGAAAAGTAGAATGAAGCAACATTTCAATAAGAATTTGGTAATAAGAAAGGTGAATTAATTACTAACTTACCTTTTTATGTGCTAAAATAGTTCATTTCTGTGTAATTTAGTATTTACAAATAATATTTAATAAAATATCATTGGGCGTTCATGTTTTTTGTGTTGCTTCCTCAAAGTTGTATATGGTCACCCAAAAGTAAAAACGATGTCAACTGACGAATGGATGGCAAGCGACACGCCGTCGACACTGTTTTCTCATGACGCCTTCTCCAAAATATATTTCCGTAGCATATTTGTTATAAAACATTATACGCGGCATGTCATCCACCACTTTAAAAGAGACACCGAACAGTGAAATTTGCATTTACAATGTCAGCTCCGGCAACCGACCTTTCACTGCATTTAATTGTTTTCAACTCACGCCGACAGTTGCAAAGCAATGTATTATTTTTACTATTTCTACTTTTTTATTATTCTAGAAGCATTTCATACGCCTTTTCATTTTTCTGTTTGTTGTGATAAACATCACTTTTAATATTCCAAATGTATGGGAAATCTTATGAAGTTAAAAAAATTCTCGCAAAAATCCGTGTTGTAACCACGCCTTCTTAAAGCGGCTACTACTTAAGTCCCAAGTAGTCAACTGGTAATTGATATGTTTACTAGTTGACTACTTGGTGGTAATCAGCTGACCCAACCTAGCATAGAGCAACGTCAAAGAGAACGAGTGAGTAAAAACTGCTTACAGCGTTGCATTTATTTAAAATTACTGGACTGGCAACCAAAATAAAACTGTTCAAAGACATTAATACAACATTGTACAAAGTGGGTTTATATCAAAATCAAGAAATACGTTCGGTGAGTACTTGTTGTTCTACGGTTACGTTACCTACTTTTTTAGTTACTACTTAAGGGTTTTAAAATGCTTACTAAAATATGCAAAAATACCATTTTTCGACAGAAATGGAATACCATCAGAGCCATCTTATGAATTTCCTTTTAACTACATTTTTTCGCGAGAGCTGTTTCAGATTTTATCACATCTGATGGACATATGATTGTCAACTATTTTTATTGGAAGTTTTTTTTTTTGTAACATACTCGGATTATACCCAGGTATTTATATCATTACATAGAATTTAGAATTAGACATGGGTGGGATGTGATAATTGGAAGGCCAACTACCCAAGAATGGTTTAATATAACTATTATATAATAAGAAAATACCACTGATGGCGCAGACAGGGAAGAGGAAACGTCTATTACGACAATATGAAAACTCCTTTTTTATGCTGACTACTATGTGGATATTTATCTGTGAATTTTGTTGCAAGAGTCCATGAAAACGGATGGTAACTACGGTGTCTCACGTTTCACGGTTCTCTCGAGCTACTTAGGCGAAAGACTGAAGCGCCCCATCTCAAAGATTTCATTGACCCATACCAGCGTGGAGTTTGAAACTATAACGGACTTTCACATTCTTCTTCTGACGATGCGACAACATCCATGAGGCAGACTATACTTCATGGGCAGGAATTAGAGATATGTGACTGCTCAATTTTAAAGTATATAAACGAGAACTACACGAACGACGTCGCGACTATATTATACAGGAGCACATGGAGCTGTTAAACAATTTGACGGGGAAGAATAGATTACTAGAAATCTTATAAGCGACGTTATTTCTTTCTATTTATTTCATTAGAAAATATTGTTATGAAATAGTCGCCTCATTCAATGAGATTACAGGATTTATCATGTAACCGATGAGGCACTATCAAAAGACACAAGTGCAAATGATTAGGAAATTTAAACAAAAAAAACTACTAAGTAGGGACCTTAATCTGAACAAGACGATATTTTCTAGATTAAACAAATAGTTTGGAAGAAATTGGATTCAGAAAATTGGTTTTCTCAACGTTAGAGATTCAAAAGAGATTTCCTGAAAAAAAAGTTTAAAAATGGTAATTCACGTGAAAGCTGCCACAGGAAACTTTCAATTGGTGGAATGAAAGTGGAAAATGAAACGTAATGAAAGTCAATGATGGAACAGGGCTGGTAGTTGCAGTTATTTGTTTATTTTCTTAATAACTTATTGCTAATTGAAATTTCAGTAAATTATCACATAACAATATTACTAATAGTTATTAAGTAAAGAGAGGGAAAATGTTTAAAATTGATCGATAATGCTGCACTTTACTTAAAATGAATAGTACTTATTTGCATAAGAGAAGAACGTACTCGTATAATACTTAACAGTTATTTATAACAATTTTGTGAATTTACAATTCTATCTCAATACGACTATACTAAGAAAACTTAATCAAGCGAACGTCTACGTTGCTTATTGTACCTACTATTTTGATTCAGTATTTCATTAGATAGACGTGACAGCAACGGTAATTCCCTCATTGACACGTTGGCCGTGGGCAACGGTTCGAGTCTATGTAGTTTTTTCAAAGGTTTAGCGGCATGTTCCGGAGTGCTAGGTAGACTGGCGATGGCATTTTGCGTTATTTTTATTAGAGGGGTTTGTGGGAAAGACGTCTCTGCGCCTAAAGAGTCAGGGCGTATGGAATCGTTAACAAATTTGTTACTATGTTTGTTTAAATGTTCCTGTTGTTTAGCACACTCTTTGAGTAATAGCAAGTGATCCAGCTTGTCAACTGTAGCATTCAACTCGTGTTCCCAGACATCGTTTTGCTCTTGTTGTCCGTCTCCCCCTTCTATGGGCCTAACGGCTAAAAATTTCACTTTCTGCCTCAATACTTCCAGGTCGTTTTCATTAAAGATATCCATTGGGTGTTCTCCAATAGATGGCTTTTGCCCATCAAATTCGGTATCTGAGGTAGAGTGTGGTTTTATGACAACACCGTCATCTTCTAAATCGGAATCTTCCATTGTAGCCAGGACTGGAAATTGAGCGCAATTCTTTGTACCGACACCATGTTGTATATTTTTACCAGAACAAGTGACAGTTTCTGAAGACTTCAGCGACTGACATCCTAATGATATTTGACTGCCAGCTATCGAGGGGCAATCGCACTTTTCTAGTTCCATATTAAAATCAGGCAATGGAGGCATTTGAGTTGTGATTGGCGAGTTCAATTCTGCACCTACCCCTGGCTCCCTAAGTCCAGGAGGCGGTGTGTTTAATAATTGTGGATAATCACCCCGTTGCCGGTGTATGTCGTCGCTAATGCGCTCTAAATTACGCAGTGCGGTAGAGTATGTGTTCTTGGCTGCTTGTACTTGTGATTGGAGCTCTTCTATGCGATTTTTTTGTGTTTGTAATTGATCCTGACAAATTTGCTTTTCTTCGAAATAGGGACGCGATTTTGTAATACTTCTTCGAAAACGTTCTTCAAGCTGTTGAACTTTTTGTTCTGCCCCATGAAAGATTTTTGTACGCTTTTGATGCTCAGCATGGCATTCAGCCTTGTGTTTCTCAGCATCCATAACCTTTTGCGTAGCATGATTTAGCATTTCCTGCCAAGCATTATCGAATTGCCATTCGTGAGAATTAGACATAAAACGTTGTTCGGCCAAAGCTACAGTTTCTTTGGCGGCAGCGTGAATTTCTAATATGTAAAACAAAAGGAAACTTGTTTAAACTTATAACTCTGTCGATAATAATAGTTACCATTAGCTCTTTGAAATTTAACTGCAGCCTTTTGACATTCAATTTGGGCTGCCCTTGCCTTTTCCAATGCCTCATAATAAGGTCTAGCCTTATCAATGCAGCCTCCCAATTTTTTTGAGGACAATTTAAGTCGTCGTGTCGACTCATTTAATAGTATGCGAAAAGTGGAATTGGCCTCCTAGAGTTATTTTGTTATAAAATAATGTAATAATATGTTAATTTCCATTATGGTTTGTAAACGATTTCGAAACATTACCTCTAACTCAATTTCCAATTTGTTGATTTCATCCGTAGCAGTGTTTAGATTTTCCAATTCAATCTGGAAAACATATATAATTAAGATAATGCTTTGTCTTTTTCAGAGGACAACGAAACGAATACCAATATTAATAAACTAGTTTAATATTATAAAAATGGTAGCAGCTAATCCAAATCGGTCCCAAGAATCAGCAAAGTTTGATTTGAAGAAAGTATCGGTATGTACATACCTTCGATGTGTTTTTTTTATGTGTAAGATGTAATGTATACTTTTTAGGCCCGAGTAGATCGAGTAAACGTTAGCGGTCTACTCCGCACACACAATGATTATGTTATGAAAGCAGCCGAAAACCTTTTTAAGGCAACAAATTTTCAAGATGTTATGCTGGAAAGTATGCAGTGAGTAGTAATGGTTTAGTTGTTCAACTCTTAAAGTCGTATTAGCCAAATCCTATTGGTTTAATCCATACTAAAAGTAATACTAATAAAATTGTGTGTACTAATTAGCAATGCTTTCTCTTTTACTTTTTTTTTACTTATAGTGCCAAATCGTATTTGCATGAATTAGGTATATTTAAGGATGTTAGCGTTCATATCGATGTCAGTCGTGGTAAGAACGCTTCGCCCGATGGTTACGAGGTGACTTTTAAAGGCAAAGAACTGTCTCGAATTGTGGGGTCCGTAGGTACAGAAGTTGGACAAAGTGAGGGTTCTTTGCGTACCGAATTGACAATACCTAACTTGTTTGGCAGAGGTGAAAGTATTTCATTGCAAGGTGCTTACAGCAGTAAACGTGCTAACGACATACAATTGAAATTTTGGAAGTCCTTCTTTCATACCAAGTTTGTGGAGAACAGGCCAGAGTAAGTTAGCGAGAAAGACTGCCTTTTCTTGACGATATATTCTAACCTATTCTAAAACAATTCTATCGCACTTAGAGTATCCTTATCCATCTTTCGCCATTTGGATCGTTTTGATGTGAGCAAATTTCAAAATACCAATTTTGGATGTATAGTAGATTTTGCCGTACACACCTTAAACCCCATAGAGGTAAATACAAGAAAAACGTAGAGATTTCTATTATTGAACATATACATTTCTTTTAGTTAACTCACTCACTGCAATATGAAGCTTCTATACGGGAACTATCATTAATACAAAAGAATGTACCAATGGCTATTCGAGAGCATTGTGGCCCCAAATTGGCATCGCTTCTACGCTACTCAGTAATTTTTGATCAACGAGATAATCCAGTATTTCCCAGCCAAGGTCTAATGGTGAAATCTATTAACGAGTATTGTGGTCTGGGTGGAAATATTGCATATGTCAGCAATAGTACCCATGCCGAGGTCAGTGTTCCCATGTTCGGAGGTTTAGTGGCGCAAATTTGTGGTCGCGTTGGAATTATCAAGGAAACTAAGCAAACAACAGCTTTACCGTTGGGTAGTCTATTTTACTGTGGTGGTCCCTTGACACTTAGAGGCTTTCAATTTGGCGGTGCCGGTCCTGTGGTGGATGGAACACCTATTGGAGCTCAGGTACTGTTATTTTTCATATCATTAATTATCATGAATTATCACTATATTCTCATTTACATAGACCTATTGGTCGACAGGATTCCATTTATGGGCCCCTTTGCCATTCAATAAAGTATTCAAAGGATTGGGCAATAACTTCCGAACACATTTTTTCTACAATCTAGGCAATTTCAATACATTCTCCACAGGTAAAATGTTAACAAATATGTGTTAACCTCTAAAAGTTATCCGTTTGTATCATTATTAATTACAGAAAATATGCGCAGTGCAGCGGGTATTGGCTTGGCATTTAAGTTGGCAGAACGTGCGCGTATTGAATTCAACTATTGCATACCCATTCGAAAATGTGTTGGCGATAAAGTTAACAATGGTTTCCAATTCGGTATTGGCTACGAATTTGTTTGAATAACGCATTACAAAAACTTAACAAAATAAAAAAGCTATTAATAAATTAACAAGTTAAAATAATAAAAAAAAACAATTAAAAAACAACAATGATTTGTTTTATAAATACAATAGTAGATTTTCACAATTTCGAGGGATGGACTATTCGACCAATGTAAACGTTAAGCTTAAGTCAATAAACCGAACTTATTATAGACAAATTCGATTAAAATCTGACAAAAACGAATGTTGTCTACAATTTCCATTACAAAGGCTGCAGTCTTTGGCTTAATATAAATAAAAACAATGCAGATTGTATTTATCAACAACATAGCGAAATAAGAAGAGAAACACATTAAGATGTAAGGGCACATGCAACTCAGTGCCTATTTCGGCGACCAGCGTTATTAACCCTCGAACTGGCACATGGTTCTGGCCAGACATATTTCATTTTCATGCTTCAATTTAGCATACTTCTATTTTAGGTACATGGCTGTAATTTCAGGTAATCTTCCAAAATATTGTTGGCTTTCGATGTATAAATTAATAATTGAAAAAAAGTCCTTGGAACAGGACAAAAAGCCAAATAAACGTTGAAAATCGCACCAATAATCCGCACATTGTGGCTCAACCAACAACTCGTATAGCATTTGAAGCGTACTTTGGGAGACCTCTCAATATAGCAAACCTTAATGTGGCTTCACGCAGTGGTCCAGACACATTAGCTGCCAAAAAAGATTGCAGAATTTGCCTGCAACAAGGTGACAAAATACGCCGTAAGACACGCTTTTTTTTGCTGCAAATGCAACAATCCTG
The DNA here is from genome assembly GCA_958296145.1 of Hydrotaea cyrtoneurina. NCBI lineage: Eukaryota > Metazoa > Arthropoda > Insecta > Diptera > Muscidae > Hydrotaea > Hydrotaea cyrtoneurina. Next base: position 482,731 of record OY282516.1, on the reverse strand, counting down.
TTTGTCAGCAACATTCAAAAGTAGATTATTTATGTTTTTGTTGCCTTCCGCAAAATTCTGAATAAAAAAACTCAATGCATTCTTCATAATAATTTTCTATTTTGTCATAAACATTTATTACTTTACCCATAATAAAGAGAAATATATATAGAACAAAAAAATTGTTGCCCTTTTCATTCCAAAGTTTTTTCAGGTCTATTTTTTCTTCCTCAGGTAGCTAATAACATAGTAAAAAGAAATAGAAACACAAAATATAACAAATATTTTCCTATCTTAGTAAAAAATTTAACGGCAAACAGCCCTTATTTCCATACAAATGCATGTAAATGTATAGGGGTCTCGCCAGACACCATGTGCAGGGTTAAATAATTTGAACTTGAGAACATTTGATGAGGAATGCGTGATTTCTTACTTTCTGAAATGGGACGACTTTTCATCTGCATTTAAGGGTATTATATTGTACAATATGGATGAATTGATAAATAATTATTATTGATTGACACTGAGGAACAAAATGAAAGTTTTTCAAAACTAAAAATGTTCTGTTTTCTACAAATGAAACTAGACATCGTATTAAGTAGAACTAACAGTTGTTGACTTACCGATCTTTTCCGATTTTTTACAAACATTTTAAATGTTTTCAAGTATTTCACTTTCTGTCAGTCCAATTAAAAACAACAATCTCTAGATTTTTAGAATCAAATTATTCAATATCCCCGAATTTGATCAACCGAAAAATGGTGGACAGTTCTTTTTTGGACTTGAACACGACCTTTCATACACTTTAAACTAGAGCTCGAATATAGAAAAACTGTTTACTCCGGTAATCCATATTCGCTTTCCTTGTTAGTTCACTTTTACACTGTGAAGAAAGTGCTAACCACAAAATATTACGTTTTTATCGCGAATATGGTGAATACTTTTCGAAAACACATTTCGGGATTTTTTTCTGAATTCTATTAGTTAATTAAATTTTTTTCATTGAAAAAAAAATGTATTTTCCTGTTTAGTGGGGTCATCAGCTTGGGGACATAACTTACATCCATCGCAGCAACCCCGTGGAGTGATACGGAAAACTCAATTTTTATAGCCACCATGTGCCAAGGAAAACCGCTTATTGAAAAATCAGCAATTCCCATAATGAAACGTAGGGGCATACATACACGAAAGAGAAAATCATGAAATGAAAAAATCACATACTACTGTATAACTTTGTTTGGCATGTCTAGGCATTGAACCCACAGAACACACAATGTACGAAAAACACCGCCGCTCAACACGCTCGGCTACATCACACTACTCTTGCAGCTGATACAAACAGTCTTTAATATTACTGTTTCGGCTCGTGTTATTCCACACTGTCGTTAAAGCTATAAATAGATCATGTTAACTAACAGAAGTCTGCTAGGGGAATAACACTAGTCGAAACACAGAAGTTGTGTTAGTTAACATGATTTATTTATAGAGTTAATGACAGTGTGGAATCACACTAGTCGAAACACAACACTATTAACGATTGTTTGTATCAGCTAACGTCTAACGGATAAAGTGTGAGCAGCGAACCTTCGAGGTTGGAGAGGGATTTGTAACCCTTTTAATGGGAATTAGGTTGGACCGACCGTCGATGAAACCTGCCATAAGGGACTCCGAGTAATCGATGTCGCCGACGTAAGGAATATGTTTATTAGAAGCACCACTCGGTGGTTTATATTTTTATGAATAGGGGCTAAAGTTTAAAATTCCACAGCCGTGTTCCAGCTTTCATGGGAGACAATAGAGTTGGATACCCTACCATCCCTGGTCATAACCGCCGCTTTCCTCTGTACACGACCCAGCAGCCATAAATGACCGGATGTAAGTGGTGGAAATATTTTCGAGATCAGATCGGGTGAAGTATTTCTTGAACCGCTTTAAAAAGCATAAACAGTTGAATACTTCGTTCGGGCACAGATGAATTCATAGCAAATATGTGCAGCGACAGCGCTGTTCGTGAAGAAGTTTTTCGCTCCTAAGTACTCTGCCAAAATTTGATCTTCCTACTTTGACGCGAGTAATTATGAATACTAATTCCACAACCGTAACTTCCTTATTCATGTCAACTTTAGACTTTAGAAAATAAATAGATAAACAGAGAGGAGATTATGTTGTGAACTAGTGTTTCTCAAACTGTTTATTCATTCATTTCTTTCAGAATTGTAATTCCTTGTTTCACTATTTTCAGGTCTGTGTATTACATACACTCACTAGAAAAAGTCTGCGTACAAGTAGAGAAGTCAAAAAAAGATACAATAACCACAAATACAAAAACTAGTTTTCAGATTATGAATTTTGTGTTTATTTTAAAAGTAAAGTCCAGTGCAATAAAAGTAAAGTCCAGTGCAGAAGAAGCCAAAAAAATAAAATCGTAACAAATGAAAACCCAAGTTTTAAAGAAAAAAAAACGTTAGAAAAAGTCTGCGTACAAAATGTATATTTATAATGGGTATGCAATGGTCAGCATTATTTTTTTTAACTTTAGTTGCTAGTAGGGTAGCATTTCTTTGGAGAACCTCTGCTAATCACTTCGACATGGATTGGACATGTTTTAAGGTTTCCTCTGATGTTATATTTATCTATTTCTTCGGCAATACTTCTTTCAGTATACTTTTTAATGAAATTGAATGCTTTTGAATATTTATTTCAAAAAAATCCCACAGATGCACGAAGGGGATCAGGGGACTGTGGATGTGTACGTAACTGGTATGGACCGGTATATAACTACCAGGGCTCCTCAATGTCGGCTGTATGCTTCGTGTCGTTATCTTACTAAAATGAATAGTGGCCCACTGCACTCTGTTTCAAGTTAGCTTTCAAAATATCTCGGTAACCTCGATTGTCCATAGTTGACTCAATGAACTGCATTTTTACTACTCCATTAGCTACAATACACCCCAACAACATAACTCCACCTCCTCCATGCTTAACTGTGCCTGATCATTTTTGTTATCAAGTGCAGTACATGGTTTTCTCCATACCATTTCACGTCCTTTTATTCCAAATATACGAACTCGTGTTGCTTATTTATGTGGTTTTTTGCATATTTAATTCTTTTTGATCGGTTTTGTTGTGAATTAAAAGGTTTCTTGCGTGCAACTTGGCCTCGATAGCCTTTTTAATGATTTTCTGCAGAGAGTCGTCGCAAATTATTTCCTTAAAGAGTCCGTTAACACTTGCAGCCAATTTGATGCAGGAATTCACGGGTTCTGTAGAACAAATTGGACTTTATAATGTCTTTCTCTTTCGGTTAATATGGAAGTTCGGCCAGAGCGAGCTTTAGATAAGCAATTTGCTGTATTCATATAAGTATTAACTACTCTTGGAACAGAAGAATGTGCCCATTAAACTATTTCACCAATTTCTCTGAAAGTGTTATATTGTTTCCACAAATATACAATAATTTTCCTTTCGGCAGCGTTAATTTCTTTTTTTAAAATGTTGGAAACTGTTGTTTGACAAAAAGTATAATTGAAAATGGTATACAATTGATGTTTAAAGTGAAATAAAAACCATGGGAACCAATATCTAATTTTTGTACGCAGACTTGTTCTTTGTTAATTATGGGACTTTTATAAATGTCATCTATTAATAGGAGTGTTATTATTCACATTGTTTGTTGTTTTGTTGCTTAACCATTTATAGATATATAGACTCATGTATTATGCCACCAATAATTTAAAATTTAAAATTTTTTTTTTGGAGAAATAACCATTCTTACGTTAAAAAAATGTGTATGTACGCAGACTTTTTCTATTAGGTGTATATAGCCCATATCCGCACTATCGCAAGCCATTTCTTTTCCGATTGTTTATACCATTTGTATTACCACTATGACTGTCTTGTTGTATCCCCACCACGACATTTTCTGCAAGCGACTTATTGGTCTTAAATTGGTACTTCAACATTTGAAAGTTTTTTGTAAGGATAAAAACTAGGATCATGTGTTTTTTTATTGCGTTATATTAAGAGTGTGTTATACTCGAATGCAAGCTCAATGATTTGTTTGTGTTATATAAAGAAAGACAGTCAACATAATATATTTATTGTTTAAATATTCCAAGCGATAAATAAATGAAAGATACAACTGAAAATTTTGCTGGAAATGTTGAAGAAAACATTCATTTCTGTTGCTTGTACTTCTGATATTGTTCCAAAGCTCTGATTACAGAACTCTGACATTGTTCCAAAGATCTGATTACAGAACTCTAATGTATGTACTTGTTTATCAGCCACAAACATGGAGGAGAAATATGACTATGTGTGCACTTTATAATTGTTGATCTAATACCTTACTTGCTAAGTATCATACCTCGCTTCATACTATGCCCCCAAACTCAGCGGAGTGTGAGCGAGTTTAGAGTTTGGAAACCTGTTATATGGGACTGTTTGATAACAGCATAGAATGTGTGTACTGTAATGAAACGTGATTCCAAATATAAAAAAGAGTGAACATGGACATTTCTAAACTGGACATTTCAATTTTATTTCTGTTCAGAATAAATAGATTCCCTTTCACTGACGAAAACATTAATTTGTCACTCCGTTTTTCCTTACAAATCATAACAAAAATTCTACAAACAGAAAAAAACATGTATCAAAATTGTAAAAGGCTCACCTTTATACGCGGGTCCAGTATATCACTATCCTCAGCCATAATTGTGTTTTTACTGCGCGATCGTATCCCGATCAAGAACAATAAAATGAGCGTGCACAAATTCCGTAGCTGTTTGAGTTCTATTGTCTATCATCTGCAAAGTTCCTGCAAAGGAAGATAAATTACGCCTGAGCGGGGAACACAACACGAACATACGAACACAATACAGCTATTCGCATAACACAATATTTTAAAACATTTAACTTATTTACTTTTACAGTACGTTAACTAAATATTCGACATCATTTTGTTTTATTTTCCATCAAAAATCTACGTCTTTTCTTCGCGTCGTTTAGTTACAATAGTTGCATAGTTCCGCAGAGAAATGGAACGGAATGGAATTAAACGATGATACTTCGATTACATCGTCGATTTCTCGATTACATGTTTCGGCCCTTTTTACGAATGAAAATTCAAAAGTGGCCTCCAAGGACCTCATTTGAATTTTCATTCGTAATAGTAACAGCTGTTATTGTTTTCACTTCGACCCCTCCTTCGCGTTTCCACTGAAAAAACTTGCAACTTTATTCTGCTCCAGTGTTGCCACTTAATTTTCGATATTTACATGTCAATCAATTCTTGGGTCGTTTGTTTCGAGATTTTATACATTACCGGTCTTATTTTACAAATATCAAACTCCGACTTTTCGAGCTGTTTAATTCGCTCCCCATCTATCTTCTATATCGTACTTTTGTTTTTAATACAATTTTTTATACAAGTACTTGATTAATTTAATACTTATGCATCGAGCTTGATTCGATGTTGCAGTTTTCAATTTTGTTCACATCGGAGTAGCACATAATTTCCAATTTTTCCATAACAAGTAAATTTATTTGGTGTATTGAATATTTTAAAAGGTCGTTACAGAGGGAATTGGCAAAATTCCATATACGCAAGGGTAAACATCGAACACACTTATGGTATTTTGAAAAAATGGATTTTTTACGTACGGTTATTGAAGATAAACGAATGGGGGACGCCTAAAGGAGAGATCTAGGAGTTTAGAAATATCTACTCGAGACTCGGGCAATGTTACAAATAGACAATTTTTAAGTTTTATAATAGGTGAATGTAAGAAGAGGCCATGCTTGTGGAATCCGAAGGATGACGAATATGTTTGTTGTAGTGCATCGGAAATATACGATGAAATAGCCGTTCATTTACATGAAACATAGTTATGACAGTTATACGTTACCGTAAGGAGTTGAGAATTCTTTACAAACTTAAAGGGCTTTATATACCCGAATTGTGGTGCTTTGATGAAATGGAATTTTTTTACGCCCGGTCATGGAAGTTAAAGTAATAAAAAATTTTGATCTGAAAACTTCACAAACTTGACTGTAGTACTGTTGTTACGTTTATTTCGAGACTGACTTTTTTATTTGATTGATGTCGAATCCGACGTGTACGAACTCGTCTACTGTCAGGAAGCAGCAATGTCATTGACAAGTCAATCACCTAATGTGGAAGTGTAGTTTCGCAGATGTCAACATTGAGCGAGAAATATGTTTAATTCTGGGGATTTTCAGAGCCATTTTCCGACAGTAGGTCCAAAAATGCTTACTGCCAATCAGCGACAAGATATTTTGTAAGTTTCTGTTAAAGATTTACCATCCCCACATCCTACATATTAGATCGCTTTTCAACTCAACAATCTGTACATTTAGTTCGGCGACAGAACTCAATGTTTCCTGTATGCGTTTATTTTTTAAATGTTATTTTGTTGCATACTATTCATCTACAAAAAATAATAATACAATAAAAAACCGTCCGTCGCTAGCGGACATTATTTATAGAAAAATATTTTAGATTTGCGTTTGCTGTCATTTCAATGTGGCAGATCGACTCAAAATTGACAGTAGGATTTAAACTTTCAATATAAAAACCTGAACAAGCAATATTTTAATGTTTTCTTATCCATCCACACTATGCGAAGTTAGATTGATGTAAATCGAACTCACAATCCTTTCGATTGGTGGTGTAGCTCATTATATACTAGACAACGACGGCAAAGCATATCAAAAATAGAGTGTTCATCTTGTCGCACTTGTCCAGGTATAAAACAACACAAAGTAATCCATTGACAGCATAGAAAATTGTGTTTTATCAAAGTCAAGATATCAGCATGCCGAGCCAGGCAGTGATACCAGTCAGATCATATCAAAGTAAAGGCTAAAGTCGGGAGCGATCCAATGAATAATAACACCACACCGTTCAAAACGGTTTTTAGATAACACCACACACTCGGTATTGAACTGTTTCAGGATTTAAATCCTGGAGCGGTAAATAACATATTACATTCACATGTTAATGTTGTGTCAAATTTGATCCAGGTCGGACATAATATACAAGTTATATTGTGATAGATCCAATTCCACCCTGATAAGTTATTGGTCTATAATAACATATTGTATTATTGTATCAAGTTCGAATCGGAGCAGCAATATTCTCCGGTCCATAGATTGGTTTAATGATTTGATTGAGGTCGTCCTCAGACCAAGGTGTTAGTAGATGTGGGAATACTCGCGCCGTCTTTCCGACTCTCTTCGGAGCAGTAAGGCATTGCTCTATTTGCAATGTGTTGTGTGCTGTTGATTCCTTGATTAAAGGAACCATTCAGTACTTGTTGCAATATTTGATCGAAACGTCGGCAAACCTGAAATGTTGAAATACATTCGACTCCAATAAATGTTCGTTTACAATCCCAAACATTTTTGAATGCATCATCAAATAACGCCGGCGTTCCTTGTGAATTTGCTGGCATATCCGTTGATTTTGGCCAATATAAGTCTAACTCTTCTGCTGAAATAAAATGGGAGAAATTTTACTTTAGAATCGAGCAATATATCCGCCCTTACCCATTTTCGTTTGCATATTCCAGTTTGTCCAATTTTCTCTCAACATGAGTTGGACTTTTGACAGACGTTCAGTTCTTTACTCATGTCCAGTTTTGCGTTTATTTTGACATCGCTGAAATCAAAGGTTATCAGTTGCAAGGCAAACTAAATAATAAATAAGGTTATAGTTTTCTTTTTATTAAATATCTCGAAATTTTTACAATGTGTTTTTGTGTGTTAACATCTTGTTGGATTTATTTTGAAAACGTACAAAAGTATGCTTTTAAAAAGCTATCTTTTTATAATTAATTTTAATTATATTTCCTTAGAGTTAACATCTATATTTAAGAAGACCAAATTGGAAAAGGCTTTCTCCAGTATATAATTATTGATACGATTCATTATACATTAAGAGTATGTATATAAATAAGAGCTGCGGTCCTTAATCTAATTCAGATGCTCACCAGATAGGTCTTCGATAAACTTCTATCCATTAAAGGGAATTGCAACAAATTATTAAGAAAAGTAATGTTATTTTGATGGAATGTGCATTGGTCAAGAAATTACTAATGAATATGTTGTGAATTGCATTGTAAAAAAGATTCTCTTATTTATTTACTCTTATTACATAGGTTTTACTATTTATGCAAACGTATATATGTATTATTTAACTACATTTATTAAGTTGAACAAAAATCAATGATAGTTTAATAATGGATAACAGGGGATTAGGGTTTAGTAATTAACATAAATGCGTATATTTATGTATTTCTAAGCTATCACTACATAAGTACGCTCTAAAACGCACACAATACCTAAAAATCACAGACAGCGCCAAAGCTTTTTAAAATGTAGCGGTTACGCAACTGTCCTCATCGTACAAATGGCGAATTTTTGGGTCCTGTGTGCATTTCTGTTTATCTTTTATATGTTTTTACTTACATATATTTAACTATGAAGTCTACGATGTTTTTTTTTTTCGATTTTCTTTTGATAAGGAGATTGTTTGTTGGGATTATAGCACCTGCCTTTAAAATGTCTGTTGATTTGATTGCTGTTTGTAATATGTATTCACTCACTCACTGTCCGTGTTTAAGCCGACGCGTTTCTCTTCCTCCAACATTGCATCCAATTCATCAGTAAGATTTGCTAACATGTTTCCGATATCATTAAGAACATTTACTGATACTTTCTGACCACTGGATGCAATTGCTGTAACACTGGTCGTGCCTGTTCCGCCAGTAACAGTACTCAATATGGCACATGTTTCGATAGGGCTTTCGGGTGTTATTTCATCTGTATTGATAGTGCTACAACCGTCCAAGCCAGCTAATGAGGGTGCGCTGTCAGCTTGTATGGAAGGAAATTGTAAAGTTGGTGATCGGAGCAGAGATAGACCAACACTGCCACCACTGGTTGTACTGCCAATGCTCTCACTTCGTATCAAAGAGGCGTCGTGCAATGAGGACGATGATTTCAGCGAATGAAATGAATGTGCAATATTAGCTATGGTATTAGTGGAGGACGAGGACGATGATGACGATGAGGAATGTAAATGGCTGCCAGGAGTGGTTTGTGATACTGAGTTTGCACTGGGCAGTTCTTGGCGGTTAAGTAGGCGTTGTTTTATAGTACCGGTGTTTTCATTGGCAAACGGTATAGTGTCAATAGAATCAATGCTGGAGTTCGACTAGGAAATTGACATATATTCAGATAGTTTTCATTGTATTGCTATTAGGGGTATCTTACCTTATTATCGTGAAATTTTTCACAATGTATTTCTGCGGTGGTTTGCTGTATAGTAGCATAATTGGCGTAAATTGGCTGGGAAGTCTGTTGTTGTAAATATGCTGTATGTGTATGAATAGTCGAAGCAGAACTTGACACACCCGATGATCCGTAGTACATATTTTCGATTCCATGACCGACTATACTTGTGGTAGGATTAATTTGCGAACCATCTTGGCTTAGCGCGCGTGAGTTGCGTATACTGCAATGACGCCGAGGAGGCTCAGGTGCTACTTTTTTAGTAGTCATAGGACTTCCACTTAAATAGGGCTATAGTGGTAAAGATATTAAGTAAGAATAAAATATATTCATCTAAATTTTACAATAATCCACTATCCTATAGACAGTTAAGGTATTGAAAAGACGCCTAACCAACGACGAAACTTGTCTACCTATGGTTGTGAATAATGTATCTTCGCTGGCCCATCGATTTGCAAGATGCAGTTGCTCGCAATGAATGTGGCCAACGAATTCAAAATTCTAGCACAAGTTAAAGGTTGTGGTTTTCTGGATGTAATTGGTGAAAATCTAAAAACCTAAACGATTGCTATCAATTAGATAAATCTATCGAGACATATCCAGATATAAAACCAAAAGATTGGTATAAAATTTGACTGTGGAATATGTATTGGTAACAAAATATCACGTAAATCATTTCGACACATATCAACTGAGCAAAGTGCACACTGATGAAATGAATTTCCGTACGAAGGAGGACATCAAGAGTTTTGAGATGTTTGTATCAGAGCCACATGTTTTTATACCCAATCAGACAGAAAACCGAGATCTTTCAGTTTGTGCGTTATTCAGAAGAATCAAAGGCGATAAGGTTCTTAAATCACAATAACATTACCATAACTATTTTTTTTCGTGATTATACGATTTTGAATACATATATACATGTAAAATTGAGGATACGACATTCAACTACTCCGCCGATGACGATACTCAAAACCAAACAACTAATCAAGAAGTATTGAGAAGGTCGACAAGTTCCTGCAAACATGTTTTTAACCATTGCCGGATCAAACAAAACAAGAGTTCGACATCAATACTGCTGGTACAACTCGCATCAAAACTACAAATACATCTCGCATAATATTGAATATTTATAAATAAAGCAAATGAAAGTCTCCTAGCGCCCATGGGCTCAGTTATTGCATGCATTTAAATAAATGAAATGAAAATGAAATATTGAATTTGAACTTACGTTTGTGATATTGGAATTGTCAATAACATTCGCTGATGCAACTGCTGAGACGGCTGGAGAGCCAGGTTGCGGATTTGCATTTGAACAGACTAAACCGGCGGCAACATATTCCGCTGCAGAAGCATTCATGTAATGATGATGATCCAATTGAGGCATTTTGTTTAAAACGGCTCGTTGAAGAATGCCCCTCTGTTGGCGAGGCAAAGTACCTCCGCCTTCTTCATAAATTAACTCACGAGCAGCTGCATCATTGGTTGGCGTTATGTCGCCATCGTCATAAGAACGACGCCAATTCTAAACAAAAGCACAATATATTTCAGGTTTACCAGATTTTCAATGATCAATTACCATTGTGGCTGGATTACTTAGGATTCGCTGAGGCCCATCAACCTTTGGTCCACTCCCTCCCGCGCCAGATACCAAAGTAATCTGCTGTAAATGATGTTGTTGTTGTAATGCGTGGTGTTGTTGCATTTGAGAGGGATGAGCGAAATGTCCATAATCCGTGGCAGTATAATGGCTGAAAGTCAAATGGCTGCGTGTGCTGTTATCATGTATATCTTCGAGAGACTCCAGACTTTTACCACGAGGCTGTCGAACCTGATTAAATGCAAAATCAATATATCGATAAAACTTAATGGTAAAATCAATGAAAACCGCAAGAATACAAATCAGCTTTCACTTAATCACTTCCCAAATGATAATTTAGTCCTTTTGTAACCGTCTGTTCTTTCCACGATCACAAATGGACAAAATTCGTTTTGGTTTTGTCGGAATGTACGACATTTGCCGTCTAAACAAACTACTTATACCATACAAACTAAAAGTCCTTATGTATGACTGTTGTATCGTTATATTACCTTAATTAAAACCACATCATTGGCACTTTCGCACTCATGATTACTACCGCTACAGTAGTAAGCATCAGGGGATGCAGTGGTAGTGGCATATATTTTTGAATCGTCCCATGACACACGAGTAGTGGGTAAATATGTGGGTGTGGACGGCAGATGTTGCCAAGGTTTTGCATAAATCTAAATAAAAGAATGAAATAAAAATAAAACTAAAAAGTAAAATCAAATGCAATAAAACGAAATTATAAACTAAGTGATTCACTTTGTAGTAAAGTTGTTAGTGTACGATGTAGCCGTCAATGGTTTACAAAAATAACTTTAATACGCGTTAAAACACAGGTGGGTGGTGTGGTCCAAATTTCAATAGAATTCAACTAAAATATATTCAGACCGATAGCCTTTGTTGCTAGTGCCCTTATATTTTAGTTTATTATGATTTATTATTGTAATAAATAAAAAATATGCCCAAATTATAAAAAGGGTATTGGTTAAAGGAGAAGGGAGTAGTGTTTGTGGACGTGTGTCTTGAATTTTAGAATGCCATAGCTGACAGGAAAAACACATACGAACAGTTCAACTGAAGAACGAATTTTCTGCATAGTGCAGCATCAGGTCGACCGATTCGTCGATATCTACACAATCATTGAGATTAAATACGGATCAGAAAACTACACTGTTCATTTTACCCCACTCATAAATCGCGGTTGAGTGAGTCATTCGTCGCTCGTCTTTTGTCCACGTTTTCTAGAGGATGGTCAAATGAATACAAATGACAGAGGTTGCTGTCATCCGTAGATAGATAGTAGATTGTGTTCCAAATTTGATCCAATATGTCGTGAATGAAAAAAGGAGAACAACTGTAGGCCTTTTCTGAAGAACGGACAGATGAAATTTTTCTTGTATAAAAAAATGTTTCCTCCATAAGGAAAATGACCATTTATTTTTTTTTGTAAAAAATTCCATCCGTCCTTTTACACATCGTTTGGATGACACTGTTTTTGGAAAACCATTTAAGTGATTAAATCTTTTATTCTCATCACTGAATGTAGTCTCGCCTGATGTTTGTAATAAAATACCTGTTGATTGTATGGATTTGAACCTCCAGGATTCCATTTTCCGCTTATAATATCTTTCACACGTTTTATGGCAAGTAGAATCTTCTTTTGGTGTCCCAACTTTACTATACCAATATCCTCCAGATCTTCCCAAGTAACCTGTGTGACATCTCGAACAGTTTTATAGTTTTGATCCAATAATGGTTGTATATACTCCTCCAAACGCAGCAATTGTAGCCATTCTTCAATAGAGCCCTGTAACAAAAGCGAAAATTGTAATGGTTCGTATAAAAATTACAACATCACAAATCATGGTATATTATACATATAATATTATCTCCTGATTACTGCCTGCCTTATAACATGTTTAAGTATTGCGTATATTCATGTACAGACACTGGTCGGTACCTACAGTTTGCAGCTGGATAAGCTTTATCTACGGCTGGATCCTTCGAGCTATTAAATTATGAAACGGTTGTTGGGGTATTCGAGAAAAATAATCTTGGCAACTGATATGGGCCTATATTTTAAATGCTGAGTATGTATATCCTGGCATGAACACGCATCCAAATGCAAATATTAAGCGATTTTTCATTAAAACCTGACGACCATACCAGTTTTATTTAATGGCAACACCAATAAGAATATTGCACCATACCGGGGTAGAGGACGGCCGGAAGTAAATAACAATGGCAACAGTTATCAAACCGTGATAACGGATTATTAATGACATAATTTTAAGCCCATAAAGATGGCGATACCTTACAAATATAGTCCATAATCGCTAACAGTTTCAATCATTAATCCTACGACTGATAACCGGTACTCTTTGGTACATTCGACGTCTAGGAGAAGATTATATTCTATTTTTAAAAAAAATAATTTAGTTTTTTAAAAAGGTTTATTTAAAAAAAAAAAACTTAATTTTTCAAAAAGAAAAAAGTATATTAGCCTTAATTGATGAACTGCTGTGTTATCGCAATCCTGGTATTGACTTACCGGTACAAAATGTGGCAAATTATCCAAAACTTGTAGCTTGTCAATGCGCTGCTTAATGCGTTCACGGTGATGTGGATTCTTAATACCAATGGCTGTTAAATCTTCCGGCGTCATTCGAGCTATTGTTGGCAAATCGTAGCCTGCTGTTACGAACAATTGGGCGTATTCTTCGTATTTAATTTCCATTAACCAATCAACTATTAGCTCTTCGTTTCGTTGGCGGTCCATGGAGCCAATAGAACAGGAGCTTAATGAACTACATCGAGGCGATGAGAGAGCTCCGCCACCGCTGCTACGTATGGAGCCGGCACCGGACACGCCGGTAAGATATGACGAAGCGCGTCCTGAATCTAAACTAGCTGTTGAGTGACGAGATCCAGAACCAGCTGAACCGGATGAAGAACCAGGAGAATCTCGACCAGGCGACTGGGTTAGATCTATACCTTGATCTTCTTGTAGAGCCAACTGCTGGTGGTAATATACGGCTGCTTTGTGTGTCAGCGGTTCTCGTAAAGTAGCACAAAATACTGGCGGGAGGCATGGCACTAGATTCTGCTGGCAGGTGCCTAATAATGGATTTGTTGTAGTGGATGTTTGTGCATGTTTAGAGCTGGTCACACCCACACTGGCAGTTTGCGATGATGCGGAGGACGACATGGCAGAGGAATATTCGCCTATTTCATCTGAAAATATATCATCATGTTGTAATTGTATTATCATTTTATTTTAAGTAGCTCATTTACCTTTGATTCGTAGTGCTACTGTGGGTTCTCGTGGCAAATTGAAGCCGCCCTCTTCAAGCGATGGTGATGAAACCATACTACTCATTCCTATGCCATCCTCCACCTGTATTTTACCACTGGCACCCGGTATATTTCCACCCAAGCGGTATAATTCTAGCTGCTGCTGATATGCTGTTGCAGTAGGTACCGGATCCCCGGGTAGAGCAGGAGGTGGAACTTTTGTTATCTTTTTAGCTTGGCTGTGTGGCTTCAGTGAACGATGCATGATCCAAACAGAAAGAAATATTTAAAATATCCTCAAAATATTGTGTATGATCCTATGAAGAAGGAAATATTATACTGTATTATAGAATGTTAAATAGTAGACATGGCGAACAAATATGACATCTTTGTGTTAAAAGAAAACATTTTACTCTACATACTAAACTTATGTTTTTGGGCGTGGTGAGCTTCTATGAGTAGAGGTATGTTTCGTACCAAATTACAAAAGTCAAAGGACGGGAAATGGTCATCCTAAAAAATGCGTATCGTGTATGGATATGGACCAATGGTATTTTTAAAAACATAATATCGTTGGCTTCATTTCAAAGAATGATAAGTCTTACTTAGCATGTTTCTAGAGAGATTGTTTTTTTTTTTAATTCGGATAGCTTAAGTTACAATCCTATCAAAAGTTCTGCTTAAAATTGTACTTAGCATATGGACAAAAGTTTAAAATCGTTCCTATCTCGTACGGCTTTTGAGAAATTTCAAATAAACTTTGAATGTGTCTCTTTGAAAATTGACTTGAAATTGATTGAAAGACTGTGATAATTTGTATACATCGCTTGGTTTGGTAGTCTACCTACGGGGTAGAGGTCCTCTAAAGCATTTGCAAATTCGAGTACTTTGTACAATGTAAATCAATTTTCGTATTATTTATCGGTTTCAGTCTCAACTTTTGGAAATGGGGCATCTATGTAAATCGATTTTCAACGTCAAGTTCGCACAAACTTATAGAGACGCCTTGTTTAGCGCAGAATTTTATGTGCGGATCTCTTTTACTGTGTGAAACTATGTGACGAGATGCGAATCTATCGCGCAAAAACGCCTAAACTTTGTTTTTTGATCGCTTGCTCGGCTCGTGTGTTCATTCAAAACATTTCGGAAGCCCCAAAATTCTTTATTTGGCTTTTTGTATTCTAATTCGTTGATTAAAAGGTTTAATACGACGATGTACTCGACATTAAAAAATTGCAATGTTTGTTTGCTTGCCTAGCTCAGTTACTGACCCTCAGTAGATGACTGACGAATGCTTTTGTTCATATCGAGCTGTAGAAAATACAAATTTAAGTAAACGCGAAGAGCGTAGACTTATGACACCTAGTGTACATAGCGGAAAGTAGTTAATTTTTTCTTAATTTAGTATCCTGGTTTGGTCAACTATACGATAAACTGGAAGATAGCGTTTTACATAAATCAAATAGTCGGCGTAGTTTAAAAGTGAGACACAATATTTAATAAGGTAGTTCATCTACCCCATGATTACACTACGTGTAAAAAGGAAACTGGAGGCGTTCTAGACTAGAGAAGTGACGATTATTTAACATATTGTTCTGTCGAGCATAATAGAGAAAAAGTCACGCATAAATATTTGATATATTTTGTAGCAGATTCAGATTCTAAGAAATAGGTAAGAAGTAAGAAATATGGCACAAAGTTTTCATCACAATGAAAAACGCTACCAACAACAACATATTTTTCTCTTTCAAAACCTCCACCACCCCCCCACACCAAGAGACAAAGTGTTCAAATACGAAAAATGCATTTAATCATTAAAGAAACAACATCCATCACAAATAAAATAAAAAAAATTGGATTGAAAACCGGTTGAGTGTTTGTACCTAGTGGGGTAAATGTTTTATGTTATTCGAGCTCAATTGGAAAATTACCATTTTTGTATACACACTTCACGGGCGGATTTGTAAAGATTAAAAATTAGAATCACCAATTATGCGTCGTATTCAAAAACGTTGCTTATTTCATTTATTCACGTTGATTCATCTATTTCTACATTTTTTATTAATAAATCTTTTTTTTTCTACTTCATGAAAACTTGTATAAGCCGTTTTTCCACTTGTACACACACACACACACTGGAAGAAGTAAAATACAACTCCCGACAACCAACAACGATGACGACAAAGGAGCGACGATTATTGAAAACGTCCCATACTATGAATAGCAGCAAACAACTCCAACTCAAACCAGGGATGAAAAATGGCAATATCAAAATGGTACTGCGGTCAATCAAAAAAAAAAAGTACTTTTCAAGCCGAAATGGTACTAAATTTATATATTTTTTTTTTTCTTAAGTTGATTAAGGTCGGTTTCCACTGCGCTCAATATGGCATAGCACACCAACAATGCCAATATTACATACAGTGCATTATTTTTGTATCTTACCAGCCATGAAAATTTTTGAGCCCTTTCTTCGCGAAATGCAGCGACATATACTTTAGGTATCTTATTGAATTATTATACACAGGCCATTTACCATTCATAAACACTTTATATTCCAATTCCAATTGTTTAAATTTGTTTTGCGTGCCATTTCTTACCACAAAATAGAAAATCGGAAAACAATGACATATGTTGTATAGTTGTAATTTAAATAAATAAATAGTTAATTGTTCATAATCGACATAGCTCGTTAAGGGGCATATAGACACATCAACGGTTTGACAAACATTGAGAGTGTGTGAGTGAGAAACGTCACATGTATACATCTGTGTGTTGTTTGAAGCAATATCAAAACGATTTGATTTTTCTTCAAACGAGACGTCAACGTTGATGTGTCTGTATCGCAATTGACTGTTTGATCAAACATTACGCATTTTTAAATGGATAGTAACGAGGCAAAAAATTAAATAACAATCAGCCGATAAGAAACCAAACGTGTTTACACTTCAACGTAACCATAAAAATTAATGTTTGAAATACTATGTTTGACATGGGTGTATGCAAAGCAAAAAGTATTTTACCAATACATATGCCGAGTTTGTCCAACAATTTGATGTGTCTATATGCCCCTTTAAGCTCGGGAATACTGAAATTCCTGCGGTACGTTTAGTGGCCAAAAAGTACTGCATTTTTCATCACTGACTCAAACTGACACAACCGCGAGAGAATGAGAGTAGAGATTTAAAAAGCTCCACATTGTGAAAGTATCAGGATTTAGCAAGAGAATTGTTCTCAGTATGCTGTTTTTTTTAAATCGTGGTTGCCATCTTGATTAATAAGTACCAGTGCCAGAGATTTTTTGACCTACTGGAAAACGAAATGATTGTGTGCTTTAAGAGTATTTGAGACAATTGTTTAGTTGTAATGCTGATAAACTAAACATACATTCGGTTTGTATTTTCCCGATAAGACCGAACTGTTATCACAAATCAATTGAGGTGAACTTTCATTGAGATGTTGAACTGTATATACATATTTCGGTAGTATCGAATTGTTGTTTTGTTTACTAACAGCATTTTTTAAATTCAATTCAATTCGAAAACTGAATATATAGAGCAGGGCTTCCAAACTAATTGACGCTTACGCTCCCCAAAGACAAGTGAAATAACAAATAAATAAAATATTGTCTATAAATACTTATTTCTATCTTTTGAAAAAACTTTGTGGCAAAAAACACAGTTCTTCATGAATGATTATAAATGAGAATCCAAATTTTATATACTCCTCAAAAACATAAAACATTATAGAACGCACTGCACACAAAGTCAAACGAAAAATTATTAAAACAAACCACTGATGACCGACGACAGTGATACCATCACTTGAGCAGAGATGGATGATCGGCGATAAGTCGAAGTTTTGAACCGGGATCATAAAATTAATAACAATTGGTTCCTTGGGTGTTGGTAGCTCTGTTTGGAGTTTCGGCACAATAGTGAAAATTGCAATTGACATAAAAAAATGACAAATGTACAAACCGGCACATACAGTTGCGTGAAAAATAATGGAGATAGTAATGTGCAAGTTAAATATCGCCAGCAAATCGAGTAATATGAGAGAACTACCCATGGATTATATACACTGCAAAAACAAATTCCGATATAAAATTGATTGTAAAGTAAATTTGTTCCCATTATCAAATTCAAATTGCAGAAAGGCAAGTAAAAATTACCATGCCCACACTTCAGATCAACCAAACGAAAAACAAACTGAAACTAAAAATTATTAAAACAAACAACAGATGATCGACGACAGTGATACCATCACTTGAGCAGGGATGGAAAAGCAGTACAAAACCAAGTATGTACTGAATAACTTGCATGTCTTCGCTTTCAAAAACTATCCCAAAACAAGCTTCGTTTATTACAAACAAGGGATAAACCTAGACTTTGACACATCTATCAACCATAAAGATCACACTGTATTGTCCGATACTGTATGTAACAAAATAGTACAACTGTATCCTGTGTAACATCTTAATATATATTTACCCTCGACACTGATTCACTGACTATGTCACGCAGTACGTAGGAATTTAAATAGGCATTCTATAATTCTATAAATAATAATAATAAAAAAATAATATTTTTTTTTGTACAGAAATTGTGTTTTCCCCAAAAAAAATTTTCCAAAATTTTTTTTTTACAAATTTTTTTTTCAACAAAAATTTTTTTTTTACAAAAACCTTTTTTTTTACAAAATTTTTTTTTCAACAAAATTTTTTTTTTTCCACAAAATTTTTTTTTTCAACAAAAATTTTTTTTTTCAACAAATTTTTTTTTTTCAACAAAATTTTTTTGTTTTCCACCAAATTTTTTTTTTTCCACAAAATTTTTTTTCCATATTTCAACGGGCGCCATAGGCGCATTACAACTTACTAGTTTAAAATAACAAACGTACCTGAACTCCTGAGCTATAAAATCCAGATCCTCGCTTTCTCAAAACGGGCTGCAAAATGTTCACTTAATTAACTTGTTTTTTTTTACGAAAAATTCATTTTCTGTGGCACAAATTGTTTAACCGACACTGTACTTTTACAAATACGACACAGCAATAAAATAATTAATAAATCAAGCACACGCACACACATGCACAGGGTTTCTTTGTTTTGTCGAACATAAAGACGAGATTATTTGTTCTATTAGTCAATGAATGACATTTCATCTGCCATTTTTTTTTTTACTAATAGGAACTGGATTTTTTTGATGTAGCCTACAAATTAATTGTGCATGCTTTTTCAGGTATACATCACTTCGATACATGTTTAGCAATATTTCGGCAATAATTTCATTATTATTTTTTTTTTCACACACAACTCAGTTATAAACGTAGGCACGTAGGCGCAGAGAACCGAGCCGAAGCAATGACGACGATGGCGGCGGCTGGTCTTTTAACCAGTCGGCGGCGGCAGCGTGGTGACTGAGAAATTCCGGAAGGAAATGATGATATATTGCTTTTTCCTTTTTTTCTATTTCTCTTCTGACTGCCGATTAGGACTAATATATTGTTTTTCCTGATTGTTGTTAGTGTATTTATGGCCGGGGAGCGGTATAAACAGGTTTCTCCAACAAGAGGTGATATTTTGAATCAACCAACCGGTATTGCGGTAGCTGACACTTTTATTCTTTGATATTTGAAAAGTACTAAAAATGGAATAATACACGCTTCAATTAATTTTTAAAGTGAGATTGGATCTTAACCGAGGTACCAACGGAATCAAAACGAACACTTACAATATATTTTTCTTTTGCTTCGAAGAGAATATGTGTATTCAACTGGCATGAAATTAAAATAACGAAATAACTTCGTTTCAGCCGATTTGAGACATAAGCAAAGGCGGCGGCGCGACATTGCTAAATAGATTGGGCGGCGATTTGAGCCGGCTCAGCTCTGACCTCTGCGTAGGCGTACATTTGCCTTTTTTCAGATTATCAGGTTTCTGAAAACAAAACACGTAAGATGAACGAAACTACGAAACTGGTTTGCAGAGGACAGAGAAACAAGCCGTCCAACTTTGAGTTATCGCCGCCGTTACTATGTTTACCAGTTCCGCCGCCAATCGTTTTAATATTTTCAATCGGCTTGGAGTTACGTTTAGATGTCAAACATTATTACCTCTGTTACTACATGTTTTTTTTCTTTTAAACGTTTCTTGATCTTATCCGTATCACTTCGGATGTTATGACGCTTATTCATCAGTTCCCATTAGCAAACATTACAGCTCACGGTTGGTTGGAAGTCTCTACTCCTAGTTAATACAATTGTCATAGTTTTTGCGAAGTTTTTCCAGCGACGCTTCATCTGCTTTCGCAAGCATTCATGCTCCAGCGCCTTAAAGAAGCACTAATGCGGTGTTTACACTATACATCTAATGCATAATCATTGAGTGTACGTGCAGAATGACGAGTTCAGAAAAACCGATACTTCAATCAGTCAGTGAGTTAGAATTGTGAAAGCGATAAAATCACTGTCGGTTTCGATTCTCACCAGGCACTGTGGTCTGTTTTGTGTCATGTTTTTCATAATACCATTTTATGGCTACTCAACTTTTTTTCACAGATGCGTTCCAAGAAATCTGCTCATTTTCTGTATCGAAGCGTCTGTCTATCAGCAAAAAACGTTTGTCGCCAACAGTTTCAATTTTGGTTAGGTGAGCTCTTAGCCGACAAAGAATTTGAAATCGCTTCGCTTTCAATTGCGTTGTACCGGCTCTGTTATCGGTGACACATAAAATGATTTCTCACAGAATTATTTTTTTGTTCTTTAAATAGTTTGCTTTTGTACTCGTTCAGTTTAATAACTACAATTAAAACTACTATTCCATATTTATGCACTTGCATGTACATAAATATTAGATGTAGAAAGCTACCTTAATAATTAGCTACCTTGGATAATTGAACACGAAAGTAAATCGGGGAAATGTGAGTAAACGTTTTTTTTGGCTCTTGTTGCAATTATTTGAGTCTATATTATTTTACATTTTCTCTCGAATATAAATCAGATTATTAGATTATTACTTTTAGTAATCACCACCACTTGTTGATTTGTTTACATTATTCGTCCGATTGTCGGAATGGGAGGATGCTTTGGGTAGAGTTGCCATATCCCCTGATGGAAGTCATCCTAGAGCCCAGGCTGGACCTCACATTCATTATTTGATTATTTGATAACGCCTTTATTAGCTCCAGCTTTTACATTGTATTGAAAATCTAGATTTCAGTTGCATGAGATCGGATTGA
Organism: Hydrotaea cyrtoneurina; assembly: GCA_958296145.1. NCBI lineage: Eukaryota > Metazoa > Arthropoda > Insecta > Diptera > Muscidae > Hydrotaea > Hydrotaea cyrtoneurina. The sequence goes on along the minus strand of OY282516.1, from coordinate 461,314 downwards.
CTGCTTTAAGTTGTACTTCCACACATTATCTTGAGAAGGACCTAGAATATTCGGAAAGGTATACCCGTATTCCTAATTATGTACGGTTTCTGATCAGCATTATGGATTATGTTCTGTTTTCTTGAGATATCAACATACGTGAAGTTTAAATCTGTTTTTCAGAAAAATTATTAATGTGCATATTTTAAATGTTGGCTTTAAGCAGTTCACTGGTATACGAGTTTACGAAAATTACCTGGAGCCACTTCTACGTTGGCTAGTATAACAATCGAGCGTGTAATATAATATTATAATTGGTTTTAGTTGTATATACTATTCTAGTTTGTATACTATGTTTCTTTTAAATGGCATCCGAGTGCAACCTAACCAAACCCTTAAATTGATTTCCCGCGAATGGACAGTGGTAGAATATAAAAGTTGGTGATGAAATTAAAAATGAGAATTTATAAAAAAAAAGCAGAATCGAAAAAATAATCGATCCTTAAATTATTTATCTTAATTGAGATATTTTGTAACGTTTCAAAACTAATAATCAACGTTTTTCCAACAAATACAGAAAATGCCTTCACAAATTTTACCAGATGGCGGGGATGGTGCTTGCAGTGAAATAAAAGTAAAAACCGCTTACAGTGGTGAAGTAATGATCAGCTACATCAAGGAGAATATCACATACGAGGAACTTTGCTTTGAGATACGAAAAAACTGTCGTTTCACCATGGATCAAGTGAGTATTTGTTCTTTTAATATTTTTCGGAAACATAATTTGTGAATTTATTGCCCAGCCCTTCACTATAAAATGGGTGGACGAGGAGCACGATCCATGTACCATTTCCACTCAAATGGAATTGGACGAAGCCATTCGCTTGTACGAAATGAACCATAACCCGGAACTGCTGATTCATGGTATGTTAATTCGACAAAGTTCTACATAATATTTAAGAGAAAACCGCAATATACACAACATTGTTATATATTTTTGTAATTCGTCAGCACATAATAATTATTGGTCTATTGTTTTATGTGGGGGCAAATAGCTTCGAGCATCAAATTTTTTACCTGACAGCGTCTCTACTGGCAAGCATCAACCTCCAACCTCTTAATTACATAAGTTGGCTAGACATGTAATACTTATTTAGAAAATGCATTTGCCTTTCGAAAGACGTGTTACAGAGTAGGTCCAATATAGGCTTGCTTACATCAAGTTTGGTATATGTAATAGCCTCGGGCTGTTACTTTGTAGAATAAAAAAAACTTGAACACATTGACACACCTACATTACATTCAAGTAAAAAAAAATGTGTAACACTCTCATTCTAGAGTCCTCCTCCAAACAATATTCTACCTTCAAAATGATTGGTCCCAATAGTTTAACAACGCCTTCTGGCTTTTCGAAATTAATTGCAACACCAGTACGAATTCCATCAACCGAAAGAGGTATTTTGCCACTTTTAAGACAACTGGATAAATATTGAAGAATTTTACAACGCGAGCATTTCTTCATCTATATTTTCTTGAGGAATAGTGCCATGAAATATGAACATTCGACCTGTAAGCGGGTAACAGTTTCAGAAAGAACCTCGTCAATTTTGTGCATTATTGTCAATAATGAATTCATGGAATATATTCTGATCCGTAAAGCGAATTCCTATATAATTATTTTTTTTTTTTAAAAGATTGTGATAACTCCAATTTTTTCTGATTTCTTATTATTGTTTCGTTTTTAGTAGTGTACGTCCTTCAAATTTGGGGGTCATAGTTAAACCAAATGCTCCTCTTTAGTCAATATTATCTGTAAGACTATGTCCACTGCCGATATCCCATCAGTCCTTTTAGTTTAACAACTTTGCTGACCACCACTTTGCGATATTCTGGGGGAAAAATTCGGTAGATACAGCTGTCGCTGGGTTGACAATCCTTGGCCGAGATGAACTCGGGTCGTTCCGGAGCGTAGATCCGGTTGTCGTGGGAACAACAGCACTGTAGCACTGTGTTATGGAAAGTGTAGTCAATTCAACAATTGTGGCGGTCCAAACCAAAATATAAGTTAAAATCTGACATTATAAAGTCCGTAGGATTATCTTTCGTATGACCCAAAACTCGTATGTCGGAGAATCTCCGTAGTAATATCAGAATGTATTTCGCTTTTAATCTACTCTTTTGTTAACAGAACTTTTGCCAATCTTTTTCATTCGCACAGAAACTAAAATGTATTCTAAAACACAATCATTTAGCTAATATAACAAATTATTTAATAACTTTAAGGTTCCACAAATATAAAAGAAGGTAGCCAATGATGATCCAAATCTGGCAGATAAATTTGTTGTTCGAAAGATGTGGTTCAGCAATTTTCCGAAATGAAAAAGATCTACCAAGCAAATTTGTTTATTTTTAGCTCGGTTGCTGTACTAATAACGACAGTGGATTTGTTCGGAAGAAAGTCTTCTGTGAAATATTTATGAATATCTCTGAGTTTGGTATCGCGTATCAGAGTTTTAAGGATGATTTAATGGGCATTCGACACTCGTGCTGTGCAAGTCATAGTCATACACTCGTTAAAACGCCGTCTTGCTTGACGACATGAAGAGAACATGCGTAGGAGGTTGCTACATGTGTTCACACCAGTCGTAAACTTTCTCTTATGGTCGACAGAGAGATGTGGACTGCTGACTCTCAGTAAGAGTAAGAAAATCCAAACATGTGTACAGCAAAGTGACCCCAACTGAAAACTCTACTGCCAGTATAGTACAAAACCATATTTTTCGGACTTTGGGTAATGTATGGATCCAGCTGAGTTACTGCCTCACTTATATGGCTGTTCATAACCTTAATAGGCCTTTAGCCGTGTTTCCTAATGCCGGTGCTATTTCTTGTATTTAGAGTCAACTATACTGTCCTCCTAGAAAAAAATTACAATCGACAAAATGTCGAATTTGAGATTTCTGTGTGTTTCAACCGAAATATATTTTTAAATCATTTTTGAATTTTTATAATACCATAGGTGTCTTTGAACCAAATTCGATTCACGTCTTTTTAAGTCGTTTGATCAATGTCCGTCTGTCTGTCCGGCTGGTACGGACGATAACTTCGAAAGGTCTTCTCAGAATGTATGTGTGTTGCGAGTGTTGATACGCACATGGACATATATAGATTAGATATATTTCCTTATTTCACTTAACATTCCGAATGGCTAATGCTTTTCTAGATAAGTTTACCCGGTTTTGAACCTGTACGCTGGTGGCTACGCCCACTTTTGGCTATCGGACACTTTGAAATATTAGACTTGCATGTTTCTACTGAGGGTATATAGAAGTCGGCTTACCCGACTGAAACTTTCTCACTTGTTCTGACACATAAAGCGTGATATCGACAATACAGATTTCAGTTGAAATACAGAAAACCAAAGTCATGTGAAAAAAGTAGTACAATGGGAAATCACAACACAGGGATGCATGTTTGTACGTGTTTCGACAAATGTTCCAAAAAGGATGGAATTCGTAACTAAACCTTTTTTCAGTTCGAATGAGGTGTCTTCAGTAGCGGATTTTATTAATCGCTAGTGGGTGAAACATTTAGATTTTGGTAATATGTCCATCGAAAGGGGTTAAATGTGGCAATGTCCACATTCCATTACACACACATTTTCGTTTTGTCTCTCACACAATCCGCGCAAATGTTAAATACTGTGTCATCCATCCATATTCTCTTTATTTTTCATGTGACTCTTGTTGCTTGCAGCTATAAAACACCCACTTTTGTTTGAGTTTCATTTGTTGTTGTTGTACTCTGAACTTGCTCTACACTCAGCGCTTCAGCGTTGCCACCGGAAAACATTTTTTCCGACCAAAAGTTCCGTAAAACCCGTTGTAGCCGATCCCAAATTGTGCAATTTAAAATCATTTAGGAATTGTGGAATCATTGAAACCGACAAAAATCGGATTGGTCCGACCAAATATGAAAAGTTAAATTCTTTCCGACCAAATGTGGTAATTTCCGACCAAAACGGCAACACTGTCTACACTTGACAAGAATTCTCCCGACAGTGACAGGAAGTTCATCAAAGCACAATTATAAATAATTTTGGAAATTTGCTACTGAGCTGTGTCGCACTGCTACCGTTTATTTGACAGTACGTAATGCACCACCGTGCCGTCCATTGATGTCCTCTCTCTCTCTCTTTGTGTCTCCTGTATTGGGTGTAAATTGTCAATTGCGTTTCTCTGAGTTGTGTGAACGATTACAGGACTGAGAAAAAACTTGAAGAAGAGCAAATTACAAAAATATACTGACATTGAATCTATGATTCAATGTTGTTTTTGTTGCCTGGGAGCATACAGCATATTAGCGTCGCAACGTTGTTGTTTCAATTTTTCTTCAATTCTTGGTATCCTGCCAGCACTCAACGCTGTGGAAAGTCATACTTTCTCCAATAAATAAAACAAAAAAATCCTTCGGTATAATATAAACTGACTGAATGTGTGTGTTTTCGCCCTGTTCCGACTATATTGTTCTCTTCAGTTGCTTTTCCACAAAAACGTAGCACTCGCGCATAACATTTCGTTGAAAATAGACGTATTTGCAAAAGTTCGATTTAGTATTGATATATACCTTTTGGAAAAAATACAAAAAAAAAAGAAGAAAAAAACAGAAGAACTTTTCAGTGACAAGATTAGAAAAGACAAAATTAAATTTGTATTTAATGAAGTATTAGAGCATAACCTCTAAACAAACGCTTGTCGCTGAAAAAAAAAAGAAGAGTTTTTTGTGCTATCACAAGAGAAGGTAATGACGCGAACGAGCTGTAATACGCTCGACCTACGTATACGTACATACATATCATTAAAATCGATAAAAGATTTTACCAAAAAAAAAAAAAAAAAAAAAAAGAACTCCACCCAAAAAGCTAAACCACTTTCTTTTTAAGACTTTTCCCCATTGATGTTGCTCGTCCGGGCATCGGCAGTGGGACATACATACGTCCATGCCCACTTATTTGGTATTTTGCGAAAATATGTAACGACATTATTGTCATTGTGTTTTAACATTTGCGAGTAGTGGATTTTTGAAATTCTCATATAAAATCAGATGTATGTGATCTGGAGCGTGTTATAGTGGGAGCTTTGCTTGATTGGTAGTGTTCGTTCTATCAGGGCAACGTCCAACATTCATTGTCCTTGCTTTTGCCTTAGCATTCATTGCTTTTTTTTTCCTGATTTAGAATGTTATTTTAAGCTGGCTAGACGGCGATAATAATTGAAGGTCTGTCAGATACGTAGTTGGATGGACAGCTCACAGCTTGCTAACCGCAGTATAATTTTTTTTACAATGTCCACTTCTGTAATCTGCTACACGACTGTTTTTCATGTGGCCACATGAACTGTATTTGTGCGTACAATTTTAGAGTGTTACTTCAAGCAATCATACCGCAGACATATTTAGTTACTCTGAATCAAACAGATAAAATGATTCAGAAGCACTAACTATTTCCGTATAGTTGCCCAAAAATACATAACCTATTTTAAACGAACTTCGAATTTCGTGCTGCGGCATTTTTTGATTCATCTGGAAAATGTTGTGTTGTGTGGTCGTTTGCATTTTAGGTCAGGTCTGCATACGAAACGTATTACAAACGTCATTTCTTTTAAAATGTATTTGCCAAAAGTATACGAATCAGTTATTTACTTACTCGTTTACCTTTAGATCGATTTTTCACTTCAAACGATTTATGTTTATTGTGCTTATTCAGCGTTGGTGGAGCGGGAATTTTCTCAGCGAGTCCTTTGTTTACGAATTTGCTATTGCGGTCGCTGGTAAGCAGATATGAAGGTTTTGACGTCAATTGTTATATTAACCTGGATAGAACAAAATGGGCCGATGGATGCTTCAAGTGGCTGTCGTCGTCAACGTGGTAATTAAAACAAATTATTATTAGGTCCATTGATGCTACAATATAAAATAGCGTATGTACGTCTGGCAGTCAGTCTGATGTCAATGACAAGTATGGATGGAGTGGGGCCTGGCAATAACAAGTCAATATGAGCAAGGAAAGAGTTACATAAGGACACAGTAAATTTGGATTTAGAAGTGCTGGGGTTGTAACGATTGTTTGCATCCGGAAAAATACATACTTTATTATTCGCTATCGCATTCGCATTCGCAAAAAATATTTCTACATTTGTTTCCACATAAAATATATTATTTCATTTACTGATATTTCCAAATATTCCAATAGAAAAAATAAACATTTCAAAGTGCAAAGGAAACATTTAGTGCCTCTTTCACAATGTCAAGCGAAATATTTTCGATCATCAAAACATGTACTGCAGCGACTACGGTTTCGTTCGACTGGACTTTCCAAAACGACAACTTTTTCAATTTTAAAAAATTGCCTGCAAAATAACTTTTATCTATTCCTTTGGTGCTTTTTAATCCGCATATAGCTCCGAAGCCGAAAACAATGTTTTTGTTAATAAAAACGGAAATCCTCCATCGATTTTAATGATCTATACAAATTTCAATTATAAGATTTGAAGCTCTATGATAAACTGCTGAAAGTGGACACTTTTTTTGCCATGTTAAACAAAAAAATGTATGTCTTAAATTTGTTTATAAATTTTACCAATTAATTGTGCGCTTGTGTGTGAGTGTGTGTGTGTGTGTGTGCGTGCGTATTGTTACATAATGATGTATCACCACCACCACTGCCGATCGGGCTAAAATGCGAGAAAGAGTAAAAAGAAATGTGGTTTTGTGAAAATGTCAAAGAAAAGATATTCAAAAAATGGACAAGAACAAAGTTTAAGTGCGGTCGGTGTATGTATAAATCGTTTCATACGCTACAAGGAGAATATGGGCATAAGCGTTTACTACATCTACATACATGCATGCATGTGTGTATGTGCGTGTATGTATTCGTGTACATACTATATAATTTAATCTTTAAAAAGGTGTGGTTTCCAGTGCGGAGAGTGGAAAACATGCTCGAAGAAGGATTCCAGTAAGGACATTTGTGCAATCTATCGATAGTGAAAGCGTGTCAGCGTGAACAGCCGTTACGAAGATTGTGTAAACTTGGAAACGTTTTGAATCGACCATGGCTTGGGGTTATTGGAGTGCCACGACCGTAGATCGTGGCCGTTCTCCCCGGCGTAATACTCAAACAACACCCCTACCAGTCACATTGGTACAACAGGAAGAAGAGCCGTGTGTGACAACAGCGACGACTGCGGTACAAGCGTCGACAACGACTAATGCGAATACGTGTCCTAGTACGCCATCGGGAACTCAGTCTAATTTGTGCTATAGCCCCACATGTCGCAGCCGCTGCAGTAGCCCTTGTCCCGGCAGTCCTTGTCTCGGTAGTCCTTGTGGTTCTATAACACCGCCGCCGCCGCCACCACATCCCCTAACATCGTCACAACAATATCTGCATCAACACTCCAATAAGAATTGCCCGGCGGCTCAGCAAATATTTACCGCTGATGATTATCCATCGCGACGTCAGTCACTGGATCGTTTGGATAGTCCACAGGTATGGACTTATACTAAGGTATAGTGCATTTGTTTCAAACCCTATCAAACCCTGAACACATTCCTAAAAAGCAAGAAAACAAACCCGACATCGCGACACGAGGGACACAACAGTCTGATGTGTGTATTACTCCTTGCCCAGGCTTTTGAAGGCGGAATGGTCAATTCATTCGGACCATTATTATTTCACGTCATTTAAGGATTTAAATTCCAACCGGTTGTCAAATTACACTCGACTATGTCATGTCCGAGCAAATGCATCCATTTTGTGCCCGATTTTATCATGAGGTGTGTTTCCATTACCACGACCTTTCGTTGCATTGAAAACTTTTGTAATGTTGTTTTCAACGTTCTTGTTCGAATTTGATAACAAATCGCGAATTTATTTTCCATACGCAAATATGATGATCGAAACAACATTAATGTATCCCTATGAAGCCATTTCAAAAAGCTTCCAGAACACGTCGCACATCAACACCCTGTATCTTGACTATACTCAACAAGACAAAACAAAAACACATTTGCATACGCAAATATGATGATCGAAACAACATTAATGTATCCCTATGAAGCCATTTCAAAAAGCTTCCAGAACACGTCGCACATCAACACCCTGTATCTTGACTATACTCAACAAGACAAAACAAAAACACATTTGAATTTGACAGCGACGGTTAAACCATAGTTTACAAGGCTGACTCCACTTCTGCAATAGAAACAAACAAAATGATACAAACGCACAAGTGTTAGTGTAATTAGTGTTATGAAGAGCGTAACACTATTTTTGTAATCAGAATCAATATGACAAAAGATAATAATTTTAATCTCAGTGACTACTCAGACATAGGGTCAGAATATTTACTTTATATCTTCTTCGTAATCGCATGACCTACACGACCTAACGTTACACAGAAAATGAGATAAAACATCAGCAGTTCAATTAACACTATCTGCTGTGAATGTGCCCTGGCAGATGCAGATGCGAAGCCAAATAATGCAATATTTGTATTAATGTACCATTTCTGGTATGTAGAGTATTTTGGTTTTACTACACGGCTATATCTGAGTTGCGAACGGATGTAATTGGATGCTGATGGAAGTCGATAGGGGGTCGGTCGGTCGAGGTTTAGTTTCTTGCTTTTTCAGTCACCATTGTCTGTCTATTCGTTTCATACTAATTTGGTTTCTTTTCGTTGTTTCTTTGGGAAAAATACAAAATTTTTATCATGGCATCCGTGAATAATGAATCAAAAACCAAAACTGGATCATGTCTTTTGAAAATCTTGTGTGTGCTTTTTTCCATTAAAACTCATTGGATTCCATTCGTTGTACCGATCGATCGTTCACTTCTCTATACCTTATAACAGTCGAAATATTTTGATACCATACAGGCTAACCAACTTTCCGATATTATGTGCCGAGGAGCCGTTGTCTCTTCCATACAATCGGCAAACAACACATTAACACGCGGTGTTTCCCTACACAGTCGCAGCGGCAGTGCTCATGGCAGTATTCATGGTGGCGGAAGCCACCATGGCAGTCATGGAACTGTGGGTCAGACAGGCAGTGCTCACGGTTCTATGGGTTGCCTGCAGGGCAGCGCCGGTCACTTGGTAAACGTGGGTCATTCGAATAGTGGAAGTGTGGGTATGTTGTCTGGCGGACCTATTGACACTGGTGATTACGATGTTCCCCATCCACACCCGTACACACATCATTATATGCAAACGTCGTCATCGATAACCCCGCCTCATTCCACAATGAATTTGATTGGTTCCAGGCCAGGATCGGCCGGGCCATGTCCTGGTCATGATTCTGGATCTGATTCGAGTCAAGGCTGTGGCTCCATCATGACAGCGGGTGGCCACATGGGGCACATACATCTGGCTGGTATATCTGGCGGTGGCGTCCATCATACTCATACTGGAGGCAGTGGCTCCTTGGGACGTTGTTCGAGTCGTTGCCACAATACAACAACAACCACAGACGATTCGGGCGGCGGCAGTGGAGGTAGTGTTTTTGGCAGTGGCCCCTGTATGGGTATAGAACATCAACATCAACAACAACACCAACATCATCATATTGTTAGACATGGCAGTGCTGGAAGTGGTCTCAATGGTTGCGGCAGCGGAGGAAGCGGTGGCCGCAACAGCTCGTTGAGTACTATTCATAACGGTCATGGCCATCATCAACAGTATCATCATGAGTGCATCCACTACGAACGTCTACCCATTCCCGTTCCCATACCCACTGTGCCAAGTACACATCACCACCAGCAGCACCAGCAACACCTGCAATCCGAAGAAGAAATCGAACCGGCTTATGCAACAGGTATGGTTACTACAGTCACTTATTGCACCCTTATCATTTCCATAAAACCCATTTCACTATTGTTTTTTGTTTCTTTTAGTTTTCCTTCCATTTCATTTGATCGATTGGCATTGTTAAGAACGTTAACCACTATCCAAGCAACACCTTCTGTTCCACTGCTCCATTGTACTACTGAACTATCCCCAATATTTCTTATACCTTAACCACATTTGTGCCACAGCTATGACTACAGCTACCACTGATAGATAGTACAGTCTACGCTCGTACCTAATCTTATCTCTTCAATTTCTTTCGCTGATAATATGTACGATGTAGGGGAAATACAAATACATATGTACATAGCTACTACCAGCCAGCTGATATAACATTAGTGTCGTCATCCATTCCATTTAAGTCTGACTGTTCGGTGTATCAATGTACGTACATAGCTACAGACAATTTAGTACAATTCTCTAGTTTCAACTGAAAACAGTCTTCATCGGTCGTATGCAGTGCAGTGGCTGCTGTTGAATCGAAGATTTTTTTAAATTTAATTAGAATTTTATTTCTTCATTACTTCATTGATCACTCCTACATATCCAACTATGGCTACTTTTGTTAGAGACCGCATAGTCAAAAGTACGCAAATTGTAATACATACACGCATAAGTAAACACACGGGCGGACATAAGACCTGGCACCGCCGTGGCACTGTGGCCCAGAATCCAATTCTATCGTCCCAAATTCTGTAATGTTTCATCGAGTACACATTTTTAAGTTCTTGAAAAAAATGGTTGTAGGCGAGGAGAGAGGGTTTTTTTTTTAGGAAATAACATTAAAAGCGGCTCAATAAGATATATTTTGCGAAGTTGACTACTTTTTGTTTTTTTCGATTTTAGTGGAATCTACAGCTTTAGGTAATTGTAAAAAATAGTTTTTTTTTTTCATTTGAAAAATCACCAATGTTGACGAAGTTGACTACTTTTTGTATTTTTCGATTTTAGTGGAATCTACAGCTTTAGGTAATTGTAAAAAATAGTTTTTTTTTTTCATTTGAAAAATCACCAATGAAAAAGACGGGCATTTAGAAAACAAAATCCGCCACTCCAGACCTACAACGTATTTTTTACTAGATCAAAAGCTACAAATTATTGGCCGATGGAATTTGATTCTGGACCACAGTAGGTACTTTTTACATCGCGCATACAAGAGCAGTGCTGAATTTTCTCTAATTGAGATTATGCCTAATCCGGAACAGATTTCGTTTCTAAACACGATTTCATGCGGGGCATATCACGCAGATAGTTTCTTCATTTTGTCTAGGAATATTTTTGAATAGTATCTTATTTTTCCAGTTTTTGGCAGTTTTACGTATGGAATGGAAACAAATTTCCAAACCTTATGATTAATATATACATCAAATTAAAGCTCGAACATTTTTCTTTTGAAATGATGACTTAGAAAATGCTTTTTTTATTGCCAAATTGTGCTTGAAATGCGAAAGCCTCCGTAAATGCCACTTATTCGCAAAAAATCTGAAGATTTTCCAAAAAACCTGATAAAAAAAATCTAAAATAAGCGTCCCAAATTCGGACACCCTAGTATACACATGTATATATGTGTTTACATATATATTATATGTCCGTTTATGTTTGTATGTCCATGCAACATACATATAACGTATGTGCTTACATGTCCAGTTATCTATGTGTATATGAGCACAATATTGAACTCATCAACATATTAATTGTATATTAGATGTATGTACATACGAGTATGTACCCGCCTTAACGCAACTGTTTGGTGAATTAAAAAATTTCATTTGGGGGAAGAACTTCGATACACAACGATTCCCTTTACTTTATCATCATTTGCGATTCAGTTATTTACATTCTTAGCAAATGTTGTTTTTTATAATTAACTCATTTTGACTTATGGTCTTTTAAATCGACAAAACTTATCTAAATTGAGATCTAATGATGATTATTTAATATTCTAATCATAGTTAAAGTCATTCCCTTTAAATGAAGTGTAATAAAATATAAGATTTTTTTTTATTTAGAATTCCATTATTTTTGGAAGGAAATAGCAGGTGGTTGTGTGTTAAGATTGATGGCGAGTCGGCGATCAAGGACTGAGTCGCTCCAGCATTCCAGTCGGGTGAACTTTGGGTGCCTCATTTCGGCCATCGTTAAAACAATGTTGATGAAATAAACACTCTGTTTCGGGTACACAGCATTGAATTTGCATTATTTCCCATCGTTGTTCAAGCCTAAAGCAATTGATATCGATATGATGCTAATGCCGTTTTAAAATGAACTAATTTCAGATTGAAGAGCGAGTTTGCCAAATCACTCTAATCTATCTGTCTTGATTGAATGTAATCGCGGATGGACGCCTACCTTTTGTTTTTTAATGTAAATGTATGGTCTATCATGCAAATAGGAGCTTGCAAGTGGCTAGAGGTATGCCTGCGGCTAGAATCTGTAAGTTAATCTCGCGTTTTGCTAACTTGTCTGTCTGCAGTTCCCTGATATGTCCCTGTGCTAAAACCCACACACACTGAATAGCTCGAAAAATCCGTTGTTCTTATTATTTTTAATTTTATTTTTTTTTGACGCAATTTTATAGAAAAAAATATATGACAACAAAATATATATTCACAGCTGGTCCTTTTCAGAAACTGCATCAAATTATACTGTTGGGTATTACGAGTTTAAACAAAATGTGTTCACATTTTATGCATACACACAGACAGAGCAAATTCTTAATGGGCCCGGGCCCTCTTGCTTCGGTAGACGAGACGCGCACATTAAAATCTGCAATTCGAATTGATGGTGGTTGTGATGACCGTATTCCGAATGAACGCATCGGAGGTTGTCATCGTAAATGGACGATTATTGGGGTGAATGTATATTTCACTACAGGCAGACAAATATATGTACGTATGTACGTATGGACAATGGGAATTATTAACGGACACAACAGCTCTCTCCATTCTTTCTCATACTCGTAATAATTTCTTTCGTATCTCGTAGCGGTGTCGTTTCTTGGAGCATGGTTGACCATTGAGCACAGTTGAAACGAACGATCCGCTAAACATACAACAACGACGACAGAGCGCCGTGCGATCGCCAATTCACTTTTAGTTAGGAATCAGAGTGAAATTTATCGCGTTTCTGACTGACGAAATGAAAATGCAAAGATAAAGTGACTTACGGAAAGTTGTTTTTGTGTTGTATTATTTGAAAAGTAAAGAGCTTTTAAAAGCCAACAATCATGATAATTTGGAGCGGGATCTGCGACGCGGCGACAATTTACGGGAGTCAGACATCGTCGTTTTTCATGAGTGGCGGTGCGGGATGTTAGTAGTCAAATTGGGCCACAAAATAGTGTTATAGATTAATATATTTTTATGAAACAGATAATGACATTGTGTGTGAATAATTGTGTGTGTGTGTGAATCCATTTCAAACATCATTATCAGGCGGAGTTAACATGTTTAGTTTGACCTCGAACCGTCAGGCTTTAGACTAATCCGACTTTTCTCAAATGTGTATCATAGGAGTTGAACATATGTGTCATCCTAACGTATTTATCAAACACCATAAAAATTACCTCAATAGCGTTTGTTACCACTATGGATCAGAATGATCTTTAGTCGCATCCTTCCTCCGACCCAATCATGTTATGAGCGGGAAGACATTCCCTATAAAATGGTATTCGCTGACCTTGATTTAATGTGAAAATTCAATTTATTTGACGTTGTTCTAATTGACCATTGCCGTTCGTTGCCGACGCTGTATTGAATATGCATACATAATATGCCAATTGAACAATGTACTTCATTTACGCACATTAGACCGAATCCCCAACAGATGTGAATTAGGGTGTCCAACAATAAATTAATACTTAAATGGCAGCTAAACAAGCAAAGAAATGGCCCAAACGTACATCAAAAATGTTCTATAAAAAGCCGGCAATTCATATTGAAGAAGCACAGCATGTATTTTTTCAAGTTCACCACACTTCCGCGATTAAATGAAACTTTGAAAGTATGATACAAATGATTGTTGTACACATAGAATGTGTTTTGGTAGTACCTAATCTAATTGATTTAATTGGGCATTATTTAACTTTTTTTTTAACTTCAACTATAACATTTTGTATTTCGTTTGAAGACGGAAATATCGTTTCATCCAAATGTACGTTTCGTTTTACGGAATTCAGGCTATAATTATTATACTAAACATAGATTGGAAAAACTGTTTGGTTTTTACTCAAACACCCACAACAATTCCTTAATATGCATGTGGGGGTCGGGTACACTTCCCATGGACAATAATGGAGTAATTTCAGTTTAAAAAAAAAAAATATCCCTAGGGAACTTCTCACTAATCAGAGGAATACCAGCACAAAAAGTCGAAGCAATTAAAACTATTGTTGTAAAAAATGCATGCATTGGCATGGTACGACTCTTATGCCTGCATACACTTACAGAAAAGGGTATAAATAAAACTATTGGGGTATTCAAAAAACGCAACAGTAATCAAATGCAGTTTGTTTTACGTAGCATTCTGTCTAATGTCTTCAGTTCTGTAAGTTTAAATTATTCTAAAGAATTAAATTTGAACTGCAGCCGGGGTTGCAAAGTCAATTCTGTTGGCAAAATTCGGTGTTATTGGCATTTTTGAGGTGTATTGGAGAGAGAGACCTAGCAAACGTGATTTCGAAAACAATTTCTGCTCCTTTATATTTATATGTTCTTCATTTATCTATATACGATGTATGCAATGCTATTATCTTGGAACTACGATGTCGTCCGAAGAATAATCTGCAGGAGCGCGGACATGGTTGTGAGAAATGCTTACAAAACGCTCAGCTCGGAATGTGATAGTTTTTCTATTAAGGGAATATTGTGATATTGTGAACTTTCAATTTGTTATTTGTGTTTTTCTCTTTGTCATTTTAAATTATGTAATTAAGTATATTTTGATTTCGATGTACATAGGTAGTTGATATTGTTGTGACGCTTACTAAAAACGGTTTTTGTTCTCTTCAGTATTTCCAAATGTTCCTGCAACTCCCGGATTGTTGTGCGATGGTGAAGATAGTAAGTTGTATTAATATCGTTGTATGGTCCATGGACGCATTCAGATGATTTATCTACATTTTCCGTCTAGGGAGCATTTATCGACGTGGTGCCAGGAGATGGCGTAAACTATATCGTGTCAATGGTCACATATTCCAAGCAAAACGCTTCAACAGAGTAAGTTTTGACTCCGACATTTATTGGAGACAGAAGTAGGATCTACTTATGGAAAACAAAAAACTCTTTTACAGCGAGCATTCTGTGCGTATTGTCAGGATAGAATTTGGGGTTTGGGACGTCAAGGTTTCAAGTGTATACAGTGCAAATTGTTGGTACATAAAAAATGCCACAAGTTGGTGAAGAAGCCGTGTTCGAACGAGCACGTGGAGCCTTTGGTGCCCAAAGGAGCCGAAGACGATTTCGCGGAACAATTACCACAAATGCCACCACCCATTCCGGATTACCCACCCATGCATCCGGGTGGCGATGAGTCGTGCATTTCATCCGATCCGGAGTATATGCCGTCATCATCAAGTGGAGGTGGTCACATGTCCTCACAGAAAGACGAAATCGAAATGGGCTCGCAGCGTCAATTCTCATTGGATGACTTTGAGTTGATACGCGTGATTGGACGTGGCAGCTATGCCAAAGTTCTGATGGTTGAATTAAAAAAGACTCGACGTATTTATGCCATGAAGGTAATCAAGAAGGCACTGGTGACTGACGATGAAGACATTGATTGGGTCCAGACGGAAAAACATGTATTCGAAACCGCTTCGAACCACCCATTCCTAGTGGGCCTGCATTCATGCTTCCAGACTCCCTCGCGGTTGTTTTTTGTAATTGAATTCGTACGAGGCGGCGATCTTATGTACCACATGCAGCGCCAGCGGCGTTTGCCAGAAGAGCATGCACGATTTTATGCAGCCGAAATTAGTTTGGCCCTGAACTTTTTGCATGAAAAAGGTATTATATATCGCGATTTGAAATTGGATAATGTACTGTTGGACCATGAGGGCCACATTAAGCTGACCGACTACGGTATGTGTAAGGAAGGTATACGTCCTGGTGATACAACTTCCACATTCTGTGGTACTCCAAACTACATTGCCCCAGAGATATTGAGGGGAGAGGATTATGGTTTTTCTGTGGATTGGTGGGCCCTGGGTGTTTTGCTGTACGAAATGCTGGCGGGTCGTAGTCCCTTTGATATTGCAGGAGCCTCTGAAAATCCAGATCAAGTAATGCATTATTACTAAGCAATGGCGTGAATCTCATATGTTTATTTTCACTCTTTTAGAATACGGAAGATTACCTCTTCCAAGTTATATTGGAGAAAACTATACGCATACCGCGATCATTGAGTGTCAAAGCTGCTTCTGTCCTGAAAGGTTTCCTAAACAAAAATCCAGCTGATCGCTTGGGATGCCATCGTGAAACTGCTTTCATGGATATCAAAAATCATCCCTTCTTCAAAGTCATTGATTGGGAAATGGTAAGTTCAGTTGTTGTCGCCATTATCCTCTTGCCTAATGTTAAACAGCCTGTGAAATATTTGATGATTACGTTGAAGTGATGTATAACCATTCTATTTAACTATCATTTTCTGTACTGGCAAATAAGTCTGCTACTGCACTTTCCTTAACAAATTAAATATTTTGAGTTAGATTTCACGTAAGCAACAACAGCCACCATTCATACCGACATTTGATCCCGGCGATCCTTATTTGACAACGAATTTCGACGTTCAATTTATCAGAGAACCGCCAAAATTGACGCCAGATGATCCGTAAGTTCTAGTTTAGCCTTAAATACCAATGACGTTCCCCCCTCAATTACTAAAATATATTATAAGGCCTTTTCCTTTTTGGCAACCTACCATTTCAAACCTAACACACAAATTCTTTCGGTAATGTTCAAATTTTTATGTTTATGTATATAGAACTTGAAAAAGGCAAATCAAAAAGCTTGTAAAGATTATCTACTTCTTATGTCCAGGTTCATTGTGGACCTCTCATATGCCCAAAAATATCAATTGTGCAACTGGGTTTCCGCCGTCTGACAAAAGACGGAAACATAGGGTTGAAAATGAAGGTTGGACATCTGGAAACATAAAAACTTCCGTTGACCAGACAATTCTTGGGGATATCCTAAATGTCCCGCGACTTCAAGTTGTGAAGTTAATCTATTTTTCAAATATCAAAGTAAACCTAATAATATTTTAGTTTATATTTATTTTATTTAATTGATTTTATTTGGAAAGCATATAGTAAAATGAATGGTTTTCTAATCACTTATTGATTATGACAAACATAATAATAAGTTCATCCGAACATTTCCCTTTCGCTGGCAACATTATTGAAACACGATGCTTTCTACCTCTTCTTCCATGGCTTTTTGAAATTTGTGACTGATAAAGTTTCGTCTGGCGGACATTTGTAATACACTCCAATGTAATCAGCATTAAAGGCAGCGTTCATTGTATTTTTTCAAAAAAAAAAAGAGGCAGAACTTTGGTTTCCTTTTTCGTGACAGTTCTATTCGGATCACTGCTTTCATCACAAACTAATCTTTTGTACAGATGGCCTATCGTTGTTAAATTGTCCCGCAAACTTAATATGGGAATGTTTTAAGCTATCCATGTAAATTGAATCATGAGGAGATCAGTCTTTACAGCGCGAGTCATCAAACGATATATTTTAACAATATTAAACGTAATATTAACGTCGTGAAAGAATGAACAGGTACTACTAATCTAGCCTTAGATGAGTTTGCAACATATTTAATTTGTTCGAAAGCTCCATACAAAAATTACGTCCAAAAATTGTCATGCCTTGCAGAGAAATAAATGTTATGGAAGTTCGTGTTATTCAAGCAAAATTAATAGAAATTAATTTTTTAATGAATACTTTTTGTTTGTGAGAAGGTCTCTGGGGCTTTGTGATGTGCAAACTGTAAAGCTAACGGTGGGTTAACAAGGGAAAATTAGTCTTAGTTCGAGTTATGGAGGTATTTTTTTTAGAAAATCTCTTCAGTTTCATCAATGTTGACAACTTTGTTGATCAAAAACTCACAGCAAATATTTGGCAGAAATCGGACAGATTCGTAATAATTGGGCAAATTTTGGAAAACGTAGATTGAATGTATTTTTGAAACTATAAGTGGAATTACAAATTGCATTTTTCTGTTTGTTTAGAATAGCTGTCAAAGAAAAACTTAATGACGTAGTCAATAGGTGCTTGGTTGATTTTTAATGAAGTATGAGGGAAGTTCAGAAAGTTATATACTCACTAAACAGAAGACACACATAAAGACTCGATGAACGCAGTCAATCAACAAAAATAACTGAAACGAATACCTGTTTGTCCAGAGTCGATGTTTACCAGGAATTGTTTGAGAAAAACTACCATTCTGCATTGCGTTTTCGATAGGGAATGCTCAGTGAGCTCGGGTATTAAGCCGCAGACTAATGTTCGTTATTCCAGAATCTGAGACAACTATAGATACTATGGTATATTCTTATGCCCGAAATCGTATAGATCAGTTTTCTGTTTAGTTTTTGTCAAATTTCCAAGTCGATGACGTTATGTTATTAAGTAATGCATCTTACCCTTCCCATCATCCAAACAATTACGTGAATCCAGACAATCATCAAATATTCACACTTTTTTATTTCTGTTATGAAATCTGTTGGGTGTCTTTTAAAACAACCGAAACAATTGTTCACTTTTTTTCATGTTTTCGAAAATGTAACACAAAAAAAAAATACATTCCACAGTTGGCATATAAGCAAGTTACACCACCATTTAAGCCACGTTTAGACTCAGATCGGGATTTGGCCAATTTCCCACCCGAATTTACAGGAGAAGCTGTACAACTAACACCAGATGATGAGTAAGTCCATATTTTGAAACGTGAACAGCATTTCGTTATAAGCATGTACCGACGAATATCGATGACTTCATTCAATAGCGTGCTAAGCCTAAAAAGTCTTAGAAAGCATGACAAGTGTTACTTTTTGGAATGGACGTTTCCGACACATGCTAAGTACAATTTTAAGTATAACTTTTGATAGGACTGTCGGATAAGTTCAAGCACTTGCGAGGATTTAAGTCGACTTAGCACAGTCTGGAATGAAGCCATCGATATGTATGATGTGTTGTGAATTGTATGCCTTCAATGAAACGTCTCTCCATTTGCTTTTCTATTTAGTCGCGTCATCGATAATATCGATCAGTCCGAGTTTGAAGGTTTTGAATATGTCAATCCATTGCTCATGTCCTTGGAAGATGAAGTTTGACATCACGAGTTCTGTGATCTACATCCCTATAATATACGTGTAAGTATTTAGTCCGCTCACACTTCTGCGAGCATTCTTATACAGCGGGCATGCACTGAATTACCCAACCTGCTGATGGCACAATCTGACACTGAAGTTTCCAAATGTGAAACGGATGTTGTCAGATAGTTATATTTGTGTCGCGTTCAAAAACACACTACAACATTTTCGATGTCATCGAAACCAAATGACATTTTGTCAGTTTCGATGTGTACTCCCGGAAACCGAAGTCAAAACGAAGTGGACATTTTTTGTGTTACACTGTGTAATCTATTAATAATTCTGTATCTTTCAGCTCTACGGCGAAGATTCCAGTGACTATGATTCCGTTGCTGACGATTTAAGTTTATTGCGATTAAATGCTCCTAATAATAATTTAACAGCACATTTGAACAACTACACAAATGATCATCAACTTCATCACGAACCGCAACAGCAGCAACAATTCCATGAACATCATCAACCACAACAACATTCACACAATGGTAACAATAATAATACACATAATACAAACAATAATAAAAGTTTATTGCAGCACATGTTTTGCCTTCCATTAAACTAATCTAAAAGACAGACAGACACAACAAACGAAAAACGTAACCACAATAGAAACCAAACTAAAAACAAAATAACAAATGACATTAAAAACTGATTTTTCTAACTAAAAAAAAAAAAAAAAAAAAATACATCATACTACATATAACCAAAAACTTATAAAGGATAAGAGACACAAAAACACACACACATACACACAAAGAAAGAGAGAGGGAGATTGGAGCTAACGTTATTTGAAAATGGCCACTTTTGATACCGGAAATGGTTCGATCAATGTTCGTTTGTTGTTATCCAAAAACGATCGACGTGTTGAAGTTAGACATCACACTTGTTGTTCAGTGAACATCCAAATGTTATTAGGTTTTCATGGGACTTTACATTTCTTTAGGTTGAATTGATATGGTCAACGGAATTTTATGAACAAATAAAATGTCGACTTTTCACGAAATGTCAATTTCTGACGTATTAATTTGGCAAACAAACGCCATTCAGCATGGAACGACTGCATTCGCAACTACGCCGGAATCACATTTAACAACTTTAGCATGTAAGAAGTAATTATGAAAAATAAAAGTGTCCATTTCCATTTCAGAATGACTGTTTTCCAAATAACAGAAGATCATCGTACACTTGAAATTGAAATTCTCTGTCTATGACGAAACGAAAAATAACTTTACTAATGCAATAGTATTTTAAAAAAAAAGTTAACGATAAAATATTAGTTTAATATGTTCAAAATATTATTATCATAATTATATTGTATGTCTGTATTTTTGTGTGAGTATTTTCTTAAACTATACGTTAGGCATTTTCAGAAGAAACTCCTCTACTGACTACACGAGAGAAAGCTATAACATAATGTAATGTTTTTTAAAAAAGCAACATGCGTACTTTTCCGTCTCAATATTTGAATTACGATTTTTTTTATGATATTTTAAAAGTAATTGACTTGAAACATTCCAGTTTACTAATATGTTTTATTACATTTTATTTGGTATTATGTGCACGTACTTATTCATTATTATTTTGCAATGTTTCTTGTCTTCAAAAGATAATTTAATGAAATCAGTAATGAAAACACGTTTTAAAAAAAAAATATGTTTAGAAAATTAAAAACACACACGACTTTGAAAAGAAAAAATTATAAAAAAAAATATTATGTTGTTTGTTACAGAATTAAAAACGAGAAGCAAATCATATTATAGTTAAACAGTTTTAGAAAAACAACTATGATACTTATGAACCAATTGAAAGCACAGTTGTAAAAATAATTTATTATGGCAATTTTTGTTTTAGACAAATCCAACAAGTTGTCACAAATGTCCTTGAATCGGAAGCTTTACCAATAACATGTCTACTCCTCTCCCTTTTACATTTTCCGGTTAAATATAGGACAAATAAAGTTAGAAAAAAGCAAACCCTGAATCATTTTTAAGTAAAATATTGACGAACAAACAAACAAATTTATCTTTTAATATTTTTTTTCCGGAGAAAATAAATGATGGCAAAACAACAATTTAGGACTTTCACAGAATGAATTTGAAATTATTTAATTAAAGAAAAACTTCAAATTTACTTTTCAAATATAAATGAAAATTAAATAACACTTATATAGAAAATGATCATGTTTTATTTCAACAAGGGAAAATCCAATGCATTGTAAAAATGGGCATTATTAAGGCATATACTAACGAAAACAATCTAGAAAAAACTTGGATTACAAATAATAAGCCATCTTGGTCGTGGCGACTACAACAACCTCAATTCAAAAGAAGGAAATGGTAAATGCAGCTGAATTGTAGTTGTGCTGGCAAAACGTGTGTTGTATTATTCGTACTAGCGAAATGGGAACAATTCAAGAAGACATTTTGACGTTGGTGTAAACACCAAAAAGAAAAGTATAGTTGAATATTACGCTCGCGAAAGAAGTTAGTGCTCGAAATCAACGCCTGAGATGATAGAACAAACATTGGCGTACGACACCACCGAAACACCTGGTTGAGGATCAGGGAGTTTGGCAAGGTGGATGTTAAATAAACTGGGCGACAGGACTCCGCCCATTTAAATCTTGCGGAATTTAGATTTTTGGCCTCGAAATTCTACTAAGGCTTTGCCTACCATTAAGATAAATGAGAATTCATCGTCTGACCTTTGCTACAGTTGAATGTTACGAGATCGGGCGGTAGGATTACCCAGTTAGTAGCGGATTTCCAATTATGTGGAATCACCAGTAAAACTACTGATAGTTCCAGAATATTGGTCAGGTAGTCCAAACACATTGTCCCAATCTCCTCTAACATCAGCATTGAGATGCGTCTGGACCAAGAGCTTTGGATAGTTTTGCTTTGGAGATTATTCTCTCGACATCGCCAGACGGACTGTAGCTCGCTTAGTCCGGTTGTGCAATGTTGGATGGTCAATGAATTGGCGGCAGACTTTTGCACATTTTTTTTTGCATCAGAATGCTGTATGTTTGTTGGCTTATTGCAACCTGATAGATTTTTAATTTGTTTGGTATAAATTGCTCTCGGACTAGAACATCAATTTATGGGCTCAACTAGTCCATACTTTCGTCGGCCCGGTCGTTAGCACATAGTTAGTCGGGCAGTTTTGTCAATCTTAAAGCCCTGGATGGAAATTTGGGTCTGTGAAGAAGAATTCTGCCCGCTGGAATAAAGCGCCTTGCCGACTTAATAACCATTTCTCGGAATATCACATAAGGAGTCATCGATGAAGTTCGTGAAGCCATGCCAGTTGGTTTTATTGTAATGAGGGAATGAGTACAAGATTGTTGTTTCGTTTTCAAACCACGTCTCCTGAACTGCTATTCTACCTGGCAGCATAGGAAAGTCAGATACTAAAGATTTAAACGGATTACATTTATCTACGGACGAAACGCTTCTGATATTTATATTGTATTGTATTGATGATTAAATGTTTGTGGTGTGGTAGGTAGTGTGTGCGTCTATCACACAGAAGAACCCGAGTTCGAAACCAGGTAAGACCATCAAACATTTTTAAGCGGCTGTTTCCACCTCTAAATGTTGGCGAAGTTACGAGTAAGAGAGCTATCTCTAAGCCATGTAAAGCTTCTCTAGGAATCGGAGTAGCCGTTCGGAGCCGGCTTTTAAAAGTAGGTCCCGGTCCGTGAGTATACAAATTATATCGCACACAAATCACTGATTCGAGAGAAGTTTCTCGTCTGTTAAGGGAAACAAGAAGAAGGTATGTTCAGGGCATAAAATGAATTGTTTTGATACAATAACTACAAAAATACTTTAAATAGACATTTTTTACAGTGCATAGACTATGACATTTGGCACACTTTTGCATCATTAAGCCCATTTCAGAAAAAAAAAAATGGACTTGAGACCTTTTTGCAGCACACCGACGATAAAATAAACAAATTGGATAGTAATTTATTTATATATTTTTGAAAATGTAAAAATTCTTTGAACTACTGATTTGTAATCATATTTTTTGTTTAAATGCGCTAAACATCATTTTAATCACACGCTATAGATTTCCTTGTGCGGGTGATGCATATGATGCTCCATCGTCACCGTCATCACCAGAACCTGCACCTCTACTACGCACCATCGATATTCTACCCCAATGTTTGTTTGTTTGTTGTTGCTTCAAGAAACATTGTGTCAACATCGTCGTCACATCGTACTATCTCTTGTCTAGATAAATCGCTTTTTCGAAAAAAAAAAACCTTTTCCATCTCTGGCATATAGATATATTGATAACCGATTGTTTTCAGTGTTTTAGCATGGTAAGAGTTTCCCTGCGGAGACAATCGATTACATATACTTTCTTTGTGTTTTCACTCTCGCCTAAATTCGATTTCGACGCCCTTAATTAAACTTTGTATTGTTTGTCATTTCAGTGGTTTTTATTTCTAAGAAAATACGGATCCTGTACTGCACCCGGCTCCAATTCCACTCCAACACTCTTTGACAAATCGTTTTTGACACGTATACCATTCAATTCTTTTACTGATGATTTCAAGGTTTGTAATTAATTTTGTAATTTGTTGTTTGTTTCCTTATTCGATTAATGTAATTTTAATAATTTAAAAAGAGCGATTTGAGCACCGACTTCAGTCTAATCTCCCAGACAATGGAATCGATTAAAAGAGTAATTGGTTTCAGTGTTTTTGTTTCAAACAAAATGTTGGTTAACATTTATGAAATCATTTTCCCGCGTAATTGTTGTGTGATGATTTGTTTAATTTAATAATGATTTGCAAACATTGTCGTCTATGGATCAAGGACAAACCCTGATAAAACAAAACATATCGCATTTATTCGCTTTATTCGCTATTGTTGTAGAAAAAGCACTAGGCCCTCGTCGTGAAGGGACGAAGCCTCTATGGGGGTGATGCCCCTCCTAGGTCATGGTTATGTTGAGAGTATCGAGCACGGTTCCTGCATGATTTCTTGTATTTTCGCTTCCGGTATTTCGACGTGGTTGGCTAGGAGAGTGTGCAGAATGCCGCTAAGTTTGTTGCCACTCGAACGTGTTTGCAGAATGAAGTCGACCTCATTGACGTGGACAGTGATGTCAGTACCACCGTCCACGAATTCCGCCTGAAGGAGCAAAGACAGAAGGTGGGGAATCACAAGGACAGCGTCTGCATGCCATTACTTACCGTCTCCGATCGCAACTCGTCGTTTATGTACAGGTTCAGCGTGTCCAGTTCGAGCATTATCCTGTATTGGACAGCATTAATGGTGGTGACCCAGAGACGATACTGTTTGGTTTGCTCTTCGGTGTACTGATCGTGCGATTTACCGTCAATAAACAACAGATATTCATATCTGAAGCCAGGGGCGGGATCCACGCGTATGATGCAGCGGGCTCCATCAATGTAAAATGTGTCCTCGCCCACGAGCTTGAACATCCAGTCGCGTCTGAGAACTTCCTAAAACAAAATCACTGTCGAAATAGTCATCGCTGAGACTGCAGGCAATGTTTACCTTTCCGTTGACCCAGATCATGCGTCGGCCACTTGTAGTTCCATGTTCCAGTTCGATGCGGTACATTTTGCCATTGATGGGTGCACACCACTTGCCCACGATATTGTTTTTGTTGTAACGTTTCTCTTCCGGCACATGGTCCAAACTCATAATGGGCTTCGTAGACAGATTTTCCAATCTCAGTGAAGGCGATAGAAATGACATGTCCGTGCAGGCATTTGCAATACTGCTCTATAGAACGTTCCGCACCGGTAGTCCACCCAATATTACCAAGCACCTGTGATCGAATGTAAAAATACGTTAGACTTAGGTCTGGCCATTTGGTGGGTCTACCAAATGCTTCCCCTATTTCCACACGTATCACCTACGCTTGGAGTGTGTAAACTTAAATCAGTCGTTCTGTCTTTAATGTCACACCGAACATACCAGGACAGAAATCACTCCGCCAAGTTAACGAGAGTATGGCAAGGGTGGGTTTTGTAAACTACACCAAAAAGATTATACCCGGAGAGTCATAAGTCAAAAGCAGACAGCTCTGAGATGTATAACAGTATAACGGAGCTACATATATGAAAAGATGCAGTGAAACTTCACACGAATTGGTCGACCATTATGCACTGTACCAGGTTTGAGAAGGAGTAGATTTCGGATATAGTATTAACTACCGTAAATGTGGAGGAAATCTGACAACGATTACCGGAGCATTATAGGGTTTAAAGTTCATTAGGCCACGTTCGTAATAGGCGTGTGCATTGTGCATTGGCCACGTAAGGACATCATTTGAGACCACAGGTAGTGGACTCCAGTCGTCCGTTCAGTTTGCCTTCAGTACGAGACAATATACGAGAAACGTATGTACATATGTACATACGTTCGGTCAAAGCATTTAGCCTTCAAAGTACGCTAGGGCTGGCTGTCATTTCGTTTAAATCGATATTTAGTTCACAGTACAGTTATATTTTACACTCAATTCGAATTGTCTTGGAAACATTCGACAAGGTAAGCGCCCCGGTAGGTGAGTTGGTAGCGTGCTTGCCTATCAGCGTGGGGGTTGTGGGTTCGATTCCCACCAGAGGCTTTGGTCTGTCGCTGCAAATATCTAAAAACATATGGTCTGTGTCACCCGGTTTACCCTTGGACCCAAAAATTAGAATATAAATTTACTTTGTATTGTAATTAATAATAAATAAATAAATAAATAAAACATTCGACAAGGTTCCAACCAACCGCTGCATACACTAACTGTGTGCATGGTACATACAAACGTACATGAGTTGCACAGGGAACTGTCACACGAATATAATTACCGATGTATGTACATTGTACATGTAATTACACTCACACCGTAATGTCAATTATTGGTCTAAATCTTCTATCGCGGCCCGAGCTGCTCTATTATTCCCTCTTTCGGACATTCGCCTATCCAGGACGGGGGATTTAAGTCGAACTCACATTTCCAATGAATTGTAACAATATTGGCGAGTCCTCTTCGCACGTGACAAGGCAGGGACCTGGAGAAGTAAGTGTTTACCGCTGGAGCGCTAATAAAATACTAAAATTCTTTAAAAAACAAGTACGTGTAGGAATTGCATGTTAGCTCTGCCCTGGATGGGCGATAGCCAAGTGTTCAAATAATCGCTAGTATTCCCCCAAGCAAAGTTCCACAGTTGGCTGTTGTTGCCGTTGCCACCGCAGTATTGTTGGCGACATGGCAGACATACATACGTATGTCTATGCTGTGTGTGTGTGTATTACACATGCTTACAAACATTGATACTCGTATGTTTGCATGTGTGTGTGTGCATATGTGTTTACCCAACTTTGTGTTAGCTGTTGTCTTGTAAACGGGCAAATTATAAGTTAGCGGTTCAAAAAGAGGGACGACCGATACACATGTAGATTGGGCGCCAAATTCAAACTACTCCTACTCACACAACAGCGCCCTTAGCTCGCCAGCAAGCAAACAAACATCCGTACACGTGAGCTTATTCACAATTGCAACATCTAAAGCTAGTCAACCAAGTGGCAAATGTCCGTACATTAGGGTGTTCCGTGAAGCCGTGAATTTCATCAAAATGCCCCGCTCTAAAACAAATCGGGGTTTTTTCGGCAATCTTACACCGCCACCATTACCATTGGCTCAAATCTACGGCTCTTTTGCGTCATATCGCCGAACCCCGATTAAAGGCCGATTAAAGGCCGATTAGCGATTTTTGTTTGTCTAAATCGTTTAAGATATTTCATTACATCATTTTACTGCTCATAGAAATCTATTCTGCTGTGGCTCCAAACATAGCATGTATGCTGGTTCCTGGTTGCTTCGATCGATTCGAGAACTAGGAAACTCTTTTTGTGCCCTAGAGGTATTGAATTGTAATAATTTGTATTGAACTATGTAACCCTACTCAAACGGCCACACAGTTACACAAGCGGTGACCGACCAGTAACCGACTCAGAAACGGCGAACTGCATCTGACCACAGCGTGCACAGTGATTTCGAAACAACAAAACACCGCGCCATCATACCTATACAATTGTAAAGGCCTACCAATATCATCATGTTATTTTGTATCAGTCTGAGACGTCGTTGACTTTTTTATCGATAATACGAATAAAAAAAATTCTCAAAATATGGTTGGACATGCAGGGGTAAAAAAAAAAATTTATAACTTTAGTCGCGACACGGCGACACTGCCTACAACGCTTCAAATTGCCCTGAAAATGACATCACTGCTTCGTACTCATTCAGCATTCACGTACAATTCCTCTTTTCGTTGGGATTTGAACATTTCAATATTATCACTTGTCCTCATGCCAAGGACTGAAACATACGAGAACTTCCTCGTATGTGGAAATACATATGTACTAACACCACAGCGTGATAAAAGAGACACAAATTACACACTTGTGTATGTAAACACATGCATACATACATAAATGGTTGTGATGGCACGAAGGACAATGAAAACAACAACAAATATGGGCATTTCCATGGACACGAGCGTGACAGTTGTAAGCGAAAAGCGATATTATTTATTGATGTAACTAATTTAAATAGAAAGTCATCTCAATTCATATGCAGTTATGATACTCAATAAACAGCGGTATAGTTTTAAACGTCTCGTTTGGCAGGCGATGATGTTCAAAATCCAACAAGTCGAATGCGACTAAATAAAATAGTCAATAGTCAATTGACAATGAAAATTAAAATTACCCTCGAATAATATTCGAACATTGTTGTACTCAGAGGACCATAGTGTATAAGAACTGTATAGGTATTTTCTTTTCAAAATGTCTTTGTTGATGTGCAGTAGGAAACTCTCTCTCTCTCTTTTCACTGAATTCAAAGGACCACTTGGAAGTTATACAAACTTTACAGACATTAGAATTTCAACAAAGGAGAAATTAGTTGTCTCGCAAAACACACATATTTCGTGGGAAGGAAGATGCAAACAATTATGTACTATAAACAAAAAATAAAGCAAAGACAATGGACAATAAAAAGCTGACAAGAGCAAGAATATTCGGTCATGGTTGACCCTACTGTGGAAACACCCATTTGTGTAGACATTACCATAGTGTCTGTTTACACGCGAAGGTCGGCAAACAGAATTTTGTGTATCACCTAACAAATACGTATCCACAGTCGATTTTTATAAGTCGTTCACGTCCAAGTAAACAAAAAAACTGAAAATGTTAAAACGTTTGAAACAGTGGCACTGTATTTTCATAAAAAATGACAATTAAGAATCACAACTTTACAGCAGGAAATTGCGAGATCCTGCAAATATGCTGGATGTTCCTGAGAAGAGGTTAGTACATTGTTTTCAAGTCAACCATGAAGTCTTTTTAAAGTTGATGCAAACGTTTGCTGAATATTTCCAAGAGGGAAATATTGCCATGCCAGTTACTGACATCTAGAGTGAGTAGCCGAATGAATGTGTCAAAAAACCACTTGGGACGTCTGCACTCTGTATAGTGTTCGGTTGATGCAAATTGACGTTGAGAATTTTCAATTGTTGTTTAGAAAAAATGTGTTGTCGTACTTCTTATTGTAATTAATATTTATTTCTTTATTTATTACAATTCAAATTATAATAAACTACTTAATAAAGCACTAGCGGCTAAAGCTATCGCTTGTTATTAATAAAAAAAAAACATTAAAAAACCAATACCCTCGAGCAAGCTTACAATGGAAATCGAACAGATTTGGCCGTGTGTTAGTCGGAGGGTTAAATTAACAGCATCATCCACAGTTCGAGAGTTGCCATATGCCATGAACTGCTGTGGCACAACGCAGACATCAGCTGTTGTTTTGTGTTTCTATCCAACGTGTTCCGTTGGGAAGGCAATCAAATCTCGTTGCTCGTTTCATGTCTCGGTCATTTCATTGAAGAGGGTAACATTTCATGTTCGGTGTTACTCTTATTTCATTCGAGTCAGAACTCAAACGACCATAAAACGGAACAGACGGCTGTCGCGCAACTACAATTTGTTCGAGTGTTTGTAGAGAAAACAAAAATAAGACAAGTAAAACAGAAACCGAATTATTTAAAAGAATTAAACAGAACATCAAACAAACCATTTGTGTCGGATAAAAGAGTGCAAATTATAAAATTGTTATGGTGGCGCGTTGTGTGTGAAGTTATTGGAGATTCGTGTATTCGCATATTGCCATTCCTTCTGCTTCTACATTGATATTGCGAGATTACCTTTAAGGATTTCATATGTGTTTTGTTGCCTTTCTCAAAAATACTTGAAAGCGCACTGAACACCAAACACTAAGCCCCCCCCTTGCCGTGCCTTGCCTTGCCATTGACATTTAGCGACGTGTTGTTTTCATTGCAGTTTCACAACATTTTTTGGAAAGGGTTTGGGAAGTAAGCGAAGTGAAGTGAAGTCACTGCCGTTGTGCTTCTACGTTGTGTGGAAGCTTGCGGATCAAAATTGCAATAGTCGTTCGCAGTGGCAGAGAGTACGACTCTATCAAATATCCGTAGAAGAAATGTTTAAGAATCACATGACAGAATAACTGAGTATTTATTTTTCTCAGGAACTTTTAGTTTATCGTCGCACTAAGAAACAGTACACAGTCATCACATTTGCGGATATCATCATCGCAAGCAGGACTTCTATACGACGACACTGTAAGTATTCAAACTTGTACACAGACCAGAGATATTAAACTATTGCACATCATTCGAATCTTAATACACATTGTACATATGAACACACATACGCATGCACGACATATGTATGTAAAGTATACTGTTTGCAAACATGCACATATGTATGTATGTATGTATGTATGTACATTCGTCGCCAGTCTTCAAATGCAGATGTGATATAAAATGGATTGGATTAATGCCAACACGTTGGGTGTTGATTGGCATCATGCTCGGAGGGCCGAAACGCATTTCGATGTTCCTCAGAGTGTCGTCCTCTACTGGAATTGTATGCGGCTCCGTTGGCATAGTTACCGTAACCTACGACAATTCTATGTCATCTGTCCACGATATTGTGGACGTTCTAGCGTTCTGGCGTTCTGCGATTCGAACGTACACACATATACATACATATGTACGTGCGTATACCAAACGGAATACTTGTCTCCACCCGAAGCCTGGTGGCTCCACGCTGGAGCTTCTCGCCCCCCATCACCGCCAAAGCAATAAAAGGAAAACTGAATTTAAATAGAAAACAAATGGAATTGTCGAATTAACTGGTGACGTCTGCCTACAGGATGACTCATGCTGGGGATAGCTCAGAGGCGTCGTCATTAAAGGAGACATTCCAATGCCACTCTCAAAACTATCGATAGACAAACAAGACTGTTTCTTTTGAACTAAACTAAAAGGCACCTACAACCTCAGTCAAAGGTCGGGACAGAGGCTGAGATGCCCATGCATATTTCTACCACTACAATAACTGAAAACTGAGCAGAGGAATACGCCACTGCCTGCGTACGCAGACAAGAATGGAGCCATACATACGCAAACCCATACACACACAAATATGAATGGAGATGTGTCTGTATGCGTGTAATTAAGTTCGGAAAAAAACTTCAGGATAAGTTAACCTTCACATTGTTGAAAGGTTCACTACAATCCTGCCCCTCTGCCCGTTCGAACGAATGTAAACGAAACTAAAACAACAAAGTGGGAGGTAGTTGGCTTCATACATACACACACACATATATATATATATATATATATGTAAACACAGTTGCTGTCATTGTAGTTGTGTTTGTTATCTAAACTATTCATTCACTTGGCGCCTGTGAAGTGACATTGACGATTTCGGAGAACTCAGATGGCAGTGGGGTGCGTACAACCAATGTATATGGATTCCCTTCGAACGGGAATGGAGTGGAATTCCAGTACTAGCACATTAGGGCGCCTCAAGTAACGAATTTACCACTTCAAATCCGTCTACGATTGAAATGATTAAAAGAGTTTTGTACATTTCTTTGCCTTTGCTGCCGAAGTAAACTGTCACATTCTACATTTGTCACTTGCGATCAGTTTGTCTGCCCCTCCACGTATTTCTTCTGCTGACTCGAAACAGAGGTTTTATTAATCCGACGAGAGGAACAATTTCGCACAAAACTTCTGCAAACTTCTTGTTTCGATTATGTCCCAATCAAAATGCGACTCCTACAGGGTTTCAATAATGTATATTGTACATTACTCGTATGCACATCTAATCTACACTGCAGCATTAAAAATTCTGAACATTCGTCCATTTTATGATAATTCCTTTGCCCAACATATTTCATATAGTAGTACAATAACTATAAATTGTTGATGTACTATTGTCCCCTGCGATTAAAAAGTGATCAGAATTTCCTTTTTCAAAGTCTAGGAGTTTTGTTTACAAAAAAAAGAAATTTCATTACTCGAAAACGAATTGTTCGATTTTGTTGAACTAAATTTTGAAAGAATAAGAACTATTTTATTTTTGACCTAGTCCTTAATTTCCTTTTAATCTAAATGGTGGTTTTGGAGTTCTAATAATAAATAATAATTTAACAATAAATGATCATAACTGAAGTCTCAAAAACATGAATTCTTTTTAAAGAAATCGTAACCATAGAAAAATAATTCCGATCATTCTCATGCTCAGCGCTTCAACAAATAATCACCATTTCCAACAAGGACACTTCGTAACAACAGCGACAGTGAACATTTCCAATTTAGCGTGGCACGTGTTTTACGATATTTGAACAACGACAATGAATGATTCCCCATAGAATTCAACCCAGACGTACACATAGACTTTTACATCAGTTTAAAACCCGTAATGAAATCGACGCACAACAGCAAGACCAACCCCGCCAAAAACAGTTTGTGTGAGTGAATGTTTGTTTACTTGTCCGAGCTTGTTGAGCTTTTATTTTCACGGGACATTGCGAGCTGAATCGAAAATATTGCGTTACGTTGTAACTACAAGAAGCAAAGCGAGAACCTTGTCTGAACTCAATTCAACTGCGGAAAATATTAGGTCTACTCCTTTTGGCTGGGAAGAGGAAACAAAATTTGATAGAAATTGCGATGCGCAGAACACATGATTTCAGATGGGTGTGCGAGTACTCGTATCTGGAACAAGTATGAGGTGCTGTTTTTGAAGCTGCTTCAGATATTTGCCAGATTTGCAATTGGCCTTAGTTAGACAAAGTTATCGAACTACCAAATCGTGCGATTTGGCACACTTCGAGCCAACAAGCCCTAAGGCACATGGAACACACACAGGCATACATATGTATGCATGGCTGTGTGTGTGCCGTGTGTATTGTAAGATAGACAAATTTGCAAACAAAACGTCCAAAACAAATCAAATCCCGAGACACTGTTTGAACTCGCCAGGCTGCATAAGGGATGGGAGGAAAACGGTGCAAGCAGCAGAAGCCCATTAGAACAGTTGTGCCACCCTTGTTCGCCGTTGTGTTGAACCGCGCAATGATGCTGAGGTGGGCAAAGATGACTACAAAGAAAAACAGAGATGATTTGGCCATGGAAGACAACAACACGCACACACTGAACCAAACCACCCTTAGGTGAAATTTGCGAAGCCCGACAACAACATGAACAAGGTCAGTTGACAGTGCAGCAGCCGTCGCAGCTGCTTCCGACGCCAGCACACAACACTTACGCACACACACACACACACACACACACAGTGAGTGCATTCGAATAACATAATAGGGAAAAGGGATAAAAAAAAACCCTCCGGAATTATAAACAGTAACAACTACAGGGCAAATTCGAGCCATAAACAAAAACAAAAAACAGAATAGTTTTCGAAATTTTCGTGGAATCCAATGATTTAGACTGCATTTGCGGCGTGGTTGCCATTCCTAAGCAAATGGTTTTGGATTTCTGGCTACACTTTTCCCAATCAAGGATGAGACCTCCCCACCACGACTATGTGCTATCGTACGATACCCTCCGTCCATCATTCGTAGCCCATCATCTGTATGATATCATCGCCGTCAATTGAGCGAACGCTGGTTGGTGTGGAACGAATGAGTCTGTGGTGTGTTTGTGACTTTCTTCAAGAACTTATTACATCGTCCATATAACGGTGTGTCGGTATGTGTTTATGAGTGGTCATGTATATATGTATGTAATTATTATATATGAGTCATGCTCATTTTTTTTAGTCGCTCCATTTCTCCAATCTCAGTCCGGATTTGCGCTTTTGTATGTTTTAGCCGTGATAATGTCGGAAATGGCCTTTTAATCAAATAAGAAAGCTGAGAACGACATTCATTTATTTTTCACATGTCATGCTATGGGTCATGGATGAATGGAAATCAGAAGAACGGTTTTACGAGCTTCAGTCGAGTTTCCCTTTCTTTCGGAGAGAATTGTATCGAAAACAAACAAAACGTATATATGTATGTAGCAAATATTGTAAACAAAATTGAGTTCAGAGTGGGACAGGCCGTACTTTTGACTTCATTCCCCCAATCCTGAGATCCCTGACAACGCCTTAGTAGAATGACCTCAATAAATATATTCACTACTAAAGTGTGAGTTAGTGAACATCACAGGCCTCATCCTCCTCTTACATTCGGACGACATTGTCATCGCTAGAAATATGAGACGAAGTGTATCTGGTGTTTTTTCCATGATGAAGGACTTTGTAAATTGCATCAACATGTGTCAAACATCTCGAAAACAAGCAAGGAAATCGATCGCATTGCATCGATAATATTTCTATTTATTTGTGCCGTACTCGGAGATGTATCCATTGAGGAATGGACCATTGTTTTATCGCTGCGTCACACAAGTCGAGGAACTGACAATAGCTTGGCTAATCGTCCCAATAGTAGGGTGGCCAGCGTGAAGGCATTGGCAAGAAAACATTGCGAATCTATCCCCTAAACACGGCGACGGTAGAAAACATACAAAAGTTCTTGAAATTAATTCAGTGTTTTGTTTCCACTCTACGTGTGTTCGTAACAACTTGGCTGTGTTCATTCGGGTGTTGGTGTTGGTGGTGGTGTTGGTGATGGTAATGAATGTATGAATACAATACAATACAGAGCGACAATCAAGAACCGCTTAAATGTCAAATTGTTTGTCGGCTCCGCTGATGAACGTATGTATGTATGTGTGTATGTATGTATCTATGTATGCAAGTATGTATATATGTGTGTACGTACAAGAACAACAGTTATAACAGCGGTTGGCAGCCATCTGCAATCTGCGATTTTAAACCCGCTAGAGAAAACTCCAGTCGCTCGTATGAGACACTGAAAGGGACACTACATCGTACCGCTGGCTCCCGTTGGGCTGATGCTATTTAATTCAATTTAGAACCATATTCCAAGTATTTTTTTTGCCAAATTTCATACACACATACATATGTACATCGTTTTTGTTGAGGTCGACTTGTGTCTGGAACACAGGACTACTTGGTCAACTAATTTCTAATTAAGTAGGTTTCAAGCATAATGGGTTTCAGTTTTTTTTTTGCAACCCAAGTAGTATTGCACTTAACAAAATACATGGAAGATATTGGGCATTCGGAGCAGGCCCAAAGAAAAGAAAACCGTAGGTCCCCGTCAATAGGGATATTACAGACATATAAACATCGTGAACAGCAGGCAGACTGACTTGAGAGAAGTTGTCGGTTTGTTTCATCGGGGAATATTGAGGAAAATACGTAGTATCTTTCTATCAACACGTTGTCCGTAGGGGCGTTATTATAATTATTTATTTATTATGTTGTGGTGCACCAAGTTTCAATTGTTTTTTTTGTTTTTGTTTGGCTTGGAAACCTCCACTTTAGAATAGTAGAATAGTAGGTCGGAGCAGAGTCCTACAATTACACAATACAAAATGATGTGAGTGTGGTAGCGGCTTCGACCATTCTGTGTCAACCAACAGCTGCATAGTTTGACGTTGTGGTCCGCGTACCTTCGCTCCGAATTACGAGCCTAATCATTCGTACTCTACCGAAAAGTGAACTCGAACGAACCAACCGAATGACATCATTGACCACATCTCAGAGGAATGTCGAAGAAATGCTCATTCGTCAGTGGGCTCATGTGTATGGCGTCGCTTAACTTTCGTGATTGTAATTTCTGAAGACAATTTAGCGAAATCTCGAACAACTCGAACAACTCATGCAACTCACCCATACACACGTTCATACATACGTATGAGCTCATGTGTACAGACAGACAAACTGAAATAAATTGAAAAATTCACGTTGTTTTCCAGAGATAAAGGTCCCAACTAGGCTATGGCTTTTCTCATTTAATAAATTCTCCACATCTACATATTTATCTGTACACATGTGTGTGTACGTACATAGTTTGAATATATATATTCGGTGCTCACTGGAAGATAATCATTTTAGAACAATGTATGATGAATTTAAATGAACATATTTCATTTAGAGCGAGTGTGGTGTGGGGGAGCGACTGTCCGTGGTTTTTCAAATCTACTAATATGCATTTATTCACAATACAAGAACAACAAATAAATGAAATACACAACGATCTGTTGGCACCGCCTGTACATTGAGGCTATTACAGAGTAGTGTCATACGCCGACCAGCAGCAGCAACGGAAGGACGGAAGCAGGATGATACACATGAACAGGCTGGCATACACAACGTTATCTCGTATCAAGAGTTTGCATACATCGCTCCTCGTGCCGTGCACCCTGCCCGGCTAATCGTCCCACAGATACCTTGACACAAATGAACCGAACTATGCTACCCCATTTCAGCGCTGTGTGCTTTACCGACCTGTGGCTGAATGCAAATAACGTCGTATTGTATAGTTCTAGCGCAGCTAAGCTACACGCTCAACGGTTCGAGGTTAAGGGCCAACACCCACCCCCCGTCCACCCCCCATTCCCATCCCAATGCACTTATTTCGCAAGTCCACTTCAGTGAATAGACAAATGAATTGGTGACATTTGCATAAACGTCTACGTCTTCTTTCCAGTGTGAATGCGGCACGGCGCAAAACGATAATTGTGTAAGAGAGTGGCGCTGCGCCGAATGACAACTGAGCCCATGTGCGTTGTGTGTCCGTCCGTAGTCGCCCTGTTCGTAAAGTAATCCCTGGATTTCCAGGTTTCGGGATCAATACTCCATTCAATGGTGCAATGTGTGCCATTCCGACACTCTGATTCAGCCATCTTCGACAGAGTCGGTCGGTCACACCGTTCTATTCCGTGTGAGTAGCATATTAACATGAGAGGGGGCGCTGAGTGCCCGGTAAATGCATGTGGATGTGTATTTGTTTATTTGCCACGCCCCATTTTCCATTCTGGTCAAATCTGAAATACTCGGAACATTTCAGTGTTTTTATTTATGTCGTTTAAGCAGACAGACGTTGGTTGGTGCCTAGATCGTTTTCCACCGATCGTGAGTTTACTCGGACTGGCTTGGCAATGGGAAGGAATTTAAACTGAAAAAACCAAATGTTGTCTGGTGGTTGCTGCTGTACATGTGCCTCATGTACTCAATTATTTATGAAATGCATTCTTCTTTTTTTTTGTTTTTATCATTTCATCATCCATGCACGCGAGCTAACACTGGGCAGTCGAACAAAAGCACGCTGCCCATCAAACACGTCTATTGTTACTTCAAACTTTGATTTCCGTGTTGCTGTGATACCTTTCCCAGTCGCTGCTGTAACATGATGTTTTTTTTTTTGTTTTCTTCGTCTTCTTGTTTTTGGCAGTACTCAGCCAAATGGGCACAATAACCACAACAACTGTGACTTCTGCCGCCACTGCTCGCAATAGAGCTTAAATAGATAACATTTTGAGATTATGGCCAATTTCGTTAAAGAAACACAAAAGCCGCAAAACCGGTTTGTTTTCAAACGACTACATTTTTTAAGGTTCATACGAAACTGTTTGTACTTCTGTACGTACGTGTGTACCGAGTTCATTCTGAAGTGGCGTCTCTCTTTCTCTCTCCCCCTCTCTCTCTCTGGGTGTATTTGGCGCAGAAATAAGACAAATCGTATACCACACTATTTGTTAACTGGGGTTATTCACACAGCACACATGCAATGGATCGACTTCTAGAACATTGAGACGGGAAGTTTGTTTTGATTCGACTTCTTTCTAGTTGACATTCATCACGATTGAGTCGATCGATCATCACCAGCACATTTTTCGATGCTCCATCCGTTTCTCCCCCTGGGATCACACACATTTGGATCATTTTCAATTGTCCACAATGGATTTCGAATTTCCACTCCGCAGTGGACCGTTACAAAAGAAAATGCTAAACAAATGCAAATGTGTCAATTGAAATTACACATAACCTGCAGACAGCGATCAGCAATCAGCGATATGGAATGTGACGTGCGTGTCCATCCACCATTCCAATTGTTCATAGATCGTACTGCAAGTAACAAGTACACGATGATGACATCTAACCCGTTGTTGTTGTTGTTTCTGTATGTCAATGGTATCATAACGATGTCATCATTTCATCTCATCTCATCATCGTCGTCGTCGTCGTTTGCAACATCAACTTGGACGGTTGGCTGAGCCGCCTCGCCTCTTCGCCTCTCTGCCGTTTAGATTGTTTGTGTTTGTCACAATTTAATTTAATGTTCTTCAGTGTTATAAAAACCAACATTTGTTGTTCTTTCATAAATTTATCATTTTCTTATTTCGTGTCGTGTAGCTGGACACGAGTTATGTACATCCGCTCCTCGCAAATGCTTTCGCCGTTGTGCCAGCCACGAATGCGGAGCAACGCGTAACTGGCTGGACAGGCAACGCTTAGCAATTAAGCAAAGTGAAGTGACATTTCTGTGTAAAACTTTGACAGCTGTCCGTCACAATTAGATAATTGTAGGTAAACATACCCACTCATTGCGTACTGCACTCCGATATGGCGATGGCGTACCGTGTACGTTACACCGTCCTATCTGATGTCTGATGTGCCCTATGGTCAAATGCAGCGGTAGGGCCACCGGACAGTGTACACCGGTATTACCCAGCAAACAGTCGCATTGCCCAATACAATGTATTGGAGTTAGGTGTGAATTCAGAAGTACTCAACACTTACAATTCAGCTGTCGTCGATGTGGAAACAGCGTCAGTTTCACAGACAGAACATAGCCTCGGATTGGAGGGTCTACTGCGCCGCACGCATTGCTAAATACAGGCACTCTGCGACACACGTACATACGTGTGTAGTTATGTATCTCGGTGTATGTGGCTGGCAATTGTTTCTAGTCTGTTCACGCTTTGCTGGAGACGTGTCCGATGGACGGATAAAGCATCAGGTGCCCGTACACAAATGCCGTGGCTGCAGTTGTATTGTGTTACCGGAGAATGAATTACGACTGCAAAATCAGCAAATAGCCCCTGCGAGCGTCTGTACACATGCAAATATATTCATTGCAAACTTGCAACTGTTGCCGATATTTTAGAACACATTCAACCCCGTGTTCCCCCTTCGTAATTCGGTTAAGTTTTAAACAAAGCCCCTGTCATGTTGCGGCTTCAATCAGTAGTCTCCAGGCGACTGAAGGTTCCTGTAGCGGTCAACTTGTCCAGCTTTAGAGACCGACTGCAAGGCCCGAGTGCGAATGTATAGGTGGTCGCATGTATGCGTTGCCAACCTTACGACGGTGTGTTGTCACCGGTACTCGATTAACAAATGATAAAGGCGCGGAAATCAGTACAGACTGTGACTAAGTTGTACTTCCATGTCAATGACTGAAGTTAGTAGTTACTAACTAAATATAGAACAAAGTATCCTACATATGGGAGATGGTTTGATTGATTCCCCACACAAGAGTTCGCAGCGATTTCGCAAAAAGTCTCTCGCATGTCGCAAGTCAAATTAAATAATTAAACTTTTTCTTTGCCGATTGTTGGTCATGCATACGCGGCCCAATTACCACGGCTTGCAGTTCAGCATTCCCCTCCAGTCTACATACTCATGTACATATGTGTGTATTCTGATCAGTAAGCACCCACTGCACAAATTATGATGAGGGGGGCACCCACATTCTGTTCGCACACTTGGGTGATGCCAAGAGGAGGAAGTTGCACGAGATGCAAACGATTGTTCATATTCCAAAAACCACCGACAATTGTCACGAACAGAAGTGTCGGCCACTCTATCGCATCGTTCTTCGTCTTTCTGCATTTGTATCCATAAACATAATGCGATCGCTGCTCGAGGCAGGGACTGAAGGGAAAGATGAAAAGCAAAATACAAACCACAATGACATTTGTGTTGGTATGTGACATACGTACGTATGTATTCGTATTTGGAAAGTTTCTACGGCACACACTTACGCAGTCGACACATACCCATGCCTGACAGCAAAACAACGCTCGATCATGTTTCTTGAAAGATCTCATCTTCCTTTTCTCCATGCCAAGGGTCAAAGTTCATCGAATTGTTAACGATTCATAATAAATGCACAGCCTAACACACACAAACATACGCACACATACGTATGTACGTGTAGTTGAAGCAACTGTTGTCTTCAACATTATTTCCTTCACCCGCATCTCGGTGTAAATCTCGTTTAAATCGACGACTGCGTCCCTTACTACTCATTAAAATTGTGTCCATGTGTGCGTGTCTATTAGGGTGTATCGCCTTCTGTTTTGTGTTTCTTGCTAGGAGGAATCGGGATGCATAAAATGGACGGGTGGTCTATGGGCCCACAATTGGTCGCTAACAATTGCATGTCTTCATGTCAAACTGAAACTAGTGTCCGGTACACCCTAATGTGTCGGCATAAATGTGTTAATTTTAATAATAATATTATTATGTGTGCACTACATATTTCATTTTAGTTACTTCGGTGGGTGATGTAAAACGTCGTATTTAATTAACAATTAACTGGGTATGCCAGACGTTGGACTCAATTGTCCGTACATATGTATGAATATCATTTCGTCCCCCACCCCCCCACTGTTCTCGTCCACATTCCAGCCCTGATGCTGGTGTTTCTTAGCGTATGGGCGTTGTCATACCCTCAACCTACGGTAGGAGGATATACATATCATTTGATGCGACCCGAACAAGTAAGCCAATCGAAAAAAGTATCACTTCAGTTGACGGTAGTTTCTTAGCTGAGCGATAAATGCAACAAGCTAACAGAATAATATCGAATATGGTTGGTGCATAGCAACTAAGTTGATGTCAACTCTATTTCCATATCTTGGAGATATTTAGTGCCGGATTAACTCAAGTATTATCGAGTTTAGTCCATAAAGGGGCGAAATGTTCATACAAGATTGGACAAGTCTCTAGTTTATTTCATTGATACAGTGACAATAAATCCTGATATAGCTTTCGGCAGCTATCACATTTCTTACTTACACACATATTTTGGCATTGGCGCCCAAGTAGCCACA
This sequence comes from Hydrotaea cyrtoneurina, assembly GCA_958296145.1. NCBI lineage: Eukaryota > Metazoa > Arthropoda > Insecta > Diptera > Muscidae > Hydrotaea > Hydrotaea cyrtoneurina. The sequence goes on along the minus strand of OY282516.1, from coordinate 420,628 downwards.
AATATTTCACAGAGTCTGCATTGTCACGTGTATACCCATGAGCGAACGTGACTTGAGTCCTGGGCAATTAAAGGCGTTGAAATAATTGACACACATCACTGGTAGGTCAGTTGAAACAACAAACAGGCTCAGCAAAACGGAAGACATGTGGCCACATCAATGATAAGCCAGGAGGAGACAGCAAACACGATGTATTGATACTCAACGTAGCTACATACATACATATGTACATCGGCATGTATGCAGAGAGATATTGTTGTGTTTCGTAATTAGTATACGATTGGTTACGATCTCGGGCATCTCGGTGCGCAATACATTTCCATTGGGAAGCACAACAACTGGTCGAAAATATCAACGAATTCCGAATTTATCGAGACCAAATTATAATAAACAGGTTTCACATTTAAAGTGGTCCGAAATTAAGACACACGTCTTAGATTCTTTATTAATTAACATCGAGATGAGAAAACAAAAAACACTTGTACAGAAAAATGTCGCTTACGAGGTTATTTGCGAGAACGCTTCAAATTATCGGTTCCATAAGGGGGGGAGTTGTGCTTGCGGCACTCGTCATGGATGAAAAAAGCGCTTCTGCTGATCGGATGTCGTATTGAAATGGGGTGAAATGACTTGGTAATGGAACGATTTGGAGCTGTGTTGCCAGACGCTGGTGGCAACCACTTATACCAAAGCGAACAATACCCGGAATCATAAAACACGCCGAGTAGAATTTTTACCCTCTCACCCTCTGCTAACATTTTTACGAATAGAATTGCTGTGGGGTTGGTTTATTGTGTCCCACAGACACACACTTGGTAAGCGGCTATACTTGTAATATATTGTGGTATATTCCAGCTAGGCGGGACAGAAATATTCACTGAAATCAGTGAAATGAAATGTGCAACAGCTCATAACGTTGATAATATTAATTGCTGGACAATCATTACAAATTCCAAACTGGTAACACTGGTTGTAGAGAATCAAGAGCAAAGCTGCCCGTCTGAATATATTCATGACGTCATTTACCTTGACCAGTATTTGGGGAGACTCGTCCAATTCCAAAGTGGAAGCAATAAAACGTAAAAGAACGAAATCATATACACACATACATATGTACATACGTATGAGTGTACCGTCGTACAGTGGAACTGATTTCAATGTCTGTATCGCTGTATAGTTCAGCACAGTTTCTGATTTGTTTCAATATCTCCCCAACTGCGATGTGGACACTGTACACTGGAAAGGAAGGATCTGAGACGAAACATTGATAAATATATGTAGTCCCACAGTGGGTCAATGAAGTCCACGAGAAATTTGGCAAAAGTGTCAGTTGCGTCAGTTCGTCATATCGGCGACGACATGTAAATGAGAGATGTCAACATACTGGGAAGGCCAACAACACCAATTAACATTGAATATGTGTAGGCACATACACATACATACGTACGTACGTATGTATGTATGTTTGTACTATCTACAATAATAATATAAGAGAGAACAAAAACCAATACGTTCCGCTCACAAACACACACACACACACGAGGAATGGACCTCGTTGTTTTCGAGCACCGAAGATATTCTTGAGCATTTGAAATTAAACCGGACGACCAACTCGCCTCGAATTACGGCAAATACAAATGACGCACGTGTTTGGCCAGTGTTGCCATGCTATTGCCGAAGTAAATTGCATTACAAACATGTATATGCCCCAAACATGCTGTTTTAATCGCATATGAAGAATTTCGCGGAATGTACTTATGACAAGCACAGTTAGGTACCTTTCGTTGCCTACTCCCCGATTTAATTCGTTCATCGTCGGATGACCGGTTGATCGCACGAAACACTACAGAGAAAATGCATTCTTCACTCGAAGAGTTCGCAAGTGTCATTCCTGCCAGATGTGACATTCTGCAATTCGAGACAAGTGTCAACAAACACTACTCCCTCTCTCTCTCTCTCTCTCCCCTTCTACCAATCCAAGGTGTGTTGGTCAAAAACAACTGATTTAATTTCCATATTTTGGGATTCATAACCATAATGATGTTTGGTCGCCATATACGTACGATGAACATCTATCGTCGAAACGCTAGAATTCGATCGATTAATCAAGGGTACAAGGGAACATGGTCGATTTTCAAATTAGCTAACATTCAATGCGAACTTTTTCCAAAAGAACGCACTACATTGCCCACTTTAAACACACTTAACTGCACGTACGAGACCAAGCACAACTTTCATGTGCAGTTACTCTCTTACTCGTAAAGTCGCCAGCATTTAAGACTACCACGCATATTCGAATTGAAAACGAGTGTGAAACGTATTTTCTGTGACTACGAAGTTGCATCGTTTTGGTTACGATCCGCGTCGTTAATATGAAGAAATGTGATATCCCATTTTAGTCTAGTCTATGCGAATGGCGTGTGCTGGTCAATAGTTGAAGATTGTTTGGTTAAGCATGACACCTATTAAATAGAAATCAATACATAGGTAAGTGTGTGTTCGGCTTGCGTCGCATCTCTCCGGTTACAATTAGCGACGCAAGCCGGGAAATTAGTGTATTGTAGTAGCAAATTGTGTAGTACAGTCCCTTCACATACAAGCGCTACTCAAGTGAGAGATGTGACTTGATTGTTCATCTGTCAGTCTCATTTACGTATTGAATTCGATCGTAAATCGAGCGGGAAACTCTTAGACTGAGATCAGATTGAAACAAATGTTTCATTTTCATTAGGGCTTACTTTGCATAATGCAAGAGAGCCAAGAGCGATAGTGTGTGTATGCGAGAACTAGAGAGAGAGAGAGAGAGAGACAGCGACAGCGACAGCGACAGAGTGCCATTGTACCGAGACAGCCGATATGACTTCTTGGCTTACATAAATGACGTCACGTTGACGATGTGATCATAATCTCTTGTGAGTGCTTGTTAGTCGCCCTCGTTACAACAATGATCGCAATCAATTAGTTCTCATCATGTGTGGCTGGTTTTTAATTAAAAGTCCCTTTTATTTGCTTTGGAGTGTTAAGAAACTCGTTTGTTACATTCCGATCACGCCAACTTATGAATATGTATGTATGTATGTAGCACACACTCTCGTGCTTAGCTACGGAATGGTGTACACTGAGACGCGTATCTGCACTGAACGAAATACTCTATCGAACGGTCGATAGCCCACATTGATTACGTACACTTTGCATGATTTGTCAAATGATGTGATGCAATGCACATAGTACCCACTGTTGACAGCAATAGCTTTACATTTACGAATAGAAGTAAATAAATGAGGAGATGCCACAGTATTACAAATCACATATCTAGATGAGATGCGCATTCTGCAGTGAAACTAGGTAGAAACTAAGTTATCGCATTACAATTATATATTCCAGATATCTCTCTTGCATTGGCCATTGTGGAGTAGTGTAATGTGTTTGCCGAAATGTGACCCCACAATTGCTAGTGAACAGCGATTTAAGGTCTTTGAGGAGAAACTTTAAATTTAGATTCAACTTGCTCAACCTGCATTTAATCGTTTGTGAAATTGATAGTTGCCTTTGTTTTTCAGATGTCTTCTAAAAGAGAATCAGCGAGGCGGCCAAGGCTGGCACAGTTCTTCCTAGTGACCGTGACAGCAGTGCTGATGCTTTGCATCGATGCGAATGATGCGGCCGTCCATTCTGTGCAAACGTACAAAAATGCCTCAACACAACTGGGGCAGCTGGTGACCTCCAGTACATTAGTGTGGGAAACGTATGACCCCAAGGACGGCAAGCAGCTGCAGTACGCTGTGGAGGGCGGCAAATACATCAGTGAAGATGAACATTATCCCATATACGTGTGCCGTGTGACAATTGATGGTGTGCCAACCAGTGGACACACGGAAAAGATTAAACAATCCCACGTCTGCGTGGCCGCCCACTACAAGAACAATAAATATACGAATTTTGATGTTCTCATCAATAAGGGCCATTTGGGCAAAGTGTCGTGGAAGCACTGGCGCAAATTCAATGTGGGGGTTCCGGTAGGAGCCATCCGCATCGGTGAAGATGCCTACATTGCCAGACATGCGGCGCCACAACATCACGATGAGCAGCAGAAAGATGGGGGCGACGAGCACCTGCAAGGAGCCGACTACAACCTGGGCCGCTTGGACCCAGTCGGTTTGGGTAAAATCCGCGTAATGGAGTCGGAGCGTGAAAAGGACTACGACGAGGGCGAGGTTTTGGTGGAGACCGAACCATTCCGTTACGAATTGCGCGAAATACGCTTGGATCACATACGTTTGGATATGCGTGACAATGTAACCGAATTAGGTAAGAAACACAATTTTATATTCGATTTTTGTTATCAATAGCAAATAATTTATGAATTGTCCGCGTTTAATTTCAGCGGCCGGAATTTTGGCCAACAAGGACGATAAGCACAGTGTGGTGGAAACGGTTCTGTCATTCGGCTTTGACCACATCCAGTACTGGGGTGCCCACGAGGGGGTGGCTCGAGGTCTGCCAACCAAAGTCTTCGAAAAGGACACTTCCAATCCAGCGGAAATTAACTGGGGCCTGAAGCGTAGCGAAAAACGCTACGAGACCAAATCGGTCCACACACAATTGTGGCCCGGCACTGCCATCAATGTCACATTGAAGGGAAACTATGTAACCTTGGAAGCTCCTTACTCGGCCAAATTGTATGCCTTCTATGCGGGCAGTGAGGATAGTGTATCGAGGAAAATATCGTCGGAGGTGAGTAGTACAGTCACATATGCATTTCGTTCGTCCACATAACTACAAAAATGTACCCCGCTATGCATTTCAGGTGCGGAAATCATATCTCAAAGACGTGAAATTGGAATTCAGCCCGGTGTATTGGATTGAGAATGGGACGTTTGTGCCCACTACCAGCACCACATCGACCACATCAACAACTACACATGCCACTACAACGAGTACCGGCCACCCCGCACCCATTCATGAGCCTCCCGTTGTCCAAATGAAGGATATGGGCGCAACCCATTCGGGACCGGACTCACTGGAGACCACCATGTTGGATTCCCCAGCCAGCAATGAAATACCCCAGGACAAGCCAGATAATCTGGCGGAGAAACAGCAAAAGCCCGCCATGGCCGGCATAGGTCTAGCCCACAATTCCGGTTCCGCGACATCTCTGCCACAAACGTTGGTGTTTTTCGCATCCTTGGCGACCCTCCTCATAGGATTACGTTCGTTGGTTATTTAGAATAAGTCAGTTTCTCCATACTATCATCCAATATTATGCTAACTAACTTCTCAGTCCGATCAATGCTAAATTTGTCTTGATTTAAAAAATTGTAAAAAGTGGCATCAAAAGACCACATAGCGTATGCATACAATTAATTTCCAGTACAATCAACGACAACAACAAAAAAAAACCCACACCACCCTCCCCAACCGCTCTCCTCACTCCCATCCGCTCACTACAGCTTACCTCCCCGGCCCACGATCTACATTACTTTAATTTAGGATAACGATTATTATTTGTTCTTGTTGTTGTACCTGTTGTAGACCCGTCTGTATCCAACTAACCAAAAACAATACGAAGAAGAAGTAGCAGAACTCGACTGTTTTCTGCCACAGCCGGGAACCAGTATCTCCCCATTGGATTTGATTCTCTATGGAGGAATCGAATCCTTGTATTTGTCAAAGCTAAACTGCATAATGTAAATCGACTCGTTTGTCTGATGCTTCAACCTCCTGCGTTGTTAAATAGTTCGGACAACTATTTGCACATTTCTGTCGAAATAGTCTCGCTACCGAATGCGACAATAATTTTCGTGTTGAGAATGACTTCTGAACGAACACGCTCACAAAGTTTGCTTATTAATGTTAGATGATGACCAGTTATACACATACATATATCGCGGAATATTAATATCTTGCTTTCTTCTAAAAATGTTTTCGTTTTTGCATAAATACACGTACTTACGCAACTAAGTACATTATTTCAATGAATTTCCATTGAACAGAACATTTCTCATGAGCTCCACGCCAACCCTTTACGGACCGAGAAATAGGGTCAATAGTTAGGCAAAGGCAATTTTACCAATATAAGTCGAATTTGTTATGTTATTGCAAATACTTTTCCTTGGACAAGTTTGTTTGTCCCCTCGACATTAAGGGACGTAACAACATTTTATGATTTTTTGATTAAATCATGTCTGTAAATAAGATTTATATCTGTAAATAAGAAGCATGTATGTGTTAATCAATAACACAGAGTACATTGTCTAACATTTGTCATTTTAATCAACACTTTTTGCAATGTTGGTTAGAATAAAGTGAGGTGACCCTATTTTGTTGTCCGTGACAACTTTCCCAGCGGAGGAACTTTCAGGAGGCCAAAACTTCGTTCCTAAAGACATATCCGCGACTCAATCGGTGGGGTTAGTGTCAGGTTAACCGACTTTCCATTTCATGTTTCTGTAAGATATTTTGGTCCGAACATTGCCGTGGCATTGTTACAGTCCATCCCGACCTATGAACAATTTTAATTAATAGGTACAATTTGTTAATTTTACTCAGAACATTTCCAAATATTTTTTATAATGTATAAACGATTCTTTTATAGCTTTTAAGCGATTTACGATAATTTGTTTTTATTTTGCCAAAACTAAAGACAGGAAATCAAAATTATAACTGTAAAAATATTAATGAACTTATACACATAAACATATATATACTCGTGTATATATATATATATATAAATATATATAATAAATTTTACATAATTAATAACCCGCTCGACTTTTGTTTAGACAATTTGCATGCAATTCTGTTGGATCGACTATTCGAATACGTTAGAACTCCCAGTTCCCAGTTCGTTTGTTATACTTTTATAATTTCTCCAGCTTCTTTTGTATTTTATTATTGCTATCTCCCTTATTGCTTGGGTAATGCAGAGGGCTCGGAAATGGATTGGCCCAATTCATGCGATCTTCTGAAGGGGTCTCCATTCTAATACTCGAACATGTTTGTATGTATTCATGTGTGTTCTTGCGGTCATTGGAGACCGCGTTTCGGATGAAAGCAAAGAGCCCTGATATTGTCGCACAGTCTGACCATGTTAATTGTAATGCAGAACATGTTAATTTACTTAAAACAAGTGCGGTTATGCGCTGCTGACAATGAAAAATGAATAGCAATGACACACACGCCAAATAGCGAAATAAACCACAAACAATTTGCACTGAGCTCAGTACTGAAACCGTACAATGAAGTATCCACATACGATGCGGACAAATATGCTCCCCTTTCAATCGGAAGCCGGCTGAATTAATTTCAAGAACAAACAAACCATAGCAATTTATGGATCAAACACAAAAGAACCGGAACGGATTATTGCCAAACTAGCGTGGCCAAACCAGCGAAATTCTGTAACAACCATAATCATGACAATATTCTCAATGGATCAGATCGAGATAAAGTTCACTTGCTAGAATTGCAACTCTAAAAAAAAAACTGGAAATACAAACAAATCTAAAAGCAACAGGATATTAATCGCAGCACTTTTTCTTAGCAGAAATAGTAACAGTGTGTGTGAAAGAAATTTTAATATCAGAAAAAAAAATAGTCAACAGAATGAAAGGGAATTCGCGCTGGAGAAAATGCATGATAAGCTGTTGATCTTTAGACGATTAGACACTAAATTAGGGACAGCACTTGTGTGGGGCTATGTCTAACTTTATCGCAGGACTGCCTTTAATCGGAGGCGACCTTCCAAACGGACTATATCAAAAAGCGTAACGAATATTTTCAATACTAAAAGGGTTGGTACTTAGTCTGAAATAGTAAGTGTAAATAATGCTCAGGGGTTCGTTGATATCGATTTATATTTCTAGAAGGATGGGTGCTAGATGGACAGAAAAAGACATTTATTCACTTTCGATTGATAGACTGAACAAGGGTCTATCTCGCTTCCTGGCAGATGTTGAACTTATCATTGCGGTGCTGAACATCATTACATTTATTTTCTGGAAGAGTGGGATTTTAGGTGTAGCTTTATGGAGATGATGTGAATACATGTCGAAGACCCTGAAATGAGAATTGGTAGGGTTCGTTTAGGTTCCATACGAATATAGCTCACGACATTATACCCAATAGCAGAGGATGACTAATTCATGGACAAATTCCAGAGACACCCGTACGACCGTTGATGGCATAGTAACTCGACATATGTCCTTAAATTTCCGCAACTCACATTGTTTTGATTATGGATTTGGAATGTTTTGCGCTGTTCTGTCCTCAGGTACAGAGCCCTACAAAGACACGCTGCATAGGCTTCGATTCGTTTTATTACAATGTGCAAGTGAAAAATGAACCGATGACATCCAGTTTGAGGACAACGATTGAGCGTCAAAGGCGAGGATACCCAAGTCTTCTGCCCTGAAAAGGTCACAGGCATTCTGGACGGCCTTGTTCGACAGTAGCGCCTTCGTTCGTAGCTCGAATGCGACTGGCAATTGATTCATGTGGGCAATGTGATACACGACGCCGAATAGTGTTTGCAACATTCATGTCCCGAAGACCTTCAACGCACACACATGTCACTACATACAGACGAATGTACGTGTGTATGTTGGCGTGTGTTCCCAGCAAACCCAGCAAATGTCGGAGATCAGACGCCTCTGAACAATGTCTTGTGTCGTCGGATTTCGTTACGAATTCTGTTTGACTTTTGCTGAGGAATATTTTTTTCCGACAGGTCTGAATGACTCCTGGACTTTTGTTCAGACACCGAATTTGCAATGTTTTCTGATCTCTGTGCCTGCGGAATATTTTGTTTAGACACGACTGAGTGAATTCTGAAGTATTTGCCGTTAGGACTTTCATTCTTTTCAGCTTCTCTTTATTATTCTGTGTCTCGTTTCCTCTTTTGTTATTTATCGAACAGCATTCGCCGAGTTCAAATATGTAGCGGATGGACATAAGTTTGCATTCCAATAGAATTCCGAACGGCATTTGGAATGACCCTTCCGAATTTACCACGATTTTAATTCATATATTTTTCATAATTGAAGGCATTTCGTACCGATTTCTGACCGAACTCAGATCTTTTGGTTTGCTGGGCTAGCATTGCATCGACACTCCATCGATGCTGCACAAGGATGGATGGTTGGCATGTATGGTACGTGGAACAGAGCTGGAATTTCTTTTGGGCATCGATACAAACGGATGGCTGTGTAACACACCACGCCAAACGACAGTGAAAGTATCCGATGCGAAGTCCTTTGTGTGCTTGCATTGACCACGGCGCATGTCATACGAATCGAACCAGCGATGAGTTGGTGTTTCTACTCTTATGGGGATTCCAAAGAGAATCGGATACAAGTACGCTCGGCAATTATGTGCGTTAGAAACCTGACTCTCTTCGATAATTGGGGAGGTATGGCCATAAAGTTCTGTGAATGGCAACGCATACACATGCCTGTATGTGCTGCGGTAAGTCGTACCATTTTACTGGAAGCTTTCTTAAATACACTGACTCCCAAAAGTCTCCGTATATCTATACGTTGTTGTTCTTATAAGGCGGCTTCCGGTTGTGCCCACCTAGAATGAAACCATTGTTTCGTTCTTTGAATATCGTCACTACCCATTGTCAATTAGATGTGTCTGGACTAATTCAGCCTGACCGGAACACTCGGTTAAAATCCAGGGAAACTTCGCTAAAATATACATTTCCATATGCATGGACCGTGACCTACGGTTTGCCGACGCCGAGCGACAATTGCATTTTTCAGGCATGTCGGATGTTGTTGTCTGGTGTAGCTCCATCACCAGCCACCCATACTCCATTGAAGATCCTTTATTTCAAAGACTAGCACAATCACGTAAAAATGTCCTGGTGGAAAGTGGATTTCGAGTGTTTAGGAAGTATTTGTTAGTACTATGAGGACCCAGATACACATGTCTATCTCATTTTACATGAATATTTCGCTTGATAAATAGAAGATATATTTTCAATTTGATAAATTTCTAATTTCTATTAGGGCAACGCTCCGCACTCCCTTACTACGGCATGACGAGAAGAATATCCAGTCCTTTTAAAATAGCTGTTTATCAGTCTGTGGGTGAGGTCGACACACTCTATGCGAGCGTCTACTGTGCCAGGAAAAGCGTACGCCAAACAATAAGTTTGCTGAAACTAGAGATATGCTGATTTCAATGAAGTCGGTGATCCTTTTGCAAAGATATTTTGGAAGAATAGCTTCAATTAATTTGTAGACTAGTCTGTCCATTATGTCATATGCTATCGAATGCTGCTACAATATCCGGCAGCATAATTCCAGTCCACCTCCACAAGTGTCACGGAAATATACGCATGGTAGGCGTGGTCGCATGCGACGACTTGGGTTTTCTTCTGTCCTGCACTGTGCAGTAGCTGCAGATCGACTTACACATGTCCTTAAAACAAAACCCTGTGGCGTCTGCTGCCCAACCAACGAATTTATGGTAAGCGTTACATTAATGTGATCGAGGATGCGTCATTTGCCACTATGGCTCACATTGGCATTGCGCTCAGTCAGGTAAGTTGGACTAATTCAATTTTTTCTGTGGTCCTGACTGGGAAATCTCTTGAGAATTTGGTAATACAAAAAATAAAAAAAGGCGGTCCTGGTCTGAATTTCATACAACTCCTCGGCGCGACAGAGAGAGAGAGAGAGAGAGAGTGAGCCCTGAAATTGCTTCGCATTCGATTCCAGCCCACTGTGTGGGTACTTGTATTTCAGTGGTACACAATTAAGGATATCCGTTACACTTTACACTCTAAACCATATCGCTCGTGACGTCACATCTGCACAAAGCACCACGTTACAAATACATACACAGCAGGCAGGCGAAGGCGGTGTCGCTATTACAGCTACAGCTACGGCTGCGGCTACAGCAACAGTTCACATTTTCCAGCTCGTTATTATCCATTTGTAAACAAAATCGGAACCGAGCAACTGAAACCGAAAAAGCTCCGATTGTGTCCCAAGAGAAAACACTGCTGACATAACGGTGCCAGCACAAGCAACAACAACATCCAGCGTAACAGCAGCAACTTCTTCTTGTATTCGGCGAAAGAGAGCCACGACTATAAAAGGTCTGTTGTCTGGAATCGAGCATTTAGTATTTACAACGACTTTGCTGCCGAAGCAGTAGAGAAAAAGGAAGGAACGACTTGTTGAAATCCATTTCAACACTCTGGTGTTACCATTTGCAATTCAAAGGCAGCCAAACTGTTTGTGAGTGTCCTTTTGTGGCTATCGTTGTCGTTGTCTTTGTTGGTGTTGGTGTTGGTGCTGTACAACGTACAGCCCTTTTTTCCTTTCTGCCTCAAATTGTGTTAAAGTAAATATTTCCATTTAATTAAGTGATACAAAGCTCGACATTGTGCTAAGTGGCCATTACGTTTTGGTAATCGAACTGAATCGTCCATTTTGCTTGGTGGGCAGGAGTTTGCAACGGAATCCAACCGACTGATTCTTCTCCGTCATCATTGTCAGCAGCAGCAGCAGCAGCGGCAGCAACAGCAGCAGCATCAACTAGCATCTGCAGTACCATCGCCGCAACCAGGAATAATCGTATGCCATGCAGCTGCTAAGAGAGCAAAGGAAACTATTCCAACAACGGCCTTTGACTGTTATCCAGTTGTGGCTTGTATATGGCTTGCTGCTGAATGTTGTAAGTTTATCAAAATATCTAACTCCTCATAATTTTCTTTTGCAACAAATGTGTATATCCTTAATGTGTGTGAATGTATGTGCGTGTCCTCAGGATTGGGGCTACACTTGAGACGAACTTCTAGAGAATGTTGGCCGGACTCTATCAGTTCGGAACAGTTTCAGTAATGGTCCATGACATTTCCACAGATATGTTGAACACTTTTAATCACATAAGCGTCACATGTGTCGAATGTTAACCGATCAAGTGTGAGTTACAGCCACTATCTGTTGATGTGTATGTACTTGTTGTACTATTTGAATGGCGATGGTTATAGAGGCGTGCCAGTTCGTCGTCGTTATCGAGTAATGTCATTTTGTCAAGGGATTTTCAGCGAATCAGGCGTACTTTTCCAAGGCACATTGTACCCAAGTGCTAGATCTGGCGAAATGCCACAAACTAAACTACACCCGTGGTCATAGATAATCAAGGACATGCTGACCGTGTAGCATGACTATTTTGAACGAACCCAAAAGGGGATTTGTGGTGGTGTCTCGAAAATAATTAGTGGCTTCAAAATGATGACTATGCGAACATTTCGGTGGCAATACTTTTTTTGTTATCGCCTGAGCAAGCATAGACCTGCTTGTAGTTTTCGTGTTGAGAATATTCAAAGATGTTTCAACCAAGAACGAAACATTTCCCCATAGTCGAATTGCCAACGAAAGGCTAGATAATTGCAGATGAGTAAGGCACCTTACGGGATTGTCATGAAAACGCCTCAAAAGTATCATCAATATTCGGTTCCTTTGCAGTTTTTCGCACATTTCTTCGCCCAAAGCAAAACTTTTATATAAAACTTCATCCTTATGATATTTAATTAAAGTGTTGTATTGCCCTTCGATGGGCATCTACAGTGAAGAGTCAACCGAAAGCAAATCCTTCTAGTTGTTGTGCGTCCTTTTGAGCGTGTTCCGCTTGGATGAAAAACGTCCATGTGTGTGTTCGAGTATGTCCATCACACGCAACAAACATAGCTTCATGTCCTGGCGATGACATTAAATCCAGTGAATACATACTCGTACATATATTATTATCGCCATTTTGGGAGTGTCTTTGGAGTTACGAAAAATACAAAGTTCTCTTCCCTTTCATGCCTGTCCGATCGGTCAGGTGGTTTTACATTTGCAAAATGGCAATCCAATCATATCTCATTATAAGAACACCTTATAGATTAAACGAAGCCCTTTCTAAATGGTTTGATCCCGAATAACGAAAGCAATCCTCTTGTGATACGAGAATGGATATTCCATTTTTAAGCGCCACACCGTGTCCACAAGTGTGATTCCGCTGTTTGCATGGCAGTTCTAATTATAAATACAACATTCACACTCTCGCACAGCGTAATGGACGTCAATCATTCGACCGTCACTGCATGTCGACTTCCGCTATCTGTCGTGTGGTTGATGCCACCACAGGCTCCACCGAGAGAAGGAGCCAGTGGAAACCTGTTGGCACAATTCATTGACATATTCCGTTATGCTTGAAATAAATGTATGACATTCGTGAGTATATCAGGACAGTAGAACGTCAAAAGATTCACAACAGAAGCGCTCTAGCGAAAATGGGATTCTGGGCCTACTCTCTGTTATTATGGACATAACGCATGTGCCTCGGTCTGGCTCGAGATCAGCAAACACGTAAATTCATTTACTATTTAAAGCAAACAAAAAGAGAACTATTAACGACTTATCACTACCTATCACCTATCACGGCCGTCCACGTCTCTTCTCCTTGTCAAATTCTGGGCATGAGCCCATTCCACGTTGACAAACGCAATAGTGGAAATTGTAGTCGTTTGACACAAGGTGATTAATGTAAAAGAGGCCCATAAATACATCTGAAGACTCCTCGCATTGTCGACCATTTCGTATGACTTTTGACAAACAATTACTGTCTTCGAATTTTCTCGCCGTTTATTAACCGAAACAGCCCTTTGTTAAAGCAGAAAAAGTATTTCGTTTTGCATTTAAGAGACAATTGAATTTCTTTGTGCACTTTTCGTTTTCGTGCGATGGAAGCGTGAATGTGGCTTTACAATGACACTTTTTGGCAAAACCAAATGATGATTTACTGCTTCGATTGGGACGAAATGACAACTCGCTTCCTAAGCAATCATCCTTAGCTCAGGCAACAGTTTGGGGAGGGTATGTACATACATGTATAGACGGGACCGAGGATCGGGAGGGCGTTTTTCTATGAATTGCACGATGTTACCAAGCTAATACGGCCCCATGTTCCCTCAAAACATGCATTCATGGTCAACAATCAGTCTCCGGGAGCGTATGAGTGTTGATTTGGTAATAATTTTCAACAATCATACGACAAACACACGAAAAACCAAAAAGGGAGAGTGCGTTCACGAGGTACCGACGTCAACTTGATACGATTAAATTAATAGAGCTATCAAATATTATAAACATGTATTCGGTGACCCAAGCTGACGGCGAGAAGGCAACTAATCGTTTGGCTTTTTAGTATTCTCAATAAAAATTCAATTAAACGTCCAAATGAGAAAACTTTACTAATCACAAAGCAAATAAATCGATCCGAAACAAAACGAAACGAAACGGAGCAATGGCAACCAATTAAAGAAAAAAATAACATGAAAATCAACGAAATGGTTTTCTTCTTTCCATGACTGTATTCTGGTTGATATACGACCAACCAACCAACCAACCAACCACCCACCGCCACCAACCACGAATGCCGGCCGAGCACCGAATTCCAAACCACACGACTTCAACGCCATCAATTACTTTTATTTTTAGAACGAAAGCAACCTCTCTACTCTCGGCCCTCAATGGAGAGACTTCCCGAAATGTTAACAAATATTATTCTGTTTGCTTCTCACACACACTCCGGCTCCCCGAATCGTTTGTGCTCTGATATCAAACACAGCATCTTTAATACACAGCAACGATTTTTCAAATAATAATAATTATTTATCTCTGTTAGACAGCATCCAGAGGCATTGCCTGGTATGGTGTCCCTCCCTTGGCGTGTATCGGTCGCACGGGGCGGTGAGTTCAACCTCCCCCCGGCAGCAATCAACAGGGAAATGTATTCAGGGTCCTAGTCTTTGACTGTGTGCTAGTCTGTATGTGTGTGTATGTAAATGTTTACACAAAAAAGGCAACAGTGTTTTTTGTCTTCTTCTTCTTATTATTATTATTTGTTTGCATGGAACAATCCACGTACCGTACGCATACACACACACACACACACGCATACATTTACCTCGAATGGTCGCCAGCACTCAAATCGGTTGGGTGTTGTTTTGAGTGTGTGTGTGTGTGTGTGTGAGAGCGTGTAAATACACTTCACCAGTTATTGTTGTGTTGTTAAGTGCAATGATTTAGCCCGAAATGAAAGCAAACCAACGGCTTTCAGTCCAAACTTGAAGTGTTTGTTGTTGCTGCATGAACCTTATGTGCGGCGCTTTCAAATAACCCACATACATGTGTGTATCTGTTGTTTGTATGTGTTATACGTACATTCCAAAGAATACGTCGATTCAGTCATTACCGGCATCCGCTTTGATACGAGCATCACGAAGGATTGTGCTTGTGTATCTTCGTTGACCCAGGATTTTCTCGTCCTTTGACAGCGACAATAAACACTGATTGTATTGGAGTGCATTCAAGTAACAACACAATCTCAACGAGACGTAATTTCATTTTCGGAACATTCGTTACAGACATGCCGTCGTTGGGATGGATCAGCTCTAGTTTCGGATATGCCAATTATGGATGGCCTCCAGACAATGGAATGGGCAAGTGTGTCTAATTCGGGAGCAGGAACACCCATTATTTTGCCGCTTCGGTAATTACGTCTACAGATCGGATAGTTCACTAATCAAGGATCGTTGAGGGCAAGACGTATATCTGAATTTAAAGAGTTGCCAGCTTTCGATTAGATTGTAGGATGCTGAACGCAAAGGTTTTCACGAACACGAAAAAAAACCTACTTCAATTTTGAAGGACAGCTGGGATCTTCGGAAAATGTCAAAGGTGAACACATGCACAGTTTTTCGCAGGACCGTGACATCTTTACTGTTTACACGACTTGATGCGAGGAACGTAAATGTTTCTCAATTTGTTGCTCAGTGTAATTATCCAGCACTCTTAGGAAAATTCACAAGCGAAACAAAATTGGTTTCCTTCGTTCTATTTTTTAATTTTGAATTTTGTGTTGGCAGCGAACCACGAGTCATGAGTCATGGCAGTCACCGTGCTGGGGATATATGAAAATAAAATGTGTGTGTGTGTGCTCGCGTATGTCTGTTGTATTTTGCCAATGGCCATATTTAGGCCGACCGACAAATATTGAACGTGTTGTGTATGCGTGGGCTTCATGTGGCCTCAACAAGAGCAAGCACACATTTAGGCCTTAAATTATGGGCAACATTTCGGCCTACAAAGTAATTGTTTACAATACAATACGTTCAGTTTACGGCTTTGGTCTTACCCGTAACTGTTCGGAAGCGAATGATTCTACCGCCCAACCGAAGCTCGTTTCGAGTGTACGCAGGTATTACAGGCGATGCTGTAATTAGCATCAGCACGCCTTGTTTGCTTTAATGTGCAATGGGGGATACGGCCACAATGGACGCTGCAGTTGGTGGAATAATCGTAAAAATGAATGTGAAGGCAGACGCGGTAGCATCGAAAGAACGCACAATTACATTCAACGATTCCATGATTAAACACCGAATGGTGCCATTAAGAGCGCTAGAGCTACCAGACGTAGATGGACCTCAGATTATATTAATTTCCAGTTCTACCCCACTCATGTGGGACAAAGCCTGAGCAATGTGTCCGTTTAGTTCGTAATAAACTTTAATTATCCGAACTCATCCTGTGAGTTATGTCTTCAAACCTACGGTCCACTTATCGAGCATGTATTCAAACTAGGATACATTTTTTCCTGACCAGTAGAAATGTGATGTCCCAATATGTGTAATGGCATGAACAAATGTTTTTTTTTTGTTTAATTCAATGGCACTATATGTTGTATGTGTGCTTTACTGCAATGTTGCCGTGCCTGTGGACAATCTTCCTTTGAACGTCGCGGTAAAGGAAGCACCGAGTTTTTTTTTTTTGGCACCAATCACGACATCGTAAGTATTTCTTGCTTACATACAGAGAGACATCTGCTATTGGAACAATTGTAGTTAATCCTCTGTGTTGTTCCTTTGTGTCGCCATCGCCTTGGCCCTGATATTTGTGTTACCAGAATGTCAGTGGCTAAAAGTCACGTACTAGTCACAAAGGTAACAACATCACCTGTGGTCAAGTGTCCCATCTTATGGCAAACATTCGTCCGCCTGTCACAATTCAAAATTCACTTTCTATTTTTTGTGCCATATTTAGTGGGCGACTCTCTGTGAACGTTTTCATTACACAGATTTTGTAGTTAGAGATAGAAATGGCAGATTGGACGCCTCAGCTGTAACAATTTACACTGTTTCAGTCCGCTTATAGCCATGGCTTTGGCTGTATCCCTTGGTTCGTACGTACGTATGTTGTGCTTAAAGCCCCAACAATCCTCTAATAACAAACTCCTTATTTGTAGCCTAAGTTTACCATTGTGTGTGACAGCGTGTGTGTCGAATGTCCTTATGGATATATACGAGTGTGTGTGTGTATGTGTGTAATAACACAACAAGTAGCACATCGTTTTGTCGCTGGAATGGCAGGTGGGACATAACGAAATCATTTGTATCAAGATGAGATACAGCAAAATACCTCCGGGTCGACATGAATGACTCTTAATCTAGAGCCCAAAATATATCAAAGGGATTTATGGTTTCCTTTGAACTCTCTCAATATCTTTAACAACATTTCACATTTACCTTACAACACATGTCCCTTGGCATTGGTTCGCCGCTTCACGTTGACGTTGAGGTCACGATTTCAAGGTGTTTGCACAGGTTCAACTTTCGACATGACTCGGCTCCCTTTAGTAGTCAAAATGTATGGGTGCGTGTGTGTGTGTGTGTGTTTGCAAAATCAAACACCTATTAAATAATAAAGAATATTGTTGCACAGGTGTGTATAACTAATTAACTTGTTTCGCGAAGAACATAATCGCACCTGGCAACAGCAGCATTTGACAACCTTTTCAAACACAACCCTTTCATGGTAAACTACATAACAGAGTGTTGAGTACTTTGTCGAATATCACCGACAGTGCATCAAAAATGGAGCAGACAAGTTTCAGATACGTTTATTTGAGATATCAGCAGCATTGGATTATTGAAATGGCGATGATTCGTTGAGCATTCATCATGTTACCGACGATGTAACAAAATGAACATAAACTCCATGCCATTTCATGGGCGATGATGTTAAAGCAAACACTCGCCCACACCCACAAAACATATCCCAGCTGCAATGCTGCCTACACTAGAGACTGACAGGCGTAATGGGATTGAGCCACTTCCAGTGCATCCGAATGAACGATGATTGTATTAATGTCAGCATTTCATTTGCCGCAAACACTTTCTAAAACAAGAGGGCGAGTCCTCGTTGGGCGACTTTGGATTAATTTCCGTTTGTTGTCCGCTCAGTCTACGGATTTGATTTTCGATCCAAAAGTGAACGAGTAAGGGCATTGTTAAGCTTGTTTGGAGATTTACTTGGCCTTAGTCTTGGCAATACTGTCGAAATCATTAGCCAACTGATTATGTGTAACAGAAGCTCACAACAGCAACATTCGATGGTATGCGTTGAAGGACTCTTGTTTCGCTTTGGCAGAATGTTGTTTGTTGTACGTCAACACATTTCTCTACATTGGTAGGCACACACATACACACCGCCTGACACACATAGTCTGACGGACACATACATACATAAAAACTCGGCACACAATGTGTGCGAGATTTTAATTCATGCGTAGGAGTTTAAGGACTCCCTTGCCTACAAATCGTCACGTGAGATGCAAATCCTGGGAAATTCAGCAGAGCAAAATTACAGCAATTTAAAATCAACTGCGTATGATTTCCGTATTTCTCTTTTTCCAAGTACAGTCTTATCGAATGGAAAATAGATCACTTCAATGATGAAACATTTGCCATATGAATTCCACCCCAATTCGATGTTTTACATTGCGTGAGGGGTCCCATTTCAAGTAATAAACGATGGGCCGCATATTTATTGAATTCGATCACTTTGCCGCCGTGCTTTTGCCTTGGGTATAGGCACTTTCTTGGGAATTATATTATAGTATTATATATGATTATGCATCCCCTCGATTTTGGTCATATATTCTATTTTACACTAACTCGGGTGCACATGCCATGGCCCTATATTGGCCATTGGAGGGTGGATTTGCCCTACTTTTTGGCATCTCAGTATTAAAACATAATTTCAGTTGAATTACGCCCCACGCGGCCAAGCACAGAAAAAAAATCAAACACACGGTTTTAGCCAAACTCATGAGTGTGCATAAAATAAAGCTGATTATCGCCACTGTAAGGGCCATCTTTGCGTTTATTTTTAGTAGGGACAGAGCACAGCACAGCTCAGCCCAGTTCAGTTCAGTTCTATGTTTTGCATCGCCTCAAAGTGAAACATTACGGTCGACCATAATGAAATTATTACTGTGTGTGTTTGTTTTGCTGATGGTTGAAGGCTGATATTTGCGACTAATCTGTCACACATTCAGTCGCAGGATATTGTCAGCAAACTGGCGTGATATTGACAATATTAAGGTAGCCAAGGACTCGTAGTAGTTTGACAGTAAAACTGTTGTACGGCTTCCAAGATTCTGTGTTTTAACAAACAGGGATACTTTTATTTTTCGCGTCAGTAGACAGTCATTCCATCTCATTTCTGTCGGAGTGCGTGGGCGCCTTTTTTGGGCTACAATTTCAATATTTTTGTTGTTGTTATGAAACGACGAACACTTTGCTCCAAAGTAACAATAAATGTGTACGTCATAAATGTGTACGTACGTCTGCAGTTTAAAAGCTCTATAGATTGTCTATGCATTAGGCTGCTGCTAACAAAAGACGATGTCACAACGTCTGCTGTTTGCTTCATGATGATTCCACAAACATAAAATGAATGATGAATAACTTTCCCCTGAGCCATGAGTTTGGATATGCCAACGAAATTCCACCGTCGACAGATATACAAATGTAGTACGACAAGTAGATTGACGGAAATTGTGTTCACTTGCGTTCCGATTTTCATTCCACTGTAACTTTCATGTATGTGATATGTTAAATATTGAATTGCAGAGTGGTCCAGATCCTAAATGATGCTCTGTCCTCTTGGAGGCAGACAAACGATGAACAATACCGAAGGCCAAACAATCCCAAGTCCAATGCGGCGTGTGTGGCAGTTCCCTCTTTATTTTACAACCATTTACGCACACGAATGTTGTTAACCTTGCAAATCTTATCTTTTTTGGATATTCCAACGAAATTCTACTGTCTACAGATATAAATACAAATCTAGTGCAACATTTCACTGACCTTTCATGACTGCAGCGCCTGTGGCAGCTTCCGTTTAACATTGCAATTTTTATTACGCATGCGATTGTGATGAACGTTTTTTTATAACAGTCACTTTGGACACATCGCATGAAGCTGTGTTTTCTGAATATTACATTACACCCGGTAAACGGCGGCTTTATATAATTACAATACCATGATTCACACCGACTTTCAATAAGCTCGCTACTACAAACTACCAAAATCACTAGAGCGGAGCCGACCGGCGAGCAACCGTCGCCGTCGATGTAATCGACTACCGTCGGCGATCTATAGACA
This sequence comes from Hydrotaea cyrtoneurina, assembly GCA_958296145.1. Lineage (NCBI taxonomy): Eukaryota > Metazoa > Arthropoda > Insecta > Diptera > Muscidae > Hydrotaea > Hydrotaea cyrtoneurina. The sequence continues at coordinate 400,116 of OY282516.1, read as the reverse complement.
TGTATGATGGCATACTTTTCGTTTGAATCGGAAAGTTGTAACGGCTATTGTTAATTTGTAATTGTTTGTTTCGGTACAAATCAGATTTTATCTGCCACAACTGTGGTAATCTTTTGTATTCTTCTATAACTCACATAATCAAAAGACGCTATTATTTTCACTAATATTATCCGTAATTATACGATACGCGCACATCAACGTCACAAAGCGAACTGAATTTGTATATAAAGTATGGCAGACACGCTTTTAGGCGAGTATGTTGGTATGCGACAGACATCAGAAAATCAACATACATATCCATCGTACACGACATGTCGTCATACATGTCCGTCTGTGTAGCCGAATTTAAGACCCCGCCGACGACAGTTTCATTGCTTAGCCGCCGACGAGAATTTCACTTCGGCTAAGCTCTCTGTTAAGGAGTAGACATAATCTTCATAATCGCTTAATCATTTAGAATGTGTTACTCGGTGAGCGGGAACTATAGTTTAAAGATTCGATCCAGTTGTTTGTTATGAACGAGGTGGGAGCCGACCAATATTGGATGGTCCAGCCCGGCATTCAGGTAATTTGGCAAAGTCATCAGTCAGCATAATTTGGACCAATTCAATACAATGCATGTTTGACTAAGCGTTAATAAATCAATTAGTTTTGAATTATACACTCTACCCGATTTCAGTGAAATACTGTTTATTGTGAGATGTGGAGAAAAACGGAACAATTATTTTTTTAATTAAATTTCTTGTTTGCTCCTTCTGCTGTGTTGACGTCTGAAGTAAATTCACTATTCCGACAATACGCCCGTCCCGACCACCCCCCCTGTCCAGAGAAACATGCATCCGATGTGTGTGTGTGTGTGTGCCTTAGTCTGTCTGATTTGAGTTTATTGTTCGGCCATTAACGATGATCGAGTATCTGCGTACAGTGTGTGGGTGGGAGTGCGAGTGTGCCTTAATACGTGTATCCTTTTCGATGTATTGAAGGTCTGTATGTATTTTTGTTTATTTTCTCCTTTCCATTTTCAGGCCCAACATTCACGTGCTGTTGGAGCTACGGACGACGTGGCGAATGTATCACCGTGTGAATTGGAATCGATAATAAACAAATTGGTGAATCCTTCTCCGCAATACGAAATGCATGTAAGTAGTTTTCCCTCTGCTAGCGTCTACAACAACGACAACAATAGCAGCGCTGTCACAGTCAAGTGCCTATTAGACAGAATGTAAAAGTGCTTTGCGATGACACCATCATTGGCGGCATGTCATACATTAGTTTAAAAGAAGCACCGATCAGTGAAGTTCGTATTTGTAATGCCGCGCAATGTATTTATTTTACGTTGAACAGAAATTGATTGTCGTTGGATTGGTCTGGTAGGGTCAATAACATAATTTCCATTATCTCCAAGGTCTCTTCACTCCGCAATCAGCTGCGCAATATCTTGAGGGAACGACAACTGGCCGAAGGTGAGGAGCAAAATCTGAACAGTGATGTGGACTACTTGGAAGAGGATAAGCGGTCAGTGGCTGCTCTGGCAGCTCAAGGCCTATTGCATAACAACAATGCCGCTGCTGCTAAACGTAGCTTAGCTACGCTGGCAAAGAATGGCCAATTACCGACGCCCGACCCAGAAATCGTCCCTGATGACGAACAACGTTCGGAAGACAAACGGTATGTGGGTGCGTTGGCCCGTTCCGGGCAGATGTTGGGTTATGGCAAACGTAACATTGGGACTTTGGCCAGGGACTACCAGTTGCCACAGAACGGCAAACGTAACTTGGCAACCATGGCCCGATTGGGTCTGTTGGGCCGCAATGAACCCAAACGGAATATGGCTGCGGTGGCACGGTACAACTCACAGCGTATGTACAACAATGCTGCCGAAAAACGTAACATCGGAGCTTTGAAAGGTTCACCAGTTCACGGCGGTGCCCAGCAGAAACGTGGCGAGGATGAGGCTGTCTATCTGCCGGCTCAGTCTTATTATGTCGATCCTCTGGCATACTACTGGAATTACGGCACCTATGCTGACATGGACTGGGGTGACTTTGGACGGGCTCAGAAGAGATTTCTAGGTAAGTGTGAACTTGACGAACTGCCTTAGCTGGCGGCGTGTATATGTATATACTTTTGCCTTATCTATGCTATGTATATACACATATTCCTTTGAACGCACACATCCGTGTAAGTTATTTTTATGTATGCTAACAAAGCGACACCTATTGTATATTGTGTAAAAACCAAAAAGATACCTCCAAGGATCCCGAATTATTCGGCATCGAAAATTCGAACTTCTTGCTAAGTTTGGACTCGCAGCAAGATCAACAGACGCCGGTGGATGAAACGGACGAACAATCCCTTAGCAGCGATAGCGATAGCGACAGCGACATCGACAACAACGGCGACATTGAATCAGATACTGCAAGCGAATCCCAGCCGGATGACACTTTTTTTGAAACGCCCAACAAACGACATATAGGAGCTGTTTACCGCTCGGGCTTTTTGCCATCGTATAGAGCTTTGCGCAGCCCCATGGGCTCTGGAAGCGGTGGCGCTGTAGGTGGAGGCCGTTTTAGTCGTTCTGGACGTGCCAGGCAATTTGTATGAGTAAATGGCGGTGATTTGTGTGCTATCTTTTACTTCTTCCTCTACTTCTTCTTCTTCTTCTTGCTCTACTTCTTTTCGAATCGTTACAATTTTCGTAGAACACGTTCGAAAGCTTTGTTTGGTAGTTGACCATAACATACAGTGTGATAGAGTCTGCAACAACAACAACAACAAAAAAACAGTTCTTTCGACGTCTTATAATGTCAACTCATGTTTCTTTGGGCATTTGGGCCAACGTCCCAAATCCGACAGAATGTCATGTTGACATTTTTATGGGTAAATTTTTGGCAAAGTTCCACTTTACCGGGGGTTAGCCAACCCCCCCCCCCCCCCCAAAAAAAAAAAACTGACAACACCATTCCGGGGGAAATGCTCCGGGGGCAGCTAGAGACCCACGACCTACATAGTTCAAGTGGCTACTCCAACTTCAAGAAATCGCATAACGATGGAAAAAAATCAAATAAAAAGGGGGCGTGGCTCTAGGTGGCTCTCCTTAACCCTAATCGTATCAAGCTAAATTTGTAACGTAAAGCAACGGCAGTAAAATAAAATACATTTACAAGTATTCATTTTAATTGTGACCCCAAGTCACTGCCTGGTACGAAGAGGGTTAACTTCGATCCGCCGCCCATTAGGACCGGTAAAGTGCATTCCAGCCCACTTTTTAAATATTTCATATGCAACGCTTCGAAATGTAATGAAAAACACAATGGAACAAAATTGAACCATAACAAAGTGTAATGCGATTTTGATGTTTGCCAGTCAACAATATGAAAACAGTTGTCGATTTCGACTGTCATGAGTGGAACCTTCTGCCGACAGCTTGTTGGCACAGTTGGACTGAACCACTATGTTGGTGTTGCTCCAATTCACATATTTTCGAAAACAATCCAATGTATGAGCTTGCCGGGCTGTCGCATTCTATTTCTATTTAGACGCCGACTCTGTCACATTGTGCGGTTGTAGACGCATGATAATTCGAAGCCTACTTTAGGCCAAATTGATAAATGCCTTAAGCAAGGCCTAGCGTTATGTATGTAATCTGTAGGAAATATGTATATGCAAGTGTATGTATGTGTGTTGGAAAGCCGAAAGCATGACATAGACTGTCTAAGGTTTCCCCATCGCATCGACAATTCCGTCCAAAAAGATAAAAGGCGCCCGTATCGGGGTAGTGTTGTTTGTTGCTGTTGTTTTTTTTTTTTTTTTTTGAATGGAGAAGTTCGATTTTATTTAATGTACCTTCCTTGCATGAAGAATTCAATAGCTGTGTGCATCTGTGTAAGACAAATCACCCTACATATGTAAGTCAATTCCATCTTTTTTTGTTCGGAATGTTGAGAAGATGCTGAACAAGACCCTTTTGGAGTCTTCAAGTTTACCGAGTTTCCCAAAAAAGATTCATTTATTTCGTTTTGTAGTCTGTGTGAGTGTGTGCGAAGCATATCTGCAAATATTTCCAACAGGATGTGTACGATAAAGCTGGTGAACAACAACTACAACAACGTTACCCATCCCATTGTTGTTTGCCTGCCTGCCTGCCTGCCTGTCTGTCTGTCTGTCGGTATGTGTGCCTTTATCGCATGTATGTATGTATGTATTTGTTGTACGCCTACACATATAGGAATATTAGGCTGCCTCCCCGTAAAAGCTGACTATGAAAATACTTTGACTAGTGAGGGATGACGTGCGAACCCTCCCACCACATAAAGTATGATAAACATTTCCAGGAGTGACTAAATACCAAAAGGGACAATGAAATGCAGTAGCATCATGTGTGGAGCTGCCAGTAGAATGGGGAACACGCAAATCTACAGATGCCCTGCTTTATTATTGGGATATTGCGCTCACACTAACCAATAGACGTGGACGGACATGTCAAAATCGTTTAAATTTCTTCGACGCTCCCACATCGATTCTTTAGAACGCGTTTTGCAGATCTTACAAATCGGTCCAGCACATCGCTAGAAATGAAAGTGCACATTGAGAATTATCCCTGAACGGGGCTTCTGCGTGAGGCAGTCTAATAAAGACTCCTGTGGATGTGTGGGTACGGTGTACGGTGTAGGGTATGGTTTTTCTTTTTGTCACGAGCACACCCACACGGGGTAGGTGTATGAGCGCGCGCTCGTGTAGCACACACAGCTTGTCATTATTTCCTTTTTCGTTTGCCTGTGTCTTTGCCTAACAATCTTTGTGCTTTTCGATATGCATCTCCATTTGTGCGTGTATGCGTGTGTGTGTGTGTGTGTCTAAAATGTTAACAATTGTGATTTCCGGTATATAAATTATATTTTCTTGTGTATCCACTGTTCCGTTTGATTGTGTGTTCCTTCTTCATTGTGCGTCTGTTGAAATGCGCACTTTATAACATAAACGGCAATTACCCTTTTCTCACACCTTCTGCTGGAGGCGCTTCCTTTGCCCGAGTCTCTTCAATTTATTTGATTTCCGTTTGTCCCTTCTCACACTCCCTACGCTGGGCAGCATCTCACATGCACAGGCAAGTCATCACGGTGAGCATCCTTATGCACGATATCCGTTGACACCCGTCCCCATACGATGATTGGCAGAGGTTCAAATCAATATTTGGCAACACTGCGATAATCCTAGGAAATCCCACACCCTGGTCGTCTGTCGTCAAACTGAACCTGAACCTGAACTTTCGCCAAACTGCATCCGGGTTCACATGGACACGTGTAACGAAGATCTTACGTAGGGAACACACACACTGTCAGCGTTCACGTGCCTACCCAGTGTAGAGTGAATAAGAATAACTTTGGTTAGGCGCCCAGTTTCCATTTGCTGGGAGTTGGAAGAATCAAATGATTTTTGCCGCAAACTTTTCCAGTTGTTCTCAGTTCAAAAGTATGAATTATTATTTTCTATTGTACATACTTTTTTGCTTTATTGCTGTTTTAATTTCTTTCATAACAAATCTGTATGTATGTATGTACGTATACCAGGCCTTCAGTGTACATACCAAGTTGGGAAAATGTGTTTGTTATCGCATCTGTGAACGTAGAGGACACTCGTAATTTGCCATGTTTCAAGGCGACGTTTGAGAGTTTGAACCCAAATGATCATTATGGAAGTAAGCATGTGGTCCGCATAGACTACATAGCGACAAGTAGTCGTTTTTGAGCCCGTGTATACTTTTTTGTGATATTTGAACACATTTGTCGCATATTAGAACTATTTTTATACATTAGAGGTGATAATTTACTTTGTCATAAATTGACATCACTCTATATAAAAAAAAATGGTTGAAACGAAAAAAAAAAAAAATGCTGACGGAAGTAGAAAAAGGCTAGATCTAGCCGGAAATTGGCGAAATTGGCAACACTGATCGTTAGCCATTTAAATATTCAATCGAAGTGAGAACACACATTGATTCTTCTCATCTACTCTTCTCATGGTTGGCCTTTCGCTTGTTCCCATTGCAACACAGCAACATGTTAGACTATCGACCATAACGAAGATCATGAAAGAGGTTTGAGGTTCGGATATTGGGTGTCTGCTCTTAGCGGAGTCAACAATCAATTCCAACATACGAAACGAGGCGCCCTGTTCACGTAGCATTGAAATAGCGAATGGCCACGTGATAGCGTCTGTGTAGGTGAACAGGTCTATTGATTGATATTCTGATGCGTGCTCGGGGAACACTTTTATACTTAGTGTGAAGCATCAAAGTAGACAATTTGAGTCAAATCGGATAATATAAACTCGTGTCACATTCAGGCAAATGGTTGAATTGTGGAGATTCTGTTATTTCCGATCAAGTATGTGTGTTTTGTTAAGTTACAGGGACAAAGTATGTGAGATTAGTGTTGTAATTCTGCCACCAGCTCATTGCAATTATAAAGAGAACAGCTTATTGATCTCCACGCAATACATGTTAACATAATCGAATAATCTTGAAACGTATGTCACTTAATTACTAGACTCAGTGTTTCAATGAAATTAAATTTCACAAAAATCGGCTGCAATTTAAATTGTTTTTTTTGGATGGAAATATGAAACATGCCCACATGACAACTTTGACCTCCAAGAACACCATGTTGGCATCGTCCGATTTTCTTAAACTGTCCGATGTCCGATTTGGCTTGAATTCTCAGCACTCCTTAGAATTAAAAAAAAAAATGTATATACTCGAAGGATGTGCTCATAAAAGTTTGTATGTATGATATGCCTGTAGTCTGTATGTGTACGTATGTGTTTGATATTACAATTCCATGCATTGATATACAATACCTCTCTCTATGTTTGTGTGTGTGAGTGTGTGTGCCAATAGTATGTCCATGTGCTTCTAGCGATGCGAAGACAGGGAAAGCACTCGAGTTGTTGGAATGTGTGTGTGTAACAGATTGAATTAGTTTTTGTGTAAACGTTAATTTAAACTATGCTATTTTCCCACACACATATGTGTATATCTGTAAACTAACTGTAACTGTATCTGTGTCTCTGTGCATGACGAACAACTAAACGATTTCAATTAATTAACATTCTCCTTGTTGTTATTCATTGCCTGCCACTTGTTGTCGTCTCTCGGAAATGCCACGCAAAAGGTCGAATACTACCCCCCACCAGAGCGACTGCGTCAACCCATCGCAGCCGTTTGTAAACGCTGCTTCTTTCCCTACCGGCCGATGGTGAACTGGGGTGCCGCTGGAATGCGTGGTCGCTGGCCCATCTACGTGCAAACAATGGAGCACCATAGAAGCATCTCCACCAACGACCTACCATCCGCTTACTATCCACGCAACCTCAGACGTCAGGCAGCTGTGTCTGCGCCCTTCCATTCCTGGGGCACACCACCTCGTATCACGGCCATGAACCGTCGCAGTTTTCGACGCAATGATATCAATAATTACACTCGATACTAAATTTGACATGAGCTAATACATATATTCCAAATAGAACAAACAAAAACCAAAAAAAAAAAAAAAAAATATACAAATTATACATCTTCAAGAGAACTTGAAAAGAAATCAACAAAAAAAAAAAGACAACAAAACAAAACTATATCAATATTTAACCATATCTTAATTAAATACTAATTGATAAAACATATCTGGACAATAATATCATATACATTAACATACACTTTAGTAGAGAAGCCCCCCCAGCCCAGAGAGAGGACAAACGGGACAAACGAGTGTGAATGCGGGATTTTTTTTATCGAAATTCCTCATGTAGTGACAATACTTTTTCAGCTAAAATAAATAAGCAGTGAAACCTCTCGGCTATCGACACTATTGGCAGGAGGGAGGACGCCCCCCGTTAAGGGTCAAGTGCAAACTAAACAAAAAAGTATCACACTAATGAACCATAATCATTATTCAACTGCGAAATACACAGTCATACGCACTTCCCATCCATCGATTGAATCGATCGATTCACTAACAAATAATTCCAATGTGAACACGTTGTTCCCTCGAAACCCATCGGGAGATGAACTCGTTGACATTCGAACAAGCCGAGCACTGGGCAGACAGCAGACACTGTCGATGAACTAAATCTGTTTCATGACATTTACAAACTGTTCCCTGTTTGGGGAATCAATCAATTGGTGATGGCCCGAGATATTCGCATGCTTTGGGGATGTCTGGTTTAAACACACCCAACCCAGCCCGTATAGTCGTCCTGGAAGACAGGTTTCACTGCATCGGTACATACAAATATAAAGATGTATGTGTCCTATTATATACATGCATATACTGAATCTTAATGTAGTAAGTAGTAATAAATTGAGACGCTGAAATGATTTGGAAAAGCGCAAGAATCGATTATAGAAACTTGACAATAACTCTATTATGACAATAACTTTTTGCTCGTGCAATTTCATTGTGAACCTTAAACACTTAAACTATTATAATTAATTATATTGTGCGTATTGTACATGCGAAATGAATTCCGAGTATTTTCCATAACTATTGGATACTGCTTAGTAAAAAAGGACAATAATTTTAATAGTAAACATAATAAACAATCGCATAATAATTTGCAAGGACAATAATCTTTAAACGAGAACATCTTACAAATCCGACAATGATCGTATGTGTAAGCTCTGTTGTCCCTTTAAAGGACAAAGTATGATGACAATAAAGCGTCTACATAGCTACGCATCTACTCCCCCCCCCCCCCCCAACTTCCATAAATTACAGTCCCACAATATTATTTGGCCCATTACGAGGCACCTCCGCCATTCCCTGTTAATGTTTTGTTGTTTTCGTTATCCCTGAGCACATCCCTTAGATTGTATTCAAATATCAATTCCTACATGTTCCATACACTTATTTATATACATATATACACGCGTATTACTGTATAAATATACAAACAAATAACAGTATTAAAAGATATTTAAAATAATTGTAAGTCTGAAGTTGTCAATACGAACATAAACTAATACAAAATTATTACATTCTATTAACCAATTAATGAGATGAGACAATAAGTATGTAATGTACATTTATTTAAATAAACTCAATGTCAATGTTTCACTTAAAACAACTGTTGGCTGTTTCATTTCCCATCTAGCAAGCGATTCCCAAACTGGCAAAACAACGACAACACACTTGGAATTATACAAATATCTGTTTGCTGAAAATAACTCTGCCACATGAATAGCATACAATGTTGGCAGAGTCCATATATTTCTATATACGCATGGAGTACCAGGTCTAACCAGATCCATGTCCTCGAAAAAAGAGAGTAAATACTATACGATCGATGTGCCAAAATGTATAGTATGTGGAGAAGTTTTCAGGTGCCTCAGATGTTTTTTTGTGTGTCACTGAACTCACTCGCTGTTACAGACATTCCAATCCTACGGATGCCCACAACAATGGGTAAGGTAAATATGTACATACATATGTATGCGTGGGTAAAATCATTATAAATATAACCCCTACATGTTTTCGACTTCTCAGACCTTGTTTCTAAATTACTATTTTCACTTCTGGTATCATCGTACGCTCCACCATTTGGGAAGGTTCTTTCAACTGAAATAGCAAGAAAAAACAATAGCAAGAAAGAAACTTCCATGTCTACTTACTTTGCCGTGATCTTTGTACGACCCCAAAATTAAGTTTGTCCACCTCAACTGATGTTGTGACGTCTGATTAATAGACACAAACAAGTGCAACAGCTGTTTTGGTGAATTGAACTTATTTGTTTTGTTTTCATTGGTCATCCTCGTTAACAAGCAGGGTTATCATCTCGTTTTAAAAACACGAGATATTTACTGTGGAGAAATGTTAAGCTAGTCGTATATCTATGATATGGCAACCCTTTAATTATCCGCCAAATTTGTCACTTTCAAAGAACGACAAACAAAAGGAAGACGTAAAGAGCTGTGTTTGATAAATAATTGAATTAAAATTACAAAATTAGTGTTGAGTGCAACGAAAGTACATTGTCAAACATTGCCGTAGAAAAGCTGAACTATTTGCGATACAAAATGGAAATATTTGTAATGAATGCAAGAAGATATTACCAGAAGAAGTTCGTCAACAATTTGCAGAACGCGCCGAGTACATTCTTGTTTTCTCGGACTGCTAAAGAACAGTGGGTGAGTTGTTGTGAATTTATTTGTGTGCGTGTGTGTGTTTGCATGTTGATTGTTGGTTGACTGATTGTTCGTTTTGATATTCGTGCATAAGCAAAATTGCTGTGTACACATTGCATTTCCAATTGGATTTATGTGATCGGTAAATATTTACATTTTCCAACAGGAATTGTGGAATTGTATTAGCACATGGCGTTTGGACTGACATATCGTGAATACGGCAAACAGTTCGTAAACAGATACCTTGGTGAACTCCGGGCAATGAGTTATCTAATGTAGGTTCGGAAAGGGTGTACATATTAGGATGTTGGCAAAATGCACAGATTGACTTCGTGAATCGAGTTGGGGGGTTCGTTTGTCCAGTTCATCCTGTGACCAAAGTACAGGTATCATTTTCAATATGATTTTGATCAAATCTGATCGACAGCTTAGTCTAAACAGAGAAAAGGGCATTTGCGTTTGACAACATTGTCATGTATGTCTGTATGTATGTAGGTCCCATGTCGCCCCCCAAGATGAACATTACTTGTGTGCGTGTTTTCCCAATTGCCCAATAATACGCCCTATCTCAATCAGTTTAGTTTGGATTATGGATATATGACGACCGCATTTGTGGACCTGCTCTAGTTTTCAAGTGATGGACTGAGTAATGATTTATTCTGCAGTGGAACCATTCAACATTTTGGCCCAATAGAGGTTCCATGTGGATTGAACACACAACTACAAACTACACTGTCCCAAATCCAAGGGACAGTGTAGTTTTATTAATTGAAAATATTTAAAATATATGTATGCGTGGGTTAAAGAAATACCTAAACATGTGCCAAGCTCAATATGACCTTGGCCACTTAAACTAATTGAAATCTATGTCCGAATATTTGGCGAATGATATTAATTGATTATCTACCGGGTCTATGGCAAGTCCATGTCATTAATGTAATCGATTTTAATCGCTGCACGCATTAACAGAGACCGTCTCGGCATGGTCCGTGGTCCGAAGGTTGTTGTCGTCATTTCAACAGTTGAATTGCGACTGTAATTGACCACTTCTGCCCACTTCCTTAAACGGGAATTCAGAAGTGCACTTTTCGTTGGTTTTTCTTCCATTGTATGCATTCCAATTATCCATACCGATGTAGTTTTTCTGCAATCTTTTTTTTCAAAGTTAACAGTCAATGAATGAATGTCTTGATATGTATGTACAATGAATGTTGATTTATTTATCAAGTTGAGACTGTACATTTGAATTGCAATTTAAATTTTAGTTTATTACAAATAATTAATAATAGCATAAAACTACAGAATATTTATAACGATAACATTCTTGTTTTTCCTTTAACCCAATTTTTTTTTGTGATCAATTTCACTACAATGAGAAATTTCCATAGAAATGGAGGAGGCTTTGGAAGGCGGTGCTGGGCCGAATCTTCATTCGTATGCCTAATGTTCTTCCAAGAAATTCCCACCGAAAATATGGGCGAGTTATTAGCAGGGATTTTGGAGTAGCTTTCCATATAATGAAGTCGAGTTTAGTTTAGTTAAGGTCTGTTGGTATGTTGTTGTTATTAAACAACACTGATGCACATGTTAAGCGTTTTCTATTGCCTTCAAGAATGGCCACTAATAGAGATACTTGTAGCCAAGTCATACCCAGAAATATATAAATCCCAGGTCGCTTAAACGGCATTAATCGCTAACAAAATAAGGTCAAATGCGTTTGCCAACGATATAAAACAATAACAATGAATCTGTATCATAAAGACGGCTAAAAAAGATGACTGACTACAGCTCCTCGAGCCATTCGAATCCACTTACGTACATATGTATGTATGTATGTTTGTATGGAGTACATACATCATCACCTCCATACGCACAGGCACGAGCATGCCATTGCCTGCCAAAGGACCCACAGAGCGTCAGTTTGCGAGTACTATCAGACCGTACACTCATGCCCCCATCCCGTCCTCTTTCCGTCCGGCAATGTTCATGATGCTGCACATCTGTCGTTGAATGTGGCAGAAGCAATTTCTGGGTCTGCACTGAAACTGAACGAAAACTCGGCCGGTACGTGACTGTATCCTCTGCACGTGAACTCAGAATTAACAAAAATAATAATGAAAGTATATATTTAAAACAATAACAAAAAAAAAATATATGTATATTCTTGGGGGGTTTCTGTAATATTTGGTCATCCGAATGGTTTCAATTGTTTCCTTTTTTGCCTTTGCCAAGTGGGCGGTGATTGCACCAGAGATGTGGCAATCGTATTTCGTTGCTAAGTACACTAAAATGTAAGAAGAATGTTTCAAGTAAAATTTCAAAGGTACAACGGAATATTTTGGCCTTTACTAAAGATCTTGCGGCTGGGGAAGGGACTGATCGATTCTTAAATATGGCCCATATGAATGAGATCACTACTAATTACTAAATATCTGTGTATCTTTAAAAACTTAAACTTGTTTAATGCTCATAAGTCTAGAAAATCCAAAACAGTTAACAAAAGCGGCTGATTTCAATTGCAGCTTTAAGGGATTCCAAATTAATTGTTTGGTGTGATAAATTGTGGGTATGACTCCTGGACACATGACGATATGTGTCCTCTAGAAATGCTGAAGTAGATTTCCATTAGAGAGAAACGGGTAAAACCCCCGAAAAAACACTGTGGGGGGGGGGGGGGGGATTCAAAAACCTAAGAAATAGAAAAAGGAACATAACCAGCTATGTAATTTTCTAAATTTGCATTTCTATGTATATGTGTGTATATATGTACAATGAAACAAAAACAGTTCATCGAATAAATTGACAACGAAGTACAGAGTTGTTGGCAGGCACATGCCATTTCTTGAAGACTTCTTTCGTTCTGAAGTGTCAGAATGTCTGTGCCAGTGAGTGACAGTTCATTGACACACATACAGCGGCACAACGGCACACAGGACATGATGATCTATGTTTTGGGACGAGCGTGTATTCAGTGTGTAAAACATGTCAAACATAGAAAATGACACTGATTATATTTAAACTCCGTAACGAAATCAAATTGAGGGAGCACCAACAAAAAAGAATCTATAGAAAGAAACGTGTCGTGCCGCCTAATACCGCAACAAATTCAGAAACACACAGAGCCAGCCAGTCGAATCTGGTTGTTCGGACACCATTTGCTGTAACGGCAGCAGCTGGACACACCGATGATAATCTCTTGTAAATGGTTGCACAATAACAGAACGATCATCCTTGCAACACACAACATCACTTATGATCATGTGCCAAAAAAAAAAAAAAAAAAACCCAGAGAATGCACTCCCCAAGCAGCCACACATACAAACATATGCTGTCGATCACATCATCGTATTTATTACAGAAATTCCTTTGCTTTCCGTTCGCCTCTCCGCATTCACCGTACGGACGTAACTAATTGTTAAACAATAAAAAGGGAACTCATCTCATTAACAAAACTGAAAGTGTGAAGTTTAAATCTCCTACTCATCGATATGGCCGCACTAGTGTGCATGAGTCGGGCCAGCAGGAACGATACTAACCCTAGGTCGAGTAATGACATTTGATCGGAGATGATCGCAAACGACAAACTGTTCCATTAAGTTTAAACGTGTTCCATGTGGGAGCCGCCCCGCAATAACTTGGCCCACGAACGCATAATGGACAAAGTTCAAATGTGTGTTTGCAGTTTGAGGCATCCTCTTTATAGCGCTGTCTCTGTCTCTTTCTTTGGTTTGCAATTTGACACAAATGACATCGAAATGCAGGACATTAATCTCGAAACAATTAAGATGGCGATTCGTTAGGGTTCACGTGTGTGTGTGTGTGTGTTTTTCGGTATAATGCGAACGAGATCCTGCGTCACTGTCTCGCAACTCTCGCTTTCCCTGGTAGGCCAGAGGTTTCGTCTGCACATACATATGTATGAACGTTGGACTGTGTGACTTTTTGTATGCAGTTTTCATTATTTTGAATTTAGTTCCACAACATAAATAAACATTTTATTGCCATATTGTGTCGAAATCTCCACACTTTTCTATCCAGGACAGCCAAACCGCTCGTAGTTCTGGCCGGCTAACTTTAAAAGTCATCGTTGCTATTTGCTATCGTGTGTTTCCGCTCGGTCTTTGAAGTTTCTGTGATGACAGACAATTTTGTCAACACCATCTTCGTGAGGCCGAAATGGTCTGAGGGTTTCTCTTCTTCTTCTTCTCATAAATGAGGGTAATGAAAACTATTAGGGAATACGAATAGTTTATAAAATCTGGAACTTGAAATATTGCTGGCTCCGTGAGCGCCCGCATCCTGCGATCATGAACAGAGGATTCAAGAGTTAAAGCATTTGATTTGTTGGTCCCATATATTGGCAATGTGGACGGGCCTGGTGTGTGCGACTCCCACACAGCAGAACCCAGGTTCGAAACCGGATAAGACCATCAAACATTTTGGTGATATTTTACTGCACTGCCAACATTTTTTTGGGAGGGTGTCTGTAGTTCCAAATCGAGATTCCAGACTCCAGACACTGCACTGTCAGCTCAATTTCAGGATTGAGGACGCATCCAAATTATTTGACAAGCAAATACAATTCCTTTTAAGGAATCAGTCACATCTCGAGTTTACAGCCGAACTAATGCGCCTGCAATGTGTCGTCTGGTCTCTAGATAGTGTTTGCCATGAGTTGCCCTAGCCTGTGGATGGAGGTGGGTAGGGTGGGATCTTGTGCATCGCATCTCTATCGGTCAATTAACTTATTTTATTGGCTCAGTGACAACTGCTTAAGCTTCTAATGTTGCGCTCTCATTGGTGAAATTGAAAACACCTTCACGAGAAATATCGGTCCATGCCTTCGTTCGGCATTCCAACAATGCCCAGCAAGACAAAAAACAATAAACGGAGTATCAACGTATTTCTTTTTTTTTTTTACATTAAGATTAATATGTCTTAAACAACAGCAAAGATTAACGCCCGTAACTAAATTCGATTTCAACTGGAACCGCCTTCAATTTCGAAAGCACACATCGTACACACAACAGCACAATTTCCGTACAAATATCAGAGAACTTCACGATTGACCGGAACAGAGATCCCCAAAGTGAATCCCACTCGCTTTCTCGTCATCGTCTGCTTGTAACATATCAAGTAGTAGCGCTGTTTTCTCGCGTTTTGTTGCGAAATCACATCAAAGAGAACGTCGGGACTTCGTATCAGTTTTGATTCCAAACAACTCAACGACGCAAAAAAGGGTATGCGATGCTTTAAGCAGAAAATCGCCAAGAGCTTTAGGAGGTCAGTGCAATAAGAAACTCACACATCCGTTTGTGAGTGTGTGTCGGTGTACATTGGGGTCTGCGCGGAGTTGTACGTCAATGTCTGTCTGTGCCGCGAATTTTGGCCAAATTCCATTAGGGATTAAGGAGTCTTGCCAACCCTTTTGACGAATCGCTTGTGATATACGGCGTGTCTAGGGTTGCCAGCTGTGAAACTGGACACTCATTTTTTTAAGTCAATGGCCATAGATTCCGTACAGACTAGCAGTGTATTAAATAAATCTATTCTATATGAATATTGTATCTTATTCATGTAAATTAATTTGCAATATTAGTTAACAACGTTTTAAGTTGTGCAGACTCAAATCAATAAATTCACATATGGAGGTGCAAAATATTATAGATTTCAGTCGAGGTTCATGCAGGCAGAATTGTAAAAATGGTGTCTTGAAGCACGAGATGCCCCCCCAAATTGAACTAACGACAATAGATCCGAACACTCAACATAACCATTGATCCAATATCTGTCCTAGTTTCAACGTTTCTTGTCTACGGGTCGGCCAATTTAGATGTTTTTTTTTTTACGAATCAACTAAATCAACTTAACGAATATGCTTTTGGAATAATGCCTCAAGGTCAAGAGCTTCATTCAAGCTGTATTCAAGTTATGATTCGAAATAATGTAATCCATTCAATTTTTTCATCATTCAATGAATGTATGAGTTTAAAAATCCGCATGCCTCGAATTTCTAAAACTGTAGTCTATATCAATAATGCAATGATTAACTCGGACAATTTAGATATGTCGTCGCAAATGTTCCCATCAAAAATATGAAGAATAGAAATACCAACACCGGGTTTAATACCATTAAAGTCATTGGGATTAATAATCGATGAATTTGAATACAAATTGAATGGAAAGAACCCCGTAACTAAATTAACAGATTCAACTGATTTGGACACTACGCTTGCGGTTAGTTTTAATTGCGTTGTCACAATCTAACATGTTTAACAGTGGTCGAATGATTTTGCCGATTATAGGTCAATTTACCAAAAATTGTCAGCCTACCTACAATTTTTGAGACATGTGTCGGGAGTTTTTTTTTTTAAATTTTATTTTGTTGTGCCGTATTTGTTGGATTGGATAACATACACGCATTTGGTGAACAAATATAATTTTTCCTAAAAACTGGAAAGGCTTAAAAAGAATATGGAAAATTCATATGGCAACCCTAGGCGTGCCGCAGCCGATGGTGTGCCGTGATTCGAAATGAAGCATTGGTAGCACCCAGAGATAGATTATTCTGAATGTATGGAAGAGTTGGCCACCTGCTGGACGTCGGCTCGCTTTCTATTTAGTTTAGTTAGTTACTGTCGTTCTGAACCGCAGTCGGTGAGACCGGAGTTGATGAATTTTGCTGACGTTTAGCCGCACACACATCGTTGGCTTTACAAGACAGTTCGACACCTAATCATGCCACAATGTGGAGCACCAACAACGGTACACAAAGACTCTCCTCCCATCCCGGTCTGCTGCGTCCCCATTCGATTCCCCCTGTCCCGCCCCGGCGTACGTTCATAAATAGAGCAATACAGCATTGGTCCGGTCGTCGGTTGGTTGATGTTTGCCGCTTTCATTCTTATAAATATTTTTTAAGTCAAAAGTGATTACAATAACAACAAGAACGGCTTTAGGTGAGCTGATAGCACTGGGCACCGAAAAACAACGACAATAAATGCTGTGCTGTGCTGTGCTGGAAGTGTTGCGGCTGTTGGCAAAGTAATTGCAAGCACCACAGGAGGGGACAACCACCATCGCAGAGACTAAACAAAACTTAAGCACACTTCAAAGTCTTCGTCGTCTTGCTCACCATCACCATCATCCTCATCATCATCATCATCGCCTTCGTCGTCTTCACAAAGATCTTCTTCAGTACGCATGCACATGGTACGACTTATTGACTGCAGTGATGTTTATAAACTTAAAGGCTGTAATCACATTAGTATCAGATCCTTTAGTTATCACCTGTGATGCCGACCGAAGACGTATTGCACAAGTTCGAAATTGATCCATGCTTGGCGTACGCAATTCAGTCACCCTACGGTACACGGTATTTCAAATTCTGTGACGTACGCCCGCAGGAAGAGCTGCTCCACGAATCGTAGCTGTGCAGGTGATCTAGAATCTGGAAATTGCCCACACGATGACCGAATGACCGCCAATCCGACGCCCCTATTGGCAAAAAGGATATGCGATACATCGAAAGGCAGCCTCGTGTAGAGGGTACGGTGTAATGCGGTCAACCAGGACGCACTGCTGCTGCTGGTGGAAAGGGCACTGCCGATAGAGATGGCGGTGCTTGGTAGCCTAATGGTAGATGGCTAAAATATCCCACGATCAATGGAGCACGTACGTACAACTTCAGCTTTCGACATTTATATCAGTTTTGTCTTCCTTGCAGAACGGGGTAGGAACCTGCTCGGTGCCGATCCCCCGGCGCACATTCGCTGATGTTGATCTTTGCTTAATGCTTCGTTTGTGGCGGGATCCGAATCGTACTCATTTGGGAAAATGCGATATTGAATTGTACGATGGTGTCGAGATTGCCACAAAAACAACAAAATACTCGCACAAGGCTACGCATTTGTGAAACGTGTTGATGTCTATTAAGGCGTATAAATATTATTTTGTATGAACAAATTACGGTCTCGAATGCAGAAGTTACGAGCGCGAGCGCGAGCGCGAGCGCGAGCGATCGAGCCACCTGAATAAAATGCATTGAGCTCAACGACAATCAACTTGATAATGTAATGACCATCAACAGAAGGGCTTGCATTCGTTTGCAGCGAACAAGCGTCTCGAGCAGTCGCCACACCATCGGAATTTCGATTGGTATCTAGAACATATTTCTTCTTGTTAATCCCTGGTTGGATTCCCAAGATCCGGGCCGAATACACCGCAACTGGCTCGAATCGATTTAAATCTGAACGCCGACGGATTTGTGTCTCAATCAGTGTCCGATGATGAGATGACCCTGGCACAATTTAATAATCGAACACACACGCAAGGATTGGCTCAACAATTTCACAGATCAGGATAAGTCGGCATGGCCAACATGTATTAGACACACCCACGTGGATAGTGCGAACAATATCCCCCCATCGGTTCGGCTTCCTGTTCCAGTGGACAGAAATGACAATACAATGAACAGCAAGGATATGACTCGGCGATGCCGGAGTACTCACGCAAGAAGTTACGTGAACAGGTCGTAAACAGGTCGGACCAACTTAAGTCGATAATCCAATAACTCCAATAAATGTTAGTAAACTCAACCACAGCTAAGCTTGTTAAGATCTCAACTCTGCACATCGAGAATAGTGCCAAACCTCACACAGACACTCACTCTCTGCCCACACACACACTCGCGCACAGGCAAGCCTACCATAGCGATGAAAGAAATTGTGTCAGTGATAATCACCAGAGAAAAGGATGCTTGTCCTGTTCGTTTTCTTAAGCCTTCGCACAACATGACTTTTGAGAAAATGCCCTTGCTTGTTGTTGCTCCCTCGTTTGATATAACATTGTAGGCGTTTACTCGTCTTACCACCGGATTTCACTTGTAATCCAAATTAAATCGGATCAAAATCAAAAACGTCACATGACAGCAGCAGCAGCACACCACTGCGTTGCACTACCACCGCCACCGACGGCCGGACGGAATACTTTAAAGATCGACTCAAAGGAGATCAGTGTCAAGTTACATGATATTTGATGAGTTTATTTTGTTGTTGACGTGAGTCGACTTGGTTTGAGGACGAAGCAAATGCAAATGCAA
Organism: Hydrotaea cyrtoneurina; assembly: GCA_958296145.1. Lineage (NCBI taxonomy): Eukaryota > Metazoa > Arthropoda > Insecta > Diptera > Muscidae > Hydrotaea > Hydrotaea cyrtoneurina. Next base: position 380,839 of record OY282516.1, on the reverse strand, counting down.
ATCATCGAGGTGCGTGCGGAAGGCTGGTCAATCGTACATGGACTCTTAACCACACAACCACACAACTCCAATGTGGATCTGCTGCTGATTAGCTCAACATCAGCGAACTCTGCGCGACACACACTGGTTTCCCACTACTTGGGGTGTTTAGCTCAAAGTCACCTCTCCATTGAAAGTGACGTTGATGTCGATCCCTGCACATGGCGCCCGACCACAATTATCTGGATGCCTTCGGTGAGTTTGCTTAACATTGTTCCATTTCACCGCCTTGTTACACTAGCCTCGTGCAGCGTACTCTTGTGATCGTCTTTAAATATTGTTATTTTTGTCGCCTACCTCTACTCAAAACACAAAGAGAGGACAGGAAAAAGTGACCTGTATGAGGAGTTGAAACATTGCAACCTTAGGCCAAATGTGTAGCAAGAGTTTCCTGTTTGCTCTCGTTGTTGCTGTTTTTGCCGTTGTTGGTGCCTGTGCACCTCGCACCATGCACCATGCACCACAATGCAGAAAAGTGCACTTACACATTTAATCCACTTGCAACAAGTGGATCGATCGAAGCAGTCAGAGTCAGTCCAGTCAGCATGTGAGCCGTACGTTGTACGTGTGTCGTGTACTCGTCTACTCAGTGCTAGAGGTAGAGGTAGAGAAGCAGAGCGGAGCGGGACGGGAGAACGATCCTTTGGCAAATATATTGTAAATTCATAATTCTGCAACGCCTACTTCGTACGGGTACGATGAGTTTGGGAAACCCTTGCAATTGTGTATGGCTTCATTAATCTTGAAGATCGTAATCTTGAGCTAGAGGCGTTTTTATCGGATCAACTATCTTGTGGTCTTCGCTACGCTGCCCGCAGCTCGCTGCTCTCTGCCTTTGGCTCACATCTTTGACTTGAGATTAGTGGAGATTTGGATTTGTCCAATGCTGAGCCGCAGTTTGCCAACACCGTGTCATTGCTTTTTGTTCGAGGTGTCTGTAAGCCGATTTTTGATTTCAACAGAACTGCACCATTCACATGCTGCCCTCATTGTTTCCGCTTCTTTTCTGTCATTTTTATCGAATTTGTTGTGTGACTTTTCAGAGGCTTAAAAAGTTGTGGAAAATATTTTGATGGATTTAGTTCTGTGACAGCTTTGTCCTTACGTCGGCCGGACAGACTTTATGATACGCTCATATGCGACGACGACGACGACCTCTACGGGCATTATTGTCGTCCCTGGCATTGCACTGCTGCGCATGCGCACAACCCGCACATGCCAATGAATGGCCAACAAAAATGCGTTCATTCATTAAAACTGTCTTACACTTGAACGCAAAACTGAACCGTATTTCCAACGGGTAGCGGTGCGAGGGCAAACACCGCCTAGTCCTCTACAACTGTGCCCGCTCAGAGTAGACCAGTGGTTCCGACAGTCGTCTTCGCATGGCAGAGCAAACACGAAATACAACAGATACAGTTTATGAAAAAAATTTATGAAAAAAATTGGGAACAAGAGTCGCTCTCATTCGTTGTGCATGGGAAAGTGTTGGTGCCTCACATGAATGCCCAGCGGTCAGAAATCGGTGCGAAAGTCGGCAAATGTCTCCAAATCATGGATGGATATATGGAGTGATTGAGGTGTTCTCTGACCGAACCCCCGACATGTAGTACAGACATCCCCATTCCCATAGACAACTTGAACAGAATTGTCCGAAGAGATCGGGCATTGTTCGGACGTGTCTGGGCATACTTCGCTGGATATGCATTTCCGATTCCCCCCCCATCAATAGATTAAAGAGGTTTACATACAACGGAGTATGTAAAGGTTTTCTTGAATACATATGTACATAGTTTTAAAAATAATCATCACTCTCGATAGGTCATCGATTATTTTGGGAACAAACAATTTGAAATGGTTGTCGATTGTTCGTGTCTACTTACAAATCTCAGTGCAATATGCGTTCCCACCACCACCACCACCGCCACTACCACCACCACCTTCGGAACTGCTCTGTAAACAAAGAAAGTCGCGATATGGCAAAGCATATACGGAGAATTTTCCCCGTTCATGTCCCCGGCAAATAGTGTTCACACAATTGCTGTGAACTCATAAAGTCAAATATTTCCACGATAATTGCACATACGAACGAACGGCGGCCCTGCTCTCACAATCATCACATTGTTTCGACGACATTACAAGAATATTTACCGTTCCGTAGAAGCAATTGCAAATGGAAACGCTTTCGACTGACACTGTACAGCGAGCGGCAAAAATAAGTACAAGTGGGCTCATTTCATACTTACAGGATTAGACTCGAGGCGTGTTGTCGTTGCAGCGCTGGATTTATTTGTATGGAGAGCTAAGCGGTATTGAGCGACATTTGAAATTGTCGCTCATGTTTCTGTCATATGTCGGCCTGGTATTGCCAGCTGATAAAATAACAAATTCCAAATATTAAGCATTACATTAAACATATTAAGAAGCAAATAAATACAAATTTGTTCGAAAATGACAAATGATATTCCGAATGGCAGGTGATATTCTGCACAATAATTGCGATCTATGTACTAAAGAGTCATATTCCGTAGACGTGGTGTATTTCCGAAGACGTGGTGTCGTACCACCCGTCACTTTTCTGGCAGTTCGATGGATCGGGACCATTTGCGAGACTCTATGCTCCAGATGGAAGCCATTTTGGAAATCAGCTCTGATCATGCGGACTTATGATCGACGCACTCTGTATACAGTTCGATGCGTTTGAACATACATACATGCCACATGCAACATATACTCGTACACATGCGTATCTGCGTGTGTGTGTGTGTGTGAAATGTTTCAGCTCAGTTCAGTCGCTAAGTACGAACACATATCAGTGATAGGACAACAATAAAAACGCACCGCACTCAGTCTGTGATACGCTGTTCTCTTTTAGTGGCTTGATAAGCGCATAAATTAGCGTGAAGCGTGCAAAAATGGTCGCTGACAAAAAAGGGTCTTTCACTCTCGCACACGCACTCACACGCTCGCAGTCCCGGCTGTTCGGCTCAGTCGAATGCGCCATCCTAGCTGACTACTGGGAGTAAGTGATTCTATGATTCCGTCCCATTGTTCTTTTCGACGGTCCTCGGGACTCGGTGGCATTCGTGCAGCTGCAGCTATGTATGTGACAAGCTTTGATTCCCCGTTTGCAGCTTGCTATGTCGCTTACGTTGCTTAACTGGAAGATGGATGGCTGCGTTTTTAGTTGTTGTTGTTTTTTTCGGGCAGATTTAATGGTGGTTCTTTTCGGGTTCCGATGTTACGGTTATTTTGCTTTGCTCGGTGGATGTTTGCTTTAGCTGTTTAGAGACGGTTGGTGTGTCAGAGGCCGTTGGTTGTTGATTGCGATTCGGATGCGGATTCGGATTCGGGAGTGTTTCCCTAAAAATATTTGTTGTCATAATGGGATTTCTGTCATTCTCGCTCGTTCTATGATTAAAATGGGGTGTTTGGCAGCCATATTGATGAACATTTCAGATTTTCCATTCAGCAAACACATAAATGACGTGAAATGTTCTACATGCAACACACAGGAACTGTGTGCGTACACACATATGTACGCATAACTGTACGCATTAGAATACCTTGGATCCCCCCGGTTAAAGGCATAAACAGTCGTAGTCTTTCATGTCAAAGCGAATACTCCTAATGATTTTGCATACAATGAGAATTTCCCCAGCGGGGAAGTCCACCACCCCCATTTCCCAGTGAAAGTGCATGGAGCTCCCTTAGTGAGTCACCCAGTGGCTCGGAATCATTATCAATATTTTTGATTTTTTGTAGATACACGGGGCACACAAATCGCCCGGTTGGATAAAGAATGCAACGCAAGGCAAGTGAGCCAACGATGGAATCACAAATTGGCCATATTGGCGTTCATTCAGCCACGTCGCGCCGTGGCACGGTACGCCACGACAAACGCAGAAGCAGACTGATTACTTGTTATTGTTGTTTATTATTTCGTAGCATAAAACAAGCCATAGTTATGATCAATCGATCAATAACCAACCAATTGATAGGTGGAAATCCAAAATCGACAGCAATGGCAATGGCAAGAGCAACAGCAACAGCAACAGCAATAGCAATACCAACAACAAACAAAAGACAACAGACAAGTTAATAGAGTTGCAATACGATCAGTACGATCGTTGGCTGGATGCTGCGCTCATTGATCGTCGGTCTGTATCATTGATTGTTGGTTTTATGCCCAGAGTGGTGGCTGGGGCAGGGGGGGGGGGTCTGACGATTTTGATTTTGCCAGACTTTCAGGCACTTGGTATCCGCCGTGTGAGCATGCGGTCATGTTGGACTGAACGTGTGCTTGTATGTGTATGTGCTCGACGATAGAGTGCGGAGTGTGCAATTCGCTCTGTATTATTGGAAGATAGCGCGCGAATTGGCTTTGATCATTTTACGGTTGTTTAAAGATTTCTTCGTTCCCCATCGCCAAAAGAATAGGCAACAGCACTTGTATGGAAGTGTGAGCGAGTATGTAGTAACTATTTCAACGCTTACAGTAACTAGCAGCCGACATACGAAGGCAGTTTAGTAAGTGCGGTTTCCCCCTTCAAGCGAATACGGGAAGTTTGACCGTTGGTGGATCGATTGGCGGTGCTGTCCCGCAATTGTCATTCTCGAGGTGCCTCGATTTCATACCTCACGCTCAACCGGTCGTTTAGTGTCTGGACGAACGTTGTTCGGAAATGACTTTCCACACGACCGACTGCATCGGTGCCCCCTACAGACGTTGCCACATTGTGTCTAAAGCTGTCGTTGTCGAAGATGATGACGATGACGATGATGACTCATTTGCTTTTTGAGTTATGGCCAGCAGCTAAAGCTGGAGAAAAAGTCGGCTCTCTTTTCAGCGATGTTGTGGTAGTTGCAGTTGTACATTTCTGCTCGAAGTGTGTGTGTGTGTGTGTGTGCACTTGAGCACGTCGTAAGCTTGACAAATTCAAATAACGGTCGGTGTTGTTTGCCTCCTCTTGGACATTGCTTGGTCGATGGTGGCCCGTGGTTGCTCCGCTGGTTGTAGTTTCTTCATCTGGCATTCGGAAGAATGTATGTAAATGCAATACGCTGCTGCAACTACTAAGGCCTTCGCATATGAGGCCGTCTTCACATCTATACTATCAGATAGACGATTTCGATTAGGATATATGTATCTGCCAGGGCTGTGGAGTCGAGCCAAAATTGCTCGACTCCTCTTCAGACTTTAGCATTTTTATAAATAGCTCGACTCGCCTGATAAGCTCACGTACTAGACACAAAGCTATAGCATGTAATTGTCCATGGCTGCGCGAACATTCGGTTTTATTTTGTCCGTCCTTGAACGGATTTATCCTGCTATGCGGTTTCGTGATCGGTGATATATGTAGATGTAGATGAATTCAACCTGCGAATTGGAAATGGAACACAGTGGTGTATTTATACATATCGCTCACAACTTAAAACACGATTTTTTATAGGAGAGCCGTTTAAAGTTATCAATTGCGTCTTAATGAGCAAATATAGGAAACACCTGCATAAAGAACCGTTGTCCGTTTATGTCCTCAAACATCGTCATACCATACATACATACAGTTGTTGCGGAACCAACACCCATGTAATACGAGGAATATTGACACTGACACAACGAACCGACACGGGGAACTGGCAGTAAAGAATATCAGAACCGGCCTGAACACACAGTCGTAAAGCTTATGGGAGACTTTCAATTTTAAAAACTTCATCAAGGACATTTTCATTACAAAATGTCGATGAGCTCCTGTCACAATTATGAACAAATCTCATATGAATATATAAGTTATTATTTAGTAGAAATGTTGTTACACCATATGTGTAGTTTGAATTGTATGCTGTTAAGTACTTACTCACTGACTTAGGTTGGCTCTACCACCAGTTGTTGGTCTTGGCCTGACTAATACGTGATTTCCAAGCACTTCGGTCTTCGCAGTTCGTGATACCAAGCATATTCACTGTTAAGTACTAGTAACCTGTAATTATGATTTTTGTAATGCCAATTGGGCGCTGAAGCGACAACATTTATCCAATTACCGTATAATAAATAAATAATTGAAAGGTGCCAAACTGAGTATGGCACCGACATAATCTTTGGATTTGGTTCACACTCACTGAATCTATGGGGGGTGTCATTACAATCGTATGAATTTAAAATATGCATTTGATGTAGAAATAAATAAAAGGCCTGATGGAAGGCCTTCGTGCCCGTCTTTGCCAAAAGGAGAATGTACCTACACATTCGCACAGACATACGTACAGATTTCGGTTTTTTTTTTGTCTTGTAGTTAAAGTATTCATGGTTTGTAATTGTTGTTGTTATTGTTATTGCCCGGTTCATTTGGCAGCATTTGCACCACATTTTCTTCGATGTCTTTGATCTTTTGCCGCTTGTACGATTCCGTTTTTCTTCATTAATTTCATTGGTTATTTATATTGCTGACTTTGTAATTTCTGCAGTCATTTCCAATTGTTTCCTTTCTTTGTTTCACAAGTTTTCGTGAAATATTTGCCACAAATGCATCGTTTACCTTTTGCCGGGGAAAAACAAATTGATCGCAGCTGGTGCCTGTCTTCAGCTCCCTTGGTACACTCGTATTGAAGCTCGATTCGTATGGTTTCTCATACCGCTGACATGGGTCATCGTCGTCAACGGGATATTCCGAAGGCAATAGGTCGGCAAAAGGGCTTTCGCATTATCCTCCAAAATCCGTCGTATCCGTCTACACAGATATCGGCGCAGTCTGACGTTTGACGAAATAGTCACGTGTACTCTCTACCCCACCGTCGACACGTCTTAGTGTGCTGTGCTGCTCTGAAACCTGAGACCCAAATAAACAGTCTATACTTCAATGTGCGAGACAAAATCGAACATAAATTGATCAACATTTTAAATTTTAAACACTCCTCTGTCCCCACATTTGGAGTCGTGTCATCACGACGACTTAAATTATGAACATACCTAAGGTACATACATACATACGTGTGTATGTATGTATGTATACATAAACTTCAAAGCTCTACTCGTCATCTAGTTGAATCCCTTAACAGAGATTTACAAATGCCCGTCCTCCCATGGCGAAGTCAAACAATTTTCGCACCTGTGTAACAGTATTAAGGCGAGCGTATGACTCTTTCGATCGAGTACCTTCTCAATTATCCTTGCATCCTAATTTATGGGATACATGGCAATGGTCTTTGCATTCCGACATATGTCGAATATCGTCTGTGCAGAATCTGAAGGATATTTTAAGATTTGGCTCCCATTTGAGTCAGTGTACTCGTCCCTGGGTGCTAATATTCGATTTCACTTTATTGTCATTTGGGAAAAAGCACGAAAATCTGTGATGCAACGACCCGACACTGTGCACCGTCTGTCCACAACGTGTGTGGCCCCGATGAAAACGACGTAGTAGATGAAACACCTCTCACTATCCCCCTCCTTGAATGTGGCTTCGACGGGCCATTTTTGTATCAATAATAAGCCATCAATATCATCATTAAAGACAATTACAGACAATTGGCCATTGTGAGCGACACGTTTTGTCCCCCGATTTGAACAATATACCCAACAATCCGACAACAAACCACCGACATGCATATGTGTATGTGTGTTTGTGTGTGTGTGTGTGAATGATAAACCAATAAGACAAAGGCGGACTTCAACAATATCACTGTCTAACACTCAATAATACGAAAATCATATCCCCTAATACACTTATTGTGGGATTTGTCCATGTTTGTGCAGGCGAAGAACTGATCGTAGACCACCAACACACCGCATCAAACGAAAGGGCCGACGTGTATGGGAAAAATCGGTAGAGACTTGAAATGTCATTGCAAAAGTGTCAATCCATTGACAAATAAGAACATTCCAAGCGATATTGCGGGAGGTGTATAGAGAGAGAGAGAGAGAGGGAGAGCGAAGGACCTTAGTACAAGTGCAGAGCCAAACACGTACAGAGAATGTGAACTACAAACATGAAAGCGGAGCATTTCAATTATGTGTGCCCAGCGGGTGTCACCATTGCCACCTACGGCCCGTACACAGTCACACATTAAGGCTCCGACTTCACTGTTGTTGGGAACGAAGATCATCGTTTAAAGAGCGAGCGCGCGTGTGTGTGGCAGTTTGAGCCTCAGTCGCACATCCTGACGATGGTGCATGGGCGCACCATTTGTTGTTGGCGTGTTTCTTTACAAGAGTGTTAATATATAACATCCCTCCTTCTCTTATCGCCCAAAGGGAAAGGCGACGATGCGAACGGATACCAAATCTGTAATTGATTGTCAACTATGACTTCATTGTCTTTACACGTCTCAAAGGAGCGATATGCGACATACATATATGTGCCTGTGTGTGTGTGTGTGCGTCTTCCTTTTATTCCGGCAGGATCTTCCTCTCCATCATTTGTTGTCCGTTCATCGGCCTACGTTGTGTGTAAGTGTTTCTCGGCCTCTATGCCAATTACTTGTCCAATTGTCACACAGTAGCCCAACTGTGGACACTGTCGCTGCCACTGCCACTGACACTGACATTGTCATATCTGTCGCTTTGCCATTGAAGAACAACGTATTGTGTGGGCCACCCAAGATGCTGATCGCTCAAAAAAGAGCTGAGCACCAAGTGAGATTTGTGTGGGCCTTCCTTTCAAGAGATACTTTATCATCATCACATGCCCATTAACAGCAAACTTGTTGAAATTCTATTGCCACCCCGCTTGAGAACCGGACGTGATTTATGACTGCATAAAGGAACACTTTTCCTTCTTCGTTTGCGGCGACGATTGGAAATGCGAAAATTCTCAAACATTTAACTGCATTGAACAAATTAGGACTTCAGAAGCAGCATCATGGCAATTCTTGATGTCATTGGATACCTTCCAATTGGTACTCACGTACAGCTTTGCTGCATGTGGGCGCGTTGGTAGACTCATTCCATTCACCCATGACGTTGGCCTGGACGACTTTGTCATTGGACACCGGCAACGGCAGTGCAATACATGAATGCATTCACATACATTGGGGCACATGCATGGATCCCTTTATGGCAAAGAAACGACAACTCTGCATTCGAATTTCAAACTGTTCAATGCAAAGTTGGCCGACTGCAGCTCCTTGAAATACTCTGGTACGTTTCGCCAATGTCCGACATCACAATTGACGATTTTCATCAAAAACATTGGCGGCTGAACATGATTCATCCGTTTGGCATGCTTTCATTTCATTTCATTTCATTTAAATTCAATTGGTAACTGAGCCTCTTAGGCCTTATACGGATACAGAATACTTTAAATAATATAATTAGTATAGAAAATTTAAACTAAAATGTTATAATACAATATGCAACCAAATAATAATATAGGGTGTTTTTTATTGAGGTATAGAACTTCGAATTGAAATAAAACACAAGAAAATCGATTTAATGTCCATCAATTTGGCTTTATTGGAAGGATAATTTTATTCCATTAATGTTTAAATATGATTTCGGGCATGTGGCCGTCGCGGCAGGCTCGAATAAAGCCAATTCTACAGGTCCAATTTCACTGAACAAAATTTTGTGATGAAAATCAGCATCGAGATGAATCTCATTTTCGGCCCATACACCAAAATCACGACGCATTGCATGGTCTCGCGGCTTTAATTCTTGCACAAGCTGGATCTTGTAAGGTCGCAAGCCAAGATCTTTGCGCAAAGTCTTCCATAAAGTTGATGGACAAAGCTCCAATTGCTGTGCACTGTGGCGAATCGATTCATTCGGACGGAGCTTGCGGTGAACTTCGCGAACTGAATTTGCACGATTTGCAAGCGTTGTTCTTTTGTCAACCTGTTCATGATGAAATGGCAAACCAAACTAAATATTAATCACTTGACAGCTGACAAAATGGCCGCCAGTTAAAAAAGTGATGCCAACTTAAAGTTCTATACCCCAATAAAAAACACCCTTTACAAATTCCACCAATTTTTGGAAAATTTTATTTGAAATACTGTGCTCGTCCAGCTTCATCCGTCACCCTGACTCATCGATGTTTGATGTTGTTGTAAGCATCTTTTCACGATTGACCACAAGTTTTCAATCGGGTTTAGGTGAACATTTTTATTATCCAGTCATTCTTTAAAGATTTCGGATGTGTATTTTGGGTCGCCATCCTTCTTCAGCATATGCTCTCCTCTCCGTTTTCTTTTTCTATAGATTCTTGTTCATAGATTTTACGAAATATACATCTGAATAGAGAACATTGCAGAGTCTTATTTTTTTTCTGAAGATAGAGACATACATTTTGTGTGGGGCTCTGGGAGCGATGACGATATTATTGAAGCTCGACTTTGCTGCGAGTGTGTCTCTTTTCAATTTACAGATGTTTTGAATACTGCAGAACCCGGGTTCGAAACCCGGGTTCGAAATCTGGTAAGACCATCAAACATTTGAAAGCGGCTGCTTTCACCTCGTAAGTGCTGGCGACCTTACGAGTAAGATTCATCCAATTTGACTTAGAAGGAGCTTCCGAATTCATCGGTAATTATATAGACTGTCCTACGAATTGATTATGATTCTCTTAAAAATCTGTAAAAAGATTCAAATAAAACTTTGCAATTTGTTGGTGCATTAATATTGTTACAACAATATATTCAAAAAGGTTTTGTTCTTAGTTTTTGTACTGGGTGGTGGCCACCTATAGCGGCTCTTCATAGATAAACTTGGTTCGTTGTTTCCACTAAATTTAAACTTTGCCTTAAACAGAACAAAAAGTTTATCTTGTTTTACTATTGCTCTTCTTATAGGTTGAGAAGGGCACGATGCCCAAACATGTGCTCACTAGAGCTGCCCACTGTATGGGTGGGGAAAACATATCAACAAAGTGAAATATATATACATATACACACATACACATATGCATGTATGTATGTATATAGCAAAAAAGATAAATGTCTACAAAAAACCATGGGCCTATAAGGAATTCCCAGCCCGCACAAATCGAACCCAAATTCCAGTCAGTTTCTCGAGAGATATAATTTGTTCTATTAAGAACTCGTAGAGTTCTCTTGGTTTTTAAATAAACGAGAGAAGACAAATTCAGTTTTTCCTATCTTTGTGGTGTTCAATAATTGCAGTGCTGAAAATAAGTGAAATATTTCCCCAAACATTTCAACTGGGAAATGTAATGTGTATTTGCAATGGCCACTTGTGCAGGTCAAATGCACCACTGTCCTCATTAGTGAACATGTACATATGTACATACATGCATGCCTACAATCAATTCTTCGCAATGAAAATGAAAAAGTCACTCAATCACTGTTGCATGCAACACAGCGTCTCCTACGATTTGAAGTTCCACAACGCCAGCAAGTTCGTTGCGAAAACATCTTGAATTTACATTTTTATGTCGAGACCCGTCAGCTCAACAATGTGCCATTCAGGCCCCAGTCATTGGTCGTTTTGATTGGTGGACAATTCTTCGGTGATCTTCGCGATCTTTTTTGTGGGGTAGCTCGTGTTATCTGCCCGATTAACGTACATATGTACGTGTACATTGAATGCAAAATGCCATTTCATATAAATTTTGTGATAATTTTTCTTTAATTGAATTGAAAACAGAAACGATTACGAATAAGAATAAAAATATTACTAGGTGGTAGGTGGAGTTACGAACTATAACTTACTATATCTAAAACAGTCTCAAAACTCATGGAAAATACAAATAACGAAAGATACTTTTTCACAGACATACATACATAATTACAAAGTTGTGTTCTACCAAATTGATAACGAACATATCTCAAACAAAACAGACGATGCACGGTTAACGAGGGTTGGGGGTGGGGGGATGGGGGGTCTGAATAAATTATCGCCGATGAAACGAGAAATTGTGTAATTACTTAAAACGCTATTAACTCCAAATAGATGGGATCAATATGTAAATTAGTCACATGGACTTGATAAGCGACAGCACGGTGAGTTGTGATTAGAAGCCAAAGTAGGGATAGGCAGTTGAAGCGGTGGCGGATGCGGCTGGCTTGGTGTCATGGTAGGAGTTCATGGGATTGCCAGCGGCTGGGGGAAAGAACGAGCCGGCAAAGTTGTATGAATCCCACGACGAGGGGTGATGATGCGAGGCCGAAGCGGCTGCGGCAGAAGCGAATTGAGATCGCAATTGATCAGCCGGAGTGACACCGAAGGATGCTGCGGCAGGCATGGACGAGTAAGCGGCTGGGGTGGCGTAGGAGGCTGAGGTTTGACCGAGGGATGTCTGTCCGTAGGATGAGGAGTTGATGTAGTTGTGGTTGGCAGTGCCTGTCGATGCCGCAGTTGTTTGTCCTTGATGGTTGGGTGAGAGGGAGGCGGAACTGTAGCCGGATGAACTGTGGGGTGACATGGAAGCTGCTGAGCCCGTGGAGTGGGCATACGTATGATTTTGTTCGAAAGTGGGTCCCGCTTGTTGAGATCCGCCCAATGCGGGCCATGTGGATGTTGGTGTGTACAGACTCATGTTGTGGGAATGCGTCAATGCCGAGGCGCTCGACATATGGTGTGCGGTGGCGGGGTATTGGGGTGCCGACGACGCGACAAAGGACGTGGAGGAGGGAGCGCTGAAGCCACCGACTTGTTGAGTGTTCAATTGTTTGCGCAAACGGGCACGTCTGTTGGAGAACCAGACTTGGACGCGAGCCTCTGTGAGACCGGTGGATTGGGCCAGCTCTTCTCGCGTGTAGACATCGGGATATTGAGTTCGGGCAAAGACACGTTCCAAAGCGTCGACCTGTTCATTGTTGAATGTGGTGCGAGAACGACGTTGTTTACGTTTCAGTTCAACGCCTGGTTCGGCGTCATCCTCACTGTCGTCGCCAGAGTTGCCGGACAAGGGTCCCAATATTCCATCAATGGTATGACCGTTGGGTCCGGTCTCGCCCATGGCGCCGCCGCGCAACAATCGACTTATCGAACTCACCGAAGGCGCTGAGTTCTTGTCGCACATTCCCGATTCGATCAATTTGGCACGGATCTCCCAGCTGAAGATTCCAGGATTTTCATTTTTCATTTCCTCGATTTTAGCCTCAATATCTGGAGTAGCCACACGTGGTTTGCTTCCGCCAATGACGCCCGGACGAATGGATCCAGTCTCTTGGTAACGGTTGAGTATCTTCGAAACGCATCCATGGGAGACACGCAGTTGGCGCGAAATGACACAGGGCCGCACACCGGCTGCTGCCATTTCCACAATTTGCCGGCGTATGTGATTCGGCAAAGGACGGCCGTTGATGAACACACCGCCCAATTGATTGACACGACCTTGTCCTGAAAATAGATAAACAAAAGATTTAAATTAACTAATGTTCACTCCATTGTGCAACGCATTGAGGCCTCTCCTAAGACGGATTAAATATCTCAAAACATGATTGCTCTATTTCGCAAACACACAAAGGCAAAACAATTGCCCTGACAAAGGTCCAATGACGATCATTTCAGTGCGATCTACAAATGCTGACACCACACACACACACGCACAGTCATTCAAATTTGAGATCAGCCGCAAAGGAGAGATTTGCATGGGATATTTTGAAAACGTTTAAGTACAATTAACATTTGTTTCAAATGCAAACAATGCACAATGCAAATCGCACGGATAACCGATAAGCTGGCCCATGCAAATTTGCCCAATTTCAATATGTTTGGCTCCGATTGGTTTTTTGTTTCTGTTTCTGTTTCTGTTTCGTTTGTAAATCAGTCTTGTGGAGAGGATTTAAGGGAATTATAACCAAAAGAGCACGTCGATCTATATTTTTTTAATTTGAATTTAAAGAAGTGTCTTGCAAACGAAGCGCAATCGCTCCAGCTGTGCCAGTTAATCACGCAAGAAAAGAAACACACGCTCAAGAGAGAACGTCAAACGTACACACATAGAAAGTTTAGTGATCCTCAGTGAAGATCAAAGCTTGTGCCGAACGCGCCACACCGTCTGGCACAGCCAGAAGAAGCCCAAGCACGTACGTACGTGATTGCGCTTGTGTCTGTGTGTGTGTGTGTTGGGAGTGAGCAAAGCACGATCATTTTGTGCTGACGACGATCGACGATCACAATAGTGCCGTTGAATTCGACGATGACGATCATTGTTTCTTTGAAAATGTATGTGATGCGATGATGGAAGACTGTGTTGTTTTCCTCTCCCACCACCCACTTGACCATCTCGCCAACATGGTCCGATCAGAGGGGAGAAACCAACTGTATGTGTACGAGTTGTGGAATGTTAAGCACGATCAAGACAGATCATGACAGAGCTTTTTTCTATTTCTGTTCTGTTCGGTTCTGTTCTAAAGAAATTTCTTCACTTTTCTCATGGCTGGGTGAGACTAAACTGTTGTTGGCGGCTTCGATATTTACCTTGAAAGGGGTATCCAGCGAAATACGGAGTCATACTCAAAGCTGAAACAGCCATTTGCGATGGTGATATCGTTCAAACTCGTGTATATTATCGAGAGGGTAAATCCACAATGTCGTAAATATTGATATAGAGACTATGCACACGTTTTATTTTATTTCGCGTCCAATTGTCGTTAATCGGAAACTCGGTTGGTATTTGGTTTTGTTTTTCTATATTTTCCGTAAACGAATTGACGAACTGTTGACTGTTTGCTATTTATCGTAACAGAAAGCAGAAGCGTATTTTGATAGATGTGACTTGTTCGGTTGTCGTGTTGATACTGATTTCAAATGGTCACTGCTCGAACTAAAACCAATGTATGAGATTCTCTCTCTCTGCTCCCGAACAATGACCACTATGGCACAAGACAGCCAGCCAACATCACAGACACAGGCACACACACACACACACACACAGACAACCCACGCTTAAACAGCGCTCTCGGCAACTCTCTGTTGCCCCAGCCAACACACACACGTTAGAAAGAGACAGACCGTGTGTACGCAGTGATCTTTGGCAGGAACACCCACCGAGCTCTCTTCTCGTCGTCATTGAGCCGGATTCGCCGAACAGGAGCGAAAGAGAGCTCCGGTTTCACTAAACAATGGCTGCCACAGACTATTTGCCTTTCCTTTCCACCACCGTCGCTGTTGGCTGCGTTGTTGTTGCAACGGCTCCCGTAACGCACGTATCACAAGAAACCATCCCCTTCATTCACACTTCGTTAGTCCGAAGCGTGTAGAGTGTAGCAGAGTCCGTGGCCTGCACATTCTTAGATACTGCATACATGCATGTATTCATGTAGATATATGCATGCATATGTATGTATGTGTGTGTATCTTGTTTGCGCAAATGACTCTTTCATTAAATGTTCATAGTTATTTAACATTTCGTTTTGATGTTGTGACCTTTGCCGACAATGGCGTTGATTTCAATTTTTCACCGAATGTCCGAACAACCGGCCAAGAGTTGCATCCACCGACATCTGAGCTGGATGCTGAGTAAAAAGTCCAACTAAGCTGCTACTTGCCACCAATGTCAGCTGTTCCTCCAAGCTGCACTATTCGTATTCCGTGATACTTGCCCTAATGTGGACGTATGGCAGTACCGAGTCCACACGTGAAATAGTAATTTGGTGTTTTCTTTGAAATATACAGGGTCCGCCAAATAACTTTTTTTTTTTTTTGAAAATTCTATAAAATAAACTACCGGATATTCTCTTAAATTTCTTTTTTTTATTTGAAAGTACAATCCTTCCGGTTAATAATGGAAAATAATTTCATTCAAATGGCTGTTTTGACTGGCCATGCAGTAGCCTAACGACATCAGCTCTGCCGCTGATAATGCGATCTTTAAAAACAGGGCGCAAAACATCGAGTGTAGCTTCGGCTGTGTGGCACGTAGCGCCGTCCTGTTGAAACGAAATGTTGCCAATATCCTCCTCTTAAATTTTTGTAAACAAAAATTCGTTCAACATGGCTCGATAACGAAAATAACGAAAAGGAAATAAGCACTAGTTAAAAAAAAAACGTTAGATGGCGGACCCTTTACAAATGATATATCCACATACGATGTCAGTCCTCTCCAAATGGGTGAAACATGAAATGCTTCATTACTTTTTAATAGAAAAGACTGAGAGAGGTTTCTATAGACTGGTGGTTTGTTCTTCTGATCACACCAATTAATTAGATACAGTTACTATAGCGTCGACTTGAACGGATCATCAGATACATGCATATAATAATGTAACTGTTTCCCGGTTTCCCGAGGAATAGTTGAACTTTTTTTCGAACACACTGACCACAAGCAAAGTTATAAAAAGAGACCATATTCGACCATTCATAAGATTGGGATAACAAACCTTAGATTGGGATAACATTGGAAACCTGGGAGCAGACCCGATTTTGAAATGTAATTCCCAAGCGGTCCAATCTTCCAAATCGACAATTGAGAACTGTATTTGTGATCCATTGAAATATGTATTTTTAGCAAAGGGCCGGAAATAGACGAAGCTGTAGTGAATTGTAGTTCTTTTTGAAGCTCCTTCAAAGTCTACACCAAATAAACACGAGCATATAATTCGAAAAGCGGCGGAGTGTTCGGTCGGCCATTGTTCCAAATCGACATCGATAATTTTAAAAATATCGATTTCTATGGAATGTTTTTGAATATCTGCTTGATGCTGGACGACGGACTGCGGTTTGTATAAATACAAATATGAAACGTTTACCAATCGAATTTGTTTATTCATTCACACTCAGAGACAAAACACAAAAATGCATTACTCGGGTCGAGGTTTCCTATAGACAACCGACAATTCTCTACATGTTCAAGTCAATGTGTTCAAAGGTGTTGTATTCAATCGAAACGTTAATGGAAATACCAGGTACACTGGACATTCGGAGGGGTCAACTGTTTTGCCGCATAAAGCTTGATTTGCCACGAACCCATAGATCGAAAATAAGCTCCTAGTCCGCCCAAATCGAAGTTGACGTTTTGAAGACACATTAAATATTCAATTGTACCTACTCAATAGGCCTAGAGAATCGCAAGATAGCACAACAAAACTAAAAACGTGCACTTTGCCCCGAACTGGCTTTGTCCAGTGATAACTTTGTCCTTAAATTATCTTTTTAGTGAAAATTATTTGTAAGAGTTGTAAGACATGCCTGAAGAAATTGACTTCAATTTGGGGTCGATGGTCATTTTCGAGCAATGATTTTTTTTTTGGCGAAACTTTTTTTTTAGTTTTTCCAACCCTACTACAGGGTGATATATTGTTCGATATGGGGGGCCCAATACAACTTCCGACACTGATTACTTCAAAGTGGGCTGATATTCTTGGGTACAGAAGGGTACATGTGGTTGCCTCAATCTCAAAGGCACCCAAAGTAGTGACCTTTGTCAAGACCTCATTGCCAAAATATTTCGGTTCTTCTCCGAAAAATGAATTGCCTCCGGTTATGCGATCATGCGTGCTCCAATCCTGTTCGAACATGCGTATGCACCATAATAAATATGGGGACGGTGTGAATTTACCATGCGTCGGTCCGTTTAACACCAGCACGGCGATGTGATGATTGCCCGGGTCGTACAATTGAAGCCTTATGGCAACAATGGAACCGCAGGCTTTACTCGGCTACGAGGCGTTGAATGCCTTTGAAGATGAAGCGATGTGTTTAAGCGTTTACCGCCACCGACAGACAATGCAATTGCCACCAAAATGTCTACCGCATTTACACCGAGTCGTACGAGTTGCAAGATGGGCATAATCAACTAAATACACACACACAATAAGCGTTAATAAGAACGCCAACATCAACTCCTTGTATGTGTATGTATGTATGTATGTACATACATTCGTGTATGTACTTGCCAACAATAGAAGACAACCTAACGCCTGCGCACAAAGGAAAAATCTTCTTTAACGCCGCCGCTAAGCCACCAACGAAGATCATCACTAAACGATCGACACCACACTATCTCTCCCTCTTTGGCTCGCATCCTCCTCCTGGCACACACTCGACGGTTCGGTTCTGCTGCGTTCAGTCACACACACACAGAGATCCTTCTTAGTGGCTTTTGCGTGATTGTTTTATGGTATTAAACGTTAATGCGCGTGCCCCGTCACACAGACGGAATGTTCGAGCACCCGCAAATGAGAGTTGCAAGATCACAGGCATTTCACCGATCCACACATACAATTAGTCGCGGTGCACTCATCATTTGCGAGTATGGGGAAAGGACCCTAATTGACGAGAAAGAGAGCAAACGCAGCCAACTGGATATCGGACCATCTGACTCACTTCGTCGTTGTGTCCCTTTGCTTTCCGAAAATTGCGTCATTGTGGGCGTTTAAGGTTTTACGCTTAATTCAACTCAATCGTTCGCTGTGACACAACAGATTTCGGTTCGGTTCACAACATTTGGAGGTGCATGGACATGTCCTCCGCGGAATAAGTCTGTGCTTGCCACATATTGCCAATCAGGAATAAAAACCCAGGTTCGAAACTGGGTAAGACCGTTTCCACCTCGTACGAGTAACAGAGAGTAATCGCTGAGCCATGTGAAACTGCGCACAGCTCACTGACGCGAGAGAAGTTCCGCGTCGGTGCCTTCATGGAAAGTTAAGGGAACTAAGTTAGTAAAATGATAGATGTTCGTGTTGGTCTCAAAGTACACCCTACTTTATCGCTGATTGTAACTTCAGTGCGTACTTTCGTTTCAAACGCATTTCTGAATGAATTGATTCGCATTAATCATATGCTCTAAATACACACGCCTAACAAACTATTTGAAGTTCTTAGCGGGCGGCTTTGTCGTTTCTGGATTTTACATATTTCATGTTTTCTGGTTGCAACTCCGTGTTGAACTGGCGGCGGTGGCGGCTATCCCACACTTTGTACGAATTGACTATTTTTCAACTCTAATGCGGAAGACATGTGGACTTAAATTCGGTAGTCGGCTACAAGAGTCTTAATTTGTTTTTTGTTGTTTTGGGGTTTTAACCAACTGCTTATGCCGCGTTATTAATGGGAACACTTTAATCTTTGTCAACTGATGTGTCCTCCACACGAGGTCCATTGAATTGGTGGCACGGGTTCGATATTTCTATTTGGACGGTCTATTTTCGTTGTTAAGTCGAATACATTATTTGATGTCGCCTACAGTTAAGGACATTCTTACATCAGTCCAAAGCAGATCATTCTTTGCGAGTACATAGCGTTGTTATTCAATTGTGAATGATGTGCAAGTGATTTGAGTTGCATTCGATTGACCATAACCGCAAATACTTAAGCCTCACGTGGATGAGAGACGACGGATTGTGATCCGTCGACCAATGAAATGTTCTGCCGTGATGTTTCTTTCGTAGCATTCGCTCCATTTCCACATAAATATTTGTAAACCATTGTTTGGCTGGTGGTCAATCAATCCAATGAATGAATATCGTGGATTATTGAAATACGACCTTTACGCCCCTTGATGAATATCCCGAATACACACCCTGGTGTATGGATGTGGCCTGTACTGTGTCGGGAAAGAAAACGTTCGAATTGTTTCAAAGCGATTAATTGGTTGACCGTAAATGATGTGTCTGTGATGTGTTTGTGCCGACATACACTTAATTGGGTCCTATGTATAATCGATTATTGCTCGTGGGCATAAAGCGCCTTTCTAACACGTTCATGTTAATTTCTTCGAAATCTTGATATCCTTTCGAATAGAACAGAATAGAATAGAACAGAATAGAATGTACGACGATGTGTACGTCGCGTTATGGTCGGGATATCTGAGAGCCACGCATCGTCACATATGAAATTATCATGTTTATGGGGTTACACCTGCGCTGGTGTCGGCGAGGTGATGCGTTTGATGGCCGATTGTTGGACAATTGCTGCTACTCACTCAACTCCAGCGCACACACGTCTGTGTACGAGCAGACGCTGCTTTGTCTCGATGATTGACTGTGATGGATTAGCGCCCTTTGCGGCGTGATGTTTACGCTGCTAACTCGAGCGTTTAGGTGTTGAAGCGCCCACATGTGCCTCGTGTCTGTCTGTCCTCTGGTCGCGGTTTTGTTTGTCGTTGGCATTAGTTGTGCCATCACAATTGACTTTTATACTCGTTCGCCTGTGCCCCGACCACCAGTGCACGGAGGCACGCACGCATTCAAATATGTCGTCAATGGTCGACTCGAAGTGTCTGCGGTAAAAGTAGCGAAAAGTGTTACAGTAATTTAATACCTGGAGATTACAACTGGCTTAGCACACCCGGTATTCTACAATGTAATGCACGGAAGCTTCTTACCGTCGCATCGCAAGACATTGAATCCTCTGTAACGGTATTGCCAGCCAATGATGCCTTTCACTTTGCTGGTTCCCGGGGTGGGGGAGGGGGAGGGGGAGCGAACGATGGAGAGATCGACTACAATTATAGTGGACAAATTTCGAAAATATCTTTTGATATCGGTTTAAAACGCCGCTTCGTAGCGGAAGCTGAACTTCCGATGGCACGTGATTCGTACACCGGCACATTCATACGAACGCAGCTAATGCGTACCTTCATACGTACCTTCATCTATTTAATCTGGAAATGTCACAGTCATTGTCGTTGTCAGTCTGTCATTGTATCCGCCGCCGCCGCCGCCGCCGCCCGCCGTTCTCAGCGCATCAGAAAGAAATTGTGGCAAATCGATTATCACTAACACAACCGCACATCACACAATTGCCTTAACATGTCGTGCCCATGCGCAGTTCTGATCAACTCCAATTATAGTGATGCTACAACAGTGAAACAGTCAGTACGGAAAAGACAAAAATTGGAAATGCAACGCGAACCCGTGCCCCACTACCAACGGCGACTTCAGTTTGCCAACCTCTCCTGAGCGTGTCATTCATTCATTTCACTTTTAATCACAAACGTACACACTCACACACACACACACAGACACACATCAGTACGTTTATGTGGCTGTGTCTGTCCGTGGTTGATTCCCAGCCCCAACACCAGCGATAGTGATGCCTGGTTGCCAAGTTGTGGGCACCCGATATCCATCCGATAGACGGATGGACGGCTGGATGGATGATATCTATCGGAATGTGTGCATAACTAAAATGCATTACAAAACGGCATTTGATCTGGTAAATAAATCACATCAAAAGCACCCAAAAAAGAAAAGAAGAAATAAAAAAAAAACACCGCTGCGCTCCGTCACTCAGTCAGTCAACTTCTATTACGCTGGCAGAATCGAGATTTCATTCTCGAAGTGGATGGATTCCGGTACAACTCCCCGCGAATGGCTGCACCATTCATTATTCAATGTCAAATTAAGGGAATTGTTATTGGTGGTGGTACTCGAGTTTGTGCGTATGCAGCCATGTGTATTTATTTAAATGCGAGACGGCCGAAGGGAGAGCCATATAAATCATACGTAAATTATTGATAAGCGGGTTGCACGTTGAGCACATTCGGTCGAGAAATATTCAATTGAATCGAATGGAAAGCATGAAGAAGCTTTGAAATCACCTCCGACCAAGGGACAGGCGGTTGTTAACGTGCACGAACTCTTTGAGCCGAATGTCTTGTGGACTGTAATTGGTCGAAAAGTCTCCGACAGTTCGGGCATGTTTCTTCGGCATCACGACTCATCACACTTGTGCCAATATTCAGATGACTTTTATTTTTCAAATTACACCATGTAACAGCCATTTTTCCCAAGGGATGTCTATAATATTTTCTAGAGTATTTTGGGGGCCAGAACTCGAAAAAAAAAATATAAAAAAAACGTCAACTTTTGCAGACTTTAGTGGCACCTAAGAGCAACGTGGCCCAGAACTTAATTTCATTTAGCTGCCACAAATTGGAATGGCAACATCTCAAGTCACCCAATTGTGTTTCTGAATTATTGAAGATTTAAAATGAAAGGGTACGGGTATTTTGAACGTTAAATGAATTGCTTTAAATAGACATGAGTATTTTTAACAGAATACAGACTTTGACTTTTGGGACACTTTTGCATCATTAAGTCCATTTCGTAAACTGTCATAATTTTCACTTGTATCGTTTACCTTCGCGCCTGTCTGACATCCACGGAATTCTCACAATTCGTAATTCCATGGAATTTGTTCTCATTCGATATCTTAGTAGGTTCACACATGCACTTCTTAGTTCATTCATAAGATATGAAAAAAATTAAGACTTTTTTTTCACTTATTTTTTTCACTCAATAAAAGGACCTCGGATAATTGAACCTTCTTTCGTTTATACGAACTGAGTGTGTACTTTTGAAATTGCTCCATGAAACGAAGATAGAAACTTGTGGCACAACTATTAAAATACATTGCAGTAAAATTTAAATCGAATATTAATGATCTTGCATGAAAATAGAGACATTTGGATAAATTGTCTTAAATATGGTTAACACATCATTTGTTTTGTTTTTGTCACCGTTACATTCATAATATCGCTCTTCAGCGGTGTTCGTATCATATAAGTTTGTGTCTTTGCATTAAACATGTATTTCACATAAACGATTTTCCAATAAAGCGGATTCTCTTTTCTCGTATGTTTTGCAATCAAATTAAGTATTGCACCCATTACTATCCTGTACGCCCGGACTCACATCATCGAATACCTCCAGAATAATATTTCCAGTTGGAGGGAAAGACAGATATCGATTCGTGTAAGTATTTACATTTTCCTCGGACTCTGATTTTCTCACGACCATCAGACTTGAATGAATTGTTACCTTGAATGAATTGTGATGTTTACCACAGATTTGCGTAATTTCTTAGACTCACTTTGGGCTCCGAGAATGCCAATGGACGTTGTCAATTTGTGCAATGTAGAGGCGATATCAGGCATCGCCTGTATCCGTTTATCGCTCAATTAAGACCATTATGTAAACACACTGGCACGCAGACACACACACACACGGACACTCACACACACGGACACTCATACACAATTAACACAGCACACAAGTGTTTATTCGCCAATAAATATCATAAATCGAATAAATAAAGTATCTCTAATGCATTGTTTATGGCACATTAACATTTCGGAGATATGTGCGAGTGGGTTTGTGTGTGTTGTCATGCGTGGTGTGGTGCGGAGTCGATTGGATTGGAGTGACGATAGAGGCACTTGCCGACACCTCGGTGGAAGCGTTGTAGTCTGAGTTGGTGGCTAGTGGCTGGTTCCACCTACCGAAGACGCACAGCGAATGGACAAATTTAATTACTATCTTCGTACGAGCCAGACAGAATGGTGGAACTAATGCTTGGGAAGTATGTGTGGACGTATGTTTTACCAGTGGCTGTGTGTGTGTGTGTGTACGCCAATTTTCGATCCCGAAGATGAACATCTGATCTACAGGCTCCTTAGTGTCCGCTTAGATGTTTGACTGCCAACACAGAATCGATGACAACAAAAACAGAGTCTCTCTCTCTCTCTCTCTAACTCTCACGCACACACCCACACAGCCAGCGCTTTGGCAAGGTGTTGGTGTTGGTGTGAACGTAAGCGCTGCTAAAGTAATTGGCAACGCCTTGGCAGGATGTCCGAGTAACAGCACATTTTTTTTTTTGGAAAATATGCGTTGATAATCGATCATGGCATTGGTTTGATGACTTCATTGACATGAACTCAAGTCCTGTGGAACAGGAGCAACCAACACACAGGCACTACTGCAGCAAAAAGGACAATGTCCACAGGCTGAGGACAACGGTGACCCAGTCAGTCGTACACAAAACAATTCGCCCACTAGGTGTTCCAAGATTACCGACAGCATGCTGAATGCTGTAGCCGGCCAAGACCGATAGTTGATGACTGTTCAATTAGAAACGCTACCATCGGGCGACAAAGTGCGTTAAGCAATCGGACCTGCGAGGCGGCCTCGTCCAGTCTGGGAAACGGCTCACATTTGTATATTCACATCAGAATGAGACACTCAATCTATTCAGTGATCGCCGTGGTTGTGTCGGCGATAATGTCACATACAATCGTGTGTGTAGGCTCGCCATCTAACCATACGGCCCTCGTCAGATGGCCACACGCGGCGTTGCAATTAAAACATCGAACTGTCGCCGCACCTACTGTGGGCGGTAGAAAGGGATGGCGAGTGCGAAAGAACAGCACACAGGTGCGAGCGTATACGAATGAATGTCTGTCTGTCCATCACACGGACCAAGACATGTCCTGCTTGGTTTGCGGTTCTAGTGTTAATTGTTTGTTTGTCTGCGTTGAACTTTGCACGCCTTAACAAGCTCGTCATATGCGTTCCTTGCACGGTGTTGTTGACAAAAGGACACACATCGGTCGCCTATAGCGTTACAAAAATATTTGCGATCCCCCGTCTCGTCCTCGGTGAATACTACGGGCACAGGTAATGCACAATTTTACGGCCACATTATTAGCAACGAGATGAGCGACAACTATTCATCGCTTTGGTCGCTGTGGTTTCAATTTGTGTCCTTTTCCTCATGCAAACCGAAGCTTTATCTCTCTCTCTCTCTCTCACTGTCTGTGTCATTCGATCCTTCGGTTCGAAAGGTGCAGCGCTGAATTTGTCACGGCTACGCGTGAAGACCGCAATTATGACTGTGGTCGGGTTCGGTTCTGCCATATATTTGTGGTCATTTTCTATTCAATCGTGCAATTTAGCAGTTTAGTATGTTGCCACAACTAAATGTTGCCATTCAGGCCCAAACACGACGTGCGATCGCCGCAACCGCAGTGATTTTGGCAGCACAACAAAAAAAAAGCTAAGTCTTAGTGACCGCAACATCGAGGACATCTTAATTGTCCCTGGGACAGATGTCGTGGAAATGTCAACAGGACCCTTGCGGGCGATGGCGGTGGCAAGTGTTCGGAGGTGGTGTTGCTGTTGTCTTTTTGCAAAATTATCCTGCTGACACATCGAACCAAATGTTGTTCGTATTAAACTAGGCGTGGCAATGGACTCCATAATATACCTCCGACTATAGAGCGTCACGATGGCAACACAAGTATTGTTCAGAACGGAATAAATGCTCGACGTTTGCCTCGAGGAATTTCGATGGAATCATTTCCATCTACATTCATTCAATTTATTCAATTTACAACATGGGTAGATACGTTTGGATCTACACAGCGTTAGACCGTAGTCACCCTCAGAATTGAATGATCAATGCGAGAACCCATCTATGTTAGTCTGTGTAAATGACAGGGGAATTGGGTCGATTTTATCGACCAATCGAACATGAAATGCGGAATCAGCGACCCCGATTCACTCAAAGGAACTTTTAAGGGCACAGACGGTTTTATTTTCAGAGGGCGGAGAATTCCCCGCTTGGGGAATATCCACAAACATCGGGGAACTACGATTTAGCACTCGGATTGCAATTCGCAAAGTGGGCGACTTTTGTGTTTGTATACACGGACTACAATTGGACTAGATATGATCGGGGACCAGACGTCCGAGTTGACCCCCTGCCTCTGTGAACGCTGGGACCAGTCTTCCAATCGGTTCACATCCGTCCACATTCTATTCGCACGTAGAACAAATCAAACGTCTTTCGATTCGGCGATAATCCATAAATAAATATGAATTGTATTCGGGTGTGTTCGGGCCAGTCTCCGCTGTATTTGTAGAATTTGTTATATGTGTGTTCGATTGAGCGATCCGGACACAGCTGAGACATTGGTGGGCACGATTGCCAATGACGAGGCATGCATATGCCTGAATGACATCGATGCGGTGGCCGTGCGCTGCTGCTACTCTGTCGATGCGTGGCAAGGATACTTTATCGCCTTGCCTGGTGTGGCATTCTAATTACCTCGAGCATTCGGTATAGATGAAATAAATTATCGCATCTATTGTCTATCGAAAGTAATCGTTCATAGCAATAACATCAAATCGATAATCATGACCAAACACTTTTCGCCAAATGGCGGCAACACATCAAAGGGCCGGACTGTCTTTTACGCCAACATCGAAACATCGAAATCAAACAAAAACGCTCCAATCGGCTATTGTTACTTCGAAAAGCGCTATTGTTCGGGGGTGAGGCGAATGAGTGGCTCCACATTGTATGGGATACCACAAGTGTCATGCATTCGCCACAACAACTACAACAACAGTGGCCAACTACAGCGTACTTTTTGTGACGGAGAAACAACGGTTCGACGGCGCGGTGGGTGTCCTCCGCGTCCGCGTCAGCGTCGTTAGGGAAACTGCTAACTAAGACCAAACACCCAGAAGACGTCAAGGTAATCATTCAAAAATTATGACAACTCTAGTTGTTGTACTGTCCGGCTACCAACAGATACCGAAACACACAAACACACAACACCAAGTGCAGCAAGTTCCAATAGTGAGCGTTCGAAAATTATTCATCCGGAGACCGGACAAATGTGTGGCCGGTCGGTCGGTCGGTCGATCGATCGCTAGCTGGGTGCGCGAGCGTGTTCCACACTTGGTTTCTTTGTTTATCGGCCAACAAGTGATTGGCCTTTTGTTTGAACCCCCCCCCCCCCCCCCCACCAAAAAAAAACAATAAAAACAAATGCCAAGTAGCTAAAATCAATCTATCATTTTGAGTTCGTTATTGAAACTTTTGCTGGCAACACACACGTTTCGGTTGTGTGCGTGTGTTGGGGTGTTTTTTTTTTTTTTTTTTTTTTGCAACAATAGCATTTTTACGCCATTCTTTTATCTTTTTAAAGCTACCGGAATTTACACTGTTCAGTTGTACTGCCAACGTTTTATGATGGGAATATTTGGTTGTTGTCGAACAAAAACAAACGGACAGCGAACAAGCCACAACGGTTGCAATTAATAAATAATTAAATGGAACCGACACCTTTTTCGTGTCGTGACAGTGTTTCTGTTTCAGTTTCTCACACAAATTTTTCTCCAGTCAGCCTCGTATGGCTGGCATTGACAGACTTGGACTTGATGCGGTTCCACAGTGCGGCAAGCTCGAAATGCATGCAAACTACCACGTGTGTCAACCAATCCGTGGTCCAAACGCTCAAACGTTGCCTTTTTGGTATTCCCTCTTATTGGTTTAAGTCCTTCTGGCCAAAAATGTTAATAACTGCTCATATATTTGTGCGGAAATTCCGTTCCGATAAATACCCTCTCACATCTGACATTCGACCCGATGCATGCATGTACGTATGTATGTGTGTAAGAGCGTCTTCTACAAAAGGCGGCCCATAACTGCACACATTTATCCATAGACTTTGTCCAAGTGGGGCTAGTTCTCTTCACCAAACTCCCCACAGACACTTTTTACTCATTGCACACTACATTCGACCCTCATTTGTGACACCGGGAAGCCTCCAGACGCTAGTGCTTTGTTTATCCCCAATTCTTCCATTTTTCGTCCTTTGAAAATGCGGGCGATGAAAATACTCTGTCCCTGATTATGAAATTCTCCGAAATGTTCTGCTTTTTCCAATTTAACGCCTCGTTGATGATGATTCCGAAACGGTTAACAAGTTGTTACATAGTACGGCGTTGAATAATATTTAAAAATAGTTTAGTTCTGGTCGTCGGGCGTTCAGCTCCAAAAGGGATATCCTGTTTAGTTTTTAGTGGCCATATCAATTGCGAGTGGTCTCGAGTCGGTCGTTATTTTACTAAACCATACAAAAAAAAAAAGTACGCTCTGGACACAGTGGTCTCTCGAACGGGAAGTGACTCATACAGCTCATACACTAGGATGTGGCTGATCGATGGTTGGGAAATCTGTAACATACTCACACACTTTTCGAAAAGGAAATTCGATTATCAATTTTTCTCGTACCGACACACACACACACACACTCACACACACAAAAACATACTCGTATTGGGTGTGTGTTGGTAGTGTGCCTACCGCATACGTTGCTAATGCAAGTCTAGCAGTTGTGCGGGACGCTGACAGGGATTGTTGGCTGGCTTATTCAGGACGACAGCAGTTGGCAAAAGTGGTGAGTTTTTCGTCGGCAGAAGGATGGAAGGTGCGGGTAGGTACACAACCAGGCTATGCCCGAGCCGAGTGGTTTCGTTTGGGTTTTTGAGTTGCTTAATATGCGTAAAGTTCACGCTTAATTCGCTGTATTATGAAGATCATGTTGAATGGCATTTGGTGCGTTGTTCTTTTCACCAACATTTTGTGCAAATGGAATTTTCC
Organism: Hydrotaea cyrtoneurina; assembly: GCA_958296145.1. Lineage (NCBI taxonomy): Eukaryota > Metazoa > Arthropoda > Insecta > Diptera > Muscidae > Hydrotaea > Hydrotaea cyrtoneurina. Next base: position 352,713 of record OY282516.1, on the reverse strand, counting down.
TATTTTTGAAAATAAATGTAGCTCGCTTGCTTGCTTTCTTCTGCAGCGACCAGGTGTAGACCCGCCACACGGCGAGAGAGAGAGGAGATTTTGAGGGTAGTATATCTAATGCCATCAATGATGTACGGAATGTATTGTTGACAGTAATTTCGCTATTTACGGAAATGTTGAAAAATTATTGAATGCTCGTGATTAATGGAATGTACAAATCAATATCGTCCGAGGGGACAACACCAGAAGATCAGCTGGAGAATCGAGGAAATTCGATCGTGAGTTTTGACACGATCATCACCGTGAAGGTCCCTACTGTGACAGTCAAAATGGAGACCATCAAGCACATTCCGGTATAGATAGTTTGATTTCTGCAGTTCCAGGGCTAAATGTCAGATTGTCACATGTTTCCTTTACATGGGAACTCTCAAATCGCAGAACTGTGCTCCATATGATGCCAATGCCAACAGATCGGGACCTACGGGCAAAACCGTTGCTGGAGAACGTCAAAGAATTGTTCTTGTCGGCAGCGTTGACTTTCCATTTAATTAATTTATATAACAAATTAATAATTCACATCTGTGGCGTAAACTTATTCCGGAAGTCATTCATTGACACGGGTGGTCCACAATATCAAACCAAAATTGTAAGAGGAGTGTCCAATTGGTGCTTGGACGTTGCGGATCCTTTTACGACTGAAATTCTCGCACCTTCAAGTCGCTCTATTTAGAAATACATTTAACACTTTATGATTATTGTTATTGTGCGGAAACATATTAAATCATGCAAAAAGAGATGAACACGACCACCGTTGCTTTTGCCGACACATAAATCTGCAACACAGCGTCATGACATGATCCTCGCGGAGAAGGAATTTTTGGCCGACATAACGTCAGATTTCCATCGAATTATTCGGCAAAGAAGAACAACAGAAACGAGACAACAGTCGAATTACTCAACGCACGCTGACGCCAACATGCGGTTGCCATTGCGACAACGATGGCACGGAGGTTCAGTTCGCGTGCTTCGCCGGCCCCAGTGCTGCCAGATGAAACTTCACCAAATGTTCAGGCATTTGGAAAACGCCGATTCGGAACCAAAGACCAGTTTCACACTCAGTGTGATAAATTAACCACATCTGGAGAGAGTGCGGCTGTACATACGGATATTTACTATGTTTGTATTAGAAATTGTGAATGGATTAGAGGCACATATTTCTGGTATTAGAGGAGCCCCTCGAACTTATTTTCGACAGACCAGAAATATTCCACAAAAAATGACCGAACATGATCAATCTGACCTTCTCCTTTTTCGCACGAGTTCTTCCAGGCGAACAATAAATAAACAAGGCGATTAGAAGGACATGCAGAGCTGCCAAATAACCAAATTGCCCACTCCTGCGGTATTTTCCTTCCCAATGAAGGTGCTCGTCGCATTCAGCATTCGGCCTAAAATTAAGAGTATTACAAATATACAAGGGCACTGGATCCGCCCCACAAAGGGCCTCTGAAGAGGAAGAATTAAAGATTCCTGGACGATGAATTTCATTTTTTTTTCTCTCCGATTGACATGAAATATATCCGTACTGGTTAGTATTGGTGTGGTAAGCTGGCAACACTGGTCAGCAGAGACACGCTGTCTGACATGGTCGCCTATGGGAGATCCCCTCATGTGAGCCAAACGGGGATGGTGGGAGGAGGGCATAACTGCAGCCACTTGTGGCTGGTGGGAAATGTGCAAATGTTTATAACTTTTCAAGTGCATAAAAATCGCTAAAAGACAGAACCATTCGCACGTTAGCTTTTTGATGTTGGACGTGAGCGGCGCGGCGTTCCAACAGTGCCGCAGATACAGCGTTCGATGGCAATGTTGCGAATGGGGCGAATGTGTACTCGGTGAGAGAAACGAGGTGTGGCATGATAAGTGCAGTAGAACGAATGCGATGTGTCGTCAATGAGTTCGAGTGTAGTATTCCAATGTGGCAAATGGATCGTACTGTCGAGCTGTCGATGCGGTCTCATCTTATGACCCGCGGCACAATGTTTGATATGGCAAAGATATAAGAACGGATTCAAGTAATCGCTTCTAGTTCTTTTGCCAAATTTTCAGATCGTCGCATGCGAACAACCTCCTTTGTGGGTTGCCTGTGGACTGCCTGCATCCAAGATATTTTGAGATGGTGAATTCTTTGAGCAAGCGCTTGCTCGTAAAAATGTCTTTTGAAAAAGAGCAACGACGTCGAGTCCATCAAAAAGTGCAATTAAAACGGAATTATCACCACTTTTATATTGCAATGACACATGTATGGGCAGCCAGCCAATGCGAAATGGAAAAAGAAATGAAATTAACAAAACAATAATACAACACAAACAACAATAAGTGCTGTTTTCGCCAAGCCAAAGTGCCGAACAACAACACAGCAGAAATCAAACACTCGATGCCGCTCCATCGCGCAAAAGAAGAGCTCTTAGCTCTTCAGCAGATTCGCCAAACCTCCATGCGCGAACCTTCGTTGAGGCTCATTAACTGCTTTGCATGTTGGTCCCTTAGCCAGCCAGCCAGCCAGTCATCCACAACAACGGCAACAACAAGAACAACGACAAGTCAACCTTTCTTACTCCGCACAGCCGAAGACGACCAACAACAAACAAAAAAAGCACTGCGTCGTGCAGTATTCAACATTTCTGTGCGCTTAGGATTTTCTATCAACTCATCATCCGATCTTGGCAAGCGACCCATCACAACAATAATGTGACGTCCCCTCTGCCCCCCCTTGTCATTCAACCGGAGTACGCATTGTATGGCAGCACAAGGCGAAAACTTCGGCCTGCCATTATTTGCAAATAAATTGAGTTTTTGGTAGTTAATTAAGGCGAAACAATCATTACATTTGTTACCAAATAAAAAAAGACAAACACCACAGCGCTTTTTTTCCCCCAACGGAATGGAGGGTGAACTGAGCTGAACTGAACGGACAAAGCGGTGTCATCAAAGTAGCTGGAACTGCTTTTATGGGCAATGGTTGTGGGGGAAATGCAAATCTAACGCCGTCTTTGGCATTGCCATTGGGGAGCTTAGCCACTCCGGTCCGGTTGCTAATGGCCAACCTACTCGATGACCAAAAGTGATTTCTGCGATCAAATGAAATCTCGTCCAAGTGATGCATGGACCCAAAATGTACCACAAAAAAAACCATTTTATAGGACTATTTCCATTTTGCTGTCGAGTCTGTGTGTGTGATTTCTAACAGTTCTTCTGGTAACATTTGTAGTTGTAGAGATATTACATTCCGCCCTTATGCTCACGGTATAGAATTAAAACGATCAGCAGCTAGGGAAGAGGACCGTTTTCGGTGACAATTGAGGCTACACGCGAACATGTTTCCCATCAAAAATTCTATGTACAATGAATCAGAAAAGTTTACGTAGACCCAATATTTCCAAACAGAAATGAATGGAAACTCTAAGGGCATCGACAAGCCAAATTCGTTTTGGGATAGTTTGATTCTTAGTGGCGAGTCCACATACAATATTTTTCGATCGGATGGTGTCCAAAACGTTGGAAAGGGGACGGAAATTTTCACAGGCTGTATTGGGCTGTACCGGATTCCAGATGCGATTTTTACTCATTGCAAGCGGGAAAAAAAACATTGTGGAATAAAGAAAAACATTCCGCACCAAGTGCATTAATGTTGTCTGTCAAATCGTATATCGTTAATTTTTTGGAAATCTGCAAATCATGTATTTTGGCTCTCCTGCAACAGATTGGTGTTCCGACATAAGCAATTGTTTGCGTTAACCATATGGGGCTGTCCATATTCTTCATATACAAAGTTTAACAATGACAAATTTGTATTTATACCACAGTGCAAAGTTCCTCCTGTGACGTTTGTTAACGCAACAATACGAATCGGTGGAAAAGTAGCGGGTAGTTGGTGGGTCCGAGTTCTGTTCCTGGTTATTAGAGAATCCACCAACAACACATGTTTGCCGAACACAAACACAGCAATTTTGTCCGAATTACCAACGGGAATTGGTAAATTCGGATAACAAAAATCACCGTTAATGCTCAGAGAAATGTCAACAAGTTCCAAATTCCCATAAATGGAATTCCCCTAAAACCCAAAACAATCGTATTGTTGTCCTCAATGAAGACTGGTAGCCAGAATTAACAGTTGTCGAACAAAGGCTCATTTTCAAAGCAAAGTCGAACTTGAGCAGTTTTTTCGACATAAATTGCCACTGGACGGAGGGCGACAATAGCCAGGGGAGGAGTGAAGCAACGGCGATTGACCACTTTGGCATTGACCACATGAGTGATGGGTCTCCGAAGATTCGAAATTAGCATGAATGCAAAGTGTAATATTTTCACTCCTTCGTGGTAAAATATTTTAATCAACCCTAAGCGAAATCTCAAAGGACCGGCACTTGCACTTTGTTCAATGGCCGGACATTAACACTAACAATACGTATATGTTCGCAGGGGTGCTGACAAACATGTCTATCAAGTGACAACACATGGAACAATGTGTATGTGTTGTGTGTGTGTGTGTGTGCGCGCGCGCGCCTGCTGTGCCTGTGTGTAAAGATAGTAGCCAGTCTCTTCTTGTCCGGTCAGCAGTAGTCATAAACACAACACTCCAGGTTGAACAAGCCGCACTAGCACCAGCACCAACACCAGCACCAGCTCTTCCGTCCGTCACCCTTCACAAAACTCCAATAATAAACACAAGACAGCACAGTGAGACATTCCAAGGATCAGAAAGATTAAGTGGAATTTCGCACATCGAGGGCAGCATCACATCGGGATGGATGTTCCTGGAAGATTTTGTCAAAGTGTTAAAATCGTTGATGCCTTTATGGCGATGCTAAAGAGTGCGTCGAAAAGGGGAATGTAATATTTCGTCATAGATTTTATGACTGTCCCTGGCTGCGGAAAGGTTTCGTCTCAAATTACACAGCGTATCTGTTTAATGTAATTTATCGCCGCACTAAATCACCAGCCCATTCATGTCTGCATCCTTTGTCGGCATCTTCGCCTCGCAAAGCATGCCTTGACATTCATCTCCAACGTGTCCGTGCATGTGTGCAAGTATGTGTGCGTTTTATTTGCCCCATAAAAGGCAGATACTTAACACTTCATCCACAGTTTTCAGAAGTCTAAAGACTTGAATTATCCATCATTATCACGGGAGCACCTTCCTCCGCCGTACATTCGTCTTTATTGGCCCTGCGATGCTCTTGTCCCGATCTCGGCAAGAGCCTCCTTTTCGTGGCTGCGAAGTGTCCTAATAAATTTCCCAGGCAATTGTGTGTCACTTCCAAATACATTGTTCGCAATTGCCGCACAAAACATTGCACGGAATTCTAACACTTTTCGGATAAGAACCCTAATCTAGCTGCCCTACCGTTTCATAAACAGCGGGTGTCGTCTGGGCTGGCTGCATCACGTTGCGGCAATGAACATGGGATTTCGGTAAATTCGTAGCATCCGAAAAATAAAGAACAGATAAAAGAAAATAAAGACAAACCCGATAAATGTCTCCGATTATTCGACTAGTTCGAGGACGCTAATCATTTGATTCAGAGCACAATTAACCGTTGAAGGCGCAAAGTTTGAGTTTGGCACAGGACGGTAGTATTTATAAGCGCCCCGGTAGGCGAGTTGGTAGCGTGCTTGCCAATCAGCGTGTGGGTTCGATTCCCACCAGAGGCTTTGGTCTGTCGCTGCAAAAATCTAGCCAAATGGTCTGTGTCACTCGGTTTACCCTTGGACCCAAAAAAACTTTGTAATGTTATTAACAAACAAATTCTCCAAACCGCTTAGTAGTAGGGTATCCAACTGTATTTCCTATCTTCAGTACTGTTCCTTAGCTACTTTAACGGTATCTGGTTCGCAGATATCGTGATGTTAAAGGATTTAGTCGTAATGCGCGGCAGGGACTCTCTCCGTCTTTTGTCAAATTGCCGGTTGACCGGACGACGCACTATAGAGACATTTGTTCTTCAGCCCGAACTGTCCGTATGTAAAATAATCTCCCAGCAAGTGTTTTTCCTGCCGGCTCTTCTCAAATTTAAGACAAGCGTCTGTCGTCCCACCCATACACCACATGGCACGTAGTCTGATTGTTAGTAAAAAAAAAAACATTACTTACGAGTACGAGTGTAATCTCTAGGCCATGTAAAGCATTCGCCGTCTGAAGTCAACTTTCAACGACAAAATCGGGAAGTGAAGCAATCTGATGTGGCCTAATAGGTCATGGGATTGATCTGGAACAAACTGGTGGAGGCTATAACAAGTGGTAATAAATGAAGGGCTAATGTTACTCATGTATCTGCATTTCCAAAAAAGAAAATTGCAGTAAATTGCAGTGTTTTAAACGTGTCCGTCTGATATTCTGTGGAGCCGAGTAGCAGACAACAAAGTACACACTACGTCACAATCGGATGCATTTTAAATCATCTCCAAGTTGATCTACCTACGACAAAGCACAAATACAAATGGTCGCATCGCGAATGCGACAAAATAGAAAACTGCAATGCCCAGCAAAAAAAAATCCATTTATCCGCCGAACAAAGACCCGCATACAGCAAGCAGGATGACGTGGTGAGCAAAACCCAAAGGAGGCAAAATGAAGGCAGAACGCTGAACAACGGCAGTCAAGTCAGCCTTCACGCTTTAATTGGCTGCAAACGACGCCACTAATGTCGTACGTACCACTGTTTGCACGAATGTCAAACGCACCCAATCAGGGACGGATTAAACAACGGGCAGGAACAAAAAAGGCATCTGCGTGGACTGTACAAATCGGAGGCCCTGGACTATGTGGAACGTTGTAATATCAACTGATTCCGGATGTTTTGGTCTAACGATTTTTATAGGTCACTTTAGGAGGGCCCTATTGGTAGTTAGTTACTCTGAAAACAAGTCTGAACGGGATAGTTTTGAAATCAAGTACGAAAGTACTTGAAAACTCGTGGAAATGTCTGTATCACGTCAAAATTTTAAAAACAATTTTTATCAATTCTCAGATTTTCCCCAATTTTTATTATTTTTGAAAAAAAAATTTTTTTTTCTCTTTTCTTAGCATAACTTGAAGAGACTCCAAATTTTTAAACTACTTAAGCGTTACGAAAAAAATGTTTTTTGAACAGAAACCTTAAAAAAAAGGACAACCATTTAAAAAAAAAAAAAAAAAATGGGAAAATCTGAGAATTCTATTTTTTTAAAAAATTTGACGTGATACAGACACTTCCGCGAGTCTGCCTGCCAAAAATCAGCTCGATTGGATCACTGAAAAAGGGTTAAAAATCGGTCGAAAGGCTTTCACACAGGCTTTCAAAAAATTCTGACGTGTACATGAAAATCGCCGATACACGTGTATTTTTATTTTTTTCCCTCTTTCCGAATATGTGCATTTGGTTCATAGGACAGAAAAAATCTATTTTTTGTAACACGGTGTTATAAATTTAATATTCTTAGAACAGGAATATTGAATATCAATTTAATCTAAATTTCCCTTAAATCAATTCGGCCTTACATTAATCTAAGCGGTCTGCACATTTCGAAATTATTTCTATTCTATTAAATCTTTCCTATAAATTAAGCCCATGGCTCGACTACGGAAAAAATGAAGAATTCCGAGCTACTTACAATAACTTGATTTAAGGAAAATCATACTTTGGACACCAGTGCGGCTTAATTCAAGTACGGATTACTTAATTTTATCAGTGTAGCCACACGTCTTCGGTTACCTCCCATACCAAATGATTAGGCGCCTAACAAAATGTTTAACTAAATTCGCACAATGGGTATTTGGCGTTGACATTCTGACACTTAGCCGGGTGTGCCACGCCCACTTTGGAATATGTGATTTGTATGGTTTTGCAGTCGGATGACCAGACTGAAATAGTCTCACTCGATCTCTTCGAAGTTATCAATTTCGAATAGCCTAGTGGAGGAGTTTGTTGCTGCCCCCCCACAATCATTTCATGTGAAACCCCTTGTAGTCCATAATTGTCGGTAAGCTTGTTACACTGAAATATGTTCAATGTTGTTTTAAAATATCTACGACAATGGACAACAAATTATGCACGCACAGGAGGGCGCCATAAGAGGGGGGCCTTCGAATACTCCGGGATTACACAAACATATGCGTGTGAGTTTACAGAAGACCGTCAAATAACGTCGTTCCTGTTCCTGGACGCTCTCTCGGCACGCATCTAAAAATTCAAAAAACGACACAAGTTTCAATCGGTCCTATTTAGTTTGAAAGCATTCTGTCATCCAAGCGGAATATGTGATGCAGTTGATATTTTCATTGTCAATAGTCCAATGTAGATTCAATTAAAATTTTTCAGTTCATATGTATTTATTTTTGTTTTGTTTTTTACATAATTTTATTTTGTTAGAAACTTGTTAGGGCTCAAGAACAATTGCATATTCGTCTGTAAATGGGGCATGGTGTCCGATGGAGAGTAAGCATTGGCAACTGAACGAATGACGTACGCCTATTAGAAGAGTTGATTATTTGTGTGATCCTATTGCTCCCCTTTCGTTTCACTAGTGCCAGTACAAAATGTGGTGGACATTCAAAGTGTGTTAATTTTTTTTTAATTCCAATCGGGAATATGTGAATGTTGCGCACATTTTGCAAAACAAATTTGATTTTCTCGAATTTGGAAAGATCCCACCGGACACCAACAGCGGTGGATAGACCGTTTGTAAAACCACGCACATGGCCTATACGAGCAACAGGTTAAAGAGCCAACGGCACGGACGACAATGAACAAACAATGAATTGAAACTGAAATTATATGGAACGCAAGGTTCACATTCCCCTCCGAAGATAATGAAGTTGGTAACAAGCACACGGCTATCTGTGTAATTGAGGATCAATTCGGATGTGATGACATGATGATGTTCGATAAAATACCTCGAAAGTTCATGATTATTTTTTGTTGCACGAGGACAATTTCGGTAAACTTACGCGTTTGACGATGGCTACGTGTGTTGATATACATACATATGTATGTACATACATGCTGTTGTGGCAACTGTTGTTGCCTCGAATATCCACGACGGCAGCCCAGTCCCTGACAGCTGCTTCGTTACAATTAACATTTTCACGTTGATCGTTAATAGAAAAACACATTATCCAGCTGACGACGGCGACGATGGACGAATTTCACAATGGTGGTGGTGGTGGTGGTGGTGGGTCGTATAAAGTCGTTTGGAAATCGAAACGGGAAGTGGAAAAGGAAAAGGAAATAAAACACCCTTTCCACACGGGCCAATCACAATTCACTGCAAATGATCCATACTGCAATAGCCCGCAAGAGCGCTCAGCGGATGCACACAACAATAACACTCACCCCCAAAATGCAGTCTTGTCCGTTGAAAATGCAAAGGGATGAGCGAGACAGCATGCCGTGGCTTGTGGCTGCACAGCATAGTGCTGCTCTTCGCCGCCAGATGTTGGACGAGAGAAAGACAAGCTTTGATCGTTGCCATTGCTTGCAACCACCGTGAGTTGGGAAAAACAAAAGCCCGAACGGGTTTTGTTTGATATGAAACGACGCCCCTTTTACAAAGCGGCGAGAGAGTGCTGGAGTCCGCGCTCAATTCCCCAGCAGCACAGCAGGCAATCTCGCGCATTCACAACTCGGCGCGTTGCTTCCCAAATCCAACATATCCGAGCAGTCTTTAGTGGCTATTGTGATCTTGCTGTGGCTTTATTATTACCAATTCATGCTCGCGCGCTCTTTAGTTGTTGGCCAAGTGTCGTGCTGTTTTGATTGAACCCGATTGACGCGTAATATCGACGAAAAAACATACGAAATACACGCAATCGTGTTGCACGAATACCGAATGACCACCACTTTGTCAGTCTCTGCCATCCGACGGTAGTCGTAACGGGTTGGTTCATTTCCCACAATTCAGTGCCAAGTGAAAATATGACAAAGAAAAAAAATTAAAGTCTAGGTTGACAACAAAAAAAAAAAAAATAATAAATATATACATATATCTTGTCTATAAGAAATTGTTGAAATAAATAAAATAATATTCGAATTGTTAGCAACGCAAAGGAGAGGTGCAGCTCCCTTTTATGGATAAGTGCAATTGGATAACGTCATTTAAGTCGTAGTGAGTCGTGTTGGGCTGTCAAAAAGTACGGGACGAGAACGACGATTGTATTACAATGGATATGTCTGGTGCGAACTCCTTGAACATGCGGCCCCTGTTTGCCGGTTATCCCTTCCAAGGTGAGTCCTAAGCACTGCAGCACTGACCACATCATACACATGTGTGTACGTATGTGTGTATGTATTTAGTAGTAGTCGCCGCAGTCTACCCTCCTCCCCTCTTCCGACCACTAATGAAGTGAGTATGGTGGGGCGCAAATTAAACTTGGGCAACGAACTAGTCCATACCGCACACCCGCTTCAAAGATGACACAACTCAAATTGTCAACTAAAAACTAGTCACTATTTGGAATTGCAACTTTCTGTCAATCGAAACACGAAGAGACATAATTTGATCTTTTGTTTTTTGGTAGACACAGTATTAACACAAATACTTGAAATTTAAAATTTGAAAAAAAAATCCTAGTGGATCGATGTTTCAACACGACTGCCTTTACGATCAATTCCAATCAAAGGCAGCAGCCGGCCCTCTGTCGGACAGCCTTTTCTGTCCAACTGGTAAACAATATCTGGAAAAAGTCTTCTTGTACTGAGAGCTAAACTCTCAAAATGCTGTATAAACCTATTGCTTGTCGAATTTCGAACGTTCCGTTCCTTCAATTTCTTTACGTCCTTTTTAGTGGGTAAAGGTGTCACCACAGGCGAAAATCCTCTATCTCCATATTAAGCGGTTCGTTTCTTCGAGGCTTCAAAAAAAAATACCACAAAATATTCCTAAGAAGTTTAATCGGACTTTAGTTTTCAATCATTTTCAATTTAAAGGAGAAGGATTGTCATCCCCAACAATTCGTGGTACAATTTCATCCACAATAAAGTGTAGAATATTTTTTTCATTCGAGAGCGGTTTTCTCGAGCTGCTCTTAAAATATCCTGGACTGAGAGCATATTTCTACCTCTTTCACCCAGTAGTGTTTCAATATTTTACGAAATCCAATTTCACTGAATTTCCTAATTCGATTTCTTTTAACTTATTTCGGACAATACCGTCAACTCCGGAGAGTATGTGGTGGGGAATATCGGGGATTTACTATACTCACTGGGGCAAAGTCAAAAGAACAAAAACAAAAAGGAAGAGAACGTGGACCGGGACGGAGCGGAGCGGAGAATGTACACTTGTCTCTCGTTGTATTTGTACTTGAGGTCAGAGAAACCGTATTAACCATTTGATATCATTTGCCTTACAGGTCAGGGCCGCGTCAATCAACTGGGCGGCGTCTTTATCAACGGCCGACCTCTGCCAAACCACATACGTCTGAAAATTGTGGAAATGGCTGGAAGCGGCATAAGGCCGTGTGTGATATCACGCCAATTGCGAGTGTCACATGGTTGTGTATCGAAGATATTGAATCGCTATCAGGAAACAGGATCCATACGGCCAGGTGTAATTGGCGGGTCCAAACCGAAAGTCACATCGCCCGAAATAGAGACGCGCATCAAGGAAATGTGCAAATCAAATCCGGGACTATTCAGCTGGGAGATACGAGAGAAGTTAATAAAGGTAAGTCGAGAACGGATGGTCAGGCGAGGCAAACCTCAACAATGGATTTGTTTGGTTCTTGTTTGAAACTTCCGATTTGTCAAAGGACACGCGTCATTCGATCCAACGTCCAACTTCCGTTTATTGTGTTCCTCACACCCCCCACCGACTTTGTTTAGGATGCAGGACGAGGCTGCCGACCCTCTATGGCGATCGACATTAAAATACAATTAATTGACAAAGGAAGACGGAAATCCCTACGAGACACCGCATCGCACCGTTTGCCACCCAAGCCGTTCACAAATGGATTTAGAGTGGCGACAAGGTGCAATGTCAAATGGCAAATGTCACATTCGTTACCGCTCTGTGCATAACATCACTTCCGTCGTGGCAAGCACATTCCATTGCATCGCATCGCATTCCATTCAACTGCCAACTCGACTGCTGGTGCATGCATACCTAATGTTTATTGTTGTTGACACCTTGAAAGAAGCCTCTGCGCCATAGGCAGCACACAGCACACAACAAATGTCCTGTTTACGGACATAGACTACGATGCGGCCATTCATTCATAAATGCCATCCTTTCGTATCGGAGCCATTGCGTCGGCTTTGATGGGCTCCGCTTTTGTTGTGTCGCAATGTGTCAATGCTCTGCAAATACGGCCATGCAACAAAGTTACCGCCTCGTTTGTTTCCATAAATTAGCGTAACTTTTGCATTGATGTTCGTTTGGCCGCTTGCTTGGCTTTCTGAACCGGCTTCATTGATTTCGGTTCAAGCCAGACTCTATGACGCTGATATAAATGTTGTTGCCCATGGCCCTGGAACGGCGTTCAATACACAGTACGAGGTCCGCATGAGCAGTTGCGAGCAGGGTTCTTAGCAAAATCGGTATCTCGGCACCGAGTTGCTAGGGTGCTGATCGGTTGATCATTGTGGTGACGCCACCCTCGTACAATCGACCATGTGTTGTGCTGTCTGCCCCTTGCAGTCTGTTATTTTTGTAATGTTTCAAAGGTGAAGCCGCAATTAGGTATACTTAATACGCCGACAGTGGTATATTAGGCTGGATCGGATGCGATGCGAATGTAACGTGAAAGCACGTTCTAAATGTTTATTCCAATTGCTGGGTTGGAAATGTCTCCAATGGAGTTTTATAGAAAACCAACAAATGTTCTTGTCTCTGTTTCTTTCCATTTTTGTCATTGGGTCTACCCCACCCGATTCTAAACCCAATTCGTAGCAGGCAGTGACTTCGGGTCACTATTGAAATTATTACTTGTATGTGTACTCTATTTTACATTAGTCATTATCGCTTCACACGTCTAAGTTTCGGCCTTTAAATAGTTTAGTTTCAAAAAGTATCAGTTCGATTTTTTGTTAATTTTCCTGTGACGATCGGTTCGATCGCTCCTGCCTATGGTACATATGTATGAATCTACTATAATGGACTGCATGCTCTGACACACACACACACACACACACATATGTAGTTGGTCACCCGCCAATGGCAAAACTGCAGCCGATCATCCATGTAAAGTCGAAATTTGTAGCCTCTAAGCTGGAGCGGCAACCGCCCCGCCCTGCTCCATTCATCGCATTTGTGTATCCGTTCGTTGAATCAATCGATGGACTGATTGAGCGATCGTCGGTCGCATTTCATCACTCGTCTGATGAGCTCGTGGACGTGTGTGTGTGTGTGTGTGCATCATGTTTATCAGCAGCGCCATCGTCCTCGGCCACGGCGCACACACACACACTCATACAAAACCAAGTTGATCCGCAAACTCATAGAAGACAACACATATACACATAAAAGTGTGTGTGTGTGTGTGTGTGTTTGTGCGTGCAAATGCATGGGTTGTTTTTTGCATTTGTCGTTTTGGTTTCCCTTCGCTGAATGGGCTAAACCGAGCCTCCAGGTGCGCTTCACGCTAAATTAGAATATGAGATACGATATCTAACAAATACGGCGGATTTGTGTCGATCAGAACGACGAATGTTGTGCTTTCATGTGTCGATCGATGTTGGGGTGGTGATGCTGCCTGCAGAGGTTAATTCACTTAGGCCAGCATCTCCGAATGTCGTGTATCTCGATGTGGCACTCGAAGGAAACATGCAGCCATCTCAGTCAACAGAGCCGCTACAGTGCAGCATCCGTCTGCCGTCTGGGACAACCTACTACGGTGGACAACCGACGGCAAGAGCTGCAACACGGTGCTGCAACAAAATCCTCCATTGAACGAAATTAACTGATCCTTGTGTAAAATAATCTGAATTGAGTGTCCATCCCGTATAGTTTGCGAGATAATTTTTTGGAATATTGGCAATAGTAGGAGGTAGGAAATGCATCATTCACATAATTCGTGAGCTCTTCCACACGAAATCACAAAGAACGTACTGTAACGTTTCCAATGTGGCATATTTTTTTTTAAATCTAACAAAAATTGCCGGAAGTGGAGCAGTTTTTGTAAAAAAAATCATAGGATTTTTTTTCTCACTATAAGGACGAGATTTAAAATTAAGCGTGTAATTCCTTTTAGAATGTCTGTATGAAAAATTCTCCTAAAATCATCTGCTGAATCCGAACATTCCATCCATTTGGCTGTATCACGTAAAGTTTTCCTGAAGACTCTTGGGTTTTAAATTAAATGATGTGTGTGTGTGTGTGATTTTCAAATAACAATTAAATTTTTGCTTACAAGTTTTAGGCAAATTAATGAAAACAAAAATCAGAAAAATTGAATTTACTTCTCGAAAACTATGCTTGACTGGGCAAAACGGGCACTGAATTCGGATTCAGGTGATTTTTTTACATAGAGATCAGATGGTTTTGTCTGAAGGAGGGCCTACGACATATTTTTACAGAACTGAAAAATGTTTGTTATGTAAAATTGTATTAGGGGAATGTTTTAAATAAAATCACAATTCATTCATTTTTAAAAGTCTAACCTGAAAGGTTGTCAGACAGCCGTGTTGGGAATGCACACTCCCAGGCGAGGGTTTAGTGTATTTAGATCATTCCTCAGCAACTTTTCGTAACAACTGACTATCCACAGAACATGCAATGGGACCCACTAGGAATGTAACGACGTTCGCTTTCGCATATGCGAATTATTCGCATCATTTCGAACATTCGCTTTCCCAAAAAAAAATATTTCTCAGTTAACGAAAAAAAGATTGCCTTCATAAATGAAATAATAAATTTTAGCTTTTGGAAATAATTAAAACTAGGAATGCAGGGAATTTTCGCCTTCGCAAAAACTACATTTCAATATTTTCTTTCGCCCATGCCCCGAGTGGTACACACCACCATGCACACGCACTCGCACACTCCATCTCAGAGCCGTAAGTCGTTCGGCTGAAGGCAAACACAGTTGACCGGAATAGCTGGTCTTCCTGCGCCCAAAGGCTTGGGACGCCTTCCGTGCAGACCCCTCACAATTGTTTTTCGTTTTCGTTTCTTTTGGTGCTTTGCATTGAATGTGTCACAGTGGAAACGAGGGGACAGAGCAAGCACAAGACATGAGTACATCTCGGTTCTGTTCATTTGGATTTATTTCCACTTGTCCAGACTCATGAGGGGCACTTCGAAACGAGCCAGCGAAGGAGCAGTTAATAGTAATCTCTATTCGGAGTTATGCCTCATCTAGCAGTCTAGTTGTTCGTGTGTTGTTGTTGGTCAATGTTTCTCTTGATTTGAGCATGGTGTACTGTGCCGCACCGTGCCGCACCGTGCTGCCTGTTGCTGTGTCGTAGCAACGAAAAGAGGTGGTCTCCGTCTCTATGTCCAAGTGACAGCTTATCTTGTTTTCTGACAAGATTGCTGGTTTGGGTATGTTTTGTATGCTGAGCCGGTTGATCGGCCGGTCTTAAAATTCCACAGTCTGTCGCGGGATAACCAGCCAAGAGTCCACACATACATACAAACATAAATACTTGCCTACGATGGTGTGTGCACACATAACGAGTCATGTTTAACAAATTCAATTGAAATTTAATTAATTAGTTGACAGTTGGATTGACACTTGGCTCGGTGTGAGTGATTGTTAATGGGTTAATAGTTTTGCTTTTGTTTTTCATTTGATTTCATTTCTTCGGTCCTCGTTTTCCTGAATTTGTGATAATTCCCCAGAAACACGAGACTGACATTCGAATAGTGTTTCCATTTCGGCTGAATGTCCATTACCGATATGTAGAGGCCAGTGAAATTATTTCCAAAAAGTCGTGAATGGAGCGTGTTTTTGGCCGAATCTATTAAACAAAGACCAGATTAAATCTAACACCAAGCCCGAGAATGTTTCCCAAGCTAAACTGTAGTTGGCCAAACCACTAGCCAAGATATAAAAACTGTTACATGGCAATAGAGAAGTTGCCACTGAGAAATTTAAATGCACTCTCGAGAAATATCTACGTATGTGTGCGTGCGTGTGTGTGTGTGTATCAAAGACCATACAGAGGGCAGACGTCATATTTACGAGAGTGGTCCCGGACCAACCCGGTCTAGTAACGAACACCGAAACAAGCCAGCAATTGTGAAGAGAATCCATGAAAAAAAACTACGTGCAAGATGAGTGTTGCCCTTGCTCCTGATTATCATCCAAATGAATGAGAGCAAACTTATTACGTTGCGTTTAAAATCTTTTAGTTGGTTCCAAGTCGGAATGAAACGAGATCGGGTCCGTAAATCATACATATATGTACATTTGTACATATGGACATTACAGAGGGTTACAACTTGATGTGGACACTCCCTTGTTGTCCTTTAGGCGGCGACGCTTACATTCAGTCAGCCACAAAGCTTGCAGCAAAATAAATATATAAATAAATTAATGATCTCGAACTCGAACAACAGAAACAAAAACAAAAACTGTATACAAATTATTATATTCAGAATGTTTTATAGCTGATATTTCTATACAGAATACAGAGGTCATAAAAGTGAGCCACTTTAGGTGAAAGCCAAACAAATATATTGAACTTAATAAATTGAACTTACTTTCATCAGTAAATAAAACCCAACGAAGAACTTATTAGCAGTTGCCAGCGATGTTGGAATGCCAGAAATTCATGTCCCTTGTAATATATTTTCGGACAAATATTAAACGTTTTTTCCGATTCTTCACGCTAATGACACTCTTCCAGTGGAACGATGTTTTCTGAGAACTCCTCTACCGGTGCCCGGATTAACATCAACAAATCCAACTCACTTTAAATTTCTCTCACAGTAAATATGTCATTTCTCTCTTTCTCTTTCTGAAAACGTCTTTCTACTGTTTTTCCTCGGCTTGCTATCGACCCTTCATTCCATCTCTTGCGAAGCGATGAATAATATCGTGTACAGTTCCACGACTTTGTCGTAGCGATTTGCCTCCGTGGTACACGCCAATTGCGAGCAGCCTAATTTCAACACTTATTTGTCGACCCATCTTCTCTCAAACACCTTGCTTTCGAAAGTCTAAAGCTAGTAAATGTAATATTTGTATTACATGGACAAATTGACCGGCACTTAGAGTAAATAAAAATTGGTGGCTCACTTTGGCTGTTTTCTTTCTCTCTCCAAATTTTGGAAAATAACAACATTAGTGCTAGTTTAACAAATCGAGCAAATGAATTTGTTGGATGGAACATAATTGAATCTTAAAACATTTACAAAGTGGTGGCTCCATAGGTGGAGGACCTACAGATGTGAGCAACGTGTGACAACACAAATTACAGACAGCCGATGTCTGGACTCAAATTTGTCGGATCAGCTTCTTGCGAGGAAGGTGCCCATTTGTGAAAACACGCTTAGTCCGTCTTATGTAAATTTAACTTAAAATTATTATGAAATTTGTATGGAACGTTTATGTTAATTTGTACGTCTATCTATCCACAGGAAGGCTATACCGATCCGCCCTCAACGTCATCGATAAGTCGTTTGTTAAGGGGAAATGATCGCAGCAGTGACGATGGACGCAAAGACTACAGCATACATGGAATATTAGGCGGTAAGTTTCCAAAGTGAAAGACAAAGGGCAAAATCGACCATGAAAAACGAGAAAAACTACAAGCAGTGCAGCCCGAAATTGGGCTTAATTAATTGAAACACCTTCCACCAGTCACATAAACCAACAACACACACACACACACACACTTGTTTGTCCCTTCAAATATTTTGATAGAGAAGCCGAGAGAGAAACAGAAAGGAGGGAGGGGGGAAAAGTAGAAATCACTTTTATTGATCAAATTATAGATCATTTATTTGATAATTTGAAAATCATCATCGAATCATTTGTTGCACAAATCAACAGCCGGCGGCAGTTTCCCTTTGATCGTGATCGTCTCAGAAGAAGCCAACAAAACCGAAAAATGCCGCTTTCTGAACCCCGACTCCACGCACTGAGCAAACGAAACGACAGACAGACAGACAGCGCGATAGATGTGCCACACAATCCGATCATAGTCTAAAGGTTTTCCTTCCATTCGGTTCTCATCAGCCGGCCAGCGTCTGCGTCAGCGCTGAACACAGACAATCCCCATACAAATCTGTAACATTTGCTAGCTGTCCATCGCCGAACGTCAAAGGCAAGTGTTGATGATGACACCTTAGAAAAAGATAATGATTCGTTTGTTTTTCTTTCTCTCCCCCCCTTCCCCCCATCACTCCCATCCTCATGTCGGTGTTCGAGCAACAACATTTCCAACCAACTAATAAGCCGCATTTGAAAGACCCAGTGTACGCTGAACACTCACACCACATACCCACGTACATGGGCAGACGGACGGACGGACGGACACACATTCGATATCTCGAAAAACAGGCTAATTCTATAAATATGCAAAGTCATGCGATAAACGATCTATAAAAATGTTTTTTTTTTTTTATTATTATTTTGTTGTTGTTGTTGTTTTCTCCGGAGAAACACTGAAACACCGAGCAGTACTGAACCGACAAAAACACTTTGGTTCACTACGTTCGCCGCACATAAAATCGATCGTGTAAAAGTGTTAATGACCAAAAGCGCTTGTTATTGTTGAGAAAATTGACTAGAAAATTGTGTTCAAATTGTAACAAAGTAGAAATAATAACAACAACAAAACTACCACGTACAGTTGTCAGATACGAAATCAGAGCCAGGACAATCGAGACGATCCGCATAAAGGTCATTAATAACCTCAAGCCCCAGCCAGAATGATAGGATAGGATACAATGTTTGCATCTTTGAGTTGTTGCACTTTCTCAGATCAAACAGTTCCTGCCGTCTCGCACAAACGAATTTCGAATGCTATCGAACAAGTTTTCCCAGGGCCATCAGAGGACGGCACCTCTAATGGCCGGTGTACTCTCATTTGAGGTCTGTGGACAAACAGTTTGTCATCCATTGTCTTTGCTTTGTGTTGCATGAATGGCGGCGTGAATACAAGGCCCCTGTCACATGACAATATTTTGACACTTCCAATGGCTGCAAGGCGGCAAATGACCTTGTCGCCTCACATTCAGCACACAACCTGTCCAGGATGTTACCGAATTACCGTAACAGGCATTGGACAATTGCCGAACATATTTCCAACACCAACCGGCCGTGAACGGTAGTCCTTTGAAGTAGGCGTTGCCTACCTGACGTGAAGCAGGAATCGCCTCGATGGCATGTCAGACAGAATTCGATTGGTGGCGCATTCAAACTGATGAATATGTTCGATGCTCGTGGAACGACGTTGTCAACGCTGGCCATCGATGGCCAAGATCAGGTCAACAATTTGATCGTTTAAAATTCCTATGAAAAGACTATTAATAAATGTTAGAGTTCACAAACAAATCATGTCCAGTGAATAGCGAAGACAGTCTGCCTACGTTTCCTCGGATCGGCCATAAGAAGCATTTGGTTCGGACGTACCAGAAATCTGGCCACCGATGCTCCCGTTTCGAGTGAGGTCTTTTGTTCACAAAATCCCAAACCATTTGAAAACTCACACATAACTACACGTATATGTGTATGTGTGTATGTATGTCCACATGTACGTATGTATGTACTTACTTCTGAATAAAAAACCACAACATTCTTTTGTTCCTAGACTCACGATTTGTTGTTCGACATGTTAATGTTGTTGTTCGGTACCACAAGATTACATTACATTGATTGATGACAAACCTTTGGCTTCCACGGGGGGACAGTCAGTCAAACAGTCGTACAAACAGACACTCATATGTGTATGTATGTCTCCCGGAATATGTGTACGTATCTGTACGGATAAAATATAAAAAAATTGATAAATATTCCATCAGACCACTCCATGTACAATTTTCGTAAAGATCCAAATAGTCGTGTATGGGAGCTGTATGAGCCATTGAATCCCGCTTGCGATCGAAAGTGCATGTACACACGTGCAGCAGGAATACGGTAGTAGTGGGAGATGCGGAAGTAGTGCATTTGCCAAACAGCGTATTAGACCGCTTACTCCCCATCTACTCACACCCACTCTCTAGCGTGTTCTAAACGGGTGGCTCAGCGTGGCTCACATTTAGAACTGCCAACATTGAAAAGAGAAACTTAATGCGAGACAAAAGAATTTTCTCCAACATTTGAATGGAACAGCGATCAGAAGCTGGGCGACCAACAATCAATTGATCGCCGCCACGGACAAAAGACACGTTAGCTGTCCGTCGGGCTATCAAATGTTGTTTGAAATATCTCTCCTATCGAGTGTTCGTAAAACATTTTCTGATTTTCAAATGTGGTGTTGTTGTTCTTCGTTATTCGTTCTTCATTCCAGTCCAACCCAAATCGAAACATGACAGTTTAGAGTTTAATCTGGGAATATCGCACACTTACACACACACTTACACACACACACACCACAGCAGCAACAAGTAAAAGTTCAAAAACTCAAATTTGTAATCAATATCAATTTGACATCAGACAGCAATCGAAGGTGATGGGACCGACTGACCGACCGATCGACAACAACAGACCATCATCAATCCATCCATAAACATACGCACACACACACACAGAGACACCCATTTCGTAGGTTATCAAAACACACATGTACATAAAGAGCTTCGCTAATCCGATGAGTGAAACGATGTACTCACACACACACACACATGCGCTGGAGCTCTTTCCAAACAGTAGTTCGTTTCGAACATTTGAATGATGTTAAAATTATGTTAATTTCCCAGATTTTTCGACATTATCAGCTTACGATTGTCTAGGGAAACCGGCAGACGCAGCAATGAAACAGACACCAAAAAGAGAATGTAACTTAATGCGGCGTTAATAAATTGATTCTCACTCGCTTTAAAGCTAAAACGCCCATTTTCAACACCTCCTTAGCAAAACACACACACTTGCATGCTTAGCTACTGCAGTATAGTGCCGTTGAACGCGATTATTCCCGAATACGCGACGCCATGCTAAGCGATTCTGAATTTTAGTCGTCAATTGTAATAGCAAAACACTTTGCCAGAGAGCAGAGTCAGCACAAAACGTGCTGGGGCGGAGGACATTCAACTGAACTTCCGAGTATACTCCGGCCATCTCAGCAACTTGTGCAGCGTTCCAGGCCCTGGTCCTAACTGTTCGCAAAGTGTCAGCTATATTCGAGTGTCATACGAATCATGGAAAAGCTTTGAATTTCTTTACTGATTTTCGATCAACTGAAGTTTTCATATTCGAAAGTATCCCAATTCCAGAAATGGGCGTGGTCACCACCTTTGGATTATCCATCTGGTAAAACGTCATTGTCATCAACGTTTTTCGTTTCGTAATCTTTATCTAGTTACATAATTTGTTATTATTACACGATTTCCAAAGTGGGCGAAATTATATATTTGTGTGGGAGTTACCCGAAGGGGTGTGGCCATATAGACCAATGCACTGCCCGAAGTAGTTCTGGTAAAATATTCACGCATGTCAAGTCCGAACTCATTCGAAATTTACCTACAGACAGATAGACAGAAGGAGATGGCTCAAATGTCTGGAAAAAAACAACATGAACCTTTTGGGTCATATCATCCCTATCTATATGGTGAGGGTATAAACAAGGCAGACGGGTATAACAACCAGAATCATCCAAATGGAGACATGCCACATCTCGCTTTTGAAGTCAACAGTTAAATTATAGAAAACCCAGTGTCGTCACATTTGGAACGCGATCAATAAACTCCGAAATTTATGAATTAAATCACCATCAACTTTTTATTATGCCGGCTTTTTTTTTGACAGCGCTACTGTTTACAATTTGTTGTTTGGTCGATGCTTTTTATGGCTTTTTTTTAAATTATTTTATGTCTTAATCGCTGATGACAGAATCACAAACATACGTTTCAGTGCTGATCGACAGAAAGGGCCGTCTATACTATTCGGTGGCTTTCGGCCGGCCGTTGTGTGATGTCTTATGTGTGCGAATGCGGCTGTGAAAATCTGATATTTCGACACGGCGTTGGAGCAGAAAGCAAAAATGCCCCGTAAAACATTTCTCTTCGAAATAGAACCGATTTAAACGCTCGGAGCCGACTTTACGCGTTTGGGGTTACATGAAACCTTGCTTTGTTTTGTCGAACATTCATGTTTTTTGGTGACTTTGTAGCACAAGGACATGTTAGGGGAATCTACCAATCACTTGGAAGAATTCAGCACATACCTTACAGACATTACCAAAAAAAAAAAGTGATCGTCTCTGCGTTCTTCGGCTCGTTTCGGCACTTGCGCCGGCGATTACAAATTATGGGCATACGTGTATTTTGGAGAACATATCGAAAATAGATGCCTGGAGGATTTGGAGATGAGACTCCCGTAGACCTTTTGCTCTGATTGCGTTGCGGACAACAATTGACTCTGTGTGTGTGTGTGTGTGTGTCTCTAATGCTGTTAAATATTGCGGTAATTTGTTTAGTTTCGTATTTTCGAATCGTGTGACCTGGCAAGTCGAACCCACTTCACGTGTGAAAACATCGGCCGGACAAACAAAAGATCTGAAATCCCGAGACCAACAAGAAGCAAAAAAAAACAAAAAAAAAACAAAAAACAACCACATCACTTGAGCCAATTAATAAATTTGAAAAAGAAAAATACGACGTCGAGATGAAAGGAATTTACAGAAAGCGAAAAGCAAAACATGCCTTTTGTGCGCTGACAGACAGAACGGAACCTTTTGTTGCATCAGAGAAGAGAGATAATACACCCTGCCCTCTTTCGTTCTTCATTTCAAACAAGAGAGCACAAATGTCGTAATATTTGTAAGGTACACGATGCGCCTGCCATTGTCGTGTGTAAACAGGTTGCATCCATCCGTGCAGTCTTCATGTACACACCGCTTTTTAGCAGCAAGATTGTGCACGGCATTGTCTGCGGTGTGACGATGATGCCGAAGAACAAGGATCATCGATGAGACAGAGGGACGCCTCCTTTCGGGCCCGGCTTTTTTGCACAGGACGACGGCAAGCGTTTGATGTTCGGCTTGATTCGAAGGCGTTAAATGTTTTACACTGCGCCCCTTTACCACGAGATGAAAAGAGGAGAGTCACAAGATAAATGACTTTGGAGAGTCACTCGCAAAGAGCCGACGGTGATTGCGCAAAACACGACGCTGTGCACACCTCATTATATCCTTTGTGTGCGGTCCATCGCACACACACACATACACATGTCCCCCGTCCAGTGTGACTCATACGTACACACATGCGTATTCGTGTGCATCTACTCAAATGACATAAAACCATTTCCATTTCCCCCCCATTTCAATTATTGGGCCGCGTATGTCATCTTCAGGGGGCAACACGAAAACTGGACTCTCCAGTCCGTACAAGGGAACATAACCTGTATTCGGCTCCTACGTTCAGCTTGTTGTGTTCTCTTGTTCGTCGCTCTTTTATACACTTCGATTATGTGGCCCGATGAAATGTGTCAGCCGAACAAAAACAATTTCGGCCATTAATACGAACATGCAATGGACCGACACAGTGCCGTGTCTTTACTGCTCAGCGGGGTGTCCTGCTCGGCGGTTTTCATCTATTTGTCTTTGACGGTGTTTTCTCATTCCGTTTGGCTGCCGTTGATCATTGTCCGGCGAAGAGGCTCAGTTTGTGTTTTATTTGTGTTTAATAGGCGATTGGATTAGTTACAAAACGTTTAATGCTCATTTGGTTTTATCGTATTTTAGGTAAAACGACAAAGTCCCCAGTTGAACAGGTCCTCGAAGGGAGCTACTACGACGGTATACAATTGGTGGTAGCGTGATGTGTTGATGTCGTGTCTGTTCAAGGGTTGCTCATTAGTTGTCGGAAACGGTAAACCCCGGTGTGGAACTGTGTGTTGTTTTCGAATGAGAGGCAGACTGGCAAATACATCATGACTACTCCAGCCAGTCCAACTTTGAGTCTCTGATCCCCAAAAGGAGTCATCAGTGATGTCCATCAATTTGTAATGCGTCTGCCTGGAACCGAATGGAAGTTCTGGTGATGTGATCCGAGGACGCAACGAACCGAATATTAATTAGAAGTCAGTTATTACGTACTCGTATGTATTGGTACAAAGGCATGTGAAATCAAAAACGTTTTCGCTGCTCCCTGCGACCGATTCACTCATGAAGCGTATCCGAATTGCCGCATACGCCTCGGCTTGGTTGTGGTTGTATGCTTGATCGCCGAGCGGGGTCTCTTTGTTGATCGGTCGCGCTTCTCTCCACGGACAGAGTTGTATTTCAGTGTTTAGCGCTCGATTATTTCTACCCCTACCCCTGTGTGGTCTGTCGGTCTACAGTGTTGCATTATTATTGACATTAAGATGTTTGTAATGCAATCCCAACTGTCAACTGGCCCTCGAACCATATGTGGAGCGGACCTATTTATGTGTGTGGCAAGGTGTCGCAGAATGCCTATTACGCATGAAGCATTTGGAATGGCTGGCGATGTGATTTCCCTTTGAAGGCCGCCAAGGAACCCATTCAAATTCCAGATAAACCCCGATACATGCGTGTGTGTGTGAATGTGGCTGCTGTGGGCGGGTGTGAATTTGTTAGAGCACATAATGTTTTAGGGCGCTTAATTTACATTACTGGCGGCAATCTTTTGACAGATTTGCTATGGTGAAGTGACACATATTAAATTGTTTTCGTTTCAAATGCATGCCATTGAAAAGGGGTTGTGACAGCTCGGGTAGCCAGACGGCTGAGACATCGTGTGAATGCAACTACGGCAATGGCTGGAGTGGGCACCACTCCAACACCATGGCCTGGCACTCAGTGGAGCGATATGAGACTGAGTGGACATTGAGACAGAGCGCATTCATTGGACAGAAATTGGGGAAAGTGTGACGATTTCATCTGTGGTTGATGTTCACCAGCTAAATCGACACCGATAGGGTTGAACCAGTTCTTGAACCGGTCACATTTTTCTTCCTTGGTAAATCGAATAGAGTGCACTGAGGATTCGATCCTCAGATATGTGTGATTATCTAGTTTGGTAGTGTGTCGATAGAGACAATTGGCACATCTTGTTGTGATGTTCCCTCATGGAGTTTGACCACTGCTAGCTGTTGTTGTGGGGCACTTGCCCTTTGCCGTCACCAGAATATCACAGACGATAATGCCACACGCAGAAGCAATCAATTTCCCCGGATAAGCACACACCAATTTGTTTCACATGCGATATGTTTGATTTAAATTAAACCGGAAATCGCCATTGTTAACTAGTTTTATTTTTTATTTTCGATTTTTGAACCGGCACAAACTTTGGTTTAAGGACTCCTTTGTATGGTTCGCTCAGGTTATGATTTCACCACGGATACGAGCACTCACATGTGTGCCTGGTGTCTGTGTGTGTGTGTGTGTGTGGTTCTTTTTTACGACTCTTGTGGTTTGTACAAAGCAAAAGGTTTAAGATGGAATAAAAGAAAGAACATCCTTCCGGCATTTGACCCAAACGCAACTGATGACAGTTCTATAATGCCACAAAAAGCCGGTAATTCGACAAGTGTATATTTTTGAAGCGATTAAGGGCTAAAGCCATTCTTTGTCTTTGTCTTTGTTTTTCTTCTTTTTATACACTCCATCATAGGATGGAGTATATGCTAAGTTTGTCATTCCGTTTGCAACACCTCGAAAGAGTGATCTGCGACCCTATAAAGTATATATATTATTGGTCAGTGTAACATTCTAAGACATTCTAGCGATGTCCGTCTGTCTGTCCGTCCGTCCGTCCGTCCGTCTGTTGTCTGTTGAAATCACGATAGAGTGCGAACGACCAACGCTAAAAAGCTGAAATTTTGCAGGAAGATGTTTTGGGGCCCAAAAAAGGGCCCATGATAAACATGCGCATATGGGTATCGAAGTGCAACGAAATTTACTCACGAACCCAAATATGCATTTATTTTCATGATTTGCCTAAATTTTTTGATCCGGTTTCTGGGACTATCGGGTCACCAGCGGCCCAAAAACCGTCCCTTGACAAACATGGACATATGGGTATCGAAATGCAACGAAATTTTCTCGCGAACCCAAATATGCATTTATTTTCATGATTTGGATAAAATTTGTGATCGGGTTCCTGGGACTATCGGGTCACGAGCGGCCCAAAAACTCAGTTAGTTTTCTTATTTATTAACTTTTTAAGGATCCATGATGGAGGGTATATAAGATTCGGCCCGGCCGAACTTACTATTTGTCCACTTGTTTTTTTTCGTTTTGTTGCCATACGGCATTTGTTGGGAACATGTATAATGGTATTTTATTTGTTGATTTCAGGACGTGATTCGGATATAAGTGATACGGAGTCTGAACCCGGAATACCTTTGAAGCGTAAGCAACGCCGATCTCGCACCACATTTTCGGCGGACCAGTTGGAGGCCCTGGAAAGAGCGTTCGCCCGCACCCAATACCCCGATGTGTACACGAGGGAAGAGTTGGCGCAAAACACTCAACTGACGGAAGCGCGCATCCAGGTGTGGTTTAGTAATCGGCGGGCACGTTTACGCAAACATTCAGGCGGTGGCAATATGAACAGTGCCCCCAATACGTCGGGCGTGGCAGCGTCGGCGGCAGCAGCAACCGGAGTACCGGGATCTGGACCTTTGGCATTCGGTTCCTTGGCAATGGGTACAATGGGCTACAGCCCGGCGGCGGGTACCACCGCCTCCAGCACGGGTATGAACGACCAACACAGCGTACATGCAGCGGCCGCGGCAGCCGCAGTTGCGGCCCACCATCCAGCCCACCACCACCACCATCACCACCACTCGCAAGTGGGCAGCTATGACTTGATGGCTGCTCAGTCAGCACATCAAGGCTTCTCGGGTGGCTTCCACAATTCGCATTTTCCGGCCCAAAACTACTACCATCAGGGTAAGTTGCCAAAGTTCATCCAACTCGAACCACTCTCCTTATAACCCCCTCTTGATTTTCCCACAGACTACTCGAAACTATCGATCGACGACTTTTCCAAGCTAACGGCCGAAAGCGTGTCGAAAATTTCACCCTCCCTACATCTTACCGACAGCTATGCCAAATTGGAGAATCCGTCAAATTGGTCGCAAGCAGCGGCATACCAGTCGGCGGCTGCCGCCGCCAATTACAATGCTGCCGCAGCTCATCACGCCCATGCGGCAGCGTCCCAGCAATCGCTCAACGATTACGCTGCCGCAGCGGCAGGTTCAGCGCTCTCACACAACAATCAATTGAATTCGTCATCAGCAGCGGCTGCCGCTGCCGCAGCCACGTCATACCAGCATCCACTGCCCTCACAGGGCGATGCAAAATACTGGTCCTGAGTATTCGACAATCAGCGATCATCGCCCTCCCCGAATTTTGTTCCACCAATGCGGCATTAACAGTCGACCCATGTCGCTCTTGATTGGTGGTCCTTGTAATTGCCAAAAAGAAATAAAAAAAATTGGCCGCACTTGTTGGTAAATATTCCAGAGCAGAACGCGACTAAAAACATAAAGAAGCCATGACATCTCATTATTTTTGCTATACAAATTTACAAAATATTCAGTTTATTCATAGTTTATTTTATTCAATTTGTCTCCTTCCCCAAGTACACATGTATTTATGTCTTTTAAGTAATCTAAGTAAATAGTATTAGGCCTATCCGATTCATTTGGAAAACACACGCTAAACAAATGTTAATAAATGCTATGAACACACAACAGCACATATCCTGCAATCTAGACGACTGCAGTTCACTTTTTCCGATCGATTTGACTGCACATTGGACCACATTGGTGAACGTCAACGCCAACGTACGTATCGCTCACTTACCTGAATAGTGTCACAGTTCAAATTGCACTTTTTTGCTCTAGAAAACACTGTAACTCTCTAATCTAAATTCACTTTTGTTCTGCAGAGTATTATACGTACATATGTATATCAGGTCTCTATATTGTTTCTATGTGCGGTATGTTGGACTTGAAACGGATGGACAACTCAAACGAAAAAACTTTTCCGTTGATCATGTAAACATTCAAATATGTGATGTAGCCGAGGTCTGCATTCAAAGTTCACTTGTTTGTAGACAAATTCGGCATATGGATACCACTGTGCCCATTATGTTTATCTATTTTTCTGTGCTAACGAGTACAGTAGCATGCCGATAATTGGTTTGAGCTGATGGTTGTTGTCTATGATAACATTACAACACTAATCTGACAGAGCATACTTTGTGGCTGTGACTTAACGAAACTCACATACTTGATCGAAAATAACAAAATGTCCACCCTAGACTATTGATCTCTACGAATCCAATTTTGTCTAACTCTTTTTTCGAATTAATCAGAACTGCTAATATTACAATTAGAACAATTTCAAATAGCTCCACGGAAATATAATTAGAATTCATGATTACAAATGCAAATTTGTAATTTTTATTGTTGTTTCCACACAACTGGCTGCCGCTCTAATGGACAACTGTTGTGGTTCCAGTCCTTGAAGAATGGTAGAAATAAAGATTACGACATGCGCATGATTTCCCGTCAGAGTTGCCAACTCTATGTATATCTACAACGATTGGAACACAGCGAAATCATTGCAAAATATACATGCATTGTTTATAAATAACAAGTTGTTTCATATGTACAATTGTGATTTATATTCTGCACAACACAATGTTTGTGTTATGCGAGAGTTGGCAAGCCTGTAATTAACACCACTTTGACAGCTGGAAATTCGGAACACACCTCACCACGACGTTAATTCACCACGTGGCCATTTCCGTTTCTCAAAATAAGGAGAGTCTTTCTGGATGATTTTTGTTTTATTTTTCGTTTGCAAACAACACACCGAAACCAAAGACCATTTAATGCAGACCTCGCAAGATTTCTGATGCATTAGTTCGGAAGCACACTCCACATGTCACTAATTGGCATGGCAATATTTGAAAGGTTTTCAAAGCAAATAATGTTTTTTTTTTTTTAAACAAATACGGTTTAAATATTCAGAAAACGACTTGCGACGTCTGCCCTCTAAATGGTTTTTCTTGAAACTGCATGGAATACCAGTATTATGTATGGTTTTTGTCTCGGCGTTTTGGTGTATCAACCTCAGGCGATGTTGCCACCTGGAGAATCACAAGACTGAAACCAATGCAACAGCTGTTTTGGTGAGTTTCACTTGTTGACAGTGTGTGTTTCGTTGATATGGCAACCCATTAATTATCCGCCAAATTTGACACTTTCAAAGAACGAAAAGCAAAAGCAGGAGGTCAAGAGTTGTGTTTGATAAATAATTAAATTAAAATTACAAAATTAGTGTTGAGTGCAACGAAAGTACATTGTCAAACATTGCCGACGAATAGCTGAACTATTTGCGATACAAAATGGAAATATTTGGAATGAATGCAAGAAGATATTACCAGAAGAAGTTCGTCAACAATTTGCAGTACGCGCCGAGTGCATTCTTGTTTTCTCGGCCTGCTAAAGAACAGTGGGTGAGTTGTTGTGAATTTATTTGTGTGCGTGTGTTTTAGCATGCACATGTGTACATACATTGTTGTTGTTTGATTTATTGTTTTGTTCGTGCGCAAGCAAAATTGCAGACTTTTGTTGTTTACATTGCATTTCCAATCGGAATTGGACAATCAGCTGGCGTTAGGATTGAGATATCGTCGATACGGCGAACAGTTAGTCGGTCTGCAAAGAATGCATTAGGATTTAAGTAAAATGGAACCGGCACAGGCCCGTTCGATACAGAATGAATTCGTGAATCGGGTGATATGTCTGTCCGTTTGATTTCAAGCAAGTACTATTACTGCCAATGCATAGAGTTTGGATAATGCGGGTAGCCGAAGTGGGACCCATCAACACTTTGGCCCAAGAGGAGGTTCCATGTGGAATGAACCCAAAAACAATTGCTAGTCCAATGCAGAGTGTAGGTTAACATAAAGTCAGACGGTCGCACCCGACTTGCTGCATTTATTCATTGAAAGTAGTTAATATATGTTTGGTTAATACAAATACCGATGCATGGGCCAAGGACCGGATATGACCTTGGCCAGTGAAATTAATTAAATTGTATGTCCGAGTATTTGGCGATGAGTATCAATTGATAAGCTATTAGGTTGACGGCACGTCCATGTCATCAATATCATCGATTTTAATGGTTATTTGCGACGAGTCTCGTTCGGTCCGTGCATTGGCAGACGCTGCCTCGGCTGGGTCCAGGCTCCGAGGTGCTTTTGACTTTAAGCGATTATTTAAAATATCAAATTTTAATGATTGCTGCGTCGGTTGATTGACGGGCGGGGGCATTTCGGAGACTCCACACGCGCCTTCGTTGTCGACGGCCCCTTTTTCAACAGCTAGAGGTCGCACAAAGTAGCGGCCTTCGGCAGAGCGGGATCGTCGGGATTTGGACGAGTCATACCGGACCATCAGTAGATTCTGAAAGTGCACTGAAAGTGTTTGCAGTGGATAATGTGGAAAAAATGAGTCGCTTACCTCTTGCATTTCCGTTCTTTGACTGGACTTTCGTGTCCTCCTCAAGCCGTGTTGTTCTTCCAGCTTATTGGTCATGGAATTCACCCAGTCCTTGGCCTGCGGAAAGGCCATAGACGATTGGGATCGTTCGGGCAAGTCTTCGGTTAGTACCGAGTCCCTTCGGCCCATTGTACTACCCGCTTCGAGCACGAATATCCGGGGGAAATCTATAACAAAATCACGACTTCTGATTAGATCCGATACAGCTCCGCTTTGCCGGCGGTTAGAGCTGTTGGGGGCATTGGAGTTATTTGCATTTGCCACATTCACGACCGCTTCCGGTTCGTACTCCAGAATGCTTTCTTCACTGCCCAAAAACTAAAGAGAATTGCACGGGTAGACGTTTTCAATTGATGCCGAAACTCCTCGGTGACAAAGCTCTTAAAACGTAACTCAAGCTCTACCTAAAAGCACAATCAAGCACAAGCTACTAACAAATACTCGTAGCAAATAGTGAGTGAGTGGGGGGCGCACTAAGACAGTAATTGAAAAAGCATTCCCGATTTTTGTTTTTCAAACATTAATTTCGACATTTAATTGAGTTTTCTTTTTGATTTTGTTATAATTTCTTGTAATACTTTACGTTATAGAAAAATTGTTAACCAATGGTTGTTATTTTTTGTGTTTATGTACATTTTTTTTTTTTTTATATAAAGGCGTGTTTTTCGTTCGAACTAAAAGTACGATCTCAGTGTCAGTTTAAAAATGTGACTAGATTGGAGTCACTGCGTGCCTTGTTTTTTCTGCCATGTCTACGTGTTGTCTGTTGTCGGCTTAAGGGGCACTGCGTTTGTCGCAGCTTTAACAATACAAAGGGGGTGGTGTCGGTGTACAAAAGTTTAGTTTATCTAAAATTACGTAAAACTAAAAACTTAAATTGTAACGTTTCTTCAAGTCTTAGAACTCTTAAGTATTCATTTTTGGGATCAGTTTAAGCGTTTAAACTACAAAAAGAAATTAAAGCACAAGTATATATTTACAATAAATAGAAGAACTACAAATAAAGGAAGAGTTGCTCCAATCTTTTGCCGGCTAGCCCAGCAAACATTTGAAGAGCACCACTTGTGAGTTCGGTCACTCGCACTGGAGCAGATTAGACGTCGGTCACCTGGCGACTGGCCGTGCTCACTTGGAAGGCCGTAGCAGGGCCGCTCTGAGATCTGTGGTCAGTTGCATTGATCTCCGGTATTGTTGCGGCGGTCTGTCGATGGTAGTACGGTTCATACTCATGACTACTGTGGGGTTCTATGGACGACATCGTCTGAGTCTCTACACTCGCTTGAGTGGCACTAAATCTACTGTTCAACGGCGGATTGTGGCTACTGGAGGCTGTTGCCGACAACGACAACGATGATGCAAGCGATGAGGGTGGTGGTGATGATGGGGAGTGGTGGACTGTATGCTGCGGTGGTATGGATGTGGGTGGGCTTGTGGATGACGTGTTGGTGGCTAGGCGGGGGACTACACCTACAACTACCACAGGCACATCTGTGTCATCTAGGGGAGCTGTGTTGGTAGCTGGCATATGCAGTGGCGATGGTGTTGTATGGATTTCGTCACCCACCACGTAACCGTAGAACTTCAGGACATCCAATTTGCACATGGGGCATGTGCGGTGCTCGATTAGCCATGGATCTATACAGTTCTTATGGAACTCATGCCTAAAATGATATAAATGTTTCGGTTTCAGTTGAATCGCTGTGTTTACAATTAACTGTGTCTGGCACTTACTTGCAGGGCAGGACTCGTATGAGATCGGAAGCCTTGTATGCTTCAATACATATGGCACAGCAATCCGATTCGGCATCCTTTTCATCGGTGCTCTTGCCAGTCTTTGTGGGTATTTTCATAATGGCTTTCTTTGTGACAGAGCACAAGTGTCGCTAGACATTGAAATGGGAATAAGAAAGTCGATAATTAAGAAGATATTCAAAAGTGGCCCCGACACGTTTCCGAACTCATGTGCTTACCGACTGTTGGTCCTTGGACTGCATATATCTGAATTTCTGTATGTAGTAGAATATCAGCCAGACTAGAGAGATCACCATCAGGATTATAAAGGAGATGGCCACGAATAGAACCGATGTCCTGCGGAAACAATTTGATACGTCATTAGATCGATTGGTCTACAATGGAAGTCCCTAATCACGTCGAGAACTCCACCACCACCAGAGGATGCTTGCGTTTTACGTTCGAGAAATGACAAACTATTTTAATCTCTCGACAGTTGGTCGCGGATGTCGTTATTATTTGGTGGACATTTCTTTCATCATTTTCTTGCGGGACATTTGTGAACGCACTGCAACGTGTCAGCGTGTGTGGTCCGTGCAGCTCTCACTTATCGGCGTTTAATAATATTTGGTTTGTTTGTAATGCATTGATAAATTGTTTATTTTCGTGACATCAGTAGAAGCGTGTTTATTGTTTACCCCAAAGAGACGAATTCATAAATCGCAGCCAAGTGAGGCGGATGAACAGATTGTTTATGGGCAGTTCATTCACCAGCCTCTTGCGAGTATGTTAATGAACCGACTGATTCGTTGTTGTTATTTCGAGACATTTGAACGCCAGAGGTGGTGGAGTGGTAATGTGTTCGATTCGCAATCGGATCTTACCTGTTTAAACTGTTTATGGGCCGCATGCCGCTGCGGCCCTCGATAATGCGAGCGGTCACCTCAATCCCTTGATCCAGTCGCATGGCCATATTAAGACCAATGTCTTGATAAGTTATCACCGCAGTTATATTGCCTAGCAAATTGAAAAACAAACAGCAAATGCGCAATTATTCACACTGATTGTTTTTGGAGATTGTGTATGAGACTTGTTACGTACGTGTCTTCCCTTTGATTTGCATTTTCTCCAAACTCATTACAGGTTTGTCATTGTATATGATGACGCCGACCGCTCCTTTCGCATGGACATTCTTCACCTTCTCCTCGAAGGTGCAGCGGCCCCGACGAACCAACGCTATCCACGATATACCGAAGGTGGGTGTGGGCAGGCCGTTGGTACCCAGAATATTGCTCGAACAGGCAGTGTCGTCGTTGGTGTCCTCAGCATCGCTGATGTGCACCAGTTTGCGTGGACTGTGAGTATTTTGCCCTCGCCGTAGCGCGCCTTCTCCTCGTTGAAACTGATGTAGCGTGTCTGCTGGTTCTCCACGTAGGTGTAGTTAAGAAATGCATACGTGTAGACATCGACGGCGATGCGTTCCTCGGAAGCCAGCGTCTGAGTGGTGTTGACCGAGCGGAAAT
This sequence comes from Hydrotaea cyrtoneurina, assembly GCA_958296145.1. Classification (NCBI taxonomy): domain Eukaryota; kingdom Metazoa; phylum Arthropoda; class Insecta; order Diptera; family Muscidae; genus Hydrotaea; species Hydrotaea cyrtoneurina. The sequence goes on along the minus strand of OY282516.1, from coordinate 318,834 downwards.
ACCGCTCCAGGTCCTGGTTAGCTATGGACATGGCCGCCACCAATGTGGTGGTGGTGGTGGTCGATGTAATGCGCATACCACCCAATAGCCCCAGGCATGCCAGCAACAGCAGCACTTTCCGTGCATCCATTCTCGAAATTTCTGTCTGTTTTTTGCCCGGATCAACGTTTGTTTTTTTCTTTTTCTATCTCTTCTACTCGCTGATGGTTATTCAGCGGTCATGAGGTTCATTTGTTGTTCTCCCCTGCTTGTTTGCAATGGACCATTGACCCCTGCTTATGCGTTCTGTTGCGATCGAGACTTCCGAAGACCTGAGTGTAATCGGCGGCACCTCTTCACTTTCGATGTCGTCCGTGTGCTGAAAAGACTGAACAACCAAAACAATTAAATTTCTTTTATTTTTGTTTGTACATTCGCATTTGGTTTCTTATCATAATGCCAACACATTGAATCGGTTGTCAAATGTCAATGTCTGTACGCCGATTCGCCTACATGGGAGTACAAAATTAGTTATTTTTCAATTGTTCACTTCATTTGGCAATTGTGGACATTGACAAATATTATTTATTGCCTACTTGTATTGAATGTGATGATTGTTTGCCGAAAAGATAAGCTATCGACCAAGATATGGCAAAATTGAACTTGTTATCAATGAAATACAAAAATTACATCAAAAGGGGCGAAAATAAATGGCAAATTCATGTCATTCCTCAGTGACCGGCCGGGGTTGGAGCCTGAGCTTGTGATTGTGATAACCAGAGACCTGCAGAAAAACGCAACCCCCTCACCCAAAAAAAAAACAACAAATATAGCAATGGATACCTTTGTATGAATGTACTGGTATTTTCCCACGATAAAAGTCCCACCTGACTCAAAGTCAAGACGACCGACACACGCCGAAATGTTGCTTATTCTGTTTGCAAATAATTTTAGAACATTTCAGCGAATAAAATTAACTCATTTAAGAAACATGCACAACAAACGGTAAACAACTGACCTCCCCCATCCCCACCCAGATCCCACAAACAAGAAAACAATGTGTGCGACTCGGTGCGATTCAACAGAGAACGGGCGCAGAGCCAAAAATGTCCCATCGTCGAATTGAACAAAAACACAGATGAGACGGAGCATTCGGGTGTCGCGTGCGTGCGTGTCTGTGTGTGTGTGCGTGCGTGTTCGACATTTCCATTTACATTTACTCGTAATGAAAGTTTCGCTGCAAACAAATGCGTACTTTTTTTCTTCTCTTCAGTCAATGATCTCACACTCACATGCACATACGATCAGGCCGAATATAACCACATGCTATGGTTTACATACTCTGTATACCCACTCAGCGGGGGAATTGACTTGACTGTCAATTCAAAAAAAAAAAAACATTCTGGATGGACGTCCGGACGCCATCTTAGGCCTTCTCAAACATCCGATACACATTGCAGGCAGGGCTGTCAGGCGAATTTGAAGAATTTTACACAAATGATCAGCACATACAGGCAATTTATCGCCAAATCTAGAAATACATTGATAGGTATCCGTGTGTGACTTTACAAAGTACAATAATTTACAACTGACTCAAATTTTACCTAAAAATCAACATAGTCAGGGAGTCGTGTTCTTTGAATTTGTATTGTGTCTAAGTTGACTATGCACCAAGTGTGTGAGTTTGTCATATGTTGCCATTTGTTGTTGTCGAAAATCAAACTATTCGGTATACACTCCTGCCGGCATATTATGCAACCCTTGCTGGATATACTACGAGTCGTTTGTGCACCGAATCAGTTAGTCAGGTGCACCGAGCCAGTAGTGCCGCCCGCACCGCACAGGGTACAATCAGTTGAACTCTTCGGCCGGTTGGTCAAATGTACGAACTGCTCCAATTTATTGCACTTTTCGCCCCCCTTCACACACACACACACACACCGGGAACACCAAACACCTAATTTTATGCGCACATATATTTATTAATATATTAATAATAATACGGCGTAAAATGCATTCCGATTCCGATAACCGACACATTAACATTTCAGACACGTTTAGGCGATTCTTGAAGAAGAAGAAGAAAACACTAAAATCATAAAACATTCCATTTACGCACCACCAACAATGACTACTGAAATTAATGGCACAGCGGGCGAACAGCACTACAATAGAGTTATTAGCGTTTTCTCGTTTTGTGTTCTCCGTTCGCCTGTTGTCAAAGTCTAAATGAAAAAAAATAAAAAAAAAACAAACGACAGAAAACTAAATAAATAAATAAATATCGTATGGCAAAAAACGTGATTATAAGAAACGTGCCAAACATTTTAAACAGATGCGGTGGCATTTTGGACAGCGACTGTTTCGAATTCGAATAGAAAATTGAAAACAAGCGCACACCGACGAGTGTGTCTGGGGGGTTCCGTGCACCCTATGCCCAGCAGTGTCGAAATGTATCCATGTGACCGAATCAGCAGTTGCACACGGTCGATGGCAAATATTTCAACTGCTGGAACGCGTTCTATGTGCGCACCAAATGCCATGACAATCTTAAAACACATGTCGCTCATCTACCCGTGACCACTGACAGTCATGTGTGTCCGAGTGTGTACGGCTGTCGGTGATGGTCGAACCGATAGTCGGTTCTAGTTTTTTTTTTCTCTTTCTTTCTGTTGTTGTTGTATTTTTTAAATACACACATAGTTTATTTCTTTATTTCATGATAAACCGGATAATTTGTCTTTTTTAATTAAATAGAACCGTTAGTCCATAATATCTAATATAAATATTATTCACACACACACATACACATATACACATATGTATGTACATGTACATGTACATATTTTAGTAGATAGGATACTTCCGTAATATTTTGTTCTGTAGATGAATTAATTAAAAATGCATACGTACGTAGGTATGTGCAAACATACAAACGCGCGTACTGATATTCGAACAGATAGTCTCTATGTATCGTTCGATTGTGATTTCATCAAAACCACAACGATAGGTAGCTCGGTACGTATGCACCTAAACACATAAGTACACACACGCACACTCACACACTCATACTGCCTATTGTCCCCGCTGGTGTAGGTTGTCCATGTCATCCGATATCAGATTTAATTGACGGCGGTGGCATGACCACAAGAATACCCGGATACGAACCTGCGTTTATTGTGGGTTAGGCGCTCACAATACCAATCACACATTCGAACCACACAATCCCCTTGTGGGTCTTTCAGGACGTAATTCAAGTGGACAAGCTCTCGACTCGGAATAACACAATGCCCTTCGTTTCGCGGCGATCGTCCACATCAAATAACTGTGAATAGCCGGCATTATTTGGTTTGCGTGTTTACATGACGCACATCATGTGTTCTCAATAAACCATTCCCGAGTGTGACAGTGTCCCCATGCTGACTGACCACTCAACACTGGAGACACGCTCCTTTCGTTGTAGGATTTTATCTGTCACCGCGACGCTGCTTACGTACCCGACAATTGTGATACTTTTCGTATTTCGTACAAATTGTCAACGGTAACGCGTTATCATGAGCAGCGTTAAACTGTTCGTGGACAGCTGGGAACAGCTCAACTTTCAATACAATCTATTTATTTCCCTCAATTACATGCAACAACAATTTGATGATAAGAGAGACCGTGAGTCGTAGCCGAGCAGGAGGGGAAGCAACGGGGCACTTATCTGCCTATGTGATGTGCGAAGGGGTTACAGTGTTCGGGCCACAGTATCCCTTCCATATTGTCAGCGAACTTCCAGGTCTCACAATGAGAAATACATTCTTACTGATGTTTTATACTCCGTACACCGTCTCCAAATGTTTCAGTGGATTAGGCGTGATTGAGCCACAAACCAGAAAACCACCAAGGTCAGCTTTAAACATTGCCCGCTAAACTCGTACAATGTCACAGTAACATGAGTTTCATGGTCAGAGTTCTGCCAACACCGCACCGCACCACACCGCAGCACCACCACACTGAGATGTTTTCAGTGTAGAATAAAATGAAACAAACAAACGAGCACGTGTGTGTGTGTGTGTGTGTGTAGGTGCAATACTTTCACTTCTATTCGAATTACATTTAAATTGAATTTCAATGATTGAGAAACCTTAGAAAGGAGGCACCACAGCCATCATTCCAGCGAATTACATCCATTGTTGAACCCATACCCACACAAGTGTACTGGCGAACAAATAGATACACACACACACACATGTACATGTGTAAGCATTCTGCCACCCCCCCTACAGCTATAGGAACACCCAAAATCACTTAAAACAAAAGGTGTGAGCGAATGTTGATCGGAAGATTTGAAATAAATTTCTTGCCAAAGGAATGCAAGCCAACACATCTCTATGAAAACCAAATCGAAATAGACAAATTTCAAATTGAATCTAATGGCAGATGTTGTAATGCAAGAGCGAATATCTGAAATCCGGCCACATCTGGCCAAAGCAATAGGGGAATAGGGGAGCTCTTGCTTGAGGTCAACTGAAGGAATGCACACCTGAAAGTGTGATTCTAGTTGTTCACGTTGCTGTAGTAGAACAGTTTACGCTTTCGTTGTGTTTTGTGGTGATTTTCAGCACCGACTGAAAGTGAAAGACAACGTACCTCCATCGAATTTCATTGTCCATCGATTGCGAGCCACTTCGAGTGCGTCATAACACCCGAACACATTGTGCCGCGATTTCTGCTTTCTCCCCTCCCCCTTTCGGTGGTCGATGTGTATTGTTAGCATTACAAGAAACCCCGCAAGAAATTCGTCCGTTACAAATCGTAAACAAATGATGGTGGCCAAACAACCAACACACAGACGTACATGTACATAGACGAATTAATGGGACTGTGTTCCGTACACCGAGGTGTTACTGCTGAGATCCATGGGGCATGTGATCACATTCCTTCGGAATTTCCCATTGTCCACACCGTGTCCCTTGCCCTCCGTAGGTGTAGTGATGTGTCCGTAGCTCGTAGCAAGGTTCGAGGAATCACCACTTCGCTATTCTGAGACAGGATACGCTTTTCAATTGTGTAATTTGATTATGAATCAAAGGCACCCTGTAACTGAATTCAGCAGGGTTGCATTTGATGTGTGTTGTCATAACATCCTTTGCTTGTTATTAAACAAACGTTCGTACATCAACACTCACACACACACACACGCACACACACGCACATATACATGGTGGCTGAGAAACCTATTTGGCTAAAAGCCAATATTTGTGTACATTAGTATGTGTGGGTGTGTGTGTGTGTGTGCAACTAGAATAAATAAATGCTTGTACATTCGACTGGGTCACTCTCTATAGAACGAACGTAAAAGTAATCGATTCAACTATTCTGCTACACGTGGTGCATCCTATCGAAGGATGCGGCACTGAACTCGACGAGATGTCGGAACCGCTCGAGCGCTCTACATAACGCGCCGCGACAGCTCATGAGACCCCTCCCAATGTACAGAGGTGCACATTTCATAGGAATATTGTTATTCGTTGCCTTCTTGTTCGGCGTTCATTCATAATGAGCATTGATTTTACTAGTTCTTGTGTCATGTCACATAATGGCCTGTCGACGAGTTGGCCACTAGTGTTCGGTATTCTGGGGCCGTATTCACCATTAGAGAACACAGGCCTGCGATTCTTGCTCTTAGGGTCTTTGAAAAAATCTGAATGATTATGGGAACTTGGACTTGGGACTTGTCGGCACGTTGCACGCAATACAGACAAATGACACTGGCCGCATTTTTCTTAATTATCGGTATTTTCGGCTTTAAAATGTGTTTGTTTTATTAAGCTTCTACTGCTCTGGCATTTCGTCGTATCGTAAACAATACTCATGAATGTAATTGATGCTGTTGTTGGTGGTGGGGTTGTTGGGGTTGTCATAACTATTTGCCCCTCATCATTGAAATCTTAAATTTACAGACTCTGGCCAATTGCCATCAACACAAAGATAACACAACAGCAGAGGGGACGCGTTACTTGAGAACTCTCACCGCATAACCAAGAAACTCCAGACACTGTGGTTGGTTCTGCTGTCGACCAGAACCATCGCCATTCCATGCATTCCATATGTCCTACATTGGGGGGTGAAATAATAGAAAATGCGGTCACCAACCAAAACTCCCAGTCGGACTTAAAACATTTAAAGAAAACTCATTTTTGAAGTGTATTTACGGCATCTTTCTCCGCGTAGATCATTACTGTTCAGCTGAAGTTTTCTCCAGGAGATATACAATTGAAGAGTCGGCAGCAAATCAACAAATACCAGAAACACGTTCAAGTCCATTCGTTGCTCCTAAGTAGTACAGAGACGGACACCCTTTGGTCAATTCTTTATTTCCACTCAAAATAAACTACACATTCAGTCGCTCAGTACGCGCTTCTATGTAAATCAGTACGTTTGAAATCTCAACAACATGACGACATACATACATACGTACAGTCTTACATTGTAAACCCTCGTATGTGTTAATCTTCATGGCAATCGCAGTGAATTGGGTCATATCCGTTGGGTCTTGCAGCATAAGCCCCCAGTCAGTGATAAATAAATAAATCGCTACGTTGGGCCGATAGTCGCCAACTGTATTGTGGGTCACTGAATGCTTTAGTCACTTGACGGAGGAATTCCGTGACTTGGCGACGATCACTCGCGAATGTCCTTCATGGTTATAAATTCGACCTTATGCTCCTCATACATACATAGATACATGCGTATGGTTACGTTCTGTGATTGAGAACGCAGCATCGCCACGTGCAGGTATTTCCAATGTAGAGCAGAACACAGACATGGTCCATAGTCAGTCCATATTGATAGACTGCCGAATGATTTGATGACAAATTGATCACAATGAGAAATTCTAATTTGAACAGATGACAATTAATGAAAACTACGTGGATTTGACGTAACAACGCACAAGAGATTCCAAATGAAATCCAGTTTCTTTGAAGGTCTTTTCAGTGCCCCTTTAAGATCGGACACCCAAGCAATTGGAACTTCAAGTCTGATATCTGCTACATTTATCGGCTAATAACGGCGATCATTGGCCCGAACTAAATTCTCTATAAAGGTCAAGGGGTCTTGTATACGCACGTACGAACCATCGCACAGACAATCACCTTCCCTGCTGCCTTCGTTCGCCAGGCCTGGTCGCATGCCTTCTATGGGAAGGGGAGCCGCATGTTAATTGGATAATTGTACACACAGAAGTTCAAAAAAGAAGGCCTTCTAAAGGCGTGCGTACCGGGATTTTCGACGCATACACACACATGGACACACGCGTACATATGTACATGGCATGGGCATGTGTATTTATTTATTTTTAGAAGTGTTTAAGGGCGTTCCTTTACTTTGTGCTTGAAACGTGTTCGGCTAAAAATACACCAAGACAGAGAGACCAACAGCAACTTGGAAATGCTTATGGCGAAGAAAATCGAAAAGCAGCGATTGCAACACGCGGACCGAACATGTCGAAGAGAAGAATGTAAATAAAAGGATTACAGGGGATTTGGGTGACGTCGTGACACGAAAATACGGACGACAATTTATGTACATCATCTGTTCTGTGAAATTACACAAGACCCCAATGGGGAGGCAGCCATTTCGCCCTGATTTCATGAGTGAACTTGGCGAACAAAGCCGATGCCATTAGGTCGAACAAAAACACATACAAGCTATTGTGAATGCCGCCCCCGTCAAAGACGGCTCGACAGTAATGAACAGAAAAGAAGAGAAGGGAATAAAATCAGCAAACTTTTGTGGATACTTTGTAGGTGTTACCCTCAACATCCCACATGCCGTTGCATGATAACACATGATGAATTCAGTTCCAGTTCCAATAAAGCCGTGGGGTTCAACTTGACTTCGGGCTTAAGATTTCGTTTATGAATCAAGAGTTCAGAACTCCAGGGTAGATTGCAGGAAGGGGGCACGCAGCTTAAGACCTAAGGGAAGTTGTGTATTCGATGGGCTGCATAACCGGAGAACCCACACTAACAGTCTTCGTGAACCCCCCCCCCCCCCCCCCCCCCGGTGGTGTGATTGAGAGTTGTCATCTTGCCACTGGACGGGAAGTTGCCACAGCCTCAAGCTCATCGATCGATCAGGTGTGTTTGCCCCGAACTATCATTGTGGTCATGTTAGGTATTTGCTAACAAATCACCACTACACTCATGTACATGTGTGTATGTGTGTTGTATGTGGGGACACTCTCACACACAGCACACCGAACACGTGTGAAGATTTATCACTAAAACGTGATTAAGTTTTTTTTTGTCGGTCTTTGGTGTATTTGCGAACAAATACTTGTCGTAAATGTTGATATTGACTGACTGACTGACTGAATGAATGAATAATGACGATATTGTTCAGACTATTATTAATTTGTTGTTTTGCTGTTTGTTTAATCGAAATCTCTCAAATAAGAGCGTGTTGTTTCTTATTTATTTCAGTGTTTTTGTTTTTGTTTTGTTTACTTAGTCGTCGTCGTCGCCGTCGTCGCCTTAATGACAATTTCGTTACCGAACGCTTGCGCAAGGTGCGTGTTCAGAAACGTGATCGGGTAGGGAAATTAACATATTTTAATCGATTCGATTGTTGTGTGGCTCGACGCGATAATGCGGAAAACGTTTTTGCTTTTTGACTTTATGGAAATTAGAAGTCTTTGCCTCTTTCTTGTTTGGCGTTTGAAAATTCAGAATACTCCAAACGTCGATGTTTCGAAGTGAATGGCCAATGAGGGAAGCATAATTGCATGAGATTATCATCAAAAATCGCTTCGATCAGTAGGTACATATGTATTTTTTTCACTTATTCGTGACATCTGGCAACGTTGGCCGGCTTCACCTGTATCGGCGGGCTTCTGGCAGCAATTTGCATACAAACTCATGGGAAGTAGACACAACACAAAATCGTAAAATTGATTTCCTGCTTTGTTACGCATACGTTTGCTGTGAGTCTATGCTGCGGTTCCTGACTGCTGGGCTTTACGTCGTATTCCGGCATGTGTAGTATAATTATTTTCCATCTAAACCGAAAAGAAAAACAAAATCAAAAAAACAAAACACACACACACACACTAAACACATGTGCTTATGACCGAGAAATGCCGTGTATTATCTATTTCTGTTCTGAAACAGCCGGAAGGAAACATTGATCGGCGAATATTTAACATACACCTGTACATAACCGAACAATGCTAAAGTTATAGGTCGATCGATTCTCAACTCAGCTCAGTCAATCACATTGTCTTCAGATGTCCCAACGATTTGTGTGGAATTGCATCCATGCTGGAATTGCATCAGATTGAAACGTCGCACGTACGCTTTGTCCGAACGGGGCTGTCATCATGAATCTGGGTCAAAACATTTCCAATTCAAATCCACAGCCATTTACACCACTTTGCCGTTAACATTTCATTTCGAATGTTGCGTGGCGCTTTTCACTTGACTCTCCAGAGAATCATTAATAGAAAGAGCGCCATTCAAGCGCCCCGGAAGCCTGCTTGCCCATCAGCGTGGTGGTTTTGGGTTCGATTCCCACCAGAGGCTGCAATAACCTGGTCTGTGTCACCTCGGTTTACCCTTCGATCCAAAATTAAAATATAAATGTACTTTGTAATCAATAATAAAAAAGTAAAATACAAAGAACGCCAACGATGAGTAACATTTGTGGTCAAATTGTATTAAGTGGACACGAGTATCAGCGCATTACTCACATTCGTTGGAAATGGAAAATGACATTTCGCTTTTCATTTACAACCGGACGAAGACTCGGTGTCGAGGCAAAACCGAAACCACTCGCGAAATTCCGTGCCGACACAATGAAATATGTTGGTGAATATTTAATGTAGAATTTATTTCGAAAAGAAAACTCTTTTACTACAATTCAACAGCATTATTGACTGTCCGCCCCCACCCCAAGACAAAAGGACCACAAACGTGCAACGATGACGACTCTTCTCTTTAGTTTTGTTTTGCTTCATTAGACTCGGTCTTTACATAGTGCAGTTGGTTAATTTTCGAAGCCCATGCTGTACGATGTGTTTATGTGTCAGTGTTGCATGAGGTACCGACTCGGCAGACATAGAACGGGGTGTTTGTGCTGCATGGACATCTTTCCCCATGCCGAGCCAAGTCCGTGTGTCTGTGCGATGCGTGTGTCTCTTCGGTCCGACCGCCCAGTCAACTGGGGTCTCTTTCCCCACAACGCATGACTCATGATCGTAAACATTTGTTTGTTGCTCTACGCTGCCACTCTTCGTTTTCAATCAATTTGGAATAAGTTCACAAAAACGCAAAATACTTCAGCGTTTGTAGCATTTCCATTAACTGGAAGTGTTGTGCAGCTGATTTCAGTTGTTGCAACATGAGTTCAGTTTTTCACACGGAACGACCCACATCATCTGCTGGGCGACCACACGCCTCACATCTGCTCTGGCACCATAGAAACAAATGACTCATTCTCCTCGACACTTCAGGGCAGTAACCCGCATTATTGATAAAATGTGTGATGTCGTAGACATAACAGCAACAAATGTGAGAAAAACCTAATGAGCAAATTTGTAGTTTTTAAAAGGATTTAGTTTTTATGTACTTTTTTTATTACGTCGGAGTTTCTCTGGTAAATGAAAAAAAATGAACTTTGATGTGGAAACGGGTTGCTCGTCAAGCTATGGGGTTCAGAATGGGAATTCCTCGGCCAAAATTCCTTAACTCTTTGTCGCAAGACGTGTAAAAAACCGAATAGACCGAATGTGGTACCTTCTCCCACATTGAACATCAAATTTCGATATTTTTTTTAATTTCAAAGAATCCTAAATTGTTGGTATACTACCAAGAGGAGACTGAGCTCACATCTCTGAATGCGATATTTAGTGGGCGAAGTACACCTGCAACTGGAATTGGTCGCAGGTTCTGAAAGACTTTTCAATAACAAAGAATTGATTTGATTGACCTGTCAAGAAATATGACGGTCCAAATTCCATATTTTGTGATATTTTTTGATACGACCCTATTGATTGATTAGACCCTAGGTACGTTTTGACCAAATGCGATTCACGATTTTTGAAGAGGCCAGAGTTGTGAAATTTGACATAGGTTGATATTTACCTAATCTACTGATGGAATTGCATATGAGTATGACACACCCTTCGGAGAGCCTCCCATACAAATGTACCATTCTGGTGGCTAAATCGGTTCAATTGCATTTCTTGGCGGGAGGTCAGAGATTTAATTTAGAAAAATCAGTCATTGGGAAACTTGTGACTCTTTATTGCAGCACATGTTTATGTTGTGTGTCTAGGGCGATGAAGCTGTTTACTTTGTGAATCGAATTGCCGCTTATCGTACAACTACCGCAACCAACATCGTCTGGGGGTCTATGGGAAATGTTGTTCAAACAATAGAAGAAACCCAATTCCCATACCACCGTTAGTGGGAAGTAACCGTGCATGAATGTGGCCATACATTCACACATACATACATACTTGTAAGCGTAGTCAGTAGTCTCATACGTCATTGGTTTAACTAGACGCTACGCCCAGCATCATGATAGCCCTCCATTATTCAGCATCGACAGATCCACTCCATTCTATGGACAAGTCATCAAACACATCAGCTAGACTATGATTCCTATTATGAACCTTCGGTTGCAATGCTCATGATTATTGCGTTATCAAGTGGGAGGTCATTGTCTTCGGGCATTTCTAAAGGTAACTGCTCTAATAAAAGATAATTCCCTCAATATTCGTAAGGGCGAATCTCAACCACCACAATCCGGCAAACAAAATATTTGAAGGAACGGCAGTAAGAGGTCACCACCCAAAGCACTAGATCTTTATAAAGTCCAGGTAGTGGAAGAATTTGTGTCGATAGAAATAAAAATGCCAAATAGACGTGAAGACAACTTAAGTAAGAAATTAATAACATGTTCATTGAACTAATGAACAATTTCGTACTATCTTCATCCAGATTAACGTTTATAAGAAACCCTTGAATTGTATCTACGAAATAATTGCATAGATGGAATGAATGAATGGATCTTTTGCGAAATTAATGATTTAATTTCGTTGTGTGTGCACTTTGATCCGCAACGCGAGCGTAGTCACAACACTGAGTTTGTAACGAAGAAGCCCATCACAAAACGATGCATGCAAAGACAGACAACCACAACAACAACAACAACAACAAAAGAGCAAAACAGAAATGTCGTAAAGTCGGCTACTCCACCAGAGCACGTAATTCCATACAAACAGTGTTTAAATAAGGAAACGTTTATTTTCCTTAGTGTTTTCTTCGGCTGTGTCACTTTTCATTTGGCACACACGATTATTCGGGTTTTCATTTCTTGTTTCTCTTTTTGCCATTCGCGCGCTTTAAACGTAAACTGAAATTTTAAATTCGCCAGTTACTTTGAAAAACAGATACGAACCAACGACACACTTTGAATGCCAGAGGAAATGTTTTCATTACTCAAATACCCTCAAAGTAATGTCGTAAATATCAACAAATACACGTCAGTTTGTCAGTCAAGACTAAAATCACACACACTCGCACGCACACACGCACAGAACCACACGCACTGACTATTTAGCAGCAGAGAATTTGAGAGGTTGTGTGTATGTATTGCTTGGATTCGAATGATTCCGCTCTGCCTATTCGGGTGCATGCAACGCCGCATGCGTCGACCGTCGATAATCTGTTGAGCACTGGCTGACTGGCACAGTTGCTCTCAAGAACGCTAGACGTCTTCAATCTGCAGCAGGTGTGGACGTGGGATATGAACTTTCAATGGAGTTTCTCTCATTGCTCATTGTCCAATCCAGAATCATGCAAGTTGTGTTCCTCTGAACTCATGCAACCCAAACATTTATTTCGCAATGTACTAAGCACTTTTAAAAGTTACCACATGCCAAACATTAGGGTGTACCCGGAACAAATTGCTAGCTGCCGATTTCTAAAGTTGAACCGGGGAAAAAGTGGGCTGGCTGCTTTTCAATTGGAATACAGTCGCAGCATTGCCCAGCAGTGAAGTGTGGACATTTTAAGGAAATTCGAAAAAAGAAAATAAATAAAAGTTAATTTTTTCTAGACTCAATATGGATTTGTATTTAAAAGGACAAGATCCGAACGAGTTAGCCTCACAATAATAGTAATCTCTACCATCGAGGTTTGGGTTGTCAGGGTTTGTCTGAGACTCATTGAATACCCCCAGCCTTTGTAGTTCAAAATAAGCCAATGTTGGCCATTTGTAACAAAATCGATGGGACAACAAGGTTATCTGTAGTCAATAAGAACCCTGGAAGATTTTGAAAAGTAGACATCGAATGATCTGAATGCCCCGTTGGATGCGTTACACTTTTCGTCCATATTAAGGTTTGACGATTTCTCTGTCGGAACACCTTAATGTAATACACAAGTACTTATTTCATTACTCTTTTACATACCAATGTGTTCTTCCGCAAATGTAAACAGATTTGCTCGAATAGAATGGGACGAGTAAATGTATTTACATATTGCACATGATCCACAAACCATAACAACTCAAAATGTCAAGATTTGCAGTAGACTTTTCCAGTTACAGTAGTTTTGAATAAGCTGCCACTTTAACTTTTGCAGTGAAAAGTTTCAACTGAAAATAAAATGTAACTTAGGGAAACCATTGTACATTGCAAAAGAGACACAACTACAAATATTACTCTTTGTGTGATGAAGCAATTTTAAAAAAACACAGAGAGGACGGGCCATAACGAACAACAGTCAAAACTATGCAGGATTTCTACAGAAATTTGAGTTGTTACAGTTTTGTGGAACAGGTGCGATATGTATGTATGTATGTAATACATGTGTATTTCGTATGTATACACCCTACATACGTGCAATATTTTAAAATGCTTACATTGGCCGTCCTGCCCTCTCCTCTCTCAATATATTCGACTCTCTACGGATTCGAGTATTTCTGGTTTTGCTGCGAAACACTGGAAGTGTCTCCCACTTCCAAAAGGAAAACATTTTCGATACAACAACGATGAAAGAGAACCCCCCAAACAGCTGTTTAATGTTTATTTCCTTAAATGACAACGTCTCTATGGATGAATCCTTTCCATTCGAAACCCGATGGTTGTTGGTGTCTCTACTGGAAATGTCTTGCAATGTCATCCATTAGCTTTAAGAATATTTGGTTTTGTCTTTGTTTTTGGTGAGCATGTTCTTCATTTCATTTACATTTTTCTTTAGTTTTGTTTTTTTTTGGCAGTTGGGGACAGATTTCGGGCGGTATTGATTTTTCCAAACGAGGAACCAAATCGAGTTTGGTGTTGTTTACACGAGTTTTGTTTGTTTTTGAGAGGGCAAAATGAAATAATCCGTCTAAAATGGCAACAACAGATATCATAATAATAACAACAACAAATAATAATAATAATAATCACAAACCGGTCCACACCTTCTATGAAATGTGCTGGTAACTTAAGATAGTGTTGCGGCTGATATCGTTGCTGATAAAGATGGCTGGATGGCGGTTGCTTTTTACTTTTTGTTGTTCTGGTTTTGATGTGCTGCTGGCTGATGGTGGTATTTGTTGGTTTTGGGAGTAGTTGTATCTTGATAAATATGTAAATACACGAGTAGGTGTTTTTCTTTCTTTCGAATTTTGCACCAATTTTATATTTGCACGAGACGTATCTTGGCTTTCAAAGATATCGTATATTTCACTTTACAATTGGAACACTCACTCACTCACTGACAGACAAAGACTTTGAATGGATCGGATTTGACAAGAATTTTCCTATGGACTTTTGAATAAAACACCTTTCGATTGAATATTTCATTGGCTAGACCGCACCGCACTATGATTGAGTATTTATTGCACAATGTGAGATGGGGGAGAAACTCGTTTTCAATCCAGAAACAAAGCACGATTTGCTGCAATATTCACGAATCTTTGGACTGTTTTGTAAGCGTAAGCGACCTTTGGGTAAATTTGTTGTATCGTTTTCTTTGTTTTCAAAGTGCTGGAGTGAAAATGTAAGAACTTGGATTTATATCACAGAACGCTGGCGTTGTTGCTGTTTTTTTTTTTCTTCTTTTTTTTGTGATTCTCTTGCGTGCTGGGAAAGCAATCTGGGCAACAACCCACTGCAGATACGTCCGAACGTCAACTGAATCGTAAACATCGCATCTGCGAGTTCCATCCATTAGCCTTTCGCTTCGAACATTTCGAACACAGAACGAAATACAATCTGTCGGCTGTCGGTTTGTTTTAAGAGACTTGTCATAAGGAGAGGTGACGTTTCGCACAGACGACTCACGTGTACCGAGTAGCGAAGTCAAGTGTTCACTTAAGATTCATCACTATCGTATTAAAAATTTTCAATATTACCAGAATATTGCTGGAGTCTCCCAAAAAATGTAGTAGTTCGACTATTGGCATTCAGTGCAACCGAAAAAATTTCTTTTTTTTTTGATAATATTTACTAAAATTGTTTTTTTTTTTAAATTGATGTTGAGGTATTCACTTTCCGCCAGCATTCCATGAAAAGAGTGAACGGTGCGCAACATACAAAATGTGCATGCTAATCTTTTGTAATGGATTTCGGAGGAAAAAAAATGTTCTGAAAGAAAACCAGCCTGGCCTGGCTTCTCTCGAGTTCAACTCTGCGTTTGGTCACACAAGATTATTAGAATAATGTGAGTACTAAAAAAGGCTGCAAAATGAACTTTGGCCTGGGCAAAAGACACCAATTACAGCATAAACAAAATTAAACAGCTGCTCATTTATGTAATTTATATTATTTTTGGAAATTGGTGAGCCAAAATAAGTTTAATGCTTCTTCTTCTTCTGCTTTCGCTGATTGCTGTCACAATCAAAAGACATATTGTAGTGCAGACGCCCAATATTTGAATTTGAAAATTAATATGAAATTAAACTTCATTTTAAACGAAGATTTTAAACAAAGATCAACCTCGACTCATTCATTCTGCCTTAGCGATTACTGTTCATGTTTTACTGTGTGATGGATGTACCTCTTTTTAATATATGTCGTCATTCCCCTTGCACAACTCTGTGTTAGGTTGATTATATGTACATGCACATCAGTGTTGGTATTTCGAATACTGTAATGTTAGATAGGCCCAAACAGGCCAATTGTGCCAACATTAACGTTTCTCAATTAGAATTACATTTTACTCGAAGTAGTTTGATTTTCGAAGCAGGTAACGACAATGTATGATAAATTACGTTAAAGAAGAGCTTGAAGAGTGTGTTTCTTTTCTTTGTTCGCATATTACAATGAAACTTCATCGAGTTGACGGTTTACGTCAAACGAATTGCCGAGTTTACTGTTTTCAAAAAAACAGAGACAGCGAAGAAAGCAATTAGAAATGTGTATACATATGTGTTAGTGAAAAAGTGTCAATGTATTGCGATTGACTTTGCAAAACAGTTTCGTGTAAACCACCCCAAGTTAATTTGTGGTAATTGTGAAAAAGTGCCAAAATATGCCACGATTTACCAACACTGATGCACATACAGATGTTTAATAAAATGACCGAGAGAGCGAGAGAGAGAGAGAGAGTGCGTGCGTGTATGTGAAAGCGCTCTTTCCGTATACATACTACAGTGACCAAAAAATGTACTTTTTGCTTGCAAGCCCCCGAAACAATTTTTATTGTATTTTCAAAAGTATTTCATTGAGAATTTAATGATTTCGTTTTCAAGTGGTATATTGTATTGCTGTGTTGCTCTGCTACAGACCATTCGAGGGTATTGGTTAACAAGATATCAATCTTGGGTGTCGTTTTTAAAATAATTATATTGTCGTATCTCCATAGAAAACTAATGAAAAGTACCACGTCAATTGTAATGCCGAAAATGTACCAAAAGTGTACAATTGTACCAACACTTACATCGATTACAAAATTGTTCGTAAGACATTCAATGTATTTGTTAGCAGTTCGTTAATTGCAGAATCGATGTTTAGTTAAATCGGATAACTCCGTATATTTTGGTTGTACATTTAAAACATAACGATTTTGAATGAAAATTTACAATTGGACAAGTAGAATTTGTACATTCAAGAGAGATATTGCTCGCCCTAAATTGCAGACTTGAAATCTTCGGGTACATTTAGAGCAAACAAGTCAATTGTTTAGTCCCAAAACGCGAATAGATTATTATTCTAAAGGTTACTTCGAATTCTTTCTCCTAATGCCAAATTTGTTATCAATCGGAGTTCATTTGCCGTTGCAACATATGTACGTCCATATATGTGTACACATGTATATTGATTGAGTCAATGTAACACCAAATGGCCGATTCTGTATGATATCGCTGACTGTCGTTGCTCGTCGGCTGATGGAATTTCAGTGAACTTACTGACAATCACCAACGTCGGACAAAAATGTTCAATGGGTTGTTGTGATCTGTCACATTTCACACAAAATGTTTCCTCATGGACACAATTAGCCGATAATCGCACTGTGGCCTATGCACACATCTGTACGTACGTATGTATGTGTGTAAGTAAACATACACACATGTATGTGTATGTATCGGAAGACAAGAAAGTCCACTCACTGCCCATACAACGAAAGTATCGAAGGAGTCAATATTCCAAAAGTCAAAAATAGATGAACTGACAACGAATGGATCAACGTGTGGGCTGGTGTCTCAGCCATTGATCCATTCCGTACATATCATCACATATACTATGTACACACAT
The DNA here is from genome assembly GCA_958296145.1 of Hydrotaea cyrtoneurina. Lineage (NCBI taxonomy): Eukaryota > Metazoa > Arthropoda > Insecta > Diptera > Muscidae > Hydrotaea > Hydrotaea cyrtoneurina. The sequence continues at coordinate 301,112 of OY282516.1, read as the reverse complement.
TCATACATACATACATACATACATATACTCTGTACGGTATCCACAATAACAGTTCGTGATACTGATTTGTGGTACATGTTTTTTGTGGTTGCTGCAGCTGATGTCACCTTAAGCGCCACATGTCGATTCCACATCGTGTTGCCATAGGCAGAGAGCTGCTTCTATCTGCACATGTAAGAAAGTGGGCTGGTTTGCGGTTTCTGTAACTGTGCGGTGTTCCAATAGTAACAGGTGTATGCAATGGATCTTGTGAATATTACGACGCATATGAGTCTCGGTTGTTATCGTTTTATTCCCATTCGCTGCAATGTAAGGGATTAACCAAACATTCCACTTCCTAAACTTCTATTCATTGCACTACATAAACAAAAAATGTATTCCCATAAGAATGCCAAGACCCCCCTCAACACTTCCATTAGTTTTCAAACGATTTAAAAGTTTACATCTTTTAACCACTCATAATGTGTAGAAGAGTTCGATGTATGAGGGGGGGTTCTTTTAGCGATTCCCACACTTTGAGATCGGATAACAGCAATCCCGTCTCACGTCCATTGATGCATTTCTTCGTTGACAAACTATGGATACACATCTTTGCACTCACTCACTCACTGCCTCCCTCCCTCCCTACCCACAAAGCACCAGCACCATCCCCACCAACTTCTATCACCCGAGTACTTGCACTGTTTATTTCAATCTCAGCGTGTGTTCACTAGAAAAACCAATCGAATGACTTCATACTTAATACTCACACTCATTGCACCTTCTACGAGTAAGTAGTTCACACATATTGCCGCTACTCCAAAGGGTAGGAAATTGGAATTTGTAGGATAACAACAAAACACTTGAGATACGGGGACTGTGCCGGTGTAGCACAATGGAACACCGGAAGATCGGTTTTGATTTAGATTTTGTGCTGACATTTGTACGCACATACATGCCCAAGTTGTCGACCTCCACTGAACAGGGTGCGGATTAACATACACACATATGGACAGTTCCAGAAAAATGCCATGAGTGTCTCGTTCGCTATCTCATGTTTATCATAAGTATTTTGGGACCGTTGAAGTTATACTAAAAAACAGTGCAACTGAAATGCAATTTATCCTTTACAAAGATCTTGCATTTTTTTAGGCTTTTTGGTGTCCCGTTCGTGATTTTCAAAAATTTGTTTATTTTAAAAACGAATTCATGAATTCACACAATAGGGTTCACTTTCCGATGCTGTTAGCCAAAAAAAAATCAAATGAAATGGAAATCTGTAATACTTAAGAGGCCATCATGCATAGACGATAATAAAGGGATCCATTTGATGTCCATTTGTGATGAAATATCGGCAATAAAATGCAGTGAATATTTTTATGGCTATCGTATATAACGATCGTAAAATGTACATGTGTTGTGGAGTTTTTTTTTTCTTTACGGCAGAGACACGTTCCGACTACAAAAATGTTGTGGGCATTCTGACGTGGGTCGACATCTTTACATGCTCCGCGACATGATATTTGAATGGCATGCCCAAATACTCAATACCGAATAGAGGAAACGGGAAACACATTTGAAATCCCATTCAATTGTGAACCTGTAGCGGGCCGGGCAGATCCCGGAACTGCCACGCTCCGCAGATAACCCAGTGTATGAGTAATATAGGATAACAAAAGATTGCAATCAATCCAGCCGGATGTGGCCACGATATTTTTGTTTGGTGTAAAAACATCACAGAGATGGTTTGCAAAACATCTTTTGATTGTAAATAGTTCTGTTGACCCAGTCATGTTTTGGTTGTTTCCGAAATCTATACAGGATTTTATAAATTTAATAAAATCGAAAAGTAGTCAACATATTTCGCCACTCATCCGCCTACAACATGTTTTTTCCAGAACTCGGAAATGTTTACTACGGAAAATTATTATTTTTTTATTATTATTTAAAAAAAACAGACCAGTTCATTTACACGATTCTACTAAAAACTCCATTCAGTTAGATTGATTGTAACAAATATTTAAATGTTTATTTATCACTTAAAAAAAATCCAAAAGAATTTGTTATTTATAATATTAACGAATAACCATCAGCGAATAAAACAACACACACACACAGTGGTATACACAACGAAATGCTTTGGAGACCGTCGCGTCGTCAACAGTTGTTTAGCAGAGGCGAAAACCACTCGCCAGGCGAACATCACATACAGAGGTCGCGACGGTATGCGGTGTTGTGTTGTTAGCACCGCCAACGTCAAGCGACGATTACTTTGCCGCACAGAGTAGATATGCTCTTTGACTTTGCCGTTTAATGAATTCCACCACATTCAGTTCACAAGAAAACCAAACGTGGTGAGTTTTCATTGCGGTCGTTCATCATACCGCTAGACTATGACTAGATATAGTTTACGAAAGTGATTCCTCAATTCAGATACATATGTATCTCGTTATGCTCCTTTATTTTTACGGTTGGAATACTTTGAAAACAAATTCTCCATGCTTTGGCCAAAGACGAGAATCCTGTTTCAATTCGCCTACACTGATTCATCTTTTGGCCTCATTTTGTAAAACGAAAAGTTGTTGTTTTGCTGACGCTCTAATGTACACAAATCACGTGTCACTGTATGATTTCTATTACGATTTCTAAACAAACAAAGTGGTTATAAACAAGAAAATTAAAACTAAATCAAATTATATCCATTTTGTAGCATACAAAGTATTCATACACTTCATACATCCAGATAGTACAGTGCAGTAGGAAAAAAAAGAACTAAATCCAAATCATCATTCAATATTTAGTCGGACCTACTCTTCCTCATTGACAAATGTCGTTTCATGCTCTTTACCAGAGGATCTGTGTCATGTTTAGTATTCCCCCCCCCCCCCCCCCATTGCATGTCCAGTGTAGTTGTTAAAGGCTCCCAGGAAGTTATTTTGGGATTTATGGGATTTAAATCCGGAGACGTTTCCAGCTGCCTGAAGTTCTAAACAAACGATTCTTGTTGGAACAAACGGTTCCTAGCATCTAGTCCAAACTAATCAGCACTCGTGTATAAATTGTCTTTTGAAATGTTCTAAATTTCTTCGGTCGAATTGGACAGCCTTAGCTTGCACCCAACCGTAAAACAATTCAATGACGCCCGCACTCTCCACAATACATGTTCTGGATGGATATTATGTGAAACACGCTTATGAGAATGGTTCGACATGGCATGACACCGACGCATGTCTTTCATTTGATACCCTACACCATATTTAACCGGAATCGAGTGTTATGATTTTGTGGTGATGTGACCATGAGACTGCGTGTTAATGCGTTCGGTTGCAAGCTTGCAAAGTTCGTTGGCTCGACCCGGCTTGGTTGAAGAAATTACAAATAATTTTGAGCAGTGCACAAAAGAATCTCCTGGTCGATGGCCATTACTTTCGGATTGGGAGATTTTCCAGTTGTTATGGACATGGTCCTCAATGCAGAACTCAATACAGGTTGCTGTAGGGGGCCTGCCACGTATAACTGGTCGACCTCTGCTTTAGAATATCGTTTAGAATAGACGACACACAGTTGGTTGGTTTTAAATATTTTGTATTTCAATGTTTATTTTTGATATTTTGAAATTTTACAATATTTTTGTTGTATGAGGGGTTTTTCGTTCGCTTTGTTTTTCATATGAATTTAAGACTACATTTTGTGGTTTGTGTTGTTTTTGTTTTCTTTTAATAAATTATCACCTATTTAAACCGTTTTTAAACTAATTAACAATTATATTATCAATCAATGTATGGTACAGAAATAAAGGAAAATGCGCGATTACTTTTACAGCATATTTGGTATTTTGTTCTGAATTTTCATTTGTTCGTTCTCTATAAAATATTTAAATATTGGTATGTGTATGCAAGAATGTATGTATGTATGTGTGTATGTACGTATGGACGCCTCTACGTCGGACAATCACATACGAATGCCTGTATAATTTAATTTAGTCTAGAATATTGTTGTATGTTTCCAAACGAGTGTGCTGATCCGCTTTAGCTGGTTCTAGTTTCGTTCGTTCGTTTGTTGTTACCCTGTTTTCAAGTTCTGAGGAGATGAGATGTAGAAAGTTAGTGCGAGGAGTATCGGTGGCCCTGGCGTTGTTTGGTACTTGGATTGGTACTTAGTCGTACAAAGATCGTACAAAGGACCGATGGGGCGGGGCGGGGGTTGATGAGTCCTCTATTTTAATTTCTAATAAATTCAGAGTGTCTTACTTTTTATTATCGGTTGGGTGGTTATACAATATTTGCATTATTGTGATTTGTACATGAAGGGATTTCATTTGAATGTTGTTCTCTGTCTGTATTTTATATTGAGCGTATACCATGGGCATTGTGCGGGAGAAACATATGTAGGTGGACTTGGTATCAAGTCGTTTTCTGGGTGAAATACATGGAACGGTTAACATTCTGGAGGGGCCAATGGACAATGAGAAGGTCAATGGACAAAACAAAAGACGTTATGCAGTTTATAATTGGTTTGTGTTTATGTGAATGTATGTATGTATGTATCTATGCCACTTATTTGCTACGGATTAAACTAATTTAATACAATTCTTACTACTTCTTACGATTACAAGTTTCTGTCTGCCCGCCGATTAATTAATTTAAGAAGATTGCATGTACGAGTAAGTTTAAATAATGTACTTGGTTTTTGTTTTTGAGTTTTGGTACAGTCATAATACTTTTACGTGTAGTCGTCGTCCGCAGCGCACTCTACCGGCGCAGCCAGAACACAACGAGGTGCCCGGCCGCCCTGCTCCGCTTACGAAGAGTGCAAGCTGCCTGCCCGCTTCGGCTCTTAAATCTAGGCCTCTATACTATTTACAATGTTACGAATATCTGTTTTTGTTTTTTTTTGTTTTTTTTTTTGTTATTGGGAAGAAAACATAACTTTCTGTTTTAACATAATAAAGCATTGGAATTCAAAAGAAGATCAAAAAAAAAAAATACGCAACGGCTTTGTAAGCCTTGCTCGTGCTTCACAATACGAAATAAAAATAATTGTCTTTTTACACAAAATGATACATAGGAACTAAAAGCACCAAAATCATATCCAACAGAAATCAAAACACACAAATACAAGTCCAGTGGGTTCTTCAGTGAATATGCAAAAGAGTCGTTGTCCGGAAACGGAAGATAGAGATAGATCTATTGTGTGTGTGTGTGTGTGTAGTCCTAGTGCACGCACACGACGTAAACATTATTTGTCTTTTTACAAAATATTTCTAAATTTAGTATTTAAAGTTAGTAAAGTTAGATAAAAAATATTGCAAATTAATTACACATTAAGTCACAGTTATTGTTTTTTTTTTTTTTTGTTTTGCTAATTATTTTTCTTGTTGGCCGGCGACGTTCACAGAGCCGGGCCGGGTCCACAGCCGTAGACTGTGGTGTCAGAGCGTGGAGCAGCTTTATGTAATGCCTGGTTAAGTGCGAACAACTGGTGGTGCTGCATTCAGTGGCGTCTGCAGGCCTACAAAGGGGTCCACATGCATGGGTGGCTTGGAGTGGTATGCGGCATGGCCGACCATTGTCGGGTTGACGTCATGCAGCTTCAAGTGCTTCTTGCGATAGCGGCGTAACTTCTTTCGAGCCATGTATAGGTTTTGATTAAATTCTTTGAAAGTGTGCGGACGAAAGTGGTCTTTGTCGTCGTCGGCGCCTCTGGCCATGGCGCAACGCAGTGCGTCTTCGGCACTCATGTCGCTGTGGTGGGGAGGTGGTGGTGGCGGCGGCGGCGGCTGTAGGGGTGTTTGGGAATGAGCGGCCAGGTCATAACCGTTGTTATCGGGCGGCGGGAATATCAATGGGTTGTTGGCCCAATCCCGCCATAAATTTCAATCTTGCACCGCACCGTTTTGCTGAGACAGGGACTGGGACAGGGACGAAGCGGAGTTTGTGTTTGCCTGCATGAGGTCGTTGTGACGGTGTCTCTCCTCGCGACTTATTGAGAACTCGTCGTCCATGGAGGAGGACTGCTTGGACCGATCGGATTTGCAATCTTCATCCATGACCATCGAATGGTGCATGGCTGCAGCAGCGGCGGCTGCGTGCTGTCGTTCCGACGGTGGCAACAGGTTCAGCATGCTCAGTGGAAGGCCGGGGAAACCTCCGGTGAATTCGGGATAGAAACCCTGGGGATTGAAGGGATTGAAGAGAGCATTTGGTCCTCCCAACAAATCCGGTTCGGAGCTGGAACTGCGTGGACCTGAGCCCGACATGGGACCGCAGACCAGATCCAAGTCGGCCGCATTCGCCGAGTTGTTTCTCTGGGCCTCTTTGCGAGCCTCCTTCTGTTCTCGTGTCTCGCCGGAATTCTTACTGCTGGCATTCGATGAGGACGAGTTGACACCCATCTGCAGCAACTCCAAAGGTGGCCCACTTATGCAATCTTTGCGCAGCTGTTCGAGCTTCAGACTTTTGCCATATTTGCCTCGGACGTACATTAGCAATGAGTTGTAGGGAATCCCAAAGATACGGGACGCCTGGGACGTGGTCATTTTCTTGTTCCAAACGTGCTGCAACGCTTCGGTTAGCTCTGCGTTGGTCCACGAACGGGGTGGGCCACCCCGAGGAGCCGAGTGCTGACCTTTGGGACGAGGCACTGCAAATACACAAAGAGAACAACAAGACAAATATTAATAAAAGATTATCTATTCACTAATGTTTTAATTTTTTTTCTTCTCTTCGTTCGATTTGTTTGTTTGTTTGTTTGTGCGCGGCAAACAATCTCTACCACACACACACACACACACACACACACAGGCCAACAAACAAAAGCAACAACAGAAACTTCATCACCCACACCCTGTGGAGTTGTGGCAACAGAGATTAGTACATCCATGTATACGCTTCACATTATCATTGATCGCACTGTGGTGGTTCCATATGCAAATTATGCACCACATATTCCCGCCAAGCCATCATCAACAGCCGCAAAACAAAATAAAACAAAACAACAACAACAACAAAACAGAGTCTTTTGTTCGCCAAAACAAAAAAAATAAAAAACACATTCAATCCTTTCAACTTCAATAAAAATCCATCTAAAACACCGAAGATCTCAATTGAGACGAAGTGCCATGAATGTACGTACGAATGTTTGTATGTGTGTTGCCGGTGAAGCTGTGCAGCGCAAGATGTTATCGGGGAGAATCCCATTGCCACAGGTTGTTGCCAAAACAGCAACGACAACAACAGCCCGAACAGCAACAACAGCATCAATACAATATGTGATCTTTTATAAAGGCAAACTTGCATACGAACACATGTACTGCATATCAGTGCACTCACAAAAAAACATCAGTCATCTGCAAGGCGAAATGGAAACTCTGGCTCCCCAATCTGTGTGACCTTTCGACGACTAAAGGTCGCCACGTTTTCCGAGTAACTGTGGTAGTAGTCGACAGCATCCATCCATAGCTGCAACCCCAGCCCCAGCCCCAGCCTCAGCGGCGTTTGCATTTCTAAGAAATGTTGTTATCATATTTCAATTGTTTAAATGTGTACCACCTACTCCTGCCGTACACTCTCTCTCTCTCTCTCTCGCAATATATCTATCTCTCTCACCATGCCTTCTCGTCGCCCCACCGTCGGTATGACCACAACAAATGTTGGCCGGTCGGCCGGTCGGTTGTTGCCTTAGCATTCGGTGCAATCACTGCCAACTAAACTGCCATTTGTCTTCCCAATTTGCCAATATGCATATGAACCTTTAACTCGGATACGATACCCGAAAAAGAAGCGGTTGGTGGGGACGGGGACGAGGACGACCAAAAAAACGTTATTTGTAGCAAATCTTAAATCACGTTTAAAATGTGAGCAAATCAGTTAATCACACCCACACAATGTACTTCGTTTGTTCGTTCGTATGTATGTTTGTGTGTGTGTGTGTGTGTGTGTAAATATGTACTTAAGCAAGCGCTACATTCGAATTTGTTCTGGGCATGTAGTTGCATGCATGCCCCGGCTTCCTCTGCCCCACAACTCTCAGCAGTTGAAAGTAGCAGAATAGCATTCCTCTCTTAGTCTGAGCGAACAAATCGAATGATTTCTGTTATTGATAAACCGTCGGAAGACAATGCACTCACTAGACCAATTTCAAATATGAAGAATGCCATCAAAACGGGACAGCCGAAGGCCATTGCCGGCCACTGTGGTGGAGCTACTGTCCTGCCTTGGGAGCAATAATCGCAATAGGCGTAGAAGCTTAGGCGGCAGCCCTTGAAAGTGGCAGCACACAGATACCACGGCCGACGGCCTCGCATGCAACCTTATCGCCTGGAGACAAAGGTCACTAGTTCAAACCCCAAATGTCACCTCTGTCTGCAAATCTCTCTCTCACTCGCACTCGCTCCAACTTACATTCGGGTAATTTGTCTTGCCATTCGTGCGATTCTTGCTGCAGTCACTGATGAACAACACTTTGTAGTACAATAAGTAATAAGTGCACCAGTGGCGAAACACAGCTAGAAGTCGCATAGACGGCTTGAAAAAAAAAAAACGAAGCGTCACAGCGTCATTGAACGAATGCATCAAATCATGTGAGGCGGTAAATTCAATTTTGTGGTTTTCCTGTATTTGCTAATTCAACATGTGCACCTATGCATATCAGTCAGTCAATAGTCATTGTTGTCGGTGTCAGTGTCGGTGTCGGTGTTGCAACCAACAACAAAAACTGTATTACTTTTTTGCTATATTTCGTTGTTGTATCTGATCGACCATACGAATGCAATAAAAAAATCAAATAAAAACCGAGAAACGCTTGTTTGTCTCGCTGTGCACCGTCTTTCTAGGAGGGCAGGGATGGATCCGCACACACACAAACAAACGAAAACACTCGATGTCGCTTTGAATGAAAACCTCAAGAAAAATTAATGGATTTCAGGTTGTTTTCTTGTTCAGTGAACCTCAGTTGATGATCGTACAATCGTAATACGTTCACATGTCTGGCTGCATGTGTGAGTGTGTGTGTATGTGTGTGTGTGTAACAATTATCATAAATGATTGAAAACGGTGGTTTATGACCCGATATGATTGACAGCCGTACTTTAGCAGAGTCAGACTTGGATGGTAACTGGAAAACATGAATGAATTTTGATCGGCTGATCCGCTTATTATGATCACAAATACGTGATAAGTGCCTCGAATAGAGGCGTTCATTTGGATGCTGTCGATTACACACATTCTTGACAACATGTACATATGTTAATCGTTTGATTTCGTTTTATCAATGTCGAGATTGTTTTTTGTTTTTTTATTCAAATATTAAAAGCTTTCTTCCGATCAATTGCTAATTGGAGTGAAATGGAAGTGGAAGTTTCACAGCACTCACTGACAAGTGCATGACGTGAACACGGATTTACAGACATTTCACACATTCCCAATATTGGCCGTACCGTGAAAAAGACGTGTATTAGGTCGCCTTAATGTTTAAGGCTTAAACCGTCCACAAACATAAACTTTTCATTGTACAGGTGCAACAAAAGCCAAATATTCCCCAATGAAACCACATAGAATTCCGTGTCATTGGAGTTTTTTCTGTTTGTTGTTAGTCGGGATCGTTGGTTAAATTCGAGACATGTACTTACTTTTCTTCTTCAGGAAGGGCGGCGTATCGCCGGGTAGTCCTCGGGGATCAGACATTTCCATTAAGGGGTTGTACAGCTTGCCAGGATCAATGCCGGGAGGAAATAAGCCCAGCGGCGAGTCCAGTCCGAACACTGTAAGAAAAATATTCGATCAATGAGTACAATTTAAATAATATGTATGTGTAACAAAACACAGCAGAATACAACAAGCGACCATTTCCCCCAACTAGATCACGTCAGAAGGCAGTGAGCCGTTCCAAAGACTCTTATGCTCTTTCTCGGCTCACTGGATGATAAATTCCAGTGGAATGTAATGAGTCCCAAAACCCGTTACTTCTGTTTCAATACAAACTCAAGCAAAACCAACATGAGGCACCGAATCGCCTAGACATACACACATTGCGTTTCATGTTACTTCAGCTTCAGCATCTAGGGGAGGGACGCGACCATGGCCAGATTGATGACCCGCAGCAATTCCCCTTGGGGAATACGCCAAAGATGTCAAAACCGATGTCTATTGCAAATAAATGTGAACTGTGTGCGGTTAGAGAATCGTTCAGAACAGGAGATGTGTAACCCTAGAGCGACTCACCACAGCAACTTGTCCATCGGGACGCTCACGTGTGTGTCATACATGTACGTGAGTACACTGTACATGCTATATACGTACATATATATATATATATATGATTCAGCGGATTGTAATTGCCGGAGCATGAGTACGCTTTGCTTCTATTAGGGCAATTCTGAAAATTATTATAATGTCTCATAAATACTTCTGTGGAACGAACGAAGCAGCTTTGCTTGGGAATACCAACTTGTCGGTGATTTAAAGTGACAGTTTGGTTTTTTGCTCCCGTTCCACACATACACACACACACACGCAGATATACGTTGACAAACAATTCAATTTACGATTTGTGACAGAAGAAAAGTCGAAAGAAACAAAAAAACAATGTTATTTACACACACACACACACACACACACAGAGACATCTGCACATAAACTCAATAAACTTTTTCTACACCCTTTAAATAGACATTTCAACCGAAAATAAAACTGAGTCGAAACCAAACCGAACCGAACCAAACCAAACCACCAACCAACACCAAATCATTGGGCACAGATAGATACCCATCCGAATGCCGGGAAACAGACGGAACTCCTTCTTCACATCGTACGTATTAATAATATCCGTTAGCTTAAGAAAAACGCAAATGTACCGAAGAAGACGGCACAGCACCAGAATTGTGCAAAGAGGACATGCATATAAACACACGGCTCAGAGACAGCCAAGCGGACGGACGGACGGGTGGACGGACAGACAGACAGACAGACACTCGCAGGATATATAAAATAAATTAAGGAATATGCCAAAGGAATTACCAGTGCGACTATGGAGTATGTGAAGGTAATGCGACAAAAATACGTTATGTTGTGCAATAATAATGAACGTTTCGAAGCTAAAGCCAACAAAATAAACTCGCCGTTGACGGAGGGGTGGTGGCGACAGTCGCACAAATACCGCCAAGAAACGAAACCACGCGGAAGCTAACAGTTGTGTGCCAAAATGCGTGCATGAGTACGAATGTTTTTTTTTCTCCTGTCTCCTCTCGACCATGGAAAACGGGGAACCACACATTCGTCATCACCGTTCGAACTATTGCCGTACTTATGTGCAATGAATTAAATTCATATGGAAGGCAACGTTCGAACAAGAGAAATGAATCAGATCCAGCCTTCCCTCGGCGCTTGTATGAAATGTTAATCATTATGATGACAAGAGGAATGTGGCGATGCCCTACGCCCGACGAGTATGATCCTGGGACGTGGTTCGCCCCACAACCCAACTATGGCGACCGGTCAGTCCATGGCGACCGGTCACAATCGTAGCATGCATTGCCGCCGAGACCCTGTCAAGCTCTAGGGATCGTGTGTGGAAATAGTGTGCCCAATAATGGCGATGACCTGCACCAGCGGCTTCTTGCGGATTCATCTCAAAAGAACTGTTTGAATTCAAATGTATTCCTTGTTTGTGGAAATCCAATGAATTATACGCTCGCTCAGACACACGCACACACACACACACACACACCCGCACACTCGTCAGTTCAGACGTATTCAGCCTTTGTTTAAGCCAAAATCCATACATTCGTATTCGTACTTCAGGAGTGCAAGGCAAAAACATAACGTAACCATTCGCATTCGCATTTGCCTCCCCATCCGCACTCACATTGTACATCCTCACCATCGACTCGCGTAATGTCAATATTATATGCTCCATAGTCCTGATGAAAGGACTTGTATGTTATATGTTAATGTTGCTCTAGTGCGGATAAGGAGATGGCGGGCGCGCGGGCGGGCTGGCTGGCTGGCTGGCTGGCTGACTGAATGGCTGAATGGCTGCTCCTCACTGCCACTTATGCAATGTGAAGTTTTTGATTTTGATTTGGCGTTCCATTGTCTTTGCAAATTTGCGTCTACTTTTCTGGCACACTGTCAGGAGGAGAAACGTAGGCGGGCCTGCGTGTGTAGTTAAAGGAGCGGGCGTCGTTCAAGCGGAAAGACTTAATAGAATAATAAGTGCTATTGTTTAGCTGAAATATTCAGAAGTGGTAGAAATGGAGACATTGCTTGTACCAGGAATTCCATGTGACCACCACTGCAACTCGGTGATCTGAATATTGTCCAATGTGGTTGGTTCATGATGGGTTAAACCCTAACCGGGACACGAATGTCAATCGATACGAGTAGAAATACAGTTAGCAATGCCATTATTAAATATAATTTGATTTGATTTGACTCAAATTCAGTGAGAGAAACGTCTCCTGCCCAACCCAACAGAGGCGGTGCAAGGGATGGAAATTCCCCACCCCCCCCCCCCCCCAGCATCACATGGTGCAGCATCAACCGCACCACCGTCAGTGCATGTGTCATAAGTAGCACAACAAAGTGATGTGGCGTTGGCATAGGGAATGGAAAATAAAAAGCAACTTAAAGTCGCAGTTATTAGCAACAACAACAGGCAACTGTGTGTGACTTATTAAACAAACAAACAACAACAACAACAAAAACATAAAGAGGAAAACAAGGACTACAAGAGAGAGAGAGAGAGAGAAAAAAGTACAGATTGAAATCCCAAAAGCAAATGTTAAGCTGTAAAGTTACGGGACGAGGCAGACGTGAAAGACACAGAAGCACAAGATTGACAAAGCAAACATGTTGCTTCATGTTGTTGCACGAATCTGCTGTACGTACATCAAAGGGACTTGGAAGCATGAGGAGGAGCCCCGTGCGGTAGAGGGCAAAAGCGAAGCACATTCGCATATGGATGCGTTGACAAGGTTGAAACAACATTTTAAAAAAACAGTTATTAAGGATTTCCGCTTGTTTTTATGAACAGTTCATATGTTTGACTTGCACGGAGTTCTACTACTTCCTGTTCGAGGGTTCGAGGGTTCCAAGGTGCGACATGATGGCTGGGGCGGGGAAGGGGTATTCGCTTATTTCTACGTGTATGCTACAAAAGTACTCACTATGCGGTGGCGTTAATGCCAGAGCTGATGACATACCGGGAAAAGGCAATGGTGATGGTGGATGCGGTGGTCCGTCTTGTGGGTTGTAGTGCGGGGGTAGACTCATCGGCGATGTGGGTGTAAACTCCTTACTCAGGCGACTCATGCTCTCCTCAAGTCGTTCATGAGCTGAAGGCCCCCCAGGACCAGTGGCTGGTCCTCCGGGGCCCGGACAAAAAGGGGGCATGCCCGGCATGCCCATCTGCCCCAAAATACTGTTGGCATAGGCGTTGTGCTGCTGCTGCATCTCTCGCTGCTCTCGTTGCAGAGCATGGTCTCGTTCACGCGAGTGTTGCTGAGAAACTGCCGCTGCGGCGGCGGCAGCTGCTAGCGACAGGTCCATCTGATGTTCCATATGCTGGAAGGGATTCTCGCCGTTGGCTGCTGCTGCTGCTGCCGCACATGCAGCCGCTGCATGCATTTGCGCCTCCAATGCTTCCATTTTACAATGATTCTCCATAGAGGCACGGTCCAAGCGAAGATCCCTGAGGCTGGCCGACGAAAAAGGATTCATGCTGTTCGAGGAGGAATTCGGTGTGGAGGAGGAGGAGGGTTTGTTGAGCTGCCGTATATCCTTTAGAGACAGAACTATACGATTGTTATTATTAAGTTTGGAGCTGTTGTTGTTATTCGTGGAGTCTTCATTGTCGGAAGCAGAATGGTGACCACTCGTGTCGTTGTCCTTCTTCGTTGTGCACAAGTCCTCGGGACCATCTGAGTTCATGGATAAGGCGGATTTTCGTCTTCTGTTCAATTCATTGGTGTTGTGGATCAGCTCTTCAATGTCTTCAGGTTCCTCTTCGCGCTCTTCGCGCTCGTCGTCTTCCAAATCTTCCGTCTCCGCTAATGGGGCTTGCTGGTGGTTGTGGCGATCGATGTCATCGTACGACCGATTATTATCGGTCAGCTTCGCATTAAGCTCGTCCGGATGGTCGTGACTGTCGTTGCCGCTATCCCGTTCGCCGACATGTGAGTCGTCGTCATCCATGGGATCTGACAATTCCGATTTGATCACAGTTTTCAAGGGCCCTTCGTCCTTATTTTCCAATTGATCACTTGGTATATGACTTTCGGGCGGTTGTTCGTCGCTGTTTTGTGAACAATCCAAGGGGGGCAGGGGCGATGAGGGTTTGCTGATCATATCGTGAGTCAATTCGCCCGATCGTCTTCTGGGTCTGGCCTGCTTCCGTCTGGGCATGGGCGAGGTGCATAATTCATTGTGATGCATAGACTCGTTCAACAGTTCGTGATCACTTTCCATGTCATGCTCCATGTCGCGGTCACGGTCGCGGTCTCGTTTCCGTTCCTTTTCTCGCCGGTACGAAGCGCCAAACAGTCTTGAGGGAAGAATAATTTTTGATCCCGACGTCACCATGGACGGGGACTCATCGTCGAAACTTGAGCACCGTTCGATTTCCGAAGACAGCAACGATGTGTCGATCATGCCAAAGTCATCGGGGGAGGCAGCAGGCGTGGGCGTGTGTTCGGGAATGGAGCTCTCCACCAAACCGCGGACTTGCAGCGATTCACCGGCTTGGATCAGTGTTTGCAGTCGATCCTGGGGCACGCTGATCTCGCCTCGGTACATAAAGTCGATGATGGCCTGGACCACCCAGCCTCTGAAATCTTTCAGAACAATAACCGGGTGCTTGCAGGGAGTCTCCGCGAATACGCGTTGGAAGAATGGCGAACAGGCCGAGAGCACCATTTTGTGGGCGCGTATACTAGTCTCCGCACACACCAGCGTAACATCCACCAGTGTCTTGGACTGCAGAAGGGCATCGAAGGCTCTCATTATGTGATTCTGGTGATTGTTCCATCGCAGGCTGTAGTGATCGGGTATTGAAGTAGCCGCTGTGGTGGTAACATTGTTGGCCAATAACGCATTGACCAACCGATTCGGGGTCATCGTGTGCATATCAGTCGCCGTGTTGCTAACATTCGGCGAAGTCATCGGCTCTGTCGTCGCCACGGACACGGACACGGCCGTCCGTGGCGTGGTTAAGGCCAACGCCTCTGTGGACGATTCCATTTCCATGGCCATGTTCAGTGGTGGGGGGGTCGGTGGTGTACCCGGCGGTACGTTGGTGGCTTCGTCGCCGACTAAGCCAGCAAGCGCAGCAGTATCTGCCGTTAACGACAGTTTACGCCTTTTAATGATTTCCTCCGATTCCTTTAACATTTAGCAGACACTTTTGTGTTGTTGCCGCGTTCCGCTGCTCTCGTATGCTCGTTCGTTTCCCTTTGTCCTCCTGCTGTCTGTCACTCCTCGACGTCGCAGACACACCGAAGTATCACGTGAGCTGATATCTTTTCAAGGCTATTCAGCCTTTTTTGTTGTTGTTGTTTTGTTATCGTTGCTTCTCTCAAAGACGTCTTACTTTTGTAAAAAAAAATAAAAAAGGAATCACGTGGCGTTCTGTAGAATGTTTATAGGATAAGGAGCGCTTTCTCTTTCCTTCGTAGAGTTTTGTTTTAATTTTGTCTTACAGCCTCATTGTCGAAGTCTTTTCCACGGCGTAAACAATGCTCAGGCCTTTGCCACGTACTGTTTCTCGTCTTGGCCGCACAGTCCTGGTGTAAATGTCTGTAACGAGAGTACAAAAAAAAAACAAAACAAAACATGAATACTGAATCTTACGTGTGTAGAGAAGTGTGCAAACACAAATAAAATGGGAATACGTTCGAAATATTTGAAAATTAAACGCAACCTTCAATGGAAAGTCTCTGGGATATCCTGTGAATCCTGTATTTGAGCTGGTGTTGCCGCTCAGCTGACTATGCTGGCTGCCCCACCCTCACCCCCACTATCCCACGTCGACGAACAGTGCACCTACTCTTGCGATCTGTCCACGAAACACATACGTTGCCGACGACTTCTTTAACGCACTTTAAGAAACAGAAAGTGCGTTAACGCACTTCAAGAAACTGTTCTCTGGCATGACATGTACGAGTGGAAGTGTGTGTGTGTGTGTATGGTTTTATTGGCTTAGACATAATCTACACATCGTAAGCTTTTTGACATATGCGATGTGATAATATGTTAATGAGCATTGTCATATATCATCTAAATGCGTGTGAATCGTATGCCACTCGCTCGCTCGCGCGCTGCGATGTGAGCAGATTTGTTGGGCCTGCTCAGCCAGCCAAGTGATACGTGTCTGCGTGCATATCCTTGAGGATATGTTTTTTGTTTTTCTTTTTGTTCGGCGGCGATAATGGGTGATGTATGCGTTTTATATTTATCTTACTTTTAGGTTTTAGTGAATGACTACTGAGTTGTGTTTTTGTTTTCGCTTTCTCCAACAAACTTGAATCTAATTAATTCAGTGAGTGAGCGAGCGAGAAACCGGCAGACTTGATGACTGACGAAACGCTCGTCGCCACTAAAAGACAGGTGTCTCTGGGAGTGCTCGCGAATGCGTTTCGCTTTTCCCTCCCCTCCTCTTGATTTTATAATGATATTGGTTTTAGTCGTTCCTGCTTTCCTGTGGACTTTTTCCACAAACAAATTAAAAAAGTTTTTTCTATCTCCGCTCACGTATGTAAGCAAGTCTGTAAGTGTCTGTGTGTGTCTGTGTGTGTGTGTGTCTTTAAATGCATATCAAGGATATGCAAACATACGTTCCTTTCTTTTTTCTTGCATAAGCAGTGAAATAACAACAAAAACATGTATAATTTGTTACTTCTCCATTCGTTCGTCATCCTCGAGTTCCATACAAAGAGACCTCAGCAGAAGAGTTGAACTGAAGAGTTGAGTGTGTGTAGAAGGTAAGCAAAATGTTGTTATTTCTGTAGTAATTTACTTTTAAAACAGCTGTTACCACAAATAAACTCTTGCCTCGTTGCCGTTTCTTTGGCTTTTGCTGCTTCTACATCCACTTCCACTTCTTCGGTTACGTTTTCTCAACATTTGTGTAACATCTTAAGGATGATTGTTTGTGACTTGATGTGTGTCTGTCTGTATATATATGTGTGTGTGTGTGTGTGTGCGTGCGAGTGGATGGATGTTGAATGGAATCCATGAAACCGCATATTAACACATGCTTTACGCTGAAACTGCATTATACAGCACAATGAAGCCAGGGACCGTTTAAAGTGACGAAGATCCGCTGCAAAAACTTTTCCTTCCCAAACATTTAAACGAGCAGAAAGCCTGTTCTCAGAAATTGCATTGGAAACACGGAATAGGTTTTTGAATGGTACCCAAGTAATTGATCCTTGTTCACACATTATACTCCTGTGGTTGATGGCTGCGGATTTCCCTTCACTAATCTCGAAAAGTTCTCCCAGGTCGTAGGCCTTGCCTTATGGCTCAGAGTCTGCTCACTCACTGTTAAAGTCGTCGACATTTATGTAGAGTTGTTTAAATTCGATCAAAAAAAAAAGTGGTTCCATTTAGATGGCACAAGAAAAAAACCAACATTACTGACGCTTGCAAGGCTGCTGTTTTGATTTAGAAAAGGGCTGGTTTATATCACGGACAGCTGTCTACAGCCTGTTCAGATGTTGGTGTGGACACCCTGATCACAGTTTTCCACCATCCGCTCTGTCTACTTCCAACAATGACACATAGACCTGGAGGTCAAACCCACCTCGATCCGCTCGTCGTCGTATTCCTCTGTATCGATTGCAGTTCGGCTTTAAGAATATCCTCAACGAGTTGCCCGGCGATTGTTTGTATACGTTTGCACGGATAACGAATGTCTCACGTTTACGTGTTGCTGTTTTCTTTCTTTGTTTGTGAAGAAACGAGTATTTTTTAGTTATATTTTTGGAATTTATTTTTCTATACGGCACATGTGGTGTTCGGTGTGCACACGACAAGTGTCTAACTGTAACTGTTTTCTTAAACAATGCAAATAAACGTAAGAACTAATAATGACAAGTGCATGTGTCTCTACTACAAATGCATCCCTCGAAATGCAACAGCACATACGGCGAGAGAGAGAGAGAGAGAGAGAGATGGAGAGAGAGACGGAGAACACAAACACATGAACTGAAGACGAAGGTAACCCTCATAAAAACTGATAATCAGGTGCGTGATCATATGTGTTGACAAACATACACTCGTACGGACAGGTAAAGGACGAGTAGCACTAGCACTGCTTTCAATGTCTCAGGTACATGTGTTCGTACATACCTGGCGACAATTTCTCGTACGACCATAAAAACACACTCAAACCGACATGTGTGTGCACATTAGTGGCCCATACATGCGTATTTGCATACACATACATGTGTGTGTGTGGTTTTATTGCCGTTTCATGGAATTCGCCCATTTGCTGGACGCGTACTTCCTTGTAACGCGAATGCATGGTCGCGCATCTCGTGCTTTAATGCCCGGATTAGCTGTTTAGTTTTGAAATATTTATAAACTGTTTAGTGGGATCAAGAGTTAAGTAGGTACTGGCCCATATAAATAGGCAACTACGGCCTGATTAAAAAATAGCTGGCAATAAACAGAAACAAAACACCAAGGACGGCCCCAGCAAACAGTGAGATAACGAATTCCGTCCACAAACAATAATATTCCCAACACCAGCTCGGATTTCATACTCCATGTCGTGTACCGACAGAATGAGAATCGCTACTAAAAAAAATCAGTGTACGAATGCCGTCAACTTCATTGTAATGATGTCAAATTACCTCAAAATTTGATCACTTGTTCGTATTCATCCAATTTGCGTACAGACTTTCGTAAACTTTGTAATCTGGTTCAATGCACGCGAAATGTCCAAATTGAATTGACAGATGTACAAATGAACAGATGTACATCAAATCGCTGGCAAATGTACATCATTGAAATGTCCAGTGTTGATGTCGCATTCTTGTGGGTTTACAAATAATAAAAAGTGTCGCCGATTCAGTGTAGGACTTCACCAGAAGCCTTCACTATATTAATGTTGGCTAAAATTACAAAATTACACATGTACTCTCAAAGGAGCAAATATCGAACTTCTCTCAGTGCATTGCTTACTGACTAACGTGGGCGGGGTGGTTGGTTTGCAATCCGGCACTGGAATTTCCGAGAAACGCGGATGTGAGCCTGAATTTCTTGTCCGGCAGCCCGGTCCCACTATCTGCCACAGCACATTCACTATCCCCAATTGAGGTTAAACAATACTCAGGTCGCCGTTCTTTGTGCTTTTGCTGCGAAATTCATAAATACAAAATACCGACGGCACAGGCTTTTATTGACTGGTGTAGAATATCCAAAAACGATTTCTAAATATCAACTGAGGATGATGACCGGCTGTGACAATTGAAGGAATCATTTGGAAAAGTTAAACTATCACGGACTCTTTGAACAACGCTCAATGTTTTACTGGGCGAATAAATTGATGAACAAATATTTTCACGATTCCCAGTTAACGATGAAAAAAAGAAACAAATATCATGATATTAAATATGGAGAACCAATTTTTTTTGGAGAATTTGTCCAGTGTTGCCATTAAAACAACAAATCCGTTTCGGAATACGTGTCGGATGCACTTACAACTTACTTGTACAATTCAACCAATTACAGACTGAAGAATGTCCTGTCTGTCCTTCCCTAGCACGATCCGTTGTAAATTTTACAACGTCAAGGGAAGCCCCTTCACTGAGAAGGTTATTAATATTTTAACCCTTTGGGTTTCTCTGGACCAACAGTCGTTCAACGTAATGACAACGAACCAGTTTAATATCAAAACACTTTCTTTGCGTGCATCTGCAAATTGACGTTTTCGACAGACAGATGTTGTTGTAATGTATTCTCACAGATATGTGCGACACTTGCACTTTAGGTGCATCCACCCCTCACAAATTTCCAATAGCCCAAGTCGCAAATATCATACAGACTTTCAATTGTAATTAATTATTTTTTGTGTAATTAATCGAAGATACGTTTGTTCATTCGTATAGTATTTCACCTTCGATCTGAATCATTATGCCGGGCACAACATGTAGAAGGGACTCTAATGGGAAATAACCTAAATGTGTGTGCTGTGGATCGGGCGAATCCTCTCGATGACGGCATGACTAACTTAACATTGTTTAGTGTCGTCAGGAAATCTGCAATTTAATTAGCGAAGAAATCTACTGAATTTTCCAAGACTTTGTCTTTTTAGAACCGAGAGAAAGTCCACCACCCAGGAGGATCTCGCACTATTCTCGTGGCACTATTAAAAATAAACTTCCAGTTGGCTCAGACAGACGGTAAATGGCTAAATATATTTCCAGAAGAACAATATTTTATTTTTAAACCGTGTTCACTGTGGTCTGACCTGAATTTGGCTTTCTTAGTTTTAATTAGTCATTTTATTGGTATCGGTGTGGCGTCTCAAAGTGGCGATTAATTGTTGTTTCAATAGTTTGCCTCAGCTTAGAATGATTAAATGCTCCATGGGCAAATATTGAAAAAAGAACATATCTGAGAAATGTCCTTTATATTTTTAAGATTTCAAATGTTTTTCTGTTTGCAAAACTTTTAACCGCTTTGTTTAATCTGATTTGCATTCACATCGATTCGGACTAAAACATTTTTAAAATTGAAGTGTTCTTATTTTGGAAAAACAATTCTTGTACTTTTTTTTTTATCAAGTCCCACATATTTCTTATTAGATTCTCTTTCTTTATCGAAATATTTCTATTGTAAATCTTATTGGGATTTGTGTGTGTGTTTTTTTTTTTAAATATTTTTTTGCAATTCGTATTCAATACCTTTTATTGGAATTTATTTGTATTCACTTTTTGTTTAAATGCATAATTTGAATTAACCGATTTCAAACACCCGCGCACATACATTTCCGAAAGGCGACTCGAGCAGACAGAAAGTGTCTCTGTTTTGGTATCCAAATTCAAATTCATACGCACACATACACACACCCACTGGCACTGACTAAGAATGGACACACTGGATAGAAATGAAGAATCCAAAAAACGAAAGAGTTATGTGTATATTGCGCGTATGTTCACACCGTTCAACTGTTTCGAAACGACTAATTCAAGTGATTTAACCAAAAAAATATATGTGAATGTATGGCATATAGAGAGCACACACACATATACGTACACAACATACAACACACGCCACACTCCACTCCGCACACTGAAAATGTAACATACCCGAAAAGCAACAACAGCAACGACAACATACATACATACGTACGTACGTACGTATAGACATAGAACACACACAGAACGACGATGTGTACATTTCGCATGGAATAAAAAAGACACACACACGGGGGAAAATTGGTAACATCCACATCCACATCCACAGCCAACAACATTCATCGACACAAACAACTCATGTGAGAAGGGTATGACGACGACGACGACGTCGACGCCGACGACGGTGACGATGATGACGGGGAGGGTACCACATACAAATGGGAAAAGTCGTATGAGAAAATGTTTAACAGTCGTGTTGCGCAGCGAGATAGAGGTAGAGTTCGTAGTCGTCGTCGTCGCAGCCGTCGTGCTGGTTGGCGGTGTTGGTGGAGGGTTGGTATGGCACGAAATGGAAATGGAAGTGGGAATGACGTTAACGTTCAATAAGAACTACTCGCCAAAAAGAAAAACATTTCATACATGCAACATACAACATATACACAACATACTCTGTCCGTGTGTGGGTGGGTGGTGGTGGTGGTGGTGGTGGATACGTATGTGCGATATGGAAGGATATCAATTTTTACTCCTTCATATTATATACAGGCCAACAGCAACAACAGCAGCAGCTGCAACATACGTTATGTGAGCACAACAAAAATCACAAATACGAAACATTTGTGGACGAAGAGAGAACTGGAGAATTGGACTGTTCGCTGCCCACAGACGGCTGTTGGATGGTTCGATACGATGTGTTGCATCCAACATGAGCCAATTCGAAATGTAAATGATATTACGTATACGCCATGCATGACGATGACGATGGACACCGGAGAGATATCCGCACAACAAAGTATCAGCAGGACTTGGCTCGGTGACAAAAAACCTCTCTTTCTTTTGTGGACGAACGATTTAAGCGAAAAACAAAACAAACAAAAAAACGCCAAATCTAAAATAGATAAAATTGTCACATGACAAAATGAGTAAGACACCAAATGCAACACGGACCCCGAACTGAGTGTAAATTGTAAACAGTGTAAACATTTTTCATTTCGCTAGATTTGAAGAAAAACAACAGGATCTGGTCCTATTGGAAAAAGTTCATTTGTCCACATTTGCATACATGCACACATCCATGTGTACACACATGCATACATGCACACTTCATTAAAACGTTTGCGTCCATGCCGGGTAATTTTGGGGCGACAATCACGATTGCCACACAAGATCGTATGTTTCGGTTTGCTGAATGAGCGGAGTGCCGGTAGCGGGCCTATTAGGACTGGCACGCGTTAGGATTGAATCTGAGTTATCTGCGAAGTGTTTAGGAAACGCATCACGACGTCGTGCTTCGTACTGAGCGGCGAAAGAGCATCGCCAGCCAGTCGGATGCGGCGAGTTTGAGTTGGTACGCGTACGCGACACACGCTGGGCATGTGCGCACAGCCAGCATAACTGGGGCCGGCACACAACAACAGCAACATTCATATAGGAGAACAACAACGGCTTCATTGAAATCATTGAAATATGTGCGAGTGTGTGTGTGTGTGTATATGGGATATGATGTGAACTCTTTGCCGGTTCTCCTTCGGCGAGGGGTGGGGGCGGGCGGAGGCTGTGGGAAGGGGAGGTTCTACAGATGATGAGTGCGAAGTGTATCCGCCAACAACAACAACAGCATTTCCATCATTTCATACACATCGTGTATATGTTTGGGATGTTAGTGACACATACACATAGAACACTCTCTATGCTCTGTTATCGCACTCTTTTTTTTCTCGGCCTTATGGCTCTTGCTGTTGTTGGGCTTTGAGTCAAATTTTGAGCTGTTGTTGTTTTATTTGCCACATCTTCAGACATTCGTCCCACATTTGCGTATTCATGTACACACGTCGGTCTGGATGCATGTATGGGTTGGTTTTCAGCGCTTTTCTCATGTTATTATCTTTCCGTTTCATTCATACGTTATACGTACACATATGTATGTGCATACGTGTGTGTGTGTGTGTAGCGTAGTGGTGGCCACGCTACCAAATGGAAATGCTGAACCAGTCTCTGTGCATATGCACGTACATACGTGCATATGCGGATCTCATACTCATCAAACTCATACATATGTACATATGTACAACAGACGGGGAAGCGGGGACACGCTGAACGTTTATGTGTACATACGTAGATACGTAGATACGTGCGCTCTGCTCCGTACACATTTTCCACACTGAACGATTTGCAAAGTGGGAATCGAACCCGAATAACACCCTCATGGAAAATGTCCTACTCATACTCATACATGTATGAATTGTTGTTTGTAGTTGTTGGTGTTGTGCTGTGCTGTGCTGTTGTCGCTCTGCCGATTTTCTTCCACCGCATATTACAGTTTTCCTTCGCACACAAACATATGAAGTTAGACACCTAAAATCGACATTCATATGTACACATGTATGTACATGCTTAGACACATACATGCATACACACATACATACAGGACGTGTGTGTTTTGTGGTTGTTGGTATTGCTGTGTGCAATTTTCCTATTTGTGGTCGTGCTACACGAGTGTCGTCATGCATTGGTTGACAGAGAAATAATGAACGCCTCCTTTTGCTTCTGCTGTTTGTATTCACTAACACATACACACACACACACAGACACAGGCACACTGATATTCAACGTATGTAACGTACGTATGGCATGTACACATGAGCCTATTGACATGTTCATACGCCCGTACACACTGCTGGTCCGTATGCACGCACGTATGAATCGAGATTTGTGACGAAATGCATTCGGTGAGTGCCAATTGTTAAATACACGATGCACACCGATACACTTGTCCATAAGTGTGTACATAATTCGGTGTACATTGAGGAGTGGTAACTCAGTGGAATTCGATGTTGACCTTCAATTCGTCGTATTTAGAGATGACCGTCTTGTGTTCGACTTACACTTCCCGAAATTATGAAAAGATGACACACCCATTCAACACCGTCTTCATCAGGATCAAAAGGATTCGATTCACAGTTCATTATTGTTGAAATGGGTTGCCTAGCAAGCTGCAAAAAAAAATCCCTTGGTCATGTTTCAAGGACATCTGCTCTGCTTTGGGGGTCCACAGAACGGGAAATTATTTGTATTTATTATTTTCGGGCTCTAGCTAAAATTGAGTCGGCTATTGAAACACGGCTTTTATTTGTGGCGCATCCATCGAAATGTTATGGTTTAAAGGCGGGAATCTCGTTTGCTTTAATTCATTTTTTTTTTTTAGAAAATGCCAAAGTTTAAATACTTGGAAGTATCTGCTGCGGCGAATCAACATTTTGTACCAAAACCAAACGAATGCCGACCATCTACAAAATTATCGTATGCGAAGTTACACACACGTGGTTTCGATAAACAATTCATCTGATACGCATGAGCAGCATCTGTTTTGCACACACACACACACACACACACACATACTCATCCGTCCACGCATACAGGGACAAGTAGACATCTGTACACACACAGGAGGGGGGGACACAGACAGCATCTGAATATGCCCGGCACTGAGAATTAATGACGGAAGCGATTATGCAAATCTCGACAAACACGCACACATTCACACACGTATCTATGAGCCGCTTTTAATATGCAAATTTTTATTATTCAGCATTTCGAAAATAGCGTCGAATCGAATGCCAGGCATGCCGAGTAAGACCCCTCAACACATGAGTTTTTACACCTTTCGTCCCGATTACCGGGTGGTGTGCAGAGTGCAGTGCGCACCGTTCTGCCTAACGTCCTTTATCCTTTGGCGCAATATGCACCGAAACATGCATGCCGTTCGTTATTTGAAATTTATGCAGATTTTATGAAACTCCAAAAAACAAAACAAAAAAATGATTGTGAGTGCGACTGCGAGTGTTAGGGTAGAAACATCAGTCAAAGCAAAAAAAAAAAAAACATACACACTCAAAAAAACAACTAAAATTGAAATATTATGCAAATGAGTTTTTTCACTTTGGAAAATATCAATGCGAGTTTCCCTTTCTCGTCCGGGTGAATACTCGTACTTTCCACCGTTCGTATACCCGATATTGACGGTTGATTGTGTGCTCTAATCCTTTTTCCATTTTCTGTATGCTGCTAGAGGTCATATGGACGATAAAGTACATTCTAGTTGATGCATTTTCCCGACAACTTTTCCACTCTTCTTGCTGGGAAACTGCTGCTGGAGTGCAAAGCGCGCATGTCCGTCCCCCTTTTCTCTTATTAACAAGAGCAGGAACTGCGGCAACGAATTTCGTAAAACAAAGAGGACAAGTAATTCATATACACCCCCTCGCCCTCCCCACCGCCACCACCTATCTCACCCCATCACCATTAAGAAGTATTTAGTCGTTAAAGGGTTGTGTGGTTTTCAATGTAAGAGGTTCATTAAATAAAATATTAGATCAGATCATAATGTAATAAAACAGTTTCATTTCCAGGAACTCTTAAACTCAGAAAGACTTTTTCCGATTAATTTCATAATTCGATGAATGTCTAAGGTATTTCCTAAGGCGAATTTCCCAAAAGAACACAAGTGCTTTAAAACATTTCCATGCGGAGACATTCCTTAAATTGGGCCTGATTAGTTACGGCAAGAAGCAGCTCTTTGCAACAAGAGGCAACAAAAAAGTGTTGTCCAAAAGAGAAAAAATTAACAACTATGCAAACACAATGGTCGTTGTCGGCCGGTCGTTTGGTCTGACTGTCTGCCGGACTGGGGGGGTCGGTCGGCAGGTCGGACGGTGGCTCGGTGCTATGTGCTATGAATATCAAACAATGTGGCCAAACCAAGTGTTTGATGACTACAACTACAAAGAAAGGACAAAACGCAAGGAAATGGGAAACCTCGCCGCTACTACGGCACCACAGTAAATAACGGACGCAAAACAAAAACAACAAAAAGAAAAACACAACGAAAGAAAAGAACAAGTCGTCCAAGCAACGAAGCGGCAAAAAGCGTAGCGAGTGGTCAGAACTTTTCACTTCAGTTTTAACTAAGTGGACACAACAGATGGAAATCATCACAATACGGATAAATTCGTTTCGAAATGGAAATCGAAACTAAAACTGAAAACGAAAACAAATATCGAATATCGAATCGATCATAAATCACGGACAGTGTTCTTCACTTCTATCGTAATTCGAACGGACGGACGGACGCACTGCCATCCCTTTTTGTTGTGTGCTCGTGTCCTCATGTGTTCCCTCTCGTATGAGGAGTGTCCCTATGGAGGGAACATTCTGTACGATTGGTTTATTTTTCCCATTCACATACATATGAGGCTGTCAGTGTGTGTGTGTGTGTGAGTGTGAGTGCGAGTATATGAATTAGAATCAAAAAAAAAAGAAAAACAACGTGTGTCTTTTTATCATATCGGATTGTGCGCGTTGCTTAGACGATGTCTTCAATGTTGTTCAGTTCCAATGCTTATTGTGCACTTTGGACTTTGATAAATGTGTGTTCTATGCCATATGTGAAGGGGCTGTAGAGCGGGGCAGCTGTGGAACTGCTAGTGCCGTGCTAAGGCTTCCGGAACCGGACTCAGCTATAGCGGAGATGGCCGCTTTGAATTCATTTGAACGGATTTACAGATCGAACAAAACGAAGTAGGTCCGATCGGCAAATCGTGATGCTGGTCAAATTGGAAATATAACGAACCACAAACATTTCATTCACATATGTATGAACTAATTGGGATTGTCACAAAGTATGTGCCAACCAATGTAAATGTATTAGGGCGTTAATTGAAAGAGAGAGAAAAGATATCGAAAACACCAACTTTCTGGCTCTTAAGCATTCGGAATGTCTTACGGGTGAATGTTTGGATTTCATAAGAAATGCAAACATTCTCACCAACCTCCGTCTCTCACTGCTGCCATGGAAAGCTGTAGCTCAAATTTCGTCTTTAAGACAACGCAAAACGGACGTGGACAGCAATAAAAAATGGCACCAGTGACAGGACGACAGACACCCACCCACACGGAGAAAGAAAATTATTTCTGCAAGGATAGACAGGATAGCTAGGATAACCATGATTACCACTGGCAATGGCCCCGGCACTGGCACAGTCCCATCACATCCAAATCGTACATACATACATACATATGTATGTGTGTGTGCCAACTGTCCGGACTGTGTACGGTATCCTGTATCCTTGCCTCATTACATACTTACATACACATGTATGGACAGTCACAAACGCTCTTCCGTTTTGTTTAGTGTAAAAACTCCAGAAATTGTAATGAATTGCTTTGGGTGACGTTGGGACAACGGAAGTACATCGACTGCGTTGTTAGGAGACATGTCCCATCTTCTCGTGGGAGGGGATGTCTGAAGAAATTAACGACAAACAAGCTGGAGACAAAATTAATGAATACATCGTACATGTATGGCAACTGAAGAAGGTGGAACAGCGACTGCAAGCTCATTCTCAACGATGAAGGGTGGACGTAAAATGTAATTGGGAAAATAGTTCATTCCTTTTCAAAACGGCACGCTCTTCATTATTATTGGTGATTGATCAGACTATATTACCTGATATTTCAGATCATACGATTCAAGAGTCCACATACGACACCGATTTCCGCAATCTACTCCACCGCCATTTTAAATCTGGTGTCGATTTCGATCTTCTTGAGTTTGTGAGCTATTTTAATTTGCGAACTCTCGTGATGGCCGCTAATGAAAAAAAGTTCAACTGCCCGGCCATGCTACTGACCAACGTTTATAGATGTAGGGTTCATTGTTGTACAATATCCGTTTGCGATGCGGTTTGTCATTTTTCCTCTCATGAACAAATGTTTATTGTAACTGGTTTTTGTGTTATTTTAACTTTACCTATGTTGTCACCTGCGGCCACCTTTTCAATTGGCATACATCTCTGATATGTCCTATCTACGCCGGACTGAGTATGAAGAAAGGTCCACAAGTATCGTTCTTTTCGATCAGTGGTCGTCTTGAAGTACTTTTATTATTATAAAGTAGTCTTTAGAATTACTTGCATTTCTAATTTATGCCGAGTACGACGAAATATCGTTGTGAAATTGGTTAAACGTCTAAAGTTATTGTGAACGGGTTAGCGTAGAGAAAATAGTTCACTCCCAGTAGACAGGTCATCGTTGTACTGTACCGCTTGTCATGGGAAAATTAATCTAGATTTGAAGCTGAAGCGTTAAAGGACAAGCGCGAAATAAAAAAATAACATAGAACAAAGCGAAGATCAAGAAAAAGAAATTAAGAAAATTACTGGACTAAGGATTGACTAACCGAATCGGCCAAGAGATCGGAATGATGGTGTTCAATCCAGACTGTGTTTGGTAAAGGGGCCAATCGGTACAGAAATAACGTACATTGTCGGATGGAATTCAAAAACAACCCACATCAAATAACTTGGAAGTTGCCAAGTAATCATCACCTTGGAATTAAGCGGAAAACTAATAGACCGCTATTTGTAAGCTCCCCTAACTCTAAATGGAGTCCATTAATGATCATCTTGTTTACAACGCCAACGCAAGCGACCATCCCGCATCTCGTCTGCGTCGGCACCACCAGCTCCCCCTTCCAGGCCAATGATTCAAAGAAAACTCATTATAATTACGGCCAGGATGATACGAGAACTAAACTTAGCATGGAGGAAAGTAAATAAAGCGTGAAGGGAGGGGGGGTGGAAAAGAAAATGACCAAACTCTTTATGAATTGAGTAATGCGCTCCTTAAGAAGCCGAGGCCGAGGCCGAAGCAGAAGAAGAACATGAAGACGAAGAAACAAAATCATGTTTAAAAGTGAAAGTTTTCATTAAACCAAAATAACAAAGCAGCAGCAACAACAACAACAACAAATAACAACAAATAACAAAAGAAGGACCTCCATTGAGACAATACAGTTTTTTGTTCGGCATAGGACATGTTACGCGTAAATTGCGGACACAGAGAGCGCTCTTTCTGCTGCCTGCCACAGCAAAAAACAACACCCACCGCTGGGGAAAAATGTAATCAGAAGAGCCGCGAAGGGGTGAAAGACCGAACTAAAGGGTATGAGGAAAATGTACACATTTGAGTGAAAAAAGACAAACGGAGGAAAATGCGCATTTCGAGGAAAACACTGAATTACTTTTTACTCCTCCGTATCGTCGGTGGCAGAGAGAGAAAAAACTCCCACTCAAATGTAAACACAGGGCACAGTGAAAAAGCCGAAGCGAAGCACAAATACATGTGCGGAAAAACTTACGCAGACAGCGAAAAAAGCATTTCCATTTCAGCGTTTATGCGATATGACTATCTCTTTTTAACGCCATGCGAGTGGGCAATGGGTGGGTTGTGAGGAGTTAGTGTGCCGTGCCATGTCGTATATAAACGCGTTTTTCCCTATGCACAGTACACGTGTGTGTGTGTGTGTGTGGGTGGGTGACGATTATCGCCGTGTGGAATGAGTGAGATACGAACAGTCGTTGTACTTTCCGGGCGGGCGGGAGTTAGTCGAGTATGCGTCTCCAAATGGGTGAGAGGATGTGTGGCATGGGGCAAGGGGCTACGCTGTGTGTGTATGTGTGTGTGTGTATGGATCCAGCCAGACGTGTTTACGCGTACGTAAATTCTATGTACTTGGAAGAGCTCATACACGAGTTATATGCTCACACGGCTACATTTGTCTTTCCATCGATTTTTGCAGATGGCTGAGGATTCTCCAACCTCGAACCTCCACCCCGAACCGACCTCCATCCTTTCAATCACGAGGATTTCCATACATTGCCTTCTACATATATACGTATATGACAGTTGCCGTGTGTGGCTGTGTCGGTGAGTGTATATGCCGATATGTCACATGCGCGTTCCCAAATATTGTAAGCACCAACGTCGGCGACAACGCGGGGAAATGAAATTACTTGAGTTGAGGAAAATCCAATACAGAACGGATAGGTGGACCATTGGACGTGTGGATGGTGTGTCAGAGATAAGCAGGACTTGCCGTTCAGTGTAGTACGAGGGCTATATGATAAATTCGGCAACCATGTACGTACGCATCCTGACACTGCTTGGCATCTCTTAGTGATTGGCAGCATCCCCTAGGCTCCGTCCAATACACTTGTCTTTATTCTTCCTTCCATTCTCATCATAGTCGTGCAGTGATAAAAGTACACCAACATTTCTTTTTGTTTTATTTTTTAATTGAAAACAATCAAAAACGCCGTAGAAATATTTCTCTTGTGGTCATCATTTAATTTATTTTCAACTGCCGGCCACTTACAGCTGATTTAGTCCTAATCTATCAAATCAGCCGTTTCGAAGTGAACAATCATTCGCCAGATTGAGTAGAAAAAGAAACTAGGGCACAAAATGTTCGCCTTCTTTTCGCGATGGGGTTTTCAGAACTGTCTTTAGATTGATCCAGTGGAGTTCAGCGGGTCAATACTTCATACAGACCCATACAAGATTCCCTCACGCTAGGAATCTCCACATTCTGTCCAGTCTTGAAGAAATTTCGTTTATATCTTCAACCCTTTCACCCCTGAAATTTTGCAAAATTCGTTTCAGTTTTTTTGGATATTCACTTTAAAACCGACATTCGTTACATCCCTGATCTCAATTATGACCAAGTGAGGAAACTTTGGACGACGATTGGAGCTTCTTTACAAAAAAAAAAAAACGAGTAATTTTCAAGGAATACACGAATAACCGATTTGTATCCAATATTGTCGTTTGCTTCCCAACTGAATGCTAGTATTCGCAGAACTTTGCGTGAGACCCTCGTATACGTAGCTTAGGTGTAATAACGTGTGGGACTTGCGATTTGGTTATAGCCAGAAAGACGGATGAAAAACTAACCCATCCACCACCACCACCAAATTGCCCGCTTACCGTTAACCCCAACCTGTCGGTTGTTCTTGCGTTTTATTGTGTGTTTCTCCTCATGGAGAGAGTTTTTGTTTATCTTTTCTTTCGCAGTTGTCTTTTTTTTTTTGGTTCGTAGTGCGGGGTTGGACAACTGCTGTTACTGTTGTTGTTGTTGTTGTTGTTGGTGTACTCGTTGTTTATTTGCCATTTCCTTTGGCAAGTTGTCATCTTCTTCTGTACGAGATGTGAAAAGTCCTCGACTGTGTATCTTCATATTCGCCAGCCCCACCAGCCCCCTCCCCGGCATTCATGGAAATTTCTGGTTTTGTTTTTTTTTCCCTTTTTTTTCTATTTTCTGAAAATCATATACAGTTGTCGTCGTCCGTCGTATGTATATGTATACGTGCGTGCATACACACTCCTATTCATGGATGTATCGGTATGTATGTGTTGTACATATATATGTTTGTATGTATGTATGTATGTATGTATCCACATAGCGATGTAGGAATCGTTAGCTATTTTCATATGTTTCCATTTGTTGTTGTATGTAGGTATGTACTCGCTACACATCTATGTATCTATGTATGTATGTGTGTAGATATATGAACGTATGAGCAATGTGAAAAACTGGGCGTGTTTTTGCTGTACGGATTTTCCATAAATTGTATCTATTGCTACAAAAAAAAAATAACCATTTTGCCGATGTAAACATGCACTTTCTGTGTATTTGAGTTGTACATAATGTTGTTGTTGCTGCCGTTGTTGTTGGATGATTTTTTGTTTGACAAATCCTTTTTGCTTATTGGATGTCCTCGCCCGTCCACGAGGACTTTCTGTCAGAGTGCCAGAAACAAGGTGGGTTCATTCGAAACCGAATAAAACTCCACATCAGTCTAACATTTTATAAACTCTTATTCCAAACGAGAGATTAGTGAATTGTAGGCAAGAGGGAATTGGAATTAGCATATCTTAAAAGTGATATACAATGTCAGAGCTCATTTGGAACGGAATATCCACGTAGTATTTCTAATTTGTTTGAACAGTACAGAACTCAGAGCAGAGCGAGTGCATACACATGCGGACACATTCATTTCCCATTCAATCTTCAGCCGTATTCAAAACAATTGTGAAGGGATTGGGACTCAATTACCATTAGCTTGATGTGGGATTACATCTTACGTCCGATAGATCTAATGGCGGATCGATCATATCCAAACTGATCAATTCTTCTGTTGATCTGATTTCTCGTCAATTTTCAACTGTTCAACTCCTGTCCTTGCTCTGATGCCGAAATGTCCATACTTAGAAGTAATCGTGACGCATGCAGACAGATGACCGTGTCAGCGAGTATTGGGTTATGATGGGCCTTGCACGTTCGTTGTCCGCTTCTTGAGCGAAGTCGTCTCGGTATTCTCGGACTGACATATCCTACACGACTGCTGTGTTTCGCTGGGCTCAATTACATTCTCCGAATTTGTTGCTCAGGACGTTTATCCTAAATCACAACATCAGCGCTTAATCTGTTTCATTGCATTCATTGCATTGAGCATTGTTCGGTCGATGGGCAGCGTTCTTAAGCGGCGTGCTTGGCTTAATTAGCTTCTTTAGGCAAGCCGTCGATCGTACTCTCTTTTGCAATGCTATGATGGGGATAAGTGATCACTGTCGTATTCTACAGTGATCACTTATCCCCAGGTGCGTTCAGTTAAGAAGATGTCACACAAAGCAATTCCAGAAAAGACCGAAGGGAGCATTTTCTTAGTTAGTTCGTGATTTGATTTTGTTAAATAAATGGGTTGATATGAGAAACTGACCATTGATTCGGCACATAGGGTGGCGCAAAATGCATAAAAAAAACGCTCAAATCAACACCCATTTTTATTAAAACGTTACAATAACGTTCAGTGTAAAATTACAGAGGCCTCAGCGCCGTAGGGCATTTTAGAGGCCAGTTGGCAAAATTCACTTATACTTTACTAGCAAATACCCGCTCCCTTTTCCAGTAAAACACAGAATATTTTTTTTTAAATAGTTTTTCGAATTTTTTTATGTTTTCCATTTTTTCGCTATTCTGTACTTTTTACTAATTTTTATCCCCTTTACAACCCAAATCTAACTAGGTTTGCCTTGCATATTTCAACATATCGCCCTTTTTGTGATTGTTTTTAAATTATTTTTATTTTTCACCAGTTTTGGTTGGACCAATTTTTGTTCCCTTTTTCCATTTCTTCCAAAAATTGAATCGTTCCTTTCGATTACAATTTAATTTCACCTTTTTATCCCGTTTCGGCCACTTTTTCGTCACTTCTCTAACTATTACCCACCTGTTGGTGTCACAAAATTGTAGATTTTTTTTTTTTTTTTACTTTTTTCCCCTATTTGTTCCTTTTTTATCCCGTGTTGGTAGCATTATCCACTCGTTGCCAAAAGTTTGTTTCAACTATTTCTATTCCCTTTTTCATACTGTTTTGGCTAACAGATGAACAGTTTTTATCCCGTTCATTTATTATTCCATTTTGGTACGTTTTGGCCCTTTTTCGTCCCATCTCTAACTCATTTCCACCTGTTGTTGCCAAAAATGGGTTTCAAACTCTTTTAGTTTTTGCGCTTCTAAAATAATTTCCACCAGTTGTGGCCAAGCGCAGTTGTGGACATCAAAAATCACGCCATTTGATTATTTTGTATTTTTGCGTATTTCGCAGGGACACATTTTTCCCGTTTTCCCATTTGTATCCCCTTCCAAACCGAATTTCAAAATTATCGGATGTCTAGAGCTACATACTCCGCAAATTTCACGCTTTCTAGCTTCATAAATAATGTAAAATATTGGTATTAATAATAATTCAAAGAGAATATTGGGTTAAAAAGTGCATGATTGAGTAATTGATTTTGTTTCATAAGTCAAGTTGTCAAAGGACATTCTACCAGAATGTTGAATGCGTGGCTTAGTTGTTTCTCTTCGGCTAAATATTTCATTTGAATGTTCCTTATTTCGAGTGTTAAATGGATGATGATTTCGAGAGAATGACCTGTTGACCTATGTGATGGAGTCATTTAATTACGAGTAATATTAATTGCAGTTTATATATTGCATATATTGGTAAAACAGTCGGAAAAAGATCGACGTACAAAGAGTGCGTTGGATATGTCAATGGTGAATTCACCATAAAACGAATTTATTCGTTTGTTACAAATTGTCCAAATTGACGGCGCAATAGAATGGATTTGTATCAGTTGGCAGAACTTATTCTTTTGGGTCCGTGTTCCATATGTCGATATCTAACATGGCATTGAATAATGTCTGAAGCTCATTTTATAACGCTTACAATATTGACGATTTGTAACGAGCGAGTAGTCCAAATCCATGTATGACTTACACATCTATCGCAATCAGTTCTTCAAGGAATCATCGACGTGTTTCAGAATTATGTAGCTCCGATTGAAGCCACTCTGGCTTACGTACAACATCAAACGATTTTAATGTCACGTGCTGACAAAGTCACCATCTTCTTTAATTTGGTCTACATTTTCGAAAGGAAAGACAAGAAAGAAATTCATATCCCCAAACAGCAGCTCATGCGAAAAGAAATTGAAGTTTACTTTTATTCAAAAATCCGGATTACACATGAGACTCAGACAAAAATATGGAGAAACAAAGCAGTAATTAAGAAATAATGGCAATTCATTGTCTTTCACATCCAGCACTAAAAATCGTTCTACAACCGTAATAGATACATCCAAGAGATACTCTCGTGCGAATGACCAAAGACAAAACCCCACCACGCTGTAAACTGTGATGATTTACAATCACCCGTAAGGGGAAGACACACAAGAGGAGTCTTGTACTTTTCTTTTTCCAAAATGCACGGCCGAACCACCCTCAGCTGCGAAAAAAAAAGTTATGGAAATTTCACAAAAAAAAAAACAAAGAAAAAAGATGGACAAAAAGAAAAACAAAACAAACTGTGATAATATCGCCCAATGCTGCTGCTGCTGCTGTGGTTGCTGCTGACGATGATTCCCAGAGCACATTACGAGCGAGTATGCCACAAGATAAACATCTTTTAGTAACTGAACTGAAAGAGTACCCACACCCACACACACACTCACACGACGTACAATCATAAATTTTCATTCTTAAAGTCGCCGCTCTGACGATTTAACCACAAAATTTAACAAGAAAATCATTAAAAACCACCCGTCTTTAAAGTTGCAAGGACGTGGTGTTCGTCCATCAATTTTCACTTCATCACAAAGGTCAAGTTGAGAAAGTTGGACGTGTGCGTCGCAGGGAGCAGACACAGTATAACAGGTACGAGGTGTTAACCTCTTCGATAGTTGGACCCTCGATAGAGTCCTGGAAAAACATTGGCATTTTAGTATGTTGTCATTCTCTAACTAGAGGATCTAATTCGAGCATGTTCTGTACCAGATCTATGACCGTGCAGTGTATCTGTCGAAGGAATCCACTCTGATGGGGAGCTTCTGAGAGTAGTTGCCACTTGTATACGCCGTCTTTTCTGCACGGCATTCTGCGTACCCTGTAAAGACGAACTTGAATAATGCGGAGGCAACTAAGGTGCTGCCAGCACCAGCACCAGCACCACCCTCAAACACCGCTTACACCCAGTGAGTAGTGAGTGACCATCGGCCCGGAAGACATAGTGTGGGAGCAACGAACGCATAAATCGATTTTTATCTTTCTCCTGCTCTGCTCACCGTCGGTCTAACGAAACGTAAGGCAAACGCCACCACTACTACCACCACCACCACCACCACTGACCGCCAAAATGCTACAACTACATCTCGACTATTTAAATTTCTTCTCTGCTTCCCCCGTATGTCTTTAAGAAAGAAGAAAGTTCGTTCGACTTGACTGCGGTACACTTTTTGTCCAATTTGATAAATTTAATGTAAATGATATGGTGCGGTGCGGTGCGGGGTGTGGTGAGGTGCGGTGAGGTGCCGGTGGACGGAGCGTTCGTTGTTACGGCTACTGGGAAAATCGTCTTCTTTTGATTTCGGTCTAAACTCTCACACGCAGTTAACAATGTGTGGCCAAAATGTTAAGATTTGGCTGTGTCCATTTGGGCATTGGGGGGGGTGTTTCTGTGCCAGAGCGCTATGAAAATTATGATTTAAGCGTGGGAAAACTCACCGAATAATTGTGAATAGTGTGAATATTGTAATTTTTGGTCTTCGTCTTGATAACATCTCCGAGTAGGTATTTTCTTTAAGACAGACAAACAGACCACGGTGGTTAATGGCCATTACGGCTTATATGATTTTTGTCATTTTCCTTGTTTTGTTAACAACATATGTATGTATGTATGTATGTTTGTACGTACGTACGTACGAACGTACGAGTATATATTCTTGGACAAATGTGTATTTCTGGTAAGGGTTCAACGATTTCTTTACGATGCCTATGATCTGAGTGTGTGTGTGTGTGTTGTCATTTTTGGGTGTCGGATGTGGGAAATTGTTCGTCAATGGGCTTTTGTTCTGCAGAGGGTGGGGGACTTCAGTAAAGCGTAACTGAGAAAGTTTCCCTTTTAAGAACTAAACCAAACTGTGCTGTAATCGCAAGCTGTTGTTTCTTTTCGAATGATCGACAGTTATTCCCAATAGCGATGTGATTTTGAGAAACAACAACATGAATACAGTCCGCTTGTGAATTCCGTTGGTATTGGCAACAAATTTTATGGTTTTTGCGACTTTCGAAGGGTTGTAAATGCCAGTGGGTCAAGCTCTAGGTTCAGTATGTTGATGCGCGAGACAACACCTTGAAATGAAGCCAAAAATGGCATGAATTGATTAACTCGACCAGATATGCCGCATTTTCCAAATTCTTTATTTCTAGATCTGCAAACGAACAGTGGTTTTTCTAGAATGTGTTAAAGTACAGAAGGACGGCACAACGGGTGCGATAACCAGTCCTGGCGTCCAACTTGCCACACAGTCTCAACAATTGTTTGTCTGGCGCAGCACAGCTATGGAAATTTGGAGGGCCTGTGATCAGAGCCACCCTCGCTCCCTTCCTCAGAACGTGTCCGCTGTGAGGTGTAATAAATGTGGTCCTGTCCTACCCATTGGGAGACCACATAAAAGGCAATGAACTGATAAATCTGACCGATTTGTGAGAGTCGATAACCTCGCATAAGAGTATCGGCGTCAGTCGGATTGTCATGGCTGAACAGCTTTGGAGATATTAACCAGTTCTACAAGGAAAGGATTCGTGTGCGTGATGATGCAGTTGAAGTGGACGGGGCTACCGGTTAATCCGTTCTCATCGATGTTTGGAGCTTTTCCATTTACCAATTGCGGTTATCGATATTCGTGGGGGGTATCACGTGCACACTCGTATTTGTCTTCCGGTGATTCCCCAGCTTTTAAGTGTCCACAGGTCGGCATGTATGTGTGGATGGGACTCTGTTCGTCTATTGTTTACTTTTATTGTGTCGTTTTCTTTTCGGTTTTTGGTGTGGCTGCTGTTGCTGTTGCTGCATCGTATTGCCGCCGTATGTTTGTTGTGCGGTTCTGCATATGTACGCTCTGCTCGGGTGTGGGGGACTGTGCCATGTGGCCGTGTTCATATCATTGTTGGTGTTGTTGTACGTATCTCTGTGTCTGGCGGAGTACTCCATGGAGTTTATGACCTTAAAATTAGCCCTAAGGCTCTGGGTTGTTGCGCGATTGTTGCTTTCGTTTGACTCCGTCCGTGGTGTTCATGTCCTAGCCCCTCCATTCCACAATGGCCACGGCGACCAGCATTGCTGCTGCCCCATTGAGTGTGTGTATGTGTGTGTCCGAAGATCGTTTCATTTAACATTTGTGTTTCATTTTGCTGTTAAATGCAATTTATTTGCAATAAGCAGTCGGTCTGTCGGTCGGTCCATCTGTTCGTGTGTCTGCTGTGCCTTTGTTTCTGTGATTTCTGCTGATATTTCATTTTATTGCAATTGCAATTGCGATTGCCACAGTTTTGGGTTAAGTGCGATTTGAGTGTTCACTGATGTTACTGTTACACTCGAGGAATAAACAGTGTCGGATACGCGTACAAACAGGCACGACTCGTACTTCAGTTGCCAATGGGAGGCATTTCTCTGTTGAAGAGATCTCTGTATCGGACCAATGGATGCGATCAGGGGACAGTTAATCGTATTGTGGAAACATGGAATGTGTCAGCTCTATTACTATCACTCGAGTCAAGGTCATCGTTGACGCAGAAGAATCTCTATTGTTTAACGCACGTGTACATCGTCCCTGGCCCCTTCTGTAGTCTTGCATTTCTATTGTATACACATTTGGTTGGGATGTTTTTTTTTTTATGAGCACATACAGACATGTTTTCGTTTGCTCGATTCTTTATAGGAAACTATCGATTTGATTCGTGTGAAAACCTTGACACACATTCCCCATGTCTGTGGATTTGCATAAAGTAAAAAAAGAATAATCTCAGATCTTGAAATGCTCGTATCCCCCCCTCCTGCGAATGATTTGTTTATGAGGTATTGTTTTAGACCAATAAACATTTGCCAATACCACAATCGACAAATCCGCGTATTAGCTAATGCAGCACTAATGGACACATTAATTGTAGCCCAATGGTGCAGCCAGTCTTTAGTCATACTCAACATATTATTATTGTTTCTGGTGATGCTCAACTATCAATCGACAGTGTCAGTTAAAACTACAGCCGCCCGGCTTTTATGGTAGATTTTCAATTTTGTAGTTTAGATTCTCCACATTTTCCTAAACATCCTTAACGGTCGATTACTAAGTAAGGATTTCGGTTTGGGAAGGTGAGAATTTTATTGGAAATATCGCAAACAAATGCACTCAACACAAACGAAAGTCCCAATCAATGCAAAACCACACATCCCCAGGCAACACATCAACAGTGAAGTGGAGGGGAGGGGAGTGGAGTGGAGTGGAATGTCTAAACCAACATACGTACAAACACACACACACACACACACACATACATACAGGCATATGCCCATTTATGTAAACAGCCGATACAACCGATACAACTCAATACAACATACGGCAACAAGAAAAGGTTATCACAAAGTTGAAATCAGCCTCATCGGCATCATTGTGCCATCATCGCCGAATATAAGAAATCTGAGCAAATTTATTATTAAATTATCCCAAACAATAAAATACACCAAAGGAGGAGACTCAGTCTCCGTCTCCGTCTCCGTCTCAGTCAGAGTCTTTGAATGCGATTGGGCCACCATTTGATTTTGCGGACTCGCACATGCACATCAGTCAAGGCGCATGGACTGGGAAATGTTGTTGTACTACCTCTGCCTTCACGACGTGAAGAGAATATCCGATTGTCGCCTCAGAACTATTTGAAAGTTATTTTGGCTGAGTGAGCCGCATCCTTGGGATAGGCACACACGCGGACATACAGTGAGCGCCAAACATTGTTTCATACACTGACGGTTGGGTGGCATTGAAGTGGCGTGTTCTCCAAAGGCCTGACAACCTAAAAGCGGGGGCCCTACCTTCATAAACACCCAGTCAATTTATTACTTGAATGTGACAGGACAAATACTCCCGAACAGCGTTGTAAGAAGAAATAATCTCCAGTTCCACCACGAGCAGAATATTTTATATACATAAGGAAAACGTGCGATTGCCGGCGCTCGTTGTTCATGCAAAAGATACACACAGCCACACATGTCTGACATTTCTGCTGATTTCAAGAGATTGGAGTGTTGGTCGTGAATTTATTCTTCAAATATTTCACATACAAACAAAATTATCGTAAAGATCAAGTTCGGAAACTCGTGGCATATCCGACGGATCCTCTCCAGTGGGGCAACGAGGCCAATTGGCAAGGTTGCCCATTTATAGTTCAAATACGAAATGTTGCCGGCCATGGTGTGATCGGTTTCACACTAAGATCCCAGACTCGATCCCAGTTTTCACCACCTAAAATAGCATTTCTGAGCGTGAAATTGTTTTTCATTATCAATTGATTTTTTTATTTTTTTGAATCTGTGAATCTGTGAATCTGTGAAACAATGAAAATTATGTTTTTTTTTTTTGTATTTCACACAAAGTACATACAAATTTAGAGTTTTCCATAATTTAGCGCTCGTAAAAACTGCTTAGCACATAAGGAATACATGTGTCCACAGATCATAATTTTGGGAAATTCACAAAGGGATATAAACTGAAACGATTTCTCTAAAGCAGACTAAACGTATATTAAGAAGAAGTATTCATTCAAATTAGTATAAAATATTTTGAATTCGATTTTGCCAGTGAGAGTTTAATTTGCCCGGCTCTTGTCTCGCGGTCATGTTCTTATGATGAAAACAGCATTTGGTGATTTTCTATTTTCAAAATGTAGAGTCTCATCATGGCCAAGGCCGTAGCTCCTCTCCAATAGTTTAAAATTGGAGCTTCAGATATTAAAATTTCCTATCGCTAGCTCAGTGACGGGGGCGAATACGCCCAGTGTTGCACAACAACAAACATACAAATAATCAGAAAAGAAAGGACGATGTATCTATCTGACCGCCGTCCGCCGTATATATATATGTAATGAGTTTACATCATCTTCTGGTTAATCTGCATTCACGACTGCGAGTCCATTAGGGACAACCGTCGTAATGGAAAACCGTCACAGCAGATCTTTTGTCTAGACTTGTGACTAAAGCAAGTCTAAATATGGGATTATCCTGGCGCTTGTTGCGAAATCTGCATGCGTGTTGTCGGCCCGCTAGCTAGCGCCGGCTTAGACGCTATGCGATTTTCTCTTGAGCCACCTCAAGACAAAAAAGAAATCAAATAAACATTAGCAAATCACCCAAACTTGAGCAGGCACAGTGCAAAACCCCTTCGAGAGCCGTCT
This sequence comes from Hydrotaea cyrtoneurina, assembly GCA_958296145.1. Lineage (NCBI taxonomy): Eukaryota > Metazoa > Arthropoda > Insecta > Diptera > Muscidae > Hydrotaea > Hydrotaea cyrtoneurina. The sequence continues at coordinate 260,091 of OY282516.1, read as the reverse complement.
TCATTCGCCGATAGACATCGTCTGTGACCATTTAAGGGAAACTATTTGCAGTGCACACCCACTTTTAAAACATTTCGCAAAACCACATGACCACAACGACACAGACGTAAGCCGTTACCTATGGGATTACACGTCTAAATCGCACAGGGATAATCTCCGAAATTAGATGGGATCTCCTCAAACAGTGTCGCCACTGTAAAACCGAGTAAGAGGACCATCCAATCGAGCGAGATCGATCTCTCATCCCTTGTCTGTTAACTAGAACACTCTCTTTTTTGAGACTTGTGCGGAAGCTAATGAGTCGGTCGGTCGGTCGGTGGTCAGTACATGTGAAGTCGTTGGGATTTCGAACGTCTGAGTTCTGTCTCTTATTTCTAGTTAGACATGTTTGCAGTGTGTGCGTGTGTGTGTGTGGTTTCATGATGTTTATCGTCACATTCTCCATTGTGCTGTGCCTGTATTGTGGTAGCGAGGATTACTTTCTCTATGGAGGGCATTGTTCCCTAATTACTTCTGTCACTCGTTCCTTTGTACATGTTGTTCATTGATCGGTGGCATGAACGCAATGTATTCGAGATCATGGCGCCGTGAATCGCATTCTAATGATTTCCGGTGTCAGATAGGCGTACAGAGAACTTGATTAGAATGTGGTCAGTTATGGTGGAACTTGGTCCCGGCAAGATATTCATCGGAATATGCATCGCCGTCATTGTGATGTGTAATATTGAAATTGTAGATTGCCTTCATGGCCTTGGGAATATTTTAGATCGCCTTACCTTCAAATTGAACTTGAGCCTTGGATGTTGTTATTGATGTTTGTATAATTGTTGTTGTTGTTGTTGTTGATGTTGTGGTCTAGTATAACCTCCACACCATAGGTTCGACAGGGCTTCCAATGCATTCATTCACAGCCAGACGAAACGAAGAACCATTGAGATATTTGAGATTTCATTTCATATTCCACTGAATAGCACACAATTGTAATTAGCGAAAAACAAACAGAAACGAATGTGAATTATGCAAAGTAATGTGTTGCATGCAGCACAAAGACACAAAACAAGAAATTATCATTCACTGCCGACTCACAGACAAACAAACACACACGCTCGCACTTGCACTTGCTCGCACTCGCAGTCGACTCGAGTTAATTATTAATTATTTAACAATAATTAAAGCGGCAGCACACACACACACAAAAAACACCAAACACACAGCCAGCCAATAATTACGGCGGTGGTTGTTGTTGCTGTTGTCTGTGTCAGCCGATGGATTTTGTACTGGGCGATTAGTTAGCCACAGATGGCTGACGATCCTCCGCCGGATTCGGACAGTCCTCGCGCTCAAAGTCCCTTACCGGCACGAGTTATCATTAGGAAATAATTTTACATTCACTCTATTTGAATTAATATTTAGTACATTTTGTTTGATGTGACTCTGGCTGTGGCTGTGGCTGTGGCTGTAGCTGGGACTGGCCTATTTTCAAACTCCGCTCGTATCCGCACAAAATGCCAAATTTACGGCTTTTTTCCTTTTGCCAAAAAGTAACTGAGGGAGCGACCGTCGGCTTTTCCTCACACCAAAAATAAATGAAAACCGACAATTTGCGATCGTTGTCAACCGACTGTTTCCGTTCTTTGTTGTTGTTTGTAACGAAGTTGAACGAGCACTAATCCCAGCGCCACCAGATTCTGAGCCGAGCTTGCTGTGGCCCAAAAGCCACTCAGCTTTCCGGTTTGTGGTCTATTGCCCACTCGAAACCGGTCTGCGAACGTTGAGTGCTGCAGCTCAAATCTAATTGGCCAACTGAAGCTCCATATACACCAGTTGCAATACATTCAAGCTGAGCTTGAGTTTGTTGTCATTTTCTTCGTGTGCTCCAGACGCCAGACGGGAGCTCGTTTACGGAGTCATTCATATCCGAGCCGTTTGACTAATTGTTTTTGGTTGGCTTTGGCCGGTTTCGGTTTGCTGCTGTTGTTGTTGCTGTTGCTGCTGCTGCCATTGGTGGTGATGGTGTCGATGTTGTCGGTGTCGATGTTGTCGGTGTCGGTGTTGTTGTTGTTGTTGGCCTATTACTCAAGTGTGTCTTTAATTGGTCAAATTATGAAATCAATAAAGCCATTAACAAGGTGTTTTATTTGTTGTTGGCATTGCATTGACTGAACAACGTCACGGATTGTTGGCGACAGGTTCGCAATTGACCCAGCTGGTTGTGATTCACTTTTTGCTGAACGAACGAACCAGAACTGGTGGGCATGTCCACGTGAATGACTTCACAGGGACTTCACTTTTTAAAATCCCTTACAGACTTGGACTAGTTGGAATTCATCAGATTCGTTGTTTACAAATGTAGAATGCTGTCCGCCGGACTCCTCCTCCTCCGCATCCTTCTACAAATAGCTGGGGTGGAATGTACGTATAAACGGATTCCGTATCGGTGATCGGGCAATGATTGCAAATGAACTTGTGTTCGTTCCAAAATATCTATTTATCCAGAAAACCACAGCAACAAGAACGTATGTATGTACGTGTACAACAGCAACAAATGACGAAGAAACAGCACATAAATCGTGATCATGTGGCTGAAGACGAAACACATTCAAAGCAGACAGACGGTCCGACAGGGCCGACGGACAGACAAATACCAAAATCGAAGACAAATACAAAACAAAACATTTTAGAGAAAAACAAGGTGGAGGAAAAAGCTTAAAGCGATAATGTAGTTGGCGCGTAACAATTGTAGCTACAACAACATCAGCCGTAGTAAGTACAACAATAACAGCAACGAAGACATAACAACAAATGCGCGATAAAAGAAAAACAATAAGTGAACCCCACACATACAGCCTAGCCTTTGCAGCAACCAGCAACCAACGACAATATGTACGTACTCCAGAACAACAACAACAGCAACAACAACGCCAGCAACAACCAACTAATCTGCAGCAAGCAGCCACCAACAACCAGCCAACAACAAACAACAGTTGCAACAAAGCATGTTTGTCGTGTCAGCGGAAAACTGTTGCACACACCACCAATGCAACCCAGCAACTCATGCCGCACAGGCGCTTCTACCATTCCACGCCACCGACAGATACCCACCACAGATCTTTGGTCTACAAAGGGTTCAGAGTTGAATCGACAACGAAACCCAAAAACAAAAACCAAAAAAAAAACAAAGAACAAACAAACTGAAACTAGAACTACCCGAATACCACAAATAATCATGTACCCCCCATGGGCTGATTGAATTGGAAGGAAGGAAGACTCGCCGGCTAAATCTGCCAGACATGAGAATCAAAGTTGCCTCTGCGACTAGTTCTAATTTTCTTATCTGTCAAAGGAAATCATCATAAAAATCTCTCATATGTTGAGAGGGAAACTCTATATGGTGGCCATAAACGACCGGGGACCGCAGAGCGAGCATCGGCAAAACATTTAAACACACACGGATAAAGAACCGGCACACCGGCACACCGGACGACATACGCGCACACAGTGTGCTGATCTCATTTCAAAGTTGGCCAAAAACCGACAGGAAATCCGTGAAGCCGCCCCAGATGTCATCTGAGTTGTACATGTCATATCACCAAGTTACGGAACGCGAAGGCTGGCTGAAAACGATGAAGACCTTCTAGCTGAATCTGCCTGTGCCAATGGGAAGTCTTTGCTGATCTGCGAACGGCTACCTCCCCTATTTCTGTCTCAGTCTCCTCCTTTTAAATGCAACCCGGTCAAATTCGACCAACCTACTGTATGTTCGATCATGCTCTTAGGTCCCGCCCCAGCCTGGGTAATACGCCTACTAGCCAAGTCTAGCAAGTCCCTGTGTTGACGTTGACAACGACTAATTCAAACTGTCCACGTCGGGCGAAGTTCTATGTTTAAGCTTGCAAGAACTAACTGGAACTAGCTTTGAACTGAATCTGTTGTTCATGCGATCGCCATTCAACCGAGACTATTTGGTCTATGACTGCGACAGATCAAACTACTGTGTATGTCGGGCAGGTCTAGGAGAATCGACGACATTTTCAACGACAATGTGATGAAGCCTTCAATAGGCTGATGTCTATGGCTGGAGTCTCCGAAAGACCTTTTTAGTTATCAGAGTAGTTGAAATATAAACATGTGAGGTGGATTCAAGTTTTCAGGATGCAACATGCCCGAGACACTGTGCGGCAAATTGCTGCTCGGTATATCGGTACACACGCTGTCGTATTGATTTGCTTGATTATTGAAGCAGCATCATCAATTTGATTCTAATTGCAACAAATACGAAGTTTAAAGCTCTTTCCAGCCATTGCCTGTGTCCGCATACATTTCGGCTATGTGATCCCTTCCCTGCCAGGTCGCACAGCAATGTGAGGCTGCTTGTTGGAATGATTTGCTCGCTTTCACGTTTGTGTTGCTTTGCTTTGGATTTGTCCACGATGCTGATGACGATGATGTGGTGGTGATCATACCGTAAAATAACCATAGCTGATGTGATGATCATAGACCATTGTGTGGCCGGAACGATCGACATGCACAACCCAACCATAACATAGTTACGGTACGAGGGGTATGGTCCTATGAGTTGGTAAATACGAAACGGTCAGCGGACAGCGTGCTGTTCCACAGTTGTCGACTTTCTATTGCCATGTGCAGATCTGATATCTCTCCTAGGTTGTACGGCTGTGAGCCTATTCAGTTAGTTCCCCGACTACGTGTGTCCGAGCGTCGGGAGATATAGTCAGACATTTATGTCGTAGATGAGTCGCTAGCGAACCAAACTGTGCTATGCGTGTTCTCCACAAATAAGTGTTCTCCTAAAAACTCCTAAGTCTCCTCAAACAAAGATTCGGGCATGAGCATGTGAGGTGTTCGACGCTATCGTCTCCTCGTTTCCGCAGCGTCTACAATGGTCGTAAGCCCCGTCTCCCAGTCTGGCTGCATGTCCACCTATCACACCACCCGCAACATAATCCTGATCCAGGGCGATATTTGCTTGTAGTGGAGCCACACCAGCTAGCGTTCGCTTGTCCAAGAGCTTCTGCTGGGCCTGCCCGGGACTAGTGGAGTACCAATTGCCATTACCGCAGCCGAGTATGCCGGCCTCGTGCGAAAGCATGACTAGACTAGATGATCTGTACAATTGTCTTTGTTGCAGCTTGTTACACGCGTGATTAGTGGGTGCACATACAACCATCACAACAGCAACAGCAACAACAACAGCAATATGAGATGTGTTTTGTGTTGCTCCTCTTGTGGCCCTACATGATCCCACTCCGTACACGGCTCTCGGCTCTGCACATTTTCGGTTTTTAATTTAATCATCATCTGTTATGTGGTTGTCTTTTGTTGTGTTTCAATTCAAACACGAAGAAATCGAGATCTTCATTTGATTTATTCAAGATCACATCATCTGCTGATGGATGACGGACGCGTCCACTCTTCTATCTAGTCAGTCAACGATGATGATTTAAATACATTCGCACACACACACACACACTCAGACACACACACACATGCGCTCTCAGCATGCCCGTGTTTTAAGTGTGAAGATCAATTTCATGCAACATTAGCCGGCCATCCGTGTATTTGCTTTTTTATGACACCCACCCTATGGTGGCGATACATTCAGTTTGTCCATCTGTTTGTAAGCACATTTGTATTGGACGTCGCAAGTCCGAACTCAAGTGGACGGACTCACTTTTCGAACAGTTCGCACTTTCTCTGCCATCAAACTTCCCCATCATCACGAGAATGTTACTATTTTTGTTGTTGTTGTTGATGCTTCCTCAAATGGAAATTTAGTTCGATTCTAGTCAACTGTCAGCTGTGACAGATGACATTTTGATCGAATGCATGGACTTGATGTAGTGGTTGATTGTCTTCGCCATACCTGGATTCAGTTGGCGACATTTCCAACATTTGCTTTGAAACCTCGTCGCTAAGCGCATATGCTATGGAGTGTACGAATGATGCTGTATGGTGCACGGGAGTCTGCCCAGTACACTCCAAAGCAGTTCATGCTTGTTCTTGCCCACTATTTCATATGAGCCAAGCATGTCTGACGGACTCATTTCGACGATGAGCAGCAACATGATGAGGCCATTTCGGACATTGTTTCTATTTCAGCCGCATGCTCGAGCACCGTCAGCGCTGCCGCCGCTTTGTCTTCGACTCTAACTTAACGTTCGTGTACAACAGCAACAATGCCAAACGAACAAAAGTGCTCTTTATTTGTGGAACGAGCAGGCGGGCAAGTGGGCAAGCGAGCGATCGGGCGGGCGGGCATCTTGTCTATCTATTATGAATACGGAATACGTTTTTGTACCCGTTACCATTACACATAATGATAATCATGATCGTTTTGTTTCTGTCTTCGCTGGCTTTGTTTTGTTTTTCGGTTACTCGCGATAATACCAGAGTACCAGAGTTGACTTGACCGCATTTGTATGTGTGCCGGTGCCTGTGTGAGGAATTCCAAAGGGATTTCGTTTGGAAGCCGCTGTTTGCTTTCTTTTCAGCTGTTTGCATGTGTCAGCGAAATACGGCATGGACTGTTGTCCGGAAAACGTGATATGTTCCGAAGCGCGACCATGCCAACGACGAACGTGTCCCTTAGTCAAATTAAAGGTGGGAAATTATGGGAACTTTGGGTTTCGAACAAGTACACGTTTGATAGGACGTTCTAGTGTAAACTTGACTTGACTGGCTGTTTGCATAAAAGAACACCCACGATCATTTTGCACCTACACAAATGTGGACGCTTTGACTAAAATTTATAAATTTTAAACGGCCCTGACTTCCAAATGCCGAAGGCTACCTGTTACACATCAATTGCTAAGGTCAGCTTAAGCTTCTCGAAAAAACATTAAATAATCGGGGACGTGTTGAAGCAACAGGTCGCGTCCAAAGCGAATCGGCTCACTGATTTCGTCTCTTCCTCCATAGAATGTTAAGAGAAATAGGTCGGTGAAGCTAATCAGCCTGTGCCCTTTCTTGTTGTCAAACGATGTGGGAGACTACTGGTAGACACGATTCGTCTTTGTGGTGTTACGGTCTGTCTCATCCATGCCATTTGCGTAAGACTGACTTAATGCTTTAAAATGACAGAGATTGTTCAGGAGAGATGATTTTGAACTTGAATTTGCTCAGAGACGTTTTAGACGATTTTGTGAAACTATAGCTCAACTTAGAGGAGAAGTATTTGTGGGAATTTATCATTTAGTCACTCCAAAGAATTGTTGCAACATCCACAAGTCCACAATAAAACAAATTACACCGTATCTGATTGACCCAATAAAATACTTTTTTGGCCACAAAAACAGCCACCGACACCGACAAACAAACACACAGGCAGAGACAGATTAGAACAAAACGACTGCGACGAAAACCAAGGGACAGTTAATAACCAACGATTATGTCTTGGCAAACAGTATGAAAATGCCAACAATGGAGCTGCACGAAATGACATTTCCCTCCAAAGGCATTGCATCATAATCATCGGTCGAGCAGCGCTACTCTGAAGCCAAAATTAAAATAATTCCCATCACATCGGAAAATATTGAACAAGCATCAACAGAATAAAAGCCCCTTTCCCGCTAGACTGTTTCAAAACTGAAATCTCCGGCATTGGCAAAAATATTGAAATGCATAAATCACTTGGAGAACCGAATTGTTTGGCGAAAATGAGATCTCCAACAGCATCCGAAGCCATCTCAGCCACAAGGTTGCACGGCAAAGGGGGATAACAAAAATCAGTAACTCATTAGCAAATGAGTGAAAACTACTGACGCCTTCATACTCGTACTTGTGTACACCGTCAGTTGGAGCCGCGTGTACAGCTCCACACACACACACACACACACACACACACACGCACACAAACACCCTGTACGATGCACTGCTAGGCGGCCACAGACATCGAGTGCTCCTTTTGTGCCGAAAATGTCTGGCACACGATCGTTGCAAGAAAATATCGACAAAGTCATAAATTAGATATTTTTGCCAAATAACGACCAGCACCGCCAACTCCGGCAAACTGGGAAACATTAACACCAGCCAACCACCGTCGATCTGTCCATTCACGAAACGCTGCAATCATTCGCTTGTGGACTGGACACACTTTTTCACAGTTCGTTGTTGTTGTTGTTGTTTCGGTTTTGAGGCGTTTAGGCCGCAATGTTATGGCCAAAAAGGAGAAGCCCAAGCTGAAATTGCTCCATTCGGCCGATCAATCGTCACAATCACTCGCTGGGTTAACGGAAAAGAAAATGCTTCGAAAAGGGTTAAATGCGATTTTATTTGACTTATGGATAATTGGACGTAACTGATGGAATCTTTTCAAATATGTAATGTGATGTTTCGCTGTACATTAAAGTGGGTCGCAAAAAACGCCAAAAGCTGCAGTCAAAATGGATTGTTTTACGACGATTCCCACAATATTGCGGCTCCAGTGCTTCTTGGCCAAGGTATGAATGCCTGGGGGGAAATGTATTAGTAAACCGATGTCTGCATAATTCGGTTTACCATTTTCTTAAAATGAAATGTACACGACTTCTCAGTCATTCATTTTAGTAGAGATTTTTGCCCGAGTCCCATAAATTAGTACTGTCATCCCCATTGCGGAAAAAGTCGAACTTTCGGTTTCCTCGTTTTTTTTCTACTCCACCGACTAGCACTTTGCTATCGCGAAAGTCTTCGAAACAGCCGATTTATCAGCGGCAGTTGAAAATCAATATGTAAAAGATCAGAAAGCACAAACATATGATTCCGCGGTGTTCTTCAAATCAATATTAAATAATAAAAGATTTAAATTGTTTATTATTAATTACAAAGTAAATTTATATTCTAATTTTGGGTCCAAGGGTAAACCGGGTGACACAGACCATATGTTTTAGATTTTGCAGCGACAGACCAAAGCCTCTGGTGGGAATCGAACCCACAACCCCCACGCTGATAGGCAAGCACGCTACCAACTCGCCTACCGGGGCGCTTAAATAATAAAAGATTTCAGTTTTTTATTTATTGACCCTTTTCAAACCATGTTACCATAGATATAAAGCTACGTATTTTAAAAGAGAACTCAACATCTTAATTAGAAAAGGGAATGTTTCAGTTGGTGCAATTCTATTCCTGCATGAATGTAAAGGAAGAATAAACAAACATTTAAAATAAATAGTATAGTGCCAGTGAGGCAACTTCTGCCACCAGTGAAATTCCGCCAACCCCGGAGTGGATATCACAAGGTATATCCTGTATGTCATAAGTGCATATGTTTTCCAACGTCAGACCGGAAGCAGTGCCAGGATTTTTAAAGCCACTTTGGACTATCCGATGGTTACGAATTCATTGATGGCGCACACGTTACTACAGCACAGAAAACGGGCTTTAGCTTTCAAGTACTTAATTTTAACAACTCGCTATATTGATGACACTCATGCTGGATCCTGCAGTGATGCTGTCATTGGAATCGAGGTAGAAGTGCAATGGTACAAGACTCATCCAGTGCTTACGTTGTGCATAAAGGGAATTTCTTCGATGTTGACACATTACTTTCTTATTTCCCTTAAGATGCCATGAAGGACCAGACGACGAACTTCTCTCGAATCAATAATTGTGTATACACACTGACCGGGACCGCCTTCGATCGGTTAATGCTTTTCTAGAGAAGTTTTACATGGCTTAGAGATTTCTCTCCGAGATTTTCCGCTGAAAAATGTTTGATGGTCTTAACAAAATGATATCTTCAAACCCCGGCGTTGGATTTGATTTTCGTGACTTTGGCAGAAGAGCATGTTCGGGTACAAACAAAGTCACCAAACAGTCGTCTTTGGTTAGATTGGGTCGAATGTGTAGAAACTGCGAGCCATGTCTAGAATAAAATTATGTAGTTAATTTTAAATTAATATTTTCTAGAGAATACTGTTATTCAGCTGGTAAAAGTGAGGACATCAGATACCAACTTGGGTACAAGTCACAAAATAAAGTTTGGCAGATTGTAAAAATTGCCAAAAGTGTTTACCGATTATGGACCCTGTGGGGGCTGCAGAACAAACTAGAGTCGGAGGCAACATTATGTCTCGCCCATTTTCCCACTCTGTCTCCTCCGCCACCAAACTTGACTTTGGAGCCGACCAACCATTGCAGATATCCGATTATATTGAAATTACTTCCTTTTGAATGGCTTAAAACTTAATCGTCCAACTATATTTAGCTGCAGTGAAAAATGTAAATGATTAACTTCGGATGGATTAGAATGGAAAGTAAGTTTTGTTTCATGAAAAACAAACAAACACAACAGCCGTGTTACTGTGAATGGGTGCTGGGTGGAGTTTTTGCAAAGGAAGAGGTTGAAGACATCTCGATTAATCAATAGCCCGCATAACTGCGGTACGTTTTTCGTACGTACCTATGGCTGAAATAGATGGAGTTTCTTGCTCCGCCGATATACATTTCCATCCTCGTCAGATGTTTTACAAATATGGCGATATGTTGCCTCATACACGAGTGTTGCGGAGAAACAACAAATGATTTAAAGTGTCTGTCTTCATTTATTGTGTACCAGCGAGGGTCCTTAACCCTTCTGCCTTTGGATTTTTTATTCTATCTGCCTTTTTTGTGCTCTCTCTCTCTCTCTCTGTCTCTCGCTCTTCCAGCAGAAGGAATACATTAATAGAACGCTTATGTACGTGTACGTACATATGTATGAAATGTACGAACAATGGGGAAAGCTCCAATACCAATACATGCAGCAAGCAGTACATAGACAAATTAAAGAATACTTGCACACACGTCCACCAATACCACTGCGACGCCAGGTTTGGCTTAACAGAGGCAAACGAAATAAAAAAAAACGCTCACTCACTCAAACATCTCTTGAGTGGAAACAAAAAGGGGAGCATCTGGCTCAGTATCCATGGCAGACTGGATGTCGTCAGTATGTCGATTTTTTTCTTCTTCATTCTCGTTTTTTTCCCCCGTTTCGGTTATTTCAAGAGATGAAATTTTCGTTAATTTTTGTTTTTTTTTTTTTGTGAATTGTTTACCTCCTAGCATAAGTTGTCCGGAGAGAGTTTGAGTTGTTGATTATTATTTCATTTGTTTTCTTCATTTTCCGTCGGTTTGTTGTTAATTTTAGCTTGTTTCATCCATTTTTTTTTTAATTTGTTTTCCATTTACATGTTGTATTCGCCATATGTATGTAATGGTGGAAATGTATTGTCCCCCTCCCCGCACGTCGACATTTGCAGCACTACTCGAATTGCTTTCATAGCACCCGGTAGTTTCGAGGAGATGTTATTTTTCTGATTCCTTTTCTTTTTTCGCCTCATCCACGGCGTCATCTCCCTGTGCTTCGTACGATTTTTAATTACATAAATGAATAACTTGTTAAGGGAAAAGACTTGTCGAGAGCGGGCAGCGGGCAGGAATGGATGGGTAGACGGATTTGAATACGAAACCAGACACATATACAATTATACATATTAAATCCGAAAGACACATTAAAGGCACGTTAAAATTGACGATTCTATCTCTTGAGAAATGTGTGTGGTAAGGTCCTTGCCGTCTTCAACCAAACTTGTCACAATTTCCAAGTAATATGGGCCTAGAGTTTTCAAAAATCGTATACGACGGACAACGTCTGAACTGGAGGAAAAGCCCATCGTCACAACATGGCTATCAAATTCTCCTGCCGGAAAAGAGCAATAATTTTTGTTTCATTGCTTTGCGATTTATCACGAAGACGGGCACCCCGAACGTGTAATTTTTTCCTAAAAAAATCCTGTGAAGAAGATGGTTGATGAACCAAATCTCCTAACTAGAGAGCTGCTAATTTCCAAATAAATAAAAAAAACAGGTACAATTTATTAAATACGTACGATTTTTGATGAAAATTTGCATATTCGCCAACATTCCAATAGCGAATGTGCCAACAAATCCATACAATCCGGACTGATAATTTAATTAAAAGCGAAATCGCATTATCAGTTGTTTAGAGTTACACACGGTTCGTTCTTGTGCGCGCAACATTCGCTTCGGCATGGTTCCTTGGAAATCGTCCCCGAAGATTGCAAGAGCCGCAGCGTTTTTACTCATCCGAATTTATCTCTCGAAAAGCCGTAACATTGCTTATCCTGCAGACAGAAGTAACCGTATTTCGCAAGTTCTTCATTGTATGTCGAGGTGGGATTCGTCGTTTTCACACATTACAAATGCGCCATTAGACTGTTCGACATTTTACTTGAAAATAAAAACCAAATAATTATTATACATCAAAAGTTTATTCAAACTAATAGAATTGCAAGTTTAAAACGTACAAAATGGTAAAATGGCAAAATCCAATACATCAATTTAACACCACATATCCTGTGCCATAGATCGAAGAGAAACGAGCATAGATATTTAATTTTTGTTAATTTCGCATCAAAAAATCAAACAGTCTCAATAAATGTTAACTTTAACTTAAACGGCAGCGGCTAGGACAGGACAACTTTGCCGTGTGTTTGATTTTCGGCGAACTGGCCGAGGTTTCATGCTTATAATGACGCATTGTATTTAACGGTGTTGCAACTGTGACAAGTCAGTGTCACATTAGTGGTCTTTAAGAACACAACAGTAAATGTTGCCATAGTTTGGAAATTATTTAAATGAATGCGAATCTATTGTTAACTTTTCAATATTCCGAATTACCATTCACTATGTTCGCGACGTCGAAACCACCTGCTGTATTTTGTCCATGTCCCTCTCGCCGACTGCTCTTTCTATACTAACAAATGTATCAGTTACAGGTGTGTGTCTTATTTCATCCCATGATCGTTCCTTCCCAATCTTATCTTCGTATTCGACAAGCTAGCCTAGCAATTCTTTTGGCTTGGATAAATATCGAGCAATATTTTATTCAGCGATAAGCACATTGACCCAAAAAAAAAAATGTGAGCTTAAGAACAACTCGAACGCGTTCAACGTATGACATGGCAACTCTTTGGAGTAGTTTATCGGTCCGAACCGCATTTGCAAATGGCGTACAAGATCGCCACAATTTAACTGACGATATTTTTCGTACGGGAGCTGGCAAGGACAATATTTTTGAGTTGTTACAAACTTGCGCGAACTGAAGCCATGTTATCATGTAAGGCTTCGTATTGCATGATTTTCATTTGGGTTTCCGTCTTTAATTACCAGCTTTACCTGTTAAATTAGTTGGAGATGCTTTTGCTATTCCACCCCCCCCCCCCCCCCCCTCATGTGATGACACCGATGCATTTTCAATTTAACTACTGGTGTTGTAACCGACCGACAGGCAGGCAACACCTTCCATGCATGTATTTTGATACACACACAACTGCACTTATATACTACTTCATAAACAATATATGTATATACATGTATGTACTTCTGTACGTATGTAATGGGTATTTCATTTGTGGCTCATGGAGGATTGAATGCATTCGCAGACATCAGTCGTCGGTCTCAGTTCTTCTGTGTGCAGCATAAATAAAATTCATCAGCAACACACAAACAGCAGCAGCAACCCTGTCGTCGTCGTCGTCGTCGTAGTCGTTGTCGTCATACCTTCGTCCGATGGTTGGCTAAACGGGCGTTAGGGGACATGCAGGGCAAACGAACCTCATATATCGAAAAAAAAAAAAAAAAAAAAGACGGGCTCTTTTCAGTTCACTACTCGTCGCCTCGTACGAGTATATAACTCGTGTTTTTTCCGCTCAGTGTGTGTTGCAGAGCTCGGCTCACACAGATTGCCCCAGATGGATTGATGTGCTGGGAGTACGTATGCATGTACGCCTGAATGTGTGTATGTACATAAGTGCTGCTTGTGTGTGTGTGCGTGCGTCTGTGTGTTTTTGTACATACGTATGTACAACACAGACCTGATGGGCAAAGATATCGTACAGAAAGCTTGTATGTGGGTATGTGTCTATAGCTTCAACTAAAGTGTGTTTATTTGTTCTCAAATTTGCCATTTTCGATTTTTTTTTGCATTTCGTTCTGTGTTTGGCACAAACTGCAGTGATGATGTTAATGACGACGACGACGACGACGACGTTGACACAATGTGCATAATATTGCTCTGGGAGTGTGACTGAATGTAGCTTATGTGTTCATACACACATACACACATACATACATATGTACATCTGTACACTTATGAACGTATCACGTTGTAGAGTTGGAGATACTGCACACGAGTGGGAAAAATTATTACGCTTTTGCTTTTTTTCCCCCGTTGTTGTACTGTGTTGAGTGTTGCTGTTCTTATTGCTGTCTATCTGTATCTGTCTTCTGGTTGGAGTAGCCAGCTTTGTTGCTGGCGTTATATGGATGTTTGTTTCTGTGTGTGTGTGTGTGTGAGTGTATGCTTGTGTACATGTGCAACTTTTATGTACGTAGTCTTTTTTACACGTTTCATTTTGCGCTTTACTGCTGCCGTCTGAGACGATACCAATTGGGAGCTCGCTCCTCCACATTTTGACTCCGCCCTTTTGTACATACATACATATGTGTGTGTGTGTAAATACAATATTTCACAAATTTTGTTGTTTTTTTTCGCTGTTGTCTTCGTACGCTTTTCGAGTTAAATTGTATACACAATAAATTGTATACCTACACTCGTATGTGTGTTTGTAATTGTGTGGAGCATGTGGTGCTGTTATGAGCATAAATATCACCTTTATGTGGATGGGAGGGGGTTTTTTACGCAAAGAGTTAAGAGCTTAGCCCGGGCTTTTTGATGTGATGTGTCATTTTAGTTTGAAGCACCGCTAAATTAGATCGTCGTTAAATCACAAAGTGTGCTGGATACAATTTGTATAGACCCACTGATCGGTTTGAGCTGGCTTAAGCCAGCTCCCAGAACTTTTTCTAGAGTAGATTCCACGGATCGGGAACGCACAAACATAATTTCTATTTAAGTTTAAAATATTTGACATTTTGTCGGTCGCAAAACGAGTACATTTTTTGGATCATCATTTCAACAAAAAAAAACACATTTGACGTATCGGGGGTTTTTTGAGGGCTTGAGAACTTGCAATGTTGATACAAGACAGACATACATTGTTGGAATGAAACAATCTGGCAGATGATGTCGAGGCGTTTATCAAAATTCTCTTAAATCACAAACTTCAATATTCCGCTTCAAGAGTTGGAAAAATCAAAAAAAACGTCTTTTGTGAAACGCCCTAGTGTACACGTTTGTCCGAATTTGTTATCCAGTGTTATTATCACGGTAAGGAGAGATTGAACCCTGATTTTCCATGGCAAAAATATTCCATTTCCAAAGACGCCATTGGGCTGCCTTGCAGGAATGCCACATTGCCACATTACCAGCTGCCTCGCAACATTGTCTGGCGTCAAATAGTTGAAGTGCCGTCAAATAGTGTCAAAGTAGTCCGTAATTTCAGCACCAACACAACACAAACCACACAACAAATCCTATTTTATTGCAAACGGTTTGTGAATAATTTCATTCTTTACGGGCTGGATAATGCAAAAAGTGGAAATGACCAGGTAGGTCTTGTGGTACAGCAAACAATCGACCGAATATCCTAAAGAATCGTATTGAACTTTCAAATTAGCCTTTCGCCTTACGTTTCAAATAACAAACAATCCTCGAAAAATGGGCAAACGACGAGACGAGTCACAGAACAGAAAACGAGTTTTGTCCATTTTTCTGTCTTGTGTTGTGTTGTGGATTCGGTGAATAGTCGCTCACATATGCTAAAATGAACATTAAATCATAAAAGCTCGGCTAAAGTGTAGCGGATGGTGGAGTGCGGTGAGCGGTGCAAGGTGAGCGGAATGTACAGAGCACACACATTCAAGATTATTTAAATTCGTTTTTGATCTAAAACGTGACCATGCAACAAACGGCCGGAGTAGAGCTGCACAACTCCCATGAGCGCTGATCCACATTACCGGCAGATACAATTTCAGCCACGGCAGGAGGAACCACACCAACACCAACACCGACACCGACATCGACTCAATTGAACTTCATACAGATGTGTTTTTGTTGTGCGATGCAATTACTGCTCTATCATAAGCCATAAGCATGTGAGAGATTATAACAGTTGCATACTACAAATTTGTAGCTGGCAAGAGGGTGCCTTTGTTCCTGCTGCAGCATGATGGGACCCAGTTGACTCTTGAACCGTGGCATTGTTGTGCCTGTGACGGTGTGGGCTCTCGTACAGAACATATCCGTGCACTGGAATTATTGGTCACGTAGTAAAACAAACATATTTATGGCTAACATTTGATCGCACCCCTGCCATCACCCGGTCACATCTCCGATTCGCAGTCTGCGCCGCGTCGTCTTCGTCTGCGTCTTCGACATCGTCGGACCGCCGAAATATGCAGCGCAACAAATGTTTATACGTATTTTATTTGTTGCACTTCATCTTGTCCAAAAGTCCATATACGATCGGTCCATGCGGTTACCGCGTTGGTGTGGGCTTAGTCGTTCATGGTAATAAGAGGAAAGAGCTCATAATGGATGATAATCGCTGCCTCAGCTCAAGAAGGCCAATTGCTGTGTTGCAGTGGCTGGCGGTGGTGGTGGTGCTGGTGGTGCCACCTCATCATCAATGGCAACAAGAAGAAGAACGTCCAACATTGTTCACTGTTCTTTGCAGATCAGACGAAAAAACGAATGAAAACATACAACATCGTGTAGCGCCACTTGATGATGTTGATCTTACTTTTGTTGAACACACAAAAGGTGATCTTCCTTTTTGTTGCTGGGTCTCATCTGGCCATTCTTGTTGTTGTTGTGGTGGTGGTGGCGGTGGCGGCGGCGGCGTTGCTGCTTCACGTACTTGTGTCGTGTGTTTTTATTTGTGCTTGACTCCAACGTCCGTCCGTCTGCTTTATTATGGTGCAGCTATTGTTGTTGTTGTTGTCGCTGCTGCTGTTATACTCCACATTTGTGTTGTTGTCTTAGCCCATATAATTTTCCGATCATGTACAGTTTATGAGTTCAGTTCGTGTGAGGAAGTAATTTGATATGTAAATTGCAAAAACAATCAAAAATTAGCCATGCAACACTAACGATTATTAAATATGAGAACGATGCTGGCAGCAACTCTGCGGATGTGTGTGTCTATGGCAAATGGCCAATAATGGCTGACTATCTCAGCGGTTTCCAATTGGCAAAGGAAGGGCGCTTCGGTGAGAGTACGTCGGATCCTTCTCTCATGCCAAGGGACAATAAATGTCGGAACATTTGCTCGGCTCACCTCAGCGTTGTGCCGCATCCCTTAGGACACGATGCAATTGTCCTGCAATTGCTGAGTCTCTAAAACTCACAAACTGAGGAAGGTGGGTCCGACTACTACAAACAGACAAATTCGAGAATATTCTGAACCGTTCCGAAGGTCTTGTGCGTATGGCTCGACCTAAAGATTAGCAAACACCGGATTTCCCAACGATCAGGATGACATTCTGAACACTCGTGTCGCTACTAAAAGGACATTGACATGACCAAGGGACACCTCTGGTCCTCAAACAAAATAATGGGGAAAATACCAAAGTGAGATTACACTTCCGCTACAAATGTTTTAAACAAGTGTTGTTTTTGCTCAGACTGAAACTGGTACCAGAAACCCCCAAAACTTACCAAACTTCATGACACATTTCACCAATTCTTTACTGGATTCATGTCTGGTGACGTTGGGCCGCTTCAACACATTGGTGTAAATATCCTTAATGCAGGACGACAATAGTAAGAATTTCCGAAATAACCCAGAAATTACGAAAATCGATATGAGTAATTGGGGAAATGTTCCTGCCTAACAAAAATGGTGTGTGTAGTCAAACTTTAGAAAAATTCAACAGGCTGAAGAATATGACAAAAAAAAATGTCGGCGGGCAACTTCAGCAACTTGCAAATACGCAAAGGATAACAAATACACACATTTTTTTCAAAAAAAAAAATGTTTAAAATAAATTGTAAATTGCGTTAAAATGATTGCTGCGTAAAATACGTGCAAGTCCTTAAAGTTTTATATTATAATTCTTATAACAAAGACATTGTGTTTGGTTTTTTTTCTGTTTAGCTGAAAGTAGAATTGTAAGAGACATGTGTTTCGGCCAGTTGACACTTTTTTATACCGGATCTCTCGATATTCGAAGAACTATCTCAACATACCGCAAAGAATTTCCCGTGCATGACAGTGCTTGGTATACCCATACTGGTCTAGGTTATGGGTACAAAAATGATATTAAAACTGAAATGTTCAACCCAAGCTCTTGTTAACGAATATTTTACCACTTTTTATCTCCTGTGATGTTTCTATTCATGGGATGGGATTTCCTAATACATTTGAGGCAGTTGACTTGCTGTCTCACCCCTGGTCCGTCCACTCATTTTACTTGATTTCGCCGGCACTACGGATCATGGGGATTGCTGTCACCAATTATGTTTCACATGACTGCATGTTAATAATCGCAATCTGCCCGGTAACTATAAAGGCACTAGAGTGAAGTGAGGTGGGATGGTGCGTGGTCTTGTTAAATTGTCCACTATTTAAGGATTGTGCATTTGTTCAGTTTTCTCCTCTTGGCTGTCTATGAATGGCTGTCCGCCTGTTGGAATTTGGGTCACTGCTGGTCATTGGCTTAGTTTCCGTTGGGGGCATTTGCCGTTCAAACAGGAGAAGAGATGAAACAGAGCGGAAACAGCAACTGACTGCAACAGCTGCTAATGGCGCGGTGGTACACTTTTATTTCATTTCATTACTTTGAAAGATGATTTTGCCTTGACTTTGAATTTGCAACACAGCGTCTTTGTTGCCACTTTAAGTCTTACTCGCCAACAACGCCAAATGGCGGCGCGGTGGAGTTGGTGCGGCTGCTGCTGCTGGATCACTTGTTGTATTTTTGGCATAAAACGTAAAAAGTAAGAAGTGTGAAAAATGGTAGTTTATTTTTATGGCCATTTAACTGGAGACCAACAATAACAGAAGCAGGGGCAGTCGGCGACTTGCACCACCATTTGTGCTGTTAAATAGCACTGCCGGCATCTGCACCAGCAGCGGCAACAAACAACTGCAACTGCTTCGATAAACTCGCAGGGTGGCGGAGAGTCCGGGTGTAATTGGTGGCAGCCAATGTTGACCATGTTGCGTTTGCATCCAAAGCAAAACCGAAGAAGTGCCAAAGACCACGTGCAAATGTGCTCCCAAAGAGTGTTGCGAGTGTAATACACCCTCAAACAATTCGAGTGTTGCTCCATATCAGCACCAACCATTGGCGACACCCTGCCCCCGGCCAACAGTAATGAGTGGCAACCACGAGAGGTAGACACCAAAAAAGCAACACTTCGAGACGCGGAGAAAAATTGCAAACACCAAAAGGAGACGTTGTCTGCAACTAAGCCTCAAATGTCCTCGTCGCATATCGAAGACACACAAAAAAAGAAACTAGCGTACACACACACACACACACAAGTCGCCGCCGCCTTTAATGACCAATTTCCGCATCCCTGGAGGTTAACGGACATGAAGGACAAACCAGAGAGAAAACCAACGAGAAAAATGGCTAACAAAAGCCGAGCACACACATTTCTCACCGCCATTCTTTAAGGTCAACGGAAGGCCACATCGAGAGTGTGCTTTAAAAGTATTTAAATTTTAAACTTTCTTTTCACAACACCTACCTTTTGTGTGTATGGAACGACGAGCACGTGCCAGCCGGCGTGTCTTCGACATTTGCTCAGATATTCAGGCGTTCTACGCTCTAATAGACAACTGATGACTCTTCAAATTGTGAATGACATTCGATTTGATTTATGTTCTCTTGTTAAAAGAAAATAATACCAAAAACCTGTAAATATTAATTTAATGCCTGTAAATATTATGAAGGAAGACACGTGTTCGGGGAGCAGTGCAGATGTGTTCAAAGCAGACAGACGACATTTTTGGTAGTAGCCACAGATTTGTCGGAGCTACGTAGCCCTTTGTACTCATATCACCGAATACGTTCGAGTCGAGTGAACCGACTTACGCATTCGTAAGCCAGGATTCGTAGTCCACTTCTCCACACCTACGGGGATGCCCCAAGACATGTGGCAGAATTTCGTACATTCGACAATGTCATTAGTATGAGAGGCTCCAAATATTAAATTTTATGCGATGCGCAATAACTCATAGGAAACTCGATATTGGAAAAACATTAAGGAGCTCATAGGTCAAGAATTTAATACAATTCAAGGAGATGCTGGGGAAAACATGTGGAACGCTGTAAAAAGCGCACAAAAATCAATGGCAGACAATAACATCGGACGCATGTACCAAATCTAAAAAAGACTGAACTGGACTGGATGGGAAAGGAAATACTCAAAGAACTCAAATTACCAGTTACACGTTGAGTTAAACAGGGAAATTCAAACGGCAATTCGCATGGCAGAAAATGATTACACTAACAGAACAGTGCCAGGAGATCCAAACATTCAGAATATACCATAAATGTCTCCCGAAGATATCACGTAACGACCGAGAAGAAAACTATATGGACGAATTATAAACATTTACTGTTCTCTGATGACAGCCGATCGAACTATGGAATGCTGAGAGATCCGCGATCAGTAAGCGAGAAATTAACACTGCGGCTACATCAATCTTTTGATTGACCCGGGTCAACTTTTATAACCATTCGAAACAGCGCAGATTCATGTCAGCGGAGAACTGACGGCAGGATATTGTAATATCCGGAGGCGTTAGGCACGTCTACACCGAACGAATATTTCCGTGAACCGTGCGCTGGTTCGCAATAAAAAAAAGTGCAACACGATACTTGGCCACTTTAAACCGTTTCCACAAAACCTCGGTTTCATTCGCATTCCATATTTGATCCGGACTGTATGTAACCACCATCCACAATTATTATAGCGGGAAATTAATAAAAAAAAAAAATAAATACAAATTCGGAAAATAACAACAAACGGACATGGCACAAAGTACAACCATTTTTGTTTATTTCGGAAAGAAAAAATCTCCAATATTTTCCATTTTACAACCTTTTGTTTTTGCTTCTCCGGTAAAATTATAAAAATGACTGTTGGGTCATTTTGGATTTGTGGTCATGATATGCGACATAAGCTAAATGGAAACTAGCCGGTACTCCGGCAATTCGAAACAGTTAAATCTTCTTGTTTTTAGGCGACGTGCTCCTCCATGCCCACAAAACAAATAAAAAAGTTTTGCTACATAAAAATTCAATTGAACCGATCGCCGTAGACTTGTCGATACTGTGAGTGCCTTCATCCTCCCCACCCAAAAACAATTGTATGAAAATGTCATTTTTCATTGCGAAATAAAGTCGACAACGCTACTGGTGAAGTGGCACGATACCCCAACCCCAACGCACGATATGTGCTCCCGAGGGGTTCAAGGGCAATAAAGAAGGATTTCCTCCATTCTCCATTGTGTTGTGTCAGTCGCTTTCCTCTGTTTCTTTTTCCGTTTTTGCATAGCGTAGAAGGAACCAATGGAAATCGAGAAAACTGTTTGCACTTCTTTCATGTCGCGTTTTCCTCTTTTTTTTCTGTTTGCTTCAGTAGTTAGTTGGTGTTGTCCAATACTTGGAAAAGTTTGTACATGAGGAAAATGTTTGGTTGTTGGTTGCACTCGTTCCCTTATGTGGATCTCGTGGTGGAAAAGTTGAAATGTTCATATCGACACAACCGGAGTGGCACAAATGAATCGAATCGTATGCGCGTCGAGGAGTCCGTCGGCTGAAAGGCGTTATTGTTCAGTTGCATGCCATTAGTCATTAGTTCGATGGTAGTTGTGGGACATTAAATCTGGATACTATTGGCAGAGATTTTTCCATAAGGTTGGACCGGCAGTAGGCAGTTGAATGGGCGACTTTCGGAGTCTGTCATAATCACATCACACGACTTCAATACGCATTTTGTATTTTCACATATTTTTTTTTTTAAGAATTAACAGCCAAACTTCGAGATTGAAGAAGCCTGAGACACACATTCTTAACAACTCTTTTTCGATTTAACGTGTAACATTGGTGGGGTTCAAATGGTAGAAACACCAAACAACTCAACGCACACACACACAAACACAAATTTACCCCTTTGTGTGGCAACTAATTGTCCGAACAAATTGCATCTTAATCAAACATTGACCGGTTCCCTCCACCAAGCCAACACCTAAGGGCAGAGACAAACTGACGCTCACAACCGCAAACATGAAGGTCAATCAATTATCAGGAAAGGTCAGTCAACAGCCACAATAAGGGTGAATATTATTATTATGGTCAGCAACGGCGGCAACAAACACCAAACACGGAAACATCGCGGAAGGGGTCACTCAATCTACCTTCGAAGCACGGGAAACTGTGCTCCGAGCCGAGGAGGACACAAAGTGGCAACAGGCACGCGACCTAAATTCTGGCTCAATCTCAACATGAAAATGCCACTTCCACCGGTCAGTGAGTAGTTGAGCAAGGTCAGCATACTTTCTCACATTTTTGTTTGTTTTGGAATCGTTCCACGATGTTCAACATATACCACCACATAGGCGGGGGTACGTTCGTTTTTTCCGGAAATGCGGTTTTAAATAAAACGGAAATTTTATGGTCTTTTAAAATATTCGTAAGTGTCTTGAACGGTTCGTTTGGTTGGTTGGATGGTCGGGTCGGGTCGGGTCGGGTTGGGTGGTGGCGTTCTATTGGTACGGCCGATACGACCGACGGTGCCAGTGATACTCGAGCGTAAAAAATGTTTAGAGCTATAAAAATTGCTGGGCAAACTCGTTTGCTTTTGCATACAGAAACCCACAACAACAACAAAACGGAATTTTTATTGCCAAATTTTGCATGTTGCCGCAATTGGTCGAACATGATGAGATTTTCATATTTCGTTTGCCTTAAATACTCGTACACGGGTATTTCAGTGTTGTTTTGCTTCGTTTCTCGTTTCTCGTTTTTCTTTTTCTTTTGCTTTTCTTTTTTCACTTGTTGGCTAAACGGCTGACTGGCTGGATGGCTGGATGGCGGGATGGCTGGCTAGCTTGGTAGTGTGGCAATGCGTTAGTACCCTAATGTAATAATATGCAATGT
Organism: Hydrotaea cyrtoneurina; assembly: GCA_958296145.1. Taxonomy (NCBI): domain Eukaryota; kingdom Metazoa; phylum Arthropoda; class Insecta; order Diptera; family Muscidae; genus Hydrotaea; species Hydrotaea cyrtoneurina. The sequence continues at coordinate 237,009 of OY282516.1, read as the reverse complement.
TTCTCGTGGAACAGCGACTTTTTTTCCCTCCATTATTGGCTTTTTGATATTTGTTTTGGTGGGGGCCCAGGCAAAGGACGCCGTCCGCCGCATACACACCGAGAGACTTGTTGCGTGTTTTAATGAGGGCACTTTGTATTGTGGTCTTTATGGTTTAGTTCGTTTTGGCAACGTCTTCTTCTTGTTGCTGTGGGTCGAGATTTACGTACAAATTGGTTTGGATTCGACAGCACCGCGACGCCAAGCACAAGGTGCAGGGGACGTAGACGAACACACGTGGGTGAATAGGTGTGCGGGGGTGGGGTGGTTCGAGTGATGAATGTCGCATTCTTAACTTGCGAAATGTCTATGCCATTTGTTTTGATTTGGCCAAGGTACTAACTTGAACTTTGTTTTGGTGGAAGTTTCCCTTTATTCTCAAATTGAAAATGAATTCGTATTCCCTAATATGTCTGAGCAGCACTTGTGACAGATTCCGTCTGATACGTGGCATTTATCATGTCAGTGCAAGCAGTGCAATTTCCGCAGAGAAAGAATTAGCCGAACCCGAACAAGGCTTTCAAATTACAGTACGAGTATTTCATTTCATATATTTTAAAACTCTGAGAAATAACCTAAAATGTTAGAACAGTTACATTCTCGTACTATCTACTCTGTGCCCCCCGCTTGGGATCTGCAGAAAAGAGCAAAGGAGCGTCAAATACTTAGTAGTTATGGAGTCAATAGAAATATACAAAACCTCAAACAACTAAACCGTATGTTCCCCAGATGTCTTCCGCTCCGGCGGTAGCTTGGCCAACAGCGATTTGTCGCGCCCGTCTGTATGTGTGTGTGTGTCTGTACGGTGGACATGAATTGCTTGCGGCATTACACTTGTTCTTCGCTTAATCTCTCTATAATTTACAAATTGACTATAAAATTATCCAATCATATTAAATAACAATGTAAATTCCGAACATTAAACAAGTCAACACAATGTCTCGGCAGCAGTCATATCATGGCACACCACACCACACCACACCCCCTCACCCCCTCACCCCATGCGACAATATTTTGCCAATGTAATGATACCGCTGAGGCCTGGTATGCCGTCAACCAATTCCCTTTATGAGCCTCTATTACCGCTTATCCGCCAGATCTGAGAAGTTCCGTCTTCGCCCACACCCCCACACCCCGGCAGAGATGATGACGGAGTCTGTTTTCTTTTCGGTCGCACATAATGACACGTTGAGCCCGGGTACGCCAAAGTGGCAACGCATGCGATGACAGTTGTGCTGCTGTCAACATGTGCAAATTTATGACACGCAAAATACAAAGAACCATTTACCCGCGCTAAGCGTTTTTTTTTTTTCTTTTTCTTTTCGCAAAATCCAAATGGCAACACAAAAGCCAATCATGTGAATGCTGTGCCAGGCACACTCACACACCCACACGTATCAGTGGGCCAAGGCGGAAAACGCAAATCAACGCTTTCCACCCTCACATGCGAAAATTCCCACTAAGAAAACATTTTCCTCTGCCCTGCCCACCACTACCACCGTCCTGTACATTGATGAAGCGCCCTAATATTGGCTTGCTTTCGCCCAAAGAAAAGTGAGCATTCCGTAAACGTATTCCCTTTTTTGATTTCGCAACTTTCTTCCAGCCGACACAATTGAATTGGCGAAAACATCAATTTTATGCCACAATCACAAAACAATCGCAAAGTGTTTCACCCCGCAGCCCTCCTCGCCGATGGATGGATGGGGTGGTAGGGTGGGTGGTGTGCATTGCAGTTGCGAAAATGCGAAACGATGCGTACGTAAACAAACAAGGACGTGCAACCAACAACAACAACAACAACATCGCTGTCCTGTCATTTATTAGCAAGACTCTTGTGTCGGCTTTGCACAATCAGATTTAAGGATTGCAAAATGTTTTGCCATTTTGTTGGGCCCCGTCCTGGGGCTGTCCTTGTAGCAGCCTTCGCCCAACCTGCTTAGATACACACGCAGACACGGCCTCATTACTTGTGGCATGTACTCGTCACACGTAACAGCTCTTTCAATATGTGGCAACTATTGTTTGTTTACCGGGCGAAGACTGCATGTAAAGTGGGTGCTTCTCCCTGGCCTCGGGGTTGTTTTCGCAGTGCATGTGGCGGACGGGGGGAGAGTGTAAGTGTAAGCGAACGAGGGGCGGAGGTGTTGTAACTTAACATAGATTTAGTTGTTGGATTTTGTGGGTTGTACTCTCCTTTGTGTTTTTCTGATTATTGATCCTTGTGAGCAATCGATGTTGTTGTTAGTTGTTGTTGTTGTTGTTGTTACTGTTGCTGTTTCCATTGTCGTGTTCGATGGTGTTTGCCACAACAAACCACCTTAACAATATTTCGATAATCATTAAATCGAATTTAGATTTATTAGTTCAAATTAAAGATTGCCCCATGAGAGTTTCGTATTTATTTTTTTTTTTTCGTTCAAATAGGGGTGAGTCGTACGCTGACAATGGCAGTGGTGGTTCAAGCAGACACTGGAAATGTGTACTTCAGATAGATGACACAGCAGCGATGAATGTCCAATAAGCGGTTGCGATGGAGACGTGCGGGGATAGTTCAGGTACTGTTTTCAATAATAAGTAAATCTGATATAAAATATACCAAAATGACACCAATTAAATACGACCATAGAAATGCATTGATTTGCCATGGGATCCACGGAATACAAATTTTGACACTATGTCTGTAATTCCGTGATGTACTGATCGGAGACCCTGTAAAGATTTGAGCATTTAAGAAATTCACGACATTGTGCAACACTCGCTTTGGCATTCATTTTTCAGTGGCTGTTTCCACCTCGCAACAGCTGGTGTCTTTACGAGTGAGCGAGTAATCCATAGGCCATGCAAAAACTTCTCTAGAAAATTAGACGTTTGGAGCCGGCTTTAAACAGAAGGTCCCGTTGAGTGGAAATGCAATCGTGCACAGCTCACCGCTCACGAGAGACGATTCCCGTCCGATCCTTCATAAAATGTTAAAACAAATAAGTAACTTACTTTGTGGGCTCGTCTGAAAATCTCTCCAATTTTGAATAAAATGTGTGAATTTTCAAAACTTTTTAAGTGGCCAATTCAAATTTAACAAAACGAGTAAAAAACTTCTTTAAAGAAAACTCTTAAATCTTGAGAGGTGTTTTTTTTTTGTGGTAGCTGTCGAAATGTATTTTCTTGAAAAAACAACAACACATCGAACCATCCAAAAAAAAAACGAAAACGAACTAAGTAAACACTTTTTATCTGTAGTGGTTTTTCCACTTGAATATCAAAGACTCTCTATTCCGAGCAAACAAATCCGCCCACTGCGAAGGAAAAAAAACACGGAATTTGTGTACTTTGTCAACACCGAGTGTTGCAAAGGTTTCGATACTTGCAGACTTTTGGCCACACATCCACACACACACACAGTAACACCAATAGAGACAAGTGTTGCAATGCATACGCATTTCAACGCTCTACGAGAGACACGCAAAATGTCAACATGATTTTCCCCCATGACGAACACACACACACACACACAAGTACGCCAAATCAACTGATACAGATACAGATGCAGATAGAGATAGAGAGAGAGAGAGATACACATACAGGGATACGTCGATAAGAAGGGCTACTGCCAAAATATTTTTATTGGAATTTTATTTTATTTCATTGGATTCTTAATGGTTTCATTGCGGACTCTGAACACTCGGCGTTTAGTGTGTGGCATCAACGGCGTCCGCGTCCGTATTCTGATTGTCAAATGATGCAAACAATATGCAAATTTAATGTTTCACTTTGCACACAGACCCGCAGAGTGTTTTTTCAGATCGGAAGCCAACGACTATCGAAGCACTGGAATTGCAAGGGAGGCTGTCGTCGTCTTTGCGAATATTCGAGGGGTACCGCCGGCGGAGTGGGTGGGGGTTGGGTGTTTGTGTTATGAAAACATTATGGAAAATCCGGACAACCCTCAGTGACATCGAACAATGCCGCTTGCCATGCGACCATCATTATATACTCCACTCTCCGGTTTGTTGTGTATAACCAGAGGCGGCGGCGGCGGCAGCGATGGAAGTCATTCGGCTAATGGAGTCAATTGATGTCATTTATCTTAACTTGTAGTCGATGTTTGCGAAAACAGCAACACGAATCAACAGAATGTTAATACGCTCCGCCAGCGTGCGAATTTTTTCCTTTACGGTTTCATGGTCTGACAAACACCACCGCAGAGGGGTTGATGAGGGGGGGGGGGGGGGGTGATTTGTACAAAATCCACAAGGAAGTGTTATTACATAGTAGGACTGCTGTTGTTGTTGTTGTAGTTGTTGTAAGCCTGCATATTTTCATACAGTTCGATACTTCGATGGTTTCACTGTCTTCATGCCGACCTGGTTGTCTCGTATCAAAAGATTAATTAGACCTTGATAAGTTTGTCTAACAGCAACAGCAACAGCAACAAAAACCACAACAACTGTAACGCCAATAAAATGCAACAAATGTGTAATTCCCAAAACAACGAAACAAAAGTCAGTCAACCGGCCAGGCAACGAACCCACTATAAATGTCCGAAACACCGAAACGAATGCCTGCAAACTTGAAATCTCTAAAAAGGGTTAAATAGCATCTGGGACGTGCGCGTGAGCAAATAAATCATTCTTTCACACAACACAGCACAGCACAGCACAGCAACACCAACAACAACACGGCAACTATCCGAGATCAGAACATGATCACAACAAGAACAACAGCAACAATGACTCAAGTGCAAAAAGCGCCGCAAGTCCAAGCAGTCATAACACTTAACGCAAATATCGAAGACCACGATTTCTGACATATGAAATATTCAATCATGAGAGATCATGGTCCCCCTCGAAACCGATCCCGATGCGCCCCTACCACACGGACACCCAACGACGCCATTCCATTTCAAATCCATGAAATAATAGCGTGATAGACATGCACGTTGTGATAGACAAACGTTGAGTGAAGTCGACGTGTGTCGCAAATATTACGAAGGACGATTCGCTGAGTGCGTGCTCCTTAACGCGGACAAAGACCGGCATCCACAACGAGTTGTGGGCTTGGTGTAGGGCACCAAAAAGTGGGATATTTTTACAAATTTACAATTGCCAAAGAATGCAACGACACGGCCAACGACAGAGCGAAACAATAGAAGCCAATGCCACAATCGGTATTTATTTAATTGTGGGTGTAACATTCGTCTGAAGTATAGACCACAAAACTACTGCATCCTGAGCCAACTGCTGTCTGGCCGATGTTAACATTCTAACAAGACAGACGGACAGCGCAGAATCTTTTCGGCCAATCACAAAACGGCCATGCACCAACAATGAGGCCCAAGAAGCGACCGTATGCACGAAGCAAACTCAAAATCAAAATCTCACCCAACTCCTCTTTTTAGGAGTTTCGCTTGGCCGATAGACCTCTTGTACTTGCGACAGGGTATGCACATGCAACACGCGAAGACTCTGCGGCAACAGATGTTGCCATCCTCGGCGGGTGTGAGTGAGTGTGGCAAGAACGGTTTTGCTGTGGCCGTATCATAACAACACACAGCACTAGCCGGTGTTATTACAACAATTGAGATCTCTTTTAAACGGCATGAGAGTGCCCTCTGCGATCATTTGTGTCGAGTTGCGACAGCAAAGTGTTGCTTTGGATTCTGGCGAAGATTTTCGCTGAAGTGCAACACTACAATTTGGACACCGGAAAACAATGAATATGACAGCATCCTTGAAGGCATCTTTACCGCAGTTAGTGTTCAATTCTGCAACAGCTACGGAACGGTGGTTTTCTATTCTGGCCAGCTTGCAAACAGAGAAATATTGATATCCCAAAACGAGCAGTATGATTTTCTAGCCGAGTTGCCAGACGGTGTACAATCGGAGAAGAAGAACAGATCGTGAAGAAGACGCTTCAATTCACTGACTGTGGTCCAAGGACCTAAAATGCCAAATGGTTCACTTTGAGGCTGTGAACACCGGATCGACATGCGAGGGTCGGTGTTCCATGTTCGATGTGTGTCAGGCAGGAAAACATCTGGCAACACGTGTGCCCATTAATAACTGCAATGTATTTTTATTAGGCTCCACCGTAAACACACTGTACTCCCAAAAGATTTGACCCGCGGCTAATGCACAACTACGCCACCAACAACATCGGCACTATCATCATCATAAAGAGGCAGCGAGGATTGAAATTGAGGCAGTGTTTTTTTTGTTTTTTTTTTAATGTAGCACAAATTCACGCCAATGCCAAGAAACAGCTTGAACCGCTACCAAAAAAAAAACAAAACAAAACACAACAGCAACAGCAACCAACTGATCAACAATGAGATGCCGCAACGTAAATTAAACTCACAACGAGTGCAGCACACAAACGGCCAGTCAGTCAGTCAGTCAGTCAGCCAGCCAACGAGTGTAGCACATGATCAGTATGGGGAATCACTTCAGATGTGTGGTGTACTTTCATGGGATGCGTATGTTAGAGCCTACTTAAGCACAACGAGGATGGAAATGTAATAACAGACATTGCGCCAGCGTAGGAAGAGAAACCTCCCACTAAAAGATACACATTTCCAGCAGAACCGAACATAACCGGCGTGGAGAAGAGCACAACACAACACAACACCACAGCCGCGCCGACTTCACGTGCAGTAGAGCAATTTTTGTGTGGCATCGAGCTGCCAAAGGTATCGAACTGCAGCCGCAGAGTTGTGACTGAACACGCGTACCTTTCGGAGCAAAGCCGTGCTTCGGCCTCCCAAACGTACATACATACATACATACATATGTACATACATGTCGAACTTCAAATGAAAATAAAAACAACATTTCACCAAATAGCTGCCAAAATACTGGATGCCGATAGTGCAGCATTCGGCTCCAACTCGTCCTGTAAAATGGAAACGTGAGATAAGAATTGATGAGGTGTTTAAACATGATGCCTTTGTGTTCTCTGGCGTTGCTAGTCTACCGGAAGCTTGACGAATTCGAAAATAAATATTTGGCCACAGACCAAATAAAATCAACATTTGAGATTGACTCGCCAAAGGTTAATGTGATGGGAAGGGGGTTGATGAGTTAGTTAGTTAGTAAACTATTTTTGGGGAGAATTCCACAAGCCGGAGTTCAATGCAAACTGAAATACTGTCCGAAATATGGAAACATTAAAGAAAGGCCGTTTCTCTGCGTCTCCGTTCCGTTGCCCGGATTCATAAATCACCAAATCATAAACAACAAAGTCTTAATTGTGCCAACTGCTTAAGCTTTACTTATTTTCAATCTGATCTTCGATTACCATGCGTGTACACTACTCTGGGGATGTTTGTCTGCCAAGATTCATCAACCCTACCCGTCCATATCATCTGTCCTCAGTTGCGGCATTAAATTTGGAAATCAAGGAACAACATAACAACTGATATGAAATGTATTGTCTCAGTCTCCACATCAATGGCTCGCAGAAAATGTGAGACGTTGCTTTTAAACTTGATTGGTCAGGGTCAGTATGTCTTTCCAGATATACAAGTCGATATTTACACAATTGATTGGTTTCTTCTTTTGACAGATTGTATGCTGGCGATCCATCATAGCAGTTTGACATTCCGCATGGAAACAAGTGGGTCTCTGGCCAGAGCCAGATTGGCCCATGGACAACATACGCTATTGCTTAAAACCAATACTTCAAGGGGGCCTCGGTGGCCAAGGGGGTACACAAGTTCACAAAGAACAATAAAGTGACCCTGTAAGAGTCTATTGTAATTTATGGTCTTTGAGGTCACAAGAGTTGGGCGTCGTCCTGAGGTGGCACTCAATCGAGATGTTGTTAATTTGAATGTGGCGACTGTGGGGGCAGTCCAAAACACTCCTTCTCGACCCCGCCTTGTCGCACACATGGGATCAACAATGTGCTGAGGTTCTTGTTTTCGCGGTTAGGTAACCTGCCTAAGAACATCTGATACTGTACGAGCCCTAAATCAGGATAAAACAGCAGTGGTACTGGGTAACAAATATATGCAGACATCGGAGACAGGACACATCTCATTAATTGCAAAGAAGTTCTCGGTTTAGTTTTTGTCCACATCCTACTGTGCCTCATCCTAGTTGCAACCGCAATTCAGTGAATGCAACGTGTACTTATCAATGTGCCACACTCTCCGGCGCAGTACAGCGATGATGCGTAATTTGCAGTTTCCTCCTGCCTAAACGTGTCGATGGCGTGTACAGTGTACGAGTTCACAGTGGCACAGATGCCGCGCTTGCAGTTCCTGTGGAAAGGAAAGTTGTGCTCTCTCCGTTTGGAGTACGAGTGCCAAGTTAACTATGTACAGAGATAATAACTATCATTATCATTAGTTCGTTGTTGCTGTTGCTGTTGTGATTAGAAAGCGCTGACTTTACGGCTGGAAATAAATGGGAATGTGTGAATGGTCTGGTGTTTAATAATTTCCTTATTAGTTTCCCAATCATACATTTACACACTGCCGCAGAAACCTGCACACTTACTTTGTAATGAGATTAGATTGCAATCATGGCTCTTGCAGGTGATGATAGTTAACGGTATCTAGGGTAAGATAGCCTCCAATCAATTCCATCGGCATGGATACTCGTCACAAAATAGAACCAGCCCAATGTCTTCACAACGAGCACAATTGTGAAAGGCTTTTTGATAGCCGCCTCGGGAAAAGTGGATACAAATATCCAATGTTACGTCCATGCACTTAAATACGACCGCATTTTGTTGAAGGATTGACTGTGCCACCTCGTCCCCCTCCCACCCCCCCCCCCCACCCCATTTACTGGCAGCCTTTCAGACGATAGCGAACGACAAGGAAATTCATAAGAATGTTGTGCCGACATCTCCTTAAATTACAATTACTGCTTTTGTTTGCATTCTTCGGCCGAGCCTTTAAGTTTTGTATTCCTCCTAAATATTATTGTCTTCTTTCTTGATAAGGACACCACAATAAGCCGCCGGCGTTTGGGTCGACGACGGCTTTGGTGTGGCCGTGCATGAGTGTGTTGACTTGCAACGTTTCTCCTTTTCCTTTCGTTGCTCTTCTCATCTCATCTTAAGTTCGCCTCATTACGATGGAAAACAGTTCATTAGTGAGTTGTCTGTGTCGGATTTTTTGTTCTTCGCTGCAAGTTTTTCTTCCACGTGGCGTTGTGTGTGCGCTCTTATCGATTCCCCACACTGAAAAACAGACACAAGAAAAAGTCTCGATTTAATAAAAACTCAACCGAAAAGTTCAGATAGAAAATTGAGTAGAATCCCGGATGCTGGAAAGTTCTCAAGATCTGGCTGAGCCTGCATTTGGACTCACTGCGGATGGAACGAACATTATGTGCACTTTCATTTGTCTGTATGTAGTATGTGTGTATGTGTGTATGTGTGTATGTGTTGTATGTATACGAATACATCCCAAACGGACCAAAATGGGTACGTGCTTTTTTTCTTATCAAATATTGATTGGAAAAAATTAATAAATTGGAGACATTCTTTATAGTCGATGCGGCAGGACAGCCGATTACGAGTGTGTCGTCGTCACGGATGGATGGAACGATGTGGGGGCAACGTCACACTTATTGATAAAAAAAAAAGAAAAAAACACGTCCACTTGGACGTTATCCTCTTCCACATCTGTTTACTATCAATTCTTTTATGGAAAATACATTAAAATGTGTTCACATAATACACCACTCCCCTTTCCTCCCCCACAACCACCACCAACAGCAACACCACCGCCACCACGACCCTCTGATCCATGTTCGAGTTACTCTTAGACAAGGAAAGGAATCTTAACATTTTGATGCGTTATTTACAAGCAATAAAAATTAACGTTTCAACGGGGAGAAAGCAGCAGCGGACGACTCCATAAAAGAAACTTCTGACAGAATATAGACCGGAAGAAGAATAACACACGACGGAAAGGGAAGCAAACATACGTACATGTTTACAGAGTTTGGATCGGTCGAACCGAATTCAATATGCCTGACATTTTCCTGTGTATGTACATTCTAACTGTTCTTGCATTTATTTCAGACCGAACTCGTGAATACACGCAGAAGTCTGTCATTTTTGGGATGGCACACCTTTTGAAGTCCTTTGCTCCGAAATGTTCGTGTGTCATCAGAGTGCCAAACCTCCGCTTTACCCAGAATCGAGTAAACATACTAAGCGGGCATGAAACAAGTATGTAGTGCGGTTGTTCCCACTCAACCTAAAGTTTAGTACGTTTAATGAATATTCCGAAATATGACGACTTTATCGTATGACCTTTCAAGAATAGTCTCTACAAATCTGGGGTTTCTTGAAAAGAAATAACTGCGTTTATAGTTTTGGAAAATAAAAAAAATGCTGATCAATTTAGGTTCTACCCAACAGGTCGTCTATAAACATAAAGAAAAGGGCAGGAGAGGAGAGGACTGAACCCTGTGGCACTTATGCGTTCAACCGGTGTTCGTTAGATGAGATCCCATCCATAACAACTCGTATAGAGCGATCTCTGAGAAAACTTGACACGAATCGAGAGAAGCTATTACCGAGTGTCGCTAGTGGTAATGAGTTATCATTATTAGGTAATGTTTGTTATACGTTTTTGCCCGGTGAATAATTATCTAGAGTTTCTTTTCAGTTCTGTCTCTATTTCTGGAAACTACTTGGGCACCAATCAAAGTATTTATAAGTATTTTCAAAAAAAAAACCAAGTATTCTTTCCGAAACTCAAATATTATGTTCGACTAATCCCACGTTGCCTCATACACATGATGTTTCTTACAACAGCCGCTTGTAGGGTGGCGAAATCTCAATTGAAAACCTTCACCTTCGTTTAGTACAAATGACTCCCCGAGCGGACAAAGACCACGCACACACAAACACGCGCACGCTATCATTCCATACAGCAGCAATACATCAGACATGAGTATCCCAAACAGGAGCACCAACACCGAAATCCAGTAGACCTCGCAGAAGAAGAGAATATCCTTCAAAAATGGAAAGAACAAAAGTCCACGAAAGGATGGGTGGGCCATGGAACGCACTAAGGAAAAAAAAACTCATTTGCATTTGGATTGAAGATTTGTTTGGGGATGATTATTAAATGGGTGGCAATGTTAACTATACAAAAAAAAAAAGAAATACTCGTGTGTATCTACAGAATTCACAGATACCCAACGGACGTGGTTGCTCTCGTCCCTTGCAAGGGTGACAGATTATAAGGAAAGACAAAAAGCAGCCCGGCATCCGATGGAAAGATCCGAACACCGCGAAATCATAACACGCGGAGAAAGTGGAAAGTGTTTTCTACACTAATGCCCCGGATAAGATGAAATGTTGTTGCAAATGGCAACGACACACGAGCAGCAGCCACAGCTGAAGAGTGTGTCCTCGTATTTTTTTTTTATTATTTTTAAAAGATGTATGGCCGGCCACCTTATTGCTGTGACAGCCTCAAGTAACAGCAAATGGTCCAGCGTGTAGTGGACTGGATTTGTTATGCCAACCGAATTTGTCTGTCGCAGGGGAGGGGGTTGCCCCACAACAATGTAGACGATGCCCACGAAGAGTGCTTCAAATGTAAAACATCAGGGCGTCGGAGATACGCACACGACGCACACCACGCACTTCTTCGGCAGTGTCACAAACTATACAAATAAATTATGCCAACAGCCTCAAAATTAAAAAAAAAAGTTACTGCCAGAGCTTTTGTCACAAACACACCAAACATTTTCGTAAGATGGTCTATGGAACATTTTTAGGAGCCCCATTCCTCATGCCGATGGAGAATGTTGCGACTAGGTTCTGCCCATCCAACATATCCAACGCCCATCAAACATCACCAGGACGCATAGAACAAACACACAAAGTTTCTTTTCTCGCGGAAGTGAAATGGTTTGCATTGACCACAAGGGTTAAACGAAAGATTGATTTCAGCACATAAAATTGTTATAAATTTCATTATTCCATTGGGCAGCTCTTCCGTTGCATACGTCGGCCGGTTCCTGAGTCTCGGAGCGAAAACAAAACCTTTTAGGATCACTTAAGGTAACTGCTACAAATTAATTTACTGCAAATTTACAGATTTTCAATGTAATATGGCGCCCAACGGTCAGAAGTTGAACACAGACAGCGACAGCAACGGCAACAGCCGCAACGAGTCTAGCAAGAGCAAGTGAAGCGGCACAAAGTACTTCACGTGCAACCTGATCACGAACAAATCAATAACCGATCGGGCAGAGCAATTGCCCGTGCTTAGCCGTGCAATGATATTAAACGCACATTACCCTGTTGTCCGCCACAAAACAAGCATCAAACAAATCCCAGGCGATAGACAAATATCCATTGAGAACAATTGAATTCTATTAAAAATCGAACTCTTTCATCTTTGCCGGTCGTATGTAAAAATGCTGGAGTTCTAGCCCAACCGAACGAAGTGGCAGCCGAATGCAACGGCAGGTAGGGGAAATGCAAGGATCGACCGTACCACAGAGGGCATAACGTTGAAATATTTCAATTAACTTTTCATACCCTACCCTGGGTGTACATTAAGTTTGTCACAACGTCTGCAACACCTTCGCAAATGAAAGCAATCATGGACGATTTTCAATTACTGTGGCCCCTCTCCTACATAGATGGTGATATTTCACCAACAGCATAGCTGGTAATCGTACTCTCTTTCTTCGACTCATTTTATATCGATGTAGGTGGCAACAACAACAATTGACCAAGAGTTGTTGACAAGCAGCTGTTTACTATATGCAGAAACTGTCGTCCGTCAGTGTAAACTTTTAATTTGCATTAGTGCACTTTTAATGTCAGTTAACTCTGTCGCCTGTCTGCGCTATTGCAACCTCTAGAATCACACCTACTGTGGTGAGCTGTCGCTGGTGAGGGGTGTCCGAGCGTCGACTTCATCTACTTTCTGCCGGTGTTGAAGTTCGATATATTGCGCTTGTGCATATGTATGATGTTAAACGCTTTGCCAGTATTTAAACAATGTTTGTGTACGAGGCCCGTAGCCGAATTTATGACAAAAGTGCTAAATAATAAATCTTAACCGAGTTGTCGCCTAAGCGACAATCATCGGCCGTCTTGAACAAAAAAACTAATAATAATTATATAAACGATGATTTCTCCCTATTGGACCACAACAAAACAGCGTGCATTCGAGTATCACATACCAAAATTTTGTTTGTTTGGACGTGTTCTTGGCAAATTGCTGGGTGCATCTCGGACTCGACCGTAAATTCGTTTGGGCCGTGCCCTCTCTAAATGCATGCTCTGCAGCTTTCACGTTAACACCTAATCGCCAGTCCACTCCAATACTTTCTTTCGAATATTCCCAATCGGTTACAATTTGAATAAGAGGACGCACTTCTGCCGTCTAAAACCATCTTGAAGTTTTACTAGGTTTTATTTGTTTAAAACCCGGTCTGGTCATTTTGTGAGACGAGAAGAATGGTGGACTTCATTTCATTATAGTTTGTTTTGTATGTCTGTGCAGTCTTGTTTAGAGACCACATCTGTTCTCAAGTTTTATTCCGTGGGTTTCTGGCGTTGATTTGTTGACTTTTATTTATGACCGAATTTGCTCGCCGGTTCGCCGTGCCCAAGCTATGAACCACCGATCCAGCCACTAGCACTAACTGTTGTACGACACCAATCGGAACAAGTTTTAATGCCTCAGCATTTCATCGAAACATTCCATGTGCTCCTCGTGCTCGCCAAGGAATGACCGTACAGCGATCGCAAACATATCGAGCAGGTACATTTATTTCTGTTGCTCTGGCAATCGAAATAACCGCAGGTTTGTTCCCACTTCCACAACGAAACGGAACGGAACGAAAGTCAACCAAGGAAAGGGTACACCGACACACACTTCCACGCACACAAACAAACGTGAAGTGCAAATATACAAACATAAACAATGTTTTGACAAATCGCTGAAAATTGAGTGAGCAAAAATATTATTTTCAATTTTCACAAATAGAGGTGAGTGCCGGTTGTGTTGCGATCGTATGTAGACAGTGTAGGACGATGTCCAAGTGATGTCCGATGCCAGACATGGACACCGAATCCAGCCAGACCTGGACTGGTCTGAACTGAACTGAACTGAACTGCACCGGGTGGGGCGGATTGTGGGGCAAGCGGCAAGGGGCGAGGGGCGAGGGGCGAGACGTGTACGGGCGACGGCATCGTGTCTGTTTTCGTAGCCGCAGGACGTTAATGATTGTAAATTAATAATTTAATACGAGTACATGAGCCAGAGTGTGTTTTATGAAAATTACTTTATGTAAATCATATAAAGATAAATTTTCAAATCAACGCATTAAAACATAAGTGATCGTTTTATGGTCTACACAAGATCGCATTGGCCCGAACCCGGTCTGCTGCTGATGTGTGAGAAAATCAAGTACGATGTAACCTTACAAGGCTGCCGACTGGCGGGAGATTCGAAAATGTTTTCGAAATACTTCATCTGTCCAATCACAGCCAAATGTCCTCATAAATGACGTGCGTCCCTCTTACATTTTTTTAAATGCATCGCACGTCTGACTGTCTGTCCGGCAAATGTGCACAAATTGCACATTTAACGAGCCCCCTTTCTGGCTATTGTTTGCCACCCCTTAGAACGTCTCTTTGAAGCATTTGACGTAATGAAGTGCAACAGCTCAAAACAGAACACCTCACACATTGCTGGAAACAAACGGCAAAGTCAAATGCACTCACCGGTCGCATGCGAAATGCACTCGGCTGCTCCCCTCCACGGTACGTCGTGTGCAACAACGTTCCCAGTCCACAAAAGAGACGACGCACCTGTTGCATTGCCCATTTTCCGTTGCTGTTGTGCTTGTTGTTGCTGCATTGTTGCCTGAATTCGAGTTTGCGATGGATGTTACATCAAAAGGTTATTGGTGATAAAACTCTGTTTGCGCAACAACGCAAAAATTGCGTAAGGATCTGCAGTGCAGCCGTCCAATGTGCTGCGACCTAACAGGGGTTGTGCCAAATCCGCATCACACAGCCACTCTCGCACACACTCACACTCATTCACCCAGCAGAGAAATTGGAAATGATTGCAAATTGGCTGTAACAAAAGGGCCGAAGGGTGATTTTTCGCACGACCTTTTTCATTGTTGTGTTCATGATTACAACAACAATCCGATAAATGGCAGGGCATCTTAATAGGGAATTTTTGCGAAAATACCGTTACACTGCGAAGCATTTTTGCATATCATCATCAATACTTGCCAGCGTTGTCAGTTGCCAACTTTGCATAGCTGGCATAGATGTCAGTGCGCCACGGAAAGGGGTTGTGGGCAAACGAATGTGAAATGGGTTAAGGTAAACGGTTGCCGGGGTCGCGGTCGCGGTCGCAGTCGCAGTTTCAAGGGATCACTTCTTTCTTATGCAGCTGTGTGATGTTCATAATGTTTGCCTTTCAGATCAATAATGTCTCATTGTCGTCTTTACGGAAATCGGCACAAAGCGATGCAAATTTATGGAGACAGCTGCTCGATGTGAGACAGTGAGACAGTTGATGACGATAAGTGAATAGTCAGTCATCCTTTCGGGAAAACATCAGGATGGCAGACACGAACATATTACGTTTACATGAGGTTCTCGCAAACGTTAGCTCGAAAGCATTTAATAACCACACGAAGATTAACTGTCAGTTTCCGTACACCGAAGTCGTGCGTTCGTTACAAATTGTCAAAATTAAAGGCACCAGAAAAGGAATATCTGTCAGTTATCAGGACACGTTCGAAAAACCAGAATTGAATGAGGTGTGAAACTCATTCCATAACACGAACGAACGTACAAATTCGGTTTATGGAAAACGACAGTAGGATTCCGAACGGAGGTTCCATTTCTGGAGTACACCCTCCCCGATCACAAGTGTGAGATGAAACAACCGATCAATAAGAAAAATCTATTTGTGTGTCCGAAGCGCTAACATTCCCATTATTTATGAAACACGGATTCTCCCATGTGACTGCCTCGACTGGCTTCGCAGTAGCGCATCCTGTCAAACTAATTTGCCAAGTCCTTGGTGACGGTGTCTGTCTCTATCTCACCAATGGCTTGCTCGATCAGTGGAACTCGAGTCCTTTCAACACTAATCAACCATAAACCTACATTAAGTGGTCAATCTTGGGCATGTTAAACACTTCTAAATGAGCAAGCCTGGCAGTAATCATCACAATTATCACTGGAGACGCCTCATCGATGAAACAGATAAACAAACCCTCAGTACCCTTCTGCACCCGACAATGAGAAAGTGAAATGTTCACAATTCCATTGTCTCCTCGGACCTCTCAACTGACCAATTATTAATGCTAATTTATGCAGGGTTTAGAAGCGACAACACACACGTAATTCGCTTAATGACCACCACAACATGTATGCCGGATACGTCAAGGAGGCGAAACTGACCGCACTGGCCAGAGAGGGGTGGGTTGCAAACTGACCCTCCATACGCAACAATGGCAATAAAGCGAACATGTTTATCCATTCGGACACGCTATGTAAACACCAGTGTTTACACTCAAAAATCTCTAGATCACAACTTTGACTCCTGACTGACTCCTGGTGAATATTAATGAGCCCACTGACCGATGTAGCGTCATCGTGTTCATAAGTCAACGCTAATCACACCGTGTGCTTTCAAAGGGATAACCAACACAATGCGGGGCGAGTTCACGATATTGTCGTATGGAACCAGTTGGTGGACGGACAAGTTTGTGATGGTCAGTTAATGGCCGCTAATGATATACGAAATTACACCTTTGCTAAATAGACTGCCAGTGTGTTGAAGTGATGTGCTGTGAGCGATAAGCGATAAGCGATGAGGGGTCGGAGGGTTGGTGGACGAAAGGATTACATGTATGTTAACAACACTGACGAATTCCAACTGGAACATGGTCAATTCCCATAAGATCTGCCTGTTGTTCTTAGAGGAATTCGCCGCTACTTGAAAGATTTGTGTTACCCTTAACCGACTACAAAGAGAGCGAGAGAGAGTTCCTTCGCAGTCCTGCCAATCAATATCCAATCGTCGAATGGTTGGAGTACCGGCTAAATAAGTTCCAAGTAGCAAATGGGAGAATTTAATCGCCTCTGAAGGCTCTGCGAAGATGTCTGTCGAAGGAGAAGGAACGAAATAAAGTACAGTTCCCGGACTGCGACGCCACGCGCCACGCGCCTCAGTGTAAAAGTATTTAAGTAAATACACACGCACACTCACACACAATACAAATACCGACATACATATGTACGTACGTACGTACGTATGTATGTATGTAAATTACGGACCACGAAAATCATTGTTTTCCAAGGATGAAATGAAGCCAAAACTCTTCAAGTTTTCTTAAAGATTTCTTCAAAACGCTTCGTGGCATGGGCAGTGGAAGGGAATGTTAATGTTAATGAAAGCATCAACTGTACGAGTGTGTGTATATCGGCCTGACTGCGAATGTGGTAGTGGGGTGGGGCTGGGGATGGGTTCATTTTCTTCGGCTCATGCTTTTCTGTATTGTTTCGAAAGAATGAATGAAAAAAAGTACGACCGTCGTGTTGTTGTAAGGATATTTCAGATGATGTTGTTGTGTACTTGTTTGACGGTGGACGTCGGGTAGCAAAAGACGTTGTTGCATACAATAGCCGTCTGCTTTGAATACAGGGTGCTCAGTATATGTCGGGCTCGGACGTTGTCGCCGGAGAAAGTTTACCTTATGGCACACACCTCCCTACGCCATTGTAACATTTCCATTTACAGAGTTGAATTACGGAAATCTAAACCCGACTAATGCATTTTATATTTTCAGATTTCAATATCTTGGAAGAAAACGTGGGATGACAAGCGATGGGAATCGCAAATCCACTAACTGTAGCAAAAATCTGTACTTTTGTGGGTAGCAAAATGTGTCAGGACGTCTTCCTGGGTGGGACAATGGATTCTCTTGATTGACATTACCCTGTAACAAACACACAACAAGAAAAAACAAAAACGGAAACGTCTGCAGATGTAAAAACTCCAACTTTTCCTTAACTTTGTTTCGGCTTAATGAGCAAACATCATCAACTACATAAGTAAGTATGTACACACATTTGCATGTATTTATCCATATAAACGTATACATATGTACGTAACTACATACATATACTTATTTTGAAATAATTTGGACATGTCTTGAAGGAACAACCAACACATACAGACGCATTAAGGGTGCGTAAGGACATCCAAACGGAGCACACGCCAAAGACGCCGAGGACGGGCAGCGCTAAGAACACAACTACAAGTGTACAAACATAAATGTCTGGCCAAATAAAACATAACCACCAGGAAGTGGCACATACATATGCCGAACACCAGAACGGGAACCAGAAGCGAAAAACATGGCAGTGTCGGCCAGCACCGAATGACGTTCACCTACCTACTCCTTGGCCGCTATCGTGTTTGCAGGAGGCCAAAATTCACCATTGAAAACGAATGTCACTTTTCGGTAAGAAATTATGAAATGTTTCACAGTAACAATGACAGTTGTTGGTGTGACTGAACGAATATGAAATTCATTTTGCGCGTGGTTGCCTGTCATTCGATTCCCATCGGATGCTCTGTATTCATTGGAGAATATCCGGTTTCTCAGATCCTAAAATGAGATTAGATGCAAACATTTCGAAGATTTTCGACATAAGACCTTGTAAAATCTACGCTAGCGTCGAGGGGAATTATTCCCGACTACTAATGCTCACAACTAAAATGTTATCCTCTACTGGGAGCCATCATCGAATCCCCCCAAACGCATTTTTCGATGCAGTTGCAATCTCCAGCTGATTCAAACGGCATGACTAACTCAGAAGAGCCAACGATCCGTCGCTCTACAAATTGAGAATTTCCATTAAAAAATGCCAAAAAAATATAAAAAACTAAAACGATGTGTGAGAGAGATGTGACGACGAGATGTGAGATGTAAAGGAAGACGAAAGTAATGTAATGTTTTGAAGATATTTACGCACTTTTTTAAACAGAATTTCGACCTATACACGTACATAATATGTATGTATGTATTGTATACACACACACACATACATACGTACGTATGTCTGAAATGATTTTTTTTTTTTTTAATTTTTTCACTGTTTTTAATGGCTCGAGAAGGGAACGGTGCGGTGCGGTGCGGTGTGCAATGGTGTGTTACTGCATAATCACTTTTCCTCCGTTGTCGCCCTTGACGTTGCGATATAAATTATATGATTTTTTCTCCCGGAACAACAAAAAATCTACCCCCATTTTTTCGGGTAAAATTCGACGTTTTTTTCTCTCTGGATTTTCGTCGTTAGAAAAGCAATCATTAATGCTCGAAGAATGTTCGAAGGCACAGCCACAACTCGGGGAGTGGGAGAAAAAATGAAACGAAATTAAAATAATGTGTCCCTTGTCATTAACAGACGCCCGGGATAAAGCTAATGGTCTGCCTCGTAAAAGGACCAAATGTTGTCTTGTATTTGTTTTTTATTTCCCGAGTAAAATAATTGTAAATGCAGTTCATGTGTTCAGGGAAGAAAATGGATATAAATCCACACACACACACACACATGCACATGGTTATGCGATTACCAATGAGAGCGAACCGAATGGTGTGGACAACATTTATGGACAACGTTTCGATGACAAAGACGTATTGTGGCGGTGGCATCACCAGCACATTTCCCAGCAAACAGCAGAAGTTTCCGCGAAAATACACTTAAAGAAAACTCAATGAGCATTCATCGGTATGAGTTACTACACTGTGCTACAGACGGAAGCAGCAATTGCTGTGAGGTTATGCGGAACAAAAAATACTCGTACGTGCAGTTATAGGAGAAACTGTGGACTCAGTCTTTAGTCTTTAGAGTATTTTAATGGGCGGAACTGCTTATTACCGACGTGGATATTTCTCCCAAAATAAATAGATTTGTCGGTTTTTGGCTCTATGGCTCGATAATCGTTAATCGAGTGTTCGCATAACACAAACTCGGGTCCAAGGTGGCCGAATGACATCGCCGAGACAACCGCTAACACGGTCATCACTTCTGGTGTGACCGGATTGACATGATGCGCCCCCAAAGATCGTCCAAAGACGACCGCTTATCGTCACTCTGTTGCGCTCACCGTTATCACGAACACCAGTATTTCTTCTCTCAACAAAGACGGGTTTTTCAAGCAAATTCGTTGTACATTTCGGGCTGCTCACAATTTCAAACTAAGAAGTGATAACGAATCAGACGGTCGTGTAGGCGAATAACGACGGATCTTTGTGCAACATTCGCATCCGGCTTACGCGTGAGATGTTGATCGGTTGAGATTGACGGCGAGTCGATAGTCCAACTCAAGTACTTGAAGTACTTTTCGTAGTTTCTCAAATGAATCGTTATATTAAGATCAAAGGAAAGACGCAGTTGGCAGATTGTTAATTCTGGAATGCAGTAGCAGGAATACTGCAAATTCAGTCAGGTTTCACTGTAGTGATATAATTTCCTAATACTCCTCTATTATGAGTCAAGTCACTTGGCATCACTTTTCGGATACGGACAGAAAAACACTGATTTTCAAAATATGCGGATACGCGCAACCATAAACGATTACGTGCGTAAGGGAAGCAAAGGAAGAGCAAAGCAGAAACACACCAAAAAAAAACCAACTGAAAATATCTCAACTTCCCTGTCCCTGTCCCTGGCACTGTTTTCGTTTTCGTTGCGAACAAAAGAAACAGAAACGCACATAAAAACATTGGGAAATAATTATGCAAATTAGTTGTGTTGTTTGTGCGTAGTCCTAGCAGTCCTAGATGGAATAGCCGGAATATGTACGTGTGAGTACTACGGAGCGGAGAGCGAAAGTACAGTACAGTATCCAGCACGGAGTTTCGAAATACAACGGAACACAGGAACACAGAGGGGAAAGAGAGCGGCAGGCAGGCTGGCAACGGTAGAGAGTGAAAGTCAAATTCATTAATATTCATCAGAATATTGATCCTTTAAGAACATCACAACGGAAACACAACAACATCGGCGCTAATAAACAAATTTCGAATTCAAATTCAAAATTTCATTTGTTATGTTTCAGCAAAGCAGTTGCTCTGTGACTCCACCGCAACCCGAACATGCCGCAACGCAAGGTTAGGCACGCAAGGCATCATTAATTTTTAGAGCTTAAACAGATGACATCAAAGACATGAAACAAAACATAACATAACATAAAGAACAATATCTACACACACACACACACAATAATGAATCCCTCCAAACAGATTTCCATATGAAACACGCCCATGTTAGTCACTCCGTTGCCATGGGCGTTTCGTTGCTCATCACGGCGGCTTCCAAAATAATTTCAAATCGAAGGGATCCTCTACGGACAAGTGAGATCATCGCATGGGTTTGGATTTCCGTAGCAATTCAAAGTGTCTGATCGGCAGAGACACGGACAGACACTCCGTTCGGAATGGGAACAAGTCGTGGCACTTGTCGCCCGACGACTCCTCCACCACCCACCACCCACCAAGATACAAAGTCTCATTAATTCTGTCGGTGAACAAAATCGCCAATTTTGGTCGTGACATTTATTAATGATGTGGGTGCCCACCGAAATAAGGTCTACACACACACACACACACACAGAGAGAGACGTCGTACTCACCACCACTACAGAAGTCAGCCAAAATATAAATATTCATTTATTAAAGCGTCTATGCATGAGCGTGCATGTCTGTGTAATTGCAGGAATCGAAATATTAGTCCAACACTGAGAAATCACGCATTTCCGGTATATGTTCAACGCCAATTGACCCGACCCTGTTCTGGCAACGAAACACAGCAAAACTCATGGAATAACATGACCGGCCGTCCAAATGACTTTTTAATATGCGCCAAACACACGGACGCACCGACCAGTGCCACTGCCCGGCGATATGTTAAAGCCTAATTTGAATAATTATCAATCTTCAAATAAACAAATTTCGGTGGCCAACGGAAAAACACGCGTGTGGAACAAGAGCCCAACGAGAAAGTGTCCACCGGGGCCAAAGTGCAAAGTCATAATCGCACAATAGTGTTTATTACACACACACATATATATATATATATATGTGTGTGTGTGTTCAAGCATGCACACCAAGTCAATGGGTCACTTGAAACGGACATGAAGTCAAAGGTCATAAGGGGGAACCAAATTAACATACACCGGAATACGGTTTTGGAACACGTGTAACAGGACGTGTGAGTAGGGAGTCAGGCGTGTGCTAAGGATCTTACACACACTCACACACGTACACATGTGTGCCCATTGCACAGCGAGTGTTTGTAATAATTACATACACATATTCATTGCTTTGTGGCAGTTCTTTTTTAATGTGGAGCAATTTGTAGGCGTTTTCGTTAATTCCAGGACATGTTTACGAGTGGGGGGGCCTTCAGCAGGTTTAGCGTGTTAACCACTTGGCGATTTGCATAATCGTATACACACACACACACACATCTACAGCGAAATTATTCCACTTATATGACGACAACTCATGTGAAACTGTAATTAAAACAACGACATGGAATCCGATTAGCAATGTGAATAATCACAAATCTCGGATCCAATGGGATTATTTTAATTATTTTGAACAATTGGTTTTCGTTCAAACATGACTTAGCTAAAACTGGACCAGTTGGATCTGATGCTGATTGGAAGAAGAACAAAGTGTTGGCACTATTCCTTAAATTGGCAGCCAACATCATCAACTCTTCGTCATCATATTCATTGAATAGAAGCAATAATTGTGAGTAGCCAATGATGACATCAAATCACCTCACCAGGGCACCGTTTGGTATTCTGAAGACTCGTACAGAGTCGCATAATTTGTTGAATGTTGTGCATAATTTGTTAAGCAGATAATGCTGCGTCCTGGGACTGACGCTAGTTGTTGTGCCACGAGTTGGCAAGTTGGCATTCCCGGCAGTTTCCTCCTCGTACAATTTGGTCACTTTGCGAGTAAGAGAGTGGTCTCTCAGCCATGACCAACGCATGTAGACTTTCTGCAACCAATATTCGTTTGTAAGAATTAATTTGTTTCATTTTCTCTGTTATTCTAGTTAAAACTTTGGCCGAAAACTGTGTACATGGACATTTGATGCGAGCAAACCCGCAAACCGCAATGGCATTTCTCATAGTTCGCACTGA
Organism: Hydrotaea cyrtoneurina; assembly: GCA_958296145.1. NCBI lineage: Eukaryota > Metazoa > Arthropoda > Insecta > Diptera > Muscidae > Hydrotaea > Hydrotaea cyrtoneurina. The sequence continues at coordinate 213,764 of OY282516.1, read as the reverse complement.
ATTCCAATTAATTAATGGAATTTTGCTGATATCACAACTATGCATGGTCCGGCTGCAGTCAAGGAAAGAAGCCAGCGTTACCCTTATCGTTCGCCAAATACCAGTCGAAATTGTCATCGCAAATTGGAGCCCCCGAAGGTGGTACGTACTGCATTTCACATCAATTATTTTTTCAAAAATAAATATAAATTATTAGAATATAATAATACCCAAATTTAGAATATTAGAATATAATTAGAATATAAATTTACTTTATATTGTAATTAAATAAGTAATAAGTATACAAAAAATTATGATAATAAAGAGATATAAAAACTTACTTTTTAGTTTATTTTTTATTACATTAATGGATGGACAGGTAGGTACATTCCATATTTAACATGTATTTACAATAAAAATTAGTTTAAACTGGCCAACATATGCTGGCATGGCACATCGCATCGTTACATTTCATTTCAATACCTTTCTATTGCTACGAATTTAATTCAGGTGCGATGTGTCATTCCGCATATACAAGCTCTTAAAACATAAGAGTAATACCAAATAGCGCCATGTTTATTGGTTGTTGTCATGGCTAAGTAAAATCGGTTGTGGTCTGTGATCGGTAAAATGGATTTTTCTTAATATGCATTTTTTGGATTTCTACCAGGCGAACAGAAATTGACAGGAGGTCGATTTTTAAACAGACCAAACTTTGAAAGCGTATAACTCTTGATCGGCTCATCGGATTGAAGTGGTTTATGGATCGAATTAACGGTATGCACGTGTACTTTCTTACTGTGCATTGGATTTCCAAGATCGGAAAAGCCTTCCGTGTTTTTCCGACATAAATCTCCCTGTGAACAAAAATGCTGAACTATTTCAGACCTATTGAGTTTTTATGAAACAGCCAAGCCCCATCCTAAACTTCACATTAATGCCTATCCATTGCTACCCATTTCATTGAGATGCGATGTGCCATTCCAGATATACGAGCTCATTCATCATAAGAATATTAAATATCAAATAGCGCCATGTTTATTGGTTGTTGTCATGGCTAAGTAAAATCGGTTGTGGTCTGTGATCGGTAAAATGGATTTTTCTTAATATGCATTTTTTGGATTTCTACCAGGCGAACAGAAATTGACAGGAGGTCGATTTTTAAACAGACCAAACTTTGAAAGCGTATAACTCTTGATCGGCTCATCGGATTGAAGTGGTTTATGGATCGAATTAACGAAATGGACGTGTACTTTCATCCTGTCTATTGGATTTCCAAGATCGGAAAAGCCTTCCGTGATTTTCCGACATAAATCTGCCTGTGAACAAAAATGCTGAACTATTTCAGACCTATTGAGTTTTTATGAAACCGCCAAGCCCCATCCTAAACTTCACATTAATGCCCATCCATTGCTACCCATTTCATTGAGATGCGATGTGCCATTCCAGATATACGAGCTCATTCATCATAAGAATATTAAATATCAAATAGCGCCATGTTGAGTGGTTGTTGTCTTGGCTAAGTAAAATAGGTTGTGGTCTGTGATCGGTAAAATGGATTTTGTTAACATGCATTTTTTGGATTTCTACCAGGCGAACAGAAATTGACAGGTGGTCGATTTTTAAACAGACCAAACTTTGAAAGCTTATATCTCTTGATCGGCTCATCGGATTGAAGTGGTTTATGGATCAAATTAACGGTATGGACGTGTACTTTCATCTTGCCTATTGGATTTCCAGCATCGGAAAAGCCTTCCGTGTTTTTCCGACATAAATCTGCCTGTGAACAAAAATGCTGAACTATTTCAGACCTATTGAGTTTTTATGAAACCACCCAGCCCCATCCTAAACTTCACATTAATGCCCATCCATTGCTACCCATTTCATTGAGATGCGATGTGCCATTCCAGATATACGATCTCATTCATCATAAGAATATTAAATATCAAATAGCGCCATGTTGAGTGGTTGTTGTCTTGGCTAAGTAAAATAGGTTGTGGTCTGTGATCGAAAATGGATTTTGTTAACATACATTTTTTGGATTTCTACCAGGCGAACAGAAATTGACAGGAGGTCGATTTTTAAACAGACCAAACTTTGAAAGCGTATAACTCTTGATCGGCTCATCGGATTGAAGTGGTTTATGGATCGAATTAACGAAATGGACGTGTACTTTCATCCTGTCTATTGGATTTCCAAGATCGGAAAAGCCTTCCGTGATTTTCCGACATAAATCTGCCTGTGAACAAAAATGCTGAACTATTTCAGACCTATTGAGTTTTTATGAAACCGCCAAGCCCCATCCTAAACTTCACATTAATGCCCATCCATTGCTACCCATTTCATTGAGATGCGATGTGCCATTCCAGATATACGAGCTCATTCATCATAAGAATATTAAATATCAAATAGCGCCATGTTGAGTGGTTGTTGTCTTGGCTAAGTAAAATAGGTTGTGGTCTGTGATCGGTAAAATGGATTTTGTTAACATGCATTTTTTGGATTTCTACCAGGCGAACAGAAATTGACAGGTGGTCGATTTTTAAACAGACCAAACTTTGAAAGCTTATATCTCTTGATCGGCTCATCGGATTGAAGTGGTTTATGGATCAAATTAACGGTATGGACGTGTACTTTCATCCTGTCTATTGGATTTCCAAGATCGGAAAAGCCTTCCGTGATTTTCCGACATAAATCTGCCTGTGAACAAAAATGCTGAACTATTTCAGACCTATTGAGTTTTTATGAAACCGCCAAGCCCCATCCTAAACTTCACATTAATGCCCATCCATTGCTACCCATTTCATTGAGATGCGATGTGCCATTCCAGATATACGATCTCATTCATCATAAGAATATTAAATATCAAATAGCGCCATGTTGAGTGGTTGTTGTCTTGGCTAAGTTGTGGTCTGTGATCGAAAATGGATTTTGTTAACATACATTTTTTGGATTTCTACCAGGCGAACAGAAATTGACAGGAGGTCGATTTTTAAACAGACCAAACTTTGAAAGCGTATAACTCTGGATCGGCTCAGCGGATTGAAGTGGTTTATGGATCAAATTAACGGTATGGACGTGTACTTTCTTAATGTGCGTTGGATTTCCAAGATCGGAAAAGCCTTCCGTGTTTTTCCGACATAAATCTCCCTATGAACAAAAATGTTGAACTATTTCAGACCCATTTTATTGAGATGCGATTTGTATTGGGTATTTCCCAAAAAAAAACAGTGTAAAAGCAGTGAATTTCATAAAATATTCTTTTTATTTATTAAGTATAAATATAAAATTTATTTAAGTATAAATATTATAAAAAAATATTTCAAAATATTACTATTTCAATAATTTAAAAAAAAAATTGTTTAACAAAAATAATTACAATAAAGCAAAACAGACATAATTCGAAATTATCTTATTACAATAGGGGGAAAAAGGTGATTGAAAACATTACTAAATGGTGTTTTAAAAAACATACACTGTTAATGGCTTCGTCTGACAAATGGAAAAGTTATACTGGTGTCGCTTCGTAACAGTATGGTCGTTCTAGCTTGATGCTATGTCATGTAGTGTGCGATTCTGTGTAACAGAATCGCCGTTACAGTTTGGTGTTTCCAGGGATTAATCATATGTGTATTCTCTTACTTGCTAACTTAAGATTCTCTTACTTTTAAAAGAATTGATTTTTCTATTACTATTTGTCAACAACAAAAAATTTGAAAGAAAATGGATTTCTTGAGATATCTTGAGATATTCTCGAGAAATGTTAACATTTTCAATTCTCGAGAGTCGGGATGGAAAAATCTGGAAAATTTCTCGAGAATTCCCGAAACCCAACTCTAGATGACATGTGCCATTCCAGATATACAAACTCATAAAACATAAGAACAATAAATATAATTTGTCTCTGTTAAGTAAAATAGGTTGTGGTCTGTGATCGGTAAAATGGATTTTGTTAACATACATTTTTTGGATTTCTACCAGGCGAACAGAAATTGACAGGAGGTCGATTATCAAACAGACCAAACTTTGAAAGCGTATATCTCTTGATCGGCTCATCGGATTGAAGTGGTTTATGGATCGAATTAACGGTATGGACGTGTACTTTCATCCTGCCTACTGGATTTCCAGCATCGGAAAAGCTTTTCGTATTTTTCCGACATAAATCTCCCTGTAAACAAAAATGATGAACTATTTCAGACATATTGAGTTTTTATGCTGCCCATTTTATTCATACATTACTAATATGTACCTTGGTTATTTGCCAGTTGTCGAAATTTGAAGATGCCATAGGCAAACAGATACTTTTGCTTCCGATGGACTGGGCTTAATTTATGATTTTTCACATGGCACGACAAATGTGATCAATTTTTGGAGTAATTGCCTTTTGGACACATTTATACCAATCACAGAAGATCTATGTGATGCAACAACGTAGAAGGTTCGAATAAATCAAAATTAATGGCATTCTGACACATCTGTGCTGATAGAAAAGAAACTTTTTTTCTTGCCAAAATGGAGCTTTCACGAAACCCATCAATCTTCTCTAAATGAGCTTCCCTTGGTTTACTGTGCGACAGACAACCCTTTCGGTGAATTTTGGCAAAGATGTACCACATGGAACATAGCATAGCCCAGCACATACGCACATTCCTCCCCTCCAATCGCCCGCCCAACCGAACGACCATTCGTGGTGTACGCGTAAAATGTGACCGATTTTGGTGTTAAAATGCGTATATCACACGCACATTGATACACAGTACATGAATCTATGTGTGTGTGCGTGTGTTTGTGTTGCAGTGTGTCAGTATTGGTGGATGTATATAAAGCAAAACATAGACCGCCTTCAATTTCCCCGCCGAACTGTGTATGTGTGACAGTGTTCGTGAGCGTGTGCGTGTGTATGCGTAGATGAGAATACGCATTGCGTATGTGTCTCCACGAACACTTACGCACAGCAAAGTACATACCACACACTCATTTTTGGCGTTAAAGGGTTGAAAATCAGTGTGTACATAACCAGCAGCCCATACTCAGGCCGACCAACTATGGAAGAGTTGCCATATCTACTGAGACACGATGTAGGCTTTTTTGATTTTCGCTTCTGTGGCGTTGTTGTTGTTTTGCTTGTGCTTGTACTTGTACTTCTTGTTTTGCATCTCAAAAAAAGAGTTGTTTCTTTTTATTTCTTTAGACATTTCTCGTGCTGAACTCACCATACAATTAGCCCATCATCCCATCCACCCCCACCAACACGGCAATGCCTGTCTGTCTGTCTGTCTGTCTGACTGTCTGTCCGCACGTCCATTCGTCGCAAATGCCAAACTCTTATTACAATTTTGATGGCATTTGTTACTATCACAACAGCGCCATTATAATAAATTTTATTTTTGTTACAGCCAACGAACCCCTCGGCCAACCAACCGACCGACCGACCGACTGCTGAATCTCCTCATAAAGTTAAACCCTTATCTTCTGTGGCTTTCATTTATTTTAGACGTTTTCTCTTTCTTTCGCTTTCCACGCGCTGCTCTGTGCTGTGGGTTGCCTTTCTTTTTATGAAGTCGTTTCTGTGGAGGGCTCCCGAAACAAACGGAAAAAAATAGCAAAAGCGGAATTTCGCGGTTTAATCTCATCATTTAATGAAAAATATTTTGCATCAATTTCAAATAAGACAACAACAACGACTGAGAACAGTTTCTTGTGATGCCATTCCACATGAATGCTTATGATTATTAGCTGCAGTACATGCAAATTCGCAGTGGTAACAATGGCCAAAGTACTAAAGCAGCTTACGCCAACCGAAAGCTCCAGCTATCTTCAGGACACGGAACGGTTTCCTCAATTTCCGAATCGAAATGGACTCATAGGCAAATAAAACGAAGCTACAAGAATGGACGCTATCACCTCCACACCAAACCGGAGGTGGTCGCTGAAAGTAGAACTACAGCTCACTCAGTCAGATGACCCGATTTCCGGAGGGCAGTTGCGCTGAAGAGGACAATACCATTTCAGTAACGCAGTAATGGAGTGTCTACAGCAGCCGCACTTTTAACATGAGCTGATCTTCGTATTAGGAAGACGTGATCGGAGAATCACAAAGCGAATGTGGTCTGTTCGAAATTTTGAATGTTTGGATGTGTAGTGCAGATGTTTCTGTGAGTCTAAAACGGATCCACTTGAAGGACAGTTCGATTAATTTTCCGCTGCTGGCAAAACTCACCTGATATCAACGAAATCTGTCAGGTGACTTCTGGACGATTGTATTTTAGCAACTTTAGCAACTGGCCAATGGTAACACGAAATATATTCATGTCTAGAGATTATCAACCACACACGATCTGTATTAGTAATCCAAGATCAAGACGAAGGAGCCTGCATTGGTTACCCACCGGTTACAACGCGTGTTTCACGGAGCGCATAGGTGGCATTTCCATTCTGAACCACACAGATAGGCCGGATATTACTTAATTTTCCTTTTCCATTTGTTATTACGAATATGCCGTTCAATCTCCATCCCCCTTGGTGCTTTGTCATGATGTCATTTTAAATTTTCCTCTTTTCTAATATCAATTCAGTCCCCTACTCCAATCCATTCCGGCTACTCCTTCCACCAGTCGCACTTGGCTTGTGCCATCAGTGCGCCATAACGTATTTCATTTCAGTGTGTTGCTGTTGTTTGGGAAACGTCAAACTGATGAAGAAACACAAGATGTAATAGAAAAAGATGAAACAACAGTAAAAGACGTTCCATAAAAACGAGTTAAATCCTTAGCGGGTGGCGGGTTTGCATCACTATATCCCAAGCAAGAGTAAACTTTCGAGTATGAGCTCCCCAAGGGTCGCGACTTTTCCAGCACATTCACATGGGGTAACTTTGGTTCAGTGGATGCCCGTGGAAAGCATTGGGGTACTTACTGTGTGTGTGTGTGTGTGTGTCTGTGTGTCTTCGTTTCCACTGAAATGCGTATTTGTTGGTATTGTCAGGGATATACATACATACTACTCATGTGTGTATGTGTGTGTGTACATAAGATTGGTCGTCGTTTGCTCATATATTGCACAGTTTTTCATGATACGCACGTTTGGGTGGTTGAATGGGTGGAGGACGTCGAAGGGGTAGGAGGTAGTTGCGAATGCTTTTATATACACACACACACACATACACATTGTTGAGGGTAAATACAGTACACACACACTTGGCCACACTTGCCAAGACACCATAGAGTACTAATCAGATACGCCAACCCACACACACACATACGTACGTATGAGATCTGTACATTTACGTATGGCTGACACAAAGCGGGGGTCCTCTTCCGGATGCCGCTTTATAATGGCTGCGCCATGACTTTAGCGCCGGCTTCTGCTGGCTGCTGGCTGCTGGGCTGTGTACTTAAACTAAGCAAATACGCAAATGAAATCGTAAAGCCGTAATAAATTGAATTTGTTCAAGTACGAGACGCCATTTTCTTGTCAGATCACCACTTAATACTTTATTACACCCGTCTTATGATGGAGTAGAGCAATTGTACGTAAGACCACTGCCAATGCTGGTGAATCCTAGACGCACGAACGATACAGTTTGGAATGCTTTGGCCCTACTTCCATTATCCTTTGCCGTTTGGCCATTTCACCACGACGCGATTTGCATATGAAAGGACAGCATCGACTGTTGCAATTGCCGCCGCCATTGTCAAGCAAATGATGTGTATTTTATTACCGTCATATGAAGTGTTACAATTCCCATTCAGTTGCCGATGACATCCTCTGTGTTCATTGTTGCAACACGCTCGCAACTCGTACGTTCGGCTGCTGTAACCGACAAACATGTCACAGTTATCATATGCAAATTTATGTTTCGGTGAATGTTCAATGAGCAGCTGCTGCGTGTTGTGGCACATTCGTTACAGATGCTGAACACGACTTTTTATGTTTTTGGTTGCGTTTTGTTTTGCCAACGGAAAAAATTGGATCGAATTTCCAAATACTTCTCAAGAAGTACGAACTGTAACTGCTCTTCCGGCAGTCACCCTGTCGCTCAGCTGGTATTCTGATCTTGCTTAGTTTGACTATGACAAAATGACATCTATCTGAACCAGAAGTCATTGCAAATGGGAACCGATGTCGGAGTGTGGCAGCGGATCTGTATGGAATGCTTCGATTTTGCAAAAAGTACTAAATAAAGCACTGACCTCTAACTCGACCAACAGAAACCATAAACTGTATGAACAACCGATCAAAGCCATATTTTTCCTGTCTCATGGGAAATACTAAAAAATGGATGTGCCAGCACACTCCAGAGTAGAAGTCTGCTCAAGTGGTTGAACTGTTTGTTGTGGCATTTCGGTTGTTCTGGAAGGAAAGCAAAGAGTAATTTCTGTGTGAACTTTATCGAAATCTGACAGGACTTTCTTTAATTTCAACTTCATCTTTGCCAGCCAGAGCCACACTTCGCATAACCCAATTCGTCATCCAAATTGATCGATCAAACAAGTTGTCGGTCATTGGAGAAGTTTTTAGGGGACATTTCACACATTGACTGGGTAATTGTCATTGTGATCTTACAACATACACTGACTGGGTCATTTGATGTCCAATGTTCATTGGATACGTCTTCTGTAGCACTCACTGCGGGGCACTAGGAACAAGCTCTTTACGTCTCTTTATCTTATGAATCCTACGTACAATGATATTGGCATTATTCGGCATGAAGAGACAGCGTATAGGACTTGACATTCACATGTATTAATTTGAGATTATCAAACGTTCTTCAAATAGAACGTGATTACAACACTTGCACTCGTTGTGGCAAAGTGAAAGAGAACCTCCAGCAAATATCAAAGTCTTGAATTTATCATCAGCCCGGCACTTTACATGAGAGTTCAAAGGAAACGAACAACTGTCTCCTGTGTCCCGTTGTCTACGTTCTTTCCACGTAGCATCGTCAGAGGCAATGATGTTCGTGGAATACGTCCATTGTTTCATAATGCTACACACACAAAACCTTCGTTAGAATTGCGGAGTAGACCAGGCCAAATGCCACCCAAAGGATGAAAGCTTAATAACAAATTCACGCAAATGAAAAATAAATGCACAACATTTTTGGTTTTCCGACCATCAAAGTCGTCGGTTGTACTCCATAAATTCGTAACAGCAAATGCAACTCAAACCAGATATACCGACCGTCTCCTCATACAATAGACAATCAGACGCAGAGTATTGTGTGGCGACTTAACAATTTATGCAAATGTTTCCAAATTCATGTACGGCAAACGAAAACGGCTTAGCAAAATGGAGTCGAACTGGGACGAGTGGTACTACTCTGCACTGGAAGTGTTCTTCTTCGGAGTGTTCCTTCTGAACACATTTTCCACTGAACGTCTTCTATAATTAAATGAAATATTTGTTTGGCTGAATGGGTTCCTCTGTAAGTGAGAAAGAACGAAGCCCTGATCAAAGGGGAACTATTTTCCTGCCGTCTACCTCAAAATCGATATTTCTATTTTTTTATTTACAATTTCAGGCACTAGGATACGTGGGTGGATTCACCCGGCTCCATGAGTTTCAGCCTATTCGGACTCGACTGAATTCCATCCATGATTTTCTTCAAACAAAATTAACCTTCGTTCGTTACCGGTAACCCCTTGCCATGTTTGTTGAAAGATTATCTGTAGTCGTCCAAAAAAAAAAAAAAACACATACATACATAATTATCCTGCCGTACCACCATCCCCTCAACTCGTTGCATCCTTCCTTACGTTTTCTCGTCTCCCTTGGCACCCCTTCGAGTGTTGTTTGATCCTAAATGTGATTTTATTCGTACTCAGGTAGTTTCATATGCAAATTAGTTCTATTATTTCATAGTTCTTTTCATACTTTTATTTGTTGTTCTTCATGGAATTTTTTTTTGTTTATCATTTCATTAAAACTGAAAAATAACACAAAAAAGACGACAGCTGTTTTGAATGAATTTGTGAATTTTGGGATCGTTCACCTCGTGATCTCGTGATCTCAAATGTAAAAGAGAATAATTTGTGCCGGAGTTTCCGACAGCAAACATTTGATTGTCATTTTGCAATAGAAGTTCGAGGAGGAATGATATAAAATGACGGAGAGACGAATAAGTGAAAGGATCGATAGCAACACGACTGTAAGAAATAATTTCATAAAATAATTTAGTTTTGGAATTCCGTAACAAAGTTTGTCATACAGTGGAAACCGCTGCAGTCCGAAAACAAAGTTTCAAAGTTGAAGTTTGTGTGAGAAAAAAGTGACTCTACTCCAGATGCAAATTCTTGATGTATTACAACATTGGCCTACTACAGAGCCATCAGTTTTCTGAATTGACTATTTACCTTAAAGAAAATAACTGTTGTATCTTCAACCTAAAGACCAATGCGTTAGTCTTTAATGCTCGAAAAAGGAACGTGGAAAAATCTGTAGTAAACGAAATTCCGAATAGCGCCGGGATATTGACAAATTCGGTGCATCGGCCACACTTTCAAACGTATACACGCGTATGACTGTAACCGTCGTTTCGTAGATGCCAGCAACTTCACGAGCGACAGGGAATCTCTGACCGGCATCGCGGTCAGTGAATGTGTGGATATTCTCAGAAGGGGAATTTCGGTCCTTCTCCAACTCCAACTCGATGTCCCTGAAGAACCCTGGACCTGTCTAGAGGCATCCATTCTATCCAACTCCACTTTGGGACATTTTCAACGAAATGTCTGTGATGTCTGCTGTTGTTGTTGTTGGGCGTTATTAATCGTTGAAACAGCGAATCCGTTCGGAATGAATTGCTATCAAATGTATTCTCATAAATATGCATAATAATGTCACAAAAACAATTTAACGTGAATCGAAGTCATATGGAAAACATTCGCATTAACCCCGAAAACAGGAAAAGTACAAAACATTGTCAGCCCTAATTATATGCACCGTCCTGAAATCAAGCCATTCATTCAAACGTAGCCAAGTGCCGAACTCCCTCTTAGGCCTCCACGAAAGAAATCCTTTCGTTCGTCATTGGAACAGGCAAAGGAAAGGGAATTCATAAATATGTATGAATCCAACGAAGCAGGCACAGAGAGAGTGGGGGGGGGGGAGCATAGCCGCCAATGGGAAATGAGATCGGGGCAGACAGACATGAACGCAGACGAAATGTTATTAACGATAACCAAACAAAACGAATGAAATGGAACGGAATGGAATGCAATGCAATGACATAAAACCAATAAAACAAACAACAACGAAAGTGAATTTGTTTATTAATTTGTACACATGTACGAGTATGCATGTGTGTGTGTGTGTGTGTGTGTGCACTCGTAAGCAAATAAATAGGTAAACGTAGATACATACATATCCATCACATCCATTCGAAAACAACAGCACGAGCATTGATTAAAATCGAAGACTTTTAATCGGCCCACCCACCTCTCCCCCAATCGCATTACAAACAAAGTTGCGAAACCGACTTGGGGTGCGGTAGTTTGTTAATTACGGGACAATAACAAAAATATATACGAGTAAAACCCAATCGCGCTCTCTCGCACTCTGCCTGCTCATAATGACAATTATATGCAACTCCTTGCCCCGCTCCCAGGAGTTGTGATTATGTCATTTTTCGCTGCACGAAGGCTTTAACACATCCACCACATGCCTTCGTTCGTTCGTTCTGTCGTCTTCACTAACAAGGATATGAAGGCTGACGTGTGGTTCCTCTGTGTGCGAGTGTGTGTGTGTGTGTGTACGTTGGCACTTATCATTTACCGTCGCATATCATTCGCAACGAAACTGAACGATTTTAATTTTAGATTATAACACACCAAGCTGAAACTCCAGCAGTGCCATCAATTCCGCCTAGACATCAGTCCACAACTCACCAGAACTCATACGTCCGTATGCCTGTCGTCGTTGGTCCCACAATCGTTTCATTCCACCGACAAAGGAAGACAAAGTGGGTGTCATAGTGTGTGTGTGTGTATGTGTGTGTCTGTGGTTTAAATTCAGAAACAGCGAAAAAAGGCGAGTTAAAACTTATGGTTTATGGCTTAAAAGTTCACATAACATATTGCTCGACATAACCTCCCGATGGATATGAAGTCCTATTGCCAATATGAGCACAGACCAGTACACACAGACACATCCCCACACCCTCACACCCTCACACCCCCCATCAATGCAACCGAAACAGAAGTAAAGTAAAACTATTTCGTGGTTTTGTGTGTCATTTATCGGCAAGTTGTTCAAGTAATACATCCATATGTATGTCTGCGTCCTCTACATTCGGTTCGCGCAGACCATAAACAGAGTTTAACTAACCACGACTTTGATCGTTCCCTTCAGAATCTGATTTGAAGTTTCAAAGAATCCAGTGGAACCCAAAGCTACCCGATGTAAATGCTGGTTTCGCACAAAAGTGGCCCTGTAGGTAATCAAGTCCATGCGTGTCACTGCTCCAAATGGTCGTAAGGTCGTAAGGTCGCCGGCAGTGAAAAATGACAGATGTTCTCAGCATGATTGTGAGATAGAATACACACGTCGTCTGGTGTCTGTTGTGCCAACAGAGATGAACTGTGGAATTCATGTTTTGTTGGAAATGGGAAAAATCCTCGCCACGACGTACACCAAGTGTCGCACCCTCACGCTCACTTCCGACGCCATTGCAATGGGTGTATTGTAGCACCTTTCGATGGTCGACCACAGCTTCGAACGATAAGCACTCTATCTTGTAATGAATTTCTTTTTTGCACAAGTCTGCACCTTATAAATTTGAAGACACCGAACATTTAACGAGTATGGAATTGCCGATGGCACGCGATTTCCGTCAGCCGTCTCAAACTTTTTAAGTAAAGTTTGCTGTAAAGGAAAACATTGCGTTTTTTTTTCTTCAAATTTATGAGGTCTTGTAAGGAAATAGTTGAGACCTCAAATTGCATTCCGTCCATTCACGAAATCATATGTTACGTGGCACAAACCAGCAATTATGCCCTTAAAGAAGCGCAAAAGAAAAGAATAACGACCAGCAAAAGTTCACATATTCGCATCGCAACGACTGAACATTGAACATATCAATTTTGAGGCAACACCGCCCGGCTGACCTCCCTGCTCAGCCTCACATCCATACATTAATGGCTACTTTGGAAAATCGGTACTTTGGAGCACATTCGCGCATTGGAGTTTGTTGGGAGATTTATTCTGTTTTATTTTGTTTAATAAACCGCTATAATAAATGTTTATTATTAGGCGATGGTGATGGTGTTGGTGTTGGTGTGCTATGGTGCTATGCAATCTAGGTAGCCGGATTGTATATAACGTTCGATCGTTATCACTAAATCAGAGGTTAATAGAGCCTAGCATAATATCACAGTACAATTTCTCATCGCGCATCGCCCTATAACAAGGGGGAACACCGACCAGCGACCAGCGACCATAACCCTGGAAGGTGAGAGCAAAAGTATTAAATGGCACAAAGGAACGGCGAGGCAACCGATCGTACACGTACAATATTGGCTTAGTTTTCAACGTTGCCAATATCGCACCCACTGATAAGTGCCAATGTTTGCTGTTTGCGTGTGATCGATCGATCGATCGATCGATCGATCGATCGCCATGATCCTCATCGAAATGGTCGTCATCAGCATCGCAGCCCACCACCATCCATCCCCACCATAATTCATTGGCAGCCAACACTTGTTGCCTTCATTTTGCAAATCTAGCCGGAGATCTCCCTCTCCTCTCTCTCTCTCTCTCTGTATTACTCCCTCTGTGGCTTTGGCTTGAAATCCATCACTTTGTGTTCCTAGTTCTTTGAGTTAAGTAGACAGTTTTGTGGCTGGATGATCTTAACGATTTAAAACGTTTCACCTGCAGCTCTCCCATCTGCAATCAATCTTTTTTGTGAGCTGCGAGATGGAAACCGAATGCCATCCATCGGATAACAACACATTTACTTTTGGCGATAGCTCCTTTTGGAGGTTTGTCCGTAATTAGCTTTAACAAGTTAAATATCATAATTTGCTTTCGTTTTACACTACACCCGTGAAGTCTTGTGTTTCATTCTACACAGTATCCCATGGTAAAGGATGCAGAATGCAGGATCGGTAGAGGATACTGGCACTTGGGCACAGGCGCAGAGAACAATCGTCCACGTAGATATGCGGACATCTTACTTGGATGACAACCATTTTACGACTGAAGGCCTCAACCCTATCAAATATCGTTGAAATTAAATGATTTTCCCAGTCGCCTCTTCAGACAGCTCCAGAGAATTCCCAATGTTTTGCATTAGTGAGCTGTTTGGCTGATTCTTACCCGTGGAACAGATTCGAGGGCTGTATCGCCAGAAAACGGTGAGATCTGAATCAAACCGTTTCACATATTGCCAGCTGGCGAAGAAGCAACTGACATCGATGGCGGCGACGTATCGAAACTACGTAATAGATGATCAAAAAGGCGAGGTTAAGGTGGAAATCTGCAAAGGAAACAAGGAAAAGAGAACGTGTGAAATATAAGTACACATCCTTGGTGTCGTTTGTATTCTCAAATCAAGTAGCATGCAGAGTCTTGACAAATGATCTGAAATTATTTTATTAAATCGTTATTCTCGTTGTTTCATTGTAGTTGTTGTTGTTGTTGTTAAAGAGTACGTGACATTTAACTAAACTCATGTTAAATACACTTAATACCAAGCGACCTTACCGTTGTGGTGACTGGCTGACAGATAGACAGTCAGACAGACAGACAGTCGGACGTACAAGCAAACGGCGATGTTTTAAATATTTACATTTATTAATAACCCACCTAACGCTCTTCCCTTCCATCGGCATCTAGGCGATGGCCGGGAAGGGGGATTTAACAGAAATCATAAAACTGATTGACGACACAACACACAAATCGCAAATATAACAAAATCGTGCGTTATTTTTTGTTGTCTTCTTGTTTTCCTATCATAAGAGTCCCTGTCTGTCATTTCGTTCCACCTAAATGCTACTTGCAACATATTTGAACTTGAGGCAGAGGCGGAGCTGCAAATAGTTAAGGGGAGTTGAGGGCCTTGAAAGATGAGATGAGTCAAAGTTGTGTATCCTGCTGCGCCCTGTCTCCGTCTGCTGTAGGAGGGGGGGCGTGTAAAATATTTCGGTTTTCAAATGCACACAGACGTACGAGGTGCCGCACGAGGCATTCCGTCTAATAAACCACAGACAAATAATAAATACTTTGCAAACATTGTGTAAAATGGATTTTTATTATTGTTCAACGATTGAAACTGAAATGAGAGGCGAAAAAAAAACGTTCCAATCGAAACATCAGCAACACAACAAACACAACAATGTACCGAACAATATGCAAATTTTCCAATTCAGGGGTAATTTATCATCGAACCCAACAACAAGAGCGGCGGAGCTCTGGAGGTAAACTAACACTTCGTGGCACACAACAAAAGACGCGATGGGGATAGAGGATGGAGGAGGACAATAGCGAGCAGACGAGCAGAGCGTTCATTCAACTAACAAAACTTTTAGACGAGTGTGTTTATGTACGCTTTCACAGAACCGAAGAAAAGTCCTGTGCGTCCAACACAAGCCCAACAATAGCAATAGCAAGAGCAACAGCATTAACATCAACATCAACATGAAGCATGCAACACTCTCAACAAGGATTAATGAGTTTCGTGTGTTTCTTGTGAATACGTTTCGCTTCTGTGTGAGGATGCTTTTTGTGAAAAGCAAAACATGAACACGCATATGCCTGCCTGCCTGCCTGCCCGTCTTGCTTCTTTCATTGTTCACAGAACAACACAAACATCATTTTTTATTTGCAACACAAGCCCGGCCACACATACACACATAGCAAAAGATGTTTCAAACTTCCTTGCGAGTAACACTTAATATCTCTTAAAGAACACGTTTTCTGAATCCATCATCACTTGTGGTTTGCACTGTCGCAGCGAGTGTGTGAATGTGTGTCCTTTGGCAATCGTGCCCAAAGATGTCTTATCTCCCTCATATTCCTGGCGTGGCCAACCCCCCGAAATTAAAAGCCCTACAAGAATCTGTTGTGTTGCCTGAATAGAACAACGATAAAGTCTGAAAGGAAGGTATCAAATGTTTGATTCCTTTGTGATGGTGACCGTAAAACTGGGGACCATGTGTGATCATCATTATTATCATTATTATCGTCATGACGATGCCGCCTCCTTCTCGTGCATTCATTTGTGCGTCTAAGAGGGATCGATGGATGCGACTTTGAAACTTCCGCCAGTATTTGATCTTATGATTATGATATGCCAACTCAGACATTATAAATGATGTTACGAGTCTAAACAATGACAGTGGTTCTAAGTGGCCACACTAATAATTGAATTTCTCAATAAATAATGTCTCGTTTCTTGGGTCTTCTCAAACAAACTACTTTGAAGGTATCCGGACGGCCAGTTTTTTTGTGGACGGCCGTGATGTGGATTCTGCAGACAGCAGAACCCTGGTCAATGAGTATACAAATTGTAAACGCGCACAACTCACTTAGTCGCGAGAAGAGAAGAGAAGATCCCCGTCAGATCCTTCATGAAATGTTGCCGGAAATCAGTGAGTAAGTAATAGGAGGATTCCGTCTGCAGGTTTGCTAAGAGAAGTTGTTGTAGCTAAAAGATCTTCTTTGCTCCTTAGGCATGTCACTCCAGTCATTTAACCCATTTGCAATTCGAATGTTTGTGCTTCTAGCCACTGTGCACCTTGGTGCGGCAGCAAGAGCTTCTCATAAATGTCCATGCGTACGTACTCACATTATAGAAGCGGGCAACATTTATTAATGACCACACACATACTCGAACACCTCTTCAGAGAACGCAGTAAAAGGTGTTGTCCGGCGAATATGAAAATCATTTATCAGTTGCAAATTTGTTAAACTTGTTGCACAAAAGAACTTTTTCATGTCACTTGCCGGGGCTACTGTTACCTTTTTTTTCCTTCCTTTGAAGACTCCATGGTGCGGTAGTTGTGTGCGATGAATGATGATGATGATTACCGACGAGTGATATGACGGTCGAGGCAGCCGACACAAACAAACAAGAAGCTCGCCACAGTCCGCACAAAAGGATACCCGGCGAACACCGAAAGTAGCAACAAGTAGCAGCAACTGAACGAAATCTCAGACATGAAGAAGTGTTAACATGAGATTAATGATGGCTTGTGGTTAATAGCAAATACAATATTTGTCTTCTTTCCGCCGTATATCTGTCTCGGTCTAAGTCCCTCTCTCTCCCTCTGTCCTCCCAATACCACCCTTTCGCCCGGCATCCGTCTCCATCTCTGTGGAGATATGATCAAATTGATATGGACAGACAGCTATTAAGTAAATATTTACTTTTTTGTGTATGCACTTTTTCCAAGTTAGCTCGAGGACGGTTGACACACGCATACAGTTAACGAGTTCAAAACCGCTTAAACGGTTTGAGGGCAGTGCGATGAGGAATCACATCGTCACACCTCCGTCGGATGTGCTGAACACTACTTGGATTGCGGAACGAATGTGAGGCACGTTGTCTTTAGTCCAATCGAAAATTGTTACAAACATTTTACGACATTGACATTTTCACACTCTGCCAATCCTCTAAACGTCCTTCGATCTGCTGTTAACTCACTTTTGGTGTGCGTGTGTGTGTGTATGGGTGTGCATCTTAGGGTCTGCTTACTACGGGGCCATCAAGGATATGACGGCACTTGTATCCGCAGCACTATTTTTTGTTCTTTTTTTTTTGGTAACCTCTGTTATCTTTCAGTAGAACGGATGCACACAATGAAGCTGTGAAGCCGTAAAGTGACAGACAGACGGACGGACACATGGCCAAATAGTTTCAATTTGTTCGGATGTGTGTGTTGAAGTGGGAAATTGGTTTAAGTGTTTGCTAAATTGGCAGCAAAATGGCTTTTTCAATTTGGTGTCAAAGCAAACATTAAATATAAATATCCAGCCGCTGCACGTTCCGAGCGAGAAACTTCATAGCATTGTAACCAGATGATGAATGGTTATCTTATAATAATTTCAAATCTTCATATCAGCCGAACTGCGAACGGATGGTAAATTCGACCACAGAGGTCGAAAGACGCTCATCCGAATAATGGATATTCCAATACCGGCGTGTGAATGGCAGCCATAACCAAAGCTGATTAACTATCGAACAAGTATTGCATTCGCATTCTCAGTAGGACTGTATTGTCAGTGAAATTCTTCGTCGTTGTACTGAACGGACGAGAAACTAAATGTACTAGAAAACCCCGGTCAAGCCTGGACAAACCGTTTTCATGACAGTTCTAATGTGGAACAGTTTTTGGTAGAGTGTGTGGCAATCAGTTGCTTATCTACGGATTGAAAGATTTCAAAGTTAACACAGAAATTCTGTAAAAAACAAAGGTACAGACTTCCAGGGTGGCGGAATAGCTCATGTTTCCCGAACAAGTTCAATGAAATATTCAATTAAAATGCCTGGGCCGTTGCCATTGCCAAGTTCCTTGCGCCATTGCCCTCGTCATGTAATCATTATCTTCTTTTCTTAATCCAAAATGCCAAGGAAAGCAAGAAAGAACTAATTTCGACATATTCGGTTGCCTTAGCCTTAAACAGTATGTGCAGCACCGAGCACTTAATCATGTGGCACAAACGGGGCACACACAGAGCCGGAGATCCAGGGTCTGTCTGCACGATGCAACATGCGGTAGGGCCAGGAGAGACGAGACGAGATGATCATCGTGATTGCTGTTAAATAACAAAAACTAGTCTCTGGTCTCAAATTACATACTAGAGGGCGCTATAAACACATGTAAACATAAATTAATGTTGAGGTAATCGCACGTATGCGAAACCATCAACAAGCCGGGCCTAGTCCAAGTGTTCGTAACACTCGATGCAATTGCTGACCACGAGCAAGCAAAACAATTGAAACCCGAACCGAAGACACATGCACGTCTGTGGCTCAAATTGATTTTGTTAGCTTCGATAACGATTTGCACCGCAGTACAGGGTGGATGACATAAGAAGTCACAGTTGATATTGTCAATCAGATAGTAATACTTTTTGATCCGGTCATGGGTTGCTTCATAATGTGAACGATTGCACCCGTTGCTGGCCAAGAATTGGGCCTAGTCAGTCTACGTTTATCGGAGTACTCATTCGCCCTCACACCCTGTCCGCCATCTGTTTCCAAATCAGCTGCTTCCTCATCTTCCCGTACATATCCCATTGCATGACGGCATGGCAACAAATGTCTGTACTTAGTTGGAGTGCATTATTTGTTGGACACGAGTTGTGAGCTGGGAAAAAAAATCACAACAACAAATGATTGCATCTAGGCAGTAATTGCACAGCCTAGTTGTAACCGACGAAAAGCGCTGCAAACGGCGGGCCACAAGAACAACCAAATACACAAAGTGTAAACGGCAAAACAATTCTCCCAGGTCGCACTTTATTCACCCTTTTATGGGGAGAACTAAACGTTCCAAGTTCAGATATATTATTTCAATAGAAGATAGAAATTAACAGGCGACTAACACGTCTACGCAGCGGAAACATTTAGACCGAGTCCTTGTTTAAAGTCCGATTCTAGAATGGTTTTCTGGCTCATGTTTGTAACGCCTTTAAATATTAGAGCTAGAGCCGCTATAAAGTACACCGATCGACTCAAAATTTCCAATGTGCGCCGTATAGTGTCCGGCTTAATGTTGCAATAAAAGTACAGGCCGCAATGGTTATTTGATTTTAAATGGACGTTGGTACAACTTAGTTTTTGGTTTAAGGACGGGCGCTGTTGAGTTTGGTGGAAATCGGTTCAGCTTCCCTAGAAGTCGTCTCCGAACG
Organism: Hydrotaea cyrtoneurina; assembly: GCA_958296145.1. Classification (NCBI taxonomy): domain Eukaryota; kingdom Metazoa; phylum Arthropoda; class Insecta; order Diptera; family Muscidae; genus Hydrotaea; species Hydrotaea cyrtoneurina. Next base: position 193,931 of record OY282516.1, on the reverse strand, counting down.
ACTAATGCTTTTCTAAAGAAGTTTGACGTGGAATTTTTTTTAATTACAAAATGGTTTTATATTTTAAAAGTGTTCTCTTAACATGCAGTGTCCTAGGGTATAATATAGTCGCGACCGTCCGACGTTAGCCGTTTCCAATTGTTGTTGTAATAATGTGTTTCGCAAAAATAAAACGACATTTGGCAACATTCGCTTTCGCATTCGCTAAACCGACATTCGTTACATCTCTAATACAAACGTACGCGTGAGTATTTCAAATACTCATATCACTCAGTACTGGCACTTCAGAAAATAACAATAGCAGAGTTCTTACGGTCTGCGAAAATACTAATTTTGTTTATAATTTGTACGGCAGGGCCAGTCAACAGACAACCAAATGGAATACGTTCGCTCTTGTGGCTGCTCTCTTTGCGCCGACCACTGATTAGGTGATTCCCACAACCACCCCCACCCCCACCCCACCATTAACAATGACATTGATTGGATATTGAGATGAAAAAGAAATGTAAACGAAAAAAGGAAATGTAACGAATCAAGGAACTTTGCGTCAGGACACAACACCCCCCACCCCCACCCCACCCCGTCTGTGGAAACGTTGCAAACGCTTTGACGATCTCAACATATACAACGTCACGTGGAGGCTGAGGTTACACAAATATTTCCGAAAAGCGATTAAACAATGCAGTATGCAACGGCGGATCTAAACTCGTTTACACTGCATGTGCAGCATACAAGGGGATGGGGTATCATTGGAAGACTACTGCCAATATTCGTACATGACCGAACACGGAGTGCGGCAGCAGCAAGGACTACAGCGCCCGTCCAGTATCTGGAGAGGCACACACAGACGAATCGCCTCGCATCGAATCGAATGCAGTGCAGTGCAGAGCATTGTGGCATTTAGTGTCGAGATTGCTTTATCAACGATTAATTAGAGTTTGATAAATATGAGCACGACGTAAGTAAATAAATCATAAATGAATTGGTTTCGGTTGTGGCCACTTTTACCTTTGGCAGTGGAACGAGTACGGGAACGAGTGTCTAATGCGGCAACACAAAAAGGAGTTTCAACCGAATGCGAGCTACGACTGTTGACCTGAATACGGACGATCGGTTATTCTCAGAGTTCCCGAATACATTTCAAATGAGAGTATTGAAATAAAAAAAAAAAAAAAAAAAAGAATCCGCGCAATCCAAAGTCTGGCCTCGGGAGGCAGGGGGTGTTTTCATCGTACATTTCTTGATTTCGCATATGGCCGTGCCGATTGATGATGCGAAAGGAAATTGATGTTGTGTTGTTGTTTTTGCCTGGCCGGATTTTCCATTTCTTCGGCATTCGTCGTCACAAGTGAAAATGTGCGTAAGACACACACACACACACATGCGCGAACTCATTCTGACTCTTGCCAGCTACCATCCGAACAAGTAAAAGTGTGTGTCTGTGTGCAAGTTCTGTGCTTGTGGAAAACTGCAAATAAACAAGACAGTCTGTCTGTCTGTCTGCCATGACATATTATATTACGTTCCGAGTGTGTTTTGGGTTATTAGGTTATGTGTTTTTCTGGTTTGCAAAAAAAATTTAAATAAACTCGATGTCGATGGATAACGACGCCAACAACAACAACAACAGCAACCACAATAGCAACAACGGCAGCAGCACATCAAGTGTAAAAGTTGTGTGTACTTTTGCGGGTGAATGGTTTGGATTACATTTGCTGAGAATGGAAAAACAATTCCGGATTTCGGATGGCTGATCGTCCGTATGACAGACCGGAATAGAGAGCGCGCGTGTATGCGTAAGTGTCCTATAGATGGGTGTGTGTCTCTGTGTGTGTGTGTGTATAAGCGGGTGTTTGCTGAATTGCGTGTTCCAAATAGATTCTCGTTTGGCTGAAGTCGGCAACGTGACAGTTGATATTCATGATAAATGTCAACAATACATGTTGTTTGCCGTTTGTTTTCGTTGTTTGTCTTTGTTACATTTGCGATTATGGCATGTAAACGTCAATTCAAGTGTTTTTATTCCGTTCCTAGATACGTTTCAACGTGTTCGTGCTCTATGAGGGGAGGAGGACTTTGCCAATTTTCAAATTATTTGCGCTACTAATCCAGGGGGTTGGTATACTACCAATCAGTAGAGCCAGACAGAGAGAGAGAGAGAGAGCGCGTGCGATAGAGTTCCATTTGATTAGAAATGATTAAGAATTAAATGCGATACCTGCCGCTAGAATTAACATAAATAATATTGATTTGGATATTGAGGGGAAATTAAAAATTTGATTGGGTTTCACTGCTCATCGTCACGTGGTGGGGGCCTAAAAGACTTAAAATACTGCAGGTTTTCGCTCAAATATTGACCAGAAAGGAGAACATTCGGAACCTGAACACGTCCGATTTGTATGTATAATCAAGCGGTCTATTATTGATCGAATGCCAAAGTTTTGGTTTTATTTTCATAAATGTCTTGATTGACAAAAACGTTGATGGTTAGTTTTACTTCCATTCATTTCTTTCATTCTGTTGTCTCATGAACACACCGGCTGACTTATACGTACCATACAAATGGAGGAAGCGAAAATGAGCTCTTGCTTTGGAGGTTTAAACCAGTCTACAAATATGTTAAGGATTTTTGTCACAACCACAAAACATTCCAGTGTAGCTTTTCTGTATTTTATTTTGGATTGTCCGCTCAAGAACTCATATAATAACTCGACCCCCCTTTGCCAGGGGTGATAAAACAAATGTCTGTCTGTGGATGTATTTCATTTGTCTGCAATTTATTGAAAACTATTCGTTTTTAAAAATAATAATTTCCGTTTTATGATTTACTGGATTCTTCTGGTCTGGAGTTTATAGTTTTCGTGTTATTATTTCAATTTTTAAAAAGGACATTCTCCTGCACAAGTGAAATTCCTGAATCAACAATTATGTTTGCAAAGAACATCTTGCCAGCAAGTAGGCGAGATGAAGCTGATGTGGATATAAGAATAAATGAACAGAACCACAAGAAGTCCGAAATAGAATTAGAAGAAGATAAAGAAAGGTCGGCTACGAAGCTGGTGTATCCATTCAAGTTTCATTTCCAATGAACGTGAAAAGCTACGACAGCATCCAAAATGACTTTCATCAACACAATTATGAGAAGGATTGTTACAATTCTATGACGCAGATACCATACACTAATTATTTTACAACCACCATCAAAGGATGAAGTGTATTCGGGTGGCATATGGATGTTGGTCACTAAGCAAATGCCCAAGGCGCGATTGTTGTAGAGATTTTTAATGCGCAACTAGGCAAAGGCAAGGACGTACTCTCTCATTGTAAGCGTTTTCATCAGTTAGAATAGCCGGACACTCATCATACCACCCTCGTTCGGTGAGTGTGTTAGTCGTGGTTGTGGTCAACTGATGATAACTTAGTTAAGGACCTTCGGTGTAGTTTGTTTCTTTGCGGTCAATAACACTCGTTGTTGTTTTCTTTCAACCGAAATTCAAAGATAGGAATTAAGGATTGTCTCCTTCTCCCTGCCGTCGTCTGTCACCAGGAGGAATGGAAAAATCTCTAGATTTCACTTATGACCATGTATTTCCGAGTAAAGTACAAATGAATGGAAATAAGTCAAAGGGAATGGATTTAATTAAATTTATTTGCAGTTGTGGAAGCAGCATAAGCATGTATTTAAAAAAAAACACACACACACACAACCAAAAGAAAAACGTGTGTCTCCTTTTTGGCGTTGCCATTGTTTACCGGCAAGGAGGCCGCTCGTACGTAAAGACAGCACATCGTCTCGGAACGTTTACCAACACACACACACACACACACAGACAGACCCACAGAAGTACCTGTAGCCGCTATAGTCGGTCTATGTTCACCCTTCACCCATGGATCGTTTCAATTTCCGAGCGAGTTCCAAGTACTGCTTCTGAACCCAGGACGGCTGATATGTGCCACACGTTTGATGAGAATTTTCCGAAGGACTTCCGTCCTCGCTTCAAGTTGTCTGATTCGACGGGTGTGCCTGGTTGTGTATGACTGGCAGTATTTGCTTGTCTTTACCCTCATCATCGGCGAATGCGTTAAAAGCCGATTTTTTGTGCCGAAAAAAAAAAAACGAAATGAAAAATTAAATCACTTCGTTTGCTTGAGTGCACCATTTTTTAGGAGGCGGTGGCGGTGGCGGTGGCGACGGCGACGGCAGCTTCTGAATATTTACTTCTCCCCATTGAATGAATTTGGCAACAACAAAAAAACAACAAATGTTTTCTTTTTTTTTCGCAAGCAAATATAATATTTGTTAACTACCGAGACATCCCATGCTCCTCGAATTGTTTCAGGCCGAGGCATTATCCTCCACAACATCGGCAGTAGCAGTAGCAGCAACATCAGCAGCATCAGCATCATTTGCAAACGTTTCTCGAAATTTCCATATTTGCAAAGTGAAAATTAGCCTACCTTTAGGGTAAAAAGCCACGTTAAAAAGCGTGCGGGTGTGGGTGTAGGTTGGTGTGTGGCACAGAGTCATGTGTATTTGATTTACGACTGCCTGCACACACCCCCAACCCATGGGCGGGCATAATTCTTCCAAAAATCCAAACGATATTTTTTATTCTCCGGTGTTTGCACTCCTTTTTTTGGGACAGCAACTCGTAGGATATATGAAAAAAACAACAAATCTCCAAAGTGTTGTTGTTTTTGTAGCAGACATTTGCCTACTGAAAAAATAAAACGTTCACATCTTCATATCCTTAAAAATATTAAAAGTCTCACAAGCAATTGGCAACAAACAACAACAACGGTAAATCAGCGGAGGGAGAGGATGACGGTGGGACAAGGAGCTCGTGTATCCAGAATCCTTCTTCAGGCTGCCGTGTAGTTGTTATATTTTTGCTTTCTTTCTCGTGTCTGCTAAGGCGATTTAGCAAATTAAAAGGTTTTTAACGCTTGCAAGTGCTTCTATCCCCCCTCCCCACCAAAACGCCAGCCACCACAGACACCAGCCACCCACTACGCTCCTTCTCGGGCGCTTATGACTTGTGTTCATATTCATAACTTGGTGAAATTCCTTGCAACTGATCCCTTGCAACAATATTTTATTGCCGCCACAGCAGTGCTGGAGGTGGCGGTCGAAGTAGTGTCGTCTGCATCCAGGATAAGGAATGTAGGTGTGCACATGTGTGTGTGTGTGTGTGTGAACAGCGAATTTATTATGTATGCATTTGCCAAAGGATGTGAGACGAATATTTCTGAGTCTGGCTGAATATTTGTAATTATGTGTGTGTGACTATTTGTGTTATACTCCATTGCTCGGAAAATTTATGCTTACTTTACCAAAATATTCATTTTCTCAAGCATTCACTACGTTTCGGGGGCAGCTCTGACTGGGGCAGGGGCAGGGGCTACCAATTGAAAGTTGTACAAGTGTTTACGGCTCGGGCAAAGTATGAATTAAAAGGATTTAACCAAAAAACAATTAAACCTTATTTGCACATACATGCATGCTGGGTATGTGTGTACGTGTACTCAAACTAGAATATTTAGATCATTTCATTTTTCAACTCCGCTCTCGGACTCTAAATCAATAATTTGCCACATCATTTGAAGATTTACATAAAGATTTGCGATTTAAATTCCGAATGTTAACGTTTTCTTTTTTTAATTTCGACTAATGACTTGCAGATACAGACCGACGGACAGACAAACACACACACACACACTATCATCAATGCTTGCCTAGATACAACAACCTGACCAAGCCGTCAACCGACGCAATGATTTCTAACGAAATTACAAATAAGAAAGGGCAAAACAAAATGGCAGAAAAACGAAATTAAGCAGCATCAGTCTGTCTGCATGAGAAAAAGTAATTAAATCTAATTTCCACAGATAACGCGAAACAAATTTTGGGAAATTCTTGTGATTTGGATGTTGTTTGCAATCAGTAATGTCATGCAGTGAGTTGACACAAACTTGCAACAACACGGCACGAATCGCACCGCAACGTATGCAGAACCAAAGAATGAAGAAGGCTGGTTCTATTTGTGGAGGCCAAAACGGGACAGAGTGGCTGGCGGAGGTGTAGAGAGAGAGAGAGAGAGAGAGATAGAGTGGGGGATGGGTGGTGGGGTAATTAAAATTGGGAAATTAAGAAACAAGAAAAACAAAAACAAGCGACGACAAAAGAAATCCCATGCTTTAATTCAATTAAATTGACAGTTATCGAGAGAATGACGAACGAACGAATGAACGAACGAACAGACATCCCATTGCCATTCCTGCCGGTCCCATCTCATCCCATCCCATTCCATCGGTTTCTCTCAAATTGAGGCAACACACGCACTCTTCAAATGATTTGCAATTATTACACAGACAGCAACGGCACAAGTATATTGAAAATACTCCCAGGATTTAATACAACGATGCTGATTTTAATATCAGGACTTCAACGAGATTGATACAAAGAAGAAATCACAACATTGCCTCCATCAGCAGCCGCTGTGTGCTGTCGGAGCGTATGTCAGCGCCCTCTTCTCTCTCGAAAGATGTTTTCCTTTGAAACGGTATTAAAAAAGTTGCTGCAATAGTTTGTGTTCTATTTCTTGTCAAGCTGTCTTCAGGATACTTATACCACTTCCGTAGAGACTATCCACCCATAGACGAAGTATTGCGAATTGTTGGGAAAATTTAAAACAAATCGAACATTTACATGAGACACTCACCGTCTCCTTGGAGATTAATCAATGACTTTTACAGTGCATTGCTGATGCCAATGAAAGCCAACTCATAGCAAATGTTGCCAAAGGAACGTGAATCCACTTCCATTGGAGTGATTGTAAAATGCGTCCAAACTTATGTTGCTGCCGCCTAAACAGGGAATGAGCACGAAGAATATTCAACAAGGTCCAATTGATTCAGCAATTCTCGCATCTGGGAATCGGATCTGCTGCGGATTTTGAAAGGCTGGCTTCATTGGCCCATTTGTACCTGACAATTCGGTTATCGGTGAGCGGTCGATGTCCGCCAGCGGCGTAGGTTCATGAACAGGTATACGCCTGCAAGAACTGCCTGCGAGTACAGATTTTACTGAATTCACAATCTCCAAAAATGCTGGAGAGACTGCTTAGTCTATACGCAAAGGCTTTAATATTTTCCTTGTTTTTTTTTTTGGGGGGGAAACATGAACGCTTTGTGGGAATTATTCGTGGCGTGTTTTCATTTATTTTAAGTTCGCATATATTTTTTCACACTTGAAAAGCTTTCAAGTTGTACCCAAAAACAATGTCTGGAAACATAAAAAACGGAAGAAAAAAATCGTACAAATAGAGCAGAGCACATTACCTTCATCATTAAAAGCAAAAACGAAATAAACCGCGAAAACGTTAAAAATGAAATATGAGCGAACAATTATACGTACGCATGGTGGGTGCATGATGCGGTCGGCAAACGTCAGTCATTTAGTCAAACATCGTTTAAAATTAACACTTCAGCACACATAAATTATGACAGCATTCAGAGACTTGCGAGAAAAAAATCGGCTTTCATACACTGTCGCACCAAAGGAAAGCGGAGCGAGTGTTTCATAATCACATGCACAAAACACACAAACACACATAGGTAGATATACATATATATGTAACGGCAACGCCGGGAAAAAATCCAAGCAATCACTCACCTCGCCCCCTGACGCTTTGCGTTGGCATCGTCGAGGAAATGCACGAAAATGCGAAAGCGGAAACAAATAAAAGCAAACAAAGGAAGAAATGCGAGCATCAAGAGGAAAACATGTTCACCATCGTTAAGTGCACACATGTGAGCTGTTGTGGTGCTGTCCTTATGCCATTTCTCCTTCCTTTTGTCGGGAATACACCAAATCGCACAACCACAACCACAAACCCAAACACACATCATGGGTTGTTGTGCCAGCAAATAATGCATTCGGCATTAAATTTGAATGAATTATGCTTGGCTTGTACCTTTTCTTTCTAGGACAGGTACTCGTGCGAGTTGCTAACAAGAAACGCGTGCTTTTAATGAAGTAATAACGTTTTGCGTTTGTGCCAAAACAAAAACACAATGAAATGGCATCCCGAGAAAAAAAACCTCACACACACACACACACAAAGTGTTGCATACATTAAAGGTTGTCTTTAAAGTGCACTGCAAGTGGAGCACACTTTCGGGGTGGGCAAATTTAAATGTCAGTATTTTTGCCAAGACGGTGTAGTGGGAATCGACCGTTTTGCTTAGTTTGTCTAGGACATCCTTCATATCGGGTGTACACAGGCTTCGGACATTCTTTTAGCCAAGAGTCGTAAATCCATAAAATAGTCTCTTGAAAAAGGAAAAGAAGTTGGCATGAAAATCAATATGTTTCTTACACCACATATTCGTCAGAATGTGGGCTAACGACACCATGTGGACGTTTGGGATGACAATGACAGTCCTACTCTCTGGAATGATCAGTGCTTGAGTGCCTGACTTCTATAACAGGAACGATCTATTTCTGTATCCTGCAATCATCGCTCTGGATTGTGTTGTTCCCCATTTAGTTAACCCTTTCGACCCGGATGGTACATATGTGTACCACTTGAAGTTTAAACAGTTTTAAATCAATGTTTCTGGGTTGTGATGTCTACGATTCTCATATTTCATGGTTTTCAATAGAACATTCATTTTGTTTTACAATAAAATAAAAAATATATAAAATATGATCCACTATTTGCTATATTGCTTGTTTGACTGAACTGTATAGCCTGTTTTACTGGACGGTTGGTACGCATGTGTACCACCAAACATCCCGACTGGTACAATGGTTTACCACCACCCCCGAGCCACCCTATTATTGTTTTTCAGATTTTCCTTCACCGATCATTTATATATTACTTAAATAATCTAATTCTGTCAAACATTTTAATTCAGCATTGCTATTCGAAAGCCGGGTCTACAGGGCTAAAGGTAATGAATATGAAACACCCTATTGATGGTTAGGCCACTTAGGCATCGACGCTTCGAAATATATGTAGATCCCATTCGGTAGAAACTTACTCTGAATGCTACTCCTTGGGAATTAGAACAAAACCACCTACCTGGCCTTCAACAAACTCAAAGAATGAAACACACACACACACACAGGATTGGCTTTCCATTCCACTCAAGTTCGCTGCGAATTTGCCACTTGCCATTTGAAAGTTTATCTTTTATTTTACACAAACTTGGAAATATTTCGAAGTGAAATCAAAGACACACACAAAGGACCAGTGCATGCAAGTGCAACAAAGGAATTACTTGAATTGGCACGAAAAAGGATACAAAGACATTAGCACTCGCACTCACCGGAAAAGGATTGAAGCGAAAGTAATACTTTCAAGTCTATGATAATAAAAACGAAGAAAATAAAATATTTGAAACAAATTGAAAGGACCCAAATGAATGCTTTGATAATGCACATCAAATGAAGGGCTCTTGAGTGGGGAAGTGTGTTTGCAAGATTGTGGCAAATAGACCAACAAAACATGACCAACTTCACTGGTATCTGCTCCACCACACACACATCCATCCATTAAATTGTAATATGGATGGATGTATGTACGCTTCGGGACAGACATACACACACACACACACACACACACATACATATGCAATACATGTCTGGTATGAAGAAGAGTAGTATATTCGTATCCGATATGTAACAGTGATCGATGTTATAAATTGTTGCTAATATCATAATACGAGGACATGACCTGACATTTGTTTTAATAACCGCTCACAACAGGTGGTGGTGATGGTGGCGATCTTGGTGCTGGACTACCACAAGTCATATCCGTGTGTGTATGTGTGTCTGTGAATGTGTTTGTGGGCACAATCATCGCAGCTCTCGTACGGTCTCGTTGTGCACCAGTTAATCACGTTAACAACAACTCTGAGTGAGTGGGCATATGGACAGGATTTGAGCCATTCATGGCACCAACGAAGAGAAGAGCTTCTTCCTCGCTGATGATCATCGCTGCAAGTAAATTACCGAACATGTTCTTCTGATCAAAGACAAATGTTGGACATTTAAAATGAAATGATGCAAGCGTATCATGGCGGTGTGATCAAACAGATCGCAGATTAATAGAATTTCTATTGCATTTTTTGATTTGCTGACGTTCTTCCAAATGATACGAGTTCAAAGGAGAGCAAAAGAGAGGCTGAGAGAGAAAACAATCATCCACGAAACGAAAATCTCAGATGTATTTCATAAGTTTATGCCGTTGTTTGGATGTCAAAGGCCATGTCTGGGAGCTTGGGAAATGTACGAAAAGAAATCGTTATATTTTCGCAAATAAATGGAGTCGTTAAGCGACAGATACCAAATATTATGGACTCTGACGGTTCTGGCCTCACATGGTTGATCCAATGTGAAGTATTTGTGAAGCCATTTGATTTTCGTATAAGACACCGCCAATAATACTGAATCGACTCCGATTCGCCAAGTCGCAACCTCAGCGGATCAACCCACGATACGGAGAATACGAGTACACATTATCCCAATGTCGACAGGCCAATAGCACAATGCTACCCCTAGTACTCTCTTAAATGGAATTGCGTTTACTTTTCCGGTGTAGAGTATTTCAGTTAATAAAGTCGTGAGTTCAAGGCACGTTTTGCATTTTTCTCTCGCATTTTAATATTGTTGTTGCTATTTAGAAACGCATGCACACACACACACACACACACACACCGAAGTCCAGACTCGGGATGTCATTAAAGCAACACTATGTTAAGTCTAACATAGCTGACCGAACTCCGAACACCGAACACCGACCACCAACCAAATAATCCCTAATCCCAGTGCTCGCAACATTTAACTGTTTGCGATGTCAGCCGATGAGAGACGACGATGATGAAATCCAAGCCAACCTATTGCACAGCCAGTCCAAGCTGAGATAACAACAACAACAACAACAGCTGGCCAATACCACCTTACAGTGGAGTGCGAGGTATGGTTGTCCACGGGCATGGCCAATAAATTAGAAACAGTAAGTCATTTAATCTAAATTAACTCTGAGAGCGGACTTGCGATGCCTTGAGTCTAGGACGCTCAATGGCAGACGCACAGACTGAAGAATATTGAACACCATTTGGCCATTATAATAATCATCATCATGTGTCATAAACATGATACAAGGCGCCGGTTAACAGTGATTGTTCTTTTGCTCTCCTCCAGGAGGCCCGGCGCTGCGCAGTCGCAGTCGCAGAGTCTTCCATGGTTTATGTCGGAGTTTAGTGTAATCACAAATAGCCACAGGTGGTATGGCAGGAAACGTACGGAGCAGAAAGCCTTCGATGTACCGCGCAAAGCTTCCACAGCGTCCAGTTGCTGCCAAATTGAAAAAGACAACGATTTACAGAATCCTATATGGTGGCTGTAAGCCGCCAGACTTCCTCCGGAATACTCGTTCTTGTTTGCGTCTGTAATTGATTTCGTTTTATTTGTGGCCCGAAAATTCAACATCGCATTGTGTGTGTGTGTGAGTGAGTGAATTACTTTTTTGCATCGTGTTTTCATGGGAACACAAGAGGTCCTTTTGGTTGTTTGTAAATTTCCTCCCCAAGGATGTTCATTTTAATGAAAAGCCCTAATTAATTGCTTGCAAATGCATGCATTGCTCTTGTAATTTGTACACAAAAGACGTCATAAACAACGCTTCGACAGAACCACAAAACTCTCTCACACCCCCACTCATATGACCAGGAATTATGATGAGATTCCTCCAACATCCGAACATGATTTTACTGCCAAAAAAACACACACAATTGCACATTACCTTTGTATGTGTGGATGACAAAAAAAAATACAAGAATTGCCAAAATAAAAAAACCTGGCGACACAGCAAAAGGATACATCGTGTGTATGTTTGGTATAGGAGCTGTATTCTTTTTTTTTCTGGGCCTTTGTTTAATTGAAGTATCCTCAGAGATTTGTAGAAAAATAATGTTGCAAATTTTGTACGTTTCTTCGTTAACAGGATTAAAGGAACGAACTTTGAATGCAGGACGATACAAGTGGCGTTATTTTCGAAAGGGAGCAATGCGAACGAACAATGGCTTGACGGCATAAAGGACACCCATGGAATGTTTTAGATAATAGAGTGTTTCCGACTCGATGCCAAGGGTCATTAGCCTGCAGTGACACAACGAAAACTGCGCAGAACCAAGCAATCCATTCCCCGCAGTCCCGATGCCACAGAACTATCGGGGCTAGATGGCCTTTGTCCCAGGATCTTAGATCTTTCAACAGATTTAGCGCAACTACGTATTTGAGATCCACGAAGTCTGTGTGTACACATGTATGTGTATGTGCTGGTACGGCGCAGTTACTCACCGGTGAAAATTCCCATCATTAAAAATTGAAGGCATTTGAAAATGCATTCGAAAATTAGGCAAACACGCCGAAAATCGTTTGCAAAACAAACAACGTTTCAAAAGTGGGAGAAAATGTTGAAGAGCTCCAATCATAATTCATATGCGCCAAAAAGACTTTGCTAGCTCAGAACAGCTAGTCAACCAGCCAGCCAGCTAGCTAGCTAGTTGGCTCATGAGCAAAATACCGATCCAATCATTTGTGAAGCCACAGCAACAACCACGGTCGCTATGAGGCGGATAATCGTCTGCTGACTGCTGACTGCTGTTGATGTTGGCCAAATCCGTTTTTCTTATTTCGTTTTTTTTTTTTGGGCATAAAAAATCGGTAAAACCGAAAGCAGAGTATGCCAGACTCTAACAACAATCACATAATTATAGTGCATGGTACTTGTTGTTGTTGTTATTGCTGCTGCTGCTGCTGCTGAAAATATGGATAACAGGACCGACGGACAGGGGAGATAAAAAAGAATATATCCGAAAACAAACATGCGATTATGGATTTGCGTTGATGGCGAAATATGAGTCAAAGTCAAAAATAGCTACAGCAGCCACCAACAAATAAGAAGAGTAGCATGTGCCCCCCGCCGCAGCTCACAATACTGCAAACGTGATGATGCGCTGGTAGCTTTTATTAGCGCACATTTTTCGAATTGGTAGTTACAACTCGCATCCCTCCCACTCTCCCCACGCGTCCGATTTTCGATAGTGGGATGATAATTCGGGTGCACATTATTCCCATACCGAGGCTTGTGTGTCCATGATACCGATACAATCGACAATCGATGAAATGCAATACGACTTCTTGAGAAGATTGTGATATGTCGGATTTTCGCAGGACACACCATCCTCTCCAGCCTCGTACGATCGTAGCCAAGGAGCTCGGTCTACAAAGAAATGCTGTTGGAAATTAGGTTTTACGTGTTGCCACACAACTATGCCGACGTCGCCGTCGCCGTATGCCCTGGCGATATTTATTCAGCTCGGAGCCAAAGTTAACAGCGGGCACAGCAGCGCTCGCTACACACACCGCGCAGCTGCGCTTTAATGACACCGTGAATGAAGCAATAAAGCAGCCAACTGCCGAACAGAATACCGGTCAGCCAGGCCGTCATCCGCATCCACTCATCCATTCAGTCTCGCTTGGCGCACCATCATCATCAATATGAAAACATGATGATGCACTACTTCCAAATTGTCGTTGGCTAATTTTTAGGTTCGCATTTGGGTTTAGGTTTCAATGAAATTGATTAAGCCACTTGGCTGTTGTTGCCGTGGCTGCCGTGGTTGCGGCTATGGCCGTTGCCATTTCGTCAAAAGTCTTCAGTCGTCAGCCGTAAGTATTTGTTTAGATTTTATCTCACGCCATATTGCACAATTGTTTTGAACCCATTCCGTGACCTTTAAGGAGTATTACTTTGTTCCATATTCAAACTCGCTTCAATCTGTAGCACCACAAACTCAATTATTATCTGTTGCTCATACATATATATGTGCGTGTGTGTGAGAGTGTGTATGAATCCATAGATAGAAACCTAAAAGCAACATGTGAAATTGATTCGTAGCGCTCTATTTAATAAGTCAATGAATGTATCAGAGATTGCATCATGTGGCACTTCTTCCACACTTTCTGCCATCGCTAGCTCGACACCTTGTGCACCATTGCGATCATCCTGGTGGTGCTGGTAGTGGTGGTGATGATGATGACTACTTACGCCTGGTAGCTTCTATTCTAAATTTGCAGGCTACCTTTGCCACGATGGCATGACTGTTGCCCGTTGTTAGTGCGGAGTAGTTGGTAGTCAAAGAGGCTCACAAATTTTCATGGGAATTACATACGTGCCAAATTATTTGATTGCCATCGATTCGGTCTGTTCGTGTGTGCAATGGATACGGAACATCTTCATATGTTACGTGACTCCATAGCGTTAGTGAATTTCCAGAGTCAACGAATTATTCGGAGAAATTCTCAGTGTCGACAAATTAGAAATTAGACTACATATCGCAAATATGCGATTTGGATTTGAATCCCGTTCGCCACAATCAGCAATAGACTGCATTTGTGGAACTTCCATCTGGTAAGGTTATTCATTTTTGAGTTCCAGATAACAGCTAACATTACTTTATTTGTTTCAACTCATATTTTTAATGTTGGGTTCGAAATTGAGTACGAATCTACATTTCTAGGTTGGAGTAATCGACTTGATTGAGAGTTTGATCCAAGCCAGATTTATCTATGGCATCCATACAACTGTAACTGATGGGAATGGTGTAGGGTATCGTAAAATCACCATGTTACCCTTGTTGACTTGTCTTCAAGTTTTGGTCGCTGTAAAAGGTACCTTCAACGGTATCAGAGTATTAGAGCACAATAAAAATACCTTCAATCGGCGAATGTGTGTGGTCCGAGGATTTGGAAGGTCCGGGTTTAGACAGAATCATAATTGTGATCGTGGACCTCTTGTCTGAGCTGATAATCGTATAAAAAGGGTGTTCTTCAAATCATAAATAACGGTCATTATGGCCACATTCATTTGTGCACGAAGTACATCTGCAATCCAAGTCGGTTCCATCAAAGCTCGATTGTGGTGGCGCCGTTGCTGCCCAAATAGCTCCTGTAGGCTCTAAATCTAAACTATTATTTTAAAATCACAACTACTAGAAAGAATATCGAAACTATTGTTCGGCGGCCGTGCAAAGTATCTCAGCTAAACCTTTAGAGCCGACTTGAAACAATAAGTTGCGATCAGTGAGTATTCAAATTATATCGTGCGCATTGGTGTCGCTTCCGTATGATAGACAACATCCCTTTCTGTAGGTGTCTTCTTCAGCAAACAGCTGAACTACCTTGAATGCCACCTTTGGCCAATTCTCCATCGGAATTAAAAATATGTCTAAATAACCCATACCACCTTAATACTCTCAAGTGTTTTTCAATTCAGCAAAGATACGATTTTGTTTTTTTGTTCAACAAAATGAATAATACTGTCCGAACTATCCCCTCAGTATATGACGGCCATCCGAGAGGGGTCATTACACAAATCATATGTACTTAAAATCATCCGTTTAAAATGGACACCAAACAACCAATTGATGAGTTTAGACAAGAAGACGCGATTACCGCTTTGCCATTCCACAAGTGGAGCGCCATCTCCATCATCTTTCTCCACCGTGACTGTCGCTGTTACAGTTTCGACTTGCAATGTTTCGGGATGGGGGATGTACGTGTGTAGTCCTATGTCGGTTTGTTTGTGTTTACGTTGGACCACATTTGTTTATCTCTCTGTAGTCTTTACTAACGGCCATCATTCCGTCCTTCAGTTGAGGAGGCAGGGAATATCATCGACATTTCAATTACTGAGTTACCCCATCCCGTGGACCGAGCGGCTGTTCGACTGTTGGAAGATCGGCGAATCATGTGAAATAGATTTCAATGAAAGTCATGTTTTCTTTGGCAAAGCTCATCATGCATGGGTGCAGTGGAATACGTGGTTACTTAAGCAGAGGGAGTCTACTGTTGGTATCCAGCTCGTCAGCTTAATAATATGTGAGGGAGAATTTATCGTGTCTGACATCAATCATTAAATTCCATGTTTGGGCTTCGCTATCTCTTATTTTTGCTTTTTGTTGGGTCGTTGGGGTTGTCCATGTATTGTTTGTTGGTTTATGTGGTAATTGGATATGTGTCAGATTGTGTTGTCGTAAGAGGTCCATGATGAATGATGTAAAGATGTGGACCTGTAACTGTTCGAAGATCTTTAAATGACCCCATGAAAGCGAAATTATCGCTGTCGCTGCTAATGATTGACTGGAGCTAAATCACGGTCTGTCCCAAACAACTGTTCTTTTGTATGTAGATTTAAAATAACTAATAGGCACCATGTCGCTGCTTACTCCGAATCAACTGTTCCTTATTGACCGTTTAATACAAGATACTTATTAAGCTATTGCAAGTAACGAAACGTCACTCCACTTTGTTCGCTTATTTTTCGATCTTTTTTATTCGTTAATTCAAATAATTACCAAATACATACATATATCAATATTAATATGGATTGAATTGTGGACAGTTCCGAAACGAACACAAAGTAGGTTCTTTTGTCCATTCACAGAAGATGTGTCTACGAAACAAACAATTATTTAAAAAATACATTTTTAGGAGACCGAAGAGTCACAAACGGATTATTATGCAAATTCGGCTATGAAGTGTGTTTCATTATCGATTCAAGAGATTAATGGGCTGAATGAAAAAAGTGTAGACGTTCGTATGCGAAACCTTTACTACATGACCGAATGTGAAAGAAACAAGTTAGGAATTTAGGTGAAGTACAATAGAGAGAAGAGCTCCACCAAAGCAGAGTACAAAGAATATTGAAGAACACCACCCATTACCTCTCAGAGTCTCTCTCGCTTGGGTTGGCTGCGCAAATCCGAAGTCGAAATCTGAATTCGGTTTACTTCCGCATTATCGCTGTGAGCTACAAATTTGAAGGTGATGTTGGCAAGACAGCGGAATAGGAACTACTGCTAAGCAGTTCTTGAATGCCAAACCGCAACTGATGGTGGGGGGGGGAGGGGGTTGTTGGTTATAAATGTCCAACATAATATATACACATGCCAAACATACATACATACATACATATATGTAAGTATATGCATAGTATGCATATGAGTTGTACAGAAGTGAAGAAGAAGAGAATACTGATTTAAGATTTCCTCCGAACCAACAACTAAGGCAAGTTTTTGGCGAATCCCTGTGCCATGTAGAACTCATACAAATCGTGGCCACAATGTGGAAGTGTACAGGGCTCACTAATTTTGGGAGCAGTTCGCCATAATGGAATGATGAGGGGAAATAGGTAAACGCCCGTCAGAGTAGCATACCCTCCAACAGACACCAATGGCCGTGCAATATATTGTAGCTCCATAGAGTTGTCAGTTGAATGCTTTTACAAAACCGAATCGCACCGATCATCAATTAACATCTGTTAACAATGAGCTGGAACGAAATAAGGCAACAGACCCACAATGTACGGGCACAAGTAAGTAACCCCGTTAAAGGTCTTATCGCCCAACACCGAGAACAAAATACAAAAACAACAGTATGATGAAAACGACAACAACAACGACAGCAAGTGAGCACCGGCCGGAGGGGACAAAAGTGAGAGTCAGACCGAAACAACAACACAAATCGAAAAAAAAAAAAGTCACATCGATCTGGAGAAATTACTGCAGATCAACACAAACAAGAGCAGCAACAACAAATCTTATCATCCCAAAAATACATGACCATAGACGACACAGATCGCGTAAGACAACGACATACATGGTGAACGACGGACGGCAACCAGGCATGGCAGACACAAAAACCCCGACTTTTTCTTGTTATAAACCAGTATTTTTTTATGAATTATTTACTTGGCCAGCTGGCAGAGACAGCACAAGTCTAAATGTAGGTGACTGACTGACTGATCGTTGTAATGTGTACGAGGTGGGACATAAAAGGTCGATAAGAAAATTATTGTAACTGAAAGAAGTACAGAATTGCATTCGTTTTTTTCTTTTTCAACTAATTTTGAAGCTGTCGTAATTTTAAACGGTCTGACCGATATTTCGAAATACCACGAAAACTTTACGCAGCCGCACTTTCAAAAGCTTTCGAAGATTTCGGTATTAAATTGCGATTTAAAAAAAATATACAGTAAGAGCTCGATTTGCGCAACCGATAGGAAATCAAGCCTGTTGCATTAACTGAGATTGTTGCACTTACCGAGCCCCAAATATATATGTTGAAATATTGAAATCGAAGAATATGGAATTAAAAATAACAAGAAAACAACGGTAAAATAACAGTTATAGTACGCTCGTTCACAGTGGACAGAGTCGAACAGAGAATAATGTTGAAAAGGGAGCATTTGGTTTAACCGTGACCTCCAAACAAAGTTCCTGATTTCAGTGCATCAGAAAAAAGTTGCACTTATCACGACCATTTTCTTCGAAAGATGCACTTATAAAGACCGTAATATAAAAAAATTACGGTTGCGCTAATCGGGGAGTTGCAATAATCGGGGGTTGCAAAAATCGAGCTTTTACTGTAATTCGAAAAAATTTATGAAGTCAGGAGTTGGAAATTTTTATGATTTTTGAATTGTGTTAGTTTCCATTGTGAAGTTTTTTTTTTTTGTTCAAGAAGAAAACTTACAGATTTCAAAGTTGTATCCAAATAAGACGATTTGCTTGCTTTGAAGATAAAATCAGATTCGATTCGTGAGGAAAGACATTATATCGTCCACAGTTCACGGATCATCTGCTTTCGCAACTACCCAGGTTTCGGTGCCATAAACTGACACGTGGAGATATTTGAGATCTAAGATATGTTTCAGTGTCACTTTATCCCAGCCGACACCTTCCAATCGTATCCACGAAATACACAATTCTATGACCCAACTTATTAAACCGCCCCCCAGGCAACTGCAATTACTTCGAAAGAAAGAAACAATTTAAGATCACAAACAAATAGCGAGAACTCGTTATTTTCAATACACACAAAAAACCGTCAGACTATCACTTATCAAAAAGAAATTGGGTAAACGAAAATATCAACAACACCACCAACAACAACACCATCAATAATAACAACGGCAAGCGTTTCTCATGCGCTACGCATGCGCAACTGACTGACTTGCTGGCAAGCAAGCTCTCAGTGCAAATGAATACTCGCTTAGATGAGAACACGCCCGAGAGGGGGAGAACACGCGTCGTCGTCTCAGATTAAATGTACGATTTCCACCGTCTGGCGTCCAGTGGTCAGTGGCCAATGTTCAGTTGGCTTTAAGCCATTAACACGATCGGTTTGAATATTTCACAACATAAAATACGCTCTCACAACGACGACGAAAGCTCGAAACCAAAGCGAGCAAAACAAAATCAAGAGTGACGAATATCGGACTATCGGCAACTAACTAACTAACACACACGCACACACACTACACCACGCTGAGCAACGACGCAAACAAAAGCGAAAGTTTCCAAGTGCAAACAAAACAAAAGTGCTCAAGAATAAAATAAAGAAAATACTTAAAACCAAACCGAGTCATTCAGCTAAGTCACTTTCCGTTAAGCCGAAATGCCTTCCACCAGCCATCCCCGCCTTGTGTTCTATTTGATGTGTGTCACCTCCCTGCTGGCCGTGGCAAGCACCGATACCGGTAGTAGAAAAAACTCATACTTTATGTCCTATTTCTATTACCTGATACTGAACTTTGTCAATCCCTACGCTTTCCCCATATACCAAAAAATTGTACATATGTGTCTGTCCTAACCGGCCGTCCGCTATCCCCGGTCCCCGGTACCAAAACTAAACCGAATATTTCGGCTCAAATGCTGTGTTAAATAGTAAATAACCCAATTACGTATATACGTACATATGTATACCTAATACCTAATGTATATATTCATATGTAGCGTAGTCTATATTTTAAGAACACCCACTTAGTACATAAGATGAGGGTCGGTCCTAATCGACCCGCCACCATTTCGAGTAGGTTGACGACAAGTTTGACGACCATAGAAATCGGAACTAATCTGCACTCAAGGACCTCAAACTAAAAATTAGAAAACAACATTTTGGCTGCGGAGGGAAATGTCTTCGGTGTAATTGTGGGTACCTTCCAAATATTTATTGGAAAACGTTATTATTCTAACTGAGAGACGTTAAAACTGACATCGTCCAAAATCCAAATTTTTAAAACAATTGAATAAGATCAATTAATTTGTGAATCGGGATTTTATCATTGTGTCTTGTGAACTTATTGTTTGAATGATTGAAATGAATCCGGGGGTAATTTTTAATATACCAGACAAGCTGTTGTAGATATAGAGGAGCCACGATTGTTTTAGACTATACGCACTATAATGACGACGGTCCACAACATACGATTGTAATCGAGAAACTATTCTATTAAACTTTACATTGATGAATGACAAAGACTAAACTTACCGACGACGACATGTTGTACGATAAATCGTTCTTGGTCTGCGTAGAATATCCCATGTGGAATTCAGCCGACAGGTGTTGAGACAGAAATTCGAGACTAAGGAAGAGACCCATGTCGGACATGGTATTTGCCTGGCGGCCAGTCCCAGTAGTTTAGTGTGTAGTTCAATTGAAAAATACCGCCATTGTAGAGATGTGGGCACGTCCACGTCCGTCTTAGAATCAATATGGGGAGCGTTTCGCAAATTGTATCCGATAGTTTAAATTTGAGTGGCATTGAAAGAAGTTGGCGTCCTTGAAACGATGATCGATGTATTGAGTGATGACTTCCGTTTCCGTTTCCGCTCTCGTCTAACTCGGAATGGTGTGAGCTATCAAAAAACAAACAATATTTGAATATTTGTTCTAAGATGGTTTCAAGGCTTTATACATATATGTATGTATTGTACATACATACATACATATGTATGCACATAAATCTAGATTGTAAAAATGTATATGAATTGTGATTTTCAGTGTGTCTTCTTCGCGTAGAATTTAAGTTTTGCAAATATTTAAATTTATGCATTTTTAATAAATAAATGTTTCTTGTTTGTGTCTGTTCAAACCAATAAATGCCTCGGTGGTCTTCATTCAATTCAAAAAGAAAAGAAAACAATTCTTAAGTGACCTTCAAATCAACAAGTCAGTAAGACTGTTAAACGGGTTTGGGTCCCTCTAGAGCGTTCGTTCTGAAACTGCAGCAAGCTACAAACAAAACGCCAAACGTTGTCATTATATGAAAGTATTGAGAAGTTGTTATCATTCTCAGTCGTATTACCTTGTATCTGCATACATATGTTCATACGTATGTATTTCCTAGTCGAACACCTACACTTACACTCGCCTATATTATTTAATAGTAGTATTTAAAGTACCCAGAATGTAGTGTGTAAGGAGATCTAACTCCAACACCCTCCTCGTCGGACACACTGCACTGGCCCATAGAGACATCGAACCGGCTCCAAGTCTTGGGCATTTTAACAGTCTCGTCACATTCCTGACTGGCCAGTGTCACTCCGAACGAGTTTTGTGGCCAATTGCCGCGCCGCCACTACCAATGCACGATTCTCAGACAGCCGACAATCAGAAAGAAGAAAAAAGGTGTTGAAACCTCAACCCCGAACAATTCGTTGAGCGACCAAAATGCCGTCGAACAAAAATTACTCTGAAGGTCGCCATAAACATTTAAATTTGATTTGTTTTTATTTTACTTTTCGTTTGATTTGGTTCTCTTTTGTATTATACTTTAATGCTGCTCTCCCTCCCTCTCTCGCCACTGTTATACTTGTGTCGTGTTATTGACCTTAAGTAAGGTTAGCACAGTCATTCACAGTCACAGTCACAGTCTCTCCGTTGTTCGTATGTACGTACGTGTGTTTTTGTTTATAAGTGTTTGCTTTGGTTGTTGGTGTTAAACTTTAATTATTTTTCTGTTGTTGGCTATGGTTTGTTTTGTATTAATCGAAAGGTCAGTGGAACACTAAGAGCTGTTCTAAACGGCAATCGTTTCCAACGGAGAACATTTGTGGTTTCAAATGTATTGGTCCATGAGAGGAATATGAGAGACGTTACGGATGAGTTCAGCACTGGGCCGTAAGTAGATAATGGGGAGGACATCTCTTGCCGGGTATCGTTGCTAGGTATCGTTTGAAAGGTATATTGGCTGTAAATAAACGGACGAGGTCGTGGAATTTTGTAAATAGTGGCCCGGGTTGTGTCCAGTGTACGAGTATTTTACCACTTTAACCCATAACATTTTAGCTTATGAAACGCCAATGGAACCCGGCGAGGATTTGGCTTACGAAGCCGCCAAACAATTGGGTCTGCTGAACTATCGCCTCAATCTACTGAAGCTGGAGGAAGAGTCCCGACAAGTGTCCCTGCCGAATGCAACAATCAACAACATCTTGAGTCGCATCCCCTGCACCTGTGAGAAGGGCGTCTGTAAATGTTGTGCAGGTACGTAGCGAACACTCAGATCGCCTCAGAGCGCTGACATGACATTTGGTCGATTTGCAGGTCTGTTGTCGGTAATTGGTTTGAATTCGTGTACTGAACTGGTGTATCGTCCGGAAGAGTTCTCTTTTGAATTGCGCATGAGAGTCAACAACAATGTGTGGTTCAAGCAAAAAGTTTCTGGCAAAAATCCGCCGCCAATGTGTTTCCGACCACCGAGATTTGGCTTTGCCCGAGCTTGCATTCAATTCCATGACATATGGTTCATTGGACGCAACATGCATGTCTGCATGTACATGTCCGGTTCGTTCCAAGGTTACGAGCTATTCGAGCGGTAAGATGAGGGGCGTGCCCAGTACGCAATGACCCCAACTAATATTTTCCCTATTTGTAAATTTCAAGAAACTTTGACTGCTTGCTGTTCGGCGACAAGGGTATAAAAATAGTGAAACCCGAGGATGGTTACCCCGTACGTCCTTCGGATGTTGAAATCGACGAAGACAACGATGATATCGAAGACTACGACGAGAATGTCGTCAGGAAGAGGAGACACTTCCCAAGAGAATGATACTAACGTCAGGCGCATTTAATTAGATATTTATTTATTTATTCACTGCAGTTATTTATTTATTCTCTTTTTTTTATTGTTATTTATTAGAATTTTTCCCATTTTTTCCACATTAAAATAAACTGAATTTGAAATGAAACACCAACATCATTTGGAGCTGAAACAAAATAGGCACAAGCTGGCACCACCCAGTTTGTGGAGGTCGTGTAGTGTCTTCGGATTCCCAGCTACATTAACTGTCACCACTTGTCTGCCGTCCTTCGTTTGGCTATTCGAAGTAACCCCCGGCACATCTGGGAAATGTTATCATCACTTGCGGACGTTCATAATACTCGGCGCACTTCAAAAGCCTTCAAAAGTAGGTGCTAGCGCCACTTGTTGCCTCAATTATGTCTATTATCCTTGTTATACATGAGCTGCTTTCCACATCTGCATATCCTTTTGTGATGATGTGTGAACTAATGCATACACTGCCTGCTCCGGCATTCTACCTACAGCCATACAAGACGGGAGCAGCCATACGAGGAGCTACACCAGCCATTAATGAATGCTAAACAAGTGCACCACTTTAATGCTTGTGTTGTGGCATCACTGGCATCATCGTCATCGTCATCACCATCGCAGATGCCGTCGTCAGCGCCAGTGCTGCAATCCCCCATTCATCCAATGTGGCAAGAACCAAACCAGAACATTGCATTTCACACAGACACACACACTCACACACGTACTTAGTAGAGGGGTCGAGGCGGATCGTTCGGTCGGTCCTCCGAGTGCATTAACGGATGCAAACAAGGAAATGCCGTACAAACTGCAGGCTCATACGAGTGCGACGTTCCCTTTGGCCCTTCACTTCTGCAGTTCACTTACACATTCAGGAGTACATATGTCTGTATGTCAGACCTCGCATTGCCCTTTCAACTGCTGCATGTGAATGGAGTTGTTGCATGTGAGTGAGTGGCTGTGTGTGTGTGTGTGTGTGTGTGTGTGTTGCATACCAAGCAAACGAATGCAGCATGTATGGAGTATGGATGCATTCATCGTCAGTAACGCCAGTACATGAATGCATGAAATATGCACTGCATCCCCTGCCACGAACCATTTCACCCAACAAATGTGATATGAAACGGCGACGAGAAGGTCGTACCACAACAAAAAACAAGGATACGATTTCTGTTCAAGTACTTTTCGAGGCGTTTAAAGTGGGCCAATATTCTCTGGCATGCAGAGAGTTGTGAAGGTGTTTAGTTGATAGCACTTGTGGCAAACGAAGTGGAATCTCTTCGGCACTTGAATGCCAAACGTAAGGCACGTATGCCAAACAAAAGAGTACTTGTTGCCCATGTGTCGGATATGACAATCAGGTGTGACGATAAACCCATTATGTGCCCTTAATCGCCCTCCCTTCCTACTTTCGTCGCATCTCGTTGTCACACAGTCATTAAGTTGTTCTGTTCAATCTAAACAAAAGTCCCCTCTGTGTTTGTTTATCTCTCCGCATCCGCATATTGACCACTAATTTGCATTTTTACTTTCAATCCGCTATAATTCAATTTCAAACACAAACAAACAACAAGCCATGAATGGAACTGTTGCCATAAACATGAAACGACCGGTAAATGGGATGACTGACCACCACGCAAGGGGCTTAATTCCAATGACATGCCACCGCGCCTGTTGCACACCACCAGGGTTGTTGGCAATGACCGACCACCACCACCACCAATTCGATAACGAGATTGACCTCTCCCCTCGCCTGGTCATTCGAAGCAACAGATAAGATAAATAACATGAAAATCACTTAATGGCCACTGGTCACTCAGTCGCTGAGTGCCTGATGCGATTTGTGTGCGATGATACTTCGAGTGGTCAAATTTGTCTTCAGGGGTTTTTTTTTTCTCCCGTTGTTCTCCCGTTTGCTACGGATGATGTGTGTGTCTGCTGGTGTGTGCGTGTGGTGGTCATCTGTTGTATCCCCGGAGGGTATTTTATTTCACGTTTTCTCGCTTCGTATGTAATTGTAGTTATTTCGTAATAAATGACCACTTCCGTGTTTTCTATTCAATTGAGCCGGTTGTGTTGTTATCGTTGTTGGTGTCACTTGGAGTGGCGGAAAATCTGTGATGAGTGTAATTGAATATGGGTCATCATCATCATTTGACCAGGGGGCGCAATTTGTTTGATTAGATTTCGTGCTCGAGAGGTGTTTGTTGTGACATGTGACATTTATGGGATTGCATTGAGAGGCGGAAATAAAGACAACAAGGATATGATTTATTGACACGGATATGTTTTGGGCCAAAAATGAGGTGACCAGAGTCGGCATGTACGGACGAATATGTGTCTGGATGCGATGCCGGGGATCAGAAATCCAGAATGCCAATTACGGGCTATCTTTCTAAGTAAGATATTTCGAGTATATAGAGTATGTTGTGCTTGTTCGCAAAACTACCCCCGTTTGGAGTAGCCGCTGGCATTTACCACCCACCCTCTTGCGACTTAACGGGGCGGAAGGGGTGTTTCGGGCGATGGAACACTGTCTCTTTCGTACAGTTTGTTGTTCTATCGGAAGCCATATTTGTTTATACAGAAGTAAGTACATCTCATAAATTTCTATCAAGTATTTATAAATCTTTTGAATGAAAGAACAAAAAAGTATTTTTCAGTTTGGTTGGCATACTTCCGTTTCCGTTTTACAGGAGTTTGCCATTAAATGATTTACTTGTGAATGAATGCCACTATTCCAATACAAAATTGAGAATTATTACTCCGGTGGTTTCGTTGCCACAGGCGGAGCAAGCACGAAATCTACGTGTATGTATGTGTGGACATTGGGGTGTACTGTAAAATGTGTGCTTCACATAGGGCGCCGTCTCCTCCTACCGGCGCGCCGGTTCCTTCGTGGAATATTCAGGGAAATAAGTAAGTTGAGCACAAAACTTACAGGAGCGTAAAAGAATTATTTCAAAACAACTTCTCCAATTAAACCGAAAATCGGCCAACACGAAAACATTTTGTTAATTCGTTCAAAATTAACCTAATTACGTAGTTATGCACATATTCGCCGTAGAACTTAATTCAAAAATGCACTAAACTGTGAATGTAAACTGCGACAACCTTGCCGCTGTTTGATCTTTGAATGTACACAAGAAATCGGTTGTTCAGTGCACCCTCATGTGTTTGGCCGAGTTACGCGTGGTATTTTCCTTCCCGCTTTATTCATTTGCTGTTGTTGGTTTCATTTTCGTTTCCCCCCCCCCACCCCCCATCCCTCCCCCGGCCGATTGAGATGGAGTCTCGACTTCATAAGAAGATTTATTATACATTTTTTCTGTTCATATTTTAAATTGATTTTGGTACTTAAATTCTATAAAGGAAGGTGGCTGGCAGTGGGGTGACGGGTGAGCGGATAGCTAGTTATATACATTAGTATTATTTTTCTGACAGCCTTCTCTAATCCCTGTTTGAATTCTGTTCAACTTCAGATCATACATCGGATTTCAAATAACGGCGCTTCATTTCGAGAAGTTCACATTGGATACGTTTCATGTGGTACAAATTAAAAATATCCACCATACATTAAATTTTTAAACGGATTTTAAACGGTCTTCAGAAGTAATTTGCAGGCGTGCTACCTTAAAATTGAGAAATATTCGGGGTCAGTTTTCTGAGCTTTGTATGGTCCGTTGAATTCTGTTGGCTAAAAGAAGGTAGGCCTTCATCACAGAAAAAATATACTGGGAAAGAATCGAGCAGGAATCGATAAAGGTGGGTGGAGTTCTTATGCCTCCAACTGACCTGGAAACGTGCGACGAAAGAAAGATGACAGTTACAAAGGTTACGGGTTGTGTGTTGTCTTAGGTCCGCCGTAACTAGGTACAATGATGTCCGCATCGGTGAGGGTCGCTTATTCTATAGCCACGGCTCTGACACATTGTTACTTGCTCATCCAAATGAAGATATGAGCGCAGCCGGAGAGCTGTATCCTAATCTGAACAGCAGCAGTTTTAGCTCCATCTTAAATACGCCAAATAGCCCAGTCAAAGTACTCCATTCCTCTTGCCGCTAGCTTCTATTTTACACATGAAAATGGATTTTGATCTGATGTGCGCTATTTTCTGAACTGACTTTGAAGCGTTCGCTCCTTCAGTTCATCTATCCATCACTCCGTCGTTGGCCATTGACTTCATGTTAACAATTAATTCAGCAATAAAATATCGATACGTGATAAATCATCAATTTGCCGTTCATTGCCATCCAATTCAGTTCAGTACGGTGTGTGTTGGTGTGAGTGAGTGTGCGTGTATTATCATTTCCATGAGATCTCAGTAATTTTTTTTTTATGATTTTAAGAAGTCTTCTTTTATGATTTGGAATCATTTGCATATGAAAAATGTTTTTATGGTAAATTGCACACACACACACACATAGACAATGCATTTGTTGTAATTATTTGTGGATGGATAGATAGGGAGAGAGAGAGAGAGAGCTTAACACAATTACATCGAACGTAGCAACCCGGATTTCGGCTGGGGAGGGAATAACCAATTAACGATATGAGAAATTCGAATTCTCAAAAGAAAGCGACAAGAAAACAACAACACAAACAATGGAAATATGCAAATTACGAAATACTCGACTTTACCAGCCACAAAGTAACGTCGCGCAGCCGATGAAAGGCTCAACTGATACATTGGATGCGAAAATCCTTTCCGCTGTACAGTTTTCTGTCGTGCTGGGGCTGGCCCAGTTTTAATATAAAATTGCATTCGTCCTCGTAACAACCACAACCATTAATGTTACATTTTCGCCACAATCTGGCAACACCGGCCACTTACAAACCATGCGGGGTTTAGGCACGCATGTTGTGACCCCTGAGTATGTGTGTGTGTGTGTGTGTATTTTTATCACTGGTACTGTGATTCGAAAGTGTAAACCCTTTCGCTTGGCCGTCATTGAAATGCGTGTATACACTTTGGCATTCGCCGTGTTGTCGAGGGGTGTACACGAGTACGCAAATTGGAATGTGTGTATGTATTTATTAAAGGAACGATCGACTATATACTGACATTCTGTGTGTGTGTGTGTTTGCCGTGATGAGGGGAAATTTCACGGCCCAAGCACAGTGAATGCAATTTATGTAAAAAAGCCCTCACGCGTAGACTGGCTCCAATTTGACCCAGTGCCAAATGTAAAGTTAGCCCCCCATGTTCGATCTACTTACAGACCGATGTACATATGTATACATGTATGATAAGGACTCGCAAACACTTCCATTAGATAGTGCACATGTCAAATTCCCGATGAGAGCTACAAGCAAACCAATGGTGACTTAGATCGGACACTTTTGTCAAGGCAACCTTATGCTGCTATTTGTAATAACAATAACACCACAAACACTCTTTTTCTTGTTTCAAACTTTAATAACACTATGCAACAGCCATTTTGTCCAAGGGATTTTTATTATATTTCATCAAATCGAACAAAAGATGTAAAATTATCGACAAAAACCGCGGGGTGTTGGTAATATTAAGTATCACAAATACATTCTTCAATTTCATATTTCAAGAATTGAATTAAGGGCATTGTCGCCCACTGTGCCATGTATACTAAGTGTACTATGTATGTGTAGTGTGCGTGTGCAGCTTCTATAATAAATACATTTAAATATTCTTACATACGACGTTATGATTACGCAAAACCACTTCAAATATTTTCCTCTGAGACATCTAGAACGCGAGGACATCATATCCAAACCTAGTTGCGATATTATAGCGAAAACATATTTCCCACAGTTCATTTTGGAATATCATTGAACTGATATCGAAGCAGTGAACTCTACAGACAAACTCCAACTTCGAACGGGTTCTCTATGGAGATGCTTTACACGGCTGTACGTTGATCGTACTCCGAAATTGGCCGGCACTTGGCTCCGATGAAGACGTTTCTGAGCACATTTTTGAATTCGAGTATTTCGTCTAACCAGGATTAGAATCTGGGTTGCTCAAACGCTGTTAACAAGCAAAACCGCCGCATACCCAGAGAGTAACAATTTGGAGTGGATTTTGAAGCGGGGGCATCATTGGCTAATTCCTCATTGAAATGGCTGCTGGAAACACAATTTGGACGATCTCAGGTTCCTGAAGGTCGTCAAGTCATGCCACACAGCCGATGCCACAATCGATATTTGCGCACCAAGTACGATATGTCAATTGGGCACCTCGGAAATGTTCCCCGCATGTTCTTTCCATGGAATGTTAAGGGAAATAAGTAAGAGTATGCTTTACATGAATTTAGTATTTCTTTTACTGTAGAATATGAATATGGGAACTACATACATACATACGTACGTAATTTCATACATAAAATTATTTAAAGAAAATTATAAATATTCCCACTATTAATTATCATTGATGTTCGTATCAATTGCCTCTTTTTAAATACAAAATCGACAAATAACAAAATCATAAATGTCCATAAGAGAAAATCCGAAGGCAACCCTCGTATTTTCCATAGACACGAGCATGTGAACTATCCTAGAAAAAGGGTTGTGGCCGAGGGGGATGTTTCTGTGGCACTGCTTGCACCCCATGTACAAATCTATGTACGACAATACATATGTATCTATCCCATACACCCATACATGTGTGTCGCTCAGTACATAGTACATACATATGTATGTACGTATGAATACATGCATATGTCTGTGCGTACAATGTGGGCGATTGTGGCCTTGTCAATGGGGTAATTTTGTCATGTTTCACTTTCTGTTTGCGTTACCAGGGAAAATGCGTGTAATAAAATTCAACCACTTTTTTCTCGAATTAGAACAGACAACATGCGCCATTTTTCTTCCAGAATAGAAAAGTCAAATTAATTGTTATCCGTGTCGTTCGTAAATAACTCGGCATTTTTCTCTGAGAACAATTTATTAGTCTTCTAAAAAAAAAAAAAATTGCCGTTGTTTGCCATATTGTTTGGTTAAAAAAAAAATAATAATAAAAAACACACGCACACACATTACATGCGTTTAAACAGTTAATAATCGTTTGACAAACAGTCACAATAAAATGTCGTCTGTATGCAATTCCAGCTATGAAGAGATTGGGAAGTTTGACTACGCTCGTACTCTCTTTCGTAGCATAAAACGGATTTTGAATCCTACAAAACGGAAAACTCTTCACCTTCCATTCAGCGGACTCGGATCCAAGATTATTCGCATGCAAAAGACCTCCGGTATCTTTGGAATATTCCACGATTTCATTCTATTGTGAAGAATGGCCATTTAATACATTTGTCTTGTAAAAGGAGAAATAACATGTCCTAAACAAACTATGCGGATGTCTTTCAAAAATAAAAGCTTATGGGTTACTAACAAATCTAATCAACCAGAACATAGACACTTTCAATCGTGCCTCGTTTCATTTGGGAACATTTGCTCTACTTATCTCGGACAATTTTTAAATACTGTACGACTATTCGGGAATTCTAATAAAATACGGTGAATTACAGAAAACAGAAAAAAAAAACTAAATGACAGAGGGGCTATTTTATTTTAAGTCAGCGGCACACGGAAAGCCATTTTGCGATTTAAGTCAATTAAATTAAATGTGCTTCAAGAATTGAATATTCCACTTCCGTAGCTATTTTAGATAAAGCTAAATCATCACAGACCTCATCCCCCTCCTTACTTGCTAAATCATTCAATTGAAAGGAAAAACAGAAATGAAAAGAAAAGAAGGACACGAATTGAATCAAAAAGAAACCAAATAAAAGTCACCCGAAAGCCATCTAATGCTATCAGCTAAAAATTTACTTAAAATAGCTTAAATCCTGTGGCAACCACCATCCATCCCCCGCCTCGTCCCAACGTCATCCCACTCTACTCCGGACGCTACAGCGTTACGAATTTTCGGGTGAACTTCATGAATTCGCTTCAGATGGAAAAGCCTTAAAAATCACAATATCTTAGATGGGAACAACAATCGTTAAAGCAGGACGCCATTGAACAATAATTCAACTTATCACCGGCGGATATTAAAAATGTAAAGGACATCACATCCGTTACTGGCAGTCAAAAGCAGTGAAACTGTATAAACACCTACAGAAACACTAACACACACACACGCGTCTATAAACAACGGAGTGTACGTAGACCGCCAAAGTTACAAAAAAGTGTATTTGGTCGTCACTGTCCTTGGCATCGCCATCGCCATCGCCATCTCCGTCATCAGCATTTAAAACACGCGTTATTTCGCTTTTCGAAATCAATAAAAACACATTTGAATGTCCTGTCAGATGTGGAAGGTTGAAGTACCAAAAAGAAAAGACAACAACAACAACAAACACATAATCATAAAAGCAAACTAAAGCCCAAACGTACAGAAACGACAAACGAACGATGGTGTACCCTACACACTCCACAACGTTAATGTGCGTTGTTGGTCTGTCACGACGAAATAAAATCGAAGCATTTTAGGTTAAAGGATCTTTCCAAGGATAGAAAAACATAGGCACTCTGACTGTCTGAACATTTGTTTATGATGTTCAACCACGTCTTTCTTGTCAGTTCACTGAAACAGTAGATGAATGGCGATGTCCTTTGCGCCCCTCACCCTGTTCAAGGGTTCGGCTCAAGATGAAGATTTGTATGGTGCCTTTGGGGCGGCATTGTTCGGTACCACACTTTTATGGAAAAGATAGAAAACAGTTTCGGCAATACTGTTTTAATAGAGAACGCCACACACATTTACCCCCGCCCCCAATCCGCCGAAACCCTTATCTCCGGCAAGGGAAAAATTTAAAATACATATTTACAAAATGTCCATGTTTATCTAACTTTTAACAATTTCTGTTTGATTTCTTTAACATTTAAGTGCTCTCTCGCGGACACGTCTACGTTGAACGTAACCGTGGAAATGGTCTTCCGTCCTTATAGATTTCCATTTGTAGAGATTGTCAACGGAAAACATCAGTAACACTTAACGTTCTCCAGAACAAAATCGAGAAAAGGTGACAACAAAAATATTTACGCACAATTTGTAAGAATCATCGAAAAGAAAAGACATTTCGAGTATATTTCTGGTTTTTCTTTCACTGTTTGAAGTTGTTGTCTGCTGTTTCAATTCAATTCACTCACGTTTAGTATTTTTACATCCGTTTTTCTAGTTATCGGAAAGTCATAAACGCTTTCCGATTAAGTTGCTTCAAAAGTACAGAATTATGTTTACTCAAGCAAAACGTTGTTTTGGCTGAGTGCGTATCCAGAATCGTGGTTTTTGGGACAACAACAAAACCAATGCCGAAAACGGAACGGAGTACAGACGACCTCCAACCGGACTATATATTCCATAGTCTTCCTGTGGGCTATGTCTATATCCGACCACACATACAATATTTGAAAATCCTGGAAAACCACCAACATTAACTTCAAATCCACTTGTCGCTGAATTTTACATCGTTCGGTGCGCGAGATGGACAGTTGAGAACCGCACAACATCCATCCGCCGTATTCCACTCGTATGCATACTCAAGAACATGTGGCAAATAAAACACTTTCTCTAAAATATATATATATATGTATCATTTGGACTGATACTCGGCATATCATTCTCAGACAGCTGTTACAATCTCACCGGATCATCGATGCAGTCAAATTACCATTTAAATCGTAAATAAGCACCGCACCTATGAGGCAAGGGAGGCGCAAACAGCGATTGCCGCCATCAACGGGCCGAATATATAAACGGAAACAACAGCCGATATCACATGGTCACAGTAGACGGAAAATTACGTGGATATTTACTCACATATCTGTGTGTTAAATCTCCTGGAAAAAAAAAACTCAAGGAATCAAGCAAATAATAAAAAGGGTTGTTAAAGGTGCGTCTGCTTTTTAGAAAATTAAAAACAAAAAAAAACAAAAAATAACAACCACACAATTCGAAAACTACAGAGAACAAAAAATGATGCGTGTATGCAAATGATGTCTTTCGGAGCGGTTGGAAGGGACGAAAAGGATGCTGCGTAAATAAAGGACGTGTAAGTAATGAATGTATGACAACGAGTGCCTGTGTGTGCCTGCCTGTGTGTATTTCTTCTATGGCACATTAATTAGTAGAGAAGGATATTCACAACAACGGAGTCCTGAAGGGTTTTGAATTGTGATGTGTACTGACGTCATTGTGTATACACACCCGTGTGTCATTTGAATCTCGACAATTGATTACAAAAAAAAATTCATTTCAATAGATAGAATGATTAAACAAAGAAATTAGGTCATACAGTGCTGCCTGCAAGTGGGTACACCGTCATCACCGCACAGGGCCAAATCTCGTAGTCGACACTTGGACAATATGGGTATGCGGCAGTAAGGTATTTGCCATAATATAGAAACTGAATATGGATCAATACGGTAATAATCGGAGACCTTTAAACCCCAAGAGTAGCAGTAACAGTCTGGACATTTCTACAATCTCTGGTTAGGACATGGCCAACAGATACAGACGACAACTTCGATGATGGCTGGCATCTGCAGCTGTTGGTGCGCTCTTAAGCTGGACCACACAATTGTTACGCGTAAAGAGTCGATAGAGCCCAAATGTCCAATATATGACCTACAATCATATTGGAGCTTGACATGATTTAGTTGCACTTATTTCGATAGACTCGACAGCCATCGGTCGGGCCTCTGGTAAGTGTGACCACTGAGAATATTCTAAAGTTGTCGCCTGTGTCGTGCCATCACCACATCCTCTTCGGTAAGTGTCACATGACATTAGGTCATACTGGCATACATATATGTGAGGTATATGTGAGAATACAGACACACACACACACATACATACGTACATACATATGTACGTAGTGAGAGAGGCATATTGAGTTTAGAAAGGGTTTGGTTTATCGTTTTGTTTATTAATTATTACTAATTTTAGTTATGTAAACATTCCCAACATTTGTTACCTTTCAGTCAGCACACGTCCAATGCAAAGGTTGTTCGATACGTCTGACCACCCCTCCCCCCCTCTCCACTTCGCCGCACTCTGCAACGTTCACACGCACGTGTATTTAGTGGTCTACGGACGTTTCGTAATTTTCAGAGTAGGAAAAGTAACCTTTACACGCAGAAAGCACTATGACCTTTGAACGCAAACACTCACATACACATACACGCACACAAACTAATGCTCGACCTCCATCGACCAACGAAAATTTAATTAACAAAAGGGTCAATTGTCAATTTATTTATTTTCACTTCGTCTCTATATATGAGACATGAGCATGCAAATGCATACGTACGTCGGCTGACAGCCCTAGTGAGGGAGGGAGTCCTTAATGTGACACTTTCTTCGTGGCATTTGATTAATTTACACAAAGTGCGTGTGAATTTCGGTGGGTTCTGTCTGGTCTGCTGGTCTGCTGGTGACAAGGAGGACATGTTATCGAACAGCGTTGTCCGTCCCATCATTGGTAAATGATCCCATTTTAATTGTTCGTCGGCTCAATTGAATTTATAGTTTTATGGCCGACATAAATAAAACGCCACCACGAGAACGGCAACAGA
This sequence comes from Hydrotaea cyrtoneurina, assembly GCA_958296145.1. Taxonomy (NCBI): domain Eukaryota; kingdom Metazoa; phylum Arthropoda; class Insecta; order Diptera; family Muscidae; genus Hydrotaea; species Hydrotaea cyrtoneurina. The sequence continues at coordinate 159,398 of OY282516.1, read as the reverse complement.
TCGACCAGTAACCAGTAATTGAATTATAACGTGTTTAAATAGAGCAATTGTTGTCTTGCAAACATCCATTTGTGAATGTCCCAGTAAAAAGTGATGAATTCATTTCGACGAGAAGGCACGCGGGCCTCGCTAATGAAATTATATTAATTTCATTAATATCGCACTTTGCATGTATTTGTATATCCTCACAACACGATCCATGACAAGTAAGTCGGTGTGTCCTTGTTTGGCCGTAACTCTGCTCCAAGTTTTTCGTAATATTTTTATAGTGGTCGTAGTTGTAAAAGGATTACAAACATGTTTGCCATTCTTTTGGAGTTTTTTGTTCTGGGCTTTAGTTTTTCATTCAAATCTTTTGCAATTTCCTTATTCGCGTTATTTTCAATTTGGGCTTAAGTTGAAGATACTCTCGCAGTGGTGGCCTGTGCGGTGTTTATGTTCCCCCAAAGAGAAGGACGACTTGGGAGTACACGCGTTGGCATTGGAAAAAGTTTTGCCAAGTAAACGAATACGCCTCTTAAGCTTTGTAAAGGCAAAAGGAAAACAAAAAATACACAAGAAAGTGCAGACAATTCTTGAGAGACAGAAAGGAACCAAGAAGAACAAAAAATAAAACTTGTGAAGTGTAAAATGCATATTCGAGAATGAGAGATGGGCGATGAGAGATATTCGAAATGCATTTAAATTTAAGGATTTAGCAAACTTTTTATTCCTTGATATGTTTGTCTGTGCATTTGCAACAGCTTGCAGTCTCTGTCGTCGAATGTACTCGTATGTTTTCCCCTCCGCATCCCATTAAAGAAGAGACGGGGAACTTCTCTCAAATTAGTGAAGTAGCATAGACTTATCCAGATATCGGGCTGATGTTTCTTGTCCATTAAAGAAGTACTGACATATTCATATTCTTTGACAGTCCTTGCACAACTCAACATCAATAAGTCCTAGCATTCACCTTAACTGGGTGCCGGACAAGGGACCTGCGAGCTAACAGGACTCAGTAGGTGGCCGTTTGTCCGAGGCTGCTTTCAATCCAGACATATGTGGTTGTGTCCGTCCAGATGGTACACTGTCTGATTGGAAGGCAGGCAATGGATCTCAAGATTGCGACTACTGCAGAAGCTGTGGCGATAAGAAGGAGTCCATAAAACACCTTATCTATCTGGCGGTTTCAGCGACATCGCAATGTCCTACTGCCCCTCGAACCTAACGTACGGCGAAAGGTGGATACAGTTCGATACAAAATATGGCTCAACATCCCTGATCAAACAGATTTGATCAAAAAACGACCATCACTGCTCAAGAAGTTAGCAGGCCAAGAATTTAGTTTGGATGGGGACCTTTTCGCTTGGAACGTCCCTAGCCCGCACGCCGTGGCAAGGCTGAATGCTTCAATCGAAAATGACATCACATGTGGACGTTTAACGACCAAGCACATTTAATGGACATCCAAGTGAATCGAATGTGCATTTCCGCCACAAAATAACAACGATCCATAATTTATGACACAGTAGTAGCACACAGACCCATTGTGCGTGTTAATTGCTCAGGACATTCATAAATGTAAAACACTTAAGTGTAAAACACTTAAAGGCTTCACCGGTTGTCCCCATAAAGGACACACATATGCAGGAGGACAACTGCGAGCACAAGGATGTGTTCATAGCCATACACACATACAGACATACATGTGTACACTACACATGAATTGGTTACATCGGAGATAACCATAAACTCCTTTAATGAATGCAAACAAATGAAGGACATGAGCGACCGTGACATATGCAAATCTATTTGGCCATATCAACAACGTATGTGATCCTCGGGCAAACATCCCAACTAATAAACACGACATGTTTATGACGACCGCTATGTTGGCGAAGGAGACAATGCGAGTCGGGTGGGGGGAGGCACAACAAAACACGTTATATTTAAATTAATAATTTATAAACGTTAATGATCCCTTTCACATTCTGGTCTGAGGCGAGTATCATTCATTTCATTTGGACTCGAACGGTAAACGGAGAATATGTCTCGTGTATCCCGTGTAGTTTGTTGTTGAAAATCATGTTAGTCACACAGCACTTTCCTATCTGCCATCCGTTCGTCCGTCTGTCCGTTCATTCGTGTGTTTGTTCGAATGATGGCCAAATGAAAAAGGGGTGTTTTTTGGGTTATATTTACTCGGAAAATTGAAACGGAAAGGAATATTTTGTGTGTTCTGCTGGGCAAACAAACACCTTATGTCAAACCCTTTTCCTCATATCCTTTGCTTCGCTTCCTTTCAAAACAGAACATATTAACTGTTTATTGTTGGTGTTTTTTTGTGACAATTGAACATGAATTTATGTTTTTGGGTGGTGTGTATGTGTGTGAGTGTGCGTACTGACACAATCTCCCATTTCCAATCTGAAATAGATCATTCCGAGATATAATTAGCTTTGCAGGTCCTTCGGGCGCCAGTGATGGGTTAATTTGTCTAATTTCGATTATCGGAAAGATAATCGAAGATCGTGGCCATGAATTCAGGGGGGAAGTTCCCCCTAAATGACACAAAAGTTGACACTGAAAATGTGTCAGCAGATTTGAAACTATTTTCACGTTAATATGGGCACGAGAGGCATAATTCGATTCAGTGGGATCACAATGGACTGATGTGATCTTGTCCAGTCATTCATTCAATCGATTTATTGAAGAGTAGGTTTGGTGAGCGTGTTATCTCAAGAAATGGACCAGTCAATTGACCGCCTCAATGAACGCAAAATAGCGGCCGTTACGGCCGAAATGTGTGGCCGAGTCATAGAAAATTGGGTCCAACGAATCGAGTTCAATTTGATTGTATTTCAAGTCGATCATAAAGTTTTGGAAATATCTCCAATGGTTTGCGTTTTATTTAAAAAGAAAACTTGTCAAGTCCTTATTGGAAAAGTAAGGAGTAAGCGCGGTGTGGCTTGCATTGAAATTCGTTTTGAAATTATTGGGAATGTATGACAACATTCAATGAAAACAACCCACGGCATAACCTGTGACCACATTCCAGTGACAATTTAAAAAAATGTTTCCTTAATGAAGTACATACAAGAGGCAAAGCAATGCGAAGACGTATTTGAATCACTCAAGCGGAAAACAGAAAATATGAGACGGATACGTGTTTTCCCAAACGAACAGGTAACGCGACCATATGTTTGCGATACAATGCCGACCGAATGACAAACAAAGTTCCATAAACAAATTAATCGAAAATTTAGCAGGAATTGTTTAGAATATCACAAGGAATGTCGGTATTTTGTATGTGTGTGTGTGTGTGTGTGTTGTAACTTACACATGGGCCAGGGCAAACACACACAAACCAACATAAGAAAAAGTTGCCCAAGTCCTTGAAGGCAGAAGCACCAGGAAAGGTATCACATTCACAAGTGTAAAACACATCTTAAGGTTCGTGTAAGTGTGTCGGTGTCTGTGTATGCGTATGTGTGTGAGAGAGTCTTATCTATTGGCAGTGACATATGCTAATTAAGCAATTAGTCATTGTGAGGGGCGAAACTTGTTAACTTTCGACACAGTCCCCTCTGCTCCGCCTGCATGCAAAACTATACCGAACGGCAACTACAACTGTCGTCATAGGATAGATATGCGGTTGGGATTCATGCCAATCTTACTCATATGACCAAAAGGGATTTGGTAAACTAAACACCCACACACAGACACAGACACACGCGGTCTCTGCACACACATCCCCATGTACATGTGTGTGTGTGTGTGAGTGAGCCAAGTGATGTTCCAAAACTATGCAAGCGAAAGTGACCCGAAACTTAACTTTTCGACAAACAAATCTTGGGAAAACTGTTGTGTGTGTGTCTTAACATAACTTAGGAAGTATTGTATTCTTAAGGATCCTGTGGTTATTCTTTCTCTTCATCATCTCATAAATGTCTGTCAAATGAATGATAAGACCATTGTCTCGTCTCATATGTTGTTCTTGCATGGACATGGACAGATCCTTCTTCACGATTATGATGAAGTGACACTTGTCTCCTTACATACACACATACATACGTACATGCATACTTTCGAAAGAGATGATGTCTCGTGATTCCCTTGGGCATGTGTTACCGGAAATATTCTCGCCACTCAGTTCTGAGCGGGTGGTCTGGCTCGTGTTATTTCCGTTTGTGGTCACATCTCAAACAAAATGCTGAGAAATGCACACTATCCAATCTGCCATTCAGTTGCGTCAGACTCTTTCAAATCTCAATATTAACATCTTAAATAACTATGGGCCTTTAAGCCAACACACGCACATCGTGGAATTTGTGCACATTCCGCGAATGTCTTTCGAAATAGGATGGCGAGAGGCAGGGTTGTTGGAAACCAGACAAAGGAAACGTCGACATCGGACGTTACTTTTTGATCCAATACTTGTTATGGTCATACATCATTTTAACTGAATGTAGGTCAGATGTCGCCGGAGTAGCTACCCCGGAAAGGGAAAAGTATTATCCAACTGACGGACGCCATGAATGTGCTGGCTGGAACGTGGATGAAAAGAATCCCGTCCAGTTGAGGAAGATCTGATGAACGCGAATACAAGCGCCGCGTCTACGCCAAACGCCATTAAAGACGTATTTAGTTTATGCATTGCAATAGACTTCAGTAATTTTTCTCACTTTAGATTATTTCGTCCTTTATTGTTGGCGTTGACAAACTAAATGCTTTAAAGTTATTGGTTAAATGAACAACTATCAGTTCCATTCACTTCGTGTGATGACAAATTAGTTTTTGTTGTATTCAATTAAAATTGTTATTGATTTTTTTACAGTCATAGGATGAGACTGGATTCCTTATATGTTGCTATGGCACTAGTGTGTGTGTGTGTGTGTGTGTGTGTGGGGATAAAAAGGATAGCCGACATCACATTTGAACTTTGAAGAGAAAGCCAAGCCAAAAGTCTGGTTTTCAATTCGAGAAATGTCATCGTGATAGGAAGACTCTGAGGAATTTCCACACAAATGAAAAACTAAGAAAACCCATTAGAAATGCGACAACGAGTGAGTGCACGTGATAGAGTGTGTGTCTGTGTGTGTGTGTGGATTATAATATTGATTACTCGACAGAAAAAATTAAATAAATCGTTCACAGTTTGAGGTTACACGAACGAGTCCTTTCGAGAGACAAATGAGAGACGACACACACACATACTTGTATGATGACGAGGTCGCTGTTGACCTTTTTCACACATTTGTGTGTTGCGGCTACAGCTTCCGCAGCAGCATCAGCAGCAGTAGTGTTTGCCACACGGCTCCTTCCAAGGATTGTTACAACAATGACAAACAAAGTGTTGACCAATATCAACGACGATACGAAAGGGACAATTTATGTTTAGCCTTGAATAATTTATAAGAATAATGATAAGGAACCTCACACACACATACACACCCACTGACGTAGGCCATATGCAGGCAGGTTTTCAAAACAAAACATGCATTGGTGCCGGGAAGGAGCAAGGAACTGGAATTGGAATTGGATTTGGTAACAGTAGCAACAGACATAAATCACATTCTGATATGGGACAGGATCAGGGCAATTGTGTGTGTGTGTGCGTGTGTGTCAGTGTGAATACATTTGAGAAACATGTTTGCAACTAATGAGTATGTGGTTACAAGTGGTCAGTCAAGGAAGAAGGCTTCTTGTTGATATCCCAAAGAAATGTCATGTTTTCTTGGGGCACACGGTCTGCCCGTCCGTCTACCCGAAGGTCGGCCACAGAGTGTGTGTGTGTTTGTCCGTATTTAAAACCCAAACAACCGAACTGAAAAAGTGATGAAAGTTTACAAATGTGTGATACATCACGCATTACTGTGACCACTCCGGCCCGTTTACTCAATCGTCCAGCCCTTGTGCCTTGGGCCGACACACATGACACATGGTCGAAATGTTTAAAAGTTTGCGGATTAAAGTTTTGTGTGCCCCACTTTGGAAGAGTGTTCGGTTTGTGAGGCGTAATTAATCATTGAACGTTCGGACCGAGACACATGTGATTTGTAAAGTTAATTATCGTGGTTAACATGTTTTGTTTATGCCCACCCCCCACTTTCGGACCGTTTTCCATTCCGTCCTCCGAAGTCAGTATCTGATTAATATCACTTGTACGGAACCATTTTCACATTATAAATCACTTGTGTGCAATACAATCAGTCTACTTCTAGTCTAGATAAACTAACGGAAATATTTCTAAAATATCCTCAAATTGGTCTCTTAAAACTTAGTGGTATTGTACTGGGCCCAATCGCACTAATGCTTCCAGTTTTGCCTCAAGTCAAGGACTGTGCTTGTGTGAACTATTTATGATTTATGAGGTTCATTTTGCTATTTCGAAAGAAAATTTAAAAAATATTGAACGAAACTGGATTACGAAAGGGACAGACTTTCTCCGTGTAAACGGCTTCCTGACGATTAGAGAGTGTGGCAGTATGAGAGACATCAGAAGTCGACTGTCGACAATCGACCGTCGTCCTTTGTAGTGTTGTCCTTTATCCACGCTGACTCTGAAGCATGAGTATCTGCTGAGTTTCGAGTGTGGTCATGAAAAATTCATGTTTATTTTGTAGAAAAACAAATCATGTCGTTTGTCCAACACTTTGTTGTTGTTATCCTTCATAGTGCAGAGCAGAACGTCGTCGTGTTGGAATATTTTGCCACAGTATCCTTGTTTTGCATTTTTCCATGGAAATTATGCAAAATTTTTTTTTTTTTTTTTTTTTTTTTTGGTATGACATTTATCTGTGAGCGTTATTTTAAGTGCAGCCGTCGTCATTGCTGTTACTCTAGATGTGGATGTGGACGTGGATGTGGACGTGGATGTGGATGAAGAGCACCCACCGGTCTCTGCCGTTGGCATTTTAATCTTAATCGACGTGTGATTGCAGTTTAGCTTAAACAAAGTGTCTCCAAAAAGACTGCGAAGAACATTGCTGTGTCATCGTCATCGCCAACGCCAACGCCAATTCCAACGTTGACACCATGACCCCAGTCCTGGAGTTTTCTCTGCCTTGGGTGCGACACTTGTTTGTGAATTATTGATATCTCGTGGATAAATATTGTGTGATAATGGTAATATCGAGAGTACACAGAAGCAGATTCCAGTTGATAGATGTTTTTATTTTCAAAATGATGAACATTCTTAAACTTGAAACCAACAACTGTGTATGTATGTAGGTACCCCGACAAACAAATCCAATGAATTGCCAATTAATAGAAATGAAATAGATCGACAACGCTGAGATTGAGAGACGAGGCTCTGGTCCACGGAATTGCCACTCTGTCGATTGCAAGTCAGTAAAATTAAATTAAATTGAATTAAAGTAAATTGTTAACTGTCGTTCTGGCCGTAAACATTAGCAACGCCAGCCCTCGGAGTAGACCAAAGTTATTCGTTTGAAAATTCGGATTGAAAGTTGCCACAACAAAACAGAAAACACAAGCGGCTCTTTAAACCGAAAAGCTACTTCTTTATGAAATCATCGCCTAAGAGCCTCCTCTAGTTTCCGCCACTCTGCATCAGTAACAGTAGCGCACGAATGAGTGGTTACTGGAGAGGGTTTGTGTTCTCCACTTCATAGAATGCGGGCGATGGTAGGCATAGACGATATTGTTGTTGTTGTTGTTGTTTTCTGGTTAGTGAATATATTTGATGGCGAAAAAAGTGCATGGTATTTAATGAAAGATTTCATTCTCAAGAAATATTTATTAATTGAAAAAGTTTCCAACAGTCGAAGCAAGACGGATTGAGTGGAGAGGTGTGGAAACGGAGAAGCATCAGCGGCAACTTAAATAATTGTAACCTCGGGGAAAATGTGAAGACAAGTCGTTTCGGAATCGTCATTAGATAATGTTAACCTGTTCCAAAGTACCTTACACTTGTCGATTTTATTATCCACACACACACACACACTCGTGCGAATGATGTGAGGGTGTGATTCACATGAATCTGTTTTGTTTCTTCTGTTAAATGTTTATTTGCGTCATAATTTAATAAAACATTCTAAAGCACTTTGTTAAACGTTTGCATGTATCATTTAACATCACACTCACTCACACACACACACACAGAGAGACACACACGCACAGATACTCCCATGAACACACTCACATTTGTTCACTGAATGCGAATGTTATCCGCACGTTTTCGCAGCAGATGTTCCAAGTGTTCGAGATGTACGAACAGACAAGTGCGCCTGTATCTTCCCAGCAAGAAGAAGATCAAGCAGAGAACCCACTCCATCCACCGACAACAAAGTTGTTACCAAACAATTTATTGCTAAAATATAAACTCCCATAAACTTTTTGGCAAAGTTACTTTCTATCTGTCGTATGTGCGTGCCATTGAATATGCATGTGGGCGAGTGTGTGTGTGTGTGTAAGCGTATGTGTTTGGCTGTGTTGTGTTGTGTTTGTCCTTAGCGTTTTTCCACAGTAAATGGAACAGTTTTTCAATTTTCTGCATTGTTTTTCTATACCAAAGTTTTGAAATCTGTTGGGAATATGAGCGAGACAATTTACGAGTGAGTGAGTGAGCGAGTGTATTGTCCTTGTTGTTGGTTTACATGCCGGCCGACAGACAGACAACATGATGGTGTTAATGGAATCATTATTAGGATGTCAAAAAGCTACAACAGCACAGAAGGAGGCACTGCCATATTCCTTGGAGTAAAGTGCCAAAGGGGAACGGCAAGAAAATCTACTCCATCGGACTACTTTTTGTGTCGTTTCATCTTCAGCTTCAAGTGCAAGTACATATGTACTTGTGAACTTCTGAGTTGCCAGATCATAGTGCTGAGCCATTTCTATAGTTCTGTCTTACACAATCAATGACAACGAGTAAAGAATACACTGTTTACATCGGCGTCGAATCGCACAGATCCCCCGTTCGGAACGGCTTGAGTAGATATTTGCATTCTCATCCATAGAGTCACATGTCCTGTATGTTAGAAGCGAGTTCTTTCAAAAGGGCGCAGCTGTAGACTCTTCTACGAACGAGGCACACAATTGCATATGGTCCACTATGCACACACTCATGCCTCATGCATGGCTGTTTGCATGGTTTGGCATCCTCCGACTTCTCCCTCAACTGTATTATGAAGTTAGTCTTAAGAACTCTGCGATATTCGCGAATAGGTTTGTGTTCGGGAGTGCCTGTGGAAAAAACGTACTCGCAAAAAAAAATCCTCCATGCATGGTAGGAGGCTTTGGAAAAATGTTAAACATATTAACACAGGCAATCAACTCAATGGGGCTTCACTTATCATCCCGCCCCACACCTATAGCGAAGGCAGTGGCACGTGCTGGTATGCAACACGGCCACACGTACCCAGCAGACAAAGTTGCAAAACTGAAGTATTCATTACAAACGTCTTCCCGTTCGAAAGCTTGCTCAGTGATCCTTTTTTCTAAATCTGCAGTTATCTGCAGAATGAAGGAAATAACTTTAAAGTTTCAATTGTTCGGCAAAGTTTTAAAGACCCTACAACAATCGAGCCAAACCGTGCATGTTGTTTTACGGACAGATTTGACTCCCTCCCTCTTCATTAGCTGGTAATGAAGCCGGGGCATCTTCATTAGTCGGTGCTTCTTGTTCAGCAGTAACACATGAAGTCTGGGCAAAAGAACTCTTCACTTTCATGTATTTTAATTGTAGAGCGCCCACAAAAAAATACGCTCTGCATATGGCAAATCTGATTCTCGGCAACTTGATGGGGTTTCAGCTCTAACGAGTGCTGTTGTCCTCCACTCCTGCAGCAGCACAGCAAACAAACAACAACAAACAAGTGCACATTAACTTTCTAACCACTTCAGTCTTAGAGTTTTGTGCGGCAAATGAAACCACAAGAACATTTCCATAATTCCTTGCAAAGGACGCATATTTTGGTGAGCCAACAATTTAAAAAGTGACAATTCCTGTTGGCTTTTTGCCTAAAGTACGCACATCGATGGTTCTGGGGAAAATGTCCGAAAACACTCCTCTCTAGGTATTGAGTGACAGCGCGGTGAAAGCAACATCACACCTCGGCGGAAACACCCTTTCGTAAAGAATAACAAACTCTTTTCGAATCATACAAAAATGAATGAATTACATTTCATTATGCGCTTTCTCTTTACGGGTTTTCCATTTTTCAACTTGTGCTCCACAAGACACACGGCCCAGTATCTCGTACCGCTCTCCCTCTCTCTCTATCTCTCTCTCTGCTGAGCTATCGCCACTCAGGTTTATGAAACATTTGCGATGGGAAAATCCGGGGGGGGGGGGGGGGGGGGTGGTTGATATCCATCCGCAGATTGGAGAAGGAAAACGCGCTGAGCTGTAAAAGGTTTGGTTTCATTCACATCCTTTTGTGAAATTCCATTTTTTTTCCTGTGTTTATTATTTCAAAGGCACTTTTCTATTTTCTGTGCTTTGTTTTTGTTAGTTTTTTTTTTATTTCATTTCAATTCATTCTATTTTTTCAGTTTCTATACATTCTCCGGTTGTGCTTACGTTTGAGTGGTTTCGTTTTAAGTTTTCTTTCTTTTTTGCATCCCTTTTCACAACATTTCGCAGTCATAAACAATTTTTCTGTTGAGGGACTTTTCGCAATCAGAGCGTCAAATGGAAGCAGAATTGGTTTCCCCAAAAGTTGGAATACATGAAAAGTCTCGCCTTTTTCCACGTTTCGAGTGGTCGCAAATACTGTTAAGGCCATGTTCAACGTCTTGACCATCAGGTGCACGGAATGTGATTAAACTCTTACCCCCCAAGACAATTATCGACCATTGATTTTGTAAGCTTATGGTGTAAAGTGTTTTTTTTTTTGAGCATTTTTTTTTTCCGATTTTTATGAAAAGGTTTGTAGGTGATAAAAACAGGATGACCAAGTTTTGAATATGAAGAAACAAATGTTTGCGGACACCGCATTCTAACACTGCTGCCTCGTAGTCCCTCAGTTGGATTGTGCCACTTGTTGGCAATATCGGATTGACTTAATTAATTGCACACTTCCGACAATCCTTTCCCACAAAAAACCCTACTTACATCTATACCTCGATTTACATGACAGATACGTTCCCTATAAAGACGTGTTAATCAAATCGTTTTGTTTTGTTTGCAAGATATGAAATTCCCTGTTTAGGGCACATTTCCAACGTTATTTCCAAAGCCGTACGTATAATAAACAAGTGGACAAATAGTAAGTTCGGCCGGGCCGAATCTTATATACCCTCCATCATGGATCCTTAAAAAGTCAATAAATAAGAAAACCAGTGAAAAAGTTGCAGTCGGGTAAACCGACTTATATATACCCTCACCCTAATTAAAAACATACAAGTCTCATATTTCAAAGTATCGGAAAGTTAAATGTGTGAGTAGCTACCATCATTTGATGTAACATCTGATGAAAAGTCATAATAGCAACCTAGAATACCGAATGTTTTAGAAAAATATTGTATTACATGATTTTACAAAAAGGACGGAATATAAAGCAGAGTTTTTACTAGAAAATTGTATGTAGTTAAAGCTTTACTAAATATAGAGTTTCGGAAAGAATTGTTGATCGAGTTTATATAATTACACGATTTCTAAAGTGGGTGCAATGGTACATTTGTATGGGAGGTACCAGAAAACTTAGTCCAGTTATACCATTACTAAATACGGAATTTGGGCAGATCGCGTTGGTCGTATTGAAAGTATATAAGGTTTATAATGGGTGGAATGGTAAATTTGTATGACAGGTACCAGAAGGGGAGTTGCCAGACTTCCAAGTTTTTGTCTAAAAATTTGTCTAGCTATACTTTTATTAAATACAAAATTTGGGCAAAATGTCGTTGGGCATATTGGTGTTATTACACGATTTCTAAGGCAGGCGGGATGGTACATTCGTATGGGAAGTACCAGAAGAGGAGTTGCCAGACAGCCAAGATTTTGTCGGAAACTTTGTCCGGTTATACCTTTACTAACTACGGATTTTGGACAAGATCGAACTTGCAAGTGTTGATATTATTACACGATTTCTAAAGTGGGCGAAATAGCAGATTTGTATGGGAGGTACCCGAAGGGGTGTAGCCATATTGCCCATTTGCTATCCCATAAGCAGTTTTGGGAAAATATTAAGCCATGCCAAATTTCAGAGTGATTGCTTAACTCTTTCGAAAGTTATCGTGCGTACCAGCAGGACAGACGGACAGACGGACATGGCTCAAACGATTCAGAAAGTCATAAAACGAATTTGGTTCAAAGACACCTGGGGTCTAATGTGGATATTTCTATGTGTTACACTTTTGAGCCGTATCAAATGATATATACCCTCCCACCGTAGGGTGAGGGTATAACTAACTGAGTTTTTGGGCCGCTCGTGACCCGATAGTCCCAGGAACCCAATCACAAATTTTATCCAAATCATGAAAATAAATGCATATTTGGGTTCGCGAGAAAATTTCGTTGCATTTCGATACCCATATGTCCATGTTTGTCAAGGGACGGTTTTTGGGCCGCTGGTGTCCCGATAGTCCCAGAAACCAGATCAAAAAATTTAGTAAAATCGTGAAAATAAAGGCATATTTGGGTTCGTGAGTAAATTTCGTTGCACTTCGATACCCATATGCGCATGTTTATCATGGGCCCTTTTTTGGGCCCCAAGGGTCCACGGAACCCATGAGCACGCCCATTTTTTGGATTTTTTTCCCCATCTGTAAATTATATAAACTTAGTGTAGATGTAGTGAAAAAAAATATTTGAAAAATTTGATTATGGCCGGAATATATTTAGTCCCGTAAAGGAGAACTTTTCCCCCTTTGGTCCGATATGGCCCATTCTCGAACTTAACCTGCTTATGGGCAAAAAACATCTTCCTACAAAATTTCAGCTTTTTAGGGTTAGTCGTTCGCGCTCTATCGTGATTTCAACAGACAACAGACGGACGGACGGACAGACAGACGGACATCGCTAGAATGCCTTAGAATGTTACACTGACCAATAATATATATACTTTATAGGGTCGCAGATCACTCTTTCGAGGTGTTGCAAACGGAATGACAAACTTAGTATATACTCCATCCTATGATGGAGTGTATAAAAATACGTATGGTAAAATCATCTAAATCGATTAATTTCATAAATGGCTTAGTTTACGCGAAACCTAAAAAAGTCGAGGGCTCAGTGTAGAAAATAAGAAGAAGAAAATTATTCATATATGATCGTCCAAACCAGTTTTTGGCCCTATACTTGTTGCCCTTCATATGAGTGCGATTACACGCTCAATTAGCCTAACAAATGCCCTCTTTCGGTAGCCACAACAAGCGTAATAACAACTGACCACCAATAGAGTCATTTTCCAGCCCTCACACCTATAAGCCCACTGACCACAATTCCCTGCAGTCGTGTCATTAATTCCCCTCCCCTGTGTTCGCTAATGCCGGCACTTTGTCAACACGTGGTCACCCTTTATTCGGTACAAAAGTCATAAACAAGCGCGCAAACAAACAAAAGAAAAACTGCAAATGATTCAATTTGCACTTTTACATAAACTGACCTTAGGTCAACGTTGATCCTATTCAAGCGACAACGAACAATCGAACGGGAGGCAAACTGGAATTCTTCCTAAACCGGTTCCCTAGCAGAAACTACCCTCATTTGTGCCTAAGCCAATGGAGTGTTGATGGACGTTGTATACGCGTACACGTAATGCACCCTACCCCAACTTGTTAAACAGTTATGTTGCCAACAAGACATATTCGATTAAGGGACAGGGGTCACCGTACGAGTGGGTCTTTACAAGCGATAAACGGACGCTTTGGAATACCTGCTAGGAACTCAAAATCAGAATGTATGTATAAAGAAGACCAGCCCATGGGACGAGTACGTTTTGGTTTGCAGGCAACCCCACATCATTTACTAGGCGGTCCACTTTAATTTAAATCTTGAACAACTTTCCTTAAACAAGTATTTTTGACAACCACCTCAAGGAATCGATGGGATTCCTCTAGGAATGTTAAGATTAGTCCATCGTATCCTCAATGCGATACGCCGGAATATCTATCGGCTCATTGGAAAGTGAGTCTGATTTCGCATCACAGATAACGTTCAGAAGAGATACATTTCAATATTTTTGGAAGAACTAAGAACTTTGATTGTAATGGAATTCAATCGTCAAATACAGTTGTGAAGTAACTCCTCAACCGGTACGGCACGGTGGGATTTGGGCTTTCTTTCTGGATTATTCTCCACGTTTCCATGAAACTTGCTTCCAGATTTACACAATTCAAAGAGTGCAAGGTGCAGTTGACTCTGTGGTCGTTGATACGTCTACGAAACCCTCCAAAAAGAACAAAAAACAAATATTGATGAATTGCCGAAGGAAAAGAAATTCCAAAGCCAACACACACTCATACACACATACGTATACATATACATTTGTGGCAAATGCAGTCCCTTGTCACCATCGCCATCGCCTTCGCCTTCGCTGCCACAGCAACATCCTGCCTCGGTGTGGAAAACCTATGAATTGGATGTTGATGTCGCTGGAGCATTTGACAAAATCAGGGAGTGCCGCGCTGTGGACGGATGGATGCACTGAAGCCAAAATGCGACAAATTAATGTTAAACCGTTTGTTGACATTATGTCGCTTTCAACAAAACTGTCTGCGGTCCCGACTTATTTTGCCGTTTTTTACACTTTTTCGCCATTGTTTCAAGACCACCCCATCAAAGGATTAATATTTAATAAGGTGCGAAAACAGCGTCCACATGAAATGTTCGTATTCGGAATTCTCCTTAAACGAAATATGCATGTTCGGCCGTGGATGACTTTAAGAGGCATCTCTACATTGCGTCTATATTTTGATGGTTTTTAATTTGAGCGAAAAGTTATTCTGACACTTGCATATCACAAAATTGTTGCGACAACCCAAAAAAAAAAAAAAAAAGAAGCACCGAAACGATTACAAAGCATGTCATGAGTTGGACTGATAGAAATTGAAAGATTCGTCTACGAATGTTTTTGCTAGGACAGACCGATTGTAATCGTGGGAAAGGCGGCATTGCAAAGTATTCTGTCAACTCCCACACGCAACACCCTTTGTGTTGAAGAGTGCGAGCATCGTATTTTCATCATAATTTAACAAAAACGTGTACATTTCACTTGATTTTTGTTTTACTCTTTCATTATCGTTATTCGAAGAAGCGGAGCGCAGCGGGGGGGTTTGGGTTACCGAATATCCTCACATTTCGATTCATTGCTGCCTGTCAGTCTGTCTGTCTGTTCGCCTGCCTCTGCTACTGTTTTGGGTTGTTTTGTGGTTCAGAAGTAGTGCAACATCCATTCTTTTCTAAATATGTATGTACACATTTTTGTAGGGTTTAGATTTCTGTTAGAGCGCTTCTGAATTCCAGTCACTTTCTACGAGTGAAAAGATTTACATTTCTTTTTTGTGTACTTTCCTCGAGCGCTGCAAAAGGTTTTCTTAATCAAACATTTGTTGTGTTAAAAGGGGAGTTTTGTCAAAGAAATAGAGCGACTACACACAATAACAACAGCAACTACAACAAAACAAAAACATTTCTTTTGTCAAAGTGTCTGCAATTTCATGTTTGCTTTAATGTGTGTCTAAGCAGTTGCTTTTTATTTTTGGTTGTTGCGAACGTTATTTTAAAATCATTCTAAAGTAACATTTGGTTAATTTGCAAAGAGAATCCATTGAACAATTGAAAACATGAATTTGATATCTGTTCCAGATCTAGACAATGTCGAAGTCCCCGCGACGTCGCTAAACAAATGGTATGGATAATATTTATGGAATTCTTGATAGAATCTATGAAATGTTTCATTAAGTCGCATCCAACGAAACATTTCATTGGATCAACGAAACAATCATTTCTATTGGAATGAACCAGAACCATGGTCGACCATGGAAGCCGATCCCATTTCAGTCTACACGAATGGATCAAAAAAAAGAAAAAAAAAAAAAAAAGAGACAGGAACGGGCACTGGGGGTGTCGTAATATCAGTCAAGTTGATTTGAGAGCGAAACTTAAACCACTCGAGGATAAAAATCGACGAGAAATGTTTTCTGGCGAACTTCTGAACTGCATTGACTACTAAACTGAACTTAGAGTCAGAAATAAATCTAAGGAAAATAATCAACTCCAAGCGGGCTTGGGCATGATGTTTCATTATTCTTCCCCCACCAGACATTAATCAAAATATTTCGGTATTTACTTTTCAAATAACCCCTCGTCCATGGACGAGATTAGATAAGAAACTACAGACACATCTACACAATAATGACCGCAAACGAAGAAACAGGTGAATTTCACAAACATAAACCGACAAAAAGAGAAACCGGCGACCGAGCAATGTGACGAACGTTTGTACGTTCGAAACCACAACGACATGTTGGAGAACATAGAAGTTCATATGCTCGTGGACTTTTGTTGTATCCTTATCTAATCTTATCTTGAGGAATTCGTTCTCTTTAGCTCTTCAGTACTTTGGCTAGATTACAACAGTTCCCCTCAATGCAGAGCTGTCAACATTTCCCAAAAGCACTGCTTTGGTAAAATAGCGTTTTCTTCCCAATATGCAAAATCGAAGTGTTATTGTTCGGATGTAAGAAGAATAAGTTTCACGAGGAAAAGAGGGAATTTCGATATTGTACAGTCTGTATATGAGCTAACCATAATCTGGTCAACGGAGATCGTTGACCCCATTTCAATCAAGCGATTATGGAGCTGAGCAACGTATCGAAATATATTGTGGGAATATGTCGGGAATGTGAAGCTCAGTTTTAATTGTTGTTGTCTTCCTTTGAGGTTAACAAGATGTGCAAGGAACATTTAAAAAAAAAAACTATATTTGCGATATTTCAATTCAGTTGTAAGTATTTTTCTTGTATTTCTAATCGTTTTGATTGCTGCGATTTCTGCTTTGGCACGGCACACTTGGCATCACTGGAGGCAACATGAGAGTCGAATAGCAGTCGGCGCGGCGTGGCCTACATAGACTTTAGTACGATTTGTGTAACAGGTGCTGATAGAAGGTAAATCTCGACCCGAAGAAAAAGAACTTCAGCTGTGTTTTTTTTTACAAAGTGGACAAATAAGTGAATAAACGGAAGAGTGGAAATGCTCTGAACTGAAAAAAAGCTACGAACTAAAAATCAGACAACATAAGATCGAATACATGTGGAAAATTCTCCATCTAACACACGAACTGTAGCATATGTGAAACGATTGCTAGAAAACGAACTTGGAAAAAGGTTTTGTAGTTTCTTTGCGAAACAAAATAATCGAATTTACAAAAATATTCAATATTTGTGGGTGTATGTGTGTGTGTGTGTGTTATCGCAGAATTTCTTGCTAATGCTGTTCCAATGATAACATATCAGTCGGCCGGACTTAAAATCGCGATTACTATGCGTGTTAGTCATACAGTAGACGACTGTCCATGTAGAGAACATTTGGGGAATGTTATACACATCGCTCTTCCCTACCCCCTCCCCGGTTACAACATGTATCTGGGTAGAGTGTGTGATGGTATCGCCCAATCTAAAACCCTCTAATTCCCCTTCCAAGGCAAACAGTGGCGAAATACAAAAGAACATCAAAAAGAATTACATATCTATTATCATGTGTGTGTGTGTGTGTGTGTGAGTGTGTATTATGTTCATTAGTTTCGTTGAAAATAACGAATTTGCGAAATGAATCACATGAATATTGCCCTACATCGTCGAAGGGCACCGTGAAGTCATCGATAAGTAATTACACATATTTCTCAATATCGGAAGTGAACCGGAAGTCGCACATTTGTGTCAAACCTCATCCACTTGAAGGAATACTACGTGTGTATATCCGACAATCCCATTTACTCCAATTTTCCAATCGTTGAGCTGACTGACTTGTATTTCGTGATAACTCGAAAAGTAAATAGAACTCGCCCAACCTCTACTGCGAAAGAATCTAGTCGAACTTTGTGGCATTTCTCCGGAGCTCTCAAAAATGAATCATGCAGGACAACCGCTCAAGACCGAAGCCGATCGAAATGAAATTGTTTGAGCATTAATATCGCTCAGTGTAATAAAAACTATTAATATTAAAAAATATTAATGATCCCGTTAGAGGAATCAAAATATTTGCTCTGTTACAGTACGTGGTGTGATAGATAGAAGGTAGGCCGACAATCACACACTATAAAGCCAAGTTCAAATCCGGTTGAGAACATCTGACGGTTGCACACGTAGGAATTAAATTCACACGTCCATAGGTCACTAATTCGATTGTTTCCTTATTACATGTTCAGAATGTCGAACAACGAAACGCCCATTCTCCGCTCCAGTCTAAAGAACGCCGATCGAATTTATTACACATGATTACAAATCGACATCGACAAAAGCATTGTCTTATCGATGACTTTTTTTTTACTGAACATCGAATACACTTGTGTGCAAATGACTAATTCCCCCAAACACCAACCCCACCCACAGAACCGTAGACTATGTATGGGTGAGTACATACGTATGTGTGACCCTGAGCTAATTTACACAACATTACAACATGTATCGAGACCGCCTAAATTGGTGTGGTAGAAATGACTGCTGTGGCCCGATCCAGTTATCAGCCCTAGCACGCGACGATACCACGATCGGAATCGATCGGACCAACACCAGTACTGTACAGTTTATATTTAATTACGTTGTGGCCGGTAGATCGCAAGTGACAAAATCCATTGCTGGCACCACTCGTTCTACATTTTGTTTTTCTTTTTTGCTTCACCTGAGTCTTCAGTTGCAGACAGATTTAGAAATCTGTGCTTATTTCCAGTTGTTGTTTTCCTCCTAGAAAAAAGGTTCACATTGTTGTGACCCTCAAAGTCGGAATTTGATTTGCTCAACAGTTTGATATAATTTTTCGCATTTCTTTCCTTACAGAATAGAGGAGCACCCAAAAGACGACATAGCTCTGGGAGAAAAGAAAACAAAGTGGAATATGTTTAAGACCCCACAACCATTGGCCAGCAGCCTGGCCGCTGTGGCTTTAGTCTACCTATGCTTTAGCATATGTCCGGCGGAAGCCCAAGAGAACGCCCAACTGCAGATCCCACCGTCTTTGGTCGAATGTTATAATACGAGTTATTTTATGAATCGCGACAATCGCCTGCCCTCCAACATGGAAACGTTGATAACAATTATTGAGAAAGTGGAGAACTCGTACGGCTTCGATCAAGATATTACGCAGCTGTCGATTGCGCTGTTGCATCGATTCCGACAGGATGGTATACAGAGAGCACAGGGTGTTGTGGCATCGCCCGGCGTGTTGCCTTACAGTCCGACAGGTTTTCAATTCCCCAAATTCCGGATATTGTTGTCGCGCTTAATACCCGGAAACGCTTTGCGTTTTCCCAATAGCACACTGACGCGGGAGGAGAGGTGCTCTTTGCATTTTATGCTCTCTAGTTCGTTCAACACTCAAGTGCGAGGCGATGAAAATCAGGTGTGTAACAATCTGTCGCAGTACCGGGCGCAACGTTTTCCCCGAGCTCTGACTGCACCTCAGCAGCGGCCCAATAACTTTATAGGAGATGTAGAAATTCTGGATGACCTGCAGACAAGGAACGGTAAGAAAACTGGAACTGCAACTGGTGCACAGCAACGTGTCAATGCGAAATCGTATGACTACGATTACAACTGGGACGGTGCGAATGGCAATGGCAACGGCAACGGTTACAGCAGCGGCGACAACAGCATCAGTCAATGTCCTGTGGAAAATGGAGTCCTGCGTACTAAATGGGGCACGGTGGCAGCTGGAACTTTGATTGCCGGCATTGCTGCAGGCCTCCAACCCCAAAATGTTCAGCTAAGAACTCTTCTTGCACTCTCTTCTCGCCGGCCCGGATACTCGCAAAACCTGCCGCAAATGGCCACCGTCAGTGTGGACAATAGGTGGGCCGCCACCTTGGCCGGAGACTTGGCTGAAGTGGCCTTGGTGCAAGTACCCATCTCGAGCAACGAACAGGCGACGGTAGGTGCTACCGGTGCTTGGAATAGCACAGTGATGCCCAAATGGTATTTCCTGTCGCAACGCCAGAACCTTGAAATGACAGATGCCGAGATTCGCGGCGGTCTGGATGGTTTAATCATCGCTCTGAATATCAACACGTGGCGCCAACAGGTGTCCAATTTAAAGCTGTCGCAGCTGTTGCGAATGTACTATTCGCTGGACGGCGTCTTGAATACCGGCATAATGGCGTGCAATCGTGCCACATACTTCCAGCAAAACATTCAGCCGACTACGATGAATGCCCAAGCTTCGGCCTTCGCTCAGGTTCTGGATCGCGAAATGCAGTTGCGTGTGACATTGGCGCCGAACGCTATCGCGACATTTGCCGCTTCAGCGGCCACCGCTTTGAGTACATATATACGTAAGTACGAAGAGTCGATGCCGCAAACAATGCAAGTGGTCCAATGAAATACTCTCTCGAATCTGATCGATCCTTATGTTGTGTCCAAACTTTGAAACCGATCTCTTGTTCACACTGTCCATGTTTCTTTTTGCTTGTAGCCAATATGAATGACCTGTCGTGTTCGGTTAGTAACGCTGTTCCTCAGGATGTGTCCCAGTCCATAACACCCATGACGAATATCTACGTCTTCCTGGACACAACGTGGCCGTATTACCAGGTCGTTGATTATGTCAAGTAAGTTGCCACTTCTCGCACACTATGCCTCCCCGAGTACAAAGGTTTCGGTTGTTTCAGTTATGTTTTGGAAAACCTCAATATCAACCCCTACGCCAGTTCGGTCACTCTGTTGGCCGCCCAAGATGGTTCGGTTATTGTCAATACCACCAACTATATATCGGATGTTTTCGAGGGCTGGAATGTGACCACACATGCGACATGTGAGTTGAATTGAAGTCATGCCGCCGAAGCGCACTTCCAATCTTATCCTTTTATCTCGTTTGCAGTTGTTCAGGGCTTCAGCTTGCCCACTGTTTTGAAGACGGTTCAAAATCTCACATACAACTACATGAATGTCCAGCAGACGAACTCGTCGGTGGGCGGTCTGTCGCTGGTTGCATTGCTGATGCCCTACATGACCACGGTCAGTGCTTCCGATTCGAGTTATGCCACTACTCAGTTGCAATATATTTCCGAACAAATGCCCGACTTGCGGTTCATTTACTACGCGGGTGGCACTGTCAGCCGCTTCTCGTCCCTTGTACTAAATCCCACCCAGGACTTGTATCCATTGAGTATTGGCACAAATGCTGCCACATCCGGTGGTCCCGTAGTCATGCGCATCAAACAGAGTAAGTTCGTATGTCCAGTGAATTCCCAATGACTCGCTAACAATGATTTCTATTGATTTATATCATTCTCCGTTGTAGTTCCCCGCCAAATTGTGAATCCTCGCTGTGGCGCTACTTGGTACACTTCCACGTGGGGCACCAATCAAATGGCCCAGTACGCCCGGCCGGGCGTAATAAGTTTCTACCGCATGGCCCCCAACTACTTCTTTGGTGCCGGTAGTGGACGGTATTTGAACATCCAATCGCAGTCTTCCGTACAATACACCGTGTGCACTTCCCGATCGGTTATTTTGCCTCAGCAAAACTCGTCGTCTTCGAATACCGGACAAACCTGCGTCCCGCTGCAGGGCAATACATTTTCGTATGACCTGTCGTCCGCCTGCAGTGGCTATTACACCATCCACCAGTGTCCACCGCTGTACGTGTCTGTACAGGCACCGGCCACCGGTAGCTCGCAGTCGTATTCATGCACCGATCCCGCCTGTCAGACGCCCGATCAGACCCGCTACATTATGTCGGTCGTGAACTTGGGCTGTTACAGTGGCGTTGCCGGTTTAGCGGCCAGTTCTCTTACAATTCTCCTGGCATTCACGGCACAGCGCTTCTTTTAGTTGAGCTCTATTTTCGGAAGACCGGAGAAACGACAGCACATACATACACACATAGTTTTCGATACTACGAACGAAGTAGTATCGTTCGTTAAACATCTTCGACCACTGAACAAAACACTTTTTTTGCTTTCATCCTTTACCAAACATTTGCCAATGCCTTTGTTAATTTTATGCTATTCTTTAGTTTACTATTTAAGGAAATACTTACAAAATTATTACTATATTATATCCGACTTGTTTCTAATAAAAAACAAAACAACAAAAAACAAAAAATAAACAAACCGGAAACCCTGAGAGAGTATTTTTGTGAAATCTGCATTGCATTGTGTCTAGAATAGTTTAACGATTTAATAACAAAGCACCACCCACCCCCCCCCCTCTTCTTACATTCCAAAAGCATTGATTAACAACTACAATGTGACCGGAGTAGATGAGCCGGATGACATCACGAATCGCACAACCATCATGGCCGACGTTTTCATATTCCTAGATACCTCATGGGTGTACAATCATGTCGTGGACTATGTGAAGTAAATTGATTTGCAAAAGCCTATGTGTCGAACGCATTGTAATAGATCTCCTTTCGTACCTCCAGCTATGTTGTGGAACGACTGAACATAAACGTCGCTGGCAGTTCCGTAACTCTGTTGTGTGCTCGCGATGGCACTGCAATGGTCAATCGAACTTTCTACATTACGGACTATTATGAAAATTGGAATGTGACCGCACATGCTCAGTGTAAGTGAATGAGACTTTGCGCGGATTCAATTACCATGATAACCATTTCAGATCGAGGTGGCTTCAATCTACCCATTGTACTGAGCAAGGCCAGAGACCTGGCGGAGAACATCTTGAACACGGAACGAAGTGAGGGGTCACTCGGTGGACGTGCTCTTATAGCTCTGCTAATACCCAGTCCAACGTCATTTGTGCTCGAATATGACTTTAATTATTGTCAAAATTATATTAACTGGTTGAATGTTATAATGCCAGATTTGAAATTGCTGTTCTATGCCGGGGGAGCTGTGATACGTTTCATGGAGTATGCATCGGACACCAAGGAAGATTTATTTCCCCTCGACTACGATAGAGATGTAAAAGCATGTGCTGGGCCCGTGGTAAAGAGGATACGACGAGGTGCGATCCAACAATAATCGGACATTTGCCATCGCGTTCTTTTCATGTGCTCGTCTCTTTACTTTACAGTTCCAAGACGTTTGACGAACCCCGGCTGCAGTTCACTGGGCGTGTCCGTAAGTGAGGGCTCAAATGAATTGGAAGAATACGAGAGCTTGGGTAGAATCAACTTCTATCGCCTGTCACCCAACTATTTCTACCGCGAAGGCAGTATGCGTTATTTGAAGGTGAAGCCCAGCAGCTCTGTAGTCTTCACCGTTTGCACATCGCGGACAATAGCTCTGCCCTATCGAAATCCCTCGGCTCCTTTCGCCGACGGCCAGGATTGCAAACAGATCACTGGCGACGCCTTCAGTTACGATTTGACTGACATGTGCTCAAATGTGGGACTTCTGCAGGACTGTCCCCCTCTGTATATATCCGTACAGGCCCAGGGATTCGCCGACGTTTCACAAGTATTGTGCACCAACGAAGCCTGTCCCACGCCCTCAAGTACACAATATTCGATATTCGTGAACAATTTGCAATGTACGAATAGCGGGCACAAAATAACTGCAGACCTTCTCAGGATCCTATCGATTTTAGTATTTTCTTCTGCGATATTGTAAAGCAAGAATCACACCCAACAAGGAACTCTTACATTTATTTTTAAATCTAAAAATATTTCTTTATAGTTTACTACATCCGCTCAAACAACAGGTAAAGAGCGCTGGGCACAAATAAAATTCCGAATAGTTAGCACCCTATTGAAGAAAACAAGCCATATTTGAAGGATATCTATGGGTAAATTATGAAAAAGTACCGACTTATTTAGATCTCCTTTTTATTTTTCCAAACCTCCAAATCATTGAGCTGAGTGTGGAGTGTTCTTGATGGAGTGAACTTGATGATATCGTAGTTGAAGTGAGACGTCTGGATGTTGTTAGTTTTTTTTTTTTTGTTGTCGGTGTAATTCCACCGAATACTCTATGTAAATCCAATCTGTTTACTTAGATCCCAACTAACGAATTTTCCCATTTTGCATAGTTTTTAATATTTCATGACTGTTTATCTAAAATACAACTCATAAAATCACAAAATGTACAAGTTTCATATTCCAAAGTATCCGAAATCCAAAAGTGGTCGTGGCCACCACCTTCATTATAGCAACGAGAAATACGGAATTTTTTAGAAAAGTAATTTAACTACACGTTAACTTTCGTTGATGTGACCCGAAGGGGTGGTGCTAGACTTTCAATTTATTCCGAATATGGGTTAGATTGTGTTGGTCAGAGTAATACAATTATTTGGACATGGCTCAAATGTCTTAACAAGTCATAAATCGAATTTGGCCAAAACACATATGTGGCCTAAAGTGTCTCCCTCACCCTCCTACCCGGAGTATGAGGGTACATCCGTTTCTACATTTATCTATAGATATCCATTTGGCTTATGTTCCTCTATAGGGCGCTAAGTAGCCATTGGGAAATAAAAAAAAAAAAAAGTTTGAAATTTTTTATACATTTCGTGAAAAATGCTTTAAAACAAATGTAGATTGTATTGTATTTGTGAAAACGACAAGAACACAAAACAAAAACAGGTAAGCAAGTGGCGTAGCAACTAGAGCAAAATTGCAAAAATATGCATTTTTGGCAGTTATCTTAAATTGACACTAAAGTGAGTGGCATCTAAACCGAAACTAGTATTAATTCCAAGCCAGTGATGGGCACTGCTCTCCATTACTTATTTCCTTTAGGTATTTATACCGAACATGTAGACGTTGGGCAATGTTTGTTTGGTTATTGCCCGAAAATATCGTATTTTTGCAAAGGAAATTACTATAACTTGGGCGGTGGTGATCGAACACTGGAACATTATTAGAGTGTAAGACGATTGACTTGCCTTTCTCTGCACCAAAGCAATAAATAAAAAGGCCTAAAATACAAATCCACTTGGTAATTTCTGTGTATTTCAACTTTCTGGTTCTACACTGCACAGCAGTTTTCATATTTTTAAATTCACTCATAACTAGCGATTGGCAACTCAAATGATGGTGGTGTCGGTTGATGAATTCACTAAGTAATTTTTAAGTCGTTTGCACCAGATACAGTACAATTTCAACAGTACTGGGTGGTGCATCTACTGTTTTTTTTCTTTCAATTGTTTCATAAAAAAAACCCCCGCACGTGATTGTCGAGATGACTATGCCTTCTTTAGATAGTGACATTTTAGAACGGTGGCATCATTGGTCGATTTTTATTTGAACGCCATTTCGGATAACGGTGACCGCCGCAGAAGCATGTTAAACCAGTTTTTGAATGCAAAATGTAAATTGTGTAACTTCAACGTTCTCAAATTACTTAAGATAAACATGAGATTGCGAACGGGACAGAAAAGGGATTTTTTTCTGGAAATGCCCAATAATATTAAATCTTAAAATCGACAGGTATCAGAAACCAACCTCCTCGGGCAGAATAATCGATTTGTACTCTTGCCAACCGAAAAATATGATAATGAAGACGGATTGGCAACTCTAAATGTTTGTGTTGTCGGTGGGTGAACTGACTAAGTCAGTTTCAATTCGTTTGCGGCTTTCCTATTTTGTTTTGACTCCATATTCTTTTTGCATTTTCTGCTTTGATATCTCATCCGGCAAACCGTGGTGAGTATACTTATTGCGTAATTTGTTTTAGTCTCCTTGTTCTTCGGTTCCTCGTAATTTTTTTGAACATTCAAATTTCATTTTTTGGTTGTGACGTAAAGAATCAAAGGCGTTGTAAATATGCAAATATATAAACATATTATTTTTCAATAAAAACCATTGTTGTTTACTGGATTCCACCAACATCCATAAGTAATAAGTGAGTAATCAAATGTTGTATCCTCCGAATACAGCGAAAAAGAGTCTACGCTGGTCGATTGTTTTTCAACGACGTGTGTATGTATGTACCACTCACAGCTGTTGTACAATCACATTTACTGAAGCAACTATTGATCTTCCAACACGGCTCCGGTACTGAGTTAAAAATTGTCGCGACAAAGTCCATATAGTGGTTATTTTCTTTTCAGACTTGAGAGAAAATGACTCGAAAAGGTGGTATTTTTTAAAAGGAAGAACGTGGTTGTTGTAAATGTATCAATCCGAGGCAATCAATTCCAGACAATTCGAATGTCCGGAAATCTTTTACAATTTCTATTGAAGAAACTTGCTTGGATCGTACGTGCTTGAATAGTCCACTGACACAACAATCATTCGATGGACAGGACAAGTTTTATTCAACACCTAAAACGTGAGTACGTATTTCCCTTAACATTCCATTCAATCACCAAACGACGCACTCGGGCGGGCGGACCACAAAACTCAGAGATGTCACTTTACATTAAGCGCACGACTTTTAATTGAAAAAAAAAGCATAATGGAAAATAAATATTAGTATCGATTGTTCTGGATGATTTATCCTGGACAGCACTTCGCTTAAACGAAAATCCGATTTATTGAAAAATCGTTTATGTGAAACACCGCTTAAGAGAATTTCATGCAACTCATAGAAGCGTATTCACAATAATAGAGGGAAATTGGCGGAATTGACGGATATATAATATAGGAGATGACGTATATGACCAATGGAAACGTTGAATTTATTTTTAGACGATCACAAGTTTCTATCTTCGTTTCATAGAACAATTTCATAAGTACATACTCATTTCGTTTAAATGAAGGATGATTCAATTATCCGAAGTCCTTGAAAATCCCGCATAATTGAACAAAAATTCTTGATTTTTTCACTTCCGCTTAACCGAATTCGACTGCATACACAACATTTTTATTTCGATTTCATTTCAACCTAGTTATATTTATGATTTAACGTTATTCAATAAAAAAAAATAGGTACGTTGTATACATAGAAAAAGAAAAATTTATAGTGTGGTTCGTAATGAACGGATTGATTTTTACTGAAAAATAGACATTTTGCCTTATAAAAGTAATGGCCACGGACTAGTTAAGAACTATGTGTGTTCAAAATAGAAAATGTTTTTAATTTTATTATAGCAGTCTCTACAATTGGGACAAAAAACCAGCTGTAAAAACCAGTCGTTGACCATGAAAAGAAGCCGAAAGTGGATTTCAAAACAATATAAGGGATTAAACGAATCGTTCGGATGAAGGTAATGACATACTTCAAGTGATCTCTTGAAATGTAGTGTAAAAAGCCAAGTCACGAATACCAGGTAATGACATCTCTATAATTACACAAATAGTAGTTCTGTATTGTAATTTCTTTATTATGGTTAATCTTTTAACTCTCTATTTCTCTTTCAGCGATTGTGTCGTGGTTTGTAAAAGGAAAAAAAATTGCATAAAAAAAACGAAGTACCACCTACCACCACTATATATACATAAATAAAATTAATATAATTATATAAAATAATACAAAAAAAATAATAAATATTAAAAAATTATATAAGTAATAATCACCTAAATCTCTATGTAAAAATATCACAACCGTTACAGCTTGCAATCAACAACTAATTATGGGACTAAGTAAGTTGGTACTGACAAGTTAAATTGCGTTAAATTATAAGGCAACACGTTACTCCAATCAAAACTGGCTGTTCCATGGGTTGAGTGGCAGAATATAAATACACTCGATAGAAATAATGGATATTGATTTTTGAAAGTATTGTAGAACAATAACTGCGAACGAACTTTAATCAGCAGTTCAAAGGAGCAATCCAATAATTGTATGGCAGAAGGGGAACTGGACACATATAAGATATCGTCGGAACGATGTGAAGAGAAGAACAAGGCTTTAGTTTCTGATGCATAAACTGTAAGTCGATTACGAGTCATCCACGAACTCAATGAATTCAAGGTATCATTAATTTATCCAGAAATTCACATTCACCTTTGAAAAATATTTGAACATTTTCCGCAAAGTAAGCGTACATCAGCCTTCAATGCCGTCATTCAATAACGTAATAATAAAAAATCAAAGGTCCAAGGTTTACTCTCAGTATAAGTTACTGTTTAAGGTGTTTTACAATATAAGGAAATACTACAGTCATGAATTTTAACGAAACTCCGTAAATTCCGATATTATTAATTCATCTTTCGAAATACCCTGAAATGGAAACCCTTTCTCTTTTCCGAATGAAAAATGTCATCTAAGTTAGGCTGGACATTTAACTGATTGACAAAAATTATTTTTGGGAATCTAAATAATTTCTGGGAATACCACAAATGTTGATCTTGGTTCGTGTCTTGAAGGGAAAAACTGATTGAACAAAACTCAATCTAGACATAAGGATTTGTAGCATTTGTGTTGCTATTTGCGCATGAAACTTAAAATACGATTGGATATCTCATCATCCTCTTGTCCTTCGTAAACAATTTGCTGTAATACACGTCATCTCAACCAACCTGTCACGATCGATAGTGTGACAAGTGGGACGTGCGTGGATTTTTTTTGGATTTGTGACATGTCATCGCAAAATGAAACTAACTACTGGACTTTGTTTCCCGCTCCAATGTTCTAATACAATTATTTATTTAATTATTTGTGGTAAAATTTATGAACTTTCGTACAGAATAATTTCAAATGTATGTATGTGAGTGTACAATTTAAATTCTACAACTATTTACGTATGTATATACCTGGGTATATATGTTTCTTCAATTCAATTACAAATCGATTAGAGAGAGTGTGTGTATATGAGAGAGAAAGAGAGAGAGTGAGAGCGTCAACGGCACAAATCATTATAGAAATGACATTTGATTTGTCTCCACCATCCAACGAACAACAAACTCGGAGTGGGGACGGTGGGGTGGATTCGAGTTTGTTGTGTCGCTGCTGACCAAACTCACGAGGAGTTTGAGTAATGTTTTTGTTATGACGCCAGCGCAAAGAGCATAATATTTACTAACAAATAAACACATTTTTTGAAACACTTGCGACAAGGATACAACAATTTATATATTTTAAACGCAGAATTTATTAGTGAATTGGCAATTGGAATAGACGGACGGTCGGTGAAACATAGTGTAACCATAACATCGTCGATTTGATGCAAAATAGTGATTTTCTTCATTATTCATTGAACAATACCGAGCCCTCCTATCAATGGGGGAAGAGGCGCGGCGCGTTTTTTAGAAACGGAACGAATAATTGAAAGCGCATACTAACTCGACAAAGGCGGAATAAAATTCTTGTGAACGCCGTGAAATTCAATGAAAAATGTCCGTATTGAAGTGAATGTGGAATAAAATACCCGTATTAAAGTGAATGTTGAATAAATCGGGCATTGACTGAAAAGAAAAGGAACTATAAATCTAGTGTCACAAGTGTCATTTCTATTTCTATTAAGTATTTAACACATCCTAAGAAGGAAATATTTAAAATGAATTTGGAAAAGGTGAGTTGTTTGTTCCTCAACCAGGATAATGTGTAGAATTGTCATGGGTTTTGGAGAAAAAAATCTTAAAATTACGAGTATATTTTAAAAATTGTATTGATTTTTCACAATTACTTTTCTATATGCAGGTAAAAGGGTGAGTAATACCCATACCAATCAATGCTGCTGGGAAAGTGCAACTTTTTGCATTCATCCCAACACCACCGTTCAAAGTTTGTGCACAAACACACATAGTCATGCCCCACACCCACTTGGATGTACAAACATTTTCAGTTTTTTAGGAGCAGGCGCTTTGGACCACCTTCTAGCCTCGCGTATCCCCCCCAAAACACAATCAAACAACGTCGCCTCTCATACTCCAAATGTCTCAGAACTGTCTGTGGAAATTCTATTTGAATTTCAGACGAGTTCGTACATATGTATGCAAGTGTGTACGTACAACAAAAACTAATTTAAGGGAGGGTGGTTGGTTGGTGTTTTTTTCTTTCTTTTTTGTCGTGTTAAAGCATACATTTATTTTTGTGTCTATAACAATTTACGATAAAATTTATGTAGAAACGCAAAACAAAGATAAATAAACATAACAATTCCTATGCACTAAATCCTGCAAGTATCAGGATTTATATGCACTCTCTCACCCTCTCTCTGGCTCTCTCGCTTACATGCTCTATCAATGTATGTGTTCGTGTGGTTCTGACAAAATCTCTCTGCCACGGAACTGTATTTGTGGGTGTCCTTTTTCCGAAAATCACTGTCTCTCCCCCAGTGATGGAAAATTAGATTGTACAATGTATACTTTTAGGGGTCATAGGTTACAAAACCCATGATTTACTCAATGTTTAGTTTTCGACATCAAATAATCCGACACTCCAACGATGCTGAGTGACACTAGATGCCTAGTAATAACTTAGGAAGTGACTTCCTCTAAATCATTAACCACGACAAGAGATCTTAGATATTCTATTTTCATTTTAAACATATTTTACAAAACAAAATATTCGCGCATGGAATTCGAAACGATACGAACAATAAATTGGGAATAATTGTGAAGTACCTAATAGTCCAGAAATCAAATTTCCTTCAAATGATTGCAGTATTTGTTGCAAATAAAAAGTACTGTGGTACATAATTTTGCATACCTGTTCCCCATTGTTTATAAAACACTTTCTCTCTCTCGCCCTCTCTCCGAACAAAGAATTTTCTCTATATTTATACTCTGTTGCATTTCCTTTCTTTACTATTTCCACATCAAAACTTTCTATTGTGAACTTGTGTAGAAACATTTTTATTTCGATTACATGTTTGTTTTGGGGAAAAACAAAAATTGGTTGGGGTGGCAAACAAATGAAAATTCACCATAACTTCTTCTCTCTCACAGACGTGAAAAATTAAATATTTTTTAATGAAATACTCGTATATCGAAATGAATTCAGTGAAACTTATAGACTTGTATACAATAATCTGACTATGCTGACATCACTGTTGCCAACCCACAAGAATTTTACTGTTGAAAGAGATGTATAACGATCACTGGCCCTTTTCAGCTACCCAGCTAGCTCAAAAAAGCATTTTGTTTTATTCAGTCTGAATATCAAAATTATTAGACAATCCTTTCTTCTGAATTTTTGTTTTTATTGTTGTGATGAAAACTTTCTTTAATTTGAAAATTAAAATTCCAATACTCCTATGTCCACATCCTTAAATGGCTTATTAAAAAACGTACCTCCTCATTTCTTACTTCTAGAAACCTTTTTGTTGTTTTACTTAACGAACAGGTATATACATTTTTTTATATTTTACAACTCAAATAAGACTGAACGCCAATGAAAAGTCGGACGACGTTAAATTTTATTTCATCACGAAAATCAATTCATTGTTTTTTAAGTTTTAGCTTTTCTCTGACTTGAGACGTTATTTGATTGCTATCGACTAATTGCACTTACAGCCTTCCCGGCCGCAAATTTGATACACAAATCCACCTCATCATGTAACTTAACGCCTTCTGTCGTTGAATTGAATCTTTAGTATGAAACCATAATAATGATGCAAAAGACACCATTTCACCAAAAAAAAATCCTTGAGACTTCCTACAGCTATACCGTGACTTGGGTGGTTGATCACACACACACCCTCACCTATTTTTTTTAATATAATTTCAGTAACAAACATGTTTAATATTTTTGAAATTGACCTTCTTCTTTAGGCTAAATTGGCCCAAAACCTTATATCTCTGTCACAGTTTCTTGCGTTCCACTCTACTGAATAAAGACATGTACGACTTAAAAAAAAAGTACGATTATTAAAAAAATGTGTGTGAATGAGGGAGAACATTATCCCTATGCAAACACATACTCGGAATACATACATATCAAAAATATGTACATACATACACATGTACGTATATGCATATTAGGGTGGAGTGAAAACATGCTTTTTTTTTAATTTGAAAAAGTTAACCTCGGAAAGAGATGTAGTCTGGGGTCCTAATGAGGGGAAAAATAAAGAAAAACATTTTAAAAAAATTTTAGGGGTCGCGCCACTCCCTCGAAATTTGGAAATTATCGGTATTTTGGCGTTGATTTTAGAAAAATCCTAAAAATTAACGACTTAACTTATTCGAAATTTAAAAGTTTGAGCTTGTTCAGTGCCCAAACAAAAGTATTTGAGGCAAATATGAGGATAATCGACTAATATTTGTAGCTTTGGTGGCGATTTCATTGTTCAGTCAATTTTCTGAAGAAGGGACGATTTGACTTATTTTACGTTTTGAAATTTTTGAACAATGAACAAATTTTTTTTAAATTTTTTCATGCCCTTATTTCATTGTTTACGCTATTGCAAACATTTATTGACATAAAACTTTTTAGAATTTTTCTAAAATCAACGCCAAAATAGCGATAATTTCCAAATTTCGAGGGAGTGGCGCGACCCCTAAAATTTTTTTAAAATTTTTTTCTTTATTTTTCCCCTCATTAGGACCCCAGACTACATCTCTTTCCGAGGTTAACTTTTTTTTTTTTGAATTTCACTCCACCCTAATGCATATGTATGTACATATGGGCTGTGGTCACATTGATGAATGTCGATCGGGAAGACCAAATTAATACCGATTATATAATTTCAGGAGCTGACATGCCGGTTTAGGCAAATAATTGTTCCAAACAAACTTTCAATCGCCTTTCTGATGACTAGTTCAATAGTCAGTAAAACTAGTTCCATAAGCTGCCAGACCTAAGCATTCTGTCAAATTAGACTTCCTCCATAAAAATCATCGCACTAGCCTGACAAGAATATTCCGTACGGCAACCATGTCTTACCATCACGATTCGGAAAGTAATTCGGAGACGATCTGTACTATTTTCAATATACCTACCAGACAATATTTCGAATGCAATAGATGCAAATGAACAAAGTCAAAATACCCCTGTACTACGGTGCGATGTGGAGTACACACATAAAAGCAGAGGTAGGTTTTATTTTGTTCGTCTGATCGACACGACAAAATCACACAGACTGTAAACATGAACATATTTAACAGATCATACCACTGGAAAGGATACACTTTTAGTGACTGACGAAGAGCGTGCTGATCCAAATGAGGGTAGGGTGCATCAACATACTTACTTACATATGTATGTACATAGCAGTCAGTGATAGGAGTGCCGAAGATGACGACGCCGTTGCCACCGACTGTGCTTGATGAAATTCACCGCGCTGCGAGTAGAGTGTTTTTATGTGTAGCTTAACATTGAAATGGAACTGGTTTTTCTGCAGCAGCACACAAGTGGTTGGCTGATTGGGTGGCGGTAGTAAGCATGACTTTGAGAGGGCACCATTGGAAATGAATGAAATAATTGATGGCTCCTAGTGATAAATGTTCGTCTGACCGATCTACCTGTTTCTCGTTAGGATGGTTTCCATGTCAGTGGGTTTATTTCCTTCTACACACATACATACACTGAGATTACCATACATATGTAGGCGATCCATGTTCTAAATTGTTCAATGGTAAATGGCACGATACAGATCGCCACACAGATATGTTTAACAGAATTTCCATTACGCTTTTTTGACAGCGATGACGAAATTGTATCGACTGTTACCTCCTATATGAAAACCGGTTGCAAAACAGAATCAGCAGTACCTTCCTATGTTCAGGCAATAACTTTCGATTTCAATAGCAGTGATAGCCCGTTGGAAATTTACACATTGTCCGTGTGACTCATGTGTAAGCCTTTTTTAAAATGTCATACATACATGGTGGATGCGGTCATTTAAATGGGTTGGAAATCGCCCCACAAGCGTTATATTAACCAACAACTTTATACACGATCACTTTTATCTCGGTAATCTATTCTTTCTCTAGTTTATTGTATACGAAATGGCGAAACCTTTTTGTTTACTTTTTTTTCTTCGCATCCCGAGAGACACTAAAGAGTGATGCAAAAGTAGGTATGACCGTCTACCATCAGGCATTTCCTTTGCGTATTGAAACTGTATCTTTCTCGTCGCTATATTCTTTGTAAGCCCAAACAGCCTAAATGTACCTAGTACATACAAGAAAAACGCACAAATCTACCCATAAAATACGTGCATACAGACATATGTACATTGGAATGGGTCGCGCAAAGTGCAATAGAGTATCCATAGGTATATAATTTGACGCATGGCACAATAACTAAAGGTAGACGAAATTGCTCAACAACAAAGACTCAGATACAACCCTGGGTATATTGATTGTCAAATTCTGATATATAACCCTGCCATTATATCTACATCTTATTTGTTGGCAGTTCAGTACTCATATTCTCTTCGAAACAGTAGCAAAATATCGAAGATCATCTGAAAAGAACTTAGGGTCTACATGTGCACGTGCATGTTCATTTAAAAAATGTCGCAAGAGCAACTTCTCTTGTTGTTGTTGCCGTCCGCAGTAGCAAACAAAACCACAATGTTGCCTCACACCACAAATTTTCAAAACATTTGGGGAAAGTATGCACAAGCAAATTTGTTTTCATAAATACGTCTACATTTTGTTTTTGTACTTCAAACACGTCTGAAGAATACTTCATTGATAACAATTCACAAATGTAACTGTTTTTATTACGACAAAACGATCAAAACGCAATTCCACGATAAAATTATCCCATAAATTGGCACAAAAAATATGTTGGGGAACTCTAACATTCGTCTCTGCAGCATGTGCCAAAATTTGACTGTCTTTGAATTTCCGTTGCCAGTCGGCAGGCCAGTAGCAAAAATGTGTGTATTTTCGGACAATTATTGCCCAGTGTAATGGTTGGGTAAATGGCAGACTGCAGACAACTCACGGCACAATTTTTAGCAAACTATAACTTTTGTTTAATAGTTTTGAGAGCCCCAAAATTCGTTGTTTGGTCTTTCGTATTTTATAGTTTGATTTAAATGTTTAATACGAAAATATATTCAACATTGAAAAAAACCAACAATTGAAATGTAAACAATGAGTTGGACAATTAAAATTCTGTCAAAATGAAAAAAAAAAATCAGATTTGCATGGCTTTTCCCTTTATTATTGTGCCATGTATTTGACGTTTGGTCATGTTTCTACACAGAGGAGACACAAAAAGAAGATGAGAGAGAAACCAATCGACGGACCACGGCTTCATAATAATCAGAAAACCGCGTGGGTTCTTAAGAAAACACACAGCACAAAACATACATACACACACACATACATCGTGCCAACCCGGCTACTTGCTATAATTTGAAACCACCCCACGCTTTAATAAAATACAACAACAACCACAAAGCCGATATTCATCTTACATATGGATGTACAAGAAATACGTTGTGTGGCATAAGCCATACATACATACAATTTCGACAAACGACATCATTGTGTTCCATCCACTTCTGAAGATGATGGGTATATTTTGAATAAAACACAACGACATCGTTGATCGGATTTTTCAGTAGTTGTCTTCCTTATTGATTAGTCCTTTTACAAAATAAACAAACGATGTAAATCAATCACTTGTCCCTTTTTATATCCAACTTTCCTTCGATTTATACAACTGTGATTGCGATTTCTGAATCACACGACCCATTACGTAGCCTAATAAGAAATATAAATACGACAAACGACACAAATGTGTTGAGGGTATAAAGCATGTAGAGGCAGAGGCATTCCTCTCTCCGAAGCATCAACTTTTCTCACACAAGTTTAATTTCTATGACGTACGCATGCCAGTGATGCAAAATGAGATTTTAAAATTGTACTAAGGTTTAAGAAACTTGTACTTTTTTCAGTCCGATTGTAATAAATTCATTTGTACTAAGTGCTTATATGTGTATGTATATACATGTAGATTAACTTAACAAGTAATATTAAAGTTTTATATCAAAAGGTACACAAAGGACAATTAGTTGTTGTTTATTGCTAACAAATTCTCATTAATTCAAAGTTGTAGCAGCACGAATTAAGTACATACATTGTGGTTGCTGAGCTTATGTTGTTGGTCGTCTATTCTGCTGTTGGAGGTTTCCTTGAGCGGAAAAATGGGGCACCCCTTCTATTCTCACATTGAATCGTTGCTATTATTGGCCGTGGTTTGAGTTTTCAAAGCCAAAGAAGAAAACAAACGTTTTCTTTAGTTCTATATTTTAGTTCCTATAATTTTACGTTTTATCGAGATTTCCCACTTTCTATTTTAGGTCTGATATGCTTTACAAAATGTACTTTTAATTTCAGTTTTTCTCAACTATCTTCTTCGTTAAGATCTCCCCTAACACCAATGTATTTCGACCAATTAGAGACTCAAACTAGTCATTGGATGCTATTGTACTTTTGACTTTCAAATAGTGCTAAAAAGTACACTTCTACCAACTTTTGCATCCCTGACGCATGCAGTGCCATGGGACTGGATTTGTTGCTGTTTGCCCCGTTGTATTTCTTTCTTTGCTACCAAAAACTAAATTGCAATTTGTGGTGTGTGAGTAAACATCAAACGGCTGCGTGTTTTTCTTTCGTGTTCCCTTTTGCAATGGTATTTCTTTGTGTGTGTGTGTGAGAGAGAGAGAGTAAGGTGGCAGCGGGTTGATCTGTAGGTCGATCGGCCGGTACTCGGAATTGTGCGTGGTTGATTGGTATTCTTTTTTTTGGCGTTGTCCGAATATGTTTGTTGGTGCTGTTGATGTTTTAGCAGACAGAAACTATAAAGACGGCGACGACAACGCGCCACCACCACCACACCAGCAACAATAACAAGCAAACAGAAAACAACCACCGCCATAACCAAAGAGAGACAGGCATGCCGACCAACCCAATCAACAACAAACCATCGGTAACGTATTGTGTGTGCGATCAGTCTGTAGGAATTTTTCAATTTGAACGGTTGTACTCGGAGTGTGTTGTGAAAAAGAAAACTCTCTTTGGCTGAAAGTAACGATTGGCGAACAGAACAAACATTTTTATCGTTTATCGTAAAGAATCGGGTAAAATGAATTTTTTTTGTGAAAACATTGACTTTTTCTAAAAAAAAAAAAAAAAAAAAAAAAAACCATTGGATCAGAGTCAGCGCCTCTTAAAAACGAAAGGTGGGTTTTGTGTTATTTGAAAAACCGTTAACTTGAATTAAGGTGACCATTGGCAAAAACTTGGTTTTGCAAAGAATATTTTTTCTGAACTCGCACAATCCAGAACCAATTGTGAGTAAAGATGAGAGAAATCGTGCAAACCATTTACTTTACAAATAACCAAATTTATACGACGAATAATCATTAAAGTTGATCAGGTATTCGAAGAGATTAAGATATGATCGCATCCTTAAGACTGATTTTTTTGCATGTGGTTTACAGTGTCAACCGGACAAAGCAAACATAGAGGAGGTAACAGCACGGAGCAGTCGTCTATGGTACGAACCCAAAAAAGGAACAAACACTTTACAACAAACTTTTTTAGCAACAAATGTTCTCATGTGAAATAACTCTTAGTGTACAAAAGTCACCAATACATACGTTGTTGCGATCTGACTTTTTTTCTCTCCCTCTCCTCTTTGCTGTAGTTTCTTCTTTGTTACTCTGTCGTCGTCTTATTCCTTTTCTGCAGCCATCAGCGAAATATAAACAAAGCCCAAAGGCAGCAGCAGCAACAACAACGACGACAAAACATCTTGTAACAGCGAAATTGACAACGATGTTCATTCGACGGAGGGTGTCAGTGGATAACTCACACATCTGCTGATAACCGCTTGTTGGTGTTGGTGGGGAGGGTGGGCGTCATCATCAATTCATGACTTTTATAAGAGTGGGTGGAAGTCAATGAGAGTTATTCACAACGAAAGCTACAACTGGAAATGGGGACTTTTTCCATAGAATTATCAGAAGTGATGAATAAACAGAAAGAAACAAACAGCAAAGACAAGCTCACAATATGAGGGTGTTAGGTTGTGTAGAACAACAACGACAAACCAATATGACGAAGAACAAGATGATCTTGTGAAGCTAAAGGGGGTGGTAGACGACCCACAGCTTGTTATTGCCAGAAATAGAGTGTGCAAGAAACGGACTGACTTCGAGCACAGGCGACGATCATCAATCGGTCTTTTGTTATTTCAAACATTTAGCACATGTCTGGGCGGCTCGGGCAAACGCATCGAGTGTGGGAAGACGCTTACATTGGTGAGAGAATTGTGAAGGCAAAACTAAACATGTATGGTAATTTAGGGCCGTTGGCGGAGGCAGACAAGCGTAGCGAGACAACGTAAAATTAGCCGCCAACCAATGATGGGCGAACGGGGAGAAGGAGGGAAGACTGCGATAGACACCCTCGATTGTCGTTTGGTATGATTTGTATTCCTGCTCTGCAATTTTTCGTTGCGGCAGAATGTACTCTCCCACATATGTATATAACTAGAACATATAGGTGGATGAGTACATTCTGTTCCTATATTCGGGCCTTTTTTAGTACACTTGACGAATTATACGAGGGATAATGGAATAGTTCATTCTCGTATCACCTACAACAAACCCCTTCGGTGAATTATGCGTTTCCGGTTAGTATCCGTACCTTGGCATACGTAAATCTTTTTTGAGAAGACGTTTTGCCATGGAGGAGGTGGAGGTGGCTCCAGCAATCAAAACTTAACTTCACTTTTAGGGTTGCTCTGTACTGATCCCCTCTATGCAGCGAACAACGACAAGCGGTTCAAATGAAATCTTTGCTCGAGAGTATTTCCTGTTACATGACGGCCGATGATCTGACGGTGGAAACAAAACGGCGCAGTAATCAATGCCATTTACCTGTAGTTTACCTGTATATTTTTGTGAGATCTACACCCCGCAGCTGTTAAGTAGAAATTTTACCTGCTGTGTTTCGCTAGCCTTGTTCTTTGTTCCTCCAGCAAAAACAAAACACACAAAAAGACCCCTTGTTCTATAACCCAGAAAGACAACAACAACACCTACAAAATTTATCCACCGCCTGTACGTTCATGGTGTTACGGCTGGTTTTGGAGTGGCTGTCTGCATGTGCGATCTACCGCCAGTCTGCCTGTTGTTGGTGCGTCTGACCACCCCAAATATTGAACAGGATTTAAACATCATTATCTTTGCATTTAAACAAAAAAACACAGGATGGTTGTAGGGATGACAACGGCAACGGTGTATCTCGTTTCTTCTGGCATCGGCATGTGAGTCGATCACGAAGAAACCAGCCACTCAATGCCATGTTGTGGCATTATGGCTGCCTACAAAAGAGTGGGTTCGCATTTGAGTCTGCGCAATATTGAAAAAAAAACACGTTTTTGTTCCGCCGTTATGGGGTTTAAGGTTGGGCTGGATATCTTCATATACCCGGCCCGACAGCCTCTTCTTTTCCACACACTCTTCTGCGTCTTGGGCTTACATTGTTGTGATGATGGGTATTGTTCATAACGATCCCTTTTGTGTGTTTGGGATTTTTCAATTTTCTACGGTTTTTTCTCTTTTGTGAAATAATTTCGTTGTTTTTTAACAGACTTTTTTTTTGGGTTGAAGGTGGTGTTTTGCTTTCGGTTGGGATGGTGTTGTTTCTGATTGTTTGACATGTTTTGTTGTGTAGAGTCTATAGGTAGGTAGGTAGGTGGTTTGTTTTCTTGGAAACCCCATATGAAGGCTTTGCAGCAGCAATAACCTGCACTGCTCCCTCCCCCTCCCTTTATTCGGAGTTGGCTACGGATTATTATTGTCTTCTTTGTACATCATCAATCCTGTCATATGCATACATACACGTATATACGACATATGTATGTGCATATATACGTATGTTCATAGTGAATGAGTGGGTATGAATATGGTGGCATTTTTCGTATCATTCGCAGAGCGGAGGCCTTTTCCAGAGGATGACGTACACACAGAAGACACGATCGTGTTGTTTTAGCTATATAACCATTCCATTATTTGAAATGCCTCACATATGTAACATCTATTTCCAGCTTGTTAGAAAATCAATATCTGACGAACTACCTGCAATTATGATCGGTTAGTAAGGCGATGCTGTGAAATTCGACCCCAATCCATACAAGTATCAGCCTCTAAAGGAGTGCCTTCAGGCAGGCTTGCTGGTTAGAGAGTTAACTTTTCCCTAGTGGATTTAATTTGCATTAGTTAGCGCTAATGAAATGCCGCTGACCTCTAAAACTCAATCTCAGTCACACATCATACATAGAATACTTCAAGCTCCACTTTGTTGGGTGGGTGTTACGTGGTGTCTACAA
Source organism: Hydrotaea cyrtoneurina (assembly GCA_958296145.1). NCBI lineage: Eukaryota > Metazoa > Arthropoda > Insecta > Diptera > Muscidae > Hydrotaea > Hydrotaea cyrtoneurina. The sequence continues at coordinate 119,196 of OY282516.1, read as the reverse complement.
TTGGAGTTGGGCTGTTAAACAAAGTCTTATCTTGTCGTCGAGCTCCGGTCGGCCAATCCGCATCAAACCACCCACCAGCGACAACAACTGTGGACGTCGAATGTGATGTGAATGGAACATAAAATCAAACAATTTAGTTTGTATTTACCATGACTATGAAAATGAGGTTGCTGTCGCTGCTAACTAAGCGTGAATTAGCAATCACAGCCTAGAGTTAATACAAAATCTGTATTCACAAATTATGTATGTGTGTATATATGTAGATCTTAGGAACACGCTTAATGAATGAACGACTACAGCAATAGCAGCAGTTGGTGCGTGGGTTGTGGGTGTTGTATGTGGACGTCGTCGACGACGTCTCTATGAATAAAGAAAACAAACAGCAAGCTGCAGCTAATGTCCACAATATTAGAAATCATGAAGAAATAAAGGTGGGGTATCCTATATAAGAATTTAGGCAACCACATAGAAGACATCTGTCAACACGTAATGCTGTCATATGTATTTTTATTCGGGAGTACCTAGACGGCGGAGGGGCTAGGATGGCATACCCAATTCCATACCCATCCTGTTGTTGTCCTCCGACTGAAATGACCATTGTTTCGGTCATCGTGGCTCGAGGCCATCATACATTTTCTTTTTTGAGATAAAATATGGGCGGCAGGTGATATTTTTCTTCTTTATGATTTTTTTTTTAATACTAAACCCTACGATTACACCAACTCGACAACAACAGCGTCAGTACATGAGAAAACATGACTTTTCGTTTTATTTGCCCGGTTATTGAAGAACACCTTCAAATGTCTTAAGGTCTTTTTATGCTGTATGCGACGTGTGATGATCTTCATGATGATTGTGTCTGATGTTGATGTTTATGGGTGGGTAGGGGTCTCAGTTTGGCTAAAGTTTATTTATGTTGCTGTCGTTGTTGTTGCCGTTGCTGTTTGGTAAATTAATGTTTTGTTAAATATTGAAAAGTAGTTTGTCGACTTTAGTGTAGAAAGAAGAAACATTTTGAAAAGGGGGTTCCGTTGTTAATGTGAATAAAATGTGGGCGGATTTTCAAACGTCAATACGATTCAAGGTTAATGTTTTTCGGCGGTTTGGTTTTAAGAAACCCATTAAAAAAAACATATTGAAATTCAATTTGGTATTCTCAAGAAAATACTTACAAACGTACACACACATCCACACGCAACTTAAAACGAAGAATAGTAAATTGTCCGAAGTATGACCAATGTGTCGATGTCGGCAGGTGCACCCCTACAATTTGTTGTTGCCCATTCATTTCCATTAAAAGCATCTTGCAACAAAGTCGCCATACAGGTTGCCTGCCTGCAAATACCCTTTCGCAGATACCATACACTTTTATGTTTCTTCCTTTTTGTGTCCCTTCTCCTCCTCCTGGACAGCAGACAACAGTTGTTTTCGTGCACAATGTGAATGTCGAAGAAAAGGAAAATGAAAACGACCAACAGAATGAAAGAAAAAACGAAATCTCATTATCCAGGCTTTGTTCTTTTTGTTATCCTCTCGCCTGAAGAAGCAACATGTGCTAAAAAGTTCCCAGGCATTTGTAGATTTCCTTTTAAGGGTGGTTTTAGTTATTTCTGTCAGGATCATTAAAAACCAGTTGCTCGAAGTGCATAGTAGTGGTGGTGGCAGCCGCCAGCAGCAAAGTGCATTTATTGTGGGGTAACAAGTGTTTCTTCTTGTGTTTTTTCTTTCAACGTGACAGGTTCTTTCGACTGTTCGGAGTTAAGGGTGGTTCCTGTCGTCTCAAATGACCGTTGTCTGTTTGAATTTAGGCTGAGGTGACCAGCTGCCTAATTGATTGAAACCAATGACAAGTGTTGGAGACCTTTTGGAATGTGTGCTCGACAAATGCACATTCACATTCACATGCATACGTACATATTCTAATAAACTCCACCAGTAGGAAAATCGTAGCTCGCATGCGAATTCCATGCAAGTAGTAGTAAAACCCTTAACAACATCATCTAAAACCATGGAATGTGCCTAAGTTCAGTCCATTTATTAGTGGACGATCTAGCTCAATTGTTGTTATGGATTCATTCACGCTCACCCACCACATAACAGTAACCAGCATTCCATATATTGATCTACACGCGATTTCTATGAATAATGAGACTTCTACGAATTGGTGTGAAATTCATGGCTTCCACACGTATCACGATACCACTTCCTGATTCCTTTGTACTCATGGAAGGACGTGGTACCACGAACATGCCTCAAACACTTGTTTGACACAGCCCAATCAGTAAAATTGGGGTATGAGTTTTTTTTTTTAGTTATAAGCTCTGGTTGTCAATAAAATATTCCTATAAATAGATGAAAACCAAAACAAAAGGCCAGAGCTTGCCGTATAGGACATCCTCAAACAATACAGAGTATCTTTTCTAGGTGATAGCATGTTGTATGTTGGTGGAAGACCCACAAACTCCCAACGACTGCACTTTTTGACAAGCACATTCATCTTAGATGGACTGAGGGTTCTTCTTTATCAACGTATCAATGTTTTCTAAATTAAAACCTAAACAACATTTGCTTTACAGCACAGTGAGTGTACGGCTCTTATATCGATATTTTAGAATACATCAATCCAGTGTCAATGTGTGACCGTGCTTTTCTGAGGATCGGCAGGAGAGCGGGTGGGGCGGTAGAGGGGATATGCCAAACAGACACCAGTCGACCAAAATCACGCACACCCGTTCATACAAGTCATTGTGCGCTGTTGTTTTTGCAATTTGTTGAATAGGCAGAAAAGTTGATCATTAATAGACATTTTAAAAAAAGAACAAAAAAAATACTCACGCCAGCGAGATGATATGTGGGAGAGGAGAAGACCTCACAGTTCATAGTAAGTGGCATGTAGACACAACAACAACAGTAACGACAGCAACAGCGACAAATACTAACTAAAATCCACCCATTACGCCAGACACCCCAAAAGTCGTATGTGTACAAATATGAAGTGAACAAAACTAAAGTGTTTAGACATCACTAAAAAGCCCCAGCCAGCAACAACTACAACAGCAAATGCGTACCGAACAAATGTTGATAATGCGATCGCTGTTGCTGGTGCTGCGGCCGCCGACGATGATGATCTCCAACACCCAACAACAACCGGTTCGTTTTTACGTTTTGTGGGCCTGCTGTGGTGCTCCAATCTCCATCTCCCCCGTCCGATGATGTTTGCGTTTGCGAAACAAAATATTGCTGATTTTTGATTGTATTTACTTTGTGTATTTGGTATGGAAACAAAGACTACTAGCGAAAATCGCGTGCGTACGACTGGCTGGCCGGTCTGTTGGTGGCTGTGGGTACCCGTATAGTTTGTGAGTCGTTCGACGAAGACAGGGGTGACCGCAAACGTGACGATGACGACGACTGCGACAGCGACAAATGGTTGATTGTTGACGTTGTCATTAAAATTTGCGCGCCCATTTTCAACCCACTCATACTCCACAATATCTCGACGTGTACTCTATGGGTTTGTGTGGCGCTTTTTTCTTTTTCCATTTTTCTGAGGCGGATGTTAACAACAACAAGCCACACAATGTGCGTGAAGATAAATACGAATATAACTAGCAAAGACACAAACCCAAACTGTTAACAGAGCTCTGTTAAGAACTTAACAGCATTCTGTTAAGGAGTTAACAGAGGTAAAAGATATATAAAAAAATGATTTCTGGCACAACGGCTACAAAAAAAATAATTAAAATCACCAATTAAGTATTAGTCAAATAGACATTTATGACATAGGCTTAGATTGGAAGTTTTTGGTATTAAAATACGGATGTTTTCACTGCAAAGAAAGGTTTAGGAAAAAGTTGGGCGAATGACACTTATAGTGAAAGTAGCCCTGGGCTTGGCCTTTCAGAATATATCATCCATATAGTTCAGAACAATTTCAGAATTGAGATATTTTAGGTTTTGTGCCGGAGTACAGTGAAATTCCAAATAATTCTCCCCACAGCGGCCAAACCAAAAAAGTTGGGCGAATGACACTTATAGTGAAAGTAGCCCTGGGCTTGGCCTTTCAGAATATATCATCCATATAGTTCAGAACAATTTCAGAATTGAGATATTTTTGGTTTTGTGCCGGAGTACAGTGAAATTCCAAATAATTCTCCCCACAGCGGCCAAACCAAAAAAGTTGGGCGAATGACACTTATAGTGAAAGTAGCCCTGGGCTTGGCCTTTCAGAATATGCCACCCATATAGTTCTGAACAATTTCAGAATTGAGATATTTTAGGTTTTGTGCCGGAGTACAGTGAAATTCCAAATAAATCTCCCCACAGCGGCCAAACGAAAAAAGTTGGGCGAATGACATTTATAGTGAAAGCAGCCCTGGGCTTGGCCTTTCAGAATATATCATCCATATAGTTCAGAACAATTTCAGAATTGAGATATTTCAGATTTTGTGCCGGAGTACAGTGAAATTCCAAATAAATCTCCCCACAGCGGCCAAACGAAAAAAGTTGGGCGAATGACACTTATAGTGAAAGTAGCCCTGGGCTTGGCCTTTCAGAATATGCCATCCATATATTTCAGAACAATTTCAGAATTGAGATATTTCAGATTTTGTGCCGGAGTACAGTGAAATTCCATATAAATCTCCCCACAGCGGCCAAACGAAAAAAGTTGGGCGAATGACATATATAGTGAAAGTAGCCCTGGGCCTGGCCTTTCAGAATATGCCCTCCATATAGTTCAGAACAATTTCAGAATTGAGATATTTCAGATTTTGTGCCGGAGTACAGTGAAATTCCAAATAAATCTCCTCACAGCGGCCAAACGAAAAAAGTTGGGCGAATGACACTTATAGTGAAAGTAGCCCTGGGCTTGGCCTTTCAGAATATATCATCCATATAGTTCAGAACAATTTCAGAATTGAGATATTTTAGATTTTGTGCCGGAGTACAGTGAAATTCCAAATAAATCTCCCCACAGCGGCCAAACGAAAAAAGTTGGGCGAATGAGACTTATAGTGAAAGTAGCCCTGGGCTTGGCCTTTCAGAATATATCATCCATATAGTTCAGAACAATTTCAGAATTGAGATATTTTAGATTTTGTACCGGAGTACAGTGAAATTCCAAATAAATCTCCCCACAGCGGCCAAACGAAAAAAGTTGGGCGAATGACACTTATAGTGAAAGTAGCCCTGGTCCTGGCCTTTCGGAATATGCCATCCATATAGTTCTGAACAATTTCAGAATTGAGATATTTCAGATTTTGTGCCGGAGTACAGTGAAATTCCAAATAAATCTCCCCACAGCGGCCAAACGAAAAAAGTTGGGCGAATGAGACTTATAGTGAAAGTAGCCCTGGGCTTGGCCTTTCAGAATATATCATCCATATAGTTCAGAACAATTTCAGAATTGAGATATTTTAGGTTTTGTGCCGGAGTACAGTGAAATTCCAAATAAATCTCCCCACAGCGGCCAAACGAAAAAAGTTGGGCGAATGACATTTATAGTGAAAGCAGCCCTGGGCTTGGCCTTTCAGAATATATCATCCATATAGTTCAGAACAATTTCAGAATTGAGATATTTCAGATTTTGTGCCGGAGTACAGTGAAATTCCAAATAAATCTCCCCACAGCGGCCAAACGAAAAAAGTTGGGCGAATGACACTTATAGAGAAAGTAGCCCTGGGCTTGGCCTTTCAGAATATGCCATCCATATATTTCAGAACAATTTCAGAATTGAGATATTTCAGATTTTGTGCCGGAGTACAGTGAAATTCCATATAAATCTCCCCACAGCGGCCAAACGAAAAAAGTTGGGCGAATGACATATATAGTGAAAGTAGCCCTGGGCCTGGCCTTTCAGAATATGCCCTCCATATAGTTCAGAACAATTTCAGAATTGAGATATTTCAGATTTTGTGCCGGAGTACAGTGAAATTCCAAATAAATCTCCCCACAGCGGCCAAACGAAAAAAGTTGGGCGAATGAGACTTATAGTGAAAGTAGCCCTGGGCTTGGCCTTTCAGAATATATCATCCATATAGTTCAGAACAATTTCAGAATTGAGATATTTTAGGTTTTGTGCCGGAGTACAGTGAAATTCCAAATAAATCTCCCCACAGCGGCCAAACGAAAAAAGTTGGGCGAATGACATTTATAGTGAAAGCAGCCCTGGGCTTGGCCTTTCAGAATATATCATCCATATATTTCAGAACAATTTCAGAATTGAGATATTTCAGATTTTGTGCCGGAGTACAGTGAAATTCCAAATAATTCTCCCCACAGCGGCCAAACCAAAAAAGTTGGGCGAATGACACTTATAGTGAAAGTAGCCCTGGGATTGGCCTTTCAGAATATATCATCCATATAGTTCAGAACAATTTCAGAATTGAGATATTTTTGGTTTTGTGCCGGAGTACAGTGAAATTCCAAATAATTCTCCCCACAGCGGCCAAACCAAAAAAGTTGGGCGAATGACATATATAGTGAAAGTAGCCCTGGGCTTGGCCTTTCAGAATATATCATCCATATAGTTCAGAACAATTTCAGAATTGAGATATTTCAGATTTTGTGCCGGAGTACAGTGAAATTCCATATAAATCTCCCCACAGCGGCCAAACGAAAAAAGTTGGGCGAATGACATATATAGTGAAAGTAGCCCTGGGCCTGGCCTTTCAGAATATGCCCTCCATATAGTTCAGAACAATTTCAGAATTGAGATATTTCAGATTTTGTGCCGGAGTACAGTGAAATTCCAAATAATTCTCCCCACAGCGGCCAAACCAAAAAAGTTGGGCGAATGACACTTATAGTGAAAGTAGCCCTGGGATTGGCCTTTCAGAATATATCATCCATATAGTTCAGAACAATTTCAGAATTGAGATATTTTTGGTTTTGTGCCGGAGTACAGTGAAATTCCAAATAATTCTCCCCACAGCGGCCAAACCAAAAAAGTTGGGCGAATGACATATATAGTGAAAGTAGCCCTGGGCTTGGCCTTTCAGAATATATCATCCATATAGTTCAGAACAATTTCAGAATTGAGATATTTCAGATTTTGTGCCGGAGTACAGTGAAATTCCATATAAATCTCCCCACAGCGGCCAAACGAAAAAAGTTGGGCGAATGACATATATAGTGAAAGTAGCCCTGGGCCTGGCCTTTCAGAATATGCCCTCCATATAGTTCAGAACAATTTCAGAATTGAGATATTTCAGATTTTGTGCCGGAGTACAGTGAAATTCCAAATAATTCTCCCCACAGCGGCCAAACCAAAAAAGTTGGGCGAATGACACTTATAGTGAAAGTAGCCCTGGGATTGGCCTTTCAGAATATATCATCCATATAGTTCAGAACAATTTCAGAATTGAGATATTTTTGGTTTTGTGCCGGAGTACAGTGAAATTCCAAATAATTCTCCCCACAGCGGCCAAACCAAAAAAGTTGGGCGAATGACACTTCTAGTGAAAGTAGCCCTGGGCTTGGCCTTTCAGAATATATCATCCATATAGTTCAGAACAATTTCAGAATTGAGATATTTCAGATTTTGTGCCGGAGTACAGTGAAATTCCAAATAATTCTCCCCACAGCGGCCAAACCAAAAAAGTTGGGCGAATGACACTTATAGTGAAAGTAGCCCTGGGCTTGGCCTTTCAGAATATATCATCCATATAGTTCAGAACAATTTCAGAATTGAGATATTTCAGATTTTGTGCCGGAGTACAGTGAAATTCCAAATAAATCTCCCCACAGCGGCCAAACGAAAAAAGTTGGGCGAATGACACTTATAGTGAAAGTAGCCCTGGGCTTGGCCTTTCAGAATATGCCATCCATATATTTCAGAACAATTTCAGAATTGAGATATTTCAGATTTTGTGCCGGAGTACAGTGAAATTCCATATAAATCTCCCCACAGCGGCCAAACGAAAAAAGTTGGGCGAATGACATATATAGTGAAAGTAGCCCTGGGCCTGGCCTTTCAGAATATGCCCTCCATATAGTTCAGAACAATTTCAGAATTGAGATATTTCAGATTTTGTGCCGGAGTACAGTGAAATTCCAAATAAATCTCCCCACAGCGGCCAAACGAAAAAAGTTGGGCGAATGAGACTTATAGTGAAAGTAGCCCTGGGCTTGGCCTTTCAGAATATATCATCCATATAGTTCAGAACAATTTCAGAATTGAGATATTTTAGGTTTTGTGCCGGAGTACAGTGAAATTCCAAATAAATCTCCCCACAGCGGCCAAACGAAAAAAGTTGGGCGAATGACATTTATAGTGAAAGCAGCCCTGGGCTTGGCCTTTCAGAATATATCATCCATATATTTCAGAACAATTTCAGAATTGAGATATTTCAGATTTTGTGCCGGAGTACAGTGAAATTCCAAATAATTCTCCCCACAGCGGCCAAACCAAAAAAGTTGGGCGAATGACACTTATAGTGAAAGTAGCCCTGGACTTGGCCTTTCAGAATATATCATCCATACAGTTCAGAACAATTTCAGAATTGAGATATTTTAGGTTTTGTGCCGGAGTACAGTGAAATTCCAAATAAATCTCCCCACAGCGGCCAAACGAAAAAAGTTGGGCGAATGACATTTATAGTGAAAGCAGCCCTGGGCTTGGCCTTTCAGAATATATCATCCATATATTTCAGAACAATTTCAGAATTGAGATATTTCAGATTTTGTGCCGGAGTACAGTGAAATTCCATATAAATCTCCCCACAGCGGCCAAACGAAAAAAGTTGGGCGAATGACATATATAGTGAAAGTAGCCCTGGGCCTGGCCTTTCAGAATATGCCCTCCATATAGTTCAGAACAATTTCAGAATTGAGATATTTCAGATTTTGTGCCGGAGTACAGTGAAATTCCAAATAATTCTCCCCACAGCGGCCAAACCAAAAAAGTTGGGCGAATGACACTTATAGTGAAAGTAGCCCTGGTCTTGGCCTTTCAGAATATGCCATCCATATAGTTCAGAACAATTTCAGAATTGAGATATTTTAGGTTTTGTGCCGGAGTACAGTGAAATTCCAAATAATTCTCCCCACAGCGGCCAAACGAAAAAAGTTGGGCGAATGACACTTATAGTGAAAGTAGCCCTGGGCTTGGCCTTTCAGAATATGCCATCCATATATTTCAGAACAATTTCAGAATTGAGATATTTCAGATTTTGTGCCGGAGTACAGTGAAATTCCATATAAATCTCCCCACAGCGGCCAAACGAAAAAAGTTGGGCGAATGACATATATAGTGAAAGTAGCCCTGGGCCTGGCCTTTCAGAATATGCCCTCCATATAGTTCAGAACAATTTCAGAATTGAGATATTTCAGATTTTGTGCCGGAGTACAGTGAAATTCCAAATAAATCTCCTCACAGCGGCCAAACGAAAAAAGTTGGGCGAATGACACTTATAGTGAAAGTAGCCCTGGGCTTGGCCTTTCAGAATATATCATCCATATAGTTCAGAACAATTTCAGAATTGAGATATTTTAGATTTTGTGCCGGAGTACAGTGAAATTCCAAATAAATCTCCCCACAGCGGCCAAACGAAAAAAGTTGGGCGAATGAGACTTATAGTGAAAGTAGCCCTGGGCTTGGCCTTTCAGAATATATCATCCATATAGTTCAGAACAATTTCAGAATTGAGATATTTTAGATTTTGTACCGGAGTACAGTGAAATTCCAAATAAATCTCCCCACAGCGGCCAAACGAAAAAAGTTGGGCGAATGACACTTATAGTGAAAGTAGCCCTGGTCCTGGCCTTTCGGAATATGCCATCCATATAGTTCTGAACAATTTCAGAATTGAGATATTTCAGATTTTGTGCCGGAGTACAGTGAAATTCCAAATAAATCTCCCCACAGCGGCCAAACGAAAAAAGTTGGGCGAATGAGACTTATAGTGAAAGTAGCCCTGGGCTTGGCCTTTCAGAATATGCCATCCATATATTTCAGAACAATTTCAGAATTGAGATATTTCAGATTTTGTGCCGGAGTACAGTGAAATTCAAAATAAATCTCCCCACAGCGGCCAAACGAAAAAAGTTGGGCGAATGACACTTATAGTGAAAGTAGCCCTGGGCTTGGCCTTTCAGAATATGCCATCCATATAGTTCAGAACAATTTCAGAATTGAGATATTTTAGGTTTTGTGCCGGAGTACAGTGAAATTCCAAATAATTCTCCCCACAGCGGCCAAACCAAAAAAGTTGGGCGAATGACACTTATAGTGAAAGTAGCCCTGGGCTTGGTCTTTCAGAATATATCATCCATATAGTTCAGAACAATTTCAGAATTGAGATATTTTAGGTTTTGTGCCGGAGTACAGTGAAATTCCAAATAAATCTCCCCACAGCGGCCAAACGAAAAAAGTTGGGCGAATGACATTTATAGTGAAAGCAGCCCTGGGCTTGGCCTTTCAGAATATATCATCCATATAGTTCAGAACAATTTCAGAATTGAGATATTTCAGATTTTGTGCCGGAGTACAGTGAAATTCCAAATAAATCTCCCCACAGCGGCCAAACGAAAAAAGTTGGGCGAATGACACTTATAGTGAAAGTAGCCCTGGGCTTGGCCTTTCAGAATATGCCATCCATATATTTCAGAACAATTTCAGAATTGAGATATTTCAGATTTTGTGCCGGAGTACAGTGAAATTCCATATAAATCTCCCCACAGCGGCCAAACGAAAAAAGTTGGGCGAATGACATATATAGTGAAAGTAGCCCTGGGCCTGGCCTTTCAGAATATGCCCTCCATATAGTTCAGAACAATTTCAGAATTGAGATATTTCAGATTTTGTGCCGGAGTACAGTGAAATTCCAAATAAATCTCCTCACAGCGGCCAAACGAAAAAAGGTGGGCGAATGACACTTATAGTGAAAGTAGCCCTGGGCTTGGCCTTTCAGAATATATCATCCATATAGTTCAGAACAATTTCAGAATTGAGATATTTTAGATTTTGTGCCGGAGTACAGTGAAATACCAAATAAATCTCCCCACAGCGGCCAAACGAAAAAAGTTGGGCGAATGAGACTTATAGTGAAAGTAGCCCTGGGCTTGGCCTTTCAGAATATATCATCCATATAGTTCAGAACAATTTCAGAATTGAGATATTTTAGATTTTGTGCCGGAGTACAGTGAAATACCAAATAAATCTCCCCACAGCGGCCAAACGAAAAAAGTTGGGCGAATGAGACTTATAGTGAAAGTAGCCCTGGGCTTGGCCTTTCAGAATATATCATCCATATAGTTCAGAACAATTTCAGAATTGAGATATTTTAGATTTTGTACCGGAGTACAGTGAAATTCCAAATAAATCTCCCCACAGCGGCCAAACGAAAAAAGTTGGGCGAATGACACTTATAGTGAAAGTAGCCCTGGTCCTGGCCTTTCGGAATATGCCATCCATATAGTTCTGAACAATTTCAGAATTGAGATATTTCAGATTTTGTGCCGGAGTACAGTGAAATTCCAAATAAATCTCCCCACAGCGGCCAAACGAAAAAAGTTGGGCGAATGAGACTTATAGTGAAAGTAGCCCTGGGCTTGGCCTTTCAGAATATGCCATCCATATATTTCAGAACAATTTCAGAATTGAGATATTTCAGATTTTGTGCCGGAGTACAGTGAAATTCAAAATAAATCTCCCCACAGCGGCCAAACGAAAAAAGTTGGGCGAATGACATTTATAGTGAAAGTAGCCCTGGGCTTGGCCTTTCAGAATATATCATCCATATAGTTCAGAACAATTTCAGAATTGAGATATTTTAGATTTTGTACCGGAGTACAGTGAAATTCCAAATAAATCTCCCCACAGCGGCCAAACGAAAAAAGTTGGGCGAATGACACTTATAGTGAAAGTAGCCCTGGTCTTGGCCTTTCAGAATATGCCATCCATATAGTTCAGAACAATTTCAGAATTGAGATATTTCAGATTTTGTGCCGGAGTACAGTGAAATTCCATATAAATCTCCCCACAGCGGCCAAACGAAAAAAGTTGGGCGAATGACATTTATAGTGAAAGCAGCCCTGGGCTTGGCCTTTCAGAATATATCATCCATATAATTCAGAACAATTTCAGAATTGAGATATTTCAGATTTTGTGCCGGAGTACAGTGAAATTCCAAATAAATCTCCCCACAGCGGCCAAACGAAAAAAGTTGGGCGAATGACATTTATAGTGAAAGTAGCCCTGGGCTTGGCCTTTCAGAATATATCATCCATATAGTTCAGAACAATTTCAGAATTGAGATATTTCAGATTTTGTGCCGGAGTACAGTGAAATTCCAAATAAATCTCCCCACAGCGGCCAAACGAAAAAAGTTGGGCGAATGACATTTATAGTGAAAGTAGCCCTGGGCTTGGCCTTTCAGAATATATCATCCATATAGTTCAGAACAATTTCAGAATTGAGATATTTCAGATTTTGTGCCGGAGTACAGTGAAATTCAAAATAAATCTCCCCACAGCGGCCAAACGAAAAAAGTTGGGCGAATGACATTTATAGTGAAAGTAGCCCTGGGCTTGGCCTTTCAGAATATATCATCCATATAGTTCAGAACAATTTCAGAATTGAGATATTTTAGATTTTGTACCGGAGTACAGTGAAATTCCAAATAAATCTCCCCACAGCGGCCAAACGAAAAAAGTTGGGCGAATGACATTGATAGTGAAAGTAGCCCTGGGCTTGGCCTTTCAGAATATATCATCCATATAGTTCAGAACAATTTCAGAATTGAGATATTTCAGATTTTGTGCCGGAGTACAGTGAAATTCAAAATAAATCTCCCCACAGCGGCCAAACGAAAAAAGTTGGGCGAATGACATTTATAGTGAAAGTAGCCCTGGGCTTGGCCTTTCAGAATATATCATCCATATAGTTCAGAACAATTTCAGAATTGAGATATTTTAGATTTTGTACCGGAGTACAGTGAAATTCCAAATAAATCTCCCCACAGCGGCCAAACGAAAAAAGTTGGGCGAATGACACTTATAGTGAAAGTAGCCCTGGTCTTGGCCTTTCAGAATATGCCATCCATATAGTTCAGAACAATTTCAGAATTGAGATATTTCAGATTTTGTGCCGGAGTACAGTGAAATTCCATATAAATCTCCCCACAGCGGCCAAACGAAAAAAGTTGGGCGAATGACACTTATAGTGAAAGTAGCCCTGGTCCTGGCCTTTCAGAATATGCCATCCATATAGTTCTGAACAATTTCAGAATTGAAATATTTCAGATTTTGTGCCGGAGTACAGTGAAATTCCAAATAAATCTCCCCACAGCGGCCAAACGAAAAAAGTTGGGCGAATGACATTTATAGTGAAAGTAGCTCTGGGCTTGGCCTTTCAGAATATATCATCCATATAGTTCAGAACAATTTCAGAATTGAGATATTTCAGATTTTGTGCCGGAGTACAGTGAAATTCCATATAAATCTCCCCACAGCGGCCAAACGAAAAAAGTTGGGCGAATGACACTTATAGTGAAAGTAGCCCTGGGCTTGGCCTTTCAGAATATGCCATCCATATAGTTCAGAACAATTTCAGAATTGAGATATTTTAGATTTTGTGCCGGAGTACAGTGAAATTCCATATAAATCTCCCCACAGCGGCCAAACGAAAAAAGTTGGGCGAATGACACTTATAGTGAAAGTAACCCTGGGCTTGACCTTTCAGAATATATCATCCATATAGTTCAGAACAATTTCAGAATTGAGATATTTCAGATTTTGTGCCGGAGTACAGTGAAATTCCATATAAATCTCCCCACAGCGGCCAAACGAAAAAAGTTGGGCGAATGACATTTATAGTGAAAGCAGCCCTGGGCTTGGCCTTTCAGAATATATCATCCATATAATTCAGAACAATTTCAGAATTGAGATATTTCTGATTGCACAAAGGCATTGATACAATATGTACCAATTATGTTTTGTACAAATACCTATGGTATGTCTATAATAGAATTGTGCACACATTGCCACAATTTGCTGATCAATACTCCTACAACGTGTGTGTGGCAACATCGATATTTTCCTGCGCTCAACATTTAAGAGAGTGAGAGCAAAGTGTATTTTTGATCTCGCATTTTCAACGGTATTTTATTTTATTATTTTGTTGTTGTTGATCAAAGAATGAGACTACACTCATGCGTACAAACTAACGTTTTATACACCGATTTGCTGAGGGATACATTAGGCGCACTTATATACAGCACATTGTTTGTACGCATGTGTGCCATCAGTCATTATACAAATGAGTGAAACTTACATTCTGCAAGCACCCAAAAACATTAAATTAGAAATGTTCTTGTTTTCGTTTGTAGGCTTTTTATTCGATAATTTTTTTTACCATACCTCAATACAAAATAAAATTAATGCAAATAATCACATAGTCAAATACCTTTGGAATCTCAATTAATGAAATGAAATTACCATACGTTATCGGACATTTATTGTCCGAAAATCTGAAATATCTCAATTCTGAAATTGTTCTGAACTATATGGATGATATATTCTGAAAGGCCAAGCCCAGGGCTACTTTCACTATAAATGTCATTCGCCCAACTTTTTTCGTTTGGCCGCTGTGGGGAGATTTATTTGGAATTTCACTGTACTCCGGCACAAAATCTGAAATATCTCAATTCTGAAATTGTTCTGAACTATATGGATGATATATTCTGAAAGGCCAAGCCCAGGGTTACTTTCACTATAAGTGTCATTCGCCCAACTTTTTTCGTTTGGCCGCTGTGGGGAGATTTATATGGAATTTCACTGTACTCCGGCACAAAATCTGAAATATCTCAATTCTGAAATTGTTCTGAACTATATGGATGATATATTCTGAAAGGCCAAGCCCAGGGTTACTTTCACTATAAGTGTCATTCGCCCAACTTTTTTCGTTTGGCCGCTGTGGGGAGATTTATATGGAATTTCACTGTACTCCGGCACAAAATCTAAAATATCTCAATTCTGAAATTGTTCTGAACTATATGGATGGCATATTCTGAAAGGCCAAGCCCAGGGCTACTTTCACTATAAGTGTCATTCGCCCAACTTTTTTCGTTTGGCCGCTGTGGGGAGATTTATATGGAATTTCACTGTACTCCGGCACAAAATCTGAAATATCTCAATTCTGAAATTGTTCTGAACTATATGGATGATATATTCTGAAAGGCCAAGCCCAGGGCTACTTTCACTATAAATGTCATTCGCCCAACTTTTTTCGTTTGGCCGCTGTGGGGAGATTTATTTGGAATTTCACTGTACTCCGGCACAAAATCTGAAATATCTCAATTCTGAAATTGTTCTGAACTATATGGATTATATATTCTGAAAGGCCAAGCCCAGGGCTATTTTCACTATAAGTGTCATTCGCCCAACTTTTTTCGTTTGGCCGCTGTGGGGAGATTTATATGGAATTTCACTGTACTCCGGCACAAAATCTGAAATATCTCAATTCTGAAATTGTTCTGAACTATATGGATGATATATTCTGAAAGGCCAAGCCCAGGGTTACTTTCACTATAAGTGTCATTCGCCCAACTTTTTTCGTTTGGCCGCTGTGGGGAGATTTATATGGAATTTCACTGTACTCCGGCACAAAATCTAAAATATCTCAATTCTGAAATTGTTCTGAACTATATGGATGGCATATTCTGAAAGGCCAAGCCCAGGGCTACTTTCACTATAAGTGTCATTCGCCCAACTTTTTTCGTTTGGCCGCTGTGGGGAGATTTATATGGAATTTCACTGTACTCCGGCACAAAATCTGAAATATCTCAATTCTGAAATTGTTCTGAACTATATGGATGATATATTCTGAAAGGCCAAGCCCAGGGCTACTTTTACTATAAATGTCATTCGCCCAACTTTTTTCGTTTGGCCGCTGTGGGGAGATTTATTTGGAATTTCACTGTACTCCGGCACAAAATCTGAAATATCTCAATTCTGAACTATATGGATGATATATTCTGAAAGGCCAAGCCCAGGGCTACTTTCACTATAAGTGTCATTCGCCCAACTTTTTTCGTTTGGCCGCTGTGGGGAGATTTATATGGAATTTCACTGTACTCCGGCACAAAATCTAAAATATCTCAATTCTGAAATTGTTCCGAACTATATGGATGGCATATTCTGAAAGGCCAAGCCCAGGGCTACTTTCACTATAAGTGTCATTCGCCCAACTTTTTTCGTTTGGCCGCTGTGGGGAGATTTATATGGAATTTCACTGTACTCCGGCACAAAATCTGAAATATCTCAATTCTGAAATTGTTCAGAACTATATGGGTGGCATATTCTGAAAGGCCAGGACCAGGGCTACTTTCACTATAAGTGTCATTCGCCCAACTTTTTTCGTTTGGCCGCTGTGGGGAGATTTATTTGGAATTTCACTGTACTCCGGTACAAAATCTAAAATATCTCAATTCTGAAATTGTTCTGAACTATATGGATGATATATTCTGAAAGGCCAAGCCCAGGGCTACTTTCACTATAAGTGTCATTCGCCCAACTTTTTTCGTTTGGCCGCTGTGGGGAGATTTATATGGAATTTCACTGTACTCCGGCACAAAATCTAAAATATCTCAATTCTGAAATTGTTCCGAACTATATGGATGGCATATTCTGAAAGGCCAAGCCCAGGGCTACTTTCACTATAAGTGTCATTCGCCCAACTTTTTTCGTTTGGCCGCTGTGGGGAGATTTATATGGAATTTCACTGTACTCCGGCACAAAATCTGAAATATCTCAATTCTGAAATTGTTCTGAAATATATGGATGGCATATTCTGAAAGGCCAAGCCCAGGGCTACTTTCACTATAAGTGTCATTCGCCCAACTTTTTTCGTTTGGCCGCTGTGGGGAGATTTATTTGGAATTTCACTGTACTCCGGCACAAAATCTGAAATATCTCAATTCTGAAATTGTTCTGAACTATATGGATGATATATTCTGAAAGGCCAAGCTCAGGGCTGCTTTCACTATAAATGTCATTCGCCCAACTTTTTTCGTTTGGCCGCTGTGGGGAGATTTATTTGGAATTTCACTGTACTCCGGCACAAAACCTAAAATATCTCAATTCTGAAATTGTTCTGAACTATATGGATGATATATTCTGAAAGGCCAAGCCCAGGGCTACTTTCACTATAAGTGTCATTCGCCCAACTTTTTTCGTTTGGCCGCTGTGGGGAGATTTATTTGGAATTTCACTGTACTCCGGCACAAAATCTGAAATATCTCAATTCTGAAATTGTTCTGAACTATATGGAGGGCATATTCTGAAAGGCCAGGCCCAGGGCTACTTTCACTATATATGTCATTCGCCCAACTTTTTTCGTTTGGCCGCTGTGGGGAGATTTATATGGAATTTCACTGTACTCCGGCACAAAATCTAAAATATCTCAATTCTGAAATTGTTCTGAACTATATGGATGGCATATTCTGAAAGGCCAAGCCCAGGGCTACTTTCACTATAAGTGTCATTCGCCCAACTTTTTTCGTTTGGCCGCTGTGGGGAGATTTATTTGGAATTTCACTGTACTCCGGCACAAAATCTGAAATATCTCAATTCTGAAATTGTTCTGAACTATATGGAGGGCATATTCTGAAAGGCCAGGCCCAGGGCTACTTTCACTATATATGTCATTCGCCCAACTTTTTTCGTTTGGCCGCTGTGGGGAGATTTATATGGAATTTCACTGTACTCCGGTACAAAACCTAAAATATCTCAATTCTGAAATTGTTCTGAACTATATGGATGATATATTCTGAAAGGCCAAGCCCAGGGCTACTTTCACTATAAATGTCATTCGCCCAACTTTTTTCGTTTGGCCGCTGTGGGGAGATTTATTTGGAATTTCACTGTACTCCGGCACAAAATCTGAAATATCTCAATTCTGAAATTATTCTGAACTATATGGATGATATATTCTGAAAGGCCAAGCCCAGGGCTATTTTCACTATAAGTGTCATTCGCCCAACTTTTTTCGTTTGGCCGCTGTGGGGAGATTTATATGGAATTTCACTGTACTCCGGCACAAAATCTGAAATATCTCAATTCTGAAATTGTTCTGAACTATATGGATGATATATTCTGAAAGGCCAAGCCCAGGGCTACTTTCACTATAAATGTCATTCGCCCAACTTTTTTCGTTTGGCCGCTGTGGGGAGATTTATTTGGAATTTCACTGTACTCCGGCACAAAATCTGAAATATCTCAATTCTGAAATTGTTCAGAACTATATGGGTGGCATATTCTGAAAGGCCAGGACCAGGGCTACTTTCACTATAAGTGTCATTCGCCCAACTTTTTTCGTTTGGCCGCTGTGGGGAGATTTATTTGGAATTTCACTGTACTCCGGTACAAAATCTAAAATATCTCAATTCTGAAATTGTTCTGAACTATATGGATGATATATTCTGAAAGGCCAAGCCCAGGGCTACTTTCACTATAAGTGTCATTCGCCCAACTTTTTTCGTTTGGCCGCTGTGGGGAGATTTATATGGAATTTCACTGTACTCCGGCACAAAATCTGAAATATCTCAATTCTGAAATTGTTCTGAACTATATGGATGGCATATTCTGAAAGGCCAAGACCAGGGCTACTTTCACTATAAGTGTCATTCGCCCAACTTTTTTCGTTTGGCCGCTGTGGGGAGATTTATTTGGAATTTCACTGTACTCCGGTACAAAATCTAAAATATCTCAATTCTGAAATTGTTCTGAACTATATGGATGATATATTCTGAAAGGCCAAGCCCAGGGCTACTTTCACTATAAATGTCATTCGCCCAACTTTTTTCGTTTGGCCGCTGTGGGGAGATTTATTTGGAATTTCACTGTACTCCGGCACAAAATCTGAAATATCTCAATTCTGAAATTATTCTGAACTATATGGATGATATATTCTGAAAGGCCAAGCCCAGGGCTACTTTCACTATAAATGTCATTCGCCCAACTTTTTTCGTTTGGCCGCTGTGGGGAGATTTATTTGGAATTTCACTGTACTCCGGCACAAAATCTGAAATATCTCAATTCTGAAATTATTCTGAACTATATGGATGATATATTCTGAAAGGCCAAGCCCAGGGCTACTTTCACTATAAGTGTCATTCGCCCAACTTTTTTCGTTTGGCCGCTGTGGGGAGATTTATTTGGAATTTCACTGTACTCCGGTACAAAATCTGAAATATCTCAATTCTGAAATTGTTCTGAACTATATGGATGATATATTCTGAAAGGCCAAGCCCAGGGCTACTTTCACTATAAATGTCATTCGCCCAACTTTTTTCGTTTGGCCGCTGTGGGGAGATTTATTTGGAATTTCACTGTACTCCGGCACAAAATCTGAAATATCTCAATTCTGAAATTGTTCTGAACTATATGGATGATATATTCTGAAAGGCCAGGCCCAGGGCTACTTTCACTATAAATGTCATTCGCCCAACTTTTTTCGTTTGGCCGCTGTGGGGAGATTTATTTGGAATTTCACTGTACTCCGGTACAAAATCTAAAATATCTCAATTCTGAAATTGTTCTGAACTATATGGATGATATATTCTGAAAGGCCAAGCCCAGGGCTACTTTCACTATAAGTGTCATTCGCCCAACTTTTTTCGTTTGGCCGCTGTGGGGAGATTTATTTGGAATTTCACTGTACTCCGGCACAAAATCTGAAATATCTCAATTCTGAAATTGTTCTGAACTATATGGAGGGCATATTCTGAAAGGCCAGGCCCAGGGCTACTTTCACTATATATGTCATTCGCCCAACTTTTTTCGTTTGGCCGCTGTGGGGAGATTTATATGGAATTTCACTGTACTCCGGCACAAAATCTGAAATATCTCAATTCTGAAATTGTTCTGAAATATATGGATGGCATATTCTGAAAGGCCAAGCCCAGGGCTACTTTCACTATAAGTGTCATTCGCCCAACTTTTTTCGTTTGGCCGCTGTGGGGAGAATTATTTGGAATTTCACTGTACTCCGGCACAAAACCAAAAATATCTCAATTCTGAAATTGTTCTGAACTATATGGATGATATATTCTGAAAGGCCAAGCCCAGGGCTACTTTCACTATAAGTGTCATTCGCCCAACTTTTTTGGTTTGGCCGCTGTGGGGAGATTTATTTGGAATTTCACTGTACTCCGGCACAAAATCTGAAATATCTCAATTCTGAAATTGTTCTGAATTATATGGATGATATATTCTAAAAGGCCAAGCCCAGGGCTGCTTTCACTATAAATCTCATTCGCCCAACTTTTTTCGTTTGGCCGCTGTGGGGAGATTTATTTGGAATTTCACTGTACTCCGGTACAAAATCTAAAATATCTCAATTCTGAAATTGTTCTGAACTATATGGATGATATATTCTGAAAGGCCAAGCCCAGGGCTACTTTCACTATAAGTCTCATTCGCCCAACTTTTTTCGTTTGGCCGCTGTGGGGAGATTTATTTGGAATTTCACTGTACTCCGGTACAAAATCTAAAATATCTCAATTCTGAAATTGTTCTGAACTATATGGATGATATATTCTGAAAGGCCAAGCCCAGGGCTACTTTCACTATAAGTGTCATTCGCCCAACTTTTTTCGTTTGGCCGCTGTGAGGAGATTTATTTGGAATTTCACTGTACTCCGGCACAAAATCTGAAATATCTCAATTCTGAAATTGTTCTGAACTATATGGAGGGCATATTCTGAAAGGCCAGGCCCAGGGCTACTTTCACTATATATGTCATTCGCCCAACTTTTTTCGTTTGGCCGCTGTGGGGAGATTTATATGGAATTTCACTGTACTCCGGCACAAAATCTGAAATATCTCAATTCTGAAATTGTTCTGAAATATATGGATGGCATATTCTGAAAGGCCAAGCCCAGGGCTACTTTCACTATAAGTGTCATTCGCCCAACTTTTTTCGTTTGGCCGCTGTGGGGAGAATTATTTGGAATTTCACTGTACTCCGGCACAAAACCTAAAATATCTCAATTCTGAAATTGTTCTGAACTATATGGATGATATATTCTGAAAGGCCAAGCCCAGGGCTACTTTCACTATAAGTGTCATTCGCCCAACTTTTTTGGTTTGGCCGCTGTGGGGAGAATTATTTGGAATTTCACTGTACTCCGGCACAAAACCTAAAATATCTCAATTCTGAAATTGTTCTGAACTATATGGATGGCATATTCTGAAAGGCCAAGACCAGGGCTACTTTCACTATAAGTGTCATTCGCCCAACTTTTTTGGTTTGGCCGCTGTGGGGAGAATTATTTGGAATTTCACTGTACTCCGGCACAAAATCTGAAATATCTCAATTCTGAAATTGTTCTGAACTATATGGAGGGCATATTCTGAAAGGCCAGGCCCAGGGCTACTTTCACTATATATGTCATTCGCCCAACTTTTTTCGTTTGGCCGCTGTGGGGAGATTTATATGGAATTTCACTGTACTCCGGCACAAAATCTGAAATATCTCAATTCTGAAATTGTTCTGAAATATATGGATGATATATTCTGAAAGGCCAAGCCCAGGGCTGCTTTCACTATAAATGTCATTCGCCCAACTTTTTTCGTTTGGCCGCTGTGGGGAGATTTATTTGGAATTTCACTGTACTCCGGCACAAAACCTAAAATATCTCAATTCTGAAATTGTTCTGAACTGTATGGATGATATATTCTGAAAGGCCAAGCCCAGGGCTACTTTCACTATAAGTGTCATTCGCCCAACTTTTTTGGTTTGGCCGCTGTGGGGAGAATTATTTGGAATTTCACTGTACTCCGGCACAAAATCTGAAATATCTCAATTCTGAAATTGTTCTGAAATATATGGATGATATATTCTGAAAGGCCAAGCCCAGGGCTGCTTTCACTATAAATGTCATTCGCCCAACTTTTTTCGTTTGGCCGCTGTGGGGAGATTTATTTGGAATTTCACTGTACTCCGGCACAAAACCTAAAATATCTCAATTCTGAAATTGTTCTGAACTATATGGATGATATATTCTGAAAGGCCAAGCCCAGGGCTACTTTCACTATAAGTCTCATTCGCCCAACTTTTTTCGTTTGGCCGCTGTGGGGAGATTTATTTGGAATTTCACTGTACTCCGGCACAAAATCTAAAATATCTCAATTCTGAAATTGTTCTGAACTATATGGATGATATATTCTGAAAGGCCAAGCCCAGGGCTACTTTCACTATAAGTGTCATTCGCCCAACTTTTTTCGTTTGGCCGCTGTGAGGAGATTTATTTGGAATTTCACTGTACTCCGGCACAAAATCTGAAATATCTCAATTCTGAAATTGTTCTGAACTATATGGAGGGCATATTCTGAAAGGCCAGGCCCAGGGCTACTTTCACTATATATGTCATTCGCCCAACTTTTTTCGTTTGGCCGCTGTGGGGAGATTTATATGGAATTTCACTGTACTCCGGCACAAAATCTGAAATATCTCAATTCTGAAATTGTTCTGAAATATATGGATGGCATATTCTGAAAGGCCAAGCCCAGGGCTACTTTCACTATAAGTGTCATTCGCCCAACTTTTTTCGTTTGGCCGCTGTGGGGAGATTTATTTGGAATTTCACTGTACTCCGGCACAAAATCTGAAATATCTCAATTCTGAAATTGTTCTGAACTATATGGATGATATATTCTGAAAGGCCAAGCCCAGGGCTACTTTCACTATAAGTGTCATTCGCCCAACTTTTTTGGTTTGGCCGCTGTGGGGAGAATTATTTGGAATTTCACTGTACTCCGGCACAAAATCTGAAATATCTCAATTCTGAAATTGTTCTGAACTATATGGATGATATATTCTGAAAGGCCAAGCCCAGGGCTACTTTCACTAGAAGTGTCATTCGCCCAACTTTTTTGGTTTGGCCGCTGTGGGGAGAATTATTTGGAATTTCACTGTACTCCGGCACAAAACCAAAAATATCTCAATTCTGAAATTGTTCTGAACTATATGGATGATATATTCTGAAAGGCCAAGCCCAGGGCTACTTTCACTATAAGTGTCATTCGCCCAACTTTTTTGGTTTGGCCGCTGTGGGGAGAATTATTTGGAATTTCACTGTACTCCGGCACAAAACCTAAAATATCTCAATTCTGAAATTGTTCTGAACTATATGGATGATATACTCTGAAAGGCCAAGCCCAGGGCTACTTTCACTATAAGTGTCATTCGCCCAACTTTTTTCGTTTGGCCGCTGTGGGGAGATTTATTTGGAATTTCACTGTACTCCGGCACAAAATCTGAAATATCTCAATTCTGAAATTGTTCTGAACTATATGGAGGGCATATTCTGAAAGGCCAGGCCCAGGGCTACTTTCACTATATATGTCATTCGCCCAACTTTTTTCGTTTGGCCGCTGTGGGGAGATTTATATGGAATTTCACTGTACTCCGGCACAAAATCTGAAATATCTCAATTCTGAAATTGTTCTGAAATATATGGATGGCATATTCTGAAAGGCCAAGCCCAGGGCTACTTTCACTATAAGTGTCATTCGCCCAACTTTTTTCGTTTGGCCGCTGTGGGGAGATTTATTTGGAATTTCACTGTACTCCGGCACAAAATCTGAAATATCTCAATTCTGAAATTGTTCAGAACTATATGGATGGCATATTCCGAAAGGCCAGGACCAGGGCTACTTTCACTATAAGTGTCATTCGCCCAACTTTTTTCGTTTGGCCGCTGTGGGGAGATTTATTTGGAATTTCACTGTACTCCGGTACAAAATCTAAAATATCTCAATTCTGAAATTGTTCTGAACTATATGGATGATATATTCTGAAAGGCCAAGCCCAGGGCTACTTTCACTATAAGTCTCATTCGCCCAACTTTTTTCGTTTGGCCGCTGTGGGGAGATTTATTTGGAATTTCACTGTACTCCGGCACAAAATCTAAAATATCTCAATTCTGAAATTGTTCTGAACTATATGGATGATATATTCTGAAAGGCCAAGCCCAGGGCTACTTTCACTATAAGTGTCATTCGCCCAACTTTTTTGGTTTGGCCGCTGTGGGGAGAATTATTTGGAATTTCACTGTACTCCGGCACAAAACCTAAAATATCTCAATTCTGAAATTGTTCTGAACTATATGGATGATATACTCTGAAAGGCCAAGCCCAGGGCTACTTTCACTATAAGTGTCATTCGCCCAACTTTTTTCGTTTGGCCGCTGTGAGGAGATTTATTTGGAATTTCACTGTACTCCGGCACAAAATCTGAAATATCTCAATTCTGAAATTGTTCTGAACTATATGGAGGGCATATTCTGAAAGGCCAGGCCCAGGGCTACTTTCACTATAAGTGTCATTCGCCCAACTTTTTTGGTTTGGCCGCTGTGGGGAGAATTATTTGGAATTTCACTGTACTCCGGCACAAAACCTAAAATATCTCAATTCTGAAATTGTTCTGAACTATATGGATGATATACTCTGAAAGGCCAAGCCCAGGGCTACTTTCACTATAAGTGTCATTCGCCCAACTTTTTTGGTTTGGCCGCTGTGGGGAGAATTATTTGGAATTTCACTGTACTCCGGCACAAAACCAAAAATATCTCAATTCTGAAATTGTTCTGAACTATATGGATGATATATTCTGAAAGGCCAAGCCCAGGGCTACTTTCACTATAAGTGTCATTCGCCCAACTTTTTTGGTTTGGCCGCTGTGGGGAGAATTATTTGGAATTTCACTGTACTCCGGCACAAAACCTAAAATATCTCAATTCTGAAATTGTTCTGAACTATATGGATGATATACTCTGAAAGGCCAAGCCCAGGGCTACTTTCACTATAAGTGTCATTCGCCCAACTTTTTTCGTTTGGCCGCTGTGAGGAGATTTATTTGGAATTTCACTGTACTCCGGCACAAAATCTGAAATATCTCAATTCTGAAATTGTTCTGAACTATATGGAGGGCATATTCTGAAAGGCCAGGCCCAGGGCTACTTTCACTATATATGTCATTCGCCCAACTTTTTTCGTTTGGCCGCTGTGGGGAGATTTATATGGAATTTCACTGTACTCCGGCACAAAATCTGAAATATCTCAATTCTGAAATTGTTCTGAAATATATGGATGGCATATTCTGAAAGGCCAAGCCCAGGGCTACTTTCACTATAAGTGTCATTCGCCCAACTTTTTTCGTTTGGCCGCTGTGGGGAGATTTATTTGGAATTTCACTGTACTCCGGCACAAAATCTGAAATATCTCAATTCTGAAATTGTTCTGAACTATATGGATGATATATTCTGAAAGGCCAAGCCCAGGGCTACTTTCACTATAAGTGTCATTCGCCCAACTTTTTTGGTTTGGCCGCTGTGGGGAGAATTATTTGGAATTTCACTGTACTCCGGCACAAAATCTGAAATATCTCAATTCTGAAATTGTTCTGAACTATATGGATGATATATTCTGAAAGGCCAAGCCCAGGGCTACTTTCACTAGAAGTGTCATTCGCCCAACTTTTTTGGTTTGGCCGCTGTGGGGAGAATTATTTGGAATTTCACTGTACTCCGGCACAAAACCAAAAATATCTCAATTCTGAAATTGTTCTGAACTATATGGATGATATATTCTGAAAGGCCAAGCCCAGGGCTACTTTCACTATAAGTGTCATTCGCCCAACTTTTTTGGTTTGGCCGCTGTGGGGAGAATTATTTGGAATTTCACTGTACTCCGGCACAAAACCTAAAATATCTCAATTCTGAAATTGTTCTGAACTATATGGATGATATACTCTGAAAGGCCAAGCCCAGGGCTACTTTCACTATAAGTGTCATTCGCCCAACTTTTTTCGTTTGGCCGCTGTGGGGAGATTTATTTGGAATTTCACTGTACTCCGGCACAAAATCTGAAATATCTCAATTCTGAAATTGTTCTGAACTATATGGAGGGCATATTCTGAAAGGCCAGGCCCAGGGCTACTTTCACTATATATGTCATTCGCCCAACTTTTTTCGTTTGGCCGCTGTGGGGAGATTTATATGGAATTTCACTGTACTCCGGCACAAAATCTGAAATATCTCAATTCTGAAATTGTTCTGAAATATATGGATGGCATATTCTGAAAGGCCAAGCCCAGGGCTACTTTCACTATAAGTGTCATTCGCCCAACTTTTTTCGTTTGGCCGCTGTGGGGAGATTTATTTGGAATTTCACTGTACTCCGGCACAAAATCTGAAATATCTCAATTCTGAAATTGTTCAGAACTATATGGATGGCATATTCCGAAAGGCCAGGACCAGGGCTACTTTCACTATAAGTGTCATTCGCCCAACTTTTTTCGTTTGGCCGCTGTGGGGAGATTTATTTGGAATTTCACTGTACTCCGGTACAAAATCTAAAATATCTCAATTCTGAAATTGTTCTGAACTATATGGATGATATATTCTGAAAGGCCAAGCCCAGGGCTACTTTCACTATAAGTCTCATTCGCCCAACTTTTTTCGTTTGGCCGCTGTGGGGAGATTTATTTGGAATTTCACTGTACTCCGGCACAAAATCTAAAATATCTCAATTCTGAAATTGTTCTGAACTATATGGATGATATATTCTGAAAGGCCAAGCCCAGGGCTACTTTCACTATAAGTGTCATTCGCCCAACTTTTTTCGTTTGGCCGCTGTGAGGAGATTTATTTGGAATTTCACTGTACTCCGGCACAAAATCTGAAATATCTCAATTCTGAAATTGTTCTGAACTATATGGAGGGCATATTCTGAAAGGCCAGGCCCAGGGCTACTTTCACTATATATGTCATTCGCCCAACTTTTTTCGTTTGGCCGCTGTGGGGAGATTTATATGGAATTTCACTGTACTCCGGCACAAAATCTGAAATATCTCAATTCTGAAATTGTTCTGAAATATATGGATGGCATATTCTGAAAGGCCAAGCCCAGGGCTACTTTCACTATAAGTGTCATTCGCCCAACTTTTTTCGTTTGGCCGCTGTGGGGAGATTTATTTGGAATTTCACTGTACTCCGGCACAAAATCTGAAATATCTCAATTCTGAAATTGTTCTGAACTATATGGATGATATATTCTGAAAGGCCAAGCCCAGGGCTGCTTTCACTATAAATGTCATTCGCCCAACTTTTTTCGTTTGGCCGCTGTGGGGAGATTTATTTGGAATTTCACTGTACTCCGGCACAAAACCTAAAATATCTCAATTCTGAAATTGTTCAGAACTATATGGGTGGCATATTCTGAAAGGCCAAGCCCAGGGCTACTTTCACTATAAGTGTCATTCGCCCAACTTTTTTGGTTTGGCCGCTGTGGGGAGAATTATTTGGAATTTCACTGTACTCCGGCACAAAACCTAAAATATCTCAATTCTGAAATTGTTCTGAACTATATGGATGGCATATTCTGAAAGGCCAAGACCAGGGCTACTTTCACTATAAGTGTCATTCGCCCAACTTTTTTGGTTTGGCCGCTGTGGGGAGAATTATTTGGAATTTCACTGTACTCCGGCACAAAACCAAAAATATCTCAATTCTGAAATTGTTCTGAACTATATGGATGATATATTCTGAAAGGCCAAGCCCAGGGCTACTTTCACTATAAGTGTCATTCGCCCAACTTTTTTGGTTTGGCCGCTGTGGGGAGAATTATTTGGAATTTCACTGTACTCCGGCACAAAACCTAAAATATCTCAATTCTGAAATTGTTCTGAACTATATGGATGATATATTCTGAAAGGCCAAGCCCAGGGCTACTTTCACTATAAGTGTCATTCGCCCAACTTTTTCCTAAACCTTTCTTTGCAGTGAAAACATCCGTATTTTAATACCAAAAACTTCCAATCTAAGCCTATGTCATAAATGTCTATTTGACTAATACTTAATTGGTGATTTTAATTATTTTTTTTGTAGCCGTTGTGCCAGAAATCATTTTTTTATATATCTTTTACCTCTGTTAACTCCTTAACAGAATGCTGTTAAGTTCTTAACAGAATGCTGTTAAGTTCTTAACAGAGCTCTGTTAACAGTTTGGGTTTGTGTCTTTGCTAGTTATATTCGTATTTATCTTCACGCACATAGCCACACAGCCCATGATGTTGATGAAGGCGGTGGCGACGGCGGCAATGGCGATGATGTGCATGTTCACAGACATCAATTTCATACTTGTATGTACGTGTGAGGCGAACAGCATTTTAGTGTGTTATATTTGTTTATCTTCTCCCACAAAAGTGGGTGCGTTCCTTGGTGTTCCACTGCATCGTGTGGATATCCTGTTGCTGATAGAAGCACTACTTCCATAAGATGAAGAAAGGCGAATTCCAACGGCGAAATATAATAACACACTCCCACCACAAACACATACATACAACCCTCGTTTGATTTTAATTCACTAAGGATTCAATGCATAGACATGTCTGTCGGCCCACATCCACGGCAGACCTTGTATTCAGAAAGAAGTTACGAGCTAAAACAAACAGATTTCACAGCATGTAGTAAAAAGCTGTAAAGTAAACTTTATACTTCTTTTCAGTTTACCCTTTAATTATCGGTTCACCTGTATTTGGCGATTACCCACATTGAAGGTGACTCAAAGAAATCTCGCTCTCCAACATGGATAATCCTTTTTAATAGATAACTCAGGGTGATTTAAAATTAAATACTAAATAAATGTATCTTATCCATTCGAATTAAAATTCAAGTCGCAAAAGGACGTTATCCAAGTCAGTGATGCCTACAAGTTGCAGATGGTCTTTGATCGTGACATTTGTCATCATCTTCTATCAGCTAAAACAAAACAACCATAAACTTGTTGGCATTGACAACTGTTGGTTTGTTCGGGAAGTCGACCAAGTCACTCTCCTCGGTTCCTTAATAATGTACAAATGTCAGTATGTTTACTTTTGAAAATGCATGCAATGGGATTGAGAAAAACCAAATGGTGATGGGACAAATTCAAACCACAAAACTCACTTTCGTATAATGTGAGACAAACAGTTTTCTCTGGTTTTTATTTTGTTCCTCCATCGATTCCCAGAAAGGAGACACATTGGATGGTGAGGTGGCACCACCACCCAACCATCCACCGAAAGAGGGGACAATTGATAATAAAAAAGAAAGAAATAATACGTACATAATAGCAGTTTAAGTGAAGTGTTTCTTTTAGTTGGGGTTCGTAAACGTGTCTCGTGCATAAGTGCCAGGGCAAAGGAGTGGAGGGCAAACACAAAAAGACCTTGACTTCGGAAAATGAACCAAAACAAGTCGTCGTAATGTACGCGCCAAAATAATTACAATGCTCATAAACCGTATTGGTTTCAGGTGTTTCGGTACATACAACACATCATGAATTATCTAATTGTGCAGCTTTAGAGTTTGCTGTGGAAACTGTCGACAATGAGAATCCTCATAATGCAGATAACATTGTATATAAGGGGTTCTAACGCGTTGCAACATCTGATATTCAGTGGTCGACGCATTCATGAGGTTATACATACACACATTTCAATCAATTAACATGCTTCAGAAAGCTGGCAAGTCAGAACTAGAACTGTAAAAGGGCCGTATTACGAATTCCACGAACGCATTAAAAAACCCCTTCACCAGTCCACCCTACCAAAGTGCTGGTCACACAGAAACATATTTTTTTTGGTATGGTCAATATGGTGACGATAGTGTTCCTGGAAAATACAACGTAAAAAACAAGAATTGACAACATCGTGACGCCCCCAACGCTGGCACAACGACTAGCCGCCAACAGAAGAGGGAGGGGGAACTTAACAACATAAATATACCAGCAGTGTAGAAACTGCAATTTATCACACAGCCATACACACGCACCCATCCAGAGAAGCTTTTAAAGCGGACGTTTGTTTTTGTATTCGCACAAAAATAATTTGGTTTTTTCGTTTCGTTGCAGTTGCAAGGGATTGGTGGCAGCAGCAGCAGCGACGGTAGACGCAGTTATAAAGGTTTTTGTAAAGCATCGACAGTGTTGGAGCAATGGCAACAGTAATACCGCCGACCTCAAATGTTGAGGCCGCCTATGAAGACATGTTCAAAGAAATCACAAGAAAATTATATGGCGAGGAGACCGGAAATGGTTTGCATACATTAGGAACCCCTGTGGCACAGGTGGCGACCACAGGACCCACAGCAGCACCAGAAGGTGAACAAAGATCGTTCACAAATTTGGTAAGTAGCAATGTCCACACACACATACATACGTTGTAAATATGTTACATAGTTGCATGTTGTACGGTGGTGATATTCGTACAATCCGATTTCATTCGAATTTTTGTCTGATTTTGCAGCAAATTGATCGTTCTACGCAGCCCACCATTGAGTATGAACACAATACAGGCAATGTGATCGGTTCGACGGCAGCAGGTTCAGCATCTGCTTCGGCTGCCGCCGCTACGGCAGCTGTTATAGCTGCTGCAACAACTCAAAATGCCACAAATGTGGTAATCCAGCAACAACCTGAGGGCTCTGTGGTTGTTACCACCACCACTAGTACAGGTGGCAATTTCAAATCGGAAGATCATCTCAGTACGGCATTTGGTTTAGCGGCTCTAATGCAGCAGAATGGCTTTGCAACGACGACCGGTACTATTTTGAATAGTCAGGCTATAAATAAAGTAATAACAACTGCTGCCGGTAGTCAGCAACCACAACAGCAGCAATTAGCAGGCGACCAGCAGCAGCAACAGCAAGCATGGAATGAGGGCGCACAAGATCAACAACAACAGCCTCAGCCGGCGCCTACCACACAAATCGTCCAATGGACAACAACACCGAGTGGCAAATTGCAAAGTTACTCAACCACAACTGCACAACCACAGCAACAACAGCAAATCTCAACTCCCAAGTCCAAGTAAGTCCAATTGAAAATAAATATTTATATGCACACTGCGCCCACTCCATTCATTTAAAAAGCACATGCGCAAACTCTACGCTCTGACATTTTCAAAAGTTCAGCCTTTATATTCGAAGTCAAATTTCATATGTCCCTTCAAAAATCTAAAGCAGCGCAATTCCTGGAGCATATTTTCGTCCCGAAGTACGTCAACGGCAATTGGGATTGGAATGACGCAGCGAACGGCATCCAATTCCATTCACGGCATAAAGCCACGGAAGGACCGAAAAACGACAAATACGTAACAGTCGGCGGCTACAAATTCCTAGCGGAAATTGATCAGTTGGAAGAAATGATATTCCGTCAAGAATTCCAGAGACGCGACACCACTCACGATGCCGATGTGATTATATTGCAAGATATAAAAAATCTCGTTCTATTTTTGGCCCCATCCGAGATTGTCACAAAGAATTTCGTAAATTTTGTAAATACCACAGAGGTTCACTCATTTTTGAAAGCACTGATCATATATTTTGAATATTTTTTGAAAGTGGTAGAATTCATATTGGTCCGGAGAGATGTCATTTCAGGCGAAAAGGCACAAATACAAAGTGAAAAGAGTACGAAAATCAAATGCATTTTCTCAGCCCACTTATCACAATATCGCCTGGTACTAGCCAGAGAATATAGCTCCATTCTTTTGGGCAAAGGTGAAATGAAAACTTTCTACCACATTAAACCGGTGGTAAATATTTCGCATTCCCTTAAAGACCGAGAATTCCACGAAAGTTTTCTGTCTTTCTGCACGCAAGTAGTTTGGGTAGCTGTTCATAGGAGAGATTTGGAACTGATTGACTTGGAAATGAATCGTTTATTCCGATCGGAGCATTTTACACTGATCTACAGCAACAGATATCGCTTTACTGATGTCGAGGCCAGCATGCTGTATGGCAAAAACTATAAGCGTTGCAACTATCGGGTCCAAAACTCACCGCTCATACAAGAACTCAGTAATGTGGAAAAAGAGAATCTGCCGATTTTATCGATAGGAGAACGCAAGTATCGCGGCAATGATTTAAGAATCCTTCAAATCGAATTCGAATTAATTGTACCGTGTGAACAACTGTGCTTGATCGATGTGAGTCACGGTATTTTGGGTCATCCCAAGAAGTTGTACAACACCATGTTGAAGATCAATTGGAAGGCCGTACGTTTGGAGAATTACTCGGAATTGTATGACCCTTACCGCATTTTTCGGCAGCCATTTTTACAAATTCCAGAACCGGATGTCGAATCGGTGCGAAAATGCTGTCAGACGTATGAACCGTATTATAAACTGATTCGGTTTAGTGAACGTTGGGATCGTGGCATGTTGGACAAATGGTTACGACGAGATCAGATTGTAGCCCACTTTAAAAAAGAAGGAGGAATGCTCACGGATGTGTGGGTGAAATGCTGTGAAGAAATAGAAGATACGTCGTATGGTCCCAGTGTTAATGATATTCTCAAAAAGTTCTTAGTGCAGAAAGACAAGATGAGGAAGAAATAAATTTGCGAACGTGTACAGAGTTATACGGCTTTGGTTATTGTTCTTTACACGCATTTTTTGGAACTCTATTGGACTAATATACATAGTATTTTATTAGATACTCAGTGCCAATGGCAATTCTTTATTTTGTCATGAAATGATTCGTATTTATATTAACTGTATTGTTTTACTTTGTTCTTTCCTTAATAGAAATAAAAATCGTAATGATCACACGTCACCACCCACCAACAACACAACTGAAGTAATATACACTAGTCCTTCGGCGTCTGGCAACAACATGGGTCAGCAGCAGACACCACCAAACAACGCAAACACATCTAGTTCATCGACCACCTCCACGAGTTCTTCGGGCGGCAGTTCTGGCAGCAACAGCCGAAAAAAATCACACCATAATCAAAACAATCAGAACAACAATGGTCAGCCATTAGTGCAGAAACGTTATGCCTGCACGCACTGTCCATATTCCACAGATCGGCGCGATTTGTACACGCGCCATGAAAATATCCACAAGGATGAGAAACCATTCCAATGCTATGCTTGCCTCAAACAATTCAATCGTGCCGATCACGTCAAGAAGCATTTCCTGCGAATGCATCGTGAAATGCAATATGACATTAACAAGACAAGACGACACGTAGCCTCAACTAATGCGGGCGGGGGTCATCACCACGGTGGCGGCAGAAGTAATGTCACCATCACAGCGGTAAATACTAGCACTAGTAATTTACATAATGACGGCAATGCCATTGAACAAAAACCTATAATCTTCCAGACACAGGCGAATGTCAATTTGGAACAAGCCTTTTTGGAACAACAACGTCAGCCCACATCATCGAGTCTCAGTATAGCCGAAACAATTGAGGCAGTGGCTACAGCCACCGATGTACCCTTGCCACAATTAAAGCAGGAAAAAAATGATGATGGCACTTTAGTGGGTAGCCAAGCTGCCAGTTTGAAGCCGAAGCGAGAGAAACGTTTCACCTGCTGCTACTGTCCTTGGTCAGGTGCTGACAAATGGGGCTTAAAGAGACACTTGAACACCCATACAAAACCTTTCGTCTGTCTATTGTGTGATTACAAAGCGGCCAGATCGGAGCGTTTGGCCACACATGTCCTTAAAGTGCATAACAAGAGAGCGTGCAACAAGTGCTCCTTCTTGGGAGACTCCTTGGAGGAATACCAACTACATTTGAATGACGTGCAGTAAGTACATACTATCCAACCAATATCATACTAATACCAAATACAACTAACAATCGAATCTGCCTTTACATTCTTCTCTCCTAAAAGTCCGACCGCACCATCTTCTCGTACTAATACAAATTCCTCTAATAATACCAATACCAGTACTACCAACAACAATTCAACAAATAATTTGAATGTTTTGCGTACTATTGGTAACACGTTAGGAAACAACAATCAGCTAAATCAATTTCAGAACAACAACTTTAGGTAAATGAGGAAAACAGACAGATTTCAATTATCATTAATCGAGCCTATCTTTTGTAATCCTCCTTTGATCAGTGTTAATAATGTTTCAACAACAACAGCAAATGGCAACTCGGTTACCATATATACCACAACAACTACCGATAATCAGGGTGGTAACATAACAGCAGGAGGTCCTTTACAGGAGATTATCGTAAATCCGTCGTCAATGGTCGGCTGGCGTCTGAGTGCTAACGGATCTCTGATACCGCCTCATGATCTATTGACGGGAGGCCTGCCTAACGCAGCAACCCAGAAACGGGGTTCAGAGCGTTTATTTCAATATCTTGAAGCGGATGGAAGTGATCCTGAAGACTATGCGCGGTATTTGATGTTTTCGGACTACACATTTGTTTTTCCGATTGTTTTTTATTCCTTTTTAATTTCACATTACTTCACATCGTCCTTTGTTGCCAAACAACAAACTTGTTTACGCTTTCTTCTGTTGTTTTTCATTTGATTGGTCTTGGTTTTTTTACGTTTGTTTGAATTATTGATTTTTATTTTACGAATACAAATATAAATCAATACTAATTTGATGTTCTCTTTCTTACAGTCTTTTGAAAATGGACGCTATTAGTCGCAACACAGCTTCAGTCGCTCAGGATTTTCATAAGGCGGGAGGCGTGCAAGAGTTGAAATTACCAGCCAATCATCAACTCCTGTTTAATAATAAACTGCCCTCTCAGTGGACGACTAAAGAAGCCGCTGCTTTATTGCAAAGCCTAAGCAATGCCAACAACTTGAGCTATGTCTACCAACAGCATCAGCAACAACAGCAAGACCGTTCCAAGTATGCACATCACCATAATGGTTTCATGCGCCAACGAAATCATTCCCTTGGCGATGACAGCGAGAATACTCCATCATCAGATTCATCGACAACCATAAGTGACGACTTGTCACCATTGAAAATGATGACACCAAGTGAGCAGAGAAAGGCGATGTCTACGGCATTCTTACAAAGGAGCTATGATTTGCAGGACTCGTTTTCGAATTCTTCGGCGATTCAAGCGAATGAAAGCACCAGCAGCAGCAATAGCGGCAGTAGCAACAACAACAACAGCCATCATTATCATGATGATCAAGAAAATCAAGAGCAGCTTATTAGATCGTCTCCCGCATATAAATACAGTACTAATCACTATTATAACAACAACAACAATAGTAACAACAACAATATAAATAAAATCAAGTCGTCTAACAGAAATAACAACAATAATAATAACAGCAACAACAATAGCAGCAGTCAGCAGCAACATCGCCTTGATCTGCACAATAAAGAGAACAACAACAACCATGCAACATTCCTCACGCAAATGGAGTTCCAGAACCTCAATAAAATTGGCACTCAATTTCAAAACTATGTCAAAGACATCATAAGCAAGTATTACGCGGCGGACACGCCCGTCATGTTCCCAAATATGCCCACACCAACTGCAACTGCCCAACAGAGCCAACAAAGACTGGCCACACAATTATCACCAAAACGTAAGCGACTACTGAGTGAAACGGAGGAATACATCGAATACTTGAAGAATAAAGAAGACATCACTCTAACTATAACACCGAAACTAAATGGCAGTACCCAGCACAACAACAAGCTCCAATCACCATTGAAAAGAGAGCGTGATTTGGCGTCTGACTCCTACAAGAGACACATGCCAAAAAAGTCAGCTATCACTTCCATAACACAAGCGCCAAACCACAAGCCCAGTAAAAAGTCTGTCTCACAGTTGGCCACTCTGTTGCCCTTGTTAGCCGATGCAGCCTCACAGCAACAATATTTAACGGCTCCTTTGGATTTCAGTAAGAAACCATCCGAACCGGAAGTTCAGTGCAAAAGGGAACCAGACGTCACAGAAAATAGTGAATGCATTACTGCCGCCAATGCCAAACTCCTTATTAAGGAAGAGCCCCAAGACCCGATAGAATCTCTAACCGCCGAGATAGCATACGCCAACTTTCCAACTCCCACGACAACACCCCCGCCGTTGGACTGTTCGTACGCCGATAAACGTTCTTCTCGCAAACAGGCTCAGCCAAAGAAAATGCGCCTGGCACCAGATTTGGTTATAGCTGCGCTTCGGGATAAGTACTTAAATCGTATGGTCGACCACAAGCTTAGCTGTGGGGAATGCGTTAAGAAGAGATCTTCCATGTTGGTCTTCAATTATCACACTAAAGCCTCGCTGTGTCTACACCGTCTGTGGAAGCATGCGGAGAAGCCCATAATGTGCAAAATATGTGGTGAGAAGTTTAGAAAGAAATTTAGTTTAATCTTGCATTCACTTCAGGTGCATAACAAAGCAAAAATCATAGGGAAAAAGCTAAAAGCTCGCGGTAGCAGAAAGGAATTCGATAATTAAAGGTTGGCGGTTAGCAAGTTGAAGTATAAGTTGTTTGGTTTGGAACCATTCAAGCTTTCCAATATAGAATATCCGAGATTTTGTGTTCCAGAAGTATCGTCCGATTTTACGGGCATGGTTTAATTTCCTTAAATTCGAGTTTTGTTCTTTGATATACATACTTAATGATTAGAAGAGGGATACTCTTGTTGTAAATCCTTTTTCATTTCCCTGTTTTTCCCCGCCGAAGATACTCCGATGAAGCCTGCAAGTTTCCCAGTACATTTGACAAATGTACTTAGTCAGTAAGTCTGTAACTAAACTTCTCAAAATTTGGATAGTATTTCAGCGTTTCCTAAATTGAATGCATTTCAAGTTAAAATTAATAGATTCCCATTAGAAATGTGGATTTTAAAATATTTCTTTATGAAGTGCTTGTATATTTTTGTTATTTAAAGAAATTGAAAAATATTTGTTTTTTAGTTTACCGCGAAGTTTTTTACATTTACATTTACATTTACTTGTTAATATTAATGAAATGAATTTAAGTTGAAATTATTTTCTAAGCAAAAAATAAAATTATTTATTGAATTTCTATAATTTGGCCCACTCTCTCTCTCTCTCAATCTCATACATTCATAATCCACAAATGGATTTTGTCATTTCGACAAAGAAAACAGAAGCCACACCCACATACATGCATATTATCATATACATACATACACACTCGAATGTATTATTCAGAGGAATTTCTAAAGCATTTAAGTTATATTTTAAGTTGTGATGTACCTGAAATATGATTTCGTCTAAAACAAAAAAACATACATACTCTCTATGAAATATATATTTTTTTACTTATGATTACATTTTATTTTATAGTAATATTCTGTTTGTTTTTAGACATTAGTAATTAAGCTTTAATTTGCCATTCTTGTGTTAACGTCTATGATTTTTTTTATAATTACTTAGATTTGACTTTGGACGCCTTATATGTTCCCTTGGTAATTTTAATATAAAGCTTTAATTTTTCCATAATTTTAAGTTGCACAACATGAAAGTGAAACATTTACACAGCTAAACAACAAACAAGCAGAAACCCTTAAATACGAATTAGTTTAAGCTCATATATAATTCAGCATAGCAACCTAACCGAATTAACTAACCACCTCATCCTCATGACAAACTAATTCATCATCAACTTGCCCATTACCCCCTTTCCTATCGAAGCAAACAACTATATCCCATTACTACTGACTTGAAAGACACTACAAAGGACATTCATCGTCTGACAACAAATCACAAAAAGACATTTATAATAACAAACAAAACAAAAAATGAAAACAACAAACGTTTCAATGACTGAATGGAAAAACAAGAAAATAAAACTCTAAAACAAAAACATGATACACGGCATATTTTTTATTTTTTAGTATAAAGAAAATTCTATTTATGTATGAAGGTTTGACGTGTTACAAAATAAATATTAATGAAAACATAAAACCAATTTTGGTATACAAAATTTATACGAAAATCTAAAACAAAATCTAATAAATTTAATGACCTTTAGGCAAAATGGACACAAAAAAAGACGTTAATTATAATTTTTTTTTTGAACAATTAACAGACACTATTGTCATTGAAGAAGTGTGTTTAGTTTATTTTAGAAGGAAAGGATTGTCGCATCATACATATTTGTACTGTAATGTTTTTGATTTTAGTTTAATTAAACATTTACAACAAGAACAACAACAACCAACCAACATACAAGAATCTCAAGAATAAGAAAAAAATCAATAAAACAAATAGTTTAACAAAACACGGTATAGCTTTTTATTTAAAGAGATGGAATCGAACAAGCAAGCATTTGAACTTACCACCGGTTGTGAATCAAGTTTTATAATTTTCTCTTCCTAATTAACTTAAAATTAAAGCTATCCCACCATTTGTGTTTGGGATGTGACATATTTAGCTGTTGGTTAACTCTATTGTTAATGGCCATTTAGTCTGTTGAATGTGTTAAACAACGAGAAACTAGTGGCTGCTTAACATTGCATATCGCATCATGTCACTTGTGCGTCCTATTGGAATATGTAAGCGGAACTGTCTTAACGCTCATATTCCGCTAAAAAAAGCGAGCCGAATAAGGGAAGCTTATTGCCCGTAAAATTCCTCATTTGTGTCTTATTTAGCAAATGTAGGAAAATCCAACAGTAATCGTATACCAGAGTCCTGACATACTGCGGAACAAAAGTAAAAGTGAATTCTGAATTGCGACTGAACGATAAAAAGTGAATTCTGAATTGTGACACTACTGAAGTAGATGAACGATATGTATTTAAAAACCAAAAATTTGTTTATTTCCTGCATATGTATGTTGATGTATCAACCTGGCTATAATTCCAATTCATACAGGCTGGCTGTGTTTAATTTGTTATTGAGAACATAAATTGACAAATTTTGTTTGTTTTTAATCAGAGAAATTTCAAACAAATAGCGCCCAGTTGAATTTATTGAGAATCTAAATATAGAAACTATATATACACAACATTATGTTAGATATAGCTTTAATATAACGAATTATAATTTATTTAAATTTCTTCAAGTCAATATCTTCGAAGAATGACCAAGCTATTCCCCATCTTGTAGTATTTCCCTGATGGAATTCTGTAGTACAGAAGTTGGAAACATTTCGATATTTGAAAATATCCTGCAGTCGAGTTATGCTGGATTTGAGACCCAGCATAGACGTGAATATTCTAAAAGATACATTTTTAATTTCATGCAATGACTATTGTTTTTTTTAGTGCGAGCTTCATACCTAATCCTGTGTTTGTATCGCAGACTTTCGTCTATTATCTGTTGAACAAATTTAACTTCCCCTCCCAGACATGCTATTTCTTCCTTATGCCCGGTGGGGCAGTTGTGGGGCTGTGGTCTTTTGTGGGGATTGCGTGTGCTACATGTTTCCGAGAGTGAATCGTAGAAGGGAGGATTACAAAGACAAAAGTCATAGAGGGGAGACTTATCTACAGAATTATCGAAGAACTCTTGAAATATATGATCTTTATGCTCTTGGGCAAACAGAGAAATCATATTTCCTAATTTATTTCGTTCAATGTTCTCTTTGGCATATTCCAAATTCGAAGAACTGGTTTCCAATGCCACCATTAACCAACCGTTTTTTTTAGCCGCCAAAAGGGAGTAAATGCAAGATGAGCCACAACCTGTCGATTATTTTTAATGGGAGTTTATGGGAACACATGCCAATTTTATTCATTCCTACCAATATCTATTCCTCGAATAACTCCTAGATGTACGTTGGTGGCCAATAAGTCCTCCAGCCATAAGACGTAATTCAATCTTAAAGGCAAAGTGGGTACCAAGCTTCCAGGTGCGAACTCTACATTTAGTTGGAAGTATTCCAATAGCAGCGTTTGGGTCAGGGCTCGTAGGGCAGTTTCATTTTTATAATCGACACAAACCTTTCCGCATATTTCCTTTACAATAGACTAGTTCAAGAAATAATCTGTAGTGGAATTTATAACAGACTTACCAATTTACAAATTCGGCGAAATGCATGATATTTTATGGCCAAGTCAGTATAATTTGGAGGATGTTTGAAAATATTGCGTGGGTGCATTGGTTTTTTGCTTGAATTACACATTTTAGACTTTACTTTTACACTTTAAAGTGTTAAATTATTTTCCCTCTAAAAATTCGAAGGATGAAATTCGTCTACGTCAAATCCGATAACAATTACAAATACTGGCGTGTTAACACTATGAAAATTAGAGTTGTGTTCACACTATGGTCAAATGAGGTAAAGACTTTATCAGCTCGGTTATGTTTTTATAACGTGCGTTTAAATGCACATTTTTGTATGAAAACTAAACAAACAACATTTGGAAATCCTTGTTGGTTTTAAAGTAACAGAACTTAACCCATCTAGTTCAAAGAGATACAGAAAAATGAAAAAAAGTTGCACGGCGACAGTCTGGATCGATAGGCTCTTAGTAGCCACTAAATGCAATACAACAAGTGGATTTTACAAATCTAATATTGTATGGGAAATACGATAGATTTGATGTATATTGCCACCACCAATCTTAACTTTAAAAGTTGGTTCGGCGCTGACCCACCGCAATGCGTCCAATGTAAACTAACGGTATATTTTATACCTCTTTAGTTTTCGTCATTTGCAGAGATCCAATTTTGGATTTTACAAATCTGATACTGTATGGGAAATACTAAACATTTGACAAAGTTTGTCAATATCGATACTACCAGTGTCTTTACCTTTTTCGATTATTGTGTTATCGTGTAATCGTTAGCTGTCTGAAGACGGAAAAATCGAATAATCAGTCAATGCGAACTGCCCCAATAATCAAACTGACGCTCTACTGACTGATTGTAATTGTGGGAAAAAGGTAAAGGCGTGCATTTTTTTTGTTTTGGTAAAAAATTAAAGTTGTAAGTTGTCCGAAATGTCTGACAACACCTCGTCCAAGGATACAGTTCTGAAAACCGCCATGACGTATATCTGTGGAGGTAAGAGAATATGGAAATATGAACATTTCGGGAAATCATTTTTTCGGCAGGCCACCACATGGGTTGAGTTTGCAATTCCGCTTCTGCTGGCATTACACACGATTAATTAATTTTGTTTTTTTTAGAATGCCATCACGAAAATGAAATGCGTCCCCGTGATCCCATTCGTTGCCGTGAATGTGGCTATCGTATTATGTATAAGAAGCGTACCAAGAGATGTAAGTTGTTTCTCAAATTCATCTATTGTTTTCTAAAATGTGTCTTTGTTTTCAGTGGTCGTTTTCGATGCCCGCTAGAGGCTAGTGATACAGAGGCCTAATTACTCTTAGAATATTAAGATTGACTAGAATTTTAAGATTGGACGTCAATAAATTAGAATGTACAAACAAATGCCAACTATTTCGCTGTGTGTGCGGAACATAGTGTTCCTGTCCGTTATTGTTTTTATCTCCACATACATTTTACATCCTGAACTATTTTCCATCGTAAGCCAGAAACAAATCTCGAATCATTTCAACAGCGCCAGTCATTAATTCCAAAAATCTCTGAATTTGACAACATCTCATTTTCGTTAAAATACCAGAAACCAACCACGAAAACGATCCTTTCCTGACATTGTTAATGTTTGACTGAAATTTCTCTTATACTGTCTTTGGCGGGACGTTTTTTCGCCATGAGTAAAAGGAGCTTCTATAAGGTGTAAGTACACAAATACGTACATATCTATTTATTGTGTGAGTATGTTTAATAGTTTATGACTTGCATATAATTTATATTATTTCTGTTCTACTGAGTCATTATTAAAAAACCCCAACCAAGTGTCACTACACTGAAGAAGCTAAACAAAAATAGTCCAAATTGTAGATTGTTTCTGGTGAAACTTCTCAAGCAACAAAATCCTATCAAACAATTACAGGTCAGGCTACGGTTCAGAAAATAGAGGTTACGCAAAGAAGTGTGCAACTTTTTTCCTCTCTCAGCGCATGACGGCAATATTTATTAACTTGTTTGTTTATTGAATCTATTTATATGACATCTGATGTGTTTTGGTGGTGCCTAATTGATTTTCCGTTTTTGTTTCCAAATATGTTTTCTAACAACATAATCAGCCCGATTCTGAATACTCCCGGGGAGATAATTCCCAGGGAATTTACTTTTTTCGAAAACATCCTCCTCTTCTAAACAAGCCGAGCGAATAATAATAAGGGACATACAATTTCGATTATTTGGTGTCAGATGATTTGTTTGTTTCCCGGTCAGTTTAGAATGGGAGTATTTTATTCTCGGAAAAATGTAAACTCCCCGGGAATTATCTCCCCGGGAGTATTGAGAATCTGGCTCTATATATATTTAATTAAATATTTTTATCCATTTCAAGTAGATCATAAGGTATCTATTTAAGAGTAGCCTGCATTATTTGCAGGCAAATTCCATTTGTGACGTCATATTTTTTCCTCTCTTGATCTACCATCGAATAACGAACATGCGCATTGCTCAACTTGTATTGTCTCAGCCGTGGGTCAGGGCAATGCAGCACTTTCGAACAAATTTTTACCGAGAAACCATTATGAACAAATTGCTGTCTCATCAGCCAAATTGGCCACGTTGCTAATAAAATGACTGATTTCCAAAGATTTATCTCTGAAATAGAAGCGTATTTTAATCACTTTAAAAAATCTTACTTATTGAATTGGAGAATGAGACTTGTATCGATGTGCTAGGCCACGAGAATGTTATCGCGCCGTGTTGTTGCTTTGTTTTGTTCTCGTCCCACCAGTTCCACTTTCATCGACTTCTTTTCTGTACTTGCAACTTTCTACAAACTTAATCTTGTAAAGAGCCGAATCGCTGGGCATTATATAAGCATGTTGCAATAATTTCTTATCACTAACATAAAGTCGTGAGTTTTACATGATTATCACCGTAAAGGCCTGAACCATGGTACGCTTCCGTACAAGGACTGCTATAATGCGACAGTCAACGCCCTTTTGGGCTAAACGAGATGGAGACCATCAAGCCCAGCCCGCCGGTACCAATTCGAATATATTCCATATATATTAGGATTATGACTTCCCTCTTGGTTTGGGATCGAGGTCTATCTAACACCTCTGCTGATCTATGGGTCACAGCACCCAGTTGCAATGCAACACCACACCGAGCCGAAACTGTCCCCGCGATTTGGGTATAAACCACAGTCACCACGATACTCCCCGAGGGGCCGCACCTGCTGGTCAAGCCAGAACAAGTTCCGGGGGCTCTTGGACCATCCGTGGTACCAGATTAAAGTCTCCGGTCAGACCTCGTAACTAAATGCTAATAAGCAAGAAGTTACTCCTAGTTTTTGTTCCATACAACATGGGACTGGTCACCCACATCTTATCACTAACAGTGCGCATTATACATAGGAGACAGGGCATGGAGTGTTAGTCATTGAAACAATATTTAAAAACTGTTTTATTTTTTTTATTTAAAGCTGTATGAGTATATTTTTGTGCATCTTATGAAAAAGTAAAGTAATCAGTTGAAAACAGGCCACTTGGAAAAGGACCTGCTTTCATTTCTAATGTATTTTTTTCTAACAATTGAATCAGATTGATATCTGCGTTATTTTAGTATAATTGATTGCATTTTACCGGATTGCATCACTTGCACATTTTAATTTGTCACACAGCTGTAATTCGCCGATGGTGGTACTATGTAACCATGAGTTACTGTCGAATCGTGATCGCATTGCGAAGACGTGTGAATTCGATCACACACTAGATGACTATGTTGGCGGAGTTTAGATTTAATACTCGCGTACCTTGGAGTTCAATAAATAAAAGACGACACATGTTGTTTCATAGGTTTTTCTAAAGTTTTATTTCAGTTTGGGAATTCTTTTTTTACTTACTTTATTTTACTCAAAAAGTTTAGTATTTTTTTATTACTATTTAAGATTGACAAATAGCATGTATGTTTGAATGTATTTGTTGTTAAATGTTACTCTTTGCAAGTTGTTTGTTTCTTATTTGATTTAATAATATTCAATAGAAAGTATCACGCATTCAAATCTGTGAAGAACAACAAATTAACGCTATTGACTTCTCTGCCACGACTTTGTCAACATGGATTTCTAATGGGGAGGCGAATGATTGCAATGGAACGACTTTGTCCCATAATCTGTCCGATCACATATGTAACTAGTTAGTGTTCATTGAAAAAAATCAGAAGAATCGTTTAAGCGTATATATGAGTATGTTCCGCTTAAATTATTACAGCAATCTCAATGACTGAATTACTCCATTGTAGGATATGAAAACAAATTCACTTGGCTTACAATAACTTAGGCTCCCGCCAATTTTCGCATGATCTTAGGTGTTCACTGTCTAAAATACAATGCGATATCTCGCGTCATTTCCAATTTCATATATAAATTGTCGAAACAAAAGTAGCACCTCGTTAAACAAGATACACTTGTCATCGGAACTTGCACATGTGTAAGTGCTTGCTTATATAGGCATATATTCATGTCATAAGTATCGCCTGACAAATCGGTTGTAAACTGAAGTTTGTTCTATAACAGTAACATTTGATGAAATCTCCTCGTGCTTCTGTCGTCTTGTCACAGAGAATGGGTTGAACAAACTTGTTTCCATTTCGGTTTTTTAATGTTAAGATTGATTTCTATAAAATAAAATGTTTAGTTAGTAATGAGTGCAAATTTCTGTAGTTTGTTTGAGAACCTATCGAAATGTTCATAATAGTTTCAGTTTTTTTTTCTTCAGTAAAAAGTGCATGGTTTGAGTAGGCAATTTTGAGTGGAAATCATTAACAAAAGGAACTAAGAGCTAAAGCAACACAATGTAGAATTTTCTATATTTTCTTTCGTTTTTTTTTGGCATTTTTTTATTATCGCTAATAATTTTTAGTTTGTTTCTAGTTTTTGTTCAACTGTCTCATATTGGATTTAATAATAGTATATCGTAT
Organism: Hydrotaea cyrtoneurina; assembly: GCA_958296145.1. NCBI lineage: Eukaryota > Metazoa > Arthropoda > Insecta > Diptera > Muscidae > Hydrotaea > Hydrotaea cyrtoneurina. The sequence goes on along the minus strand of OY282516.1, from coordinate 74,457 downwards.
TAATTTATGTAATCAAAGCTCTCATATTTTGTTTTCTCATTAGAGTTAAGTAAATTATTTAAATTGTTGATTTTTATTTAAAGCTGTTTTTAATCCTAACAATGAGTTGAACACTCACAAAAGCCACAAAACAACATAAAAACGTAATAGATTTGCTACAATACAAATTCGTAAAACAAAAGGACGCTGACTGGCGTATTCTGAAACGTTAAACTAAAATTAACAATCGTATTTTTTGTTCTCAATAATAACTTTATCCAACTGCTTCGTTCTACTTTCAATTTGTTTATTTGTTCTCCTCATTTTGATATTATATTGTGGACTGTTTATATCTCGTATCCGATGTTGGTTGGTTTTTTTTTTCCTAATCTTAAATGTAATTGTTTTCATTTCATTAATAATTGGATTCTTGGTTTCCCGTATTCAAGACAATTGCAAAAATGTTAAAGGTTACGTTCTGAACAAAGCAGTCCGCGTTTTATTCAAAATCGGGAAACGAAATACATGGATTAAGATAAGAGGGGGTTTGTGTGTGTCTGCTGTTTGTGTTTCGCTTTTAAAACAAAAGTAATGCTTAAAATGTTTCTGCCTATTCAAGTGGCTGAGTGTCTTTGCGAATTTTATGGCCACGGAACGAAGCTTGAATTTTAGTAGCCGCCTTATTCAATTCCGGATCGCTGAGATCGATGTCCAATTCTTCGGCCACCTTCTTGGTGATCTCCTGTATGTCGACATCTTCTGGAGCATCCGCATCCTTGGTAACTAGTTTCCGTGTTAGGTGGCCACGGAATGTAGCCTGGATTTTCAAAGCAGCAGAGCAAAGCTCTAAAATGAAAAGAGAAGAACAACAAATTTATTAAAATATCGAATATTGATTGATAACATCTAGTTGATAGTTTGTTATATGTGCCTCAGTAGAAGCGTAAAGTCATCCCCTCGTACACCCCAAATGTACTCAGACTGAAGCTCGTGGAATAAGGGCATGGTCAATTACATTCTATCTATATGCCGCCTTTCAGATCAGTATTGTAGAGATGCTTAGTAATACGGTGGAAGATCTAGAGATTTAATGGCAGCTTGACTGTCAGGTAATGTATTAACCTCAGCCATCCGGCGATGGTCTTGGTTTTGATCCTCATACTAACTCCAGTCTCCTTATTAAAGTTGACTGGCGAATATTTGAGGGTTGCGAATGTTATCCAGCGTTCAAGTTTCTATGGCACCAGTAACCGACCACAGTCATTGTTCATATCTTATTTTGTTCTAACTTTAAAATAACAGCACATTTTGTTTCTTTGTTGGAATTCAATATAAATCATACATTCATCCAACAACGCAATAGTGATGGTATAGTGATTTCTTATTTCTACTCAAATGTCTTTCACGGACTGGGATGTGCTTCAGGCTGTTGTTGTCCATTGCTTTGGCATACAAAACATGTTTGAAATGTGTCAAAATTATATAAAAAGAAAAAAATACATTCGTTGTCGTTGTTGTTACACACGAAAAGGACAAATTTGGTTAGGTTGTCCTTCTGCGTCCCGGTGACGGGGTCTGAACACATTAAAACATGACAAACATTCACAATAGAAATGTTTACGCAAAGTTTTACGTTACACTGCTTTGGCTGTCGTTGTCTTTCTCTGCAGAAATGCGAAATACTTGAAGAATTTAAAAGCATTTTGTAGTGCATGTATGTGCATTAGGGTTATGACTTTATGTAAATATCCATAAATACTGTGTGTAGTGAGTACACAAACAGTTACGGAATGTGTAAACAGATTGTCGTGGTATGGTAAACTTTTTTAGTTCAATGTTGTTGAACAGTAGTGAGGTCTATAATAAAGACACTGTTTTGAATAGAATGCAAACTTCATAGCACATAACCATTTCATAACATAAAAAAAAATTAGATTTCACAGAAAGTCTTTTTAATTAACGAAGCCCTACCACGTGTATACATACATACGTCATGACGAGGCGATTCTATTTAATATATTATAAACAGTAATGCACTTCAGTTGGTAAATTCAAAAAAAAAAGTTCATTTGGGTAACAGGTTTTTTTTTATTTATCGATGCCATCTTCTCACAGTATTTCTAATTGTAAGCATGTATCATCAGTCATTGGATCTTTGTTCTAGTGTTGTTTTTGCGTTTTGTTTGTCCTGTCGTCTTCTATATTAATTAATAGCAATGCAAAAATACCCAAGAAATTTATGAAGAAGCTTGACATTGACTAAAATCAATACTAAACTCATTCAATCACAGGCATGTCTTCATACATATGCATAAATGTACCCTTTTAGACACCCACACACACACATACACCTAAAGATATTTGTATGCATACAATCAAACATCCTCAACATTCGCTTCTATTTCTAAGGAAATGTTCACTTGGCGACAGACGCGGTGCAATAATTCCAGCTCTCGGTTGTCAATTCAGCTGAATAAATGTGAATCTTGGAACATTTTGGAATAACTAGAACCTTCAACATTTATGAATATATAATTTTGTCCGGACATAAGTCGATATTTGCAAGCTCTATTGAGATTGTGCGAATCTATAGATAATTGAGACAGATGGACTCAAAATCCCAGTAAACCAACCAATCAAACCAACTATGCCTTGGGTGTCAATGCGAGAATTCGCTATATATCAGTCCTCTCCATTTGACAACAAACCAACCCCGATCATTTAAGTGGCATATAGACACATCAAATGGTTGGACAAACTCGGCATATGTATTGGTAAAATACTTTTTGCTTTGCATACAGACATGTCAAACATAGTATTTCAAACATTAATTTTTATGGTTACGTTGAAGTGTATACACGTTTGGTTTCTTATCGGCTGATTGTTTTTTAATTTTTGTGTGTTCTGTGAACAGAAGGAAAATACATAATATGAGTGACACGGACGATTGTCTTCCATTTTTCCGCTATTCAGCTGAGATGTTGCCTCGTTACTATCCATTTAAAAATGCGTAATGTTTGATCAAACAGTCAATTGCGATACAGACACATCAACGTTGACGCCTCGTTTGAAGAAAAATCAAATCGTTTTGATATTGCTTCAAACAATTGTATACATGTGACGTTTCTCACTCACACACTCTCAATGTTTGTCAAACCGTTGATGTGTCTATATGCCCCTTTAGCTTTTCTTTTACTAACACTCAGGGGATGCCCCCTTTAAATGCAATGCACTGTGTTAGCGATTGGAAGGCGATTGTTGGCGTTGGCCTTGAATTTGATTATGTCATAGCAGGCAGGAAAAAATCTTGCAGGAAGTTTATTCCACATACGAACAGTCCGGCTGAAGATGGACTTTTCTGTACAGTGCGTCGTCCGGCCAACCGGTCATTTGACAAAGAACGGATGAGAGACCCTGGATAGCCGCGAATTCCGGCTGAATGTTCTAACTTCAGGGACCGGACGACGGATATGTGACGAACATATACCGTTAAAATATCTATAGAACAGCGATATACAACCCACATTACGGCGATGCTGTAGGGAGACAATAGAGTTGGATACCCTACTATCCCCTATTATTACCACCGCTCTCCGCTGTACACGTTCCTGCATTCATTCAAAATCTAATCTGTTCATTTGGCCCCACTCAGAAATCGTCGCCAAATCGCGGTTGATTGAGTCGTTCATCGTTGACCTTTTGTCTTCGATCTCCGATGGACTTGGCCGATGTTCAAATGAGTACGAATGACAGAGGTTGCTATCATCCGCAAAGGAGTAGATTGGATTCACCGTCTGCTCCAACAGATCGTCAATGAAAATAAGAAATAGAGAAGGAGAGAGAACAGGAATGATTTAGGAAGTAACAAAAAATCGTGTAATTTCCCGGTTACAAGCCACAATTACAGTGGTAAAAAGTGCGTAAAATCGTATATAGTTGCATTTTTTGGTAATTTTATTCCTGGGTATATCGACCAATAATCTGGGGAGTAAAAATCGTAAAATTTACCGGGAAATACGTCCCGGGAATTCCCGGGTTAAGAACCCTAGACCCCATCTATAACAACTCGTATTGAGCGATCCCTGAGAAAACTCGATATGAATCGAGAGAAGGTATTGTTTAACGGAATCATTAAACAATTGTTCGACAAACAGTGGCTGTCTCTTCGTTTGGAGCAGCAGTTTAACCAACAAAGACAAAGGAAGAAAAGCAAACTTTTTAAATCGCTTGCAAATAATTTCCATTCTTTTTATCGCAATGTTTCCATTTTCAAAGGGATTACTAGAACTTATTTCCCGAAACATTACAGGATTATGCCACTGATAAGAATTTTATTGTTCGTTTACATTTGACTAAAAGTTTAAAGACACTTCCGGTTTGACCAGAATGATGAAAGCCCATTTCCAAAGCGAAACAGTGGAATGTTTGTTCATATTACGCTACATACACACACACAGACTTTTTAGCAAAGGACGGTATTTGTGTTTGTTGTGGGCGCGGGTAGAGAGCGAACAAAAAAAGCATTCCTTGCTTGCCAAGCCATTTCTCGTCTACAACGTAGCAATAATGCAAAATGTTTACAGAACGGAAGGAAGTCTACGTCGCAAGTGAATAAACAAACGACTGACGAAATATTTGTGCTCTACCAACCACCCTCCCAGAAAAATAAAATTGTCACGTTTCTTGTTTTGCTTTTTGCGAAACGAAAATATTATTTTTGTACATCTCTCTCGGCGTGTGCCAGTCTAAATACTGGTTAGATTCTGGGTTAAGAAGGGCCAATTACTATCGCCGCACTGCTGCTGAACGCTCAACGGAAGGAGCAAACACAAAAATAATGGCAAATGTAAGGATGTGTGTACGTTCTTGACCCACATGCCCATAAAAACAACAACAATTTATATTAAAACATGTTTGTGGAAAAGTAACGCCCAGGAAAGCGAAGGAAGGGCAGAACGAAAGTCCACATACATATGTACATAAATGTATTACATGTATCCTCGAAAAATTCGAACGCACGTCCAAGTGTCTGTGTGTGTGTGGCAGGTTGAAATGTAGAAAACCGAGCCTACACTGAAATGAATGTTTTTCTAGTCTTACATTTTGCATACTTTCGGTACATAAATGTATTATATTTTTACGCGATTTGAAGTAAATTACGAATTGCAAATTAAATAATTTCAGGGCTCCCTGACTAAAGTGAGAATGTCTCAAAAAATACTGTTATGAAGGCCAGACATTGTATCTCTAAGCCATGAACAACTTCTGTAGGTGAAGTATAAATGAGGTCAATTAAGAATTGAAATGTTAGAGCGGGTCCCCCATCATGCCGATGTCAATACAGAGATTGTGATACGTTTTAAAATACGAAAAACTTCGTCTATGATTTGCTCAGTAGATCAGGATACTGAAAATCCCGCGATCTAGAACGAAAGTACCCCGGTTTTGGAATATGGAGGAATGGATTTCGGGCTTGACATTCCTAATGCTAAGCACAATTTTCCAAACACTTAATGGAAGACTCTTTTGAATATTTTAGACTAAATTCGTATTAACTGCTTTGTGCGTGTTTGGATTGGTGCATACATGTTCGGGGAATTTCATAAGACTATTTTCGAATTTTTCTATTTAACAATCGACTAAGATATGTAGAAGCACAACTGCTACAACAATCATAAATGATCTAATTATAAAATACTAGGCGAGTCCTACATGACAAAAGTTAAAAAAAAAATGAATACGTATAGCTTCAGAGTAAAACTTAGAGATCACCATGGAAGTTCTAATATCACATACGCATATATCGTCACCTGATAACAAAGTGTTTAGATTTGACAACGTTTTTTGCTTCTCGTATAAAGTTATGAAAATAATTGTTAGGTCATTTTGGATTTCTGGTAACGACATGTGGATATATATAGAAATATATTTTGTAAAAAAAAGGCAACCGGAACTATTTCAGGCTAATATCCGACTCCTTTCTGTTTTTCTTGTTGAGGAATTTCATCCCATCGCTATTTTGAAGTTTGGAAAAGAATATTTATTTTGACAAATGTTCCCTAAACTTTCATAAACTCAACTTTTTGTCAAACAGAAATGTTCTGCTTACACACACATAAATATGTACATACATACATTCATACTAAATAGCATTAGCATTTCCTGTTCTGTCCACACAATGACCTGAAGTGCTTTTGTTTGCATAAGCAAATCTACAATCAGAATTTTTAAAGTTTTCGATTTTCGAACCAAATAAATTTGGGAATTTCTACTTTTATTCTCTGCTTCATGTTGGATAACTGCATTGGCCTACTCGTGTAGTAAGATGTCACTAGGAAGGGAACAAAATGATCGCAGAGTGTACCGAAATGGCATGTTCTGGGTAGAAAGAGTAAGTTTGCTCATCATCTAACTTCGATTGAATGGACTTGTGATGGGTTCTTCTTTGTGTTGGTACACTTTTCAGAGCATCTGAAAGCAACAGAAAGCGCAAGACGAGGAACGGAAACCCTACAACATACGGTTGGGCAAGTTGTGCCGTCTTGATGTTTAGCTGATTAATTTTTTTAAACAAAAATTCAGTCAGCATGGCTCGATACAGCTCACCATGCACCGTAACGGATTGAATTTAGCTTATTGACGTAGCTTGTTGCTTGCTCACGAGGCCGATTATGTTGACCGTAAAATGTTTTCAAAACATATTTCCACAGTTTGCAAGCGTTGTTCTGGCATTAAACGATTCATGATGACGACTTCCACGGCTTTTCCCTTTTTTTTCTAACAAAAAAACCTACTGTATAGTGTGTTTTTAAATGTGTTTACATATAAACAATATGTCTGTCATACACATTTACACAGAGATACGACCTTCGGCGATCTAAGCATGCAGATAGATTAGTATAGTACTTTCTAAAGCTGTAACCTACGCCAATTTTATCAGCATTCCCATCTTGGTTAAACTTGAACTTTCTAATTTGTATTGTTAACTCTCGTTTTAGATAGAAAAGTGATGCGGCGATTTAACTCACGATGGACTTGAGTCAGTACCGTATGATATGTCTTGTACATATGTATGTTTTAAAGAAAAACAATCAGCATCAAATTAACCAAAAACTTCTCAATGCGTTAGAGTCCGGTGAATGTAGCCAGTGTTACAATGCGTACTCGCACACACCTGTGTTGGTAAGTTTATGTCAGTGTGTTAATTAGTCTTACGTTCAAAACTTCCATCCAAGTGCGATTTCATGTCGAAATCATAACACTTAACAATAAAAGACATTGACAGGAAACCCGGAAGTCCTCAATTAGATGCTCATATGTAATTAAGGGAAATTGTAATGCCTATCTTTAGGCGTCTGCATGAGTACATTCAATTCAATTGTCATTTGACGACATATGTTTCATACGATGGCTTGCCTTGGTATACGTACGTCACTGGGAAATATTGTCTAACGGATATTTGTCGACTTCCCTTTTGTTTGTGTAGTAGTTTTTATCCTATTTGGTGACCCAGCAACCATAGCATCGATTTAGTCGCGACATCGGTTCTTGTGGCTGAGGAAGTTTTCTCTATTGATGACGCTAAATAAAAAGCCCAAACATAATCTGAGACACCGTCATAGCAATATTTCGTATGGGGATAATGGACAGCATTGTCATCCCAACGACATAAGAGAATAGTTTCATTGTATCTAGAGCGATAAGAGACTCTCGTGTATTGTGAAAATGAAGTAAACATTTTTACATTTTATGAACCTGAATCTACGGATACAACAAAACATACACACGTATACAATTCATTGAAGAAGATTTTGTTGGTATTATGCACTGCATGGTTTGGCAATTTGTTACTAAACTCTGGAACTAAAGTTTAGTACTGTGCACATGTCCTCCCTGTATTATGCCCTCCGATGCATGTTCATAGAAATAAAACTCACGTGGCTCATAATAGTTTTTAACTGAAACTACAAAAACACGCACAGAGCAGAAGCACATTCAGCCGTCCACAGCAAGGACCACGTTCAGCCCTCTATTTTCACTTTGACCAACCATGGATGGGCCATGTTGAATAACAATGCCCAATCACATATCATATCACATATGTACAGGTGTACATTCGACTGGGTTACGCTGCCGCCAAACCCCTACATACGTATTTCACGACCAAAAACTTGTAAACATCTTACTGCCGGTTTAAGCCAGGGCTTAAATTAAATTTTTATTTTTAAATCTACCACAACGATTTTGTTCGTGACCCACTCCACTATCTATTTATATGTATTTACATACGAATGTGTACCTATGTATATGTGTACAAATGTTTATATATAACCATGCACGTTTTAAAAATGTTATACAAATAATAAAAAATTTGTTTTCTGCAGATAAACAGTCAGGGCTACATGGACGACGCTTCAGAATATTCTTAATAGGGTTTCAAATCAACATTTTGCGGTGATCTCTGCAAGAAAATTATCAAATTGTACAACCAGTTGTAAAGTGTGAGGACCTCATTAGGAAAGCAACAACTATTTTCTTGACAACTTTTTCGTTGTTCCGATTACATCCGATTCTTTTGGTCGTAATACAATAACAATTTTCTTCAAAATGTTATTCAATCTTCAGTGAATCCCACAAAAAAATTGGTTTTTCGGAATAATATTTGAAACGTGCAAAAAGTGAATAGGACACAAAACAAAATTTTTCATGTTTCGACATGTTGTAATAAGAAGTGTGTCAAATAAACCTGGAAAATGTTGTTATTTTATTTTACTTTTTTTCACACTTACATCATACGAGTATGAGAGCCATAGAGACATATGTACATATAACATGCTCATGTACAATGTAACCTAAGTTGAGCTGTGACAAGAGCAGAGCATGCAACTTGAAACAAAAATGCGAAGAGAGAGACACAAGCACAAGAGGTCGTATGGTCGAAAGGAAACAGGAGGCAATCCGGGAAACGTGTTTAGTACATTCACGTATCTAACGCACATCGAGCTCTCACACACATACATACTGCCACAGGGGCACAGGTAGACGATAGGTGGATATAAACGAGCATTTGCATAAAACGCTTGGACTCACTTAAACTGTCGGAATTGAAAACACATTTAATGACATTTAATGTTACGTACGGCATGACCGCAAATGTACGGGGCTCTCTGTGAGTAGTTTTTTTTGGTAGTGGGGGTGTTTGTTAGAAGTATGTGGTCTTAGGTGGTCATATTGTTCCAAAGAAAGGGAAAGAAGAAACATTTGTCAATCTCAATATGGAAGAGTCTCATTATGTTTCGTGATAGCTGCAATTGCTATCAAAGGAAAATCCATATACATGTAAAGAAATAGGATTAAAAGAGAATGCAAATAAGGGTCAACCCGGGCGTCATTGGCAATAGCGGTTGACGTCGTTTTGGAGATCTTGACATCGAAACAGCATAGCTCTTGTTTTATGTGCTAAGAGGGAATACGGATTTGATTAGACCAACACAGTCAAATTGGAGTAGTGCGATCAGTGATATGCCATAGGTATTGCTGTGACCATTACTTTACTTTACACAAGTAGTTAGTCCGAATAATCTTAAACAATTGCGTCCACTTGCAATGTGATGGGAGAGAAATTGACTCTCAACTATAAAGTAATGGATTCAATCAGGTATCACGTAATCTGCTGGCCACTCCTCAGGCTGTTAAAAAATACATTTTTCATGTCGGATGATATGCGTGATCAACACAACCATGCGACGTGTTATGTCATTCTTAAAAGCGGATTGAACGAAATTGTGGAAGTTTCTCACTGACATGAGGAGGTTTCCGCCCAAGTCGTGTGAATCCAACAGCACCTGATCCTTGCTTGTAAATTCAGAGTATCAACATTTCCAGTGGGTGTTGTGTGCGCCTCGTTCAACGACTTCTGTAATTAAGTATTTTGTTTTCCGTTGGTGGCCGTATGCTACCAGTATTTGTGCACGTCGTTCAAACGATTAAGTGTATATTTGTGTATGTGCTGTACAACAACCAATCGTAACGATTTCACATGTAAAATAGTCGTAAATGCCTATACGCATATATGGGATGTGCCGACGTATTTATATACAATTTATATACATACATCGAAGAAGGATATTTACGAGTTTGACATAAACATTAGGTCCTTATTTATGACCCGTGAAAACTCATGTGCGCTCCAAAACGTTCGCACTACGAGTAGGCCAACCAGTAACACATACACACACACAGAAATTCAGCAGATACGGGGACAGCACTTGGATATAAACATACCAATGTACACACACCTACATGCCGCTGTCATGCATATCTAAATGACAATGTATATACTAAGTATACCCTCATATTATTGCAATGTTATATATATATATATATATATATATATATATATATATATTGCACCGTTCTATGTACACCAGCTGTTGCACGCCACTTGACGTTTAATTGTTAGAAAACAGATGGCCCACTTGCAGTTTACTACGTCAGCCAGCCAACCAGCCAATTAGTGAGTCCGCCAGTTACACAGCCCTACAACATGTACGCCATTCTAGTTGCTGTCAGTCAGGCAGTTCGTTAGCTGGTGGATAATGCAACTTTGCCACATTTAAATAAAAAAAACATAAACAACGTCACATACACTTTCTATCATTTTAAGTTTGTTTTTTTTTGTGTTAGTCTTACTTAAGGGAACAATTCATACGCTGACAACAAGTCAAACATTTTACTTTTCTCCTTGTCTCGCTAAATTGTCACAGACCTAAAAATGAGGCAACCGCAAAACATGCACACCAACAGCACCTGCAGCAAGTGAATAGAAAAGCAACCGCCTGGGTCGTATTAAATTTAAACGTTTCAAATTCATGTCAATTTGGGCTTCTCATAATTGTGGCCAAGAAAAACAGGAAGTTTACTACTCGGCAAACGTCCTCAGTGTGTGTTTTTCTCTAACAAAAAGTGAAACAATTGTCGTCCGAGTCCTTTCTTGCACAATAGGAAATAATCATCATTTGCACCTACATGGCTGTGTTTACATTATGCGATTTTTGCCTGCAATTTTGGACGAAACTATTTTGGTGATTTCCAAGTATTTTGTGCATCCCATTTCCCATTCAAATACGTGAACGTGGCTACTACACGGAGTTTCGGCAATTGCACTGACGTTAGGGCTTTTCATTAATTGTGTACATACATATCGCTCATTTACTTGAATAGTGGCATAATTCAAAATTCACTTTATATATTTTTGCTCTTGGAAAAGCTGTAAATCTCTAATTTAAATTGGCTTTTGTTCTACTGAGTATTGTGCATACATATGACAGGTCTCCATATTATTGAAATAGCCTGCAGTTCTTTTTCTATATTTGGAAAGTACGACGAAATTGACTATTTTAAACGGCTCTCCGGAAAAATCCTATTTTGAGTTATGCCACTATTCAAGTAAATGAGCGATATGTATGTATGATTTTATCTCACAAAACTTTCCGCAACCGCGGAAACTGACAGACATGAGAAACACATGACTTTTGCCTTTTCCAAGATGTTATTCGGGGAATTATGATGTGTAAAAGGATTATGCTAACGCAATGTTCCGAATGGAACGGGAGTCTATGCTGTGTTTGCAAGGCAAAAGTACTAAAATATCACTTTTGCCTTGAATAATAGTTGTCTTTTCTGCATTATGTTTTACTATTGAGAACGTACAGCACTTACAATTATATTATTTTTCTAAATATTATTTCACAGATTATTAAAATTTACATTTAATAATCTCTCTGAGTCATATGTATGTTTTAAATCACACATTTATGATTTGACCTTAAACGCGTTTCTCTGTTTAAATTTTACACAAATATAGTATATGTAGATATTTATTTGCAGATCATACCTTTGTCATTGGGATCGAATTCAGCTTCCAATTCTTCCTTGGTTGGTTCGGGTTCTACAGCAGCGACAGCGGCGGCCGCAGTGCTATTCGAAGAGGTGGTTGCAGTTTTGGTTTCGGTCTTCTTCATGGTGTTTCGAACCTTGTGTCCTCTAAATACGGCTTGGATTTTTGTAGCGGCTTTAGCTGTTCAAAAGGTAAGTGAACAACAAAGTTACAATTAACATTAAAGTACACTTATAATCGCAATTCTTCGATAATTTTTAAATTTGAAGAACTAAAATGTCTGAATTGATTGTGGACAACAACAAAATTCGTTAATGGTGCTACATCGTCCCAGACTTTAACACGACTGTGAGTGTTCATTTATGCAATGTGATGCCGAATTTAGCCCACAACAACCTACTAGGAAACACATGGGAAACTTCTCCCAAGTTAGCGAGCCATCACTATATAATTATTGGTAATTACAGGTCAGCATCTAAAGTATAAAGCTGGCCTCGAACAACTGATGCCTTTGCTAAGGAAGTTTTTACAGGTCGACCTCATAGATCAGGGCGACGCCGGCTATGTCTAATTTGTAGTTCATTCGTTTCTCTGCTCTTGTACTTAGTATGTGTAGCATTTTGTAACGTGCTCTCGCGCTGTAACACACAAACATTCGTAAGCTCAAGATGGTGTTTCTCCGGTATTTGTTATTAAAAATGTGTCTTCTGTAGAATTCCTGAAGATGTCTTTCGATGAAAGACGAAATATTGAGAAAGAAAGACATAAACAAAATATCAGTTCATATTCATTAAAAAGTTCGAATACAAAGATATACACTCAAATAAATCATAATTTCCATTTGAGGCCAACAGCGTTTGGTAAAATTCAATTGGTCATTTTTCTTGAAGTTCATTTCAATACATTTGTTGTACCCAGACACCCCCTTGCACAATTGGTACTTGTACAACTAAGAATTATTTTATTTGTTCGTTTGTGGTTAATTATTTGTAAGGATTTTCATGCTTTGCCACCTGATAAAATATTTATTCAGATTTTGTTATTGTTTATTGCTCTATAAATAATCACATGTACACACACATCACACACCGAGGCACGAATTCACAAACACCACTACCAGTAAATAACATTCTATTATGCAAACGTCACTAAACCTCTTTTCTCAGCAAGAAATACCATAAATTATTAAATACGGAATACGAGAGCACGACGTTATACAATGCGTACACACTGAACTGAACACACACGGCTTATTGGCCGCAACTGGAATGAGTAAACAAAGTATGTAAGCTGATAGGAAATAATGAGAGCATTAAGTTTTGTTTTTGTTTTTTTAAAGCATGAATGGTTGGCGGGGTCGGAGGGGTCATATTTACGCTAAACATTGGGAAATTTCGCAGACTGAGCAACTTTGCATTAAGTTGGGACATGTAACGAAAACCTTCGCCAAGTTGATAAATTCTCGTAATCTGCTTATTTTCAGATATTTTAACGACATTATTCCATGTTATACCTATTCCTTTTCCTATTGACTTTCGCCTTCGCTTTCACTTTCACTTTTAATTGTAATTTTACTTTTAATTAATGCAAAACAAGCCATTTCCGTTTCATCGTGTGCTTAGATTCCTTATGAAGGTTTTTTTTTTGCATATTTAAAATTTAGGATGTGGCCATAACAACTCGGGTGTTTTTTTGTACCTTCTTTGGACATCTTATAATGTTTACATTAAAAATTTACATTATAATTTGAAGAGGACATGTTGAAAAAACGCAAAAAAAACACTCTGAGGATGTCTTCATTAATTGTGTTTAATTTCATAAAAATTGCGGGTTAGAGGGTGATTAAGTGATATAAATAGAAACGATGGAATTTGTAATGGGTACGTGGAATACGTATGTATGTATCATAGATTGCCGAGTATTAATGGCAGATATTAGTCAAGTAACAGTTTACCGTTTAGAAATCCAATTGAGTGTAAACCAATACAAATAACGCATTTCTATTCGCAGCGGATCATTTATTATAATCGGAATAGTAAAAGGACATGGTGTTTGAAATCAAATCAAGCTGATGGAAACTATTGATAGAAATTATTTTTTAATAGAAAACGGGGCTACATTTAGTTTTCATGCTATCACAAAGTCAGTCAGATCATTTGTGGAATGTTCTAGGAGCGGCGTACTTTTTTTTTTCTCAAACTCCAGTTCCGTCATGTGGACAGTTCGTACTGTAGGAACATTTGGTTGAAACATGGAAATGAAACTCAATTGAAATTTCCCACAACCAACGAATAATACTACTATATTTTCCGTGTACATTTTTTGTTGCTACAGTTTTCTAATTCAGAATTTTTGTCTCATGAAGCAAATCATTTAATTAATTCTCACACATACGTGGTAATGTCTAGGATACAGAAAATTATTGATTATTATGGGATTAAATACAATACGAAATGCGTGTGTTTCATCTTGACATTGATTTATTTCTTTTACGTCGTCGTACGGTGTGTGAGAGCGCCTGTGTGTCTGTGTTTCGTTTTGGGTTAGTGAACACACATTTATTGTCCTAATCACAGCATTACATGTAGTTCTACTACCAGACATCCAACGTTCATTATTCATTCATGTTTGTGTCCGCACAAAATTAAAGCAAATCCGCCACCCCACACATCTAAAAAAAACATGGCCAATTAAGTAAATTAACCACAAGAGAAGTGATTCCATTGCGCCTCCCATGCGTTGGCACAACTTTCCAGTTTTTTTTTTTTATCACAAACCAACAACGTTCTCCACCAAGTACGAGTCCATGTCCACGCATGCATGTCTGCGTACATACATATGTATCTATGTGTAATCGTGTCAAATAATCGTGTTACGAACAGTAATAGTTTGTGAGCATAATACAAAGTCCTCGTCATATCAGCATTTCCTTAACTGAATAATTGCACATAATTTGTTAGGAAAATGTTCACAATATCTTTATTTATAGACGACGTCATTAGCTCGGTTGATATTCGATTCAGTTGACTGTGATTTGTCATGACATACAGAACGCCAAGCGATAGCTGACTCACGTACAGTTAATGGATAATTCTTATCGTTTTGAGCTGTTCGGCAAGCGGAAGTACGATTTCAGTAATGTTTAAGAAATCAGTAAAATCGTATCTTGACTTGTGTCTAATAAATATGTGTGATCGACTACTCGTACATCATTGGCAAGCAAACTGAATTTATCAATTTTTATCAATGTACTTAGTACACCCTAAAATAAATTAGGCAAAACGTTACAGAGCCATTGTAATATTTTATAAGTTAATTAATTTTGAAAATACTTTGTTGAATATCTTCTGTGTCGATACTCCTGTTTTATGACTGTCCACGCGCATGCTTTCGATGGTTGTTGTACATTTGCTTGACACACATTTGACTTCGGTTTTCAGGCCACAGAAAGCAAACGGTGGAGTGGCACGCCGAGCAGGAGATGGAATGATGTTAGAAACTTGAACTGAATCTGAATGAATGTTTATTCTTGAACACGCCAAAGCCCAACTAGGAATTGCTTCGAAAGCCCTCATTTTGCCATTTGTTGCAAATAAAAAATGCTTTTGAAGTCTCTTTCTAATTACACCGATAAATTACTTTTCAGCATCACATTCTCCCCGAAGCAGCACTCAGTCGTGTCTTCTTCTTCCAACACACCATAATTTGCATCCACTTTTCCAGTTTTTGTGTGCTTTGTCTATTTCAAAGTTATTATCGTCACGTTGAACATTTGTTTGTTTACATGAGTGCTTACATGCATACACACACACACGCACAGAGCCTGAGAATGTTGTACTGCTGCTGCTGTCCCTATTTCTCAGTCATGTGAACAACTCATATTGTAGAATGTATTTATGTATCTGTTGAGTGTGTGTGTGTGATATTCACACTTCGGATTCAACATAACCATGAATCCTTTTTCATCGTTGCTCACAATCGTTGGTTGTTGTTACGAACGATAAACGGGGAATGGCTTTATTTAGGAATAGAACAGTGTGCGATTCCCACCACCACCCGCCCCGTTGTCTTTCATTCTGCATGGATCATTAAAGAATAGCGCCGCCAACAATGTTTATATGCATGTGTATTAACACAAAGACGGAAAATTATGTTACAGGGCGTTCGTTCGTTTGCGGCAAACAAAGAGTAAACAGCATTCAAGAGCGAATGCCTCTCGACGACTACACAGGACTTGTTTCCACTACACTATGAAATGAATTGTGCACAAATTTCCGTATTTTAGTACCGAAATGCTTTTTGTTAGAATGAAGTTTGCAGCTCCAACGGGGCGTATGGGTGGTATTAACTTAGAAATTTTGTTCCTGACTAACTTTGGGAAAGTATGGGAGCGACATAGAAATTGTACGAAGTTTCTTAAATAAATATTTGAATCAATCTGGCTACAGGCTCCACCACAATAACAACATCATTTAGATTACGACCTGGACATATTTCCATCAACATTCCATAATATAAACGGGACGGGAAATGTCTCCCAAAGTAGCGAGCTGTTCACATTGTACAATTTAGTGTACCCGCTGATCGGGTGCCACAATTTAAACCCGGCTCCGAACTGATAATGCCGTACTCTCTTACTCGTAGTCGCTGACATTTACAAGGTGGAAACAACCGCTGAAAAACGGTTGAAGCATGCAATACCAATCACACCACGGAAGTTTCCATGCGATACCAAGATCTGTTCACTAACTACCGACTCCTATTCCGTGGTTGATTTCCAAATGTAACCACTGCCCTGATATTCCAATTGGGTCCCTTGCAATATTCAATTAAACGGAGTGTGTGTATGTAGAAAGAATGAAAATAAACCTAATGAAAACATCGCCAATGGACTACTTCTCTGTGAAGAAGGAACAAAAAAACACCAAAAACTCTAACAAGGGAATTGAATTGATGTCAATTATTCGAAACCAACATACCGACATGTATGTACAATGTACATGACACGGAGACCTAAACACGGCAGAAATTCGCTGCACTGGCAGCAATGTTGGAACAAGTGAAACAGGAGACTAATTGGCAAAAGGCCATGTCCGAACGCTAATGGCAACATCAATCCGCAACCACCAACAATAAAGACATTAACGGAAAATGGTAATAAGCAAAAGACGACGAAAGATAAATGTTTACAACGTGTACTTACTAATTGAAAATCGAACACATGGTTAGTGGGGGGTGGTAGTGGCGGGCGTATCTTATTACAGTGGCTGCTAGAAATGTATAGGTAGACTTCGTATACGGCGGCAGTTCGACAAACATGTGATGTTACTGCAGACTTTTTCTGAGGAATGTCCAATGAAAATATGCCAATTTATTCTTAGAATATCGTCCGCAGCAGTTGGGTCAACCATTGAAGTTGTTTTACATGAGGCCGCAGCTAAAGTATCTATACATCAACACATTATTTCTTCAATGTAATGCAATACTTATGTTGTCGTTAGTTGGGTCGGTCAACAATTCATTCCACACTCTTCTCCATGTTACGGACTCCACCAATATTGTTAGCATTGTCAATACAATGCGAAATTAACTTGCAAAAGCCAAAACTTAACATGCACACAACACATTTCAAATTCATCTCGAATCAATGCTCAGGCTTACGGAGAGATTTCCAAGTGGTGGTCTCAGGGCAGAAGTCATAAGTGGTCGGTCTTAGTCGCATTTGTCATAAATGACTACAAATGATGCCCCATGAATATAAATTACATTTCGCAAGACTACTCTGATACCCATACTGCAAGTAGCCGGCCGTCTGTGTAGCTATGAGCGGACATGAACAGTGTGTGTACATCAGGTGTATGAAGTATATGGGGAACCTTGGAGTGCTCAGTGGACCTTCTGACCGCAATCAGAAACGATTTTCTTAATAGTTTTCATTGTACCTCTCTCGCTCTCTGCTAGGACGCCGGCAGTTGATGCGTCGAGGTGGTAGAATAAATTATATACCTCGGTTCCGAAATAAAGCAAAGGATTGCGTTGGCTAACAATTCCAGAACAGAGCCCTCTCCCCTCGAACTAAAATAGCACTGTAAAACACGCTTATTCTAACTGTGCTTCTTTATGGCGCCCAAACATAGATGAACCTATGCTGGGTGTTTTTGAGAGAAAATTGGTTGTGTGGAGTTTGTCCCGGATGTCTGTCCGAGTAATAGCGTACCCTTTGATTTTTGTTCAATGGTCTAGGGGAAATTTAAAGCTCGACCGAAAGCCTTCATTTATACGCTACACGTGCTCTTAACATTCACCATCTAAGCAAAATGTGCCCTACTATGATTGTCGTTTATTGATATTGCAGCGGTTCTTCTTACATTGTCCCACTTCCTATCACTCGCAAAGAATGTCACAACTTTTAATGTTCGTTTTCTTTTGTCATCTTCCATTTGTTATTTCTGTTTGCGTAACATTGTTGCCGAAGGTTTGTTCTTCAACAGGAAAAACTCTTGATATGTACAACGTATACACATACATGTATATCGCTCATTGTGTGCAGAATGACACAACTAAACAACTTCTCTCCTCTATGGTAAAAGGACAATGAAGTATTCAATACAAAAAATATTATTATTATTCAAAAACAAAGTCAATAAAGCTGCACATAATGCAAAGAGTTTATTAAAAGTTCATGAATGATGCGATAAGGGGGAAAACACGAAGAGTATGTTGCATGTGCAGTCAACCATTTCACTGCACCGAAGGAGCTGTTCCATCTATCGGGGCATGTGTACGTGCCTTTTGTATGGCCAAGCCGAACTGGAGTAAAGACGACGACCCCCACATGAAGTTACCGTAGGGAAGTCTCACACGTCAAACACACACACATGAGCACGACAAACTAACTATGCAAATGCTTCTGGCGCAGAGGTAGAAATAAATAAAGGCGTGTATGTATGTATGGAGAATTATTATATGTGAACGGTCACGCGCACAACCCGATTTAGCTGAAATTATAGTATACGCATAGCATTTGACTTAGTGTTGATATTCGGTGGTGGGCACATTATTGACAAATCCCGATGAATATATGAATGTGTCAAAAATAATGATTTTGTTCTGTATATCTCACCAAAGATCCGAATCATTTGTTTATATTGAGAATTCGATAAAGTTCTGAGCCATCAAATAAAAAGTGAACGAATCAACCGTCATTGCCCATCACGCCTGCACTCAGTACCACCGTTAGGACTGTCACGGATTTCAATATCAAGACTGACAACAATAACATAAATCTGTCTGCTTTAAATAATCTAAAACGTAATGTTTTTATGAGCTGGCGTCGTTTCGATTCCACAAATGTTTGTCTGTTTAGTGGACTATATTTCGTGACAGCCAGCCGCGGTGCTCATACATATACTCATATGTGTATGCTGATTGATTTGAGTTCCATTTTATGGGAAAATGGCAAATTCGTTTATCATATCAACAATAATTATTGAGTTCGTAATGCCGCATTAAAATCAGGTATTATAAATACTCAATGTGTCTGTGCATTTTTTTTGAATTACAGTTACTTGTAATAACCATTGCCATGTTTTATAACTAAAATCATAAAAATTGGAATTACTGAGTTTTGTTAGGGGCCCCCTCATTTATACTAGGCAGACATTCAAGTGACAGTTGTCCATTGTGTTAGGTAGTCGGGGAGTCAAAACAAGAAATCTACGAAATTCTGCAATTCAATTACAAACGAATGCATCCAATAAATCTTAAATCGTGTGTTCCCTAAATGCCAAACAGCGCCTTTAAATTCAACTGAATTCCTCTGGTGGTGTAAATACAATTAAATATGATCTGCGCGGTTTTATAGGTGTGTGCCTTTTATAAATATTTAACAAAGTTGTATGTGCAGCTTCCTTTGACCAAACACACACACAACACACATACAGCTTTTCCACGTTCCCTGGTGCGTGCGCGTGTGTATTTTTTTTTTTATTTCAATTAAATTATAGGCTTTTAATTCAATATACTTCCTATCAAACATATACTTTGTCCATCACATTGTCGCTCGCGTGGTACGTGTGCTCCAGCTGAGTACGGCGGACTGTGTGTTTCGTTGCACGGAGTTCATTGATTATGACAGGCACACATACCCGCTCTCCATCTCATCGAGAATCCTTTTTAATATTTTACGTGCATTGTACATTTACTGTTGTACTGTGATCAGTTCTACGATCTACGGGACACAGTGGCCGAGAAGGTATTCTCTGGCGTTTAGCAACTTTCTGTCGATGGCAATCAGTGTGACTGGTATCGAGCAAGAAGTAACTCTGGTAAATTTCCTTTAATATCCTGCTTAGTCTGTTTAATCCTCCCATCACTCGCATTGTTACACAGATGATGATAATTTCTTTTGAAGACGCAAGTAAAAAAAATGACGAAAACGAATGGCAAACACAGCGCAGAGTTTCCGCAAGAGAAGTGAATGACCAACAACCGTTACAAATTTATGTAGATATCGTTTGGAATTATGTGAAGCACTTTAAACCAAACACCATTTACAAATATGTGCACAGATTAAAGGAAATGTAAAGGGAAATATTTTTAAAAGCATTCAGCGTTTCATTGCTTAGGATTTCTCGTCAGGTACAATGTAATCGATGTATGTTATTTGCCATCGCGTCATCATAAACAGTTTAAGTCTGCTGCGACTGTTTCCAGCAGTTTCCATAAATATTTGAAGAGACAATCAATTTCTGTTTTGTTTTCGAAATTGGTTTCTACTACAAAATCAAGGGAATATATACGACACACTATACATACAAGTATGAAAAACTATAAATTAAATCAATTGTTAATATAATAGAGATGTGTGTGTGTGTGTGCCATGAATATACTACATATGCACACAAATCCTCCATTCATTCTTTATTTTATTTGCTTGTTTTTTTAGTGTTCTGAATTACAATACAAATCAAATGTATATTCTAATTTTGGGTCCAGGTATGAGCTGAGTGACGAAGGTTGTATGGCATGTCTAGCTAGATTGCAATGACAGAGCCAAGTATATGGTGGGAATTGGCCAAGCTGACAGGTGAGCACGCCATCAATTTGTTGGGACACTTTTCTGATTTCATACCCAGCAAAGTATTCGATTGGGACGAACCTGTGTGTACTGCACTGAGATGACTTTTATAGCCTATTGAGAAACAGCAATTTCAACACTTTTACAAGGTCATTTCTATGTCACATTAGAGGCTAAAAAGAGGACCATTATATTTAAAAAAAATGATTTTCTTCTTCTGTAACCATGTGGGAATAGAGTGTTGATTGACCAATATTGTGCGATAGCCAAAACCATTTATTAAATCTACATCTCCTTAACTATTTAATTCGGTCCTCCTTGTTTTGCTTTTCATTCATTTCTCTCCTATCATAATCAGGGGAACAGTTGTGACCGAAACTGAGTATTTTAGAAAACGTCATAAACTCAAATACGATATATCGGAGTTTTTGTCTGATTGTGATTAAACGCCCAAATTGCACGGATGCCATGTGGCCCAATAATTTCTTCATGGAAAAAGGACCAAATGACAACGCAAATGTAAACTTTAACCCAGACAAAAGCCAACCAAATTTTGTTATTATCCATAATTTCATATAAGACACCAACTTCCTTATTTTTCTGTTCTCTATGTGTGTGTGTTTTCTATATATATGTATGTGGCGTGTGTGTATGCTCTTAGATTCACGTTTTCAGTTTCAGAGCGGAAGTCTGTTCCACTAATGTTCTCCGATTGTTTGTCAGTGAGAGTGTGCGCGCACTTTTACATATTTTTAATTTTGTTTAGTGCGTACATATATATATATATATATAACTGTATTTAAGTATATAACACTATTTACGATTAAATAACTATGCCTGTACATGAGTGTATTCACACACTAAAGTTGTATGAGCAACTTTTCCGCTCGTAAAGAACTTGAAGAATATATTACATTTTAAATATTTGAAGGAAAAAATCAAGAGTTATATAAACACTTATTTCCACAGCAAAAATGTAGTGAATATTTGATACAGCGAACTTTAAATACACCACGTTTGACCAAAGTAACGGCACAAATTTAAATATCCCCATACTACAACATAGCAATATTGAAGTTGAATATAAAATTGGATTTTAAAGATTTCAAGATAGCAGATTATTAAGGACAATAGTGGCTCCTACGTATTACTACGAATTTATCTGCTTGCCAGAATATGGTCATAACTCACGTGCTAGAAAATGTATCCGATGTTCGAACAAGCGATTAATTTAACATTTCAAGAAAAACTGATTAATTTGACATTGTTCCAGCTCATTTTCCATACGGTTCGTCCCCATTCTTACTATACTTTCCAAACTAATTGTTGAAAAGCTGAGGTGTGAAATTGAAACTTTTAATTAAAAATATTAAAACACGTCAAAGCCGAAGAGAGAAAGAACAGAAAAAAAACAGCACGTGAGCAAAAAAAAATTATTGCACACACGATTAAGAAGACAGTTTGTGAACAAACATGAATATTCGTGATTAAACATATGTAGGTAAATTTAAATATTCTGAAGGTAAAGATGTCAACCAACCACGCAATGTCATTCTAATGTTCAGGAATTTTGCATCCAGGATATTATAAAGTACAGCTGATGTTTGTCACACCTACCAAAAGTTGGTACTCAGGCTTTCCTGGTTACCAGCGTCGCTGGCGGATGAATACAGAAGATTTCTACTACCGCAAATATCATGCTCGGCCTTAACTTATACACACACACAGATACTCCCTTACTACTAAATGTTAGCATTTGAAATTCAAGGTTGTAACGAGCTGTGTTTCTGTGTTTAATTGAAAATGCCACATTATAACACAAATTCATTTTTATATAACGTGTATGTATACACATGTATGTGAATATACTTACACACACACACATAAGCATAAAATATACAATTGTTTATAAAGCTTTTTCGCAAGAAATACATATGTCGACTTTTACAATGTGAAAATTACATTAAAGTTGGTGTAAGCAACACTTACATGCATATCTAAGCGAGTGGTTAAATAATTAAAGAACATGAATGTGGATTTATTTTTATTTACTTGGTTTTGGAAAGAATTGGCATGGAATGGGCCCTAAGGGGCTCACGTATCGACAACATAATAGTTGGTTAAATCGTTTAATGAATGTTGCGGAAAGGGCTCCGAAATTTACAATGACAACCGAACTACTACACAAGAATAATGTCTTGAGCGGTTCCTTGGTGGGTCCAACCGAACCGATGTACAAAACACGTTTTCACTGGCTGTACATAATTAAAAATTGCCGCTGTCTGCGACGAATGATAAAAAAAAACACAGGAAATGTGTCCGGTATTCTGGGTAGTAGAGCTGTTAAGGATGTCCTTGTGCCTTCCGATCAACCCGTAATGGTTCTGTAATTGGTCTTGAGTGCTCCTGTGAACTGCACCATTCGGTGGTCGCACTTCCGTGTTGATTATCTGTTATTGCAGCGTTGCCATCTGTATTACAAGTTTACAAGCGAAAGTTCAAAGAAATGGAAAAGGACACAGTGAACACATGTGGTGCTGTGCAATATTGCCCATGTGTCGTTTGCCCATATTACATGAATAAAAATACCTACTTAAATATGTACGAACAAAGATATCTTGTGTTTTTATATACGTGAGACTTTAAAAACCTCATAAATACGAAAGTAATACTAATTGATCCTGTTTGGACTAATTGACATGGCATAGTATATTTAATTGAGATGCAATTTGTTGCGACTCAGAAAGAACTCGTCCGATTTCGTTGAAATAAATTGTGACAAATTGAGTTATAGATAAAATTACTGGCATTGCGTGGTTGGTTGACATCTATTCCTTCAGAATATTTAAATTTACCTATGTTTAGTGATGAATATTCATGTTTGTTTGTGTGTGGCAAAATATGAAAAGCAAACTTAACACAAATATATTTTTAACGTTTTAAATTCTTAACCGAAGCTGGCCAAAGCTCAGACAGAACTTCGTCCCCCCCTCTCCTGCTGGGATCAATGTTTGCATTTCGATCGTAAACGTATCGAACACAACTTGAGGAGCCCTTCAGACCGATGATGAGAAACTTCCAAGAAATATGAAACATACAACAAGAGATAAACATTCTTTAGTACTTTTGCCAAGTACCTTAAAAACATGAATTGCTTCGCAACTGCAACATCTCCTTTTAATTGTAAATTAACGTGTACACACATATCTTTGCATGTACATACATATACATATGTATGTACATTGTACATATATTTTTTAAGGCCATTTATTCCCTTTGGTATTATTTTATGCGTCGTTCAGTTTTTTGTTTGTTCTGGCATTTTCTTTGTTTATTGTTTGGTTATGTGCGTGCGTATGTATGCGTGATAGTGAGGATATCTTTTGTATCTTTGTGATTGTTGTTGAGACACATACATGTGTGTGTCGTGCTGGGCCACGATGACAGTTATGTTTCTGATATCTCGAAGTTGACACAGTCTTTAACGCGCTATTTCATTATGTGAATGTGTCTGTGCCCACAAAGAAAGCGGTCGACAACAACACAAATAAAATAATGTGAGTAAACACACACACACACACAAGTGTATATTTAAAAAAGAGGCAAAGCAGCTCACACTCACGAGTATGCATATGTACATACATCAGAAGGAATATTGCCAGCAGAAAATTATGGAATTGGGCATGAAGGACTCGCCCATAAGGAAGCTATCGCACCACCTTCGCAGTCAAACCGAGCCTCTGTTTCGCTGAGCAGCTTGATTTTAGATTTCCAGCATGCACAAAACATGACCAATCAAAAACAAAACAAACATCAAGGCCATGACACAACACTAACAATTTATTACAATTTGCATGTATCCTCGCTCGTGTAAAAGGTCTTCGAAGCGACCGATGCACTCAATGAAAGCGTACATCACACCAAGTGGTCTAGTCATAAATTCCCCAACAAAATCAGCCACTAAAAAAAACACATAGGAGAGACGACCTTTTTGAGATATTCTGAAATACTCTATACTCAGTGGTTGGTGTGGTCAAAAAATATGTATTCTACGGTAATTGAAGCCTTCGATGTTTCCAACTGCGAGTTTTGTGCACTCACATTGTTTCAAAAGATGGTCGGTTCAAGTGCAGCAAGACAATTCCGTTAACTCGAATAATAATATCATTGTTGGCAGTTTATCGAGAGTTTTTCTGAGATTTCCAAAGTCAAAACGTCAAGAACAACAACAGTGCTTCATGTTTTATTGACACCACTCTTAAACTAACCCATTAGGCTACATTTTTGTTGATCATTCTGATGGATTAGCCAGGCTATACATTCCTGTTAGCGTCCGATATGAAATCGTGCAGATCTGATTTGTTGTTTTACGAAAAAATAATCTCAAAAATAAAATATAAACCTCTTAAATAAAGCGTACATGGAGAAATTTGTTTATCCATTGCGATATTTTAGAGCATTTTTTTCCTGAAATTGTATGTTTTCATTTAACGATTACATTTTGTTTCGTTCCGGTAAATCACCAATCGGATTGAAAACAAATACTCGCAAGTAAATTATTGACTTTTTATGGATGTTAGCATTTTTCTTGAGTATGGTCCGTAACCAGTGGAAAATACAAATCCAAACCTGGCATATGGGTGACCACAACATAATAGCACACGAACAATAGCAAAAACGCTTAATTCATTGCAGAGTGACATTGCGAATTTTCTACGCCACACCAAAGCCGAAAACAACAAATTTGAATTCGTGGCTTTTTTCAACATTAATTTCGAACTGGTCGGCGTAGTATCCTACAGAAATCGCAGGCGTGTGTCCTGGCGAGATCATCTGACATTTTCCAACGGTGGCAAATGTGGTCAGCAAATTATAACACCGACACCACCGCACATTTTTTGTTTTCTAATTAACCCAGACATGATGATGATGATTATGATGGTGATGTAACAGAGAGGTCACAACACAGACAGTTCCGGGCAAATGTATCCTAAAACTTTTGACTCTTCAATGGACTGGAAAATGGAAATATTTTAAAAATTAAAAACGTATGGTTGTGGGTGGGTGTAACATAACATTTAATCCCAACTGCACAGCAGCAAATCTTTGAGCCATATTTCATATATTCACACATACACATCTATTTGTCTATACAGGCACAATTGGTGGTTTCGACCAATACACACATACACGTACATACGCGTACAACGACAATGTACAGGAATATAAATTAAACAGCAAGGGCCGCCTTCTGCTAGCCACCCCACCCAGAGGCATACATACATATGTTTGTGTATGTATGAATGCAAATCTACGGAATGCCTGTGTGCGTAAAATCATAGTTGATCTTTTCACAGCTTGGCTTCTTCACACAGCGAAGCTTCTGTACGCCTTCACAAACCTTACATATCACTCACTCAGCAGAAATGTCAGCCAACAAATAGTACACATTTCGTGTACTTGCAAATTATTTTCTGTTTTTTTTCACGTAGATTTGGGTATTACAAAGATATGCGCACTAATTGCCGTACACTATGTTGTGAGAATACGTCTGTGTGCGTGTGTGTATGTGGTATCAATTAAATTCCCAGCTGCGTTCAACATAGTGTACCATTATTCTGTTTCCTATGTTCGACTCGAATCACAGTTGTTTTTGCGTGTATTTGTGGTTTCTCTGGCATTGGTCGACTCATTGAGTATTGACAGATAATTAAATAGCAATTTTCTCGGCGTACACCCGCCATTGTTGGGCCTCAAGAAATCGGCACACAATCGTAGACTCTTTCAGTTCAGTTGCAACTCGATAATAAAGACAAATTCAAAAGCATGGACACTTATCAGAGGGGAAATAAAATTCTTGTAATAGAATAAAGTTAATCTAGAAGGAAATCTAATAATAAAAAAAACTGAGGTGAGAAAGCAGAAAACTCGTCTGTTTCGCTTTCGCTCTCTGTCTGCAGCTTTAAGTTCTACAACAAAAACACCAAATATGTCGTTGTCTCCCTACCAGTTCGTGCAGCATCACATCAGATGGAGTGGATCGCCGTTGGTCATTCCATCAATTCGTTTCCTATGCTGATGCTACCCACTCATTGTCATCCCCACAATCCCCTTGCGCCAGTCAAAGTATTGTAGTACACCACAAGTTTAAACTGGCTAAAAGCATACTTCATTAATTCAGTCCACGGGCCGCTTTTGAACACAAAAGAACTTCTACGAAAAAGACCACAAATTTGGACATGGAAGTAAATAACTCTAATGCTTGTACATAAGTTTCAGGCAAAGAAAAATGAATTCCATGTGAATCATTGTTTTGGGTACTTAGTGGGAGAGTGGTTCTCTTTTTTTACGTTTTCTAAATAATTTCTTGGAGTTTTCCTGTTTTCATTTCGCCAGTCACGTACAAAATTGTGAAAATAAATTCGTATCTTATATCACTGGAGATGGCCACAAATTCGTTTCAATCTAATTAAGTTAATAGGATTTTTACTGCGTTTTCATGTTTGACTGTGTTGTGTCCATACGATGTCCTTGCGCACACACACATTTGCCTTTTATCCATTCAGATGAACGGAATTGGCAAACAAATTACTGTAAATAATTGTGATTAGGACAGGAATAGAAACGCAACGCAACGAAATGAAAAATTTTACATTATTAAACCTCACCTTTTTGAGCTGGAGCAGAATAACTAAGACAATAAATGGCTTGAACTCAAGTCTGTAACTGGCAGAGTGTGTTGTTGGGCGTTGCAGTGGTAATGCCTGCAAAAACTATACATCATGCATATTTTAAGTTGATTCCAACTAATTATTATTACAAATATCCCCCTTGTAGGTGTGTACCCCGTTCAGTTCATCCAGATTTGACAAAATTGCATTTCATTTTGCGATCCCATACACACCCCACAAAACAGTTCACAAACACATCCGTGCGTCTTGTTCAAATGCCTGCAGTTCCTCATAGTTTCAACGATTTTGAATTCGTTGTCGTGTATCTATTTGCAATGTTTTTATTCGTTCCCCCAAATACCCATGAAATAAAGTGATAAAGCATGACTTAATGACATGAAGTGTATTCGTCATCGTCACCATCACCATCGTCATTCATTTTCTCATCCTCACATTCTCGTCCATCAACACAGTCATCGGCATCAACATCACCATCGATTAAAAATATTAAGGCATCAGCTAAAATAAGAGTGTAAGTACGTTTGATAAAAACTAAAGTGCAGCAGCTCATAGCACGTAGCAATCACTACTACCACTAGAATCATCATCATCTTGTCCTCCCCTAAGTTTTGCTACGTTTGTACACAGCTGAAGTGTGATTAGTGCTCTCCTCAATAGTTGTGCCTTCATCAATGGCAGCGTTTTTTTGTTTTTCCATCTGAATCTACAATAATATCTTCGAGCTTTTCTTCAAAATCTTAACGGGCACTCTGTTCCAATGAGAGGTGTAAATAAATAACAGTAACGGTTATACAAATTATATTCCCTACTTTGCGAATAAAGCTTCTTTGATACCAAATTACAGTATAACCTTTCTAATCCGGACAAAAAATTCATTTACAAAAAAGGTTTTCCCAGAAAAGAAATTTAAAAATGGTAGCGCTTGAACTTTGCATTCATTTTGGATTGAATACATTTTTCTTTGTGTGGTTTTTGAGCTCTGGTTTTAAGTTCTTTCAACACTAAGATTTCCTTCTCAGTCACATTTGTCTGTTCTCTTGCAGTGAGTTCAGTTGCATCTTTATTTCAATCTTTGTCTTCAACTTCGTGGATTTCCTCAATACTACTGTCAGAGTCTATATTCTCTTCCATATTTTCGTTTGACATAACTGACTGAACTATATCCCCGTCATAAATCGTAAGCATATTAATTTTAGCCACGAGACCAACTTCAATATTGCAAAAATAGACAGAAGTTGGTGGGCTAACGGGAAAATAACGTACAAAAGCTGCGAAATAAACAAAAAACAATGTGATGTCCGAACTACAGAGGCAAAAATGTATAAACTGTCTGAAACTTCGTTCTGTCTGGACTACTGGATAGTCCAGACTAGAAAAGTGACACTGTAATAAGAGAAAAAGTCTCCCGGTTTTGCTCGGGTGTGAAAACTACACAAAAAAAAACATTTTACTACAGTAAAAAGTCTGGTGGAAGGCCGTGGTGTGGTAGGTAGTGTGTGCGACTATCACACAAGTAAACCCAGGTTCAAACCGTGTTGGACCATTAAACATTTTTCAGCGGCTGTTTTCCACCTCGTAAATGCTGGCGACTTTACGAGTAAGAGAGTAATCTCTTAGCCATGTAAAACTTCTCTAGAAAAACATTAGCCGTTCGGAGCCGGCTTTAAACAGTAGGTCTCGGTCAGAGAGTATACCCAATTATATCGCGCACAGCTTACTGATACGAGAGAAGTTCCCCTAACATTCCTTCGTGGAATGTTAAGGGAAATAACTAAGTTAAGGGTCTTAATTCTGTAATTTTTTTAGTGAATCTGTAGATTTCCAAAACTATTTAACGGCTTCCCTGCAAAGTCCCACAAAAAACTATGAGACTACAAACAGGAATTATTGCTAATTTCAATGGTCCGTAGTAATTGAGTTTAAATGCGATTTCTTCGCTATTAGCAGAATGTTTTACTTAACTCGAAAATCTTATTTAAATTTTTATTAATTTAATTTTCTGTTAAACCTTTTTATGTTGATTGCTTTGTTTGGACGAATTTTGACTACCCAGCGTGTTACCACAGTTTTTTTTCTCGATTTTTTTTTTCATTTTGTATTTATTTATTTGGCAAC
This sequence comes from Hydrotaea cyrtoneurina, assembly GCA_958296145.1. Lineage (NCBI taxonomy): Eukaryota > Metazoa > Arthropoda > Insecta > Diptera > Muscidae > Hydrotaea > Hydrotaea cyrtoneurina. The sequence goes on along the minus strand of OY282516.1, from coordinate 44,693 downwards.
AACCAAAATAAGAATCAACTGTAACATATCGGATCACAATCGAACTGTAAATAGAAACGCAACGTAACGCCATCTGTTATCGATCAATGGAGAAGCCGATTTTGTTTCATTTGTGGTGGCGCTGTCCACGTTGACTAAAAAACTGTTGTATTTCCTTGGACAATCTAATGACAAAATCAATTGAGAGGTGAAGCGAACGATTATTGCGCAACCAATTCGACTGCGTGGTGGTGATAACCTTCAGAGTATCTCCAAATAAACTGCAAAACCTGTCGTTCGTATGATGCATTACACTACACGCAGCTATTTTGCAGAAGAGAGGATGGGTAGTCATCTATATGTTCTTTAACTCACGGGTTTTCCTGGAATGCCACCTTACAATTTGCAGTTCAAAGTCAGATGGGTTATAGAATTTGTTATGGGACAATACTAGCTGATAAAAGTCTGATGAAGCACCAATGATACCAATGATTTCAACCGACTTGACGCTGCAATTCAAGCGTGTCCAGTTTACAGTTCGCCTTGAATTCACATTGACGACTAATAAATCGGATGGCCAATCATTGCAAGTCTGTGGAAGAATCCTCGGTGTTCCTTTTTTCTCGTGGACATGCTCGACAGTCGGTATATCATCGGCGCTTTTCACTTTCGTTCCGGCAGGAAAGACAATAAAGGCCATTTATCAGCAAGCTTTGCGATGAGTGCATTTAAATCTTAAGCAATTTTTTTTCAAAACAAGAAGTTCCAATTTGTTTCTTTCCATGAACTGTATTATCGAGTCAATGCACATCACTATTTTTCGTATGTGAACATGTATAAGGATATATCCACAGCGCGAGGAAAAGGAAAGCGGGCCGGGTCAGCTACGCAACATATGTATAGGTAGGGCGAAGTCTACCGGGTCAGCTAGTTATTTTCTTATTGTAGTTTATGTGAAATGTCATTCCAAATTCGTCGAATAAATTGGCACTTTCACTTTCATAATTATAATTCAATATATACAGAAAAAACTGAACATTGGAAGATTCTTTTTCAGATTCCAGTTTAGTTTTAAATTTTTTGCCTCTGATGTGTTTTTATAGATTCAAATGTCTATTGACTCATTAATTGGTTAGAATTGGTTAGAATTGTTATAAAACTATCTATTCAATGTTTCTGTTATTATACATATATATGTTATGACGAGTGCTGTCATTTGGTATTGATTAATTGCTTAGTTACTGCTATTAAACACCTGAACGGAAACATAAGTAAAACAAAAGAAAAGCCTGCACCGTAGTGAAACGACCCAGAAGCACGGATCAGACCCGCCATTAGCAATCTAATAAAATGGCCCACCCAAAATCTGATGACAGCAGGGACATAAACACACTTTTCGATTATGCGAGAATGGCATTTCGTTTAAGAAGGAAACATTAAATCAAAGCGAGCAGTCGAGCCGTGTGAATTGTGTGCGTTTAGCTAAGTATTCCGATATTCCTTGTACCTACATATTGTGTATTAAGGCTAACTACAAACATATGCATATATTTTTGAATGGGAATGGATTTAAGTATTTGGTGAATGGTGGTATTTGTACGTACCCTTTTGATGGAGTTCAGGTGCAAACTGTTGTGAAACAGGAACTGATGCGTTTTATTTCCGTCACCGGTCTCAATTCAACTTACAAATGAAAATACTTGGAAATTTTCAATTGATTTTTCATCCAGGAGTAGTTAGTAGGTATGCTCCGCTCACGACGAAATGGGAGCAAGTGTGGCCTATCCTTAAGGGGTTCTCTGCCAATCGCCAATGGCAATGTGGGAAAACGGGTCCACAACTTAACTTTTGTTTTTAACACAGATATTGCTTTCGCACGGGCTGTCTTTGTTGCGGTTGGAACACAAGGAGGAAAGAACCTTACTCGTCCAACGTTTGAAATGGTTTTGTTTGTGACAGTGGCCTCGTAATAGTTGTTCAGTGTAGTTATCGCGGCCGTTAATGTCGGTCCGTCGTTCTCAGGTCTTGTGATAGCACAAAGGCTGTGTACTCGCTCTGTGCTGTGTGTTGTCTGATGTCCCAGTGTTTGTTTTTGTTGTTGAGGAGAGACAGGCGCATAAGGCAACTCTACACAGACAGCGGAGCGCACAACGTTGGTTAGAATCGATGTTTCGCAGAAAAAAAGGTATAACAATACAACAAACATGTGCTACGTAAAAATAATGACACCAAAAGACCAAAGAGGCCTAAATATGGGCAGACTTTATAGTGGGAGGTTTGCACAGATAAATAGAGAGAGCGAGAGATAGATTGTTATCTCGTAACTCACAGTTCTTTAGCTAAAGCTCGGAGCGTTGTTCACTTGCGAAGGCTATAGCTACGAGGGAGAGTTAACAAAGAAAAAGCTATTGCTAGGAAAATCCCATATAAAGCTTTTATATAGAGAGAAAGATATCTAAATATGTATGTTGTAACTAAATATGTTGGCATCTGGGGAAAATGTTGATACTTTAAAAAAACATGTAAGGAAAACATTCCAATACTAAGACTTATTGTCCTTCTTTCCACGTGAAACTGGGACACTAAAGATATGATAACATATATACTGTGGAATTGGAATCGTATCTGCAAGTGTTCACTTTTCCGGGACCCTTGATGTTCTACATTTCCCATATGCCATAGATATGTCGGTGTGTATGAAAATTCTCGCTCGTCGACATATGTATGTATGTACGTTGATGGAAACTAATGGACGGGTACAGTGAGCGAGAGCTAAAAGGACTTTAGAAGGAAAGCTTGACTTTTTTATGATTTCTCTTGTTGTTCTTTATAATTACAACGTTTCCGGTTTTGTCGAACCGGAACTTTTGTCGAAAATATTTGCAGAACTTTGTTGGTCTGTTAAATACAGCTTTGAATTGCATAAATACCTGTTATCTTCAATAGAATAGAACTTTATAGAACTTTTAAAGCGAATTTACCTGCAAAATAAGAAAAATTGCATAATTTATTTAGAGCTTTCGCAGTTTGTCATAGTCAAAACAATGCAACACCATCATACACATAATAGAATAGCAACATCAACTAAATGAATAAATGAATGATTTTTTTTAACATTCAACACACTTCGTTATTTTAGATATTTCGAATATAATGTTCGGTGAAGAGAAGTGAGAGTGTGTGTGGTGGTTGGTTTTCATAGAGGAAAGAAAAGCTTTCGTTCGTTGTCGGAAACGTGTCAAGCGATGAATGGCAATACTGTGGAATACATACACTCACGCGTACATACAATAGCAGTGTTTTATTTATTCGAATATGTACATCGCAAGCGACTGTATGTTACTCAAGAACAGTATGGTACGACTCCTACAGGCCGGATGAATATTCAAACTTATCATACTGTTCCGTTGAAATACATCAGTCAGCAAACAATCTAAAGTAATAGAGGTAAACATGCACTCTTAATTAAAAACAAACATTACAAATGAATGGAATGCCAAGAAAATGTCTACATTTGAATTTAAATACACATGCTAATTGATAGATACGAAAAAAAATGAGGTAGAGAAATGTACAATTAATTAACAAAGACAATATCGGAACATTTAAAACATAGATCTATAGTTATGACTGAAACAAGAATTGAAATCTCACTCACACACCAATTGTATGTGCCGTTAATGTTAACGCTGTCGATGCAGTGTGGCATGTCGGCTAAAAGGAATTCACGTCAAATTTAAAATCAAGATCCAAATTTTTCAGTGGATTTCGTCGGATCTTTTTACTGCCGTGATGATGATGGTGGTGGGGTATGTGAATTTCCACTTCCGTTTCCTCTTCTGCTTATTCATAACATTTCATTGTTTTTTTTTTCAACATTTACGGAGTTTTTATTTTACATTTTGCGGTGTTGGCGTGCGCATTATTAGCAAAGTGCAGCAAAAGTCATTGTCCGTTCGTTTTTGTATGTGTGTTGGGTTTTTTTTTTGGTTTGTTGCGTTTATAACATATTTCAATACAAAATAAAAAAAGAGACAACAATAGGAATAAAAAAGGGCATAAATAAATAAAAAATTAAAATATGTTTAAACAAATTTTTACGACTCGTATGGTACAATTGTTTTATGTATGTAATATCGACAAACATACATACATACATACGAACGAACATACGTACATGTATACGTACTTCTCTACGCATGTACATTCGTATGTATGAGTGTAGGCAATGTACGATGTACTCGCATACAGATATACATACGTGTAGTTATTGTTATTGTTAAAAAGGATTTTTCAAGTTATGTACAATTAACTACGCATACACACAGTCTAATAAGTTGTTTTACAGACAATAACCAGAAAAATTGCAAGGCACTCATTGGCCTTCATCCAGTCATTTTCCCATTCACAATGTACTTAAACTGAAATTTCATTCGAATGCATCCACTCATAAGATTTAGTACTGAAAATGCTGAAAAACACTTTTTTGAAAATATCCTCCAATTACACTACAGTGCAAATGTTTTTGCCAAGGACGGACCAACCATTTTCCTATTAGTGTGCTCAAACGAGTTGAAAGACGGCCAGTGTCCGCCAGTTGGAATAAAAAAGGATGCTTTACATTAAACCGATTGGTACATCCAACATGTTTTGTAAGACTGGATTTGTATTTCTTGTATACTCGTTTATCTCAAATGAAATCATTTTACTAGACCCAAGAACCATTCGGAAATTTTTGATATAATATTCCCTAGCCCCGGAACTGCTACAAATCAGGAAATCAAAACTTTGTGAAATTTGTGCGTCTTCAATAGTTCTTACTAACTCAATATAAAATAGACCAACCACCGCCTGGATGACAAAAATTAAAATAATACAAAATTTTTTATGCTATTTCTGAGTTCAAGAAACCAAATACTTTTACAGACATATGGTCTTTCGGTGCTAAACATGAACGTGAACCAGAGTAACTGAGCGAGTTTTCGAAGCTAAAACACAACTCGAGCAGATCCATTGAACGAAGTTCTTGACACTTGCGTTTATAATGACGAACACGGCCGGGAATTAAGAATGCGGAAATATCTGAACGATGAAATAATCGCTACTTAAGGATCAAATAAGGTGAGAATCAATCGCACAAATGCCAAATTTAATAAAATACTAAATTTCTCCGAACTTTCCTTTAAGGCGCAGAAGGAGAACTTCTCTCAAATCAGTCGGCTGTGTATATTCATTGATTATGACCTACTGTTTAAAGTCGGCTCCTAAAGGCTCTTCACATTTACGATGCTGGTGTTCTTCCCCAAATATGAACCAGAATTTCTGTATGACTGTCGAGCACTGGAACACTATGGCCGACCAACACGAATGACATAGAGACGGAGAGATATGCTTAGCTGCTTTACAGCTATGAAATCAAGCGGAATACAAGGTAGCCGAAAGTAGAGAGGCGGACAATAGTCGACCTACTACTACTGAAAGTGCCAAGAGGGAAGACTTAGCATAAGATGCGAAGACACAGTGGAAGAGACCATGACATTAAACCAATCGCTGAGGAGGCTTTTGGCTTGGTTCACTTTGAGAGTGCTTCTAGAACTGCAAATGTATCTCAAATGACCGAAACATAAGAGACACACGTTTAGCGGCATTTATTTACCATTAGAACACATTTTTATTAATATCGAAATGTTAAATTTGTATTTTTTTCTGGTAAAGCGTAAACAACTCGCAGTGATTGGGTTAAACATAAATTGAAAAATCAAGAGCTTGGAGAACATTTTTTAAAGTGTCAAAGGCGGAAATACAGCACCCCTAATCTGTACTCGCTCGATACGTGAAAGACACATATCCGCAACGGATAACATACACGGCAGGAGTCGATTGAACCGATTTGAACTGTCGAACAAATCTTCTATTGAAATTAGAAAAGTCTTTCGGAATCAATTTTAATGTACTCCTGTGATGTGCCGTTCTACGACAATTCAATGCCAGTAAAGTGCTGCCGATTTTTATGTGAATACTACATACATGAACATATGAGAGTGGGCGAACAGGCCTTAAATACCTCTCGAGTTTTGTTAAAATTCTTTATTAAATAGTGTGTGCTTGGGTTTTGTACACCTATTGGAGGAAATAATTGAAGTTTTGTCTTTATTCTCTTGTTTGAAGATGTTTCGGCTTCGCTTTCGGTTTGAGTTTATTTGTGTGTGTTCATTTTTGTTGCCTTATTAGATTTACAACATTTTCCAATTGTCTTTCCATTTCTTCTTGGTATTGGATGCGGAGGAGAAGCAAAAGTTTTTGTTTCCCTTCGAATTTCAACATGAGTTGGTCCAAATGTTTGTTCTGAATACAAGTATAACGTAAATTAAATTTTCATTTAATAAACTTAATTGTATAAAAATCATTTCGTTTCAGTTGCTGTTTTGCTGTTGTTCTTCATTTTCGTTTACAACCACAACAAAAGCGCCAACCGTGGCCGCAGGAAAGTCGGCGAGAAACACCAGCTCCGAACCGACACCAGAGTTATTTGAAAACAAACAGAAAAAAATATAACTGGCGCCACTTTTACAGCCATTTTGTCGGATGGATGAAAATATCGAATAACATCACACATACACATAAACCGGCTCGCACATAAAAACTGTCGTGTAGTTTCTTACACGAAAGAGAGTGAGAACGATAGTGAAAGGGGAAGAGGAGAGGAAACAACTGAAAATGATGCTGTGAAAATAAGGCAACGGGTTTTAAAGAATGCAAAGAATCCAAAAAATTTTCATTAGATTCAAATACAATTCCAGTATTAAAGTTTCATCTGTTCTGCCATAACACCATTTGATACCTTCGTGGGATGCCTTCAAATAATCACCGCATTGAAATTACTCACAGGTATGTAACACACTCACCTATACATATGTATGTATGTACGACTTGTGGTTTTGTATGCGTGGATACCACCAGACAATTTATTATTTTGTTTTTTACTGATTCCCGGTCTGAGCAGGTTTCCATTCGGTCTACAAACCTTCAATGAAACATTTAGTGCCGATTGGATAACGCAAAGGTCTGCCTAAGGATCTTTGAAATTTAAAACCCACCTGTATTGAGGGCATATAAAGACGTTTAAGCAACTAAAATGAAGTAACTTTTTAGTATTACAATTTGAAGATTATATTTGGTCCGACTTATTGGGTCTTCGGAATGCACGTACACTGTCTTGTGTCGTGTCGTTAACAACTAACTTATCTCGACAAACATTGGGAAAATCTTGATAATATTCGTTCATAATCAAAATCGATAGATGGTATTCGAAATCGATAGAAATTATTGTACAGCAATAGTTTTGGGTCGGAGTCTTTCAAGAAATGCATATCGTGTTGCACAATATGTAGATCAATAGTTTACAGTCATTGGTTATTCCTGGGAGGAAATACTGTTGCCGGACCGATTCGGCAGACGCAAAGTTGATCGAATTTCATTTTGAAAAATCGATAATCGAATAGATTTCGCGACATATGTATTTTTTCCCGTGCAACTCTATGTCAAAGCGTGGCTTACATGCACAAATGCCATACGAGCCCCACATCATCATATATATTTCCTGTTTGGTTTCTGAATATTTATATTTGTCCAATATCTAACCAAGTCTATATTTCCGTTCCATACGACATTGTTATTTTTGATCTTCTTCTTGGACACATCCAAAATTGTCTGCCCACCCTTCTTCTCAGTGTTGTTTTAGCGGAACATTTTTATAAATATACATACCTACATGAACATAAGAGTGGGTAGCGGGAACGATTAATGCAGTAAAAACTGCATTTGCCATACAATCATAGTATTTAGTTTAAGTTGTTTAAATCAGCAATCCGTAAGACAATTGGATTTAAGTGTTTCCAAATAAATCTATAATATATTCTTTTCAAAATGACTCTGGATAATGTTTTCCGATTTATGTTTTTATCACAAAAGTTGAAGGAATTACAATAAAACTTGTTATTGAGATAAGTTTTCAAGGAATTTTTAAGCACAAATCTGATCTAAAAGCGCATAATCACGCTGAACTACGCTCTAGTCGTCACCCTAGACAACCACATCAACACAACGTCACCTAGGAACAAATTCTAGAAAATGCCAAGAGAATTGTCACATTTAGGTTTTCATTGAGCTACGCTATCCCTAATACAATAGTATGCCGAAAATGTTTCCAATTGCCGTCTTAAAATGAAACGCTATTTGGAAGTGTATGTAAAAATAATACTCCGCAATGTATGCAACGCAAAGGCAAAGCCAAACAGCGTATGTACAATTAATCGATTCTAAGTCCTCTGAAGTAAGTGTTAAGACTTACAGGAAGTTCCAGAAGTTTCTATATCCCACAGTGGTTCATAATCGAGATTCATCGGCAACAATTCAATAACATTTTATTCAGTAAACGTTTTAAAAGACTACAATCATACCGAAACTAATTTATAATCAGGTTTAATATATCCAGCAGCTCGGCTCTATCGAAATGGAAAGGAATAATAAAACAACCCGAAAATCATTTTTCTCCAAAATGGCCGAATGGCGTAAGCCATTTATCTGTCACACACACACTCGGCCATGGTGCGGTATGGGAGTGTGTGTGTTGGTGCTATTGTGGTTGTTTTGAAATCGTCGGCGGTTTTATGTACTACACATACTCACATGTTACTTATATTCCACCCACCACCAGGCCACCCCAACCACACCACCCACCCAAAGTAGTGTCTGCTTAGTGATGTTCATGCGAACGCATTGTTGATGTTGTGTGCTCCATTGTACGGCTGACTCAAATGACCATTGTCAACAAATGATGATGTGATGAAGCCACTTTTTGTGTGCCACTCTGAATGTTTTCGTTTAAATTCGTATATTTTTGAATTTGTTCTTGTCTGCATTCTTGTTTTGTTTATACGCACTTTATTGTGATATTCCATGTTAGAAGACATTAAGTCAATTCTACTTAAATGTTTGAAACATTCGTCCTTGCATTCACCATCCCCGCCGATGTCCATCATGAACAACTTCACCAGCAGTTGTCTTCCCCTAGAAATTGTCCTTTTTATATAGAAATTAGTTCATCGTGGATATTTGTTTTGATGTTGCTGGGTTGGGCAACAGTAGGGGCGCGGTATGGAGCTTTTGATGGTTGGACTAGCCTCGACAGCGTGTCTGTTGATTCGCAAAACTCTACCTAAATGTTAATATTTGTGTACAACTGTATTCTGATAATGGTTAGATTTCGTTTTGACATAGTTTTATTTGGCTCATTTACTAGAACGTTGTTGAACACATACCAAAAGTAATCATAAATAAAATTACCATAATCCAATAATTAAATTATTAAAGAACATTAGCATAATGAGTAACAAATTCAAATATTACCAAACAAATAGTACTTTTTGACAGACAACACCACCTATTCCACATATATATACATAATTGTATACCAATTAGATGCGTCCTGCTCTCCATTTCTCTCGGTGACCCCAGTGTTGGTCGATGAAACCTTATTGTAATTGGAAATGGGAAAACACCCTGCGCGGATTATATTCAATTCCGCCTTTACAATATGTCTCGACGTCATTTGTTTTAGCAATCATGCTAACAATTCCTCCACCCATTCGACTGAAACGTACCTACATACATAAATACCACTGAATAGCACTGAATGAAGAATGTTGAGCGAGGGTGGGTGATGGGAAAATAATTCCGCAGAAATAATTCATTGAACATTGCCATATAGTCTTTTTGAAATATTATAGACTATCATCATCTTTAATGAGGCATTAACAGTTAACTGTAAGGAATAAAATATTTCCAAAGAAATAGAATACAAGTAGAAGCAAATCACCAGCATTGGCCATGAGAGCAAAGGAAATAGAACAAAGACGTTAGCAAATCAAATGAGTCACAGAGCACAGCAGGAGACTTCAATAGCCACTCCTTTGGAAATAAATCAAATATTTTTGGATTTGGATTCAAGGAATTTAGCACTTGCTCACACATATACGCTTGAGTGGGTGACGGATGGGGTTCGTTTCGTACTGTAAAATATGTACATACATGCGCAAACACACAGGCATTCATATTTATTAAATGGAGTTCATGTGTAACAAAGAACGCAATGATAAATTGTCATCATCTTGGTCGCTTTTTGCTCTCTACAGTATTTACGATTTTTGGTTTTGGATGGTATTTTCCACTGGCGTTTCTACGTTGGTAGATATGAACCGGGCCGGTGGAGGGCAGGAATACTATCAGAGATGATGAATAGTTATTTGTGTTCTGTGCTCCTTCATCCGATTGTCGTAGGCACTAGTATGCCCAGCCAGAGGTATATTTGAGCAGCAAAAAATGTATTTATGTGCAGCCAGGCGGGAAGTGCCGGCCTTATGAGACAATGTCGCTTTTCTACTCTTATCTCATATACAGTTATGTGAAAAATAATAGGGACTGTAGTATTAGCGCCTATAAATTTCGCGACAAGCAAGTCAAATTTGAATGCAGACCTCGGCTACATCACCTAATCTAGTGTTTTTGCTCTATTAAAACGTTTGTTTTATGTTGTATTCTTCTATGGGTTATAATTTATATGAATTTATTGTTTTAAAAATAAAATATAAATGTATAGTGTGAAAAAAATAGGGACACCACACATCTGGTTCATATACAAAATAATGGTAAAAATGACAAAGTGAGATACGATTGAAACTTGTTTAATAATTTGTTTAAGATAATTTATTGTTTAAAATTGTTAGTTATATCATAGTCCTGGGAGTCGACTCCTTTCTGGCAGACTGTAACTGGCATAGAGTACAAAAAGTCCTCAAAAAGTAGCAAAACTCCATGAGAGTTGGATGGACATTTGTTTTTATTTGAGTTTTTACAGCATGTCACAAATTCTTGATTGGATTTATATCTGGGGACTATGGGGGCCTCTACAAAACATCGGTGTTATTATCGTTAAAGCAAGGTTATGTTTGTTTAGTCGTATATTTGAGATCATTACCTTATACTAAGTTGCATATTATCTTTAGATTACTGTTTCAAAGAATTTCAATACAATTTGAAGCTTCCATGATGCCCCGAATATGAAATAAGGACCCCACAACATTATGGGAAAGCAAAACCAAAATATTACCACCGGTATCATTGACAATTGTTATGGCGTATGTGGGATTCTTCGCTGCATTAACTGGTCTTCTAATGTCATGTAAGCCTCGATCTGAGTAAACAAATTCAGAGTTGTTTCATCAGACCAAAGGACCAGAGAAAATGTCAAACATTTTTGATTACTGTTTTTCGCACTACATTTCCATTAACTATACGTGTAATTTTTGACAGTGCTTGATATACCCATATTGGCCTATATTATGGGTACAAAAATTATATTAAAATTAAAATGTTCTACTCTTGTTATTACCCTTAAACGAACAAATTACTCCTTTTTATTTTCTGTAAATATTCAATTTTACGGAATTTTGCAATAACAAAAATGGATTGTTCCTCATTTTACATGATTTATTAGGCCATATTCCTCTTGCGCAGCACTATCCCTATTATTGTGCACCTAACTGTAAATGCGTTTCCTTTGTTAAACGTTGTCAGGCGGGAATTTGCGAAATGTATCATATTTTTACAAAGCCCCCAGTCCAACCTTTTTATATCCCTTTTTATATAGTCCTGACCATATGTTTGTTGAAATCAAGTTAGCACACAAGTGAAATACGCTAACGTGATACATATTGCAATAAATATACACACATAGTTGTATACAGATATTTTTAGCTCGTACCGGAGTACACTAGATCTAATTATTAAAAAGCCTTTGGTTATTCAAATGCCACCCTGTAGCTGATAGCGAAATTTGAAAATAAATTTCAATAAGGAGTCAATTACACGGTTATTCAGAAATCAAGTTACTATTATTCTGTCTGTATCTCTTTACATCGCTATTGGCGCTGAAGGAGTTGGTTGTCTCCAAAACGATGCTCTGAGTCATGTTGTCCACATTATACATGAACCTGAATACCACTGTGACACATGTGTACTTTTTGGAAGGAAATTCAAGCTGAATGGTGACAAGGTATGAGCGTGTTGTGCTATTTTAAATAATGTATCATCAACGAATCCCCTAGGGGTAACTAGGTGGAGCACACATTCACCGGTACAATTTACAGAAATTAAAAAATACTTTAGGTTAGTCGGGCAACAATGAATTTAGAAGCGGGTGGGTAGAGTATGTATACGAAATAATTCAAGTGGATACTCCCAAGCACACCTTATCCACAAAAGAACAAAGTTGTTGAGGGTGGGGTTAACATAAAACCGCATTAAAATAGAAACAGAAAAATAAACGAGACACACATTTCTTCGGCTCATCCTAGTACGTAAAAGCAAAACGATAACGATTGGAAAAGACATAACGATTTCGGCGTCGGAAGGTCTTTAAACGATTACGAAACGAAAATTAAGCCCAGCATGGTTGTTGTACGTGCGATGGATGATTCACTCACCTTCATCTTCGCCCAAGTCTTCCATGTCATTGAATTCTGTTATTTCGGCTTTATTGCATGAGGCTTGTGATACGGAACCATTCTCTTTGGCCGGTGATGGTATTGTTGACTTTGTGTTGGAATTGGCAGAATGTTTGATGTTGGTCGCATCACCGTTTGAAATAATTGAACTTGTTTTGGAATGCTGTTGTGTTGTAGTTTTATTGGTGTCTGCCGTTGATGGCTTTAATGAGGTCTGCGTTTTGAAACCGTCCTGGTCACTGGCACTTTTCTCTTCGTTATTGCAGTTTTGTTCGCAAGTCCCATTTTCCTCATTCTGTTCACCAGCTGCCGCTGTGGTGCCATTGATGCCGGTCGATGAACCGTCTTTGGTTTTTAGCTCCTGACTAGTATTACAGCCCATGTTTCCGTTTGTTGCTTCTTAATATTATTTGAAAAAATAAATGGCGGAGGGAGTTTGAAATCTTTTTCGAAACACTTTCGACAGGAAATACCTTCGTGTAGCTTTACAATTTGTTTCTTTTATTTTTATTGGTTTTGTGTTGTTTATCTGTCGGATATTATCTATAATTTGCCAAGGCAACGATTACTCTGTTTGCTTTTGCTCATAAACTTGTTTAATCAATTCTTTTTTGTTTGGTTGTTTGTTTTCTTTCTTCTGTAAAATGAAAAGCACGGCAGGTAAACTTTTTTTTAAATTTCAATCTCAAGTTATTTCGTTAGACTTTGTCTGAATTTCTCACAAAACCGTTTACATTTTAAAAAGGTACAACCAATTCTGCTTTTTATTTTTGCCCAAAAAAATTGTCTGATGTAGTTTTGCTGGTCGGAATGTACTTCAATGAAAAGCGTTTTCTATACTCTACTTGTTAACGTCTAAAAATAAACTAAACTGTTTGCACGGAAATTTCCCACAGGATAACCATAAGCACACACACACATGCTCGCAACGACATAATGCTCGCACACACTCACTCAACAAGCACGAAACCGAACACCGCAAAGAGACGGGCGAGAGAATACCAAGAGAGCCATAATCGGGTCTCTTATACTGGGTGCGTTAACAAATTGAGCACTTCCTTGCAACCTTGTCATAAGCTCAAAACATTATTTTGATTAATTTGTGTACGCTCCTCATTTAAAAGGAATAATTTAAATAAAACCGTCCGCCCAACGCCAATAAGGAGTCTGGGAAAACTATAGACAAGGCAGATGCAAACACAAGGCATTGGTACTTTCGATGATCCCTTTTCTCGACCAAAATTAATTACATGTGATTGTTGCTTAGAATGTAAAAAAATGTAATGAGACGATCATCACCATCTGATATATAATTATAGGTCGTGCTTATTTGTAAATTCGAAATAGTTTGCCCACATTCCCCCCATTCATTCATTATTACTTTATTCCCAAACCTAGACAGACTAATACAGTTGAAGTGAGTTCAATAATCGAGGAAGGGTCATTCTAATATTGAATACTTTCGCGTTATAAGTGCTATATTACGGAATCGATATCCATTATATGTCCTGTTTTTGGTTGACAGTTTTGTATATCTCCAACCACTGTTCGAGTACTTTTATTCTACATATTTGTGTTTCGCAAAGGGATGAACCAGATATAAGAGACAGTGGGAGAGAGAGTTTACTGTTGCTGTTGGTAAAAAAGGCACAAGGTTAACAATGGCACATACACTTTACTGGTACTCGCATTATTAAAAGACTTTTTATTTCATAGATATACCGACGAACGTACGCATACGAGTGACGACGACACTCGTGCATTCGTGCTTTTGCCAAACATAACTACGGAGTACACACACATTAAGAGGAATCCCCACAGTGTATCTGTGTAGCTGTAATGTCTGTCTGGGTGCCGGCATCCGAAAGCCAAACAAAACGACGACAAAGAAAGCATACACATGCATACGTGCCTACACATCCGTTGGTTTGTACATACTTATGTGTTTATACTTCCAGTGTATTAATAGCAACAGTAACAAGAATAAACCGATTATATACATACATAAATGCACAAATATTCACATACATACATACATACATACATACATACTATTTCATATAGAACTGTAACTATGATATCAAAGCATATTATATGAACACATATGTGCACACATTGATGGTTTTATATGTATAGAGTTATGTATGTGTGCGTACGTGGAAGGAGTATATAAGTATGTTCGTATTTTTTTCCTTTTGTCGGCTTTCATCTATAAAACATTTGAACGATATATATTTTTCTCTTGGTTTTGGCTAGTCATTGTCATTGTAAATGCTAATAAATGCATTTTATAAACATGGCTAGGATTATTAACAATTAAATATAAATGTTAATGTTAGATCTGTACAGTGTGTATGTGTATGCGTGTATTTATACCTATGCGCGTAACTTCTGTAAGTCTACGATTGTCTCGGTACGCTATCATTGCACGCCTTAAGTCAGATGCATGTGCGTATGTGTGTATTTTCAACTTAACATTCAATGAATTTAGGCATCCACGTATGTACTGCGATATACACGTATCACGCCTCGTACAAGTTTTAAACTTTGTTATTAATGAAAACAATACCAGGTATTTATTGGCTATATTTGTATTTCACGAATAATTTAGACCATGGACACGCTAATTTTGGCGTAGACAACAACACGCTTTCTTTTTTTGTAGAATGTTTGAAATTCGAATTGTTTTTAATTGTATTGTATTTACAATAATAATTTAGAAATGTAATATTTTTAAACATCAATTTCACAGTTATTATTTCATTTCATTTCATTTATTTGCACAGATTTTGTAATTTAAAGCCTTACGGCCAATTGTAACAAATTACAATAAAAACTACTCCATATTGAATACTACTGCTCAGTTAATTTAAAAACAATTAAAAATATGCGTATAAAAATACAGTGGAATTAAAAATAATATAGCTATACAAAATAAAATATAAAAAAGCAATTTACATATCAAATTCAAAATATCAGTAAAGCGTACATCAATCAGTATTGGAAAATGAGGAATGAAACAATCAAATTTTACAGTTCCCTAATGAATGAACAAATAATTCTTAAATAGATTACGAAATTTAAATTAAAGAAAAATATTGAAGAAGCTTTTTTCGGAATGTATTATTAGTCAGTGAAAATATTTTCAGTGTACCGGGGAGTGAATTGAACAATTTACTTTATATAAAGGCATTGATTATGAATAAATGTTGAATTTAGTTATGTTGTCTCGAAACGATATTCAATATGAATACTAAATTACTTCAAATAACTAAACCAGTGAATTAATTAATCCTTTGCGGTTTCCTTCGGATCTCCCGTTGCCGTTTGCCGTTTCCTTCGGATCTCGCCTCTCTCTCTCTCTCTCTCTCTCTCTCTCTCACACACACACACACTTTCGACAATGTATGTACATAAAGCACCCCAAATACAATAGAGTCACAACTCAAAATTTTCCAAAACTTACTTTTCATTTAATGAAGCCTGTAGGCCAAATTAAGGCTTAATTAAGCCTGTAGGCCAAATTAAGCAAATTACAAAAGGCATGTACAAAAATCTTTCTTATAAGCTAAAAAACTACACATTATAAAAAATAATAATACTAATAATATGAAGTAATTAAAAAGACTTTAACAATAGATAAATAATTATAAATAAACAAATTTGAATTCTCTCAACGTGTATCACAAATAATAACTCAGAGTACACATCTCTACGTACTTCAAAAACTTCTTTCACTTCACTATCTTCTTTAAATGGAAAAATACAATTATGTCTAGTTTTATGTTAATTGCGCTGCTTCTGCACGATGAACTAAAGAAAATTAGTTTTAGTTGCGTTAGAATTTTGAGTTGTGACCCTTTCGGGTGCGATGTGGAGTTTCCTTCGACTTTACTTCTTCCGTGAGTGGCAGCTGTTGCATTCGTGAATTTAGTTGCTGTCGAAGTATTTGCTGGAGAATTTACAGTTTCCAGTGTACATTTTCTACGAGTTTAGCATGGAGCGTATTGAACAAAGCGGGTAATGCTACAGCTGTACAGGATTTCTAAGTCGGATTTGTACGAGGCGCTGTTGTATGTTACCTACATTCTTGTTTCATGGTGGTCGCTCTATCAATTTCATTTTTATCATTAGCATATTTATGATCAATATTTTTCACACACACAAGAACATGTCTATCGTTTTTACACTAATACTAGTACACACTATGGCGTGATTGTGGTTTATTTAAGTACTGAGTTTTATTAAATTTAACGAACAAAATATGAAGTCACTATGAGTTTCAATAATTATAGCTTTGCAGGATAAACACTTTGGTTTGTAGGCGATGTGTACACCACAAACATGTTTAATTGCCGCACTTCCTGGCGACTTTAATAGTGAGAGAGAGAGAGCAATCTGTATTCAAAGTTCTCTAGAAAACTCATTAGAGGTTCAAAATGTTTAAGAAAATCATGCCATCATATGCTATATGTTGATATAAATCTATGTATGTAGATGACATACAATGAGCAATTGGTATGGATAGGATATTAGGAGTATTGATGTATTATATAAGCTTTGGTAATCCTATGTAACATGCGAAGTTTAATCTTTGTGTTTGTGGTTGCTTCAAGGAAAAGTATTAGTGTAATCAATTTGTTTTAAATGTGCCTCAAAGAAATATAAGGAGCTATTTTCCCACTAACCGAAAGAGTCCCATGAGAAAGACTGAATGCGACTCGGACGATCGGACAATAGTGGAAGAATTGTATGTCCATCAGCAGATTTATCGGAATATTATATGGTATATCGTATTTTTTCATTTGCTGGGAAATGCGTGAATGCAAGGAGAAGCAGACTTCATCCTGTAACAATAAAGAAACAATTACAATGCTATAAGCGACAAAAGTGATTTTTAATTTCACTATAAACGATAAACAATTAACAGGCGATTAATGATTTGACGTACTTGTCGTGCCCGATCTCCATGCAGTTTGTATAAAATGTATATGTTTGACAATGATTATGTCGTTTTGATAAAAATGTTTGCAAATCAATGGAAACAATGCCGTAATAAAGAATCCTTTCCATACGTAGAGCGTATGAGTATTATTGACTTATATTTTCCTGCGCCCCAACGCAAGTATACAAGGAAAATACTGGATGGGAAACCAATAAATTCAATGATAGGTCAAGGGTAGTGTCCACATCTTCGCAGCATTCAAATATTTCAACTATCTTTGACAAACGGCATCGCTTATGCTACGACACCTCATTCAAATTTGTATTACTTTAAAACTCAGGTCTTGCTCTATACTCTCTTCTCTTCCCCTTCCCGTCCCTTCCACATTTCCATTCACTGCACTATATCACATCCGAAAATGTGTATTTGAAACGGAAAGACTGAACGGAAAGAAGAGAACAACAACTCCATTTATAGCAACCCTTAAGGCCCAAACATACTCTATTTAATTTTCTTTCTGGATCCCTTTGTATGTGTGTGCAATTGTGCGCTCCTTTTTTTTCGATTCGACTAAAAGCAATTTTGTATTCTTTTTTAGTATGTCTCCGCACCCTTCAGGTTGGTCGTCGAGTTGCTTTAATTTGTTTGGTACCATTTTGTTGTTGTTAAATATTAGATTACAGAGACACCAACTGGGCCAACAACAAAACGGAAGTGTGGATATGTTTGGTATACCTCAGACACTGCTAGAAATGGTAAAGAGAGCCTTGTGTTTGAGGACCTGGTGTGTTTGTCTCCTTGTGCGTGCTTATGTATTTGTCTAGGTTTTGTAATGCGAATCCTATGAGTATGGATACACAAAAAAGACCTGTAACATTATCTAGGCGTACACATTTGTATTTATATACATACCCGTACTCCCTGCTATTCAAATTTCTAAAACTACTAGCAACGAAAAGCAATTCAATGGTCGGTGTCATCGCAACTCATACTATAGCGCATTCTCCCACAAGCTTTTGCAAATATTTATAAGTGAATTAGAACCAATTGAAAAGCAAAAAAAAAAACAAACAAAAACGGCACATGTTCGGTCGATTCGATTATTGTGTACCCTGTAGCATGGCGTGCACCACACGTTACATGGCCAATCCAGACGGGAATTTTTGGAAGTAGGCGACAGAAAAGTTTTCTCGTATTCCAAAACCAAAATTATTCCTTGCCCCTGGAATATATAAATTAGCCACCAGCAATGAATATCGATGAATTTTTTTTTTATGTCCCCGTTCTTGGTTTCCCAACGCGCATCCGATCCATCCAAGTTACAATGGACACAAACACTGCTAAATAAAGTTTTTACTTACTTACTTTGTGTACTCCCTAAAGCCGACTTCCATAAGCTATGCTTTTTTTAGAGAAGTTTTTACATGGCTTAGAGATTATGTACTCGTACAGTCGCCAGTATTTACGAGGTGGAAACAGCCACAAACATTTGATGATGGTCCTACCAGGTTTTGAACGTTTTCCTGTTGAAATTACAGTTTAAAAAAACAGATTAACATAAACAGTTGGCTGCATATTTCCTGTAACTAAAAGTCTATCTTTTTTATCAAATGAAAGCAAACTTGAAAAACAATCTACGCTTTGCAGAGGGACTGATGTTTGACGAAAACCTATTTTTCTGTTAAATTTTCGTATACAGATGCATACAAATACTTCCATAAGAAATGCAATACACTAATGATGCATTATTTCAATAACGGCAAAGCTTAATATTTCGGGACCATACGTCTGCAATGAATATCTTGAACGACTTTTAAGACGTTCAGTTGAAAAGTGAAAACTTCAGTGCTTTCATTCTCTACTTGAAAAACGAATTAATAGAGAAGAGATTGTACATAAACAAACAAACATCGAAACAAAGGAAAACAAAGGCATATAAATATAAGCAGATCAAGACAAAAGTTGAATTGTTTGTTACACTATTCTATACCGTACTAAGTTTCACTTCAGATGAAGAAAATTTGCTTGTGTGTGAGAGTTTTTCTATTTAATGAATACAGGCAATGTCCGTTTAACGTGGTTAATTAGTTCCTCAAGGGTACCGCGTAAAGTGAAACCGCGTTAATCGAAATTATCTTTTTATGCGTAAAAAAGTAAACAAACAAACAAACAAATTCGTGAGCATTCGCAAAGCAAGATCAAGCAAGACACCAAAAGTCTCTCGCAAAAAAAAACGGAAAAATATTGACGAAATAATAATAATATAATTTATGAGGGGCAATAGCTTTTTGGTAACATACAATTTGTAATGATGCTATTCGAGAACGATCAAAAAGGGTACATCATTTCTATTACGATGCACTGAAATACATTGGGTTTGCAATTTCGTGGGTATGTGTGTTCTATGGTGCCTGTGCGACAGCGTCAGACTCAAACAACGTTTTGCAAATTAAACGATTTATTATTTTCTTTTTCTTAAATAATATACTGTTTTTAACGAAGAACTGCAATAGTTATATTGCAAAATGTCGGCAATTTGTATACTGGTGAACATGTACGGGTTCTGTGGTCGTATGTTTAAAGTTGTTGTTTCACACAATGGTCACTTTGTAGTACAAATGAAGAGAATATGTATGAGAGTATTCCAGATCAGTATAAAATATCGTGTAATTTTTTTGTTTGTTTATTGCTTCGAATTAGCTTACCCAAGTCTCCTATGAGCGACTTGGGTTATGTGTATCCCTGTTGGTGTGTGCGTGTATTTTTCGAATTCGCAAACCCTTTAATTTATACAGTTTATTATTTCTGGTGATCATTGATTTTTTGCAAAATTGAAATGTTTTTAAAAAGGTTTCAAACATTGCGTGTGCTTTGATTGCCGACAAAGTATACGGATCCGTTTCGGAAGCTGCCACACTTCTTCATCGGTAGCCATTTGCCATGATTTCTGCTCCAATTATTGGACTAATGTATGGCATAGTTCTACGCGATTGAATGAAAACAACTGTTTAGTTGTCTGCGACCTTTGTCGAATGTTCTGTGAACAACCTTAAATCCGGATGCGCAAAATACTGTCCTACTCTGTGGCTTTTGCTTCGATACTACTTAATATACATATGTAAATTCCAAAAGTGACATCATATAAATATTTGACTGGTTCTATTTTCAGTTTCCACACAATGTTAGCAGAGTATAAGGACTGGCGACCATACACGTCTTAGACGCCCTACATGCACACCAGATCAGACATACACAGTTGTTTTATCCACAAACACCCTGTATACTGTCAAAATTCTGCGGTGGCAATGGTCATGTCAATACAAACAGAAATCAAATAAAGATTGAGATATTTATATGCACCACCATCACATCCGTACGTAAAGTAAAGTTGTCATTATCCATAACAAACCTTCAAGGTTTTTTTTTTAGTTCAGTGCGAGATTTAATAAAATATTGTATATTTATTTCTATTATCCTCGAACGCCACTATTGCTATTGCAATTCAATGACTGAAGCGAATGCACACTGATTTATTAATGTATTGATGCAGAAGTTTGTAAAACACCAATGCATACATGCCTCCAGTGCTTTAGATGTACATGAACAACACCGAAAATCGTGCGCTACCAATTGGATACAATGAAGAAGGCTCTAAAAATCGTTGGCTACGTGTTCGAGGTACCACGCAAAAGATCACAATCCAGAGATCTGGTGAAAAGTCCGTGACCTACAATATCTCATGAATCTTTGAATTGGAGAACACGCGCACAAGGTTGAAATCCAAGAAACTCTACTTTTAATGTGACCAAAGACCTATTAGGGGTATGTGTAGATATGGATGGAAGTACGGACGGTTAATTCGTGAGATCTACCAGTGCTCAGTTTCAACTGAGTTTGTCCGTTTACCATCCTAACAAATGTATACATTCAGACATTCAAAACGAATATAAGCATGCACTTTATCTAACATTTATGTCACGCAAATTAATTCGTTGTAAAAGAGACACCTCACAGCCAAATAAAACAAGAAATTTTAACAACAACCCAAAAAAAAAATGAAATATGTATTTCCTTTTTTGAAATGCCAACAAACAATTTTGACTCCTTGATTAAGTTGGAATAGTGACTTCAAACGAAAGAAAAGCGGAATTTTGATCAAACTTTGGAAATCAACTATATGAATTCAAGATAAGGAAGCAGTGATCGTATAGAATCAATTAGATAGAGTATACAAATCCATACCTCAAATATATGGAGCACAACTTTGTGTATAACCAAATATTTTGAAGCGAAATTATAAAAAGTTTAAAATGAATATTCGTCAACCTTACAATCTTTAATGCTGTATTGTGCTCTGTACTTGCCTTTTTCCGTTTTGTTCTGGAGTTTCATCAAGTGCATCAAATTGTTTGTTAAATGTCACCTACAAAATTCAACAGTATATACTCGTGGGACATGTCTCCTTCACGTGTGTGTTTCTGATTGCATTTGCAATACATACAACAACCACCAATGTAGATGAGCGGTTCAAGGTCGTCTTCACTTCTTGGTTCACGGTCTGTTGTAACATTTACATTTGAATAGAGTTGGCCAAACACATAAATTTTCTACGCGTTTTAACAGTAAAACGAAAGTAGACCCAAAAACCGGTCCATCAAGTAATTAGCGAGTTTTCATCAGTCATCAGAACAGCCAACTTTCTTGTTATTTACAATATATTAGGGGCACAAATTGCATATCTAAGTATAAGGATACATCGCGTTTGTAAACTATTTAATGTCATTCTGTATATGAACATTGTTCTTTTACCGTTTATCCCTCGGTAGGTTCACGAATTTGGGAGAAATTCCTACTATACAAATATTAACAGGTTTGTTAAAGCAAATTTCATACTTTTTGTTGGCCCTTTATAAAGGGTTTTTTAAAGTCAACACTCAGGGGATGTCCCCTATAAATTCAATGCATTGTGTTAGCGGAAGGAAATTAGGGTATCGGAAGGATGAAGAAGGGAGTAGTGTTTGTTGACATTTAGTTTGCGTTTCTTTACAACGAACGGATGAGAGTCTGTGGAAAGCCGCGTATTCCGGCGAAATGTTCTAACGTCAGGGACAAAACGACGGATATCTGAGTAGCAGATACTGTTAAAATATCTGTGGAACAGCGATACACAACCCACATTCCGGCGATGCTGAAGGGAGACAATAGAGTTGAATACCCTACTATCCCCAAGAGTTATTGTTGGACGATTATATTTATCTGGTTGGATGATTATATTTATCTGGTTGGATGATTATATTTATCTCGACAACGTTTACTTTCAACAAAACGCGCTACGTGCCACACAAGCAACGAAACCATTACTTTTTTACGGGAAAAGTTTCCGGACCGTTTTATCTTTGGAAGAGGTGATCACAATTGGCCACCGAAATCTTGTGATTTAACACCTTACGACTTCTTTCAGCGTCGATTCAAGACCTCAAAGATAGAATTCGTGAGGCTACCGGAGACATAGTGCAGCGACTTTGCGATTTGGCTATGGAAAATTTCATGAAAAGTATATGGTCCAGTAACGTGGTCGTGGTGGCCATTTGGCTGATGTTTTTCATTATTAATGGCATACCTTTCTCTTTATTATGACATAAACATCCGATCATTTATCTTAACAAATGTTATTTTTCTTTGAATACCAAAATGAGAAAACATCTCAATGGTGACTTAGAAAAATTGCTGAAGTTGTGTTTTGTCTGCCTTCCATAAAAATAAATTAGATAAAAACAAAATTTTATTTCATTGATTTTTAAGTTCTGCTCTGAACCACTGAACCGAACCAACTAGTATTCTGATATGGTTTGCATCGTCGATCTAAAATTTTGTATACTACGGAACTATATAATTAAAGCAGTAGTAAAAAATACATTTATTAATATAAACTCAACCAAATCGGCCAAAGATTGGCTTTGAAGTAATACTGTAATGCTCGAGTGTTGATGTTTTTTCAGAAATTTCCCTGTTGTAAGAAGTTCCCATGACACCGTTGTTCATTTTTATAAAAAAAAATTATATTCAGTTTGATGAGTTGAAGTTACATGAATAACTTAATTAATACAATAAATAACATATTGTGCATTAAATACTTCAGTACAATGAAAAATACAATAGGAATAGAAACATATACATTAACCTACATACAAACTAAATTAAAAACAAATAGAGAGAGGAAGATAAATGATACAGAATTTTAACAATGGTTCAGAATTGAAATGTAATAAAAATCTTTCAGAATTAATGAATTAATTGTTAAAGAAATTTACAGACTTTAGTATTTTGGATAGAGATGGATATTTCATAGCAAATCACTCTAATGCCGATTCAACAGAATTCCGTGGTTTTTGTGATAAATACAAAACCACAATTGTGGATAAGGCGCTTACCAAAAATATGACGTCAAACCAACGATGATAGAAATTAAAGTGTAAGTTACCCAAAACTTCCGTAATTATAACACGATACTCGGCAGGCATGTTCATGCGCATGAGTAAAACGGATGAACAAAAGTACATGCCCATAATTTGTGCTAAAATTAAAACTATAATATTGGAAGATTTGCTTGAGGAAATGCGATAGAAGAACTAAAACGAGAAAATGTGAAAATCAATATGAAGGTCCAAAATGCTTAAAATAATATCATTATCTTACTTTCGTTAGTGTTAACAATAAGCCCCTTATAGATGTAACTACTATACAGCCTACTAATAGGAAAGAAATATGTTGATTCCAAAAAGCCAAGTCTATATCAAAGCCACACCAGTGGACGGCTATCTCCAGACCTCTTGTGACAGGATCCTTGCGACCCACTCGATCAAAAATGATGTTGACGCAACACTGAAAATAAACAATAATTTGTATTATTTCATATTTAGTACACCGAAATTCATATTACGATGAATATTTTCCACAGGCAATAGAAACTGAAAAAGTGGCCGATAACGTTGAAGTATTTGCCCTGTAAGGTTTGAGACCATTTTTGTCGTTCCTGCATATTTTTCGAATAGTTGATTTCTAAGAAAAGTTGTCGCAGTAGTTCCTCCAATCCATAAATTTCCATACGCAATTGATTGACATCTATGAATAAACCACAAATTTGAGTGTTATGTAAAATTCTATTGGCTCACTTACTTTCTCGTCCCGCATCAACTCTATTCACCGCCGAATTGAAAATTTTCCATAAAAACGGAAGTGTATGTTGAGCTTTGTTACGCCTGTGCATTTCTAAAGCAATTCGTTTCTTTTTGCCCGTTATCATATCCACAGTTAAAACGAGTCTGCGTTCCAAACATAATATGTCTATTTGTGAAACGGGCCTAAGGGAGAATAACGCATCAGAAGAGAAACATTAGATAGATCATTGGAGCAATCAGTTACCTAATGAAATATGTCATACTTTGGTATGGACAATTAACCGCACCGAATCCTGATAGTATGGCCATGACTGTTACCCCAATGACGCCTATACGTGACACACCCTGCTCTATGGTCAATATTCCATTCGAAACACTTAGCAGAGGGAAAGGCTCTCCAATGCGCCACAATCCGTAGATAAATAAAAACCAGCAACAAATGGTCATGATTCGAACCCATTTTTCAGAAACTTGAATAATACAACAAACCGTAATTTATTGAATATATGAATAACCGTGCAATCTGCACAACTTTCCCCCCGGACTTACCGAAAGATATACTGTGTATAACAGAATACAGTATATAGAGTGGAATAACAGCTATAACCATAAGCAGCAAGGACGTTAAGCCCAGACGCCAGTGAAAATAACGCGAACTACTATCCAAGACTCCCAAAATCTCGAATATTATTAGTTCAAACATGGTCAACGACAATGCAAATGTCACGGAAAATATAAGTTGTACCGACATATGGCGAATCTCATAGTTTTTAAATAATTGCTTCACAAAGAAAATCCAGCCACCAACGAAAAATAAAACCTAAAACACATCAGGAATTACTTAGTCAGCCGGTTCAATCATTGTGCGACTTACTCACCTGTGAAACGAATACAATAATACAGTCTACTAGAAATGCCATCGTGGATTATGAAATTATAATAAATTAAAGTGTTTGCCGACAATAAACATGCACACACCAAACATTTTTTTTCGAAATAACACGTTGGGTTTTTTCAAAAAATGCTTAAAAAGAAGAAATTTAATAAATTCGGGTTGTAAACAAACTAATACTGAGAACAGATGTTCAATAGAGATGGGAATATGTTTTGTAATTTTAATTGATAATACATTTTTCCGAAAATCGGCATATAATCGTGTTTTAAGAAATCGATTATTATTTGTTTATGTGCATGTATTTTGTTGCTGCAAGATCTACAACCCGAATTTGCTACGAAAGTCAAAATCCTAAATCATGTCATTGACAGTTGATAAAGGTCTAGTTTTAGAATGTAATAAAACATATTGTTTATATCTTTTTTCATCCAATGCCTTCACTAGTTTTGAAAGTTGGTTTGCATTTGTTACTTTCATTTATTCTTCATTGAAACACTAATACCGCGTCGTCTCATGTCGATGGCAATGTCGAACATATGCATAAATTAATCGGTATCCGTCAATATTAGCAAAATTACATTCAGCATATTTGAGTCACAGGCAACGGCGTCGGCACGCCGGTGGATTGCGCCGAGTCAGCTCGGACCTCTGGTCTGACTAGTCACGGGAAATGTTTGTTTTAATTTCTTAGCAAAAAAAAAAATAATTATTGGAATACAAACTACATTCTTTCGTACCATTTCCGACCAATGTGCAATAATAGTTTTAATGTTCATAACTTATATGTTTTGTGATTTTAATTGATAATACATTTTTCCGAAAATCGACATACAATCGTGTTTTAAAAAATCGATTATTATTTGTTTATGTCGATTATGTGCATATATTTTGTTGCTGCAAGATCTACAACCCGAATTTGCTACGAAAGTCAAAATCCTAAATCATGTCATTGACAGTTGATAAAGGTCTAGTTTTAGAATGTAATAAAACATATTGTTTATATCTTTTTTCATCCAATGCCTTCACTAGTTCTGAAAGTTGGTTTGCATTTGTTACTTTCATTTATTCTTCATTGAAACACAAATACCGCGTCGTCTCATGTCGATGGCAATGTCGAACATATGCATAAATTAATCGGTATCCGTCAATATTAACAAAATTACATTCAGCATATTTGAGTCACAGGCAACGGCGTCGGCACGCCGGTGGATTGCGCCGAGTCAGCTCGGATCTCTGGTCTGACTAGTCACGGGCAATGTTTGTTTTCATTTCTTAGCAAAAAAAAAAAATATTTATTGGAATACAAACTACATTCTTTCGTACCATTTCCGACCAATGTACAATAATAGTTTTAATGTCCATAACATATATGTTTTGTGATTTTAATTGATAATACATTTTTCCGAAAATCGGCATATAATCGTGTTTTAAGAAATCGATTATTATTTGTTTATGTGCATGTATTTTGTTGCTGCAAGATCTACAACCCGAATTTGCTACGAAAGTCAAAATCCTAAATCATGTCATTGACAGTTGATAAAGGTCTAGTTTTAGAATGTAATAAAACATATTGTTTATATCTTTTTTCATCCAATGCCTTCACTAGTTCTGAAAGTTGGTTTGCATTTTTTCTTCATTGAAACACAAATACCGCGTCGTCTCATGTCGATAGTAATGTCGAACATATGCATAAATTAATCGGTATCCGTCAATATTAACAAAATTACATTCAGCATATTTGAGTCACAGGCAACGGCGTCGGTACGCCGGTAGATTGCGCCGAGTCAGCTCAGACCTCTGGTCTGACTAGTCACGGGCAATGTTTGTTTTCATTTCTTAGCAAAAAAAAAATAATTATTGGAATACAAACTACATTCTTTCGTACCATTTCCGACCAATGTACAATAATAGTTTTAATGTCCATAACATATATGTTTTGTGATTTTAATTGATAATACATTTTTCCGAAAATCGGCATATAATCGTGTTTTAAGAAATCGATTATTATTTGTTTATGTGCATGTCTTTTGTTGCTGCAAGATCTACAACCCGAATTTGCTACGAAAGTCAAAATCCTAAATCATGTCATTGACAGTTGATAAAGGTCTAGTTTTAGAATGTAATAAAACATATTGTTTATATCTTTTTTCATCCAATGCCTTCACTAGTTCTGAAAGTTGGTTTGCATTTGTTACTTTCATTTTTTCTTCATTGAAACACAAATACTGCGTCGTCTCATGTCGATGGCAATGTCGAACATATGCATAAATTAATCGGTATCCGTCAATATTAACAAAATTACATTCAGCATATTTGAGTCACAGGCAACGGCGTCGGCACGCCGGTGGATTGTGCCGAGTCAGCTCGGACCTCTGGTCTGACTAGTCACGGGAAATGTTTGTTTTCATTTCTTAGCAAAAAACAAAAATAATTATTGGAATACAAACTACATTCTTTCATACCATTTCCGACCAATGTGCAATAATAGTTTTAATGTCCATAACTTATTTTATTACAAATCTCGTGCTTCTTTTTATATCAAAATAGACTATACTATCTGCTCCTGTTCCTGGAAAGCTTGCTCTTACTTCAATATCGTCTACGGAATTTAAAAACCAAGAAGTGCTCAACAATGTCTTGCTATTTTCGACAAAATTCCGATTGTGAAATCAGCGTGGTGAAATTCAATGAATCGGTCTCAGGAGTCACATATTATGATATCAAAGTCAGAGTATCGCAGATTGAGTGGATGGTGGAGAGACGTTACAAGGACTTTTTCCAGTTAAATGAAAAACTAGTTGAGGAAATTAGTATATCTCGGAAGTTACTGCCACCGAAAAAGGTATGGAGGACGGGTTATAAGTCATATTAATTGAATTATACATATTATATAATTTTGTTTACACACTGATCGGAAGACTTTTCTAAACTAATACTTTTCTACGACGAACGATTCCAGCGCCGCCACTAGCGAGCGATGGATCTCATCCCCATAACGCAGGGGTGACAGAGTACCCAGAATGAGCCATATCTCCACAGTATATATACTAGGGTGTAGTAAAAACTTACTTTTTCTCATGAAAACAGATCATAATCGATAAATGGTCAGAAAACCCAATGCCATTATTTCTGCCACACCAAATACGATATTTTACAGATTTAGCCCCGAACATCGTGCATACATCAACAGATACAGAAAAGCAAAATATAATTGTTGTGGATCTCATAAAAGTCATATTTGGCATCATCGCTTAGAAAAGAGATTGGCTGTATTTCCCCGACATATATCAGCTGGTCGCATAAATATTCTGGTGCATTTCCTACTTTCATTTTATGGATGAACTTCAATGTATTTATTTCCAGTCTCTGCTGTATATTAAGCCATTTTAATGTGTTAAGCATGGCTTGTATTGGTGTGTACCGATTACATTTTAATATCGAATGGAAGCTTTAATTTGTGTTGCTTGGTTTGGGTAAATGTTGTCATGTGAATCGCGTTGTCTGAATGATGGTAACAACTAAGAATTCGGCAATTCTAGGTGCAATCGTTTTCAGCTTTTCCTTTAGTCTTCAGGGGTGGCCTACACTCCAACCCTTTTTATAACATTGTGAAGGACGTTACTTCACTTGTCGACTATGATAAGTACTGGCTTTCACACACTCTCAACATTACAAGTGTCTATCATTAAATATTATTTTGGTCCAAACTCTTATATTGCCTAAGAATGGAACATTTAATGTTATACTCATTTTTATACTTTCAGATTGTTGGTAATAAAAACCCCGCATTTCTTGAACAGAGACGACTGCATTTGGAGAAATATCTGAAAGAACTACTGGTGTTTTTCCGCATTCAACTACCAAGGGTGCTGGCGGAATTTTTAGATTTTAATAAATATGATATAGTTTATCTTTTGCAAGATCTGGCCAAACTTTTTAATGCGAATGGTGAAGCATTGCTATGTGCCAAAAAGGAATTTAATTTTTCCGCCTTAGAGGTGGGTGCTTTCTATATGTCACCCTCAAGGAGGAATGCATTTAAAGAATTTTTTTTAGGTATATGCCATTAGTGAACGTTTAAATTTACCATGTCCCCCGGAGAGTATAGAGCAGAGAGGAAAATTTGATTTTTCACATGTTTTAGACTTCAGCACCCAACTAGAGATCATAAAAATTACACCAGTTAAGGATAACGATACTTGTGGAAGTGATTACAATGCGGTAGATGTTCCTATAGGCCGCAGTAACATTATTCCGAAAAATTTGAAATTTAATTTAAACGCCTTTCGCAGCCTTCAATGTTTAAAAATTTACGCGTTACCTTCGGAAAATATAATCGATATTGCCTTGCTGAAACCATCACTGCAACGGTTTTGCGTTTATAACACTACAATAACATCTATAAACCAGGTGTTATTGTGCGATAATGTCCACAGGAACACAACGATCGACATTCCATCGGCTGTAGACATAGCGTTCAATCGCTCCGCATATATTAACTGTGCCAACACTTCTCCAACGATAACATCCAATTCCTGTATGTGGCGCAATTTAATCGAACTTGACTTTACTAGCAATTTACTAACACGAATCGATGAAAGCATTCGTACGGTGCCACAGATACGAACCTTGATTTTAGAACAAAACCGTTTGCGCTCCATTAAAAACTTGGCAGAGTTACCCCATTTACAAGTTCTAAATCTATCTATTAACTTGATAACAGAATGTACCGATTGGCATTTGGAATTGGGTAATTTGGTGACTCTGAACTTGGCTCAAAACAAATTGAAGTCTGTGAAGGGTTTAAGGAAACTTCTCTCTCTAATAAACTTGGATTTGAGCTGTAATCTCATAGACGACTTGGAGGAAGTGGATAATGTGGCATGTTTACCTCTATTGGAAACGTTGAGATTGACAGGAAATCCTCTAGCAAGCAGTGTGGGTAAGAGTGTTAACTTAAATTTCTTTTGAATCCCTTCTTTTGAATTCTCCTATACAAAATTACAGATTACCGTCCAAGAGTATTGGCTAGATTTCACGATCGTGCTTCCGAAATCATATTGGACAGTGAGAAAGGTACTCACAAGGAATTGGACACGGCATTGGTGTTATCAGCACTTATCACCTCTCAACTACGACTTCGACAAAAGTCCAAACAATAACAATAGGCCGAGCTGGTTTTATTTTGTTTAGACTGTAGCGGAGATCATTAATATTCTCTGATACCAAGATGTTGAAGTCATCTTTAAAACATGTTATAAAAAAATAAGAGAGAGACCGACACACATTTTTTTGGCCACTTGTTGAAAAATATTTCTGGTGTACTCAGCAAGACACTTTAATACTGGTGAATTTCTTGATAGAATTTTTACGAATTATGATCAATGATATTATCACCCAGAGAATGGATATATATGAAGAAAGATATCTTTCCATTTCCTGAAAGGACATCAAATCTGATTATCGTATTGTAGTACAAAGTAAAATATCCATTTCACACAGCGAAAATGTTCATTATTATTTATAACTTTAACTTTCGTTATTTGTATTGTTAATTTACGTGCCTTTCCTTGCGAAATGGTGTTACCACATAAAAAAGCAGTAAAATAATGGCACCGACCAATCGGTCTTTGTCGTTTAAAATATATATATACTGCCAAAAAATTAAAAAAAAAAATATTATTTTATTTCGTTTTGTTGAAACAATGTTATGAAATGTTTTGTGGCCTTATTTTCATCTGGAGATGACACATATACTGCGAGTGCCAAAAATGCAATGGAATTCATACATTTTTGCCGATGAAAACCGATTCTATGCTCGAGTATAAAACCGGTTTAAAATTTGGGTAATATCTGGCATTATTAACTGACAGGATTACCACATAAATGCCGGCGACACTTGGGCTATGAGATTCATAGCAATCGCCATGGCCAACAGTTTAAGGGAGTGAATCATAAAGCCAACTGTTTCGGATGTATACAACTTTGTAGTTCATTTTATTGAATTTCAGTATGTAGGCGAGAATATGGGCGTGTCGTGCTATATACATCCGATAGCCAGTCCTTTACTGTAACTCATGGTAAAAGTTGCATCTCAATAGCTGCAGTCGTTATCGAGTTATAGTGTTTTCAATTTGAGTCACATTAAAAAAATCACCTATAACAAATTTCTGGGCGCCTGGTATCAGAAAATGGAGAATTGTCTGTTTCTCATGCTAGTGTGTGTGTATGTTCTAATTGCAAACATATTTCTCAACAAAGTTTTGTTCCGCAACAAAATTTTTTTTTCAACGCATGGCTTTTGAGCTCAAATTTTTGGGATTCAAATGTTTATTAATTATTTTCGAAAATAACCTGTAACATTCTCAATTTGGAAACTAAAATTATTATAATTGGCATATAGCTACGAATCACCACGGGCAACAATTCACTGGCATAAATCATGAAGATAAACTTAACAGTTTCGAAGATATAGAGCTTTGTAGTTGAATTCATTGAATTTCAGTATGTAGGCGTGAATATAGGCGTACCGTGCTATATACATCCGATAGCCAGGCCTTCACTGTAAGTCATGGTAAAAGTTGCATCTCAATAGCTGCAGCCGTTATTGAGTTATAGCGTTTTCAATTTGAGTCACATTTAAAAAATCACCTACTAACAATTTCTGGGCGCCTGGTATCAGAAAAAGAAGAATTTTCAGTTTCTCACTGGTTGGTAGTTTTTGACTTCGTATACGAGTGTGTTCTTGTTAAATACACTGCAATTCAAAGCATACTTTAGGGCTGACATGTTAACATTCCCGCCTATTGGATTGGTTATGTCCATGTCAACGTGTTTCTATTGGAACTTAAAGATCTATAAAAGTATAAGTAAATATTAGAAGCTTGAAATTAATAAAACTTAACATATTTGTTTCTGACGACAATCGTAAGGAATGAGGTCGAATATGAAGGAGTCGATACTCTTTTTTTACATGGGCGAACCCAATACTCGGCTACACAAATAATGAGAAAAGCAGCAATTGTAGAGAACCAGATAAAAGTGAATATTTATTTGTAGTATTTTGATTATTTTACTATACTATTTTTATAATGTGCTTATAGAATATTAATTGTACGTTTTATTTTTTAATTTACTGTGAAATATGAATTTTCTGTGGTTTCTTGTTAAGTATTAATTAATCGTGTTCTCGTGTGAAATGCAATAACAGTTTCCCGTCGATTCATCTACAATATTGTTCTCCATTAGTTCTTTTTTATTGCATTTTAAAGTTCTTACATGAAATTTCTGAATGTTTCCTAAATTACTTCAATTACTCATAATGTTGTTCATTTCCATCATTTTGCACATTGTACAATCAAAATCAAAATATTTAGTACATCTTAATATGTTTCCTTTACAAATTTAGTTTTGTTTTACGCCGTTTTTTTATAGCTAGATATACATACATAAGTATGTATTAATATTGTGTTATTAAAATTAAGCACTCCAAAAATACAAACAATGTTAAAATTTTTAATAGAACAAATAATAAGAAAATACAGTAAAAAAACATTTCCAAGGATGGGCCTCAATTTTCTGTTGTGGTTTAGTATGGTGTCGTTCAGTAATATTGCCAGGGAGGTATTGAGGGTAAACGATCCCTGACATTTTTCGGTCATTTTCATTGTTGCTGATGATGCTGTATATGGGGATGCTGTTGTTGTAAATGGTGTTGTTGCTGCATCATTTGGTGATAATGTTGCTGTTCGGCAGCGGCTACGGCGTCAAACATAGGCGTGTGTACTTCACCCAGAAATTGCGGAGTTGGCGGTGGGTTGGGGTCAGCCAGTTCGCCAATGAGTGGCATATCGATATCGGCCGCATTTAAAGAGTGTGGGGCGACTTCTGTTTGTGCAAATCCCAAATGATATTGCTGCTGGGCGGCTGCTTGCAGATGGCTGGTATTGTCAACAATGTGCGCATAATGTTGCGGAGTGTGTTGTTGCTGTTGATCCACTGGAGTGGCGTCCATTTGTCCGAATGGTATTGGCGTTTGATCAGGGGCAATAGAAGCAGACTGGGCATCCATTACTTCGTCTGATTGTTGAAGATTGTCCTCTTCTTCATTTAATTGAGGTTCTTCAGAATGCTGGTGTGTGTCCAGGGAAGCTGTCATTTGGACGTTCTGATCTACTTCTGTATCTCCGCCTAATTCACCATCTCTCTTAACGAGACCCAACATGTCGAGCATATTGCGTTTCACTGTATTCTCTTGAGCCATTTGCAATGTTGGATATGCAGATTTTTGGCCACATGTTGCCAAATGATAAGCCATATTGTTGCCATTGGCTGTGGAGAAACCACATATACAATGCATTTCATTGGGCAAGGGCATTTCCATGACGTCCTTGGAACCGCTGGGGCCACTACAATCACTCGTGTGCTGGAACATTGCACGCTCGCATGACGACCTGTAGTTGCATTTATTGCACTTTAAGTTGCCGCTGAATTAACAAACAATATCAATATATAAGACTTTAATTACATTTTTCACGACAAAGATTACTCACATGAAATGTTGTTCGTTAATTATTTCCATATTACATTCAGCACAAATGGAACCATCAATAAAAGCGAAAAATTCCCCCAATTTCGATTGAATGGCAAAAGGCAAGGGATCCTTGTGATGGCTGCGAACCTACAGAGTTTAAAAAAAGTAAATCCCCATACATCGTTCTCAATATCAAAAATACTAGCTCTACCTTAGGTGGTTGTATAAGCATGGAATTCCTCAAAAGCTTGCGAACATTTAGAGCATATTTTAGAAGACTTGGATGGTGATTGGAAATATGTTGCTTTAGAGCTCCTACGACACAAGAAAAATCTTTAGAAAATACAAAAAAAAATAAACTTTAAACTAATACCTTTATCTAGGAAGGACAAGGAACATTTCGTGCATTTAAGATTCGAATCCTTTTTGCCCATATGTTGACGTAAATGCATATAATAGTTTTCAATGTTACTTTGATTAACTTGGCCTTTGTAAGCAAAACGATATATCTGAAAACGAAAAAACGATTAACAAACATTCATTGAAAAAAGAATCAGCAAACTCTTACATCCAAACAGTGGGGACACTGCAGGAAATTATGGTGTTTATGATCATCATAGTAATGGCGGACTGCATCGCGATGTGACGAGGTCCTATAACCACAGGCCTGGCAACAATAGGGTAATTCCAACATGGAGTGTTTATTCTGCAAGTGCGAAGTCAGGAAATTCAAAGAGTTGAAACGTTGTTGACAAATCAGACAACGATATGAGGCCGAGTTAGAACTTTTAGTTTCCTCAGGATGCATAATGCTGTTATGTTTCGCCAACACAGGTTCGGAATCCATTTTCTCCAAACAGAATAGGCATTGTAAATTGTGATCTTTGCCATCTATATTTATGTGAGACACCAAGTGAGTTTGTAGTTTCTCATTGGAGTCAAAGGTAGTGGCCGTATCACAAATGGGACATTCCACATGGGTGACATAAAGTGCAAAAGTACCCTCCTCTAGTTTTGTTATTGGTTTCAAAGGGAAATCCTCGTAGTAACTGTCATGACCATCTTGGATACCATAATACATTTCTTCCAAGCCCTTCAGTTCATCCTCGTCTTTTTCCTTTTCTTTCTCCTTTTCTTTTTTATTGGGTTTGGCATCAATCGCAGTTTTTTTGCTCGTAGCCACCGATTCTTTCTTTGTGGTCGAGGCAGCAACACCCGCTTTGGTTGAGACCTTCGATGCTGGGTTATTTTTATTGGATCCTGATTTTTTACTTTCATCTTTTTTACTACCTCCTTTTTTGTTACTGACAGTGAGAGTGGATGCCGCAACATCGTCTTCTTTCTCCTTTTTGATATTTTTCACATTCAACTTCTCATTATTAACGTAATCAGCTTCGTTTATGGCTAAAAATACACCATACATAGTAATTTTTATTTGTCTTATTGTTCCTCTCGTTTTCTTGCCAAGCATGTTAAAACAAAGGGCATAATTGTTACTTAGGGATAGAATACATTAAAAAAAAAATGAAATAATTTAAAACTGTTTCAAAGTTTTCAAAACCAAAAGTTTATTCGTAAAAAATAGAACAAAACTAATATTATGCCTTTTGTTTAACAAAATTCATGATCAAAAAACAATATTTGGTACAAGAACGAGTATTTAAAAAAAAATAACATACATTTAAACTATGCCTTTTTGTTGTGTTAATGAGAACATTAAAAACAAAACAGTATTAAAAAACAATAAAGTAAAACATGTTCCAAATTGAATAACACTATTCGCAGTATATACTAAACGGATATCTTAAAAAAAAAATAGCCCTAGTGTAAAATTCAATTGGAAATTGTTAAAAAAATCGTCAGAGACAAAATTTAAGCCGTAATAGAATAGGGGGTTGGACCAAACTAAGGAACACATACACGTTACTATTATGCCATTCATTTTGAGAATTCTTCGTCTCAGACATCAGTTTATACTGCATATTTAACAACTAATGAATCCTATTCGGGATAACGATGATTTTTCGTCTCAGACTGACTATATTTTAATGAAGAATTTCGTTGTGTTAATATGAAGAGTGGAATGGAAAAAGTTCGTATTTGATAAATAAATTCTTTTGAAATACGAGTTCATGTCGGAATCGAGTTATTTGTATATGTAAATGTTATCTCGAATTTAGGATGTAAATTAGTAGATGCAAATATGACGAAATTCGTTGCAAAAAACGAAATTTAAAATATATAGCCTGATTTCGTGAGTGAAGATAAATCTGAAAATTCTAGTTAAACAAATTGAAATTAAAGTATTCTTTAATGTTAGTCTCTGAAGATAGTCTTGCTTACGCTTATCTTCACGTTGTCCCTGAGTTCTGTTATTAAAAAAAAATGGAATTACTAACGTTTCTTTAGTCGTTTTGGCGTTGTATTGGCTGGAATTTCCTTGGCATTTGCCGGCAAAACACTCCAGTCTTTAAATGGATTTGTGGCAACCTAAAATTAAAAAAATATATATTTATTTATTTATCGAAGCATGTGCGAAAATTAGGTAAATTAATTAACTTACGTGATATAAACGTTGCGTCAAGGATTCGTTGCAATTGATGCGAGTTTGTTCCGCAATGTGGGCGGTGATGCTATTGAATGCCTGCAATGCGTATGTGCCAAATTGTTCACGCCATACCAACTCGTCAAGAAATTGTTGAATCATTTGTCGCGACAGTAATGATAGCGTGTTCTGGAACATCCGGGGAACGATACGCCTCAAGTAATCCATAACGGCCGAGTTCGTATGTTTTGCCGAGCTATCCGTAGCTGCAGCTTGCACAACATTTTTGAATCCCATTGAGTATAACGTCATTTTGTCCACTGTCAAATCAATACATATGGTGCTATCTTTGTGAACCCAACGCTGGAGGGGTTCCAAAATTACTTGGAAACGCTTTTTATAATTTCGGTCGGAGTCTGAAAGAGGTTCAACAGCACGCAATCTTATGGTTTTCTCGGCATAATCAAGAACACCCAGTACTTCGACCTTCAACTGTCGTTGTTGACCATCCTGTGATGTGGTACCGAACGAGATTACCCCAACCTCGACAAACTTGTCTGGACCACCCAATTTTTTACACTTCTGATGGACTGCCAGTGTACATATAGCCCGAAGCCAAGTGTAGACTCCCTTTATGTAGACATTATCCACTTTGACCCACTGTACAACGTTTTGAATGTTAGTCTGACAGGCCCAATGATAGACCAGTTTAAGAATACATGATGGAGGATGGGGAGCGCCCTCAAAAATAGATCCGTGGAATACTGAAACAAATCGTGTGGGACAGCATTCGCTGATCCAAACGTACCCACCCGTGTAGGGAAACTTGGAGGCATCCGAATAAACACCTGCGGCAATAAATCATGTGAATAATTACA
Organism: Hydrotaea cyrtoneurina; assembly: GCA_958296145.1. NCBI lineage: Eukaryota > Metazoa > Arthropoda > Insecta > Diptera > Muscidae > Hydrotaea > Hydrotaea cyrtoneurina. The sequence goes on along the minus strand of OY282516.1, from coordinate 7,177 downwards.
AATTTGAAAATGAGACAACTTCAATTAAACCATTACTTACCAAGCTTTAAGTCATTATTCTTATGATTAGCACATTTCTGTTCGGCCTTAAGTAATCCCTCTTGAATCAACCACTCGGTAAACTTATTCGGAGTTAACATCAACACCAATTTAACTTTAGAATCCAGCTTGTTGCGAGTTGCCGACATATCTTTGACTTTGAGCCATGGTTTAGCCAACACCACCAGTGAAGGGAATGTTTTACCTTGTAATTTTCCCTCCTTATTTTCTTTAGAAGCTTTGCCGTCTTTATTATCTGAACCAATAATCAAGCCACCCACAGCAGAATCTTCCGATGGGCGGAAATTTGGTGGGGGAGGGGCCGCGGCTTCCGTCTTGACTGCCTTCACCTTAGTCTCTTTGGAACCTTTTCCACCCTTGGCTGTGCTCGCTGAGTCCTTTTTATCATTACTTGAAACTGCAGCCGAAGCAGCTCCTTTCTTACCAGCCTTTCCTGAAGGTGTAGGAGCTGCGTCACCAACACTTTTTATACCTTTAGCATTTACAGACGCAATTCTCTTAGCCAAAGGTACATCATCATCCTCTTCATCGGAAGATTCCAAATAAACAAAATTTGGAGGCCTCTTGCGCCCCGAACGTGTAAACGATTTATCTGCTGCGGACGCGGCGCTGGGAGTGGCTTCTGCTTTGGGAGATTTCTTTGGAACTGTTGCTTCTTTTAACTCCTGCAAAACCTTTCCCTTGAATGAATATGCTTGGAATACTTGACCATTAAAGAGTTCCTTCCCATCGTTGGCACTCAAGGCATTTTTTAGAGCATTTTTGATGGCATTATGCTCGTTGGCCACTCTTTCATAAGCTGCCAGTTGAGCCGGTGACAAATCTTCGACCCAACAGTCCAATTCTAAAGTTATGTCACTTTTGGAAACTTTCATTGTTTCTAAACCTTTAATATGACATAGAGTTAAAAGTTATAATTGTTACCAACCACTCCCCCAATATTATTTTTTAATATAATAGGTCGACAGAAAGCTAGTTGTACACAACACAAAATTTTCCAATTGATTTCCGAACAACGCGGAAAAAAAAATGGCGGAAGACAATACTGCCACTCTTTGCTAATGAAAACTCCCAAACGCAATATACAAAATCTCCTAATAATACACCAACATAAAATTATATTAGATAATGTATTCTGATTTCACTGAGTGTGACTGATTTGATAAAGTGTCAATTTAATTTTAGCCATTATTTTTTTCCCACGTGGGATGAAGTTGCTTCGATTGAATTAAATAATAATGATTTGAAAAATTTTCCTTGTCCCCTCTTAGTTGAAGTGGCATTATTTGCCAAACCAGAATTATCCAAACACACGTAACGTCTACGTAATCGACCGAATGGTACGTTCACGTATGGTTGGTCGTGTGAAAACAACACATGTTTTACTTGAATTGGTTCATAAAATGTTTTCCACAATAATTGTTTTCACCAATTTTATGTAATTTTGGTTACATATTGCTCATTTACCTCAATAGTGTCTCAATTTATGAAACCGATTACAAAAAGGAAAATATTACATGCCTTATTTTTATCCACATACGTATATGTACTTTATTTTATATACATATGTATTTTTTTATATACACACATAGTATGTGTGACAATTTGAACTCTGGACTATAAAAAAACGCTATGACCATCTACTGAAAATTTAAGTTAATAAAAAAAACATTGAAAACTTGATACCTTTTCGGTGCAAAAAGTACTATTTCGAAACAAATTTTGTACCAATTCAACAGTCTCATTTATCATCCCTGACACGCAGTAAATGAAGCCACCCATCAAGACGAGAGCACTCATCATAATGCGTAAAACTTCAAATCCAAAACATTGAATGAATAAATTTGCGTTCGTAAGTTACAGACTATTGATCAGACTAGATAGGAAAATATATCCATTCCATCGGCTTGTAGTTATACTATGAAAAGTACAAAACCTCGTAATACACTTTACTTTAATGCCTTTCCATTGGTACCCATTCCATTAAGGTGAGATGGCCCATGCCAGATATGCAGGCGTGTGAAACATAAGAATGTTGGAGCCATGTTAAGTGGTTGTTGTCTCGGCTTGATATAATGCCCTTTGTAAATATGCAATGTTACTTGCAGTTTGATAGCCGAACCGTTCGGACGTGTTTATAAGTTGTCTCGCGTAGTTGTGCTGAAAAAACGTCGATTACAACAAAGTGCTGTTTGTTGTACCGGCGTGTGTAATTGTGTGCTGCGTTGATACGTTTTGGTGTCTCAAGGCCAGACATTTTGGTGTCTCAATTTCACCTCCGGCCAGTTTTGGAGGTCGGAATTGAGTGTGGTGAATTGAGGTGAGTTTCGCTGTTTCTGGTGTTGCCACCCGGATGTGTTGACGACTTTGCTGTGACCTGGTTTTTGAACGTGCTGAACGGATTTTGACGACATCTGGCGGTGAATAGTTGCGACTGGAATAGCTTTTGGACTTTGAGTGGATTACGTGTGGACATTGGTGGATATGGTGAAACGATCGCCAATATGAAAAATCGCCAAAATGAAAAATCGCCAAAATGAAAAATCGCCAAAACTAAAAATCGCCAATATGAGCCAAAATGAAAAATCACCAAAATGAAAAATCGCCAAAATGTAAAAATCACCAGTATGAAAAATCGCCAAAACTAAAAATCGCCAAAATTAAAAATCACCAATATGAAAAATCGCTAAAACTAAAAATCGCCAAAATGAAAAATCGCCAATATGAAAAAACCGCCAATATGATAAATCGCCAAAATGAAAAACCGCCAATATGATAAATCGCCAAAATGAAAAATCGCCAATATGAAAAACCACCAAAATGAAAAAATCGCCAAAATGAAAAATCACCAATATGAAAAATCGCCAAAATGAAAAATCGCCAATATGAAAAAAATCGCCAAAATATAAAAAATCGCCAAAATAAAAAAATCGCCAATATGAAAAATCGCCTATATGACAAATCGACAAAATGTAAAAATCGCCAAAATGTAAAAATCACCAATATGAAAAATCGCCAAGTGAAATAAATCGCCAAAACTAAAAATCGCCAATATAAAAAAATCGCCAATATGGAAAACGCCAAAATGAAAAAAATCGCCAAAATAAAAAAATCGCCAATATGAAAAATCGCCAAAATTAAAAAATCGCCAATATTAAAAATCGCCAAAACTAAAAATCACCAAAATGAAAAAATCGCCAAAACAAAAATCGCCAAAATAAAAATCGCCAAAATAAAAATTGCCAATATGAAAAATCGCCAAAATAAAAAATCGCCAATATTAAAAATCGCCAAAACTAAAAATCGCCAATATGAAAAATGGCTAAAATGAAAAATCGCCAAAATAAAAAAATCGCCAATATGAAAAAATCGACAAAATGAAAAATCGCCAATTTGAAAAATCGCCAATATGAAAAATCGCCAAAATGCAAAATCGCAAATATGAAAAATCGCCAAAATGAAAAATCGCCAAAATGAAAAATCGCCAATATGGAAAATCGCCAAAATAAAAAAATCGCCAAAATGAAAAAATCGCCAATATGAAAAATCGCCAAAATGAAAAATCGCCAAAATGAAAAAATCGACAAAACAAAAAATCGCCAAAATAAAAATCGCCAATATGAAAAATCGCCAAAATGAAAAATCGCCAAAATAAAAATCGCCAATATGAAAAAATCGCCAAAATGAAAAAAATCGCCAAAATGAAAAATCGCCAATATGAAGAATCGCCAAAATAAAAATCGCCAATATGAAAAATCGCCAATATGAAAAATCGCCAAAATAAAAAAATCGCCAAAATAAAAAAATCGCCAAAACTAAAAATCGCCAATATGAAAAATCGCTAAAATGAAAAATCGCCAATATGAAAAAAATGCCAAAATGAGAAATCGCCAATATGAAAAATCGCCAAAATGAAAAATCGCCAATTTAAAAAAATCGCCAATTTGAAAAATCGCCAAAATGCAAAATCGCAAATATGAAAAATCGCCAAAATGAAAAATCGCAAATATGTAAAATCGCCAAATTGAAAAATCGCCAAAATAAAAATTGCCAATATGAAAAATCGCCAAAATAAAAAAATCGCCAAAATAAAAATCGCCAATTTGAAAAATCGCAAATATGAAAAATCGCCAAAATGAAAAATCGCCAAAATAAAAAATCGCCAATATGGAAAATCGCCAAAATAAAAAAATCGCCAAAACTAAAAATAACCAATATGAAAAATCGCCAAAATAAAAATCGCCAATATGAAAAAATCGCCAAAATGAAAAAAATCGCCAAAATGATAAATCGCAAATATGAAAAATCGCCAAAATGAAAAATCGCCAATATGGAAAATCGCCAAAATAAAAAAAGCGCCTAAATAAAAAATCGCCAAAACTAAAAATCGCCAATATGAAAAATCGCCAAAATAAAAATCGCCAATATGGAAAAATCGCCAAAACTAAAAATAACCAATATGAAAAATCGCCAAAATAAAAATCGCCAATATGAAAAAATCGCCAAAATGATAAATCGCAAATATGAAAAATCGCCAAAATGAAAAATCGCCAAAATGAAAAATCGCCAATATGGAAAATCGCCAAAATAAAAAATCGCCAAAACTAAAAATCGCCAAAACTAAAAATCGCCAAAACTAAAAATCGCCAAAACTAAAAATCGCCAAAACTAAAAATCGCCAAAATAAAAATCGCCAATATGAAAAATCGCCAAAATGAAAAAAATCGCCAAAACGAAAATTCGCCAAAATAAAAATCGCCAATATGAAAAATCGCCAATATGAAAAATCGCAAATATGTAAAATCGCCAAATTGAAAAATCGCCAATATGAAAATTCGCCAAAATGAAATCCCCAAAACTAAAAATCGCCAAAATATAAAGCCGCCAATATGAAAAATCGCCTAAATGAAAAATCGCCAATATGAAAAAAATCGCCAAAATGAAAAAATCGCAAAAACTTAAAATTGCCAATATGGGAAAAATCGCAAAACTAAAAATCGCCGATATGAATAATCGCCAATATGAAAAATCGCCAAAATGCAAAATCGCCAATATGAAAAATCGCCAATATGAAAAAAATCACCAATATGAAAAATCGCCGAAATGAAAAATCGCCGATATGAATAATTGCCAATGTGAAAAATCGCCAATATGAAAAAATCACCAATATGAAAAATCGCCAAAAGGGAAAATCGCCAATATGAAAAATCACCAAAATGAAAAATTGCCAAAATGAAAAAAATCGCCAAAATGAAAACATCGCTAAAATCACCAAGTAAAAAATCGCCAGAGACAGAGACAGAGACAGAGACAGAGACAGAGACAGAGACAGAGACAGAGACAGAGACAGAGACAGAGACAGAGACAGAGACAGAGACAGAGACAGAGACAGAGACAGAGACAGAGACAGAGACAGAGACAGAGACAGAGACAGAGACAGAGACAGAGACAGAGACAGAGACAGAGACAGAGACAGAGACAGAGACAGAGACAGAGACAGAGACAGAGACAGAGACAGAGACAGAGACAGAGACAGAGACAGAGACAGAGACAGAGACAGAGACAGAGACAGAGACAGAGACAGAGACAGAGACAGAGACAGAGACAGAGACAGAGACAGAGACAGAGACAGAGACAGAGACAGAGACAGAGACAGAGACAGAGACAGAGACAGAGACAGAGACAGAGACAGAGACAGAGACAGAGACAGAGACAGAGACAGAGACAGAGACAGAGACAGAGACAGAGACAGAGACAGAGACAGAGACAGAGACAGAGACAGAGACAGAGACAGAGACAGAGACAGAGACAGAGACAGAGACAGAGACAGAGACAGAGACAGAGACAGAGACAGAGACAGAGACAGAGACAGAGACAGAGACAGAGACAGAGACAGAGACAGAGACAGAGACAGAGACAGAGACAGAGACAGAGACAGAGACAGAGACAGAGACAGAGACAGAGACAGAGACAGAGACAGAGACAGAGACAGAGACAGAGACAGAGACAGAGACAGAGACAGAGACAGAGACAGAGACAGAGACAGAGACAGAGACAGAGACAGAGACAGAGACAGAGACAGAGACAGAGACAGAGACAGAGACAGAGACAGAGACAGAGACAGAGACAGAGACAGAGACAGAGACAGAGACAGAGACAGAGACAGAGACAGAGACAGAGACAGAGACAGAGACAGAGACAGAGACAGAGACAGAGACAGAGACAGAGACAGAGACAGAGACAGAGACAGAGACAGAGACAGAGACAGAGACAGAGACAGAGACAGAGACAGAGACAGAGACAGAGACAGAGACAGAGACAGAGACAGAGACAGAGACAGAGACAGAGACAGAGACAGAGACAGAGACAGAGACAGAGACAGAGACAGAGACAGAGACAGAGACAGAGACAGAGACAGAGACAGAGACAGAGACAGAGACAGAGACAGAGACAGAGACAGAGACAGAGACAGAGACAGAGACAGAGACAGAGACAGAGACAGAGACAGAGACAGAGACAGAGACAGAGACAGAGACAGAGACAGAGACAGAGACAGAGACAGAGACAGAGACAGAGACAGAGACAGAGACAGAGACAGAGACAGAGACAGAGACAGAGACAGAGACAGAGACAGAGACAGAGACAGAGACAGAGACAGAGACAGAGACAGAGACAGAGACAGAGACAGAGACAGAGACAGAGACAGAGACAGAGACAGAGACAGAGACAGAGACAGAGACAGAGACAGAGACAGAGACAGAGACAGAGACAGAGACAGAGACAGAGACAGAGACAGAGACAGAGACAGAGACAGAGACAGAGACAGAGACAGAGACAGAGACAGAGACAGAGACAGAGACAGAGACAGAGACAGAGACAGAGACAGAGACAGAGACAGAGACAGAGACAGAGACAGAGACAGAGACAGAGACAGAGACAGAGACAGAGACAGAGACAGAGACAGAGACAGAGACAGAGACAGAGACAGAGACAGAGACAGAGACAGAGACAGAGACAGAGACAGAGACAGAGACAGAGACAGAGACAGAGACAGAGACAGAGACAGAGACAGAGACAGAGACAGAGACAGAGACAGAGACAGAGACAGAGACAGAGA